>OX388343.1:10957297-13357297 GCA_947579665.1 Sympetrum striolatum
CTGGTACTGGTAGTGACATCGTCACTACCAGTACCAGTCATGGCCCGCAGGCATTTGAACCAGTAACCCCATCGCCGTAGGGGTCACGCCCGATAGCCATGCAATTCCAGCCACTGGTGGGTTTCTTGGTTGAGGATCCCAAGCCTGCAATTTGTTTTCTTCGATGAGGTTGTAAATCGTTGTGGCGTTATTTATCTGGTAGTATTAAGACAAAATAATGTGCCGGCGAGACATCATGGACAACAAAGTAACAAATTAAATCAATCTGGTATGCTTTAACTTAGTGGAACTCCTTCCTAGTAAATGGGTGGGAATAACTTAGTTGTCCCTATTTCTAGGGCCTTATATGCTCGAGATGAAAAACTAGGTATACTTTTTTAGAGGGTTGAAAACATTCTCTATTTAATAAAAATTTTTTAAAAGAAATTCCGGAGGGTCTTTTTTTGTAAAAGCGGGGTAAAAATAGCCTATTTTTGGCTTTTTTACAAAAATTGTCAAATGTTGACTCAATTTTTAAAATAATGGAAAGTACTAGGAATACGAAATTTTATATTTATAAACTATTTATTTATATGTTATCATGCGATAAGTTTCACGTTGATTATATCATTTCTTCTTGAGATATAAAAAGCCAAATTTTTAATATTTTTTCGATCCGCAATTTTTTGGGCCAGTTTTGTACAGAATTTTCTGCAAGCAGGTCGCTCTTACAGTTATTTTTATTACTTTGTTTAATATAGCGCAAAAAGTTGTTTAAGATAGCCAAAGTATGTTTACTTCATAAAACAATTCTCTGAGATACAACGCCTCAAAGTTACTGAAAACTCATAGTCATACTGAAGAAGGCAGCGACACGGGGTCAAACAATCTTCTATATCTCAGCAAGTATACCATCGGCGAAAGTAATACTTTACAAATGTTCATAAGAGATATGTGTAAATGTCCATACAAAATTTCATCGAAATCCGTGATGGTCGAGCGGGGCACTTCTCTGAAATCGGACCACTTGGCATGGAATGACCCTTATTGTTGTTGCATGCCAAGTAGAATATGCTGTTCAAAGCTGAGATATATTTAACATAAGTTCATTTTCTTGTCCTTAAAATTATGTGTTTTTGCTCCACTGGTTTACTGGGTTTATGATAACCTTACATTGAATAGGGTACTAAAAAAACTTCAATAATCAGACATAATATTTATAGGTTGCGAAATATTATGCAAAAGAATATCCAGGAGGGAAAATGCGTGGTAGGAGGGTAGAAGGATTAATATTTAATTAAAAGGATAGTAATCTTGTTTTGTTTTCAATAGTATTCAACCTTATTTATGGTCAGAATCATTATCCAATTAATACTTTGAGCAACTCTTGAGATAAGGAGTTACATGTTTTACTGTTGATACGCGGCTGCAAATTGCAATCAGAGCACTCATTTCACTTAGCATGGAAGTTGCAGATCTGACGGTAGAAGGGAAATAAGGGCTTCCGTTCACTCTGCCATCTGCTGCTCGCAACACCAAGTATTACGGATTCGCAGCATTAAATAAACATTCTTCATATTTGAAATCTTTCGCGTACTTGTAAAACCTTTCTTCAACTAACCTATTCTATGACAAAAGCAATTCAAGTTTCAGTACTAAAAAAATCATTCATTAAAAGCAATTCAAGTTTAAAATACTATAAAAGTCGCTTTTCTGAATTACTTTTGCAAAACTTCCCTATCTACTTTTTTGGAATAAAAAGTATCCTCTCCTATCAGTTTAAGAAAGAAATAGCATTTATTTAAGTATATTTATTTAGTTTATCGTGTGCCAATTTAAATCCAAATACAGCTTATTAAATCAAATCAAAACAAGACAATCCATTTTATGTTAGATAATTTTTTTTTTCTCTTGAGAGCTTCTCATCATTAATGAAAGTATCCTTACGTAGAAATCATATCGATAGAAACGGAATTATAGGCGTATGATTTGTTTCGAAAAAAGGATATACTTTATATGGAAATTCCGTATTAAATACAAAAAAAAAATAACTGGTAGGGCTATTTACAGCGAGCCTAAAACTTCTTCTTTAATTTTTTTTCGTATAAGTACATTAGTTTCAGTTAAAGTTTCTCTCACAATATTTCTTCATTATCCTTTAAATTTGCTGTTTTAGTCAAATGCAATTTCTATTCCCAAGCATCAGCTGTCATTGGGTGAGGTTGATAAAAAGAGCTTCTATATTTGATTGCTAAAATACTTTACAATCGATATACCAACGAAAATGTGCACTGAATACGAAATATATACCTGACTGTTACTTAACTCTAACTTGATTTGTAAAATTCAATTTTGTTTGTAAAGTTTGTACTCGTGTAAGCTAAGCCTTTATTCATTTTTGGTGTACTGAAGAAACCCTTCGCAGCTTATTCTGGAGTGAGAGTTTCAGTTACCTTTTTTTCCGCTTGAAAAAGTCTGCCGTAGTCGGAAATCGGCTATTACACTCCTCACTTGCTCACTTGTCATTTCTTTGTTGAATTTTTCCGCAACCGTTTGCAGTCAATATTTGTCGGATTAAAAACAAACATGTTTGATTGGTGTCGTCTCACCCTAGGCTTGCATTCGAGTCAATTCATTTCCCCAGTTTTTGTGATAAAATAAGAGGTCTCGGCTTATACTCGAGTATACACGGTATATACTTAGAGAATGTTGTACTGCCACTGCTACAAACTTCCATTAGAAGATGAATTACCGAGTTGTAGTTCTCAAAATCAATCGAATAAATCGATAATATCGAACCATATTTCGAGTATGAAGACATTAAAAATTAAATATTTCGATGTATGGTTATTATTTTTCAAGGATCGTAGTTTACGAACCACGAAGTTAAAATGTTTAATTTATAATTGAACTGCGCGATGATTCCATAAAATACTCAAACGAAAAATAGTATACTGTACATATGACGTCAATATGAGACAGCCTCGTTATGGAAATCCAATTATATTCAGTATATCTCATAACAGTTCAATAATTGATCCCGTAACTCAGATAAGAGTTTCCATGCCTACTAAATTAAACTTGCTCGTATAATTGCACGATTCGTCCACTAAGCTACACTTTTATGTGGATGACATTAATAAAAGCGAATGAACTTGCACATGTAATGAAATAGAATACGTTCTTGCTACTATGACCTTCATGGTAGATCCTCATACTGTACTCATCGTTTGAGAGTTATTTATCCTAGAAACTCTGGAAGATAGAGAGCTATTTAATGAGATGGGGTCGAAATGGATCGCTTTGGCAAATGGAAAAGTTTTCTTTCATAAATGGAAGAATGCCCGAGAACAATCGGTGGAGGTTAGGATAACATTTCCTCCCTCATAATGCAGTGGGAATGGCTCAGCGGAAGACAACATTAACGAACGAAAGCATTTGCGCCCACTTTCTCGTGTCACGCCATCAGGGGACCAATAAAACTCCCACGTCACTTTCTTCTCCGTTAGAGCTTTCCCTTCCCGTAAAATAAAAGACAAAATTATTACTTATATATGTTTGGAAATCAACTGACAGACTATGTTGATTAATTCCCGATGGAAAATGCGCATATCCTTTTGTACCTATAGTAGATATCGGTCGGCGGGTTTAATTTAGATCACAACTTTCCGGCCTGTAGGAATCCTTTGCATTAGATTACTCTTTTCCGTATTCATATTCACGCAAGCATACCATCTCATAGTATAACATTTACAAGGAGGATGTGTTACACCAACAATTATGCAACCATTTCTAATTATCGTTATTGTTTTTATTCAGTAAGTAACAAGAACTGCGCAACTTTTCACGTTATAAAATATTCGTATAACACATATAAGTAGTATTATGCTTTGTATGTATTTTTTACCTATTTACTGGTGCTCTATTTCCTACTATCAATTTAAAAACAATTTTTTTTATTTATTAAACAATTACGGTTAAGTATGGCGAGAATAAAGAAGTAAACGAAGTTAATGTGATAAATTTAAGGGATGACATTTTAAAAGCAATTAATATATGAGGGGTAATCAAATACGATACCTCATACAAAAACCTCCCATTCAATGAGATTCCCATCATACTATATTCACTTCGTTTAGATTGCTTAAATTCTCAGTGTACATGGAGGATGCGCACACTTCATCAACGTATGTGTTTATAAAATAAACGAAGTTTATTCTTTAAACCGTGTCACAAGACCGACGATAGTACGAGCCACTTAAGGTTGCTAAATATTTTCCACCAAGATCACAGTGCCTTGACGATGTCCATTGAATACTTATCGGAAACATATATAAGAACGTATGCGAAAGAAAAACGAAATAAGAAAGAAAAATGGACATAAGGATTACTTCACTTTTGTGTGCTCGAGAGGCTTTCATCCCTGTTTATTCGCGCGTTTAGTAGGTACCCTATTGTGTTTACTTTCCACTGAAACGTTCGACTCAGTTCTCTGAATTTGAATACATATGCGCCTTTATTTTCGTGCGATTCAGTGGCCATGAAATATAAATTTGAACCTTGTAGTGGAGTGTTTTCTATAAGGGGATAAATAACATTGCTATAAAATTTTCACCCTTAACATTGTTGCTAAGCCAAATATTTTAACAAAATTTATCCTTAAATGAAAGAGAAAGGTTATCTTAAAACAAAGAAAGTATTTTCAGCAAGATCCTTATTGCCAAACATTTTTAATATGCCGTGGACTATAGTTGACAACCGCGCTTAATGGGTTAAATTCTCTAGAAAAGTGTTAACCTAAAGTTGACATTAAAACGCCATGCAGGTTTACTAGTCTTTGTAGAAAGCTCGTGTCATGTAGAAGCTTAGTCGACCTTACTTCGAGCATTAATATTTTCTAAATATCTTATACAGATTTGAATAATAATATGCATTTTATATCCTTGAATCCTGTATTTAAAATCTTGTGTTTTTTACCCTTGAGATGTACATTACCAAAGTTGACGGTCTATATTACGAGCTTTCATCCATAATTGATCCAATTAATCCAAAGCTCTCTGAATTCAAACTCCTCTTTCGATTTATATATCGCCCTCTTGTCCATCAGATTTTGCCCTCATACGTCCATGTGCATCATTCAAATACTATTTAGATTTGCCGTAGTTATGTTCTAAAATTTTGAAGGATTTAATGCGTACGATAATGTCACTTTTTATAGTGCGAGGAGAGGAAAAATAATTCGCCAATCTTTCTGAACCTTTACATTGAAACATAAAATAGAGCCTGCTCATTACAATTACACTTAGGACATAAATTACCTTTATCACTCTACGCGGTGAGCTCAATTAAGCACCATTCACCGCTTCGTTACCCAATATGAGTGAAGTAACTGATGGAACTGGATTCAGAGCTGAATTCCCGATACTTTGTTCCGCATAGTGATCAATTCCAGTAAACTTCCCGCAAACGCAGAAATCATGTAGCTTTTCTTGTATGTTTCATTTGGTAGTTCATCTAGATCGGAAATGACAGTTAAACTACAGCATAGATACAGCTCTTAAATACTTATTTATTTATTTATTTATTCAAAGATCCACATACAGTTCTGAAACCATTTTACAGTGAATGCACTTAACATAACAAATTTAACATAAATATACATGAAAATACGAAATAAAAATTGAACAAATTAAACTAAGAATATCATATATATATAAACAGAATACGACCAAAGCAGGAAAATTATTTACAGGAATTCACAGAATTTAAGAATGCGTCAAGCGACAGACTGAAGGGGTCTATGGAAGGAGGTAGGGAATTCAAAAGGTTTGGAAGTCTATAAAGTAGGGAACGTTGAGCAAGGGACAATCTAAATGAAGGAACATGGAGAAGAGGAGTTAGTCTAGTCGCTCTAGGTGGAACATGGTAACTAAATAAGGAAACTAGTTCAGGGGAATCAATGCGGGAGTTAATTATATTAAATATTAATGAGAGATCGGCCTTGATTAAAGTTTGTTTTAGGGATCTAAGGGAAAGGCATTTTAAGACTGTCTCTGTATTGGTATTTCGTAGATGGGGAACACGAGATTTAACGATAAAAGCAAAAAAATTAAAGATTTGATTGAGGGAGGCAATATTAGTATTGGCTGACATGGACCAGATAGGGGAGCAATAAGTAATGACCGGGATTACAATGGTAGTGAAATACAATCTAAGAGCATTTGGGTGCTTCATTTCGGTAAATCGATATACAATCCCTAATAGCGAAAGTGCCTTTCTTCTGACAGCCTGGATATGGTCATTAAAGTTTAACTTAGAATCTACTAAAATTCCTAAGTCTTTCTGTGAGTTGACTCTTTTCAGAGGAGTAGAGTTTAAGGTATAAACAAAATCTAGAGGGGACTTGCGTAAGGAAATAGACATTACAGAGCATTTCTGGGGATTTAGATGTAGTCTCCACTTTTCACACCATTTATTTGTTTCATCTAATGCTTGCTGGAAATGGTAGCAGTCGTCAATGCTATCAATTTTACTTAATAATTTGCAGTCATCTGCAAAGAGCAAAGAATTGATTTTAGGAGAATGGAAGAGTGTTGATAGATCATCTATGTATAGCGTAAAAAGATATGGGCCGAGCACACTGCCTTGAGGAACTCCCGAAGATATTACCGACCATTCAGATTTAATCCTGTCAATTACAACTGATTGAGTGCGATGTGTAAGATAGTTGTTTATCAGAGTCAAAAAGTTACCATTAATTCCAAAGCGGTGTTCTAATTTACAAAGGAGGAGGGTGTGATCTACAGAATCGAATGCTTTTGAGAAGTCTAAGAATACGGAGTCTAACTGGGATTTATTTATAATTGAGCTAACAGCGTGACTTTGGAAAATAGCGAGGTTAGTTAATGACGACCGATGTGGTAAGAATCCATGCTGATTAGCTGACAGATAGGGAGAAGTAAAGTAAAATAAACGATTAAGTATTATTTTTTCGCAGACCAAGGAAAATATAGGTAGAATAGAGATGGGACGATAGTTTGAAACATTTGATCTAGAACCTGATTTGTGTATCGGCGTAACATTAGCAGATTTCCATTGTGTTGGATATTGACCTTGGGCAAAGCAACGGTTAAAAATTAATGATAGTGGGATACTGAGGGAGAGCGCACAATGTTTTATGAATATAGGGTGTATCCCATCAGGACCAGGTGATCGGTGCTGTGAAATCTTCTCCAGGAAATTCAGCACTTCTTCAGGAGTTGTTTGAATAGAGGATATTGAATGACTGCAAACAGGGGAAAGATCGCAATCACCGGCTGGTCCCGATGATCGCACAGTAGAGCCAGAGAAAAAGTTAAGGAACGCACTAGATCTTTCGCTTTCACTCACTTCATTGCCATTGTAAGTCAGAGCACTTGGAATACGAGTAAATTTCCGACGGGTGTTAACCATGCCCCAGAATTTGCGTGGATTTGTTGTTAATGAAGAGGACATTGATTGAACGTAATTTGAGTAATCACGACGAATTAATGATTTAGCTAGACGCCTTAGATTGCTGAAGGAAGTTTTTGTTTCTGGATTTGGGTGAGAAGCCCACAAATACCAGGCACGTTTTTTATTTCCTAGAGTGAGAATAGTATCCGGCATGTACCAAACTGGAAACTTCTTCGATTTGGGTGTTTTTAAAGGTACAAACTGTCTCATGCAGGAGATGATAATGTCATAAAAAAAATCGATAGCGTCATCAATAGGGAGGGAACTTAACACACACCATGGTATCAGCTGGAGGGCACGGTTGACCTCCTCCCATCGAACTTTCGACCAGATGTGGAAGGGTCTTGGTGGGGGTGGACTCTTGCGGTTACTTTTACTGCTTGGCAAACGGAAGGACACATCGAGGGACTGATGGTCGGAGTCAAAAATGTTCCTGGAAGGCGTAATATTTTCGGGGGAGAAAGAAGAAATGCAGTAATCCAGAGTTGCCAAGTTTCGCGTCGGATGAGAGTTGAACTGGGCTAACCCTAGAGCAGAGACAAAATGGTCAAGGAAAAAGCTATCCAATGAGTTTAGTGGTGCACCGGTGGTGGGGGAATCCCAGGATATGGACAAATTAAAGTCCCCCACCAGAATTATGGGACCAATTGATAAAGCCTTAAGAATGGAAGTTAAACATTCCTCCAGGACAGACACATTGGATGATGGAGGGCGATAAAAGCACCCTACGTAAACGGAGTTCTTTTTTTTCGAAGTACCAAAATTCACTTCACACCATAGCAATTCGCAACAAGTCTCTAGATCTATTCTCCGTTTTGCGCTGAGAGAAGACTTGATTGCCAACAGCACACCGCCAGCCCTCGTAGCACGGTCTTTACGGAAAACATTGTGCGTTCTCGTGAACGATAACTCAGAATCATTTACCGTCGAGTTCAGCCATGTTTCCGTCAGAGCAATAATGTCAAAAGCTGACAGTTCGTCGGAAAAGATTTCACAAGTATCAATTTTGCACTTTAAACTCCTGACATTTTGATAGTATAAGTTTAGCACCTCTCCACACTTGGGACCAGGACTAGAAATTTGATCACCAGAAGGGCTAACAGATTGTGGACCAGGATTTGCTTCGATATCACCACACAAACAGAGACACATCACTAGGGCATAAGAAAGAGAAAACGGCAGAGAGAGAGAGAGGTTACGGGAGGGCCTGAGCGGTCGAAGGGCGAAGAGGGGTCGGCGGCGAGGGTGGCGTATATGGACGCGTAAGTGTTGACACACCAACGGAAAAACGGAAATTCGGCAATTATTCGTCACCATTCCACATTCAATAGGCGCAATTTTGCCCAGCATGTGGAAAACACATTGTGCACTGCGACGTCTCAAATGCGGCACAAAAACAGTAAAAATTACCAATGAAACACAAATAAACACAGGGAGGACTCGTGAAGGGGTATTAACCCTCGCCGCCATCTTGGCGAAGGCTTACGACAAAATACGACAGACTACACGATAATTCAGCCCGTAGACCTTCTAAATCACTTCATGTCTCTTCAATAAGAATCAGTTTAATTTTTTGCTGCGGGACAAAGACTGCATTCAATGTAATCTATGTTCTACGCCGTTTTGTATAACATACGATATCGATAAAATAGTCGTTATGTCCGTCAATACTGTAAACTAGTCCTTTATTCCGAATATTTCGAGATAAATAACATAACTTAGTCTGCATAATGTGTTCTTTTCCGATATTAGATGAATGTTTAATGCTTACAATAGATCTAGGACATTTATCTAGAATGCTTTGGGGTTGCTTTCCTTATCATCTGGCATTAGTTATAATGGATGGTGTGAGAAATTGGAGCTATCGGCTCCCATTCCTAGGAAGTTAATACCAGTTCCCCATTATGAATGTCTTGTGTTTCACAAAAATCCTTCAATTAATTTAAATTTAATGTTGTGCCTTTGAAATTAAAAATTGAGCTTAAACGACAAAAGGATGCCGTACTTTAGAGTCCTCTCTCTGGCTGTAAATTCATCTGTGGCTCCTGATTAGTGCGCTTATCGATCGACAATTCTCAATTGTAAATCTCAATATCGGCAGCATAGGTTTACCGCTAATCATTTCAGTTTCACAATACCCATCCTCAATGGGAAAATCCCGTAAATTCATATTTAACGCAGAATGTCACCAGCCCTCATTGTTAGGGAAATCATAAGTTTTCATGAGATGTCTCTATTTGTTTCCCGTTCAAAGGTTTAAAACTTATATTTGGAAAGAAAACTTTTCCTATATCGAATAAATGGGCACCTCTATGTCTTTTTTATTAGTAGCACATGTATTGGTTCTATTTTTTGGAAAGGTTTCATTTACTAACACATAAATTTCAAAGAGTTCGATAATAGAAGTGAGTAAAGACATTCACGAGCATACTGAACGGAATAAGGACAATTATGGTATATTTTATTATTCGAGGAAATATTAGACGAATTGGGAGCGAAAGTGAAACCAACTTTTACTAGACCACAGAATATTTTATTAGGATACGGCCTCCATGAGTCGAAACCATGGTCGTATCCAAAAGTCTGTGATTTAGTAAAAGTTGGTTTCACTTTCGCTCCTGATGGATCTATGCCACGAAGTCACGGCCCACGCAGTTGATTCTATTAACCCAATTACTTAGGTTACACAAAAAATGATAATTTACATAAAAAATCCAGATATACCTTTATGGGGATATTATTCCTCAAATGTGCTTAAACAGTTCAATATTTACATAACATTTTTCTGTATACTTGAAGATATCAGCAATAAAATAGTGCGTTTTTTATCTACAAATGCTAGTAAAAGCCAAAATACATGGAAACACATTGAATTTAAATAAAGCGAAAATTGCTTAAATTCATACAAATTTGCTCAATGTCATTCTAAAGCATAAAATAAGCATAATAAATAAGATGAAAAATAACAATTAGTACTTTTTCCACAGTATTTATTAAAAACAATAAATGAAAAAAAAAACACGACTATTTTCAGAGATTGGTCTCTATCATCAAGTAAATCTCTGAAAATAGTAGTGTTTTGTTTCCATTTATTGTTTTAATAAATACTGTGGAAAAAGTACAAATTGTTATTTTTCATCATGACGTATTTCCACAGCACATCGCCAGAGACTGTAAATTTTATATGATAAATAAGTATCAATAATAATAATAATAAAATAATAATCTTAGGAGCAAATATTGTTAACAGACAAACATCTCTTAGATATGGATGAGAGTGGGGTTAGCATATTTTTCTGCTATTGAATGTATTGCTAAATTTCTACGCTCATAAGCAGCACCTAACAGGACTTACAAAGTCTCTCAAAAACTGGAACTTGTTTTACTTTGAAAATTAGAATTTATCGTTACGATTACTTATCATAGGAGTACCGTACCTAAAATTTTCCGAAAACATTTAACTATGAAATATAAACAAATATCTAAGAACTCCTACTTAAGTGTACTACTGGCAAAAATTACTTAAGTAAACATCCTGATGGCCGATATCATTTGGAAGAATTTTATCGTGTTTTTTATTATAATTTAATATTCATTATCTATAAATGAAAGCATCTTATCCCTTTCGCCAGCGAACATCGTCTTGTAAACAGTTCCTTCTATAATTTTCTCATATTTGAAAATTGATTTTCCTCGTATGAAGAAAATTACACTTTTTATTATGAAGAACTTTCATTGTGAAATATTGTCCATTAATTTGTGCAAGGGATAGAGAGATAAATAAACGAAAGAAAGAGATAGGACAGAGAACGACTGATACGGATCACCATTACTGTTATACGCTTAGCATGTGTTAACCAATGAACTCCCCAGATTAATGATTTGTCTCGTACTCCTCGTTCAAGGAAGTTTTTGGTTCGATTAGTCCTCACACGTATTCCTCTAATTCCTTCTTCGTGATCTGATTCCTCGAGAAGTGCTCTCTCCCAAGCTTATCGAGATAATCCACACCTTCGGCGGAGTCTCTTATCTGGAGTCAGAGGACATCCCAATGACGATTGCTTGCTGCATGTCTTCTATTAGAAAATGTCTTTCCTATTTTTTTAATACAGCTCTCACAGATAGTCCTCCATAAAATACATTGAAGCCTTCTTAATTCTCCGAAGGATCGATAGATCAAATGGCAGTAAATTGAAGGCAGCACAAATGAGGAATTCCAGTGCGTTTAAGAAAGAGCTAAGGGTGAGAGTCAATTCCAAACCAAAGCAAGCTCATTCAAGTATGTGTGATAATGATGATGGAAGGTCTGTAAATAATAAAAATGATCTTTCTTCACTTCTGTCTATCTTTGGGTATATCTATTAACATTCGTTAGAGTGTTAGATTAGTTAAGTCTTATCATACTACATATTTTCTAAGTCACAGTAATTATGTTCATCCATACATCATAAAGGTAAAATAAATATGAGACTCCTGGATCTCTTAGAACGCCATGATAACTGGATGCTCCATTTCCAGTCATCATCTAGGTGTTTGGTTTTTGCTCTTTTACAACTTTAGTGGTCGATTTCCTTTCAACTTTGATTGCTGCACTATTCTGTCGACAAATAAATTACATTATTTTAGCATTATCAGCTTTCTTAGGACCGGCTATCCAACTACTTTTATTGCCAAGACATGTTTACATGGTACTTTATGCGTCTACTTTCAATTGTAGAGTTAAATATATAATTCTGGAGAATCATTTTCATTTTTCATAGTGTTGAGAAACCTAAAATATTAGGTTCTATTTCAGAGCTTTTATAAGACTGCTATTCAGACAGTTCATAAATTTTGATTTCAAACTGAGAGCGAGTGAAAACTGATTTTCAGATTCGAAGGAAGTCGGCTGCCAGTAATGGTCCCGTCATTTTTCGAATGATACTTTTTTCTCAATTGTCACCAAAAATTTCAGCTTGTTATCCTCACTGATTCGTTGAATTTATCTGTCTTTTCTATAGCAATCATACACACTTCAGTATCTATATATGCGGCCTCTTCTTCTTTTCGTCGTCGGCGTTGCCAAAACTCTGAATCCTGAGCTTCTTTGCGATATCGTGGATTAATAAATTCTTTTGATAAAATCTTTAACGCCTAGTTAATCAAAGTAAGGAAACCTTTGTTGTTGTCACTTTGGCGAGAAAACGACACAAACTGTCAACAATATCCATTCTCCGCTTTTCGACTCATCTTTTTGAATTTTTAAATGCCTTTAAATATCAGAAGACTTTCTGTCGATATTACCTTGATGATTGCAAGAGTAAGTGCCAAGAACTCGTTTTTTTTCGTATTTATTATGTACATACATTAGGGTGGTCCTTATTTTCGACACTCTGAAATTCTTTCGGGACGCCCCTTAAAGTTGTTCCATTTGGTTAGAAAATAAATCGTATAAAATATTATTTATATCGGATGACGGAAAGACGTGCCTCATCGCACTTAAAGTTTATAATTTTCTACATCTTTCACCTTTTTTTCGATCATCACAGGAGATAAGGGAGTCTTCCCATATTTTAACTGATTTGTTTTTTTTATCGCTGCATTGATAGACACTAACTACGATTTTCGTAACATATAAATTAGATCTGCGCAGTAGTTTTCGAGATTCAGCCCAAATAGAGAGCGCACGACGTACAAGTGGCGCCTCCGCTCGAATCCAAGAATCTCGCCGCCTTGTATTTTGTCTAGTTTTTATAGCTCTAATTGAATTTTAGCAATTTTTCTGCATAGCGTAGGTAAAAGACCTAATTATGCGTTGTATACTTTAAAATTTTGAAGTTAACTATGAATAAAAGGATAAAAATTATTTTATTCCGGTATAAATATTGAAAGCTAGTTTTTGGTCTTCTTAGGTTTGGTAAATGAATTCAGGCCTTTGATGATAAAAAATACAATATATATATTTATTATGCATATTCTTAAAATTCTTGGGCCAACGTTGTTTTATTGCAGTCTGGACATATCCGTCTGTATTCACGTACGACTTTTAGCACTAATTGTTTTTGTGTTTCATTTTTCGTTGAACTCCTCCATCAACTTAACCCCTCTTTCTGCACAGTCGTTGACGACTTTCAATTCTTTCACTATCTCAAATCCTTGTCTGTATCTTTCGTCATGTTGCCACAGTTGTGGATCTTTGGACAAAAATTACATAGAAATATTAAATTTCAAAAAAATTACTTTGGTTCGCAACAAATGAAAACTTTCAAGTCTTTTTTCTATGAATTGGCGTATGTCGTTTGGGTGTATTGAAGGTCTCTTTGTGAAATAATCTGATATATCGCCGAAGCTTGTTTCCAGAGGTTTTACCATTAGTAGTTTTGTATTCACCGATACCTTCTCATCGAAGAATGCTAAGGCCGCATTTTCTGGCGCAAGGTACCACAAATGATAGCAGAATTAGTTCATTGTGGCCACAGAAACAACATTGCTTTTTCTACTGCATTCATATAACTTTTGTAAAAATATCACATCTCTTCTTGGAACCTCCCTGGCATTTGGTGCTGTAATCCAGCCCTCCAAGTACAGGCGCACTGCAAATGTGCAGACATCGCGTATTTCACCTACTTCTTCAGTAGATAAGGCAAACTCATGGCGGAAAAGAGATATTTTTAAAGAGGTTGATTCTTCAATTTCATCGCCACTACTATCAGATTTTGTCAGTGGAACCATCTTAACTATAAATTAACTAAGGAATACATTATGAAAATTGCTTCTAAGACTTCACCAAACTTTCAACTTTCCTAAAATTACATTTAATAACAATTTTTGCATCAAGGAGTCCAATCTTTTACTTTGAGTATAGTTTGGCTACGTCTCAGAGTAACTGGTAGGCAAGAATTACACTACACTACACTATGGCAACTATGGAAATTTAATAAAAAATATAGCATCAGTTTAGTAAACTGCAATTTTGATATTTCAATATGATTAGAGAATGATTTAATATAGGAGACTTTGCTGGACTGGACCATATTTTATTTTCATAAACACGTAAATCAAAAGTCTTTATAGGGCGAAATTTAAAGAAGTAAGTTTCATTTATGGATTTGATAGCCGTAAGAGATTAATTACTATTTAAATCCGACATATGTTTCATATTCATAGCGTATTACTAATTCATTACGCAAACTATTGTTATAAGTTTCAATTAAAACCCTTACGATACTTCAAAGAAGTAAAATTAATAAACACCTTTCAGGACAATGTTTCACTGACGCGCACCATTGGCGGAGTTTCCTAGTCTGAAATCGAGAAGGCTGATTTGATTGAAGTATGTCGGTCGTTCGCTAAAGTATTAGAATAATTTTTACTTCATTGAAGTACAAATTATTTTAATTTTTACCTAAAGTTATTACTAATCCTAAACCTATGTACCTAAACTTAATATTAAGTAAAGTATTTAATAATTTAGAAATTTAACTCCTAGACTTAAAATTCCATTCAGTGGTATGAAAATATTTAAAAACATAATTAGATTAAATAGAAAAAACTCTTCACTCCTTAGTGAGACAGCGCTTTCATAAAAATGGTAAAAGGTAAGCTTATGATTCGGAAGGCTAGAGAGCGGTAATTGCTAATGCATTGATTCTGATCTTTGACACATACGAAAGAAAAACTCGAATATTTACGTTGAGATATATACACGTTTCATTGTTTTTAATTTAGCACAGCTATAAATATATCCTAGCAAGATAGCTTCTTAGATTCGTTGCAACGTTAAATATTTCAACATAGTCTTGCCAATGATAATATAGAGGCAAGAAAAGAAGAAAGAGGATAGTTAGTTGTGAAGGAAGGAAATGTGGGGAGGAACTTGACGAAAATAAAACATCTCAAAGACAGCGGACGTGGAATGCGAAGAATGGGTGTTTTGTTTTAGCTGCGGGTCCAGAAAAATTTCCCTTGGGCACATATCGATCCAACAGATGCCGAATTGAAAGAAAAGTTACGAAATAAAAAGAGCACATGTTAGAAAATACAAAAATAAATATCTGTGTCGTGACCTTGGGTGAGAAAAAAATGTGGAAACCTTAAACTTGAAATAGTAATTTCATTAGTTTTAGTTCGTACTTTAACGCTTAATAGGTTACCTGGGGTCTCTATTGCAGAAAATGTGTTGGTAAAAAACATTATTATCTCTTACTATCTACAGCAAAGTAGAGTGAAAATTGGCGTCGATATATGGAGCTTAAACTAGTGTATACTTTGACTCCAGGCCGGCATTTACGTCAATGTGACTACATGAATATAAGGAATTGTTTTTTACTGAAATCCACTGTTATTTATTCACCAAGTTTTACTAACCTTTTCTACCCTTCACATTTATTTTGATAAGTTTGACAACACATATTAATTTAATCTAAGGATAAAGGCAGCTTGATTATAATCATATCGGATCACAACGTATTCTGTTTTTAAACTAATAGTTGTTTAAAAGACATGTTCCTATAAAATTAGTATTGTTTCGTGTCGTAAATAATGTAATTCAAGCGATATATATATATATATATATATATATATATATATATATATATATATATATATATATATATATATATATATATATTGTACCGAGTCGTTTAATTGTTATATTTATTCTGTTCAATATGCAATGTCTCTTTGTTTGTATGATTATTACTTTTGCATTTGGCGCCTATTGCGTCATGCGTTTGCCTCTTGTTCTGCTGTTATTACGATACTTCGACACGCTTATTACGTGGCGTCGAGGTAAGGAGGGGCGGAAGAATCCACGAGGACAGAGAGGAAGAAGAGGATTTGGTGGGCAGTCGGAAGGTGGACTATTGAGGAGACGGTCGGGAGGAGATCCTCGTTGGGAGAGTGGATCGTCGCTACATGACCCACCGACTAGGCCTCGTGTTCAAGGAGATTAGAGATTGGAACTGGACGCCAATCATCGTGTCAATTTCTTACTGTTTAATTTCTGCTATATTTTGACCACGTATATTCTTTTTCTCATGGTCGAACCCAACGAAGATTTTGCCGTTAATTTTGTTTATTGGCCAATTTATTCTTGTTTTGACAAAATATATTCAGCTTTATCCTCGCATTTATTTATGTATTTATTTTATGTGCGTTCCAAAACCGTGAGCTATCTGGGAGGAGCGTTACATATTTGGCGCCCGAACAGGGACCTGATGCCGTAAGTTGTTGGTTGTAGGTCTGTATTGTGTAGTATCTTGTTTTCGCTATCTCAATCCCTCGTTTACCTTGTCCATGACCCAACCTGTACCTGTAGCTAAATCTTCCTGGTGGGTCTCAGTGAAGAGAAGATGTAGTAACCTATTTCCTTTCCAAACTTTGTTGTTAGGTCATTAGAATTGTTTGAAATTCGGCGCTTAAACTGTGTTAAAAAAAAAAAAAATTGATTTGGTTTATCTAAATTAGAAAAGGAAATTGATATATGTGAATGTTTCTGCTTGTAATTTGTTGCTTTTTTTTTAGTGAAATCTTCCAGATTGTGGTTTGCCCGTATTTAGCGTCAAACGGAGAGGTGATCCCTTTTGATTCCCGTGTGCCGCATGGTCGCATGGAAAGACTCTCTTCCTTCCTTCACGTTTATCCGTTTTGGGTAATTTGACTGTCCTGTGATCAAGGTATTCAATTGTGCTAGTGTCGTTGATTTAGTATTCCCGTTGTAAGTTTATTTTGTTTGTTTGCGATGGATTATTCTTCAAAATCGTTTACTGAGTATCGTGAGTCAAAGGATTCTCCCGATATTGACGATAGTTTAAAAAAAATTCCCGCACTTTTTGAGAAAACATTAGTTATCGACCCCGAAGTAAAAGATAAAACGAGTTCGGAAACCGATGGATTTACTCCTTCTAAACCGGAAAGTCCTAAATCCCCTGTAACTATAGATGATCTTATGAAATTAATAATTAGTGACAAGGAGGAAAGAGAAAGGAAAGAATTAGAACGGGACGAAAGATTAATTGCAATGCTTCGTCAATCATTTGACGTTCAGCATTTAGCGCAGCAACAGCGCATTGAAAATTTAGAATCTGTAAATGAAAAGGTTCGCACTGATTTTGGGAATTTAAAGAAAGAAACTTGTGAGACTGTAACCGAAGTTCGACATCAAATTGGGCAGTTGGAAGGCGAATTGTTGAGGACCTCGTTAGATAGGGAACAAGTCACGTGTCGTTTGAGCGTGGTAGAGGAAAAGATAAAGACATTAGGTAAAGTTAATTCTACTCATGTAAATAATTATAATGTGCCATCTGAATTAGTGTCTAAACCTCGTTTTAAAGGTAGCCAATATCAAAATCCGGTGATATTTCTTAAAGAAGTAGAAGACTATTTTGAAATTTTGAATATTCCGCATTCTTTTCGATCTCGAGCGTTTGCGAGTTTTCTTTCTGGTTATGCCAAACTTTGGATTGATGCGTTAATCCCATTGCCAGACGATTTCTCTGATTTAAAAAAAAGGTTCTCGGACCATTTCTGGGATGAGAATGTTCGACATGAGCAGCGAGTTAAGGTTATGACGGGTACCTATCCCCGCCATGTAAACGATAAAATGCAAGTCTATGTCCTAGAGAAGATAATGTTGGCTAAAACTTGTGTTCCACCAGTCGACGATAAGGAACTCATTTATACTTTAATTCGACAAATGCCTATAAATATCCAAGGACTGTTAATCAGTTCCAACCCTTCATCTTTAGACATACTTGTGAAATTATTGGAGTCATTTGACGAACTTAAGCAGGGAGTTAATTTTTCGCAAAATTCACTTGGTCAAATCGCAACTGTAGGGACGAGAAATAGGAGTCAGCGTTGGTATAATTCTCGTGTTCACGCACCTAACGATCAAATACCCTCGTCTACTTTGCCTTCGCTATCATCGATACCTCCCCTTGTTTCATCTCCACCTCCTCACTGTAATCAGGCTTCTTTCAATCAACCTATTTCTATTCAAAATCCACCTCAGCAATCTAATTTAATTCCCATTCGAAATGATAATCCGTCTGTTGTAGAAAGACCCGCGCATTTAAACTAAATGCGTCGAAACGAAAAGGTCCCGTTTGTTTCGACACATCTGAGGAAGGGATCATAAGCACCATTGCTACTTATGTTGTGGATGGTTATTCTTTAATTGACTTGTTAGAAGAAAAGGAGACGCCATTTCCCAAGAAAGAGAGACGTAAAGTTCCCGAAATTTCTGTTCAAATTTGTAATTCTAAACTAAATGCACTAATTGATTCTGGGAGTGAAGTTTCTGCTATTGATGAGGAAGTCTTTCAAGAACTTTTCGCAAATTTTTCGAATATTCCTGTTTTGCCAATGCGCAAGTCATATATTGTTTGTGCGAATAAACGCCGGTCAACTCCTATTACTGCTCAAGCTTTGCTTACAATTCGGATTGATGATCGTGAATTTGATGTGCCTTGTCTGATTGTTAAAAATTTACTTAAACCTCTTATTCTCGGAATGAATTGGCTTTCAGATAATGGTATCATATTAAATTTTCAAAATTATAGTTTGTCTATTCCGCCATCTAATTATACCGTAAGTGAATCAAATTATCCTTTGAATTCTATTACATGTAGTGAAGGAGATCACGATAAATCCTTTTTTGTGTCTGATGAGGAATTGCGGAAGGCAATTGAACCTTCTGTATCTCTTTCATTAAGGGAGAGGGAGAAATTATTTAATCTTTTGAAGGAATATCGTCAAGTTTTTTCTGATACGCCCGGACTTGTACAAAATTTTCAGTTTCGTATTCATTTGTCTGAACATATCCCATTTCGACAACGATCTTATCCTATTCCGTTTGCCTGGAAGGCAAAGGTTGATGAACAGATCAAATCCATGATCAAAGCTGGAATAATAGAGAAGGCTACTAGTCCCTATCTAAATCCTATCGTCATTGTTAAAAAAAAGGATGGTCAACCTCGTATTTGTTTGGACGCACGGAAGTTAAATAGCTTTACTATACCTGAGCGAGAGGAACCAACAAAAATTGACATGTTAATGAATAAATTTTCTGGTATGAAATATTTCTCTACTACCGACTTGTCTTCCGCGTTTTGGCAAATGGCTATTCACCCGGATGAGAAGAAATATACTGCTTTTTTGTACGATTCTATTGTCTATGTTTTTAATAGAGTGCCGTATGGACTCAAAAATAGTGGGGCAGCTCTTATAAGATGTCTAGATTTGATATTGGGTCCTGAAGTTTCTTCTTTCGCAACTGCGTACGTTGATGATTTATTGATAACCTCTGTTACTTTTGACCAGCATTTAAACCATCTTCAACTTGTCTTTCGTAAATTAATTGAAGCTAATATTAAACTTAAATTGTCTAAATCCGAATTTTGTTGTGCGCAGGTGAAATTCCTTGGGCACATCCTGTCTGCTGAGGGCATTAAGATGGATCCCGCGCGTACATGTGCTATCCAAGAAATTAAGGCTCCTAGTAATATCAAACAATTACGGGGATTTCTGGGGGTGTGTAATTACTACTCCCGATTCTGTCGTAATTTTTCTAAATTAACTTATCCCTTATTGCAATTACTTAAGAAAGGAGTTAAATGGAAGTGGACTCCGGAGTTACAAACGGCTTTTGAGAAAATTAAGACTGCATTTCTGGACGAAATTGTTTTGACTTATCCGGACTTTAATAAACCTATCTACTTACAGACCGATAGTTCTGATTTTGGCTTGGGAGCGGTTTTGTTCCAGCACGATGAAGTGGGTGACCAACTGGTACTTGCTTTTGTAAGTAGAACCTTGCGGGGGGCTGAAATTTCGTATACGACCACCGAAAAGGAGGCATTGGCCATCATCTGGGCTCTCCAGAAACTTCGTCATTTCGTTTTGGACCATCATATTACTATAATTACCGATCATAAAGCTTTGACTTTTCTTAAAACCTGTAAGCTAAATCATAGTCGCTTATCCAGATGGATTTTGGCACTTCAAGGTTTCACTTTTTCTGTTGAACATTCTCCTGGTCATAAGAATATTGTTGCGGACTGGCTTAGTCGTTATATTAATAATTCTGAAATTACTAAACCTTCGACTGAATTTTGTGTTGCTACTATTGATTTGGATATTTCTGATTCTCCATTTCAATCTTGTGAAAACTTAATTGATTTACAATGTCAAGATTTGTATTTAAATAACATTCGTCTTTATCTTAACGGTCTCTTGCCTAATGACCACCCCGATTTTGTAAAGATTTCTTCGATAGCGTATAAGTATATTTTGTATCATGGTTTGTTACTATTTAATGTCGGGAGGGAGAGTGTGGTGTATAAAGTCTGTGTACCTGCCGATGTGCGTTCTTCTTTGGTTTGGTTTGCTCATACCGTTAATGGTCATGCTGGGATTATCAAAACAATATTTTGGATTCGTGATAAATATTATTGGAAAGGTATTAATCGTTTTGTTCGTGTGCTTTTACGCACGTGTGATGCTTGTCAGCGTAATAAATTTCCTAATCGTTATTTTGAAGGCCCTATGGCAAATATAATACCATCCAAACCTAGTCAGTTATGTGCCGTGGATATATATGGTCCATTACCTAAGGCAAAATTTAAAAATCAATATATTCTGGTTTGTGTCGATGTGTTTTCAAAATTTGTCCAAATTTATCCTTTGAACAAAACTTCAGCAAAAAATTGTCTCAGAGTGCTTATTACTAAATATTTTCAAAAATGTGGGAAACCTCAGCGGTTACTCACTGATCACGGAACTCAGTTCACCTCGGCTCTTTGGAGGAATACGTTAGCCGATTTGGGTGTTAGAACTGTCTATTCATCTGTCCGTAGACCTCAGACTAATCCCAGTGAGCGTATAATGCGTGAGCTGTCTCGATTGTTTCGAACCTATTGCTACCGTGAACATACTAGTTGGTTCGAACTAATTCCTTTTGTAAACCATTGGCTTAACTGTTTGACTCATGAAAGTACTGGTTTTTCCCCTTTTTATCTTCATTTTGGCCGGAAACCTACCCGTGAATTTGACGACTTTATCGGATTTCCACCTGCGGAAATTCCTCCTCATTATGATATAATAGTGATCGCTCATAGAAATTTAAAAAAATCTGGGAACTCCCGTAAGGAGCGCCAAAAGGCAAAACATAGAGTATTTAGAGTGGGTGATCAGGTACTTTTGAGAACGCCCAAGCCCTCTGATGCCAAAGCTGGCTTGTTTCATAAATTCTTTCCATTGTACTCTGGACCTTACCGTGTGTCAAAATTATCTGGTCAAAATTCCTGTAATTTGGTTAATTTAGAAAAGAAAGATATTGGTATATTTAATTTTGCACATCTAAAACCTTATATTGTTAAACAGTAGTTTCATTTTGGTTGAAATTTGTTTAAAAAAAAAAAATTGGAAAAGAGATTTTTTTTGTGATGTAAGTTTAATGATGTATGAAGCGCTCGGTAATTATTATTTCTTTATGAATGAATGTTTTGCTTCATTATGATATTTATCTATTTCAGAATAACCTTCATTCAGTGGGGGGCATATGTACCGAGTCGTTTAATTGTTATATTTATTCTGTTCAATATGCAATGTCTCTTTGTTTGTATGATTATTACTTTTGCATTTGGCGCCTATTGCGTCATGCGTTTGCCTCTTGTTCTGCTGTTATTACGATACTTCGACACGCTTATTACGTGGCGTCGAGGTAAGGAGGGGCGGAAGAATCCACGAGGACAGAGAGGAAGAAGAGGATTTGGTGGGCAGTCGGAAGGTGGACTATTGAGGAGACGGTCGGGAGGAGATCCTCGTTGGGAGAGTGGATCGTCGCTACATGACCCACCGACTAGGCCTCGTGTTCAAGGAGATTAGAGATTGGAACTGGACGCCAATCATCGTGTCAATTTCTTACTGTTTAATTTCTGCTATATTTTGACCACGTATATTCTTTTTCTCATGGTCGAACCCAACGAAGATTTTGCCGTTAATTTTGTTTATTGGCCAATTTATTCTTGTTTTGACAAAATATATTCAGCTTTATCCTCGCATTTATTTATGTATTTATTTTATGTGCGTTCCAAAACCGTGAGCTATCTGGGAGGAGCGTTACAATATATATATGTGTGTGTGTGTGAATTTCAATGGGATCGTCTTTAAGTTTCATGCAAATATGACCTGATGAGGTTAATTATATAAGTATACGAGTAAAATGTAGCTTGCATACAGCAAGCAGATCGATAACACTAATTTCATGTCGGCATCCTATCGGGACGTTCTTCAAAAGAAAAAAAAAGGATTGAAAATATTCTAAATATTCTCTGCAATTTTATCGTCTGGCATCGAACCCGGGTCTTCCTGGTAAACTTACTATGCAGCACAACAGAAGATCACCATCTCTAACTATGTGTGAAAATTCAAGTAGAAAGATTCACTGCAACTGCCTCAAACGACGTCCTACTTTTCACGTATTTTCCTTACGTGAGTAATGTTTATGTGCTCTGGCATCGAACCCAGGAACAGCATGGTCTTACCTAATTTTTTTATTAAGCTGAGTCTTGATATACATCTTCTATCTAAGCCAGAACTCCCTATTATTTCGATAAGTGTATGAAAGAAATAATGAAATACTATCCCAATGTGTTTTATATGGCAGATATATTTACTACCCAGCATCGATACCGGATCTTTCTGGTAATACTTACTATGTAGCACATAAGAAGATCACCATCTCTAACTATGTGTGAAAATTCAGGCAGAAATATTGGCTACAACTGCCTCAAACGACGTCCTACTTTCCCCATATATTCCTTATGAGAGAAATTTTAAAGTGCCCCGGCATCGAACCCAGGAACAGCATGGTCTTACGTAATTTGTTTTTTAATTAGATTCTTCATATATATCTTCAAGCTGAGCAAGAACTTCCTAACTTTCCGATAAGTGCATCAAAAAAAATAATGAAAAACTATCCCCATGTATTTTAAATACGGGATTTTTGCATCGTCCTACCATCGAACCCTGGACATTTTCTGTAAAAATCATTTATGTTGTCGATAGATCTTAACCATATATATAGGCTCCTAGAGTTTCGATTCTCTATCTATCCGGAAAGTATTTTTTTTTTATTCCGGAAAATCAAAGCAATGCATTAAAAAGGGGAAAAATCGGGAATTTGGGGCCTTCTGGAATCGAACCCATGACACTGAGGTTCAAAACCGGCTTTTTTCTGGAGGTTACACGCTACGGCCAATGCGACGTAAAAAGTTCAAGTCGATGACGCTTGTGGTTTAGCCTTTGAATTTGTATCCTATCTGGGTATCTGGGTATATATAGTAATGAATCCGGATAAGGAGTTATATTTAATAGATAACATACTAAACTATGTGACCACAGGGTTTTCAAATGCGTGTGACTCTGTACCCTGTCTCCAAACGTGTGCAGCAAAGGAAAGTAAAGTCGGAAGTCAGCAAAATGTGTCCGAAGGTCACTATTTAGCATAAAGAAAGGAAGGGAATCCTCAGTGGCATTGGCTACGGACAGCCGTCTGTTAGGAATAACTTATCTCTCATAGGCTGTCAATGGAAGTCGACTGACGGATGATGCGAAGGGAAAAGAAATTGGAAAGGAAGAATAACGAGAAGAGCGAATGCAGAACAGTAAAGGAATACTGAAATGGAGATGACTGATTGGGTAAAAGAAAATGTCTAAATGCGGAGAAAGTTTTTCTCATTAAATTGATGTCTACTTTATTTCCTTGTCTCACTCTTCAATGCAAACATTTCAGTTTCTACGTATATATATTAGTTTTCTCAGAGATAACTTTCCCTTCCCTTAAACCATTTGGGTTTCAACGTAATATTTTATTCCATTTTTGGATTACTATTTGGATAGAGTCTTAGATGGTAGATTATATCTTTATATAATATTTAGATATCATTTTTAATTCACAAATACGAGGTAAGGCTTTCAATATTTTCAGATAATTAAAAATTGAATTTTCAGTAAAATTATGCTTCAACTTTTTATTCTGCTTATTATATCCTATCGTTCAGGATTTGGTTTACATTGAGGCTTCTCCAACAGTCGTAATTCCCTGTAGTTAGATATGTAGACTATCGTGGTAGTAGTTCTAATAGTGCCTTTACAACTGAGGTAATTTGGCTTTTAATCCACCGAGAATAGAACCCAGGACCGCTTTTAAAGTGTGACCGCGATATCCAGAAGCCACAGAATCTTCATATTAAATACGATTCATAGATTTAGTGATTCGAAAAATATGAAAAGGCTTTTATTGAAACGGACAATTTCCACAGAATCGCACTTAAAATAAATGTTTATTGAAGATCGATATTTCTCTAGGGTGTTCCGAATGTGAACCTACCCTTCAACGAGTCCGTAATTTTTATTTCATATTGGAAATGTTACTTCCTTCTTTGCTTCACAGTAGTCTCATAAAAAATGCTCCTCTAAAATACAAAATAAGATCTAAAATTCATCCTCATGAGCAACTTTAAAATCTCCAGTAGATAAACAAAGAAATGCAATTTCGCGAGGATGGAAAATTTTCTCTGATTCACTATGATTAGTACTTCTTGCATGATCTTATGATGCTGTTCAGATAAGGAAATAGGATCATTAAAGTTTATTTTTCTTTATATTTAACGGGAAATTAACAATAAGGTAATAAAGTAGTTTAAAATTTACGTGATTTACCTTTACCCAATTACCTGGATTTGAAGATACGAAGGTAAATCTTATCATCGTTTCGCTCGACATTTTTTACTTTTTCGGTCAACTCGATCTTATATACCACTGCAGCGCCTTATTTCTGCACGTAAAAAATCACAGAAAATTCTAATGCTGTGAACTTAATGGTCCCCCCCTTACATCGTTCTTATCGAGGCATTAGAGATGGAACGGTGAATTATATATCTTTAATCTTTCATTGCAATAGAAATACTGTTATTATTATTTTAATCTCATTCAACCCTCGTATCAAAAAATGGTACCTAAACTACTTTAACTGATTAAATTTAGTTGAATGTTATGCGATTTTCTCGTCTCGAGCATCTCAGAGAGAATTTCTTTAATTTATTTATTATTACATATGTTGATAGTAGGTTTTTTCCGGTGAAATCTCCGACCATCGTCTTTAAACAATTTATTCAAACCCCAATCCCTCACATAAGTCGTTACACGGAAAAAAATATTCAAAAATTATCATCAGCCACCCACAGACAGTATATGAACACACCAACAATACAAGAAGACCTAATTTACATTCATCTCCCCTCCAAAACATTACTCAACATATATACCAAAATCACAAAAACTACATTTCATTGTTTAAAATGTTACCTTGCAAGCGAAAATGTCACCTCATTGTTTTCACATCGTCGCGATTAAAAATATAAAAATAATTAAAAACATAACAATATAGAATCCACTTAATGACATGAACTACAGAATCTACTTTTAAATTCCGATCAATTTTTCGGTTTGAGTTTGAAGAACGCTTTAGGCATTATATTCCAATCTTTGAACACTCTATTTATTAAACAACATTTGGCGATGTCATTCCTTTATTTCCTCAGTTTTAACTAGTGCTTGCGATCCTCTCGTACAGTATAATGCCTCTATTCTACTTTTTAAATCTATCCATGCATTTCCTCCGTTCCTGACCTGAAAGATTCCTACAAGCCGATTTTACATCTGAACCTTTTGCAGTTTTTTATTTGAATGCTAACCCTTACGTTAAAGAGGGGATCATGCATTTTTTCATGGCTGCGAATTAGATAGATAGATATACTGATACGTAAATTACGAACATTAACTTCAATATTTTTATTTTAAGAGGAATTTCTTTCTATTGAAAGAGACAAGTAATAAAGTCCTCTAAACTTCTCCAATATATTATTCATCAATTATGATCCTCGATAAAGCCATTATGCTTTGTATATGGGGCTAAAATTAATGGATGAACTCCGCTATCTTCTATAATATCTATGAGATGCCCCGATAGCGTCCCCTTTAAAAATCGGTATCCAAGCGACTTCGAGAACTAAGCCGAATCCACGTTCTCCCGGCGGAGAAAGAGTCCTTTAGCGTGTGTAAACGCGTCATCCACTCGCTCGCATCTTCCCCACGCGCTGTAATTTTCCACATCCTAACGTCAATTTTCCATCACATAAACTTCCGCCCTTATTTTTATCTCTAACTTCCCGCTCAATTCGGCGCTGAACCAGAAGACGAGAATGCTGAATGATTACTATGGGAGATGCTTTATTTGTTATGATAAATATTCCTCCATCGAGTAAAACACGTTTGTTTGCCCTAAAGCTGTCAATAAGAGAGGCGGTAGAATTCCATTCACGAATGATTAGCTCATGCTACTGTAACACTTTTAAATACATTGCTACTGGCAGAAGAAAAAATCTCCGAGCATTACAAAGAATCTAAGCAATAATATAAATACTGCATAAATATTCAGGTCTCGAATGTAAACTCCTCTTTCACAAGGAAAACATTTCTTTACTGAACCTTGTGAGTGAAATTCTAAGACTTGTACGAACGCTCCAGTAATCCAGGAATCAAACCCGGGACCACTTTAACCGGAAATAATTTCAAAATATCACTACGACCTTCTACCAAAACAAGAAATACTTAAAGGAATAAGAAAAACATACTTCCCAGGCAATATATATTGTAAAACCTTATGAAATAATTCTGAAAATTACTCCTGTTCCTCTAATTTGGACTGAGCTCGAGCGTTGATACAAAATCATTTTTAATTTTAGGCTAGTTATCCGTAGGTTGAATTAAGAATTAAGTTCTTGATTGTATAAATATACAAATAAAGATAACGAAGAAATTAATGATGATAACTCACGCATCAATTTTTTATCCGTAAGGTTATTAATTAATTTTTTCCACTTCATTTACTACATAAGATATTTTATCTTTATCATAGCCATCTGTACCAAAAGCTTATATCAAAAGCTGAAGTTTCCTTATACGATGTTCAATTCTTAATTTGCGTTTCATTGTATCCTAGAGTATCGAAGGAATTTGTTAATTTTAAAAACCCAATCTAAGAGGTTGACGTGGGTCGAATCTAAAAGGAGATAGATTTTGGGGAAAAGTTTCCATCGAGCAATTCTCTATCACATCCTTTTCACGCAACGCTTGATTAAATCCATTGTCCTTCACCTTATAGACTGATATTGTAGGCTATATCACGCATGGACAGAGAGAGTCCAAAATCATTTTTTGCTTGTTGATTGCGATACATTTTGACGGTAAAGGAAAGTTTTTTCCTATGTATGTGTCCAGTTTTCTCCATGGCAAGATATTTCCTTCCTTCGTTAAGGTGATGCTATAGTAGTGGAAAAATAGATTCCTCCAGTAGTCCCAGAGGTTACAGAATGTTAAATTCAATGCGAGAAGGCGTTACTTCGTGGAGGAACATTAAAAGGAATGAAAGAAACGTTAATACACTACCACAGACTTAATTTACTGCGACGTGTTTCACTAGTGATTTGCCTGAAGATGCGAGTTCACCAGCAAAACATGTCTGTGGGAAGCGTGTGTACTTTTACTAATGATTCTTTCATTCCTTAAAGTATGTTCTTTGAAGAAAAATGAAATGTACAAAATATGTAATAATAAATAAAAATATCCAAAAACCACTAGAATCCGACATATATTAGACTGTTAATACGTATTTCGCTCCAAAAGCATCCTCAAAGCTTGACAGACGGGAAGAGATTGTGGACACAGTAGTTACTTCTTATCTGGATTAAATAAAAAAAAACTTTAATATAAATTTCAAGGAAACGTATAAACGTAGGCTGAGGGGTAAATGTTATCAAACGCCAAGAAATCGTCTAAAATAATAATGCCATCTATTTCCTAGAATATATATATCCGAGGACCCCGTCTCTAAGGTAAACAAGATCTCTTGCGTCTGGTCGACCAAAATATTTCGCCGATATTGGACGAAAGAAAATTCCAAAGAAATGTTACAGTGGAAAGCGAGCAATGAGTTTGCAAGAGATCGGGGAAGGAAGAGGAGAAAAAGGAGGCATTCGAGGACTGCAGGAATTGAAGGCCTATTCAATCTGCCCCAACTCTCGTGTCCTCCATCTCCAGGGTCGCCCCTTAACCCTCTTCCCATCGAATCCGGTTCCATCAGGTAGCCTTCCCCATGGAGTGACCTCACACTACCTCGCAACTCCATCCGTCTTCGGACGCTAACTTTGTTCCCCACGTGCCTTCCCCTCCCTTCCCCCCTGCATCCCCTTTCCCCCCCATTGCCCTCGCGCCTACCCCCTGCACCCTCGCTCTTCTCGCTTCAACTCTACGACCGTCCCATTTGTTTCACTCCAGAAGTCCTCTTTCATAAGGTATAGGCGCATCGAAGGCTGGCGGCAGATGCGTGGAGTTACTCTCCATAATCGACGATTGAAAGTTTGCGCATATTTCTGCCTCGAAGTTTTTTATCGGCCATTGCTCTGAGACGAGAAAGAGTGAAAAGATCCTCAGCCAAATCTTATGGCACTTAGATGAGAAGGGTTTGACGTCATGGAAGGAAAAGGAGATACAGAACAGAACGACCTTATGTACAGGTTTTGGGAGTACTGCAGCAATTGTATATTTCCTTGCTTAGAAAATATTTCATTCGATATAGAATAATTACGATTCAATTTTAATTCCTGATAATGGAGGACTCTGGCTAATTGTGAAACGAGTTCAATGGAAAACTCTAATTTAAAAGCAAAATTTAATACGTATTTGGGAAATAATAAAAATAACACATGCATACAGAAAATTATAAATTTATCTAATTTATGGAGTTATATTTTTATACGTAAATACAGTACTTTTAAGACTTCGTGGAAGTAATTTGTAATCATATAAAGTTAGAAAAGTTATTACTGACGCAATAATTCAATGAAGTTGCATAGTTTTCAAATAACATGATGGAAAATTCGTCAGTTTAAATTAAACGAATACTAAGCTTGCTCTAGAAAGGAGATCAGTTTGAGAAAACCCCTGTCAATAAAATAAATACAGTACTTAAACACTTTAAGTATCCACTGGTAGCTAAAAAGTATACTCCTGTGGACTAATAGTTCCAGAAGAAACATTCGTATAGCTATATGCTTATTTTTTGATAAATTTTAAAGTATTACCTCTAACTTAGACACTTAAGATACATTCTTACAAACCCTAGTCTGGGGAGAATGGACTGAGGCACAATAAAGCGGGGATTTGTAAGCCAAGAGGGAAAAATGCCAAATCTCAACAGCCGCTGAGAATGCTCAAAAAGTAGAGTCCTCCGTAGCGAATTCATCCACTTCGTAAGCACCATCAGCTTCTGCGGCCTCAAAACAATCATTCCCGTAAGTGAGGAATTTCATGGCTCGGGTTCCTCGTGGAAAGCATATCGTTGAATGCAGAGAAAGGAGCATCTCGCAAATTTCAACTTCTCATCTCAGCCGGTTGGAGTACTCCGCTGGAGATTTTACGCGAAATAAATAAATCTGTTTTCTTTACTATGCCTTAGACTCGAGAATCCCCCAAAGTTGCCAAGTAATTCGCTCCGTGCAGGTATGCGCAATGCACCTTCCGAAAAGTTTCAAAACTTCGGTCATTTACCACCAAACTTCTTACGAGAATATTCAGGCGAGGTTTTACCTTGGATTCGAGTATAAGACCACGATAATTTTCGTTCTGAGGTCAAGTTAAGGCATGTATGAGATCTTCAAATTTCCTTGATGCTTCAACGCATTATCTGCTTCAATAAAACCGTACGATGGATAATTATAAAAAGTATTTGAGCTCGAGAAAAAGTATTAACTCTTATATCCATAGCGTGCATCTATCGATTGCAGTTTTTTCGGTATTTGCGATCTATTTCGTTGCTTTTATACCGAATGCATCATTTTGTAAGGCACGTTTATACTTACTCTGCTGCAAAATGTTAAACTTATATCGTTTCCTCAAACGATCATATACACATTCTTTAAGAAAGCAAATGTAAACCATCCTTAATGAACATAATGGTTTTAAGAAATCAGGTGTTTATAAACCTACTATTACTCGTACCCTTCATTACCATTTTTCTGTCATTTAAAAAGGGAATCGTATACGATCAAAATATGGGAGAACTCACTAGATGAAATATCTATCACAATAATATCAAACAGTATTCATTGTGAGTTATTTAATAACATACATAAAACTTACGGCGTATGGTGCAAAATAGATGAAATCGAAATTTTTTCAAACCAAATCGTATTTATTGTGGAGAAAGTGTAACAGATAAATCAAATCTCTACATAATACAAATCTATCTCTTGGATGAGAGCCTTTACTTAATTTTTTTACGTTGTTCCCTGGCCGAAGAATATCATTGTCCAACGTCTAACGTTTGGAAGGATCCTTTGGAAGGAAATTACAAGAGTTGTGATATGAGTGAGGACCGAAGAAGAGTCGTTCAATTTCCGGAAGGTTTCGAGTTGCCATCGAATTGGCTCCGACCAAAAGGGTTTGAAGAGCTACCCAAACTTGTCGCACTTTGGTGTGGTTTTTGCAAAGTAAAAATATCGAGTGATGTAGTATCCTTTCTATTTGGAGAAATAGATTAGTCTAAAGTAAATTTGGCTGCTATTTATTGGGGAAAATCCCGGTTAGCGAAATGAAATACCAATTTAATAAAAGAGCTAAAGAGAGATGTTTATCTTCTCAAGTTGAGCCATGATGTTCAGGTAGAAGATTGACGACTCTTGGATATCTGAGCGATCTCCATCTTCGTGAATTCTTTATCTTTTACTGACCATCCGGACTCCGTGAATCAACCATCACTCCCTTTTCTTAATGTCTATTTGCTTTAAGTTTCATGCAGAGTCATAGATCGATAGGGATATTGTATATTAGACATGCTAACCGATGATTCTAATCTTTCATATTACTTTTTGATACCGTTACACTTAATCCTATGATAAGTAATCAGATAGCACTTACTATTTATTTATGAAAACAGAAACAATAGTGGATAGCTGTGGGTATTCATTAGACTTACGTGAATACTATAATAGGTTATATGGAATGGTATGGCTAGGTGACGTGGAAGTAGCTATAGCAGTGGTGGCGAACCACGCGTTCTTAAAAATACACTAAATTTGTTTCGTTACGCAGAACTCTCACTATGTTATTTGTATAATGTATGTTTTCATTAATAATGAAGTCCCTCAGTAAATAAGCATAGATTCTGTTCATTAGAATGAGATGCTTAGGTTAGATGGAAGTGTGTTCCCTATTACATTAGGATTTCATTTATTTCTGTATAGGCTCCCGGATAGTCGTGTGGACGTCGCGTTTGCCTTTGGTGAAAGCGGTCACGGGTTCGATTCCCGGTGGGAGCCAATGTGCGAAATTACCTAAGCTGTCGAAGCACTTTTTACAATACTACTACTACTATTTCTGTATCAAGTGTGAAATTCAACTTATAAAGTTAAGTAAAAACTTGGTTAATTCGTACTTACGTTTACTAACTCTCCCTATTTATAACTTAATTACTCAAATTATAGTTCAATATTTAGAAGATTACTTCCACGTATCTTTCTAGTCGGAAGTTCACTTTATATGGTTCACATTAGGTACTTAAGTTCCACTAAACTTACTTTCCGGGAGAGTGCTCTTAGTTGTGGCTTTATTACCTCTTTTTTCTTGCTGACAGATGTTTTCAGGGCACATTAGGGGTGGATAAATCGACCTATTCCTGGCTCATTCGATTACCTGAATGCAAGCTTCCCTCGAGCAGCGGTTTTCCATGGATTCTTACAAACAAATGGTCCATAGTTAATTCAAATAAATCTATTTCCCCTTCTAATACCTTGGCATGAAAATACTGTGGATTAAAATGTGGGATTATCCGATAAGTAACGATACCTATCTGAATCCAGTCTTATCTTCAGAAGTACTTCCAAAGTAGAGTCTTACTTAAACCGGAACCACTAACCAAAGAAAGAATTTAAACTCTAGTTACCATAACGCTTATCCCCTGCTAAGAAAACTGAATAACCGAGCCGTAACCAGGAGCCCAAATAATTTCACTTAACTTCAGTTATCCTTAAGTAGCACCAATAATTGAAATTTAATTCAGTAATTTTCATTGTCTGGTTCAAAACATTAAAAATGCACGCGATTCTTATTTTCATTTAAATTATCCGATGCTAGGTAAGGACAACGTTAAGTTTCTATCCGTTTTCCATACCAAATCCTAGCCGAAAAGTTTTGATGTAAATAAATTGAAAAAATAGCAAACGAGGTATCCGTTTTTTCTATACAGACCTCAACTATATGTTTCTAATAAGTTCTCCATAAAATTTATCATTATTTTCGCATTACCAGAGGGTAATTAATTACATTACTATTCGTCAAAGGCTACGTTCAACTCCTATACGGAGAAAAGTCGAAACATCTGAAAACATTGCAAACAGTGCTACTGCTATTGAGGTCACTTGCACTTTCTTCTAAACTTCGCTCATTTAAATCCCGCCTACCTATGCCATAAGAAAGGATATCAATACTGGTTTCTGTTTCCAGTGCATACATCAGGGCTGAATTTATAAAGGTAATTTATATCGTATTCCATGGTTAGCATGCTAACACTTAATCTCGAGTTCCCAGGTTCGTGTCCCAGATTTTTCCGTTAGGGATTGGTGAATGATTATCCATCGTAATTAATTATTATCGTCTACATCGAAGTAGGTAATTACTGGCTATTTTATGGGCTGTTTTATATAATTAAATATTGGTTTTCTTATCACTTTATGTTTGATTTGGTATTGCAAGATTATTATGGGTATTGTATAATCGAATAAATTATAAGTTACCATTTTTTTCCTTCACGTCTGGTGATCCAACCGCTTGTCTCGAATTCTTTAAATAACGGTCCTTTTTGAGTATATCTTAAGAGGTTTCCATTGCTTACTCTTCTAAGTGAACATAAGATTGAAGTTGTTTAAATAAACAAGTTTTGGTATAGCATTAGATATATAATCTCTCAATGGAAAGGTATGTAAGTTTGTAAACAATTCTATTATCTATACGTACACATTACTGTTTAAATAGTGGTATACAAATTTTAGATATAAGTAGTAAACAAGCCTAAAACTCTCCTTCTGCCATAAAAGCTCATCCATTATGATTAGCATCGAATTATTCTCTAGATTTGAAACATTACAATAAAAAAAACTCATGTTGGAGAGAAATATCGGTAACCTCAAACACTCATGGAAAAAATCAGTCATTTGGAAGTCTTTGACTTTTTTCTTAGTGTTGCTAAAAGTTTATTTATGTGAAATGGCGAGAAAATTATAGGCAGGGGTGTTTTGCACGCATCCCCTGAGAATGGGTTTCCTTACCGAAGTGGGAATGGGTTTCCTTCCTCAAGAGGTATTCCTTTCGCCGATGCTGTGATGGATGCTCGAAAATTCCTTCGCCAGAGGGTTCTGAAGAGGGTCTCGAGGATGCTTTCTATCGAACGAATCGCCTCAACTGCGGCTAAAACAACGGAAAAACTTCTCCAGCCTCAGATTTCTTTTGCGTTTACTTGCAAAAGTGCTCCGCGGGCTCTCCTTTTACATTTTAAGTTGCCTTTTGGCTTCACGCAAACGAAAAATTTTTCGACTATTTACTGATAAATATCGATCGGAATGTTCCAGCGATCCGTTTACTTCACACACTTCAATTCAGTTCGTTTACTGATTTTTCTCAGGATAATTTTAATCATTCGTGTAGGCCCTCGCTATTCACAGATCAGCATTTTGATTGCTTTGAATGCTTTCATCGCGTTCTTTGACTATTGTGGTTGTGAAAGAGTTCTTCGGCAATTGCTCTGCCCTTTTATTTCCTGCCGCTTTGTATGCGTTCATTCGGCCGATCGATGTTTCGCTTTTCACATTGTCTCTAGCTGCATTTTCAGCCATTTCACTAGTTTTAAACTACCACTGCAAAGTGTTAAATGTCATTGTTATTGATTAGGAAAATGTTAGCGAATTTGTGGTGATTTTACAATTAATGTACTCTTTCATTCCTTTCATGCTACTTTGGCTATGAATTTAACCTTCAAATTAAAAATACATAATTGTAAGGACTAGTTGTGGGAGCAAATTATCAAGAGACGCATTATGTTTACAAATATTAATTCATATAAGGTTTTTCTAATGTTAAGAGTCATTCCTATTCTCATAGTACAGTATAATGCTGAACTAAGCACGAAATTAACCCATAATACTTGCATAAGCTCTCAGTATACGTAAAAGTTTGAAATATACGATTTCAGGAAATTTTTGTGAGTATTTTATACCAAGTACTCATTAATCCTTTAATGTAAGAGATAATGAGTAATGATTTACATTTTCTATCTTCTGGGTTTTCGAAGTAGATCTTTTCCCTAATATTTGGTACTTTTCCTACAGAAAATACGTTATTATATAGCGTAATAAACCCTTTCCCTGACTGTTTGTAATTATCAGTATTCAGTATTTCCAATATCAGGCACAATATACAGATTGCTCTTTTATGAAATTTGTGTCGCAATCACCATCGAACCCATTGCGTTCAGTACCAGTTCCAATTTGAATGCACACATTTATGTTCACCATCTGGTGCTTTTGTAGAATTTGAGTTTTGCTAAACGCTGTATTTCTTTTCTTAAAGAGAAACCGAGTGAGACATGGATTCACTTTTAAAGGTACCTCTTCTCCTCTGACGTCCCAAGGCAAGAGCGTTTGCCGCCTGGAAACTCTCGAATTGAGAAGCACTTCCGGTATAAGCTAGACATAGAAAATCTCTCTCCACTGCACTCTCCCTTGGTCTTCCGAGAACTGTCGTAAATACGATTTGCACTTCATTTCCTCCCATCAAATGCCTTTCGCAGTTATTGCAACGGAAAACGCAAAAGTAATTGCGATATTACATAGAATATCGCTAAGCGTTTGTAAAATCTCAGAGTCTCTCTAGCAAATCGCACTTTGAGTTATTCTTTCACTACGGAAATCCAAGGAGTTCTTGAATTCACCCTTAAAAGTCATTTTCAGACAGATTTTGATATCGCATATCATAGTTTTCTTGTTAAAAAATTACAATAAAATTGTCCTTCCTAAGCACTCCCTAAAAAATGGACTATAATGAAATTCACTTCTACTTTCCTAATCATATTTTTTAAATGACTGCCAACTGTCCTCATCGAATGTTTTAAGTGGTAATAAAAATTCTAGTGAAAAATATTAATTGTTAACATTTTCTCAACTTAATATTTATCATCCACATTTGAAAGTTCATATTACTCAATTTCGAAATTTATTCTAATTTCTTAGGTATGCCATTTATGTTCAGGTAAACTCGTTCTAGCGTGGTCTTGAGTTCCAAATTTAAAGAAAATATTAAATAACGATATTTCTATGAAAACATCTAATCTTCAAGCCAGTGCAATCAAATAATCACAATGAAAGGTAAAACATTTTATGAATTACAATTATAATAAATTAGAATTAAAATTTACTGTGTTCAATACAATAAATAATTTTAGTAGACTGCTTAAAAAATGATCTAACTGAAAATGAATATTTACATTAGTAGGGTTGTTATTCTATGAAATTCGTCAGAATGTGTTTGAAAAGTAGATATTACGTCATCGCCTTCGTTCATTACGTTTTTCAGGGTTCAGTTAAATTGTAATAACAGTCGATCTGTATCAAATAGAATCCAAAATTACGAATAAAAATACCATAAAGATTCAGTCACCAAGTCATTTGCGTGGAGTTGCCTTCACACATTTGCAAACATACACACAGTTCGCGTCTACTTCCCACCAAATCCTTAGGAAAAGGGATTCCTTTGGCAAACGGAGGCTGCATCTGGTGCATGTCTTTTGAAAGGCAGCAGTAAAGGGGATCGCCGTTGGAGGTAAACGGTTATCTAAAGCGACCGCCAATTGCCTTCCGGAGATGTTATTTTCATGTAAACGAGGTTAAGAAAATGATGATGTGACCTCATACACTGGCGGAAAGTTTCCCACGGAATTGGAAAGTTAACGGAAAAGATCGCATTTGCAAGGAAAGGGATTCGCCTAAGGTATTCGCTAACTTCCTTAGCAAATACATCGGAGCTACTTCAGAAAGCTATTTAATCGCTCCTCATAGGCCTCGAGGCAAGGGTGGGACATTTGCGGTCCTTCCTCAACTTCTTGCCTCCACAATTTATCTTCAGAACATCTCTGTGAGTTAACGTTAGTCGTAAAGGTTACCTCAGTACCTATGGTAAGCATTTAAGATAGGATTTGTCGTCGAAAGTTTAGTATGTAAAATTTTTGTATCTTGTCGTGAATTTTTCTCCTCTGCCTATTTAAAAATAATTGCAGGATAAATTCGATAACGGAAATTTGGAAGGAGCCTTGACATCATACTTTTATTGAATTAAAGAGAAAGTTTAGACTTAAAATTTGAATTTAAAAAACTGAATTCTAAAGTGATGTAATAATGGGAACATGTTGAGGATTCCTTAGCTTTGACGTAAAGATGTTTGATGACACAGAAGTTTAGAGGAAGAGAGACGTGTACTCGGTAGCCTTTATAAATTAGTTCCGTTAGAAGAAAGTTGTCGTTCAATTTTTCGATTCAAAGTCGCGTATTTTAAGTTAAAAATGTTTTCAGCATTCTTAGATGGTTGCAAAGTTCAGCGAGGGAATCAATAAAAAATATAGCTACCTCACATTCAATAAGTTAAAAATATAAATATCATCGTTATAAGAATATTATAATCCGTTGCTAAAATGTAGATAAAATTCCTCTCACAAACTAAGTAAATGTGTATAGAAGTAACCCACAGCAGATGAATCAATAATCATATAAAAATTAAAATATTATTCATTAAAAATCTATTTCACAGTATATTTCAACTTATCTAATAGTGTCGTTACAAGGGGTGCATAACTCGGGTTCGCTTGAGACTCAGCCTTGCTCTGAATTAATAGATAGTAGAACAAACCTTGACACCACTAGATAAAGCATAATTTGTATCTGAAAATCGGAGTTAGGCAACTTTTGGTCGAGTATCTATCATTTTATTAAACGTACCCTAACAATCAAAAGCGAAGCCGTGCCCTTGGCGTTCCTTTGGATAACAGAATCAGTCGTTGATTAAAATTTCATGAATCATTTACAAGGTTTTTCCCCTAAATTATAATTTTGATAAACCATTTTTAGTTTTGATAATTTTTGAAATCGTGCATCTCGCCAACTAGAGAATTCGTAGATCAGCTAAATTGTGCCAAACAATAACATTATGTGCCAGACGACTCTTTTTAAAGTACTGGTTACATTTTTATCAGAATTTAGATTTCTGCTGCATCTATCCTGTTGGTATCTGAAATTAGAATGATTAAAATCAAGTCATCTTTTTCCGTTTGACTTCTCCGCGATATTAGATATTTTTCTAATTTACAGGGTATAGAATTTAGAGCAGACACTGAGAATTTACTGTTACGTTATTCAGAGAGAGATTTAATGAGGCAGTGAACCTACTCTCGATGTAGTTAACGACCGCCCTATTCTTTCCAAAGGCGGAAATGTAATTTTCTCACTTAAATTACTTCCAAAAACGGATCAATTACGTACCGATTGAATTCCGAACAATGGCTTGACACACTAGCATTCCTAGAGGAAATTAAATTTATCTGCATCGCTGACCTTTAAATCGACCCAGTTAGTCATTTGATTTTCATTGAATAGTTATAAGTAGTAGAATGCCTTCCTAAAGATCATTTGTGCTGTGATCATCAAGCGTGCTGAGGATTAAAGTATTGTGGCGTTTGGACCCATTTTGATGCGAAGAATGGCCGAAGACGACGAAAGGTCGCGGATCGCGGTGTTTATTTACTCGTCGCACCGGACACATTGTAGCAACGAATAAACAGCATTCTTGGGAGAGAGATTGCGGCTTTACACAGAAAAGATTCTCTCATTTGTATTTCGCCATTTATTTTACGGATTAAAGTTGCTTTGCATTCTTTCTTGTTTCTTTGCGAGTCTTTAATTTCTCAGTGATCCTTGTGAACCATCGGAACACGCAACAGTATAAATGGTGAAATATCGTGGTTATTAATCAACCGAATTTTAAAAGCTTTATTAAACAGAATCATTAACTTTGTGTTTCAGATTTTCGTTACTTTCTTTTGTGTTAACTAAATGATATTCATTCAGGTTTGGTTCTTAAATGCTTTAATAGAATACTTTTACACGCACATATATAGAGCTAAGAAGAGGCGAAATTCCTTTGTGACCAGCCTTTTAAGACGTAGAGCAGTTTTCGTCATTACGAAAGTTTGTTTCCTTTCAACTGTATCCTTTGTGAAAGTAAGAAATCTATTTATGTATGGATTAAGACAAAACTATATTTCTATCATAATTTGTGCGTTAGGGATAAAATATTTTCCATTGAAAACCCTTATAAGAAACATAAGTAACCTATTATGTTGTTTCTCTACTTGTAAATAACCTTCAAATATATTTTTACTTTCTCCCTACAGTTATTATATTATATTTATTATTATTATATATACAGTTATTTACAAAAGTAATAGATAATGTACTTTGCTACAACTTTTGTATGAAACATTTTTTCGTAACACTGATTTTTTAAGAGTTATTCTTGAATAATGGTTAACCGGAAGTTGTTGTTTATCCAGAAATAAAGGTTTTTCATACATATATCTGTCAGAATGCAATTAAGGTATATACATTTAAGCACAAAAGTTATGGACTATGTATTTTACTACAACTTTTATATGAAAAAGTTTTTCGTAACACAGATTGTTTAGGAGTTATTCTTGAATAATGGTTAACCGGAAGTTGTTGTTTACCCAGAAATGGAGGTTTTTCATACATATATCTGTCAGAATGCAATTAAGGTATATACATTAAGTACAAAAGTTATAGATAATGTACTTAACTAAAACTTTTTTATGAAACATTTTTTCGTAACACTGATTGTTTAGGAGTTATTCTTCAATAATGGTTAACCGGAAGTTGTTGTTTATCCAGAAATTGAATTTTTTCATACTTATCTCTGTTAGAATGCAATATAGGTATATACAATTATGTACCAAAGTTATAGATAATGTTTTTTACTACAAATGTTGTATGAAATATTTTCCTGTAACATTCATTGCTTTGGAGTTATTTATATATTACTGTCATAGGCTTATGTTTTCAATAAATACGGAGAAAGTCATGTGTTGGCCACATCAGATTTTTTTTAATTTCCTCATTAAAATAGATACATACGGCTGTATTCACCATATGACGACGTAAAATGTTGATTCGGTTATATAAATAAATGAATATTTTCTACAATATAAAATGATTTTTGCTTCTGTTTTTCATAATCCACATTTCTTTAAGTATCCAGTAATCTTATATTTTTTCATGCAAATGAAGGAATAACTTTCATTTTCGATTAACATGGATTAAAGAGATTGAAGGATTTCCCTTCTCATGGGATATGATTATAAACCAGAGAAGTCCTGCGTCAGTCACATTGGATTCCACAGCGCAAATTCGTCGAATTTTGTGCAAACGCGACAATTAGATGAAATCGTGGAGCAGATTGAGCGTGAATAGAAATGGGACAATGGAGAGCAAATAGAGGGGGGATTCTTGGGGGAGGAATTCCATTGTCTGCTTCAGGATCAATGCGTAGACCCCTTTTGTCTTCCTACAGTTATGTGGCAGGTGTACCGTCAGAGGGATCTGCATTTTTAAAATATCCGGAAACGGAGAAATCAGTATCGCAGTAAGAATTTAAATCGCCGACACGAGAATCGAGGCCTTCTCAAGGAAGTATTGCCCGATCTTATATTTATGAAACTTTGTCGTAAATAACCGGAAGCACTGAAGGAATTCTGGAGTAAGGAAGTTTGCTTCGTAAATGAAGTTTGGCGTGAAAAAGAGGCCCTTGAGTATGATGCCAGCGGGAGTTACTGGAATGGATAAGAATATTGAGTATGGACGAAATCTAAGATATTTTGTCGCATACAGAACCGTTGATAGATGAATAGTCTGAGAGAAACAATGTTTCGGTCCAGATATCTAGATAAAACTCTAGTGTGATCAACTAGATCAACAACAAATCATTATCACAGATAAGCTCTTAAACAGAATACCAATTTCCGAGAAACTTGAAATTTGAATTTTCTGTTTCACATTTTCTAAGAATTGAATAATAGGAAAAATTTAGCACATAAAAACACAATTAATTCAAAATAAAATTATCAGCCGAGAAAAACGTATTAATTTTGCAATTTGATGGTAAATTACCGTTTTTCAATTAGGGCTAAGGTAGGAATCACAAACGAGTTAAGCATCTTAATGTCATCTTCAATTTAGTTGCTCTCCTTGCATTATCGGTTTAGTTTTTCACGAAATATTGTGTAGGAAATGTTTTTGTAATATTTAAAAAATATATATTTCGACACAAAATCAGTTGGTAGTAAAATACGCACTCTTTCATTACCTTCATTAACTAAAGAAAGAAAGTCAGAGCGACTTCTCATAATATTAGTCATAGTTGTTGCAAAATCTACCAACCAAAGACAAATATAAATCTATTCTTAGACTTCTTCTGTATGTTTATCTCCTCGTAAAATTTTATTTCAGAAAGCGCCTTATATTAAAGCAGACTTTCCTGTCTTACCAAAGCTGAGTCTTTGATTTTATTACTGCCCTCTGAGAGGATAACACTTTACGGGAAAATTGGCATTCTTATGTCGCATAAAAAGCTCCTTATCGTCTTTTTTTCCTTTCTCACTTCGAAGGAAATTTTAAGAAGTGTTTAAGTATAATCCAAAAGCACGAATGCCCCGTGAAACTCATTTCTCAACCACGATCACTTTATCTTTCAGTTAATTTTAGGATTAGGAATAATAATCGTTCCAACAGTCGAATGCATGGATAGCATATCTGCCAGTTTTCATATAAATGGTAAAGTTGGTATCCAATTACAGTATAGGTACTCTACTAGTAAAATTGACAACCTGTTTGTGTGATTTTAGCGGGTATAAGGTCAAAAATAAAGATAAAATATGTGAAAAGCGAAGCCTTAAGCTTACATTTAAGTAATGAAGCAGCGTATCTCAGTCCGGATTTCTCAAACTTGACTTCCACAGTAGATCGCCTGGGAAAAGTAAGGATGCAGAAGGAAATGAATAAAGTTGGAAGGAGGAAAAGACAGCGGAAAATTAAAGTTAGAGACCCACCGCTTTAGTTTCTTGTGCAAACAACTTAATTTAAGGATAATAATCTAACCTCAAAGAAATTAACTTCAGGGTTCTTGCGTTCTTTCGTGAGGTAAATTATGTAATACTCTACTTCTTCTATAATTATCTTGTTTCAGGCAACTGAATATGGAACTGCAAGTAGATAATTACGAAAATATAATGAGTTATGTAAATCATTTCAATTTAATCGACAATAAATTTACTATTTTTGGGGGTATATCTGATGCTACATAATGGTATTCACACTGATCGTTCCTTAATTATTAACATAAATAACTGAATGATCATTTTGCCTTATTAAAGGGGATATTTTCGACTTGTAGGACCGTGAGTTAGTAGGGAAAGGCAAAATATTTAACACTCTCCAACGCCTTCATTCTCTCTATCTATCTTTTTGCAGCTAATGGCGCAGGATGCATCCTGTATATTAGTAAATTATAAATTTGACACAAGATAATCTGGAACATTAAATTTCCCTTAAATGAAGGACCAATATAATAGATTATTATAATAATATAATAGATGGGCTTATTCTTTATCAGGATTTTTATGTTTCCAAACAAGCAACTTCTGATTTCAGAATCGTTCATATTATATTGTAACTGCATTGTAAACTTTAAATAATACAAGTGAATATGTAATTCATCTTACTGTGTAAATAACTATCTAGATATTTTAGTTACCTTGAATAAACTAATTGCTGTCAGTATATCTTCCATCCCCTGAAATTACTTTCCTTAGGATGAATATTCGTATTGATATTTTACTTTCATCCCTGAGTTGGTATTCTCTGTAAATAGACCAATGTTTTATCGATCCTCCTGAAACAAAAGAGACGAAAGAACCAACACAACGAGCGTGTGTATGGAAGGCATGTAATGATTCTTACCTCGATCAGCACACATTCCTGTTGTGTATCGCACAACACATCGTTGATCCGGGAATCGAATCAGAGCGGCGGCTCTTTCCACTCAGATGACTTCTTGCCTTCCTCGTCGGCATAAAATAGACTACTAGCATTCGCTTCCCAATGACGAATCCTCCATTTTTATCTGCCCTCGAGTCTTGGTGCGTACGGCTGTGATCCAATCCAGCCAGTCGCTCTCGAGGAAATGTTTGTTCGCCGCAAATCAAATCACTCCGCGACTAAGAGGAGCGAACGAAAGGAAGTGTATTCACTCGTTTTTACCCGTTCGACGCAAAACTGCGAACTTGCGTTTTTCTCCTCCGCTTTGAATGGAATCGGTCGCGCCTTAATCAGTCTCCGAAATCAAATCACCGTGGAATATTCATCTATGGTTTTCACCTATAAAGCACGATTTTATTGGATTCCCTTCCGGAATTATGCACTGTAATTGGAAAGACTGATTTAGGAATTTAATTTGCGATGGCTAACATTTCGCATATTTACTGCGAAGGAATAACTAGTACTTGGTGATATCCCTTCGGGGGTGAGTTTGAAACATTTCCAGAAGATTTGCATTTTATTGTTTTAACCAATTTTGCCGTTTAATGAGTTGAAGTGATAGATGGAAATGTTGATGGATGGGCAAAAATAGAAAAAAGGTATGTTATAAACAATTTTCTTAAGATGTGAGTGAAAATTACAAAAGGACGATTTTATGTATCTATTCGGCGGTACATCCTTCCCGATGAAAGTCGATGAAATATAATGAGCTATTTCTGTATAAAGTTATAATCAACTATAAAAAATTTCTTTATATTCAAATGGAATAAATGCATAAAACGCTTAATTTTCCCTAAACGTATGAATTGAAACAATTTTGCAGATCATTTTCTCTTTCATTTTACAATTAATTATTTATACTGTTTCCAGTGCCTAATATGAACTAAGAAATGCTATAAAAGTAGTTTATATAAATTGTATTAATTTAAAAATAATACATTTATTAATCCTCAAACTACGATATGGCTTCTTAGAAACGTATCAATCTGCATGTAAATTGGCAGTATAGTTACAAATTAGCCCTTACTATTTATAATATATGTGATATGAATCATTCGTTAGTACCACCTCTTATTTAAACTTAACCAAATTAGCTTACATATAATTTCGTTAATTTAGGATTGTAATATCGAAATGGTTTTGTCAAATCTGTCTAAGGTACATACGTTGAGTTTATATATTAAAAAATAAAAAAGATCCTTACTGAAATATAGAGGTTGAGCTATTTTACTATTTGTTCTCTTAACAAAATTTAATGTATAATTCCATTTTAGCTAATAAAGCAATCTATGTTATGTATTTCATGATCACACGTACTTGCATGTTTGAAAAGCTTAAATTCAAATTTTACTAAGCTACTGTTGCAAAAGGCAGTCGATGACTGGTTTCAAAGTCTCCAGAGAAGTAATCAAGCACATAAAGATTGAGAAGTGAGATTGTTTATTTCCTCACTGAGCCAGAATTCTTCAAGTTGAAGATATCCAAGTTCTTATTGCATAATACCTAAATGAATAGTTGTCATAAATAGTGACCACAAATAAAGCCTCGCTCATATCTCAATAACTTTTATGTTATCAGAGCCATAAACTTGGAGAGAAAACTCATCGAGTATTAAAAAGCGAGTGAAAGTGAAATTTAATTAAATTCCCAGAAAATAGATAATTTATCTCTATTCTAAAGAGATTTATCACAATCATTATGCGTATTTTTAATCTTTTGTGATAAATACCCTTCTTTAGGTTAATCGAGCAAATTTTACATTCGAATCTAAATAATTTACCCCAAATACGCATATTTTCGCTTTTAGCATTTATTTGTATTTCATAGGGCCATTATAACTCCTTTGGTTTTCTTCCGAGACAAGATTCTAAATTTAGAACTGCTCCATCCCCAATGTCACATTTGTGATCCTCATTGCCTTTATATAATCCCACTCTTTTTCGATGTTTTTTCTTAGAACCTCAGCAATACTTTCCTTATTATTTCGTCTCTTTCAAGTTTACAAGAGCCCAAAATTTCTTCATATTTGTGAGAGAATCGCTCTCACTGAATTCTTTTCCGCTTCTAAGTCCTTCTTTCTTTGCCTTTTTCCTTGTCTGCCTTCGTCGCTATATTTGTGAGGGCAAAGTCCGTTCTTCACTTAATTCGCTCTCACTTTTTTCCTCTATGTCATAACATTATACTTGACTCTCAGCAAGAGCAATATTTCAATTTGCATTTGGGCGTTATTCACGCATATGATTCTCGTTTACCCTCTTGTTACCAGAAGTCTAATATTGTCCACTTGATTGAACATCCGTATTATATCATACATCAATAATGTAACATAAACATGAAAAAATCAAATCCTTAAGTTGATTCGAGTGAATGAAATGCTTCCTTGAATCAATCCTTTATCGAATCATTTCAAAATGTCAATTTGCTCTGCAAAATGTTAACTATTTTTTAGCAACAGTATTAAGCCAAGACTCATTCTCGAATATAAAATGAATTTCTAGAAATTTGGACTCCGGCGATGACGTCATCATCCATTTCGGAAGTCGGACTAAAACACAGCATCTCTCATAATGAGATCCCGACCGCAACGCAAACTCTGAAGGAGCAGACGAGGAGGAAGTGCACGTATTGTGAAGCATCTCCACCTCGCAAATCACGCGCATAATGACACTTCACGAACGGGGTAACGCCTAAAGTAAAAAGATCAACCCCGCGATTTTTCAAAACACGAACGAAGTTAGAGAGCACCACTTCCCCTTGCGAATAAAAAGCGTATTTCCAATCTGCGTTTAAAAGCGTCGGGATGAAATGGACTCACAAATGTTAGCACTCCGAGATCGTATTTGCTCAAGTGATGGGGAAGTATTAACCCCGGCGTAGCGAAGTGGGAAATCCCTTCAAACGAAAACCTAAAAAGGAGGCGTCGAAGATTAGCGAAAGCCGTTAAAGCCGAGACTTCCTCTCTCTGAAGGGGAAAAGAAATCCTCTCGCGGCCCTCTCAAGTCTGCGGATGTCTTCAGAGTAATCTCCGGGGCTAAAGCCATTTTAAACTCGGGAGAGTGTTTTGCCAAAGGAAGTGCTCCTCCGAGATCTCACTATAGGCGCGAGTTACGCATTGTTACTAATTATTACGCCCATTCCACAGTCGTTGAACGCGAGTGTACTTAATTCCGTTGAGAATATTACCTTTTCGCTTTTAATCGGAGAAGGCGGTTGCAGTGCCTCGCTGTGATTGCTTGAGAACTGAAGATACATACCTGTGGTCAACGACTTCCTGAATACTTTTGAGTTTTCACTCACTCTCACTGTTACAAAAATAGTTACATAACCTTCTCAAGATTCCATCTCCTTGTAAGTTCGCAACCATATTCATATGCGGAGTACCTCCTCTCTTTTCCTAGCAATATTCTATTTCCACAGACAGTTCCAGCACTAATCGAATTGCAAACTAGACATTGCTTGCATGATAAACTACATACACACTTATTGATCGCGTATTTGTATTATTTGTCATGCTTCTTCTCGTCTTTTACTGAATGTTATCGGTGGGTTTGTGCCGGTTTTTAACATCCCCCTTTTCGTAGGTTTTCCTTATCCTGATAATATTCTCCATATTCTTCTCTTTGGCTTTTTTCTGCCAAAACTATTGCAATATTTTCATTCATTGTATCACTTTGAAATATTTATTTTATGTGCAATATATGACGATAGTTGGCATGGATGAAGGAGTCTTTTAACCTTAATCTCGCCAAAAATAAAGACGTTTTATTATTCTTATCAATATCTTACCATAAATTCTCCGTACTTAGTATTTTTCTTCTCCATGATTTCCAGCATACAAATAAGTTTATGTTGGCCATCCCCCTTCTTATACCGCTCACGTATTTATCATAAACCATTATCCTCCCCTTAAGCATCCCCTCCATAAGTCAAAATTAACGTACCACGCCCTTTTAGAAATCTTCGCCCTGACTTATGTTATCCACTGCATTCACGTATTAGAGTATCTCATGTTATCAGCCGCTTATTGTTAAACCTTTATTTCAACCCTCGAGCCACTACTCATTGTCAGTTAATCACCATAAATATGCATTATAAAAGCTCAAAGTTTTTCTCCAGAATTAAGGAATAGCAGATCCATACGAATTCACGAGTATTGGAGTGAACGCCTTTAGGTAATTAACCTGACATGCCCTTTTAAAAGTGATTTGAATTTGGATTCGACGACGATGATTTAACTGGAATTTTCCTGAAAGCGTAACTTCCCTCTTCCTGTCGTAATTGAATAACGATAAGCTCTCTAAGGCTCTTCTTTACAAGACTATCTGTCTTTATCAACATCGACAACGGCATCAATTAACTAAACAAGTATTCCATTTCAGGAAAGTAAGATACAGGTTATTTTCCTTACAATACACTCAACATCAAGTGTATCAATTGGTGAGAAAAACACGAACTGTATTTTCAGACAATCACGCATAATATTCCTTTTCATTTTCCCCTAATTTATTTCAAATTAATCTACTGCACTTAATCTTCCTTTAGATCCAGTGTTTTTACAAAATAATTATATGAAGTTAGACGAAATAATTAAAGGCATGTATGAAAATTAAGAAGTAAAATGTAACAACTCTCTTCTCTAACTAAGCGTAAATGATTTGGATATTACGTGGAATATATTCTTAGAAAAGAGACTTATAAAAGGAAAATTAAAATAGTGGTAATTGAGGATTACCAACATTAATATGAAGTAGATAAGAATAATATTAACCACTATTGTGTAAAAATAATTTTTAATAGGTAGCACATTTATCTCTTCAGACAGCAGCAATTTAATGAGTAGCTTAGCGTTGACTTGTGAAAGTGAAATACTTATGAACCTGGTCCATTAAATATTTATTCTCATAAATGGAGATATCGCCGAAATACGGGAAATTCCTCTCCCCTTGAAATAATCTTAATTTATGTACCAATCAATTTTTTTTCGTTGATTAGCATCGAATACCTCTAAATTAAATTCGATAATCACTTTTTCAGTAAAAAATAGTAATAACATGATGGATTTTCTCTTTCACCCCTTTTAAAATTACAGAGCCACCTCGTGAATGACATCGCAGATTTCACAACTCCAATTATTCATTCACTCTATTTTCTCATGTTGATACTAAAATGAAATTGTCCATAAATGTTAATGGTTATTTTAAAATCTGATACCAAAATTACATTTTTGCAGGTAAATATATATATTAAATATAATACCGAGAGCGTTTATGAAATATAATATTTACCGGTAAACCACAAGCACTGGAACCTTTAGGACTGGAAAACGAAACGTGGAAATGTTTCTTATTATCGTCCAAACGAATGCATTGTAAATAAAGTCTAGATATGCGCGTTTAGTGATTATTTGTGGACAGTGATCGCTCAAAATGCTAGGGAAAGATACCTCACCAAACTTTGATGGATATTTGAGAGCATTATAATATTGACTTGTATTATTTTTTTACATCAGAAAATTTGAAGAAATCCTAGAATTCCGAGTCAGGGTAAAAACAATTAACTGTAATGAACAGATTGTGACAACTAATTACAGTCACAAGGATAAATTCATAAAATATCCTTTTCTTCGTAAAAGAAATAAATAGGTAATAATCCTATAAGAGTAGATGAAGATGGACGGTTAGTATGTAATTTAATATGTTGTAGCATCATTCGATTGTTTTCTTAAACAAGTATTGCCAGTTCCATACATTTATATAAATATATTGATTGTATTTTCAGTCAATTTACTTGTTTGTCAATGGTCTTTTCAGCAAACGTATAACTATCTTCGCATTGCAAAGGAGAGCTTCCTTTATAGTGTAGAAAACAATAATATTCTCTGTATTACCTTTATTTCATAAATGTAACTCCCACGTGGAACATATTTAGCAATCCTCAGTTACAGATGAAATGAAAATTAATTTTAAACTTTCCTGGTTGTTCTTGTGAGGTAATGTGAGGATGGTTTTGGAGGCATAACCGTCTGTAACGACCTCCCAATGACGAACTTTCACGGCTTAGCAACTATAAAGAGGTTAATCTAAGCAGATTTGAGAGGGATTGTGATGTGCGTCATCAAGGCAGTTGCAGTTCGATACCTCATCTACGAAGACAAATCCCCTTTACGGTTGTCCCCGAGTCCGTTTCTTTTGATCAGCGTGTGCTTTGTCAAAATAATTATTTCCTATTCACTTTCGGTTTAATGTGCCTTCCCAACGTGGGATTTCATCGTCAAAGTAATGCGGGAGTCGTTATATTAGAATCCTTTAATTACAATGCCATCAGGTTTCAATGATCCTCCACTGATTGTGTCTGTTTGTCCTTCCGTTGAGCGGAGTTCTCATCTCTTAACGAATCTTACCTCTTTAATTTCGCAACTATTATTCTGATCCCTATTGTGTTAGGTCTCCAACGGTAATTATGCAGCTATGAATACACGCTGCAGCATTTGCTTGCGAACACTAATGGGAAGGTGTCGCAACAAACAGCTTTTCGTCGGAGACGCGAATTTCCAGTGGAAAATATAATTAAAAATGTAGACATCGCTGTAATTATCTTTAACAATATAAAGCGAACTAATAAAGCGACTACCAATTTACTTCACAGATTACCTATTCTTTACTAAAGCATGAGTTCATCCATAGGAAGACTTAGTACTGGATTTGCACATACGAAGAAATCAATTCAATTTTTGCTATTTTTAATTTAATATTACATCCTACCGTTTCCCCAAAAACATCAACATATTTTATATACACATGTTAGAGCAAACGGCCATAACTTATACATTAACTTTTAAAGGAATACTGGAAATATATTAAAAGATAGGCGTATGTAGGTACTGAAGTGAAACGCAAGAGAGTTTTTTCAAAGTAGGTATAAATATATCCATCACTATCTCGATTCACATACCATATTTGTGTGGATCTAACAAGATGAACCCAGTTAAAATCCATAATCTTATTACGGATCTCCACAAAAGTAGTGAATAAATTAAGAGTAGTAATTATTAACCTATTAAATACTTAAAAACTAAATCTGTGTATGTTTTGAACACATATATAGGAAAGCAGCAAAATATAGTAAAGAGAAACATGTTAATATGCATAAGTTGTCATTAATACAGAAAACATGAGGGGAAAAGAGAGAGAAATATTAAATTTATATTTTTCTATGAAAATATCTTCGTTGGATGACCACTATGATAAAGTAAATTATGTGACGCTCTTACATGAGCATCAATATCTAGATTATGGAATCCTATCCGATTGGCTAACTGGAAGATTATCCTATCGGACTTGGCTAACTGGAAGCTCACCGAAGACATCGATTACCCCTTCATTTCGGAAGAGAAAAATATAGCGTTGGATTAGTGCAAATGCGGTACCTTTCTTTCTATTCCTCTATCATTTCACCTTTATATCATTATTATTTTCTTTTCCCAAATATGTCGTATATCAGACAAAATTCCTAAAATTAAATAAGGATCCTATTATGTATGAGCATAAAAAAGACAATGGGAAAAATGGTTTTTCTCGATTATGATTTTTTGAGCTTTTCATTCTTCAGTATCTCTCAGTTCATGCACCAAAACACGAGATCGAATCACCAACTCGCGGGAAAAGGTACTTGAATTCAAGTCTGCGTAAACCGTGTATTGAGATCAAATCATCCATATGACAAACGTTATTTTCTCAAGAGCAGCGCCGTCAAAGAAGTTTTCCGATGGAAAGCCAAATCAGTGGCTCTTATACACCATCTGGAGCACAAGTGTAGCTAGAGCACTTTCTAGATCTTCGGAGCAAAGGAAAGAAAATGGTAATTGTCAGGGAAGTGAAGTTTCAGAGGTTATTGTACCCACACGTTCCATTTATGAATACCATAAAAATCGTATAATACATCCCGACCTCCTCTTCTTCACCAGCTGAGATCTGCAATATCAATTCCATGAAACGGGAGGTAGAAAATTACATACTAATTCAGACGTGTAGTACCTCAAAGAATTTCTTCCCGTTGGATAATGTTTGGATACGTTATTTTAAGGAGACAGTAGGCCAAAAACGACGTCAGAGAATCTGTAATGGTGATCCTTACGATCTATTAGACTTATTCCAATGCCTGGAATATTATCCTATGCTTACTTTCTGCTATAAAATATGAAGAAAAAGGGAATATTCCAGGAGACACGGTGGAAATAGAACTGCTCTTTTTCCCGGCATAAAAACGTTTAGAGGTATCTGGAGATTAATCTAGGCCACCTTCATGTGAGACAAAGGCATACACCTAGGTGGTATGCAAAAAGTTCGCGTAGGCCATTAATAAACGGAATGAAATTTGTTTAATTTCACACTGACCCACAGTTGTCATAAAGGCTCTAGCGAACATGCGAGGGCTAGAAAAATCAAACATATTTCACTCTTCATCGAACGTGACCCGAATTTAATGGAATGAGACGAATATAAATCGACGCATCGACAGCCGCTCTTCAATCGCTGTATTTACTTATAATAATAAAAAATAAACCATGAGAAGCGATCGGATATCAAAAAAGAAAAAAAAAACTTTCGGTGTGATATTTTACATCTCAGATTTATAAGGAATGTTTTGAAGAATACACTAGGATTAGATACTACGATTAATTAAAAAGAAATATATACTCCATTTTATAAAATATCTTGATGAATTGAACAATCGTTTAAATTCATATTTTATCTATCGTGAATAAGAAGTCAAATATTATATTATACTAAAGATATTAGCAATGCATATTTATACTTCCAACCAGTTTAGTAATGATATTAATTTTTTTACAATTCTACTCAATGATTCAGCAAAATAATATAATCTAATAACAAATTTCTAGTGTTGCTTTTCAACATTTTATTAATTTCGATTCTGCTTTTCAATTTATTTGAGCAATTCTTCCTAAACGTATGTTCGTGTTTATTGCATTTGAACTATTGACTATAGAATGTAACGTCTCCTTATTTCTTAACATATCCATGCAGTATCAGAATTTAAGGTTATAAGTTACTGTGAATTTGAAGAAATTTTAACTTTTATTCCAGTGAATCTGACCGAAAAATATACAGCATTAACGAGCTAAAAATATCTCGAAGAATCGTTATAACATGTTTTATTCTTTAATCTCTTTTCCCCGTCTTCATTTTCTCTCCTGAAAAGTTAAACCCTACCAATCTTTTCTCATTCGCTAATATCCACAGATGAATAACTTGCTCTGTAATTAATCCCGCCACCTCCCTGTAAATCTTCTATTTCATTGAATACATTTCAAATCAGTGGAAATCAATCTTCGCCCCTTTTGTTCGTATAATAGAAGGATTAAATGTTGGAGGGATAAGAGTCCCTATAAAGCCCCAATTTCTCCATTTTAATAAAAGACCTATCCCAACTCACCCTCTTCAACCCCCTTTGCTTTTAAATTGAGATTTGAGAAAGAAAGAGGCAGAAATAGCTCCCAGAATACAATATCCTTCAGAAATTCCCATGAATATCGACCTAAATGTCCCAGACGGATAAGAAATGTAGTATGAATGCAAAATGTAATGCTAATAGTCTCATTAGTTTTCGCTGTTAAGAATCATATTTTGAAACAGTATTTTTCGCTTGTTAAGTTTTCAGTTGCATAAGTATTTTAAAAGAGAAATTTGAAGGAAATCAAAGCATTATTATATTTTTTCAATAAATTGCGCTGCCGATTGAGCCAGTTCGATCATGTAATAAAGCAGAATTAGATATTAGACCCTAATGTTATTCAAAAAAATATTTCCTGCGGAGTGTAGTTCAGAGCAATAAAGCGGAAGTTTTTAAAGTAATTCTAAATTATGCATATAAAACTTCTTGTTGGTTAAGTTTCTGCGAAAAAGAAATAATAACCTGTGAAGAAGAGGAGTGCGTCTTGAAACCTAGCATGTATAGAAAAGAAAATAGCGAAATTACTGGAACTCGAACCTAGGTCTTCTGCTCTTTAATTGTGTAAGTAGTGAGGAGGACTGATTCTGATTCAATATTCGATTCTAATAACTATTACGAAAGGAACTTTTCTGACAAATTATCAAATTAGTTTTTCATGGAAGTTCGTACAATCAGATGGACATATTTATAAATATGACCACGATATTGACAAATTTCCCACGATTTTTGCCAACATGGATTGCCAACTCAGCAGGCATAGATATACTTACAGAATTCATCAGGAACAGCAACACAAAGAAAAGTCGATTAAACCAACTAAGCTTAAAAGGAAGGGGTCTAAAATTCCACGATATAAAACGAAATCCATTTGTCTTAAATGAGTTTAGTTGGAGGTAGCCGAGGTAAATTCCTCATTGATTCATCTGAGTAAAATATGCACCACCTTGCTTATTCAAGACTGATATCACATTCTTACTTCTGACCTTTAAGGCAGAAAAACAGAGAACCTATAGAGACTACATTCATTATGATTATTTACAAAAACATGTCCTTTAACTTGAGAATAGAAATGAAGGTTAAATGAGAAAAATCACTGGCCAAAACAGAGTAAAGGTTAAGAATGAAAGAGGTGGAAGATCGACAGAGCCATGAGTTTAATTTATAGATTTTTATGTAGCTTTCTTTCCAATTACGTTTATGAAAACATGGAAGAAAAGAGCAATAAGCGATTTTAAATGGATAGGAAAGAATATGGAAGGTCGTAGCACCTTATTGTTTGGATTATCGTTATTATTATTATTACTATTATATACATATCCACTGCAAGTAAGTGCAGGACCTGGTGGCATTGATTACAATTTAAAAATACGACTTAGAAATAAAAATGTAATTTACGTAATACAAATAGTCAAAATTACATATTGCCTGGCATTTGACCTAGAAGGGAGGGGAAACCCCCCAATGTTTCTCCCTTGGACTGTAGCCATAAAACTTGCAAGAAAAAAGATAGACCTTAGAAAACCATTGAACCAATACACATATGATAATAGTCACCCTTTTAAAAATTTTTTTCCCCGATTATTTAATGCTCATTCGTTCACTTTTCCATCATTTAAACAAATCACACTTTTTTCCCTACAAAACGTTCTTCAACTTGACCTTTAAAGGGAAGCCCACGGGGAGGGAATAGCTCAAAAATGCTTCCAGACAAGTTGTTTCACTGATCAATTTTTCTATAACAAAAAAGAGTTTCTTACATACATTTGTCCTCTGAGGGTTTATTTATATATCAACATTATTTGCACCATCCCTTTCTACGGAATTTTCAAGTTTACGTAACGTCAACTGAAATGGAGTGGAATGCGGAACTTAAAGAATGTCTAATATACACAAACCAGCTTAAATGCATTAAATAACTTTCCATCGACGTAAATTTACTCTTTATTTGTTTTTACTACAATAAAAACAATATCCACATTTTATTACTTTTGAATATTTTCAAAAATATTGTCATTGATGGAGAGCGATATCAAATTAATTCCAAATCATTACTCTAAAAGCAGAAAATAGCTGAGCCAACTTGAAGTCCGCCATCATGCACAATGACCTCTCAGAGATAGGAGCAGCACTTGGCAAAAAAGGGAATTAGTAATCGATTAACTGCGTTCAAATTCTTCCATTCCAGTGAAACCTGTTGATTCGCATGTTAAATGATAGAGGGAACCGTAAGAGCACATTTATTGATGTTCTCAACTCAAGTCTCAAGACTCAAAAATCTTAGAATAAGAAAGCATACTATTTTTAGCGCCAACTTCTTTTTCCAACCGTCTATATCGTTGTATTTTACGAGACTATCCAGGTATAACGATGTACTAATTGTGAAAGTGCAGTAGTACTTATATTATAAATTATATTAGTACTTTATATTATTTATTAGAACAGTGTATTCTTTCGTTCATAATTTATTTTCAATTCGTCTCTCCAATTTCCATATCTATCATTATGGATAACTATATTTGGAAAAAACACGTTTCTTATGATTTTTGTTGCAGGTTTCACTATATCTATAAAAATAAAGATCTCCCTTATCAGCCTAGAAAATTTGGACCATATACGAATATTTATTGATTTTAAACATGGTTGCTGTATAAAGTCAATATTTCAAGATAATTAATGTCATAGGTATGGTAAAATCATTTGGCATATTCTCTCAATATTTCGCCGTAATGACATATTCTCGTAATAATTATTTCCCTGCATCTAGATTTCGTCATTCGATACCATTATTATTTTTCAGAATGATTTTCATAATAATGACCTACTGATAGCGCAATGCTATAACACTATACGGAGCTCTATAAAATAGATATATTAGATCCAACCTATTAGCTTGTAGCTCATTCGAACAGCGTAAAATTCCTTCATTTCTTAGCGGTTTTGATTCAGACTACGGAGATACCTCGATAGTTAGCCACAGCATCTTCTGTTTTTTAAATCCAATCATCCTCCATTTCCTCCCCACCTGACCTTCCTAGCCGTATGTCATCCTTCTCAGCTTCATTGTACTCCTTCAACGAGAATGGCCTTCTCCCTTTGCGGAATATTTCTCTCGTTTTACGCTCTTGAATCCCTTCACTCTTCGATTACAAGAATCACCAACTTCACTATCTTCTTCTGACTTAAGCCCTTGATTCCAATCTATCTTCGATGCCCTTATTCAATACCGTCTACACGTGCGTAGTATTTGGACGGGTTAAAATATTTCCTTTCACCCTATCCCACGTTTTCCGCCAATTTTCTGTAATGTCTTTCAGGGAAGTCTTTCTCCATCACTTTATATTTCCTTTGCCCGTTTTATCTTTCTTCTGTTTTGGAGATGATTCCCTATATCAAGGTTTGCCTTTTTGCAGTCCTTGGCCATTTTGATCTTCTTTAATCTCCCCATTCATATACGCACGCACTCTCATATAAAGGAAATCCATCTATTCCTCTATTTTCGGTATTACATCTTAGCCTTCCCTTAGCCCTCGGAGTCTCCTTTTATTTTCGCAATCATAACAGATTAAGTCGAAGGTCTATTCCCAACGCTATCAAACTTTGAATTCATAAACATATCAATTGAAGAATATTATCTTTTCATTGATGACTAATTCTCGTTTGCAAAATACACTTAGGCGTCCCTGTTACGTGCTTCTTCTAAAATTTCCAATAACAAATTCACATAATAAGGTGTAGGAGTAAACCCATCAGATGGAATGAAATGAGTAATTTCCGTTTTCCTTTTAATTTAAATTTTATTTGTTCATTTTTAGGTTAAAATCAGTGTAAGAATAACCTAGTAGTAGTAGAAGTGTTAAAAGTGCTTCGTTAGTATATTTCGCAAGTAAGGTTGCACGTAGAATCAAATCCGGAACCGCTTTCAACAAAGCCGAAAGTGCTGCCTAAATGGCTATGCAGGACCCCAAGATTAATATTTTAATAAAAAAATTAATAATCAGAATAGGTCTTTCGCTACTATATTTAATCATATATTTTTCTAGAATTTAGAATGCGTAATGAACGCATTCAACGCACTTTCATCAATTTATTCTGATAATTCCGTTTTTTGGTAGAAGCTAAATTCGGTAAACGTTATTTTCCCTCCTGAAAAACTAAGACCGTCCGAACTATAGTGAACACTGAAAAAGGTTCGTACACTATTATCAAATGTATTTTATGGCAGTAGGTTGTGTGATTTCTCAATTTTAGATACCAACACTCTTTTTTTTAAGTAGAAGTAAACTAGTAAATAGAGAAATGGTTGATGACTTGGAAAGACAGCTATAAAGATAACGGAGAGACAAATGAAAGAGAAAGAAAAACTGAGACGCGCGCACGTTTAATCCTTAACCTTCACGAGGCGAAACGGGTCTTTATCCCGCTTGCTTTAATTCCCTCCCCGACCTTCGTTATATGGCTCCCCAAGGAAGCACTAAGTCAATCATTATGTTAACGCCGGATGAATATTTCGTGGGCCACAAAGGATAGTCCGTAGTTGGCGAAAATGTCACGGGAGATGAAATGAAGGGATCAGAGGGAGGGATTAAGGAAGTGGGTAACAATCGAGGTAAGCAGACGTCAAGATCCCAAAGGAAAAAGGCTTTTGAGTATAAAAAGCCCCGAGGACTTCCTGTCCACGAAGCGCGTCCCCCTGCAGAGTGCGACCTCGATAAATACAGCACACACAATTCCCAAATCCCTTGGGCTCTGCGAGACACGCACTCCCGAGGACTTATACCCATACATTTCATATCCTCATTTACATACATTATCTTACAAATATACGCATTACTTCTATGACGTTGTTTCTGTCCGATGGGGTAACAACGTGTCACATCCTATGTGACAGCAGCCTAATCTTAGTTTTGAGAGATTCTCGGAAAACCGCGAAATACCTCTTTTACAATTTAGGTAAGATTGAGTGAATTTAATACCTATATTAAGCTCTGAGAAAGGAATTAGTGATGAGTTCTGACAATGCAATAGACAAAAATAGCCCATGGTTTTCTAGATGGAAGCAAAATAAGTAATTTCAGTATTTATACTTAAAAAAAAAGCTTAGGGGCTCGATGAAATCAATATTATTTTCAGAGGATTGAGTAAGTCAATGATAGAGAAAGATTTTTTTTCATATAGAGTAAAATTAGTTTCGAATTGGAATATAACATTATTAACTTTTAAAGTCAAACGTTCATTGATTAACTTTTCCTTTACTTTTCACCTTTGAATTGATTAAATAGGTACCTATGGAGAGTGTGATATTCGGCACATTTGAGATTTTATAATCATTCCATGCATTAAAATCATTTATACATCCGTTCCCTTAAAAATTAAATTTGTTGCAAATCAATGAACTACTTCATTGTGCATACAATTTGCACATAAATTTATGTTTGACATATTCATTATCGTTGCTAACAGTATTGCTATTTATTCTCGCAGACAAACTTATTGATTAATAACAGATCATCTATGCTAGTTTAAAATAAAATTGTACTAAGATAAAGAGAGGAAATTCAGCTTCAAAGATATTCCTCCGCCATTCCTTTCTTAGTCTGTAAGGTGATCCATTCGTACCGGATCGATATATTTCTTTTCTTTTCATTTTTAGCTTGAACAGATTTTTTGCTTGCTTGCTTGGCGCTGAAACAGAAAAGCACTTACTTTTACTCTCACGACCAATTTTTACTTATTCATGTAATATTGGGAAACGTTGCAGCACATATTCCGGGTCTTTCAACTGAAACGTTAACTTGCAGCGAAAGATTTCTCAGTATCATCAAGGATTCTCTTTCTCCAGTTCATTAATACAGAAATGATGAATTTCCTTCAGATTACTTCCTCGGCTCAATCTTTAGGAATACACACTCCCGTTCAGGAGAACTCATTTCTTCTTTATCTTTGGAACGCCCTCTGTATTCAAGAGCGAGCGACGAAAGATGGAACAGGTTGGCAAACGAACATTTTAGACGAGTGATCGGAACCTCAAGACATCACATGCTGTTGCGAAGTCACTCGAGCTGGTGATAATTTAACTTCCCCTTTTCCGGGAAAGTTCGAAGAATCGTCTCGGTTCTCGCAGGAAATTGGTATTAGAGTAAAGAATCGAGAAGAGGTCGAAGGCAATGACTGCCCGAAACCCTTCACCAAAGTTCAATTTCTCTCTGTTGAAAACTTTACGATCTAGGTGAAAACTAATTGTAATCTTTGGAATAAGAGGGTTCTCCAGAAAGTAACTTATGCTTTAGTATATCAATAAACTCAATGACAGAAGAATAGTTCATGGTATGCATTTGATAGCCTAACTCTTAACCCTTCCTTGATGGTGCGGGGTACTTGAGGACCCCAAAATAGCTAAATTAAATTGAAAGGTTTTATTTTTTACCACATATGTTTCTTATTCCATGTATTCGTGCATCAATGTTTCTTTTACATCATGAAATTAAAAGAAATTTGCTTCACATATTTATTTCCAAAATATCTTTAGTTTTTGAATGGGGTACCAAAGTACCCCGCATAGCCAAATTTGCTTGGATTGCTATACACAATGTCATGTCGTGTGTTTGTGGAAATTCAGTCACCCTTTCTTACAGATTTTCCAACTGATTCATTATTTATTGCATTAACAGTAATTATATCACATTATTTAATTAACATTAAATAAGGTTATTCAAATTTAGTTGTGATATATCATTCCATATAATAGTCAAAACTCCAATGCTACCTCCAAAAAAAAATTAAAGATAATCTCAACAAAATAATCAGTAATGTATTTATAAACATATCTATAGGTTAAGTAAAATAAAAACCAAAAAAAAGGACGTAATATTCGCGAAAAAAGCGTTGGGGTACCCGAGTACCCCGCACAGCTGTTTTTGGAAGTTTTCACGGCACAATCAAGGAAGGGTTAAGCAACATGTTAACGAAATCCCCATTGAAATTGAGCTACTTATCACAGCAGTGCACTTGTTCTTTTATATCATCGAGTTCTGCTGCCAGAGACTTAAACCACTTATTTACGCCTGCTTGTCAATTTCCTCAAACATGGTTCAAAAATAACATCTGAAAATTATTGTGAAACATAAATAAAATGGGAAGATAAATTTAAAAAAGCGTCCGGGAAGGCTTAGTTCAAAGATTTTGCTTCGCTTGTCACATTCGGGAGCACTTGGATGGTTTTGATTGGGAAGTGTTCCACCATCCTCCGTACAACAGATTTGGAGCCAAGCGACTACCACTTGTTTCTGAACATGTTCGCACCAACGACAGTGTATAGATAGACGGCGCATGACGTCACTCCGGCGTGACAAACATAAGCTACCCGAGTGTCACGTGACTGGGGTCAATTTAATGGCGGCGTTTGAAATCTCGCTGTGCGTAGTTTGCTTTCAGCGAGATGAGACGTTATTTCTAACGAAAATAACTAACTGTAAATTGTCAGTATTTGCAGAGAATACATGGCCAGGCACAAACAAAACATAGTTATGGTACGTACTGCTTTTCTACCGGAGAATACTTAATTCGAAGTTGCGTGATAACTTATGAACGCCTCGCCGCGAGTAACGCACTACCAACGAACCAACCAACGAACTGGTAGTATTCACTCCCAGAAAAAAGTAAGTCGCACTACTGCCGACAATGAATATGGAATAAGAATTTATAAATTACGTCACAGCTCTTAAATAATTAGTCATAATCTAAGGAGCGGATAGTGTGAGGAAATGTTCTAAACGGCCGAATAAGAAAAGCGTCTCGCTTATATCGACATTGCAACCTGTGTACCGCTTATTATTTACCTTTAACTTCCATAAGTGACTATTGTGACTTTTCATGTATCCAATGGAAAGTCACAATGTTGCAACATAACAGGAAATAAAATATTTGAGGCCTTTTCAGGAAAAAATGGTGATCAACTCCTATTGAGTTTTCATTAGGTTGAAGTTGTATTAGGATAAGGTAACCACTTACATCACTTTTGGTAAATAAATTTGGTCGAAAATTAAGGAGCACTGTAGTATTCATTTAAACCTTCCAATTATATTATCCTGTATGCTTAATCAACTGTTTCCATTGTTTTATTGTAGATTTTATAGATTTGTAGAGGTTAACTAACCTTATATAACTTCAACCTAATGAGAACTCAATAGGAGTTGATCACCAGTTTTTCCGGAAAAGACCTCTAATATTTCTTTTCCTGTTATATTGCAACATTGTGACTTTCCATTGGATACATGGAAGGTACAATATTCACTTCAGGAAGTTAACACTTAAAGGACCAAGGGGGGGCTAAAAAATGTCCACCACTTTTCTTTTCAATATTTTAAGAACTTAATCGTGTTATACAGTCTTATAACTTCATTACATTGTCAAATATAGGTTGTTAAAGATAAATTTATGTTGATGCATTTCGTACGTTTTTTTCAGCAATGTAATGAGAGCGGAAATAAGCGTTGGACGCAAAATGACCCTCCCTTGGTCCAACCTGCGACATATTTTTGAACCAAATGGAATCATATGTTTTGACAAATAGTTTTTAATTTTTTTAATTATAACTTGTTGTTGATGTTTAAGCATAACTAACGGTGATTTACAAAATTATTTTCCGAATAAGAGCTTTAAAGCAGGTACCATAGAGAAGAAGTTTTATCATATGATGAGTTTTTTTAAATAAAAATGTCATTACTTTTATGTCAGTAGTACAATTTTTAGCAAGAAATATTATTGTAAGAAGATTTTAAAAATCCAAGAAGGCAATTGCTGAAGATATATTATGTTTTTTATTATTTTATCGAAAAAAACTAAAGTGGACAATCATTGACCCTCCCTTGTTCCGCGGAGTAACCAAAAAAAAGTCGGACCTTTAAGGGTTAAAGGTAAATAATAAGCGGTGCACAGATTGCAATGTCGATATAAGCGAGATACCTTTCTTATTCGGCCGTTGAGAACATTTCCCCACACTACCCGCTCCTTAGATTATGACTTATTTTTTATGAGCTGCGACGTAATTTATAAATTCTTATTCAATGTTCATACCGGCCGGCAGTGGTGGGACCTACTTTTTTCTGGGAGTGAATTCTACCAGTTCGTAAATTATATTATTTGTGATGGAAATCGTTTGTTTTTAGTGCGTTACTCGCAGCGAGGCGTTCATACGTTATCACACAACTTCGAATTAAGTATTCTCCAGTAGAAAAGCAGTACGTACCATAACTATGTTTTGTTTGTGCCTTGCCATGTATTCTCTGCAGGTACTGACAGTTTACAGTTAGTTATTTTCATTAGAAATAACGTCTCATCTCGCTGAAAGCAAACTACGCACGGCGAGATTTCAAACGCCGCCATTAAATTGACCCCAGTCACGTGACACTCCGCTCCGGTATGTTTGTCACGCGCTCGCCCGTAAGAGGAAGGCGCAAAGCGCCATCTATATATTACTGATCTTTGGTTCGCACGTGTTAGAAATGAATGACGTGACGTCAAGCGTAGGAATATATTTGTGACGTCATGGATTACTCCACGAGGAGAAATAGTTCCGTAAAGGCGGGAGTCTGACAACCGATGTGACCGCAGATCCGCGTCCTCTCTCTTTTGAGACAGACACGACAATCCGGCCCCTTCGAATCGGCGGTCTTGTCGAGTATTTTATCATTCTTTGCTAACACACGCAACGAAGACGTTACTGAGCTGATCTTCCAAGCCTGGTGCTTCGACGACGATGCAGAACTGCAGGAAGCCTTGAACGGGTGGTCTCCGGCGGCAGAGCTATGTCTGTGGTATTCAGAATAAGGTTCACCGCTACGAAAAGTGCCTCATTTTCTTACCTTATGATGTTGCTTAAGAGTTAGGCTATCAAATTTATACTATAAAATATATTTTATATCATTGAGTTCATTTTATTCTAAAACGTAAGTTATGCTGTGGATAACCCTCGTCTACTGCGTAAAACTCACCACTAGTTTTGTTAAAATCTTAAAAGAAAATTTTTTTCTTGAATTCACTCATGCGAGTATAACACTGAATTAAAAATTATGTCTGCTAGAAATTTTGAATAAGTAGCATAATATTTTGATTGGTACATTTCGTAAATAAAATGTGAGATAAGTAAAATAAAGGTTAGAATTATAACTTTTAGAAGGACTTGATGGCAAAAAACATTCCATTTGGCACCTAATATCTCTTGAAAGTAAGTTATCTCCTAGTTATATGGATTAATGTTGGAGCTATGCTAAAACCAAGGAAACAAGAAAATGATATGATAAAGTTAGCAATATAATAATTCAGAATAAAGTAATCAGAATGCGGTAAATAATAGTTTTAGAATGTGAATAAATGAAAATGATCACTAAAAATTGGAAGAATGAATCATGATGTGGATACAAGAAGTAAAAACGTCTCATAGAATAGTGCACAAAATGGAGAGCATAAAATTTGAATGGAATTTTTGGTGAGCCAAAAAACAAATAGCAAAATTCTGAAAGGAGTATTGGCATTTTCGTATCAAAGTTACAGAGTGTTTTTCTTTTTATATAGTAAAAACTTAGTCAACAGTAGTGGCCCGTTAGAGAAAGGGATCTAAATCAAGAAGATCTGTGAGACTGAGGGACTGCTTTTAATTACTGTGAACTTCGATCACTGATAATAATATCCTAAGAAGAAAATCAAGCATAATAACTTAAGTATTCAGGTTAAAAATTGTACTAATCTCCGATAAAACGCTTTTCTCTTGCTACTTTGGTGAATAAGGTGATGGTCAGTATTTGTCATCTCCCCTCAAATCTTGGTTCGTGTTTCAAGTGATGGATATTTCGTGTAATTAAACCATTAAATCGCGCGACAGAAATGGATTAGAGGCGAACGACAACCTCAGAGATGAATCTTCTTATTTCTTGTGTTTGCAAAATGATACATGCATCACATACCCTTCATTTCGCTCGAATAGAATCCCTTACCATCAGAATTCTAATGCTAACAGTAATTAAACTCTCCCACAGACCATTCCTAATTTCGGTGCCCCTTTGATAATGTACAGCTAACAGCAAAAAAAAGTTACCACCCCTGACTCCACCAATAAATTCTAAGTCCAAATTTCGGGCCGGCGAGCCTTTCTCTCGAAAAGGGAGGGAGAGAAAAGAAAGATGGAGAACATGGTACGTTACGCTAGCTCGGCTCTCGCGTTTGGATGGAGAATTTTCGTTATTTATATAAAAATCATTTACTACTATCCATTATCTGCCGCAACATTTGATGTGTTAACGCGTACTATTGAATTTGACGACGATCAACTGGAAGATAACTAAAGAAATGAATCGAATTGAATGCAGCATTCAAAGTCACTCTCACTTTAATTTTCGATAACAGATTATTAAATCATTTCCAAAACAATACAAATGAACTTAACTGAATACAACATTCGGTATCAAATTAACTCACATTTCGTTTTTCGAAAATCGATCGTTTAAATCACTTCCAACGATTGATTATGCTCATCAATGTGAACGAAACCAGCAACTATTCTCTTCTTCTTAATTTCAAATAGGCCAAAAAGCAGGATCTCGGTTTCAACAATGGCATTTGTCGTCAGGGGGACCGGCTGTTTATACTCACAAAACTTTTCGTGTATTCCGTAAAAAATCTCGAAAATTCAATTCGGAAACAACAATAAACGACCAAAATAAGGTTTTCTATTCATTTACTCTGCTATTGGTTCTTGTCTCAATCTCGTACGACTATTATTTTTAATTTAATTTTTCAAAATAAGTGAAGCATGCAGCGACAAAAATGAACATTACGTGCATTTCTTACGGAAATGCTTTGACTCGTCTGGGATCGAAGCAAGGACGAAGTGTCACCATTTTTTACAATACAAACACTTTCGTATATATATATATTTGAATGCAATGTTCTATAAAAATTTCAAGTCAATCGACCAAGTGATTTTTGAGTTTTGCGGGCACAAACATATGCAGGCTGAATTTTTATACATAAGATATGTGCATAATTCGGTGGATTATTATAATTTAATTTGATTGCTTTTACAACCCTTTCGTTTACCTTTCCCAATTGAAAAGCGTTCTATAATGAAGAGAAATAACTAAGGAATAAACACAAGGAAATAAAAGTTCCACATCTTCCACACAAAAAGTCGTGTAACTTTGACAAAGTTATTTATTTCCTTGTGCTTAGTTACCTATGGAGTTCCTCAAAGTTAAAGCTCATTCGATTGATTTAAATAAGGAATAATCTTTTCTAGATTACCATTTCCCCTTACTCTCGTGACTCCTATAAATTATATAATCCAAGAATTTGTAAAATTAAATTATCCTTCTAACAACATTGCAGCAAATTCTCACAATTAGCTTTGACGTTTACTAGCACCATCTTCAACATTTACATAAATACGCGATCCTCCATATGGCGTGTGCCTTGAAAAAGAAGAAAGAATGAGAAGGAACAAAAGTGTGTGTGCAGGTAAAAGGGTAGAATTCTTGGAAAACTGCTATACAGGACAAAACGAAAAAGGTGGGGGAAAAGGACAAGATAAACCTTTTGTTACCAAAGGGGAATGGAAAGGAAAAACTTTCTCGTTGGGAGAAGAGGACGGGTTGCAATTTGCTCGATTCATTTTGATTTTATCTAAAATAATGTGTCCGCTAGCCTTCTCTGATATATGTATAATTTTTAGCTCGCAATTAGAAGAATGACTCGAAGAAATAAATCTCTCATAAAGTGTGACTGCAGAGCATCAGATTAGAAATTTTGTATGTTCTTCAGCCTATAACTTACGAAATCTCACTGTTTACCTGATGTGGATTGAATGAAAATAATCATAAATCGCTTGATGAAACTACCGTCCTAAAAATTGGACCCATGGATTCCTTATCGTTTCAGAGTAATGGCTTACAGTAAATACTATAGTAAGAGGCCAGCGGTACACGTCCTTTTGGTAAAATTATCGAAATTTTGTTTCTCAAAAGTTACTTCTCTCATTTTTTTTAGCTATTTACTGATCCACCAATCGACTCCGAAGAGTAATACAATTTGTTTATTTCGAAGTTCTCAGTATTTTAAGAAGACCATCTTGTATTTTATCAGTTACGAAAAATGATAAGACCGCTATCCGTGGAATTGTGACTTTTGCATGACGATGTTAATCGACTTCTAACCAAATTAAAGACTTAGCTAGAGTATGACTTATTAGTACTCGACGCAGGTTGGGCAAGTTATTGCGTGTGTGTTACAGTAATGACTATTATAATTGTGTTTAAATACGTATTTAAATGGCATCTTTACTTTGTATTTTATAAACCAGGTGAGATTGACTAGCAAATTTTATCAGTGAATAAAGATGAGTTTAACGTTTTGGCTATCATCAACACTGAGAGAAAAAATGTATTCACTTTCTCTTGGTGGTTTTTTATATTAATTTTTAAGGTTCTTAAAATCTACGAAACTAATAACTGTATCTAACATTTAATGGGATAAAAGGATTGAAAACACTATACATTCAATGATAGTAATGAAAAAGAACTAAAGGAACGCTAGTTTACGCAAATAGCTATTTCTTAAATTTTCCCGTTTTGTTGTTGATTGATTTCTAAGGGTATCTTGAATGTTTATGAAAATCATTGGTTAGAAGAAAAAGCCTGAAGAGATGAATGTAAATATTGAGAATGTAATTTTGGAATTAGAATGCTCCGAAGCTTAAATTTCTTCGGGAGTGATCTTTCTACGGTTAATATATGCTTGATTCTACTCCTGAAAGCATAGACGGTCCGAGACATGGGCAGTCTGGGAGACCGTCGACAGCATTTGTGGGTTCTTCTCAGATCCCTTGAAGATTCTCAATGATAAAATTATACTCGTATAGCTTAGGTAATTTTGACGATTACACCCGGTCACAATATTTAGGTAAAATTTTTTTATCCATTAAGGGGAACTAGTTTTAAACGTCTGCCTGCCCAGAATGTCAATAATCTTCAGATTACCCCCTCCTAATGATTGGAATCAATTTCCTTCGCAATGGATGCAGCTTTCTTTGGTCCTAGTTCTCTGAGCAATTTCCTTTAATTCCAATTGATTGAAGAAGCCGTTACTTGGTGATACTGCGTTATGTAAGAAATTGTGAATCTTTTTCCTTAGTTATTTCCACCATTCCTTATAGTCGTTGAGCTATGGCTATATTTTTACGGAAATTACATTTAGGAAAACTGCTAAATCAGGCGTAATCCATCTGAGTTGCCCTTACATTGGTAAATGCTGTTTAATAATTAAAATTTACCCTTCGTATTTTACCCTTCCTTTTTTTAATGAGAGGCCAGTTTAGTCCATCAGCGATTACTGAATAAAGCACTAGAAATACTGACATCTCGTACTTATTATCTATGATTACTCTTAAATAAGATGGGTAAACCCCTGCCATACGCCTCTGGCGGCTCGCGGGGTATATATCTAAAAATCTAAATCTAAAGCTTTCTTTCTTGGGAATTATGTCAGGAGAATCTATTACTGCTGAATCTTAATGCTGGTTTCCAAGCCTCACCTATTCTTCCCTAAAACTTCTTGGTTTAAAGATAAGGAAGACATTTACGATATCTTGAAGGTGCAGAAATTTAAATGTGTGAATAGCTGGACATTTGTGTGGGATCAACTGGCGGAAGCTCTAATTGTATGCATGAATGTATGCACATTGTATGCATATTCTTATATGCCTACATGATTATATCCTACCCTATGCTAATAATTTTCGAAGCAAAATAAATTTACATTGATATTAAATAATTTCGACTATGATAGGTCTATTGTTAATGGTTTATGAATTTTGGATGCAAATGAACGTTTTAGAAGTAAGTTCACATAAAATCTAATTCAGTATGTTAGGAAAATTAAACTTGCAAACTGCCACAAAAATCGGAACTTTTTCGAATCGTTGATCTAATTTACATTCCCTCTGGCTGAACCATTGAAAACATATTTTTCCGGTCACCCTCTAACCTGCATTATTTTGTCTTAAAATGGCTTGAATCGTTTTCTCAATCTTATAAATAGCCAATATCCCAGGATCTCTGCACATCACTTCTGAGCCTGTTTACCACATTATCTTCATATTTTTTAGATGTATGCCTTAGAGTTGAAGAGAATAAACATTCTTTTCTTAGTAAGCATAAAATATTCCGTATTCCCATTGTTTATTTTCCTATCATCGTCTCCATGAAGTAACCCATTCATATTCCTTCTCCGACGAACTTTTCTTTATATCACCATCCATAACGAAAAATGGCATTTTCAGGCAATTCTCTCTCTCATACAAAACCCTAAAACGATGCCTCGAAAATCAGAGGCATTGAAGACGAACCTGTGACCGCTCCATCGAAGACCCTTTCTCTTTCCTCTCTCACCCCCATAGAGAAGCTCCCTTTGTTTTCTTGAGAAGGAAGGTATGTATGCTACCGATTAACCGTTATGTAGACAAAAACATTAAAATCAGACGTAGCACCAAAAGGTGGGCTTGCCACAGAGATCCTTAGCAATAGATTGAAATGTATTTTTCATGCATGAGTGTTTACGTGCGAATATTTAGAGTGGAGTTGTAACAGCCTAAAGTTGTTGGCTCATACCTATTTTCTATGTTGAAACTCTTAATCGTTTTAGCATTTTAAAATTTTTGACGGAGGTTTAAATAAAGGAATTCAATATTTACAAGTGTATTATTCAATTCTTTTTGCGCTTTGCTCGACTCTGCACGACTAGTCCTTCTGATTTCATTACCCGAAATAAATTCTCGCGCGTAAAATATAAAGCTGTTTGTTAAGAGACTACAGGTTAGATAGCAGTGAGTCCAAAATGATCGGAGCCCTCCGCTGGGTATCTTTTAAGAATATTACTATGTAAAGACAATAATTATTACAGATATTCCTTAGCTGTGATTTACATGACGAAATACGCGACGACATGATCCCTATTCTCAACGATCGTTATTTTCACAGCCAGATGGTGAAAATATTACCGCGAGATAATAGCGAGGACAGATGGTTTATATTGTTATTATCTTACATATATTATAAGGTGCGTAAATATGTAAATTATTTAGAAAGTTGAGTGTTTCACATTCTCTGCAATAAGCCTTATGGAGGCTCGCGGATAGTCAATTTAAATGTGTTTCTTACTTAACTATTTTTCACAAATCTGCAACACCATTATTATATTTATAATATACGTTTTTTCTTATTTTTCTTACTTCCGTTGACCTGATTTACAGTAGTTCATATTCTCTTAATTATCGTATCATAATTAAGCATAATCTTTGAGAAAACGATCATCCTGCGGGCATGTGGAGCATTACCTGAAATATCCAATTTCATTATAAATCTGCATTGATGGAAAATGTTATGTATTATATATGTTAGGACGAACTAAGAGCAGCCAAAGTAATTCTTGTCCAATATTTTAAGAAGAAGAGCGAATTACGCTTGAGATTCGAGCCGATTTAACGAAATACGAATTTAATTATTTCGTAATACAATACTGCCTCTACCGCAGCAAAAGTAATGACTTTTAGCGAGTATTTATAAAATATGTATCATCACAAAAACCTTCAAAACGTGCCAGGCATAAAGAGGAAGACGAAAAGCGCGCTCAAAACAGAGAATCTGAAAGACTCGCCCTTCTCGAGTTATGCTGGTTGCATCTCAGGTGGTAACTTTTTTATGCTGTTAGCTGTACATAGTGGGACAACGAGAGAGGCTTTACCCCCTAAGTGAAACATTCCATCAGGCGGATATCTCGGCATTTGAGGTTAAAGATCTTAATTGTTGTCGGCGGTGGGGCTTAACGATTGTTATTTTAAACTTAAAATCCTAGGAAAACAATAGTTTTGTTATCTTGCGAATTTTGTCTTCAGTAGTGCTTATTAAAACTTTGGAGAGTTGTTCGAAGAACGTTTTCAAAATTCACGAACATAGATAAATCAATATCCAACTATAGCTATTTTTATCAATTCACTTGACGTCTATTATATTCCTTCTTATGATTAATGTTAATCCATTCCAAATTCACTAATAATAATTTGCGTTCTTCCTTAAAATATTCCTCATTAATTCCTCTCTGCGTAGTATTAAACCTATATTTAGCATTTGGTTGGAACGGCTATTTTTGCTAACAATTTGCTGTATTTGCATGTCTAGGAATGGACACAATTACTTCTATAGTACACAAAATATCCATATTTTTTAATTTCCTCTCCGTGGTAAAATTCCATTTTTAACTGAGAAAGATAATTTATAATTCACGTACATTTAATAGCACCTTTTTTGGCTGAATGTAGCGTAAATCAATTTAGTTAAGAGTATCAGAAAACGCAGCACAAGATATATTACTGAATCTTCGTTTATCGACTTAATTTTTGTATTTGAATAAACAAAGCACAAATCTAACTTTAAGACGTTCTTCTTTGAAACTCCCTGAGAAATAAATTTCATAATTATCAATGATATTTTATAAGAACCAGTTTGTTATCGTTCACCACTTATATGTAATGAATAATAAAAAAGTAAATAAAATAACTGGATGGGTTCTCAGAATACTAAACTGGATACTATAAATGGAACAGCAAATTTGTATTTGACGGGAATTTCAGATTAAGAATTAAACGGCAAACTATTTTGCATATTCAAACTAATGTTATAAATTAATACAAAACATTTTTGACATAGAATAAATAGGCTATAGAATAATATCATTTAATTAGAGTCACTCGAGTAAAATTTTCTAAGAAGCTCTTCCTGCTTCATTAATATAGTAATAGTAAAAGTAAAATTAAGAAAAAGACATGAATGGCAGTATTAAATATCTACGTTATAAATGTTCACAAATTACCACTCAACACGATAAAGAATTCCAAATAACTTACGTTGTGAACTTAGTGTTCAGTAGTACCGTACTTCCTTCAAGAGGATTTTCCGTAAAATTTTAACTTCCAAGAAATTAGTCTTTCGAAATGCAAGATATTGATTTCTGGTGGTGCAACACTTTTTAAGAACAGTTATCACAACATTTCTTGTTATTGGAATATATCTTTATGAATCATTACTATGTAGAATTAAGAAGCAGGCATTAGTAATATTTCTGCAATATTAACTAGGATTTGATTTCCGCTATACTACGAAAAAAAGAAGCCGAGCGATGGAAGGAATTCCACTTCTTCGGATGAAAAGGAGTTGCGTCTGATCGCTCTTTTGAGGAAAGATATGGCGAAATGGAAGCTAGAATTAAGTCATGCAAAATAATGCAAAATATATTCTACCAAAATAGAAAAGCGTGACCTAGCAACAGAGGCGGCCTTTTGTTCTTATACTCCGCCAGTCCTTTGCGGTTCTCAAGATTCCGCCGTTCTGCTTTTCCCATTTTCCTTCCATCGCCGCCCATAAGTTTTGCTGGGGCTTCTTCCATTCCAATATCCGGAGACTCCCTCCAAAGCCCCGTCTTCACCTCATTTTAATTTCATTTGCCAATTCGCCGAATCCTACTTCCCTTTCAAGCTGCGCACCTTCTGTCTTTCCCTACCACGCATCCTAATCTGTCTCCGCTTTTCTCAATTCATTTGTTTTTGTATCTCATCTTCCTTTGACCGATCTTTCCTCCACTCTCTTTTATCTTCCCCTGTTTCATGACTCTTCTGTATCTAACAGTTGTATATAGAGAAAAAATAGAGGACATAACTCAACTTCTCAGAAATTTAAATTAAGAAATTCCATTTTCTTCGTTGCTATTTTAAGGGAAACACTGTTTAAAGTGATCTTAAATATTTATAAAAAGCTATAATTTATAGCGTTATTTTGATACTTAGTGTATAGTACACAGGTTTATCTATATTTTAAGATATCCATGAAAATAAAAAGCCTTCCATTCCTCGTCTATGTATTCTTAGTTTCTTAGCGCTCAATAAATATATCGTCATGCCCCAAGAAGATATTAAAGAATCAATAAGTACCTCTCGGTGATACGTTTTTATGGATGCATTACAATAGCGCTTTAATTAAATTTTCTCTTTCAATAATCGTAAGGTGGTTTTTTCACTGTATATTGAATTATTCTTCAGTTTTTCACTTTATACCTGCTAACATATGTTATATTACCATCATCATCATATTTGTTAATTTCTTAACCAAAAAATGTATATATTGCTATCATTCGTAGATTTGTTGTTTTTATAGTTTGAATTACAGTTTTTCTTCATTTTCTCCTTCTCACTAAATTTCTTTTTCGTTTCAACAGACATATGTTTCCTCCTTACCCTTGATATTACCTTTTACTTATTTGCCCTCTGTATTCTCTTCTTCAATTCCGCTGTACCCCTTTCAGATTCCCTCTTATCTGCTGTACCTTTTACTCCCCTGTATTTTGTCCTCTTTCTAGAATCCCCAGGACCCTCTCTTCCCTCCCCCTTCCTATTTTCCTGGGATTTCCCCTCCACTTATCTCTTCTCCTGGGATTCCTTTTAATCATCCAATTTCCCTTCTTCCTTTTATTCAATATCGTGTTCCTCACAACATTATTTGCCCAACTCCTTCCCTCCGCTTCTTGGGCGAGTTTTTGAACTTAAACCTGAAGTAACGCACGAGGACATGGCCTTAAATTTCCCACTCCCTTCCTCCGAATTCGGATAAATGCCTCCATCTGCACTCTCTTCGTGCTCCATAAAACTTTGCGAGAATCATAAAGTTGCCTAACGATAAAAGTCCCGTTCCCATGTCAAGTAGGTGAAAATAACACGTGATTTCCGCTTTCCAGTCGTGATCTTCACGTCATCAGCGCTTACCTCAGCATATATTTCGTACTAAAATGCTATCTTCCATTAATTAATTATTTTGGAAAATCATCTTGTTTTACAATAATATATCATAAATAATGAAAAATTAATGATAAGATCCAATTAGTTCCATTAAACTAGTTAAATATTTATACATTCCGTTGTTTTAGGGGTAACATTTTAATATGTCTTATATGTATGGTGACATATATTAACATCTCTCTCTCTTAAAAAGGCCATGCAGTGATAATAAACAGGGAAGTAGGTGCTAAGACTAAAAGCGTAAATATTTAATTTTCTCTGCGAAAGAAACTTAAAAGTATAATAGGCCAGACAAGTAGAGTCTTGGTGCATACACCATCTGTCACACGCTGAAAGGTGGCCTATAGGATATGTACGTAGGTTTAGGTGAAGGTAGTGTTTATTATACCTCAACTTACATCTTCTTCAGCCTCACTTTGCTTTTCCGAGTTGTATCCTTCATCAACCAAAATTCTTACGGCTGTATGAGTGCTCTGCTTTGAAAACAAAACCGCCTTGTGTATTCGCAACGACCTCTTGCGGCAGAAGGCGTCACTCTCTCCTCCTAAATTTTAGATGAGATTAGAGCAGGGAAAGTGGCTTTTGTAATTGCGACTCCTCCGATGCGGTTCGCGGCCCTACTCTTTCATGGATAGGCGGCGCTGTTTTGCGTCCTTTGGAATGAGAAGGACACGATTAATCACGGAGACGCACAAAAAGTGCATTGTAACGAGAGGCCCTCATAATAAATTGGCCTATCGTATCTTAGGACTTTGTTATACCATTAATACGTTTTTTGCTGGAAGACAATATGCTTCACTACAAAAATAAAATGTTCCTGTGAATAATTGCAAGGGAATAAACGTAGCGTCGGTTGTAGATCAAAATTAGAATCTTAATATCAAATAATTTCAAGAACATTTATCAACTCCTCATTATATAAAATAGATTATTATAATCCTACTGTATTTGCATTTACTACATTAAGTTGTTGCGTTTAATAAATTACCTTGTATACACTTAATCTTGTATAAGTTTGATTTGTACACTACATTTCTTCATATTGTTCAGCATAGACCATCGTTTTGCGGTTTTATTGTTTGTATTTATACTAATTTAACGAACTTCTTTGTACTTCATACCATTACCAGTTTCGAATATCCTCAAGTATAATGTCTTAGAATTAATTTAATTTTGAGTTACCTTAAAAGATAGGAATACAAGTAGCCCCCTAACAAAATATCGAAATTTATGCAAAAACGGGTTTTCATGACGGTTCCGAATTTCCTCTGTTAGAATACATATAAAAGTTTATTTATTTGAACTTTATTATCAACGTCACATCATGGTTATTGCATGTGGTAGATATTTTCTTTCCTTTAGTCCCAATTTTTCCGAAAGTAATAAACCTAAGAAACATTCTGTAAGAGATATGCGTAAGTGTTTAATCATTCAAAATTTCTATTGTGCTTCGGAATAGATGCGACTGAATGTTTCATTTCCTAAAAATGTTGGGTGCCCAGGCTCAAATGCATGTGGAAGTGCATGCTATAAATAACGTTGAAATTCAACTTGGAAAGATATTTTATTAATTTTAGTGGAAAGGTACAAATAATATTTTTATTATTCATAGAAAATCAAAAAATAGATTCCTTTATATTCAACATTCTGAGAGTACTCAGAATAGTGACAGAAGAAAATATAGAAGAAACGTACAATATATCAACACAATTTTGTATATATATGTTAGCGGCGCCACATTCTGTGGAAAAACACCTCTAAGAAAAGATTCATTCAATGCAAAATAAATGTATTTTAAAATCCAAAACAGATATAAAGCATACGGTAGTCGGAATGCTAACCCATATGGTACGTTATTCTAAAGAATGGGCAGTGAGAAATTTTATTGATTTAAGTTACTTTCATGAGATATGTCTTAGAATTCTTTTATTTCTTCTCAGAATACTTTTTAACTCAACATATCAATAAATCAAACGCTTAGCTTTTGGTATAGCAATGGAGAAGTTTCAAACCATAGTTTTATAAAAGTTAGCACTTGAAACCAACAATGAATGGTAACATAGCACTAACTATTTTTGGAGATCTATCTGATAAATGAATCTCCAGTAATTGAAGCTTCCATTGTGGCAATATCATTTCCATAATCGAATAACCAAAGTCTCGATTTACTAAATTTCACGATTTTGAAAAGTCACGGATATGAAAGTTTTAATTGGGTAATTCTAAAATATCTCTTCAATTCGGCGAAATTTTGCAAAATCATCTGGTAATAACATTTTTAATGCAACTTACGTACTTTCAAACCTATATCGCTATCAAACTGGAGAAAAAGTCTGGATGGCTTTAAACTACTATTATTATATAAGCTTTTTTCCGTACATTAATAGTATCATCATATTCATTCATACCTTATCCCCATCATTCCCTCTGAAAGTACACTTTGAATTTAATTTACAGTACGTTAACATTCTCTGCGTTCATCATATTGAATTTCCCCTGTTATTATCGTGTCAGTGAAGAATTGCAGTTCGAAATCGTGGAGTCGATTTTGCCTTGCACTTTGCTTCAGCCTCAAGTTCCTCCTGCACTACCGTCCCTTAAGCATCTCATTCTGCCATTTCATAGTCTAAGGGTCCCTTCCTACAAGTATTTTCGAGAGAAATTCCTTCAGTTAGTTTGTACTTTCATGGGGGCAACATGACCTACCTATTGAAATTGTCTTCGCTCTTCCACAAAGTTTTATTTGCCTAGTCCTCTTTGCCTTAAAATTGCTAAGACTATCTTGCAGTTTTTCAAATTATCTACAATTGGAAGCGCTACTTACTCAGAAAGTTCTAATAGAAAAATTGAACAAAAATATTCCTATATTAAGATTGGAGGTTGAGGACGGTTAGATTCTAAGGAACGATAGTAAAGTTAATGAATATCCATTCATTTGTTATGTACTAAAGTAAATATTTCCTTTTTTTGAAATAACCATCAACATACTATCATCTAATATCCCCGATATATATTTCTAGTAAATATATATATATATAAAATAGCGGCATTTCAATCAACTTCTTCTTTAATGTATACCAACAACAACACAAAAAGTAAAAACAATACCTGGTGATGAGTCAGGCCTCAAAACCTGAGTCATGTTGTTTTTACTTCTTGCGTTGTGTGGTTTATGTAAATTGGAGATTTTTGCTTAAACTGTTGTTTTTTAGTGATGAAATACCACCAAATAAAGGCCAAAAATACTGTTTTTACCATAATTTTATAAAGTTCTTCGGTGATTAATAAATGTCTTGAAGTATATGCTCTAGTCGATAATAAATTTCATGAAAATTAATGTCCCGAATGTATTGATTACAGCACTACCCATTAGTCTTTATTTATCTTTCTTGGAAGCAGAACATCATTCTGCCATAACAAGGCAATACGAGCAAACAATAATGCTATCCCTGCTGTGCCACTCGTCTCCTTGCCTGCATTGTCTATGTCTATGTAAGAACCCTGCAAGCCGCCTTTCGGCGTGTGGCAGGGGGTGCAAGCACCTTGACTCTATTTTCCTAAACGGTTGCTTTCGCGTATACTTCGCGGAAAAAATGAATTTTTGAAACGATTCGTTTTAGCATCTATTTCCCTAATCTTTCGGGCAGTATCAGCACGGCCCATATAACAGGGGGGTCGCATTTTATCGGTTACATCATCTGAAAACCTAATTTCTCTGAACTTATTTAATAAATTTATCCTTTGAATTTTTCTTCTATCTTCTAATGATTCCCATCCCGCGTCCTGTAACATCTGAGTGACACTCGCTGTTTTATCGTAGCAATTTTTTACAAATCGTATCGCCTTTCGTTGTACTTTTTCTAAATCCCGAATATGACATTTCTCGGCGGGGTCCCATACACTACATGCATACTCAAGGTGAGGCCTAACTAACGCTAAGTAACATAGCTCGCGAACCTTTTCTTCGCTCCTACCGACTATTCTTTTAACGAAGCCGAGTTTCTTAAGTGCTTTTCCACATATATTTCGGATGTGGGCACTCCATGATAGATTATTCGTGAGAGTTACTCCAAGATACTTTACCGATTCTACTGACATTAGGTTTACCCCTCGGAGACTATAAGAATAATCATTTATTATAGATTTACTTTCGAAGAAGTTAACTACCGAACACTTTTCTACATTAAGCTCTAATTGCCAATCATCGCACCAATTCATAATTCTATCTAAGTCGTTCGAAAGGGTTAATCTATCCTCTGAACTAACTATTTCCCTGTAAATGACTGTGTCGTCTGCGAATATCCTAACATTGCTTTCAATGTGATTGCTGAGGTCGTTGATGTATACTAAAAATAACAACGGTCCAATTACACTGCCCTGAGGGACGCCCGAGGTCACCTTAACCAAGTTGGAACTAATACCATCGAGTACTACTCGTTGCTCTCTATCGGTGAGATAGTCTTTTATCCAGTTAATAACTTCTGCATTGATACCCGCAACTTCTAATTTGTACAGCAATTTATGATGAGGTACCTTATCGAAAGCCTTCCGAAAATCTAAAAATATCGCATCGACTTGCTTATGTTTTTCAGCAGAGTTTAGACCATCGTGTACTAATAAAGCCAGCTGAGACTCGCAAGAACGAGTCTTACGAAAACCGTGTTGATTCCTAATTATGAAATTGGTCGTTTCAAGAAAACCCATTAAAGAGCTAGCTATTATGTGTTCCATAATTTTACCGCTCAGTGATGTTAAAGATATAGGCCTGTAATTAGCTGGATCGTCCTTAGAGCCACTTTTAAATATTGGCGTGACATTCGCAATTTTCCAATCTTTCGGGACCTTTCCTTCGCTCATACTCTTGTCAAATATAACTTTAAGAAAAGGTGCTACGCTCTCCGCAACTTCCTTGAACACTCGAGCCGGTATGTCTTCAGGACCCGGAGCTTTATTCGGTTTAATCTGTTGCAATAGTTTAATGATGCCGTCTTCTCTGAAGGTGATTTTCGACATTGATTCAGGTTTATCAACATTCGGGAGAGTATTTGATGTATAGTCAGACGTGAAAACGCTTCGAAAAAAATCATTCAAGATATTAACTTTGCCTTTAGCATCGTTTACTATATTACCGCAGGTATCCTTTAATGAACCAACAGTTTGCTCTTTACCTTGGACCTCACGAACGTACGACCAAAACGATTTTGGGTCCTCTTCCAAGTGTTCGCATAAAATCTTCTTTTTATATTGACGGAGGGCATCTCGCATAATTCGTTTAGTTTCCGACTTTGCTTCCTTATGTTCGCTCTCTACTCGATCTATGTTGATACTATTCGGTTGCCTCGCAGCGGCTTTTAATTTGGAATGCAAACACCTCTGTTTATTTAGTGCTCTCCTAGTCTCCTTATTATACCATCTAGGTTCATTAATTTGATTTGAAAGTTTTCAGGGTACAAATTTATCCATTAGGTCACGCATTGTTCTTACAAAGAGATTCCACGTGTCCTCGGTATTTAAACATATCGCGCGCGTTTTATACTCCAGAAATTCGTACATGAGTTTACTACGATATCCTTCGAAATCGGCTCGCGGGTAAAGATAAACTCTGCGCTTAGGTTTTCTGTGCTTTACCAAGTTAAGGTCGAAATCTATAATTATGGCTTTGTGATCGGATATTCCATCGCAAACAGATGTGTTAGATACTCGTTCGGGGGTGTTCGTAAGAAAAAGATCTAAAATGGTTAATTCCCTGGTAGGCTTTTTGACTAGCTGGTGTAATGAATTTTTTTGTATTAAATTTAACAAGGTCCTACAAGAGTCATTGTCCCGAGCTCTTTTCTTGACTACGTGCTTTTGCCAATCGATGTCTGGAAGATTAAAATCTCCTCCAATTATCATTATGCTATTGTTGTTTTTACGCGAGTAAAAATTTATTTCATCGTTTAGGTTACGCAAAACATGACGCGAAGAGTTGGGCGGCCGGTAAAAAGCACATACATGTAGATTGGGTTTATTTGGCTGACTAATGGTACACCATACGCTCTCGATGCAACTGTTAGGATACGTATGTGAACTACTCCGCAAAGAACTTTTAACCGCTATAAATACTCCTCCACCCACTTTATCCTGACGGTCCTTACGATAAATCTTAAAATCTTTAGGAAATACTTCGTAGTCATTAATATCGTCTGTTAGCCAGCTTTCGGTGCCTATAATTATGTCGGAGTCGTTACTTCGGATAAGATGTTCAAGATCGGCTACTTTGTTTTTGATACTTCTACAATTAATAATGGCAATCGATAGTTCATTTACAATGGGTGAAGCCCGGGAAACGCGTTGTTGCTCATCTTCAACTTGCTCAGTAATTTTTAAGGTATTCGATTGTTTATTAACTTTATTTCCTATATCGGAGCCACTTAAATTAGAAGCATTCCCACAAATTCCCTTTAGCCTAAAAAAAACTACAATGCTCGTAAATCCTATGAGCCACCCCGCTCGCAGCTTCAGCAGTATAGTGAACACCAGAGCCGTTCAAGGCGAGGGGGTACGACAAGAGGGTCGGCCGAAGGTCCACAAAGTCAACTCCCATGCCCCGACAGAACTCCCACATCCGCGCATTCAGACCATCTATTTTAGTCCGAACGCTTCGGCTGCAGTCACTCCGCGGGACAATGCTGCATTGTGTCTTCGTCAGATGGGTTTCTTTATGTTCTTCGATAAATTATGCCTCTTTCATATCCATTGAGATGAATTTTTAATTTATAAATGAAAATGTAGCATTCAGTGTAACGTACATTCATTCTATACAGCATACAAAACGTACAGGAAGGTTTGTCAACTAAAGGTTCTCTTCCTACTTCCATGCAGCGAGGCTTTCTTGAAAACTGAATTTTATTTATGTCAGTGAAAGCTTTTTATATCATTGCACACCAATTGAGCGATCAAGAGTATATGACTTATACGATAAAAAGGTCTCAATGGATTCATCCCATAAAACACAGAATGACGAGGAATCCATGGTAATAACACCGTATTTCCTAATGGAGTCCACGTGCACATTTCAGTACTCAGAAGCAACATTGCACGAAATTTACATTGAAGGGTAATAATGGTAGTGTTAGAATGGGACAAATGTATTAATAACTAGCAGAGAGGACGCGTTATTTATCACTTGACTCATTAATACGGTTAGGAACTCATATTTACTCTCACCTGACTCCTTGTTCTGATGGGAGATCCTGTGCCGTTTTAATAAGCCGGAGAATTGCTATAAATAAGGAAAGCTTAGGACGCCGATGCTATCCTTGGGGGAAACTACGTGCTAATAATACAAGAATAGTTAAGGTTAGTCTGCGGCTACGGCAGCTCCGGAACTAGAAGAGGAAATGAATTGTGTGGATAAATGCAGACGAAAACCGAGATTCTCAATACATAATTAAGGTTCGCTTAGAGCAAATCACATTGGAATTCATTCCAATACATATAAACGCAGCTTTTATTCCCTGGAATGAATGTATCAGGGTAATTAATTGCCTCAAGCGAAGTGTTTACAGGCAATGATGGCAACGTTATTTAAATTTTGGTGAACTGCGAGGCGTTATTTTATCGGGCTCACAGATAGAAATGAATTTCAACATTGCTACGCCAAAAAGAGAAGGATTTTATAGCCCGTGAAGTGTTTAATATTTGAAAATGTAGATAGGAAATTGAACGTCAAAATAGTCTCTCTCGAAAAATTCTCAAGGGAAATGGGCATGAATGCGTTTTACAGGACTAGGAAAAGAATCCGGATATCCTATTTATCAGGCGGCTGCTCTATGTAGAATTGCAATATTTTCAACATTTTAGTAGTTTTTTTTGAGCAAATATTGTGTTTTTGTATATTTATACTTTTTGTCCGTTTTTTTCTATTTGTTTACGTAAAAAGACTAAACATATGTGAGAGGCCAGCAGGGCAGTCATTATTGAGGGGAAAATAATATTAAGTACGCTGCCTACCCTGATATTTAATTAAGCCGGAAGGTAAACCCTTCCAATGCCTCTCGAAGGCAATACCTCATACAATTTTAATTCAAAATTTACAAATTCGATGTATCAATTCGAAAATTTTAGATAATAATAGAATTTATAAAAATAATAATAAACTCAATGAAACTATATTTAATGTCCTTAACGTACAACACGCAATATAAAATTGCATTCAGTTAACAAAATCAGAATTATCTGAGTCTCTAAATCTATGTTTCATTTGTTTCATCAAAGGCATGGCTGTCATAGCTTTGAATATATTCTCAGGCCTTTTTATTTTGCGCCATAACCTTCAGACGTCTAATCATTCCCATCCCAGCTCTATTAACAGCATTGACACTCTCTTTCCTCCCGTACATGGCAAAAGCAAAACTTGCTGCTTTCCTCTGCAACTATTCCACTTATTGGAGCATTTATGTCTTAAATATAATACTAATTAATGTGTAGTAATATCATTTGCGTGATTATTATGTTTTTGGAGTTTTTTGATCACTATCTTGATAAGGAAATTAACTTCTTAATAAAACATCTTTAATTTAAGACCATGTCTTTTTTGGCGACAATGTTGTTATTCCATTTTTTCTCCATAAGTGAATCAATGATCAGTATTCTTCATCAAAGTTTCCTCTAATCACATTTCCCTAAATTTTGTCGTAAATTAACATTGATTGATTTCATTACAGTGCCCTTTATCCCTCCATCTTCATTACCACATCCATCTTAAGCAGGAGGAATCGCACAGTCCCATTTTCCTCTTACACCTCCTAATGATTAGTCCTCCGCACTTACCTTCACCTAACCTCGGCTTCCCTTTCTGCAAATTCCCTCGCCAAAATGCTTTCCCCTCTAATTTTAAGCACCGTAATTACACCTGCAGTCCTCAAGGGATTTACCATTTACATATACAGCATAATTAATCACTTCTCCTACGAATTGTCACCTTCACGTGTTCGCTTCATCATAAAAATAATTACTTCTCCTAGGTTCGTTACAGGAAATGAGATATGCGCATAAATCGCGACATTTCTAAAGATATTTACGTTACGCTAAACATTGGGCACGACCTGGAATTTGCATGGAAGTCTCGAATTTCCTTCGAGTCCTTCCGCTTGCATGCAGGATGTTCCGCCAACGGATGCATAAATGCCTTTCATTCACGGTGCTACAAATGCCGGAAGTAACGCACGCTTTTTCTGATCTTTCGACCGAAAGTAAAGAATGGATTCGTTAATGGATGCCCTCCAAAGAGCGTAACAATGGAAGGGCATGTATAGAAAATTCGTAAATAATGCACATATTTTAGTGGGAGTACGGGTGTCATGCGTCCAGTTTTTAAGGAAGACAATGGTGGAAAATCCCTAATGGGTCTGAAGCCGCTGTATTTCATTCTCACACATCGATGGTTGTGTAATACAACGCGTTGGTGACGAAATAAGTGAGTATTGTAGACATGCACACTTTTTACTTAGGTAATGCCCTACTAGGCCCCTAAACTACCATCGCATAGCTTCCGATACCTAAAAGGAAGCGACAAAACTCATAAGAGAGCATAAGGAGAGTATGTGACTTTTGTGAGCACGAACTTGCATTTCAGACTGGTTGCAGCAAAGATTGCTAATCTCGAAGATGATAGATGCGATGGATCTCAGAAAATGTAGAAGTTATTTTTTCAATAGCAATTTCTAAGTTTTTAAAAATACTTACATGGTTGAAATTAAAAAAATGTAACAAAAATAAGAAATCTTAACTTTATTTTTTTAAAACTAACATCATTCCAATGTTGGCAATCCAAGTCCAAGTTTTCAGCTGTCCAAGTATTGTTGCAGACGAGAGGAAAGTTGTCCATCATTTTCTGAAGCGCAAGAATTGAAATCGCTCTGGACTCTTGGTTGATGGCATCCGAAAGGGCCTCAGGAGAGCGTGGTTAGTTCATGTTAACTTATGATTTCAGGTGATTCATGAAAAGAGAAGGAGCGGCACCGCGACGGGTAACATTGAAATTAGTACGGAATCTGCGCTGCTTAAGCACCGCCAAACTACCCGGTTCGATAAAGGTCTCATAAACATAGAAGCGATGTTCAATCCACGATTCCATGTTTACTTAAATGGCATTAGTCAGCGAGTAACTACCAACTATTCCGGATCAACTATTTCCCTAACACCTTTTTCGTAACCACACCAAATACCTCCCTGCTTGATTCTATATCTAATTGTGAAATACACTGCGAGATAATTCTTCCTATTAGTCTGAATTTTCTTACCCTCATTAAGAAAACAAATATATCCGAGCTATAGTTTTAAGGAAAATAGAGGATGTAAATTTGAATATACCGGTGTATTACTCTCAAAGAAAAATCAAGAAGTATTCCGTTGAGTTATAACAAATGATACCATTTTTACCATCTTCATTTCTCGAAGAATTCCGTCAACAATTTGAATGACTCACCATTGCACTAACGGCTTTCCTTGATTTGTGGGTTAGAATTTTTTACGTCAGACTTTATGGTAGAACGTAGAACGTCATTATGAATTGCTACCTGTACTAAAATTTCGCCATGAATTAAATATTTCTCACGTAATATTTTGCGAAAGTTATTTATTATAAACTGTCTTCAAAAATTTATTTTTTTATACTTAGTGAAATGACGAAATATTATATGAAGGAATTGTATATAGTTTGTTAGTCCTTCTCCTCAATATAATATTCATAGCATGAATTTAGCACTTCCGAAGATCCGTGATTTATTCGATTTTATAAAATAATAGGGGAGACCGGGGCTGGTTGGCCCGTTTTTTAAATTTATTTTATATTATTTTTTGTACATATTTAAACTTATGAAATCATTCCTAAATTTTAGATGCATTCTTACTGAATCTTGATGGCAATTATTAAACTTGAAAATATGAGTTTAAAATTAAAAAAATATAATAATCACTGGATGTATGTCGAGTGGGCCAATCAGCCAATCGGGGTAGGTTGGCCCAGAGGCTGGAGCACGTTGACCCATACAATCTTTTGATAAGTTAAACTAGCATAACTTTAGGAAATCAAAATAAAACTAATGGTTATCAGTAAAGACCTTAAAAGGCTACAAGATTAGGCAAGCAAAAGTGGAAGCAAACAATAAATACATTGCCACATCTAATAATAAATCAAAAGCTTTATGGAAAGTAATCAAGGCTGAGACTCATCTTAAGTCTGAAAGCTGCTTAACAAATATGTCACCTGCTGTCTTTAATGATTACTTCACCAATGTAATTGAAAAGTTATTTGAAGGCTCTAATATAAAACAGCACAATGTATTATAGTATAATATATCTAATAGTTTAATTACTCCAACTCAAAGTCATTTTACTTAGCACCTGTAACTGAAAAAGAAATATTCAATATTCAATAGCCTCGTTAAAAACCAGTAACTGCTGTGATATATATGGTATGAATTCAAAGCTGTTAAGGCAAGCAAATGCTATAGCATATCCTCTAACCAAAGTTATTAATCAGATATTTGAACCTGGTAATTATCCAGAACAATTAAAAATCACAAAAGTTATCCCAATACACAAAATAGGTGAGAAAAATGACCCTTCAAGCTACATGCCCATATCAATAATTCCTGTCTTTTCTAAAATAATAGAGAAAGCATTATTTTCAAGAATATGTAATTACTTTGAAAAGAACAATCTAATAAGTCCCACACAATTTGGTTTCCTGAAAGGCAGAGGTGCCATAGAATGTGTCATGTCAATGATCAGTGATATACATTGTTCCTTTGAAAGCAATGAAACTACTCCAGTTTCCTTCAGATATTTGTGTAAGGCATTCGACAGTGTTTCCCATAAAAAACTTCTTTCAAAATTATACTCCTATGGCATAAAGACTACTCCTTTGAGACTCTTAGAAAGTTAATTGAGAGGCAGATATCAGTGTGTGTCTATAAACAACAAGTTGTGTAGTAAAATAACTAGTAAAATATGGAAATTAATATAATGCGTCAGATAGGAAATAATTTAACAATGCCTCAAAGCAACTAACCGTGGAAGACTGCCCTTCGTTGATGGTTGGCAGTTTAGGTCGATTGTCGATCGATTATGACTTTGATGCAACCTCGACCTATCGAAAACGGTTAAGAACAATTTTTTTGCTGTATCATTACTCTAATGTATGTTATAATGTGATTATAATGTGTGTTGATCTGATTGATTGTATATTATTGACATGTCTTATACATGCATATGTATGTCATTGGATAAATAAAAATTATTATTATTTATGATTATAACAAATTTTACAGGTTCGTGTTTTCTTTTGAAATGCTTTTAATCTCGTGATTATGACCTTTGTAACGTATCAAAATATGTTTAACTTCGAAAATTATACTAATAATTGAAGAAACTGGACGAATTATACATATTATTATCATTCAAAATTATCATCATTTAAACATTGACCTTTCATTCAGTTTCAAAAAATATATAGGACGGGGCAGGTTGGCCCGGGTGGCCATCGTGCCCCGTCGTTTCTGGGCCAACCTGCCCCATCGCCATGTTTACAATAAATTCTATTAGTGACAAAAACCACTGAAGCTATTTCGAATGTATGCCATACAGAAATAATCCTTAAAATATGACCTTTAATTTTACTACTCACCTGTTGCGCCTAAAGTAAGCAAAAGTTAAATAAAACACATTTAACCGACGAGTAGAATTTTACTGAAGCACGCACAAAAACAATTAATCACTACAACTTGTCCAAAACTGTCTGCCGGCAATATTGGTCCTGTAGATGGAGGGGGACAGTACTAACAACCTACTGATTGATTCCTAGCACGATCTAGCGTTTATTGTATTAAATAACTCGACTGGGCCAACCAGCCCCTATGGCCAACCAGCCCCGGTCTCCCCTATATTTCATTGCACTAATATTGGTTTGGTATCAAAACTATAAATGATTGACCAACGTATTTCGGTTGAACACTGTCTCGATTGAGAGTTATGTATTTGTCGAAACAGAATTCCTCGTAAGAATTTATTGATAAAAATAAGAATTTCTCAGGTTCCACCGTAGCTCCGTAAACGAATTCTGAGATTTAATTTGACATGAGGATGATAGAAGCCCATAAAGATGTTTGCCAGCGATAAAAAGCAAGACATTTCGGGAAAATCAAAATTGAGGATGCGTGGTAAGGAATATCCGCGTCTCTAATTCGTCTTCCGGTCGCTAAGGCGATGTTATTTCATTTCCTCGGAGACACAGTTCCCTTTCTCTTCCATTTCGGCCTAATAATCCAATTCCAGTTCGCTTTCAGTCCAGTTCCTCTATATGCCTGTTTTCCCCAATCCCTTCATTTACTTTCGCATTCCTGTTAATATACGCAATGTAGAAATCATTTCAGGAAGCATCGTCCCTTCCTTTCCTTCAGGGTTCTCCTAAAGAGAAACTTTTATCCGCTTGCCTGGAACATATCCTCTTGTATCGCCGGCGTAGATATTGCCCTGTCTCGTGGCAATTTTCAAGAAATGAAATTCCGAACAATTTCATAATATATTAATTGGAAAAGAAGTCTTCCTAAGCTGTTGTTAATTCCGCAACAACCTTTCTAAATAGTCAACATCTTATTCTAAAACATGAAATGATATCCTTATATCATTGTATTCCTTCTTCCTTTGATCATGTTATAATTTGCGAACTTATTGCATGCATGCTGGAATGTTCATTACTCAATGCTCAATATTTTTTCTCTGCACGTCACAATCATATATTCTTGATATTCAAACTCATTTTACTAATTTCTACTACGTAAAGGCATTTTGCTCAAAATCACTTGTCTTGATTTTGATGTGTTAGTAAAGTCGTTCAAAAATAACCAAAAGTATGTTGGCTAAAGAAAAATAAATGAAGTGTAAAATACAACTTCGATTTAATCGAACTGATTGTGAGTTTCAACAGAAGGAAGTAAACCGCGAAATTATGCAGTCAAAATTATTCACAAACATCAAATATGCCTGATAGTCTGTTATGGCTGTCATTTGCAACTCTATAAAAACTAAATTTATGAAACATAAAAGAAAATTATCATTAATTACATGCGTATGCAATTATTGCGCATAAATACGGTGAATAAACTCCGGTGATTGCTTATGAAGTAAAAGGAATTACATATATGATTTGAATCTATGTATACATTTATTGCATCTTTATAGGTATTGATGATAGGTTTCATTGCAAAGTAGTTTGATAAACTTTCCACAATAGTTAATTATACATTTTATCCGTGTCCGTTGGTTTCCCGTTTTTGAGTAAATTTTAGTTAAAATATTTCTTTTAATATAAGAATTAATTATCTCTGAGAGATGTCAGATTTCTAAAAATTATATTTGGCGGAATTTCAAAGAAACTGATGTATGCTTCAAGAGAAGGTTGTAACAAGTAATAAATAAGCTCTCCGGTACATATTAAAGTATACAGGAATAATATTTAAATTTAAGAGAATTATTTAATCATTTTGTTGTTTAGAAAAGGTTGTCCTAAAAAGTGTGATAACAAGACAAATTTGAATTTAAAATATTGTATTGATGGATTCAAAAATTGAAATTGTTAATTATATCCATCGAGTTTATTGAAACTAACATATCTGTTATATACGAGTAAAATGTTGCTTGCATTCTGCAAGCATGTTGATAACACAAATTTCAAGTCAACATCATATCGAGAGGGTCCTCAGAAGTAGAAAAAGTATTGAGAATATTCTTAAAATTCGCTACATTTTCTCCGTCCGAAATCGAACCTGGTCTTCCTGGTGATGATTACTATGCAGAACAACATAGGATTACCGTGTCTAACTATTTGTGAAAACTAATGCAGAAATATTGGCTACAACTGCTTCCAACGACGTCCTATTTTTCCCATGTATTCCTTATGTGAGAATTTTTAATCTGCTCTGGCATCGAACCCAAGAACAGTACAGTCTTATCTAATTTTTTTCATAAAGAAAATCTTAATATACATGTTCTATGTAAGCAAGAACTTCCTATCATATCGATAAATGCATAAAAAATATGAAAAGCTACCCTAATGTATCATATATAAGGGCTATATTTACCGCCCGGTATCGAACCTGGGTCTTTCTGGCGATACTTTCTATGCAGCACAACAGAAAATTACCATCTCTAACTACGTATGCAAATTCAAGCAGAAATATTTCTTGCAACTTCCTCAAATGGCGTCCTACTTTTCCCTTATATTCCTTATGTGAGAAATTGTAATGTGCACTGGCATCGAACCCAGGAACAGTAAAGTATTATCTTATTTTTTTTTCATTAAGAAAATCTTAATATACATCTTCTATGTAAGCAAGAACTACCTATCATATCGATAAATGCGTAAAAAATTATGAAATGGTACCCCAATTTATTATATATTGGGGATATATTTACCGCCAAGCATCGAACCCGGGTCTTTCTGGCTATACTTTCTATGCAGGACAACAGAAAATTACCATCTCTAACTATGTATGCAAATTCAAGCAGAAATATTGCTTGCAACTGCCTTAAACGACGTCCTACTTTTCCCTTAAATTCCTTATGAGAGAAATGTTGATGTGCTCTGGCATCGAACCCAAGAATAGTACGGTCTTATGAAAATTAATTTCTTAAACCAATTCTTACTGTTCATCTTCCAGCCAAGCACAAACTTCCTATCATTTCGATAAGTGCATCAAAAAAATATTGAAAAACTACTCCCATGTATTTTAAAGGGAAGATATTTGCACCGTCCTTGCATCGAACCCAGGATATTTTCCGATAAATTCATTCACGTTTTCGATAGATCATGACCATATATATGGGCTCCTTGAGTTTTGATTCTCTACCTATCCTGAGGTTATTTTTTTAAAATTCCGGAAATTCTAAGCAATGCGTTTAAATGGAAAAAATTAGGAATTTGGTCCCCTCTGGTATCGAACCAATGACACTGACGTACAAAATCGCAATCTTTCTGGCAGTTACACGTTATGGCCAATACAAATTAAAAATCACGTTTATAGGAAACATACACATGTTCAAATTCCACCTCTAGCATGCTTTTGATATGGAATGAAATACACGACCATTTTGGTGTAGATTGATTTTACGGAACAAAACGGTAACTGAAAGAGTTGAATTAATTTATTCATTTGTTTACATCGGACTATAATATCAGGCATATCATGCATGTTCAAATTTCACTCAAATAATTGACCAAATTACTGGTTATAACGTTTGTGAATCGTATATAAATCTCTTTGAACGCAATAACTGGAAAATAAACGGAGATTATTTCGTAGTATTAGGTTTCTGCGGAATGCAGAGCAGATATTTTGAGAAGTGCGAAGCTACGCATAACATCCAGCATGGAATCACAACCTTTCTGCAAAAATGGAAAATTCTCCAAAATAATTAAGATGAATTCCTTAAAATAGCGGTTTATTTTAAAGACACAATTACTACGAAGAAGGTAATTGATGTATTTAAAGCCGCGGCCCACTTTCTGAATAAGCTTAACGTTCACTGATGGTTGCATCCCCTGAATTCTATTTATAATGCACCTCTCTCTTAGTTGCGAAGTTATTTTCGAATAATGAGAAGTTCCAGCGCAAACGGATCCCGATTTCCGCACAGCGAACTGGAAGGAACGATTATTGTTCGCGCTCCTCCTTGGCTCTGCGAAGGGGTTACTTGATATTCGCAACTGGTACCTTTAACTGAGTTATTAAGTGAGGATTGATACAATCTCTTTACTCGGGAAGAGCCCTTCGCTCCTATCCCAGCCATCGCTCGATATATCAATCTCGGACGTAATTGATAATTTCCGCCGGGGAAAATCGCCTCCACGCGAGAAGTGTTGAATTTTTCGCCGTTTTAAGACTTAGCGCGGCGTTCTCGGAAGAATTGGGGCATACGTCTTTCGGAATGAGGAAAAATCTTCGTTCTCCGCCTAGTAATGCTCAAAACCGCAATTTGAGCTCATTATGCATTCCTATTCCGCGTAAAATAGTGTACACGGCGGTGTGTATGAGTCAGAGCTGAATCTAGGAAGGGGAAAGCGACAAATTTTCTCGACGCGGTAAAAACTGGACGTAGAATTTATTGCTGTCCATGCGCTTTTTGAACTGTCGATTGATTAATTCAACGACACTTGTTATTCAGTTCCAGTATATAACCTTACTTTTTCACGACCCTATATTGTATTTAATATATTTTTAGAATTTTCCGTTCCAAATGTGTATTTTATATGTACTGTTTAATTAGGATTAATGGAACTGATGTGGTCAACTGAGCCAATTCACCCCTTTAAGAATACATCATTACGGTAATCTCTCACCTATCGAAGGTGTAATAAAAACTGAATCACCAAATGGAAATAACTTTTCAGGCAATTTTTGAATAGGGGATTGATTAATCAAAAGATACTTCTTATTCAACTACATGACTGTAGAATATAACCTTACCTTTTCACGTCCCTGTTTGATATTTTGCATAGTTTACTTAGAATTCGGCGCTCTAAATATTTAAGCATGAATACTTACTTTAAATGTGCTATTTTAACTATTTACTTTTCCCACACTTGGTCGGATTAAGGACGATGACGGAAACGAGATAGCAATGTTGACCCCTTAAGAATCCTTTGTTATAAGAAATTCTCATCCATAGAAGGCTTGATGAGAATACACGCACTAAATTATAATTTAAAAAATATAAATTAGTCATTTCTAACATATCTAAGACTGATTTACAAATTTCCTGACCAACGTACATTCAGCGAAAAATGTGCTCCAAAACAGCTACTGACACGTTTTGACAGGAAAAATGAAGAATACTGAAAGGAAGAGCGAAGGATAAGAAGGGAAAGAAATTAGAGAGGGTGCGTCTAGGATTAAGATTGAGTTTTCTTCGCAACGAGCATAAAATGAAAAGGGTTTTGCTTTGAATGGCAAGTTTCGTGTGAGTAAACATTCCGATACTTAAAAATAAGATAATGTGAGAGTAGTTTTCCTACCTAAGGTATTTAACTATATAATTCTGAAGGGGGCAGTGGATTTTGCTATATTATTTTAATTTAAAAGATGTTGGATATGAAAAATAGTTATAAAGAAGGAAGAGAGATGTATACTTTACCACAAAAAATTTTTGTTTGCGGAAAAGTATTTATCTCTCTTCCTTCATTTTTAAGTTTAATTTCCATAACATCTCGGCCGCCTCCGCGGTTTTAAAAAGAAATTATGATATTACCGCCAAATATTAAAATTCCAGCTAAATAAATATAGGTTGATCGCGCCAATCATGTTTCCAAAGTCCATGCTTTGTTTACACAACTTTTGTTTCATCCCTAGTATCCTGCATCGTCAATCATCTCCCAGACCTCGATCTCCCTTTCGTTGAGACTATCATCCACTGAAATTAGCCTTTTTCACACGGTCTTCCTCTCCCTTTTGGCATGTGTCATCATTTATCATTGATGTGTCTCGGTATAGTGAGAAGATTGGGAATCTTCTCACTATACACCCAAACCTGTCCCCTAGACTCTCTCCCAGTGCGTGTTCATTCATCACATATCCTTGACTGTCTTTTCTGCTCTTAACTTACGACCCCATATTTCTCGTTTCAACTGCTCCCTATTTTGTCATATCTGTTGCCAGACGCATCCAACTTTTACAAACTCAAAAAAGTAAGCTTATTTCTATTCACATTCGTATACTCAAAGTTTCCTTTCCAATCCAGAATATACCGTTCAATGCATAACAGTTATAAATCCGTTCATTGAAGAAATCTCAGTATCTATTTTCGATTTCAATTGTTAAAACTATCTCTGAGAAATTTTAAGTGAATGGGATTCAAAATACGCTAAGTAATATTTAAATCGGTAATTGTTGTCTTAAAAATGACAGGAAATTCAGACAAGTAACATTAAATTCGCTTGTTTACCAAGTATAATTAAATCAATCCTTAGAAAAAAATATTATCTAGAACAGACAAAAGTTTATTTAATGTCTGTAAAAAGCAATAAAAATCGATTATTCTTTCCTCGATTTATTAAATTGTATCTTCTCTTATGTAATTGCCACTTATGACAGCCAATAAGCGATTCATCAACAACATCATAACATCATTACTTAGCCTTATTTTTACTTTCTCAATTTACGAAGTATAGAGAAAGTATTGTTTTCATGAAAAAAATCAACTTCGAGATTTCAACGGAAATACATGTTTTTGGGGTCCCTAGAACATGTTTTGACCATTTTCGGAATTATGTCTGTGTGTCTGTAAGTGTGTGTGCTTGTGGGCGCTCTAATGTAAAAACTATTAGTCGTATCAATACCAAACTTCATATATTGGACTGTGGTTGGTGCTGTCAGAGTTGATTAGTTTTTGGAGTAAATCGGTCTACCGGAAGTTGAGATTTATTCTTCCAAGCAAACTTCCGGTTTTGTAAAATATCATATCAGGCATCAAATATATCATATCATATCAATCAAAATATCAAATTCATATCCGCATAATATCGAGACGGTCCTCAAAAGAAAAAAAAAGGATTGAAATTTTTCTTTTTAAAATTCGCTGACATTTCATCGTCTGGCATCGAACCCGGGTCTTAACTGTGAGCTTCTATGCAGAAAAATAGAAGATCACCATCTCTAGCTATGTGTGAAAATTCAAGCAGAAATATTGGCTACAACTGCCTCAAAAGATGTTCTAATTTTCACAAATGTAAAGTGCTCTCTGGATTCGAACCAAGGACGATCTTGGAAATCTATAACGTTTCTGAAATTTATTTATAATCTCTATCTATATGCCGAATTTCAAGTTTCTATATTATTGGGAAAGGTTTCAAAATAATTCCTAAAAATCGCATTAACTTCTGATTTCAGAGACACCTGGTGTCCAAACCGGGAAATATTGTAAGCTGTGAATAGACAGTTTGATTTAAAAAGTCTTGCTCTTCTATCATGCAAAGTTTTAAGTCGATAGCATGCCGGGAAGTACCTAAATTTTTTTTCCGTTATCTCCGTAAGAAATGCATTGAGAAATGCTAATGGCCCTCTGGGATCGAACCAAGGACCATCAGCGAATATATTAAATTTGATTATGAAACATATTCATAATATCTATACACGTGCCGAGTTTCAAGTATCTATGTTATCGGGAAAGGATCCAAAAAAAATCTTCAAAATCGCCGCAATGCATTTTAAACGGCCGATTATTGCCCCAACCTAGCATCGAACCATGGACCATGTTCGGCGATGTCTTTTTTATTTTCGTTGGATATCCCAGGCATCTAGCGATCCCTCGAATTTCAACTCTCTACCTTACCGAGAAGTGCCTCAAAAAAATTTTCGGAAATCTTCACCATATATCCTTATGGAGAAAATCGGGACTTTGGGGCCTTCTGGAATCGAACCCATGACACTGAGGTTCAAAGTCGGATTTTTTCTGGAGGTTACACGATATGGCCAATATGTCGTAAAAATTTCAAGTCAGTGGCACTTGTGGAACATGCTTAGACTTTTGATGCCCTATGAATGAATGAATGAGTGAGTGTGTATATAGGTACGAGTAAAATGTTGCTTGCATACCGAAAGCAGATCGGCAATACTAATTTCATATCGGCATCACATCGGGACGGTCCTCATAAGAAAAAAATAAGGATTTAATTTTTTCTTAAATTTGCTGAAATTTCATTGTCTGGCATCGAACCTGGGTCTTACTGGTAAAACTACAATGAAACACAATAAAATATCACCATCTCTAACCATGTGTGAAAATTCAAGCAGAAATATTGGCTACAACTGCCTCAAAAGACGCTCTAATGTTCATGAATGTAAATGGCTCTCGGGACTCGAACCAAGGACGATATTGGGAATCTAAATCATGTTTCTGAAAGTTATTCATAATCTCTATCTATATGCCGAATTTCAAGTTTCTATATTATTGGGAAAGGATTCAAAATAATTCCTAAAAATCGGATCAACTTCTGATTGCAGAGACACCTGGTGTCGAACCCAGGACACATTGATAGCTGTGAAAGCACTGTTTGATTTGTATGGACTTTATCTTTCATTACGCAAAGTTTGAAGTCGATATCGTGCCTGGAAGTACCTAAAATTTGTTTCCGTTATCTCCGTAAGAAATGCATTGAGGAATTCAAATGTCCCTCTGGGATCGAACCAAGGACCATCAGCGAGTATGTAAAATTGTATTGTGATATATTTTTATGGTGTCTAAAGTCATACCAAATTTCAAGTTTCTATGCCATCGGAAAAGGGTCCAAAAAAAATCTTAAAAATCGCCACAATGCATTTTAAACGGCCGATTTTTGCCCCGACCTAGCATCGAACCAAGGATAATATTCGTAGACGTCTTTATGGTTTCCTTTAGATATGCACGGCATCTAGCGATCCCTTAAATTTCAAATCTCCCCTTTTCCGGGAAGTGCCTCAAAAAAATTTTCGAAAATCACCGCCATGTATTCTTATGGGGAAAATCGCGACTTTAGGGCCTTCTGGAATCGAACCCATGACACCGAGGTTCAATGTCGGCTTTTTCCTGGAGGTTTCACGTTATGGCCAATACGTCGTAAAAATTTCAAGTCGTTGGCACTTGTGGAACATGGTTAGAATTTTGATCCCCTATATATCTATTATATATAGACGCTTCTCCGGATATACCTATAAGTTATATATATATACGAGTAAAATGTTGCTTTCATACTGCAAGCAGATCGACAACACCCATTTCATGTCGGCATCATATCGGGACGGCCATCAAAAGAAAAACATGGATTGAAATTTTTCTAAAAATTCCCTGAAATTCCATCATCTGGCATCGAACCCGGGTCTTTCTGGTGATACTCACTAAGCAGCACGATAGAAGATCACCATCTCTAACTATGTGTGAAAATTCAAGCAGAAATATGGGCTACAACTGCCTCAAAAGACGTACTAATATTTACGAATTTAAATGGCACTCTGGATTCGAACCGAGGACGATCTTGGAAATCTAAAATATGTTTTCGATTTTTATTTATGATCTCTATTTATATGCCGAATTTGAAGTTTCTATATTATTGGCAAAGGTTTCTAAATAATTCCTAAAAATCGGATCAACTTCTGATTGCAGAGACACCTGGTGTCGAACCCAGTAATCATTGATAGCTGTGAAAGCATTGTTAAATTTGTATTGACTTGATCTTTTTATTTGCAAAGTTTGAAGTCGATATCTTCCCGAGAAGTACCTAAAATTTGTTTCCGTTATCTCCGTAAGAAATGCATTGAGGAATTTAAATTTCCCTCTGGGATCGAACCAAGGACCATCAGCGAGTAAGTAAAATTCGATTATGATATACTTTTATGGTATCTAACCTCATACGGAATGTCAAGTTTCTATGCCATCGGAAAAGGGTCCAAAAAAAATCTTAAAAATCGCAACAATGCATTTTAAACGGCCGAATTTTGCCCCGACCTAGCATCGAACCAAGGATAATATTCGTAGATGTCTTTATGGTTTTCTTTAAATATGCACGGCATCTAGCGGTTCCTTGAATTTCAACTCTCTCCTTTTCCGGGAAGTGTCTCAAAAAAAAATTCGAAAATCCGCGCCATGTAATCTTATGGGGAAAATCGGGACTTTGGGGACTTCTAGAATCGAACCGATGACACCTAGGTTCAAAGTCGGCTTTTTCATGGAGGTTACACGTCATGGCCATAACGTCGTAAAAATTTCAAGTCAGTGGCACATGTGGAACATGGTTAGAATTTTGATCCCCTATGAATGTATATCTATTATATATAGATGCTTCTCCGGATTCATTCATGTATCCATATATATATACGAGTAAAATGTAGCTTGCATACTGCAAGCAGATCGGCAATACTAATTTCATATCGGCATCATATCGGGACGGTTCTCAAACGAACAAAATATTCAAAATATTCTTAAAATTCGCTGTTATTTTATCGTCTTTCATCGAACCCGGGTCTTACTGGTAAACTTACTATGCAGCACAATAGAAGATCAACATCTCTAAATATGTGTGAAAAATCAAGCAGAAATATGGGCTACAACTGCCTCAAAAGACGTTCTAATTTTCACGAATTTAAATGGCTCTCTGGATTCGAACCAAGGACGATCATGGAAATCTAAAAAATGTTTCTGAAAGTTATTTATGATCTCTATCTATATGCCGAATAAGAAGTTTCTATATTATTGGCAAAGGTTTCAAAATAATTCCTAAAAATCGGATCAACTTCTGATCGCAGAGACACCTGGTGTCGAACCCGGGACACATTGATAGCTGTGAATGCACTGTTTGATTTGTATGGACTTGATCTTTCTATATGCATAGTTTGAAATCGATATCGTGCCGGGAAGTACCTAAAATTTGTTTCCGTTTTCTCCGTAAGAAATGCATTGAGGAATTTAAATGTCCCTCTGGGATCGAACCAAGGACCATCAGCGAATATATAAAATTTGATTATGATTTATGTTTATGGTATCTAACCTCATACCAAATTTCAAGTTTCTATGCCATCGGAAAAGGGTCCAAAAAAAATCTTAAAAATCGCCACAATGCATTTTAAACGGCCGATTTTTGACCCGACCTAGCATCGAACCAAGGATAATATTCGTAGATATCTTTATGGTTTCCTTTAGATATGCACGGCATCTAGCGATCTCTAGAATTTCAAATCTCTCCTTTTCCGGGAAGTGCCTCAAAAAAAATTTCGAAAATCCCCGCCATGCAATCTTATGGGGAAAATCGGGACTTTGGGGCCTTCTGGAATCGAACCCATGGCACCGAGGTTCAAAGTCGGCTTTTTCCTGGAGGTTACACGTCATGGCCATAACGTGGTAAAAATTTCAAAGCAGTGGCACTTGTGGAACATGGTTAGAATTTTGATCCCCTATATATATATATATATATATATATAGGTATATCCGGAGAAACGTCTATATATAATAGATATATATATATACGAGTAAAATGTAGCTTGCATACTGCAAGCAGATCGACAACACTAATTTCATATCGGCATCATATCGGGACGGACATCAAAAGAAAAAAAAAATTCAAAATATTCGTAGAATTCGCTGCAATTTAATCACCTGGCAGCGAACCCCGGTCTTCCAGGTGTACTTACTATCCACCAAAATAGAAAATTACCATATCAAACTATGTGTGAAAATTCAAGCAAAACTATTAGGTGCAACTACCTCAAACGACGTCCTACTATTCACATACACTCCTTATTTGAGAAATTATAATGTGCTCTGGCATCGAACCCAGGAACAGCATGGTCTTATCTATTTTTTTTCTTAAACAAAGTGTTAATATACATCTTCCATCTAAGCAAGAGCTCCCTTACATATCGATAGATGCATAAAAAAATTATGAAAAGATACCCCATAGTATTATATATGGGGGATATTTTTACCGCCCGGCATCGAACCCGGGTCTTTCAGGCAATACTTTCTATGCAGCACAACAGAAAAACACCATCTCTAACCGCGTATGCAAATTCAAGCAGAAATATTGGTTACAACTGCCTCAAATGACGTCCTACTTTTCCTTTATATTCCTTATGAGAGAAACGTTATTGTGCTCTGGCTTCGAACCCAGGAACAGTACGGTCTTATGAAAATTTTTTTGTAAAACTTATTCGTACCATACATCTTCCAGCCAAGCACGAACATCCTATCATTTCGATAAGTGCATCTAAAAAAATAATGAAAAACGGCTCCCATGTATTTTAAAGGGCAGATCTTTGCATCGTCCTAGCATCGAACCCAGGATAACTTTTGTAAAAGTCATTGATGTTTTCGAAAGTCCAAGACCATAAATATAGGCACCTTGAGTTTTACTTCTCTACCTATCCGGAAAGTATTTTTTTTTAATTCCCGAAAATCACGGCAATGCATTCAAACGGGAAAAATCGGGATTTTGGGGCCCTCTGGAATCGAACCTATGACACTGAGGATCAAAGTCTCTTTTTTCCTGGGGGTTTCACGTTATGGCCAATATGTCATAAAAATTTCAGATCAATGACGCTTGTAGTTTAGGCTGTGAATTTGTATCCTATCTATCTATATAGGTATCTATTATATACGAGTAAAATGTAGCTTGCATACTGCAAGCAGATCGACAACACTAATTTCATATCGGCATCATATCGGGACGGACATCAAAAGAAAAAAAAAATTCAAAATATTCGTAGAATCCAGAGAGCCATTTACCTTTGTGAAAAGTAGAACGTCGTTTGAAGCAGTTGGAGCAAATATTTCTGCTTGAATTTTCACGCATAGTTATAGATTGTGATCTTCTATTGTGCCGCTTAGTAAGTTCACCAGGAAGACCCGGGTTCGATGCCAGACGCTGAAATTGAAGCGAATTTTAAGTATATTTTCAATCCTTTTTTTTTTCTTTTGAGGACCGTCTCCATATGATGCCGAAATAAAATAATATTGCCGATCTGCTTGCAGTATGCAAGCTACATTGCACTCGTATAATAGATATAGATGCTTCTCCGGATTCATTCATATATATAGATAGGTATATAGATAGGTATATAGATAGATAGGATACAAATTCACAGCCTAAACCACAAGCGTGATTGATTTCAAATTTTTACTGTGTATTGGCCATAACAATTAACCGCCAGAAAAATTGTGATTTTGATCCTCAGTATCATGGGTTCGATTCCAGAGGGCCCCAAAGTCCCGATTTTTCCCGTTTAAATGCATTGCTTTGATTTTCGGGAATAAAAAAAAATACTTTCCGGATAGGTAGAGAATCGAAACTCAAGGAGCCTATATATATGGCCATGATCTATCGAAAACATAAATGAGTTTTACGGAAAATATCCTGGGTTCGATGCTAAGTCGGGGCAAAAATCGGCCGTTTAAATTGCATTGTGGCGATTTTTAAGATTTTCTTTGGACCCTTTCCCGATGGCATGGAAACTTGAATTTCGGCATGAGGTTGGAGATCATAAATTTATTTCATAATCAAATTTTTTCTATTCGCTGATGGTCCTTGGTTCGATCCCAGAGGACCATTTAAATTCGACAATGCATTTCTTACGGAGATAACGGAAACAAATTATAGGTACTTCCCGGCACGATAAAGACTTCAAACTTTGTATTATGAAAGATTAAGTGTATACAAATCAAACTGTGTATTCCCAGCTGTCAATGTGTCCTGGGTTCAACACCAGGCGTCTCTACAATCAGTAACTGATCCGATTTTCAATAATTATTTTGAACCCTTTCCCAACAATATAGAAACTTGAAATTCGGAATGTAGATAGAGATCATAAATAACATTTAGAAACATTTTTTACATTTCCAAGATCTTCCTTGGTTCGAATCCAGAGAGCCATTTAAATTCGTGAAAAATTGGAACGTCTTTTGAGGCAGTTGTAGCCCATATTTCTTCTTGAATTTTCACACATAGTTAGAGATGGCGATGTTCTATTATGCTGCATAGTAAGTTTAACAGTAAAGACCCGGGTTCGATGCCAGACGATGGAATTTCAGCGAATTTTAAGAAAAAATTTCAATCCATTTTTTTCTTTTGATGGCCGTCCCGATATGATGCCGCCATGAAAATAGTGTTGTCGATCTGCATGCAGTATGCAAGCAACATTTTACTCGTATCTATTATATATAGATGCTTCTCCGGATTCATTCATGTATATACCTAGATAGATAGATAGGATACTAATTCACAGCCTAAACCACAAGCGTCATTGACTTGAAATTTTTACGACGTATTGGCCATAACGTGTAACCGCCAGAAAAATTGCGATTTTGATCCTCAGTGTCATAGGTCCGATTCCAGAGGGCCCCAAAGTCGCGATTTTCTCCATAAGAATACATGGTGGGGATTTTCGAAAGTTTTTTTGAGGCACTTCCCAGAAAAATAGAGAGTTGAAATTCAAGGGATCGCTTGAAGCCGTGCAAATCCAACGTAAATCAGAAAGACATCGCCGAATATGGTCCATGGTTCGATGCTAGGTCGGGGCAAAAAACGGCCGTTTAAAATGCATTGCGGCGATTTTGAAAACTTTTTTTGGGTCCTTTCCCGATAACATGGATACATGAAACTCGGCACGTCGATAGATATCATAAATATATTTCGTAATCAAATTTTTCATGTTCGCTGATGGTCCTTGGTTCGATCCCAGAGGACCATTTGCCTTCTCAATGCATTCCTTACGGAGATAACGGAAACAAAATTAAGGTACTTCCCGGCATGCTATCGACTTCAAACTTTGCAAGATACAAGAAAAAGTCTTTACAAATCAAACTTTGCATGCACAGCTTACAATATGTCCTGGGTTCGACACCAGGTGTCTCTGCAATCAGAAGTTGATCCGATTTTTAGGAATTATTTGGAAACCTTTCCCAAAATATAGAAATTTGAAATTCTGCCTATAGATAGAAATCATAAATAACTTTCAGAAATATCTTTTAGATTTCCAAGATCGTCCTTGGTTCGAATCCAGAGAGCCATTTACATTCGTGATAATTAGAACGTCTTTTGAGGCAGTTGTAGCCAATATTTCTGCTTGAATTTTCACTCATGGTTAGAGATGATGATCTTCTATTGTGATGCATAGTTAGTTCACCAGTAAGACCCGGGTTCGATGCCAGACGATGAAATTTAAGCGAATTTTAAGTAAAATTTCAATCCTTTTTTTTCTTTTGAGGAGCGTTCCGATATGATGCCGATATGAAATTAGTATTGCCGATCTGCTTGCAGTATGCAAGCTACATTTTACTCGTATATATATATAGATGCTTCTCCGGATTCATTCATGTATATACCTATATAGATAGATAGATAGATAGGATACTAATTCACAGCCTAAACCACCAGCGTGATTGACTTGAAATTTTTACGACGTATTGGCCATAACGTGTAACCGCCAGAAAAATTGCGATTTTGATCCTCAGGGTCATGGGTTCGATTCCAGAGGGCCCCAAAGTCGCGATTTTCTCCATAAGAATACATGGCGGGGATTTACGAAAATTTTTTTGAGGTACTTCCCTGGGAGAGAAAGAGTTGAAACTCGAGGGATCGCTAGAAGCCGTGCGTATCCAACGAAAATCAGAAAAACATCTTAGAATATAGTCCATGGTTCGATGCTTGGTCGGGGCAAAAATCGGCCGTTTAAAAAGCATTACGGCGATTTTGAAGATTTTTTTTGGATCCTTTCCCGATAACATGGATATTCGAAACTCGGCACGTGGATAGATATCATGAATATACTTCATAATCAAATTTTACATGTTCACTGATGGTCCTTGGTTCGATCCCAGAGGGCCATTTGCACTTCTCAATGCATTTCTTACGGAGACAACGGAAACAAAATTTAGGTACTTTCCGACACGCTATCAGCTTCAAACTTTGCTTGATACAAGAGTAAGTCTTTACAAATCAAACTCTGCATTCACAGCTTGCAATACGTCCTGGGTTCGACACCAGATGTCTCTGAAATCAGAATTTGATCCGATTTTTAGGAATTATTTTGAAACCTTTCCCACTAAAATAGAAACTTGAAATTCGGCATATAGATAGAGATCATAAATATCTATCAGAAACATATTTTAGAATTCCACGATCGTCCTTGGTTAGAATCCCGAGAGGCATTAACATTCGTGAAAATTAGAACGTTTTTTGAGGCAGTTATAGCCAATATTTCTGCTTGAATTTTCACACATAGTTAGAGATGGTGATCTTCTATTGTGTTTCATACTAGGTTTACCAGTAAGACCCGGGTTCGATGCCAGACGATGAAATTTCAGCGAATTTTAAGAAAAAATTAAATCCTTTTTTTTTCTTTTAAAGTCCGTCCCGATATGATGCCGATATGAAATTAGTATTGCCGATCTGCTTGCAGTATGCAAGCTACATTTTACTCGTATATAATAGATATCCGGAGAAGCGTCTATATATAATAGATACAGGTATCCCTCGCCAACCGCGGGGGTTAGGGAATCGAAAGAGCCCGCGGTTGGCAAAACCGCGGTTGGTGAAGCATTACGTATATGGGATATCAAGGGTTACGTTTTGCGAGCAACAATGTAGGGAGAAAAAATTAATTCAAAATAGTTTTCCCTGTTAATAACATGTTTATATTTCTAAGATATCATTCCTCTTTAATTTTGGCCGCATCCCAAACGCGCCGATAACTTCCGATAAAAATGAACAACTCCCTCTGCATCGGATATTTTTGCTCTAACGGAATCGAGCTAGTCTGCAACACAAATTTTACATTTACGAAGTAATTTCCCAGCTTAAATACGTTTATGCCCTGAATTATTAACTGATAATATTTAAGTAGTCGACATTTATCAATAAAGAATAATTTATTGAAAATATCATTTCACTCACTTAGACTGCCTTGAATATTCAATGATCTGTGTCTGTTGTGTCAGTTACGGTACTCGAATCACTCTCTCTCAGCACTTTCTGATTCGGCATCTCTTATTTTACTAAATAATGATATGATAGTTGGCTGGCTCAGTTTTTTCGTTAGATTCTTCCTCAGTTCTTTGTAAGTTTGCAGCTACTCCTCTAATCCTCTTTTGAAAATCAAGCTACGGTCCATTTTTGATCTACTTCAATCACGAAATCTGACAAATTAGAGGCCATATTAACGATTTTGTTGACATTGGCCAAAGTAATTTCTGTTGCTCTTCTTCGTCCTCTTCTTCAGCCGAGTCCTGCTTATCGATGAGCTGCTCCAGATCCTCCTCACTCAACTCTGCATTGCTTGCATTTAAAAGTTCTTCAACATATTTTAGCTGCATGTCTTCTAGCCCTTCCCATTTCAGTCGCCTTCCATGTGAAACGATAAGATTAATTCATCGACAAGTTTAAGAAATTCTTTAAAATCAATGACTGACTACGGCCAGAGTTTCCGCCAACATGGATTCGATGGCTTAATCTCGTCTAGTGATTCTTTAATTATATTTATGCTGTCGGCATTATTGAATTTTTCCAACAACCAGTTACGCAGAGAGAGTTGTTTCTCTCTATCATTTCTAACAAGAAAAAGAAGGTAGGCCGAATATAATAACTCTTGAAGGTAGCAATGTTACCCTGATCTAGAGGCTGGAGGAGATATGTGGTGTTAGGTGGGAGGAAGTGGGAGGTTGAGTGAGCAGATTTAAGTTCCTGAGGATGGCCTGGGGCATTAACCAAAAAGAGAAGAACTTTAAAAGGCAATTCTTTTGATGATATATATTTCTTAACGCCGGGGACAAAACAATTGTTAAACCAGTCCATGAAGATATTTCGACTCACCCAAGCCTTTCGGTTGGACCGCCAAAACACTGGAAGATTATTTTTAATTTTCCCTGACAGAGCTCGCGGGTTCTGCGAGCGTTAAATTAGCATAGGCTTCACTTTGGAATCGCCTGCTGCATTGGAGCATAGAAGAAGCGTGGCTCGGTCTTTGCTAACCTTAAATCCCGGAGCATTTCTCTCAGACTTCGAGATAAAAGTCCCGGAAGGCATTCTCTCCCAGAAGGGTCCGGTTTCATTGGCATTAACCACTTGTATTTAATAAGCTGCATAAACGAATTGGGGAACTCATTCGCAGCTTTGTGGTCCGCAGATACAATTTCATCGGAAATCTTCACAATATGTAGGTTATGTCTTTTTCTTAAAATTCTCAAACCAGCCCTTACTTGCGGTGAATTGTTTTTCGCCACTGCTTTCACCTGAAGAAGTGAAACGTTTATATAATTGCAAGGCTTATTCTCGGATAATTAAGGTGCTTAACGGCACTCTGTTTTGTGTCTGCGATTTAATTCATATATTCAGAGCCTATTCTATTTTTTGACGTTACTATTTCGTGACACGTAGAACACTTTAACACTTGCGCTAGCGCCACTCTGTGAACTAGTTCTGATTGAAGACTCACTCTTTTTAATCGTCCTAATAGTGGACTCATTCACTTCCATCGATCTGGCAACTGATGCTTAGGATTCTCCGCGGGCAAGTCTGTCGAGAACTTCTAAATTCTTATGGAGTGTCATTACTCGTCTTGCACGTTTGGCGACAATACTTTTCTCCTATCTTGATTTACGCTTCGGATCCATCACAGCTCATACAAAAAGGAAAATTCGCCAAATATTGGGACGTCTTCAGTACACGCAACTAAACTTCTCCGATAACTCAACTAATCTGACTAAGGTCGAATTAGGGTTTGCTCTACGGGAAAAATGACAATGTAATCATTTTCCAAAGACTGGGCTGTCCACACCGTTGAAGAGAACAGTCAGAATAATTACCCTCCCATGATGACCGATGAGATGCCCAAATTCATAGACGCATATGAAGCCCTTTTCAGGAATAACATCATAAACCTTTCTAAAATGTTGAGGATATACACAGAGCAAAGACATTTCAAAGAAGTGCCTCTGTGTATGAAGCACAAACTTAGGTATGAAGTAACTCCCTCAAGATGCAAACGACGCGCTTCAGCTGTATAGGAAGATATCCGTTCCGTTTATAGAAACTTTTGGTTCCCAATAGAAACCTAATTGAAAGGAAAACATCTAAGATAATGTATTTTATCAGAAAATACTATTAATGAAAGAAAATCACGTAATAGCTGGTATAAATCAGCGATGAATCTTAATTCGAATAAGAAACAAAATAATTTGGAATGAGTTGTTTCCGCGGTACGGTAAAATTTTGAGTTACGGTAGGAATAGTTAAGTAATAGATTTTATTATTCGAAGAGAAATTCTAAAAATGGCCGCATAAGCATACCGAGTAAATTTAATTTTGATTCCGCACTCGGCGAAGCTTTGTTAGTAAAATATTGGGCACCAGCTATACTTGAATTTACATTGCGGATTCTCGAGTTGGTTGACTCGTAGACTGCGGTTGACAAGGGATACACCCGCGGTTGAGAAGACTAAGTATCAAAAAATTAACCGCGGATACTAAAGGGCCGCGGTTGGCGAAACCGCGGTTGACGAGGGATGCCTGTATATGGAGAAAGTCATGTGCTGGCCACATCAGATTTTTTAATTCTTTTGACGATGAATTAGTGGTAATTATTCATTTTAAGTAGCATTTAAACAAAAAATAGAGTTTGACCATTCATGGTCAACAGAAAATGGGCATTTAATGATAACAGACATTAACAAATTTTGGTTTTAAACATCTTAACAGATCTTAAGAAAATCAGGAATTTAAATTTAATTCAATGCGTAAGTGATAGAATTGGGATAGCCTAAAAATGATGTTTAAATCCCATTTCTTCGTCAAGACGACATTCATACTTTGTTTGTAAGCTGTTACTAAAGCGCTGCAATAGCATCATCCTCAAACCATCGAAAATAAGAATCACATATTCGAAAGAAAAAGAGCTCAAATCGGACCTAATGCCAATAATAATTTATCTATAGAGAGCACCAATACGATTTTCACTAAAGATTTACATATTTCCGCTGCTCTTAATTGTGCATTGACAACTTAGGTATGCGCATGGACTGCCACCTGGAATCAAACCGCTTTCACCGAAGCCGAACGCGATACCTATTTGGCTATCATGGAGACCTTTTTCACTTACTGTGGACCTCATTTTGTGGAACGCAATTACCTCCATACTCTCTCTCTGAAATGATTCGCATCATCAAAAGAAATTCATTCCAACGTTACAGCCTAAGCCTAATTTAAATTCGGAAAAATTACCTCTCAAATTTCCTTCCACATAACAAACGAACTGACGGAAAACGCGATAATCGCACTTTCCCCTGTTTTTCTCACACAGTGGAAGGCAACTTCCATTCACGGGGCTCGTGCACATTCCCTCACGGCGGCGTGATCGGATTTCCTTGTTTCGGAAATTACAACATTGGCGGCAAATAGAATTCGAGAGGTTGGTAAACTCCTCCACCTATCGGTTATAATTGGAAGGCCAACGAGATGGAGGCCATCCGTCGATCACAAATGCCGAAAGTTATGAGAATGGCTCGCCTTTTCACGATTGATATCGTCGATATTAATCACAACAAAATGGCCTTTGATATCCGACGCAAGTGTAGACGCTTTTTAATCGACGTTTTGAGGAGTCGCTTAGCGGAAATGTTCTCTTTCCGCCATCTTGTTTTAACATTTTAATTCTTCGATAAGTAGTCTTTTCGTTGATTGTTGTACAGTTGTGTTTTTCCTGTACCTAGACATTTTGCTTACTTCCCATTTCTTTTGGAATATAAAAAGCATATTGGTTACTGAGTGAGAAACTTGCAAGTGATAAGTAATTATTCTACTATTTATTTCTTCTCTGATTGTACGTAAATATCAATAATAATTCATAAAGGAGATCTCCCGGATATTCATGTGGGCAGGACCTTCAGCTTTGGTGAGAGCGGTCCCGGCTTCGATTCTCGGTGGGAGCTCATGAATGAAATTACCTGACGTAGCACTTTTAACGATACTAAAACTAACAATCCATACAGGGTTAACATCGGAGAAAATTAGAAGGTACTAGCGGAAGCGCCCGTTGATTTTCAACGGGGAATATAAAAGTAGATTAAATCCAAGTTGCCGGTCGTGCAATGCGAAAATTCCCTTTAGAATACAGTCTAAAATCCCAAGCTATTCTTACTGTACAGGAAAATTCGTAAGCTCGGCTCAACAATCGCATTGATCGACAGGAGGATTGGCTGTTTACAACCTCAACAATTTTGGAAAATTCACGCGTATTTTGTCGAAATTCTCAAAATTTCGATTCGAAAACAATTTTCTACGATCAAAATTAGAATATCCATTTAATTTCCGTTATTTTGCTTCTTGTTTCGACTCCGCAAGACTATTTTTCTATTTTAATTCTTCAAAAGAAATATAGCCTGATACCGTTAAAAGTGAAGATTAGATTTATTCTTTATGGAAACCCATCTGAGCGATTTTGGTTCAAACCCAGCAAAGTTATCGAATAAAATTGAGACAGTACGTCCTTTTTGATCCCAGAAAACACGTACGCAAAGTTTGACGCGAATCTGGCAAACATTTTGAACTAAAATCGAGGACACACAACATAAAAACAAACGTACAAACCCACAGAATATTTGCTTTATATCATACAAGACATCTAACTTCCCTCATCCATGAGCTGGTAATCTCCTGACGTACCTGCAATTGCTGGGTACCTTTTTACAGAAAATATCTCGTTATCCATGTAATATATCATCCTCTTCAATCATCAGCTATATGAGCCTAAAGTCCATGAGTATTTTTACGGGATAAAACATGAGCTCGGATTCAACAATGGGATCGGTCGTCAGGGGGATGAGTTGTTAATGGCCTCGAATTTTCACAAAGTTTTTGTATATTTTACCAATATTCTCGCAAATTCTTATCGAAAGTAAGATTCCATGACCAAAATAAGAATATTTATTCGATTTTCTTTCTTTTGGTATTTGTCTAGACTCTGTACAACTATTCCTTCTAATTTAATTCTTCCTGAGAAATAAAGCCTGCAACCGATAAAAGTGAAGCTTACGTGTATTCCTTATGGAAATCTATCTAAGCGATCTTGGTTCGAACCCAGCAAAATTCTTGAATAAAAATGCAACAGTAATTCCTTCCTGATATCAGAGGATACGTATGCAAAATTTGAGACAAATCGGGCAAACAGTGTGGGCTCCAATCCAAGACAAACAAACCCACAAACAAACCGACAGAATTTTTGCTTTATATATATAGAAGATTATATCACCCTATAAGGAATAAGCTTATGAATTAAATATAATGTCACGAATAGCGAACACTTAATAAATAAATCTATAGAAAGTAAGTTGAAGATTATAAACATAAATTTTGCTGTATTGAAATCGTTGAAATCCGATCGGCCGCTTTAAAATCGAATTATTATATACTCATCGTGTGTAAAAGAATGAGTGTGTCATTCTATTATTCGCAAGGATAAACATCATCTTTCCTCATCCTCAGTCTATTATGTTGCCATCTGCATTAAAAGGAAACCAAAGGTGCAATATCTTAAAGTTGGAGTTTATATTTATACGAATTCACCAGTTAAAACGAGAGTTTCCTTCCAATAAACATAGAGAAACATAGGTAAAGTATTTTTATATGCTCTATCTTCTGAAAGAATTAGTATCTCCTGCGGCAAATCACCTTACACTCGTTACCTTGTAGAATATTCTTTTCCATTAAAAGAAAATATTGAAGATACATTTCTATATTTAGTAACTGCATCTTTTTTAGTGAACCTACTGTATATTTTCAATTACTAAATCTCTTTGTTAATTCATATTCAATATTTAAACCCTAATTTCTATTCCCGCAACCTTCAGGGAATATCATGTTTGTAATAACAATTTATAAAAAGGAACTTGTCTAGCGATACTTGGTGCAATTACATATCAAACACAATTAAAAACACAAAACTTGTACAATTCCACAAGGTAAAATATTTACAGACAGTTGACCGGTTTCGGCGGTGATTACGCCATCCTCAGAACTGGGAAAGAAACCAGGAGCAGAGTATTAAATAATGGAAAGGGTGGGGAAAACTTCACACAGAAATTTCTGACTTCCGAAAAACAACGTCCTGCCTTTTATACCAATAATAATTCGCAGACCTTTGTCTGCAATGCTAAAGATAAAATTGATCCTTTGCATAAATCTGGGCTCTACAGATACCCTACAGATACCATACACCTACATCGGGGAATGAAAGGGAAGAAACTTAATATTTTAGAGGAATTTCAAATTCACCTTCACAAACACCATAATTTCCAACTGGCCAACGAGTTTACGTTCGAAAACAATGACTACCCCTTACCCCTTACCCCTTACCATTATCCCCCTTTTTCTCCTAGTTTCACGACTATTTCCCTCCTAGTTTACCTTTACTTTCCCCCACCCTTTCCACTATTTAGTACTTTGCTCCATTCCCAGTTCTGAGGATGGCGTAATCACCGCCGAAACCGGTCAACTGTCTGTATATATTTTACCTTGTGGAATTGTACAAGTTTTGTGTTTTTAACTGTATTTAAAAATTTACAATTAAATAATATGATAGCAGTACGTGAAAGTGCATGTACTATTAGTTTAAACTCCAAGTACGGCAATGATTTTGATCATGTATCCTTCCCTTGCGTAGCATCAACCTGTACGTCTTATTCCTTCTTGATATATCTCATATTTCCTCCTCATTCATCTCTCTTCCATCTTAGCTATAAAGCATGTCTCAAATTCTCTTCAATTTCTTCTCATTTCCCGTTTCTCGATATCGCGAATGAACTTACAATAATTTATCCATTTTATCTTCAACACTTATAAATCCACACTTTCCTTATTTACACCATCTACGTTCTAACACTTTAATTTTCACTCCAAACTACCTAGAAGGAACAAACGTCTTTATTACAATCAAAAGAATTGTTTCATCACTTCAAAGAATCTTTTTCAAGCTGCTAGGGGATGTAGTAAGATGTGTTTCATTTCACCTGGAAGAAAAAGGTAGGCTTTTACGTGATTAAATAACTCTGTCACATCTTTTAATTTCATCGTTGTTGTCTAATGAGGTGTTTTTAAAGGATGAAAATTTACCATTGTTAGAGAAGGGATTGTGCTGGTACATTTTTAAATGCAGTTGTATAGTTCAGTTACGAAATAGTATGTTTGAGGTGTGACACATATTAAATTACTTCATCTAGCAAAACTAAATTATCTCGGTACCACATCTATCATAACCTCAGCTTATGTTTTTAAATCCGCATTCTTGTTTTCTTCGTTTACTTTTGTAAACAATCTCATTCTTTCTGTTTCGCATATGACGATGGGTTAGATGTAAGAAGAGATTTCCTAGTCTCAATCTCGCCCGAATAAAGGCCATTTATTATTACTAAATATTTTATGAAAAACTAAGCGTAAAAAAATTAAAATGAGGAGTATACTTTAAATTAATGGCATGGTTTATTCTTTCATTTTTTCACTCGGTTAGAAAATTATCTGACGAAAGATAAGGGTAAAAATTAAGTGCTCATTATCGAGAGGACACTTTTCCAGTAACAGTAACGCATGTCATTTGCAGACATTTAATAAAAACATCCAATTTTGTCATTGTGTGTCAACGAAACAATTACTAGAATCAGATATCAGTAGCGGCCATCAAATTCGACAATTCATTGGACCGAAAGTGAAAGTGTACACAAAATCAATGCACTTCGGTGAAAAAATCAGAGATACGCGATTAGGCAACGAAGTGCAAAATGTTTATCTTTCAAAGCAATAACAGGCCTCCGCCACTCTTCTTAATATGAAATAATAATAGTGGTTGCGAAAAGGCAGAAAAATTGGCGAAGTGGGACCGGAATCAGCCGATTCCATCGCAATTGTAGTAAAACGGAATTTTGTCAAATTAATCATTCCGAGCGGGCGAAGCGAGTGCTGAAAGCGAACTCAACTGTCCCGGGAGAGAAAATATGGATAAAGATGAGTAAGCGGAAAAAATATCTTTACGAGAGCTCGAAAACAAATTACAGAAAAGGGTGCTTTGAGCCAAAAGAGGCGCATAGCCGAGGGAAGAATTCAAAGACAAATAAAATGCGCGGAAAACAAGGAAAATTTCTTTTAAAAACCTCTAAAAAAATTGCTCATAAATTAAACTGAAAAACATCGATATCTAGTTCACATGAAAAGCTCTTCTTAAAGATTCAACGGACTGACAGCGATGTAAGTGTAGCGCATTTCAATATAAATAAACTATTGTAAAAACTATTTATAAAAAAATTAATTTATAGAATAACTCAGCTTTTTAAGAAAAAATCGTTGTTGCTTTCTGAATGTGCTTCAAAATCTTTGGTCATTAGCTCATGAATTCACCAAGAATCGAACCCGGGGCCGTGTTTAAGGGAATTACACTTCTTAAATACTATGCATGAAACATCTAAGATGTATTGCTTAAATTATGAAAGAGCTTTTAATATGCATTGATTAACAAATTTTTTCAACCTGGATAAGTGGTATAGAATAAATTTGATGTAAATAAAGAGCTTTTTAGAGATTAAAATGACGTTTCCAAGTTGTTAATGAAAAAAAAATAAGTATAGATGATTTTTGCTCATCTGAAGCTTAATTGTTTACCCTAATATTCATTATTTTTATTAACTTATAATATTTAACGAAATTTTACGAGTGGTTCAATGAGTTTTGTCGTTGAGTCCAAATTTCAGCTCTCATGGAAATGATAGTCCTTCAATTGCTGTCTACATGATGAATAAGAGATTAATTAAAAATTAGAGATTTTTAATGGACTTATGGACGATCGATTCGGAACAATAATTACCGCGAAGACATGATGTATATAATTCAATTTGTTGGTGGTGATCGAGCTTACAACACATTTTAATTGGAACTTTTAATTAAGGCGACGAGTTATTTAATTCGGCGATCGAAAATATATCTGTAAGCATTCATTAAATATGACGCAATTAATGTTTATCAAAACATTCCTCTCATGATGGGGCGATTGACTACTGCTATTAGAAAACCTGCTTTTAAATTTTCGTTGCTTATTACATAATACATTGTGCATATGCATGAATTTTAATCTACCTTAAATAAATGCCACAAATTAGCGAATTCATATTCATCGATACTACCGTAGGATTGTGATAATGATTCTCTTGAATGTCTACATTCAAATATTTTGACCGTAATGAGATTAAATTATACGATTTCATCAGTTTATCCTTATAGCTGTATTTCTTTTATATTTATGTTCGTTGAAACTATTACGTTCATTGCATTTGATACATATTACATCATTCCGTAATATGATCTTATCTCTTAAACGTTTATAGAGCTTTTCCTCCTATCTCTTAGATGCTTAACATTTTATTTTCATCTATTAAACGATGAAGTTTATCATGAAGCTGGGAAACTATCAGTTTTTGCAGTTAATATTGATTTTATATTTACGAATTTAGTTTTTGAGCTATCAGAAACGTATAGAAAGATTTTTTATCAATATGTTGTAGAACTATTGAGAAGATCGATTAAGAAATGTATTCAGGATGTTCCCCTTTCATTAGATTGTTTACCTCTCAATATATGTATAATTTATTCATATTAAGTTCCACCAAGAATCTCTTGAGAACGTTCATTTTCCCTTTAAGACAAATATGTATGGAGAGAATGAATCTCAGAATAAATTTCATATTATTCTAGATAGAGTTCAGAGCTAAGAGGAAATTCCATGGTAGTGAAAGATTGATTTTGCCATCCTGACAGAGTTAGGAAATTTAACATCCCAAAATGTAACATAATTCGATAACGAGCAATTTAGCAGTACATCAGGTCGTACTATTCATCGGATGATAATGATGCATATCTTATACATGAAGAGAACATAATGGGCTTCCCTTTCCACAATCCGGTCGAGAGCATTAGATTACAAGGATTAGGAGACGCAAATACAAAAATGACCTGCAAAGCGGTCGATCCTTAACAACCTCGAATCTCCTCAATTCGAAACTTCCAAAACAGATTGCTCTTTCACGCAAGAAACAAAAGCAAAATCAAATGTTTCATCACGGTCCCCAAACTATTTTCCTAATTATTAACGAGTTCTCTCTTTAATTAAACAGAGCTTAATCTTTCGCGCCGACTTCCTAAGCCCAAATCAAAAAAGCGCAAATTAAACGTGCGCGGATTTCACCTGGAAATTGGCCTCTGGAATGTGTTTCTCAACCCCGCATTAATTGGATGACGGTTTAAATTCGTACGAATTTGCAACAGCGTTCACGTCCGTCCGCGGAGGATACGTTCTCATTTGATAAATTGAATTAAGGTAAGGAGTGACAAGAGTGTGACTATACACTGATGTATTTTAAATGAATAATAGGAACGAAGGACGGTGGAATTCGAACAGAGAACCCATAATTAGATATTTTTCCCTTTAATTGAATTTAAAAATGTGGGACGAAAGAACGAAACCATGAGATAGGTGGGGAATTTAATTTAGGACTATAAAATAAGTCCCATCTGTAACTATTTTGAAAGAGTGTTAAAAGAGTTTTCATAAATAATTGTATTCAAATAAGAAATCCGTTTTGATGATGAGACATAGATTAGGCTACTGAAACAATGAGGTAAGGCATACATTCCGTATTCTACATTGAGAATCGACGTTTTTTGACGTTACTCTGGTCTGATTAGTGATCTGACTTTCTTATATTCCTGTTCTTCCTACGTTTTCCTTATCTTGTCTCGTTTCATCGCGAATTCCCATCAAAGCACAAGGAAAATATTTATATTGCAAAACATTATATATTTATTTACACCAGAATCATCAATCTTCTAGTTCACTGATATTTTACACTACTGTATCTGTGCAGTATCTTTTTCTTTGAATTTCTTGTGAGTCCCATTTTGTTGTTGATAATTTCAATGTCTACTTTGTTTAATTGAGTATTAATTTCGGGAATTTTCCAAGTTTCACGCAAAACCCATACAAAACCAACTCAGCTGCTTTTTCTTCTATTTGCTGAGGATTAGAATATTAGCAAGTTTATCTAATATGATAAATTAATAGGCCACGAGAAAAGTTGTAAATCGATTGGGTTAATTTTTAACTTGTGAAGGATTAAAAATGCCCCAATTTGAAATCGATAATCTTTTATTATCTAAACTAACTAAGTCACATTACACTGTTTAAATTATAGAGAGAGAGTTAAATGAGCGACAAATACTTCTTAATCCGTTTTCATAACATTGACCCATCGTTTATCCTCTCCCGAAGAAGGAAAAGAAATAATTCTGAGCAACTCAACTAGTCCCTAGAAACAGAGGATGCTGAGTAGTAAAGTTCTTTCATGTATAAAATTGGAAAAGTAAGCTGAAACTCCCGACTACGGATAAGAAGGTACAGGTTGGCACAAAAAGTCTCAGTTCTGTTTAAAAAGGCGTTTATTCACAACACGGAATTAGTAATACAATATTTGTCGGTCGCGTCCAGCCAAGTTTGCGGGGGTATTACGGGGTGCAAGACGACTGCTCTCGCCCAACACTTACGAGGACGAAGGGAAGAATTAGACAGAATCGGCGGCACAGGAGCAGCGCGCCCACTGAGGATTAGGGGAGGAACTCTTTTTATACGAATCTAGGAAGGCTTGGTCAGCATGAGGATAGAGAGGGGATAGAGGGGGCAGCAGAGATTAGGCAGTGAGGATGGCCGAAAAATAGTCGAGTAAGGGAACATCTCCAAGTGCTACGTGATGTTTAGGCTCCAAAAGGGAAGCGGTGGAGATGATGTCAGTCCAGAAGGGAAGCGGCGGAGATGAAGTCACTGGTAAGGATTTGGAGAAGGCCGACGAAAAGAGGATGGGCAATGTTAAGGACATCTCGGACCTTCGGATAGATGGGGGATTTCAACAGAGGGGATATGCTTGGCTGGCAACTGACCGACATTGGTCCCTTCAACAAAACTTCACCCATCTTGACAGAATTTTCATGAAAATTCTGTAAGAACTTTAAAATCTCTACAACTTTGCAATTGTCTGTGCCCCCGCAAAAAGGATACTCTTTAAAAATATCTCCAAAAATTTAGGATTCTCAGAAAACACGATGGAATAAAATTTATAATTACGTTATTGTATTAAATAAAAAAACTCGAGAAAATCGATGAATAAATACTATAGATAAATGTTTGAAGAAAATGATGCTCGATCAAATAAAATCACGGTTCCGATTCCCAGTTGGGGCCATGACTATGGCCAGGCATCGTCAAATTGGGGAGCTTTCTGAATCAATAGGTCCGAGCAATCTATAAAAGCCATTAAAGGTGGAATGGGAGTCCATTCACGTGTTGCCCACGGCGAATGTCGCTATGCATGTCCTTCAATGCGATCCCGTGCCATAGACAGTTTTACTTGGAAAATACAACGAGAACAACTCTTCGAAAGATATTACTTAAAATCATAGTTCTGTAGTAGTAGCGTTATAGCTATGACATAGCTCACATTAGTTAGTATCATACTTAAATAGCAGCGATACTTTAATAGCTTTTAGCAAAAAGGAAATATTCGGATATGAAAAAACTAAATCCAAATTTTCAGTGACACCTTCACCAAATTGAAAATAAGTGGATTAAATTTTCACTGAAGGGCTTATAAGGACGAATTTTTCACAAATCTTTGTATTCTGAAAATTTACTTGAAATGCTTTTTGAACTAAGTTGAGAGAAAAAAAATGTATGGCTATCAAAATTAATAATTTTCGTTGGTGTTACGGAATGAATTTAGATAGTGATTCAGATGAAAAAGAACTTACATAGACCTTTTCCAGCAATAGTCGCATAGCATTTTAATTAGCATTTAATTCCACAATAATGAGTAAGTGGCGATTGATTTGATTAAAGCTTTAATGGAAGTAGGTCATATAATTAAAATCTGCAATACCCTCTTCGAGAGTTCCCCTAATAAACACTAAATAATTCCCCATCAAAACGTTACTCTGGTAATGATATTCGGATAAACTCGAGCTAAAACTTCCTGATTAATATTTACTCATTTGAAAAATTAACAACCAACCTAATTAAACGCAAGAGGGTCCAACATTTCCGAGATATAGAATATTCTAATTTGCAAATATCGCATCCAGCTGGATTCGATACGGCTAGAATTTAAATCAAGACACACATACAAATATGGCAATGTTTTCCGTGCGTATAGCAATGTTGAATCCAAAGAGAAAGAAGAAAATAAACAGTGGTATGAATAAGCAGCGGAAGTCAACCTCAAACAACAGCAGCGGATTCGAGAGACAAGGACTCCCGTACATAAATTCGCATATCACTCCATCCGGATTATGAGTGTGTCTGAAATCTCCTCTTGAGATTCAGTGGCAAAAAACAAACACCGAGCGCACGAAAAAGCCTTACGTCTTTTCGCATTAATCCGAGCAGGATAAAAATGTTCCGTCGAGTGGTACAGCGCGTACATACATTCATTCACCCGTTTTCGTGCGCCTCCGACACCACCTCTCAAACTTTCCCTCTTCTTGAGACATTTCAATCCACGGTGTCCATCAAAACTCTCTCTGCGAAAGGGACCACGGGCTTTAGAAGAGATCCCATCTCTCTCACACCTCTCCCCTCCCTTTTCATTTCTCTCCTCATCTTCTTTCACTCTTTCATCTACATCTTCTTTTTTGCCCCTTTTTACAAGTATATGAGCACCTCCTTTTTGTTATCATAATCCCTCGTTTAATACCATCAAAAAGTCCCGCTGGTTTTTTCCGTCAGACGGCTTTTTCCCTAAGCATGCGTCCGGTTTTTACGGTAGAATTCTCTCTCAGGGCTTATTCACCAGTTCACTCAATGTGTTTCAATTATTTTATGCTATTCAGTCCCATTTACACTACTTTTGGTGAGGGTGCTTATTGAATGATTCATAGCAATGAATGTAGTTACGTCCAACCTAATCCGTGTCTCTCTTTCCCTTAATTCCTGAAGTGTGGATGAAACGGCTGCATCCTTCCCGCTTTATACTAGTTCCAGTCCAGTCGTATTTTTTACCGTCCCTTACGTACTCTGGTTTATCTCCTTTTTTCTTTTATGTTCCCTCTTTTCAGTTTTAACCACACATCTTCCACCACTGATTTACCCTTCCCATTCTGCAGCCACATCTACACCGCCCTTCTGGAAAACACCTTGGATGAATCCCTTTGGCCCTCTTCCATCATCTTCCCCTTCCTTTCACCCAACACTCTTTCTCTGGCGACTTCCCGTTATTAATTCCGAGAGATCGATAACAGCTTCATTTCACGCATTTGGCTATACCAATTCTCAAAACGCAATGACGCTCGTAAATCTATGAGTGACGTCTAGGAGACACTACTTCTGTAAGTTCGGTGGTTTTCCAAGCCACGGCTACAGCTCCAAGCCGAGTCCCGGATTCCAGTTATCCCGTATCAGGGCTCGGAACTCCCGGAGTCCTTCCGCGAAGATGGATAATCTTTCACTCTTGTTTCATATCTCAAAAATAAACAGAACCGTCGATTCCGGATGATCGCACGACAAATAAAACTGATTCAAACTTCATTCTGAAAGGATTACCCGAAAGAGTGGAGATTTTTTCCATAACTCTCCGTATTGCATGCATCCGTTTCTTACTCGCAGATTTCCCCATGCATATTTTCGCTAAGTCTTTGTTTGTTTGCAGATTTTGATTTTGCGGAATTTTTTGCCCCCGAAAGGAATGCGGATTCCTCGACTCCTTCAACTTTAAACTTCTCTAGCTTCACCCGATCTCATAGCGTTCTCATGGGAATGATTTTGTGTTCTCAAAACTCTAGTTTCGGAGTGTATTCAAAATGTGCTCCTCTTGTACAACCGCATATATGCCTTCGTAATGCGGCAGATTCTTTCTAGAGTACATTCTTTTGTAGAGATGGAGATGAAAATGAAAAAATCCCAGTTGCCATGGATCCAACGAACATCAACCCTGAGTATCTCCACTGAAACAGCGCTTCCCCGAGTCTGTTCTACTGACCTTCATATTTAAATATTGGGGCGTGGATAACTATATTTATCACGTGTGGATTTAAAAGTATAATCCTAACAAACTTTTTTGTATGAGCGTCGTTAATTAGAGAAGCCATCACCCAAATTGAATAACCGAATAGAATGAAATGATTATCTTAATACCGGATATGAAAATCACACACGAAGAAGAAAATATTTTGAGGTCAAGTAAGCAGTATGCTTTTAAAATACAGCTATTCAAGGCTTATAATATTATTTTGTGAACTGTAATTGAATTTTAGCACAACATTCAAAAAATTTTTATCCAGCAACAGGGCATGTTCATCCAACTTGATACTGTCACTAAATATAAGTAAGAAGTAAAGATATCAACAGAAATATGATTTTTCATATCCCATGTTGCGATTGCATATCATAGACGAAATTACTCCATAGACTTCAATGCTCGAATCTTAAATTTCAACTTTAATGTAGTTACATACGAGGTCTTATATATATATAGGTCTCTTTGAATTTTAATGTTATATGCCACGCAAATACTATAAGTTAATAAATATCTCTTTCATATACCTACATCCATTTCTTTTATGCTCAAATATCCATTATCTCTAACGAATGCAGATCCGGAAAAGCATTGATAAGATAGGGTTTTTAATTCCGTAATCCTTAACTCTCCCGAAACAAGAATTTTGCGTAGCAGAAAACCGTAATGAAATTTTTCATCTTTATTTTAGTAGGAAATAGATGGAACGTGAATTCTGAGAACAGGCATAAGCATGGAAGGGTAAAAGTTTTTAAAGCAAAATGATTTTCTTTGTGAATATTTCAGCTTTGTAGATGATGAAATCCCTTTAAAATATATTTAACTACCAATTCATTATACAATTTCAGTTATTAAAGTTAATTTAAGGCACAAGAAAATAAATATGGGAACATTTATGCATATGTAGGTATATCCTGCGCAATGTGCGTAAAATATAGAAATGAATAATGCCCAGAAATAAAGGGTAACTGGGAGTTCCGTGAATGAGCACCAAAATATATCTCTCTAGATTGAGGTACAGTCTTGTTGAGAAGTAAATGAAACCAAATGTGACATATTTAGTGCGGGAAGTAATTGAGTACAGACTGCATGTATACCGTATTGAGACTTTGCAAATCGTGCTGCGGGAGTTCGAGCTATTATATATCACCATCGTTATCCGCCAATTTCAATCCTGTGTCGGATGTAAGCTTCTCCTAGTGCCATCCAATTTTCTCTGTTCTAAGCCTCTCGTCGCCATCAAAGTACTTGATGATTTTTCCATTCCATCAGTCTTCTTTTTTCCTCTTCAATTCCCTTGAAGCCCAGTTTAGAGCTGCTGACTGCCGGTGGTTGTCGTTTCTCTTTACCGCATGGCCTACCCACAGCCATTGTCGCCGATATTATATATAAAACTCATCATGTACGTACATTCTACTATTTTCGTTCTTAAATTTACATTCTAATATATTTTCTATTTTCTATTCATTCAAATTTTATAAAAGTTCCACAGGCAACCTCAATGAGTGTACCTTTCTTAACGCTTCCCTTCAACTTGTCTTTCCCCAAAAACAACTATGATATATATTGCTTTCTCGTATTATTTACCTGATGATGGCGACTTAGCCCAAACCGGTCGTAAAATATATATTGAAGTTCTGGAATTGCGAAGTTTACTTATTTATCTATAATATCGTTTCACGAAGTCCGGCCTAATACTAGAAAATTCATTTATACGTCGTTTACAGTCAATCTAATAACATCGAAGACCACCGCAGAGAGAAGTATATTTTTATTACCATAGAGATATTTGGAGAAGAACACACCTAGTAAGTCACACAATTAATTTATTAACGACCTGTATCTTCAATGAGTTGACATCTTCAGTCATTACACATATTAATTTCATTATCATAGTTTACCTCCGTTTACCCCTCTCTACTGCTCTCTAGACAGACTCGGAAGGGTGTATATTTTGTCTCAACACGTATTTATCATCCTTTGTGTATTTCTGTGTATTAGCTTTCTCGTTTTACTTGGAGACGTACAGAATATTTCCACCAATCTGATTCAACGTTTTCGCTTTGCTTTCTTCTTGTCTTAGCTTATTTCTAACTTTATAAGGCGCTATATTTGGCATCGATCGTTGTACATCATACGTATTTAAGTCGTTAATATGTATTCCTATCTGGTCACTTAGGGGCCGATGTATGTTTACACCGGCAATCTTCATTCTGTTAATTCTCCATGCAACTACCTACTTACACCTGACAAGTCTCAGGTATATGTAGAGATATCCGTATCCGAATAATGTATGCATTCCGAATGTAGACACGGGTAAATCACTTGGCTTATTATTCATTCGCAAGCGAACCATTCTTCCGCTCTCTTTCTTCGCCGTCATTAATTAGTCACGTCGCGATCCTCGATTTCCATTCACGGTAATGCATGCGGACCAAATCCCCGACGAGTAATACTTGTTACTTTGGGAGCATATTAACGGCACTTGGCGCTCTGATTTCCTTTTCAAGCATCTCTTTCAATGGGAGCGACTTCCTCTGCCCCGTATCACTTCAAAAGAGATCAGGGTGGAGGCAATAAGGCGGGCCTCTAAACTAAACGGACGGCCGGTGCAAATTGGATTGGGTGGAGCGGACACGGTCGAAATCTTCTCCGAGGGGAAAAGTCGCAATGACTTTTGTATGGCTAAGAGGTGATCGCGGGGCATTGTCCCGAATGGAGGACCAAAAAACCCTCTCCACGAAACACTCGAATTTTCGTTCATGCCAGCCGTGCCACTGGGAATTCTCGCAAATGAATATTCATATGGGAGGGAATACTAATTTACGGATCTTTTGCGTTAAGAAAAGGATTCGAGCTTTAATTTGGGGGATTCATTCGACGAGTTTCCAAAAATCGAGTGCTCACCGCTTGATTTTTATTTAATAGTAATCGGCTTATGCGAATTTGGTCCGTTAAGTGACGAGCCGTTCAGTGACTTTGGAAATTGAGTTTTCAAAATCGAATGTGCGAAAAGTGCAGAATCACCTTTCCTTTCTCCTCCTCGGAAATATTCGATTCAATGGACTACTTTTGCAAATGTTTGGTTAGATCCAGTTGCTATTTTAGCGCACTTATAGGATATAGTTTTCTTTCTGTTCCGGGAGAGGAGAGATATGACTCTAGGCGTTCAACCCATCGGCTGCCAAGGTGTTTTAAGCCTTACCTCTCCCAAGAGTGGTAACTGGGTAACCCCAAAATTATTTTGTGTTCTGAGTGTTTATATTCATGATTAAAACAAAAACACTATGAGTATATCTTAAATATCAGTGATAATGGATAGAAAAGTGACATTTCCTCTCGAAAAATATCTTTATTGGCAAATAGTAGTAAAAAACGATAAAACTTCAAAAATCTTTACCACAAGCCATTCAAAAGATTATTAACTTCACAAAGTTATGTAAGGTCATATTCTGGATGGTGTAATCAACATTTAGGAATTGTTTCACAAAGAGAGCTCCTAGAGAATGAATGGTCTTGCTTACGAACATATGTCTACTTTTTCTATCTTCACTTCTTTTACAGATAGTAGTAGTATTGTTAAAAGTGCTTCGACAGCTTAGGTCATTTCGCACATTGGCTCCCACCGGGAATCGTACCCGGGACCGCTTTCACCAAAGGCAAACGCGCTGTCCACATGACTATCTGGGAGCTCTTTTACAGATTTCCCAGCAAGGTTTTTCTAAGAAAATTGCACCAAAATTCGTGATCAATTTTTCAAGTGATTTGAGCGATTTTAAATTTGCGATTTTTCAAATTTTCAAACGCTTATATCTCGCTTATTTGCAATGATAGCGCAAAACGAATGCTTATTCAGTATCAACAATAATTATACTTACCACCAGAATTAATGGGGATTGTTTTTGAGCAATTTTTAATTCGCGATTTTTTAAATTTTCAAGCGGTTATATCTCGCTTATTTGCAATGATAGCGTAAAACGAATGCTTATTTAGTATCAACAATAATTATACCTACCACCAGAATTAATAGGGATCGATTTTGAGCAATTTTTAATTTGCGATTTTTCAAATTTTCAAACGCTTATATCTCGCATATTTGCATTGATAGCGCAAAACGAATGCTTTTTTAGTAACAACAATAATTATACCTACCACCAGAATTAATGGGGATCGATTTTGAGCAATTTTAAATTTGCGATTTTTATAATTTTCAAACGCTTATATCTCGCTTATTTGCAATGATAGCGCAAAACGAATGCTTATTTAGTATCAACAATAATTATACCTATTACCAGAATTAATAGGGATCGATTTTGAGCAATTTTTAATTTGCGATTTTTCAAATTTTCAAACGCTTATATCTCGCTTATTTGCATTGATAGCGCAAAACGAATGCTTTTTTAGTAACAACAATAATTATACCTACCACCAGAATTAATGGGGATCGATTTTGAGCAATTTTAAATTTGCGATTTTTATAATTTTCAAACGCTTATATCTCGCTTATTTGCAATGATAGCGCAAAACGAATGCTTATTTAGTATCAACAATAATTATACCTACCACCAGAATTAATATGGATCGATTTTGAGCAATTTTAAATTTGCGATTTTTATAATTTTCAAACGCTTATATCTCGCTTATCTGCAATGATAGCAAAAACGAAGGCTTATTTAGTATCCACAATATTTATACCTACCACCAGAATTAATGGGGATCGATTTTGAGCTATTTCAAATTTGCGATTTTTCAAATTTTCAAACGCTTATATCTCGCTTATTTGCAATGATAGCGCAAAACGAATGCTTATTTAGTATCGACAATAATTATACCTACCACCAGAATTAATAAGGATCGATTTTGAGCAATTTTAAATTTGCGATTTTTCAAATTTTCAAACGCTTATATCTCGCTTATTTGCAATGATAGCGCAAAACGAATGCTTATTTAGTATCGACAATAATTATACCTACCACCAGAATTAATGGGGATCGATTTTGAGCAATTTTTAATTTGCGATTTTTATAATTTTCAAACGCTTATATCTCGCTTATTTGCAATGATAGCAAAAACGAAGGCTTATTTAGTATCCACAATATTTATACCTACCACCAGAATTAATGGGGATCGATTTTGAGCAATTTTAAATTTGCGATTTTTATAATTTTCAAACGCTTATATCTCGCTTATTTGCAATGATAGCGCAAACGAATGCTTATTTCGTATCATCAATAATTATACCTACCACCAGAATTAATGAGGATCGATTTTGAGCAATTTTAAATTTGCGATTTTTATAATTTTCAAACGCTTATATCTCGCTTACTTGCAATGATAGCGCAAAACGAATGCTTATTTAGTATCAACAATAATTATACCTACCACCAGAATTAATGGGGATCGATTTTGAGCAATATTTAATTTGCTATTTTTCAAATTTTCAAACGCTTATATCTCGCTTATTTGCAATGATAGCGCAAAACGAATGCTTATTCAGTATCAACATAATTATACTTACCACCAGAATTAATGGGGATGGTTTTTGAGCAATTTTTAATTCGCGATTTTTTAAATTTTCAAGCGGTTATATCTCGCTTATTTGCAATGATAGCGTAAAACGAATGCTTATTTAGTATCAACAATAATTATACCTACCACCAGAATTAATAGGGATCGATTTTGAGCAATTTTTAATTTGCGATTTTTCAAATTTTCAAACGCTTATATCTCGCTTATTTGCAATAATAGCGCAAAACGAATGCTTATTTAGTATCAACAATAATTATACCTACCACCAGAATTAATAGGGATTGTTTTTGAGCAATTTTTAATTTGCGATTTTTTACATTTTCAAACGCTTATATCTCGCTTATTTTTAATGGAAAGCAAAACGAATGCTTATTTAGTATCAACAATAATTACACCTACCACCAGAATTAATAGGGATCGATTTTGAGCAATTTTAAATTTGCGATTTTTATAATTTTCATACGCTTATATCTCGCTTATTTGCAATGATAGCGCTAAACGAATGCTTATTTAGTATCAACAATAATTATACCTACCACCAGACTTAATGGGGATCGATTTTGAGCAATTTTAAATTTGCGATTTTTATAATCTTCAAACGCTTATATCTCGCTTATTTGCAATGATAGCGCATAACAAATGCTTATTTAGTATCAACAATAATTATACCTACCACCAGAATTAATGGGGATCGATTTTGAGCAATTTTAAATTTGCGATTTTTATAATTTTCAAACGCTTATATCTCGCTTACTTGCAATGATAGCGCAAGACGAAGGCTTATTTAGTATCAACAATAATTATACCTACCACCAGAATTAATATGGATCGATTTTGAGCAATTTTGAATTTGCGATTTTTATAATCTTCAAACGCTTATATCTCGCTTATTTGCAATGATAGCGCAAAACGAATGCTTATTTAGTATCAACAATAATTATATCTACCACCAGAATTAATAAAGATCGATTTTGAGCAATTTTAAATTTGCGATTTTTATAATTTTCAAACGCTTATATCTCGCTTATTTGCAATGATAGCGCAAAACGAATGCTTATTTAGTATCAACAATAATTATACCTACCACCAGAATTAATGGCGTTCGATTTTGAGCAATATTTAATTTGCTATTTTTCAAATTTTCAAACGCTTATATCTCGCTTATTTGCAATGATAGCGCAAAACGAATGCTTATTTAGTATCAACAATAATTATACCTACCACCAGAATTACTAAGTATCGATTTCGAGCAATTTTAAATTTGCGATTTTTCAAATTTTCAAACGCTTATATCTCGCTTATTTGCAATGATAGCGCAAAACGAATGCTTATTTAGTATCAACAATAATTATACCTACGACCAGAATTAATGCGCATCGATTTCGAGTAATTTTAAATTTGCGATTTTTCAAACTTTCAAACGCTTATATCCCGCTTATTTGCAATGATAGCGCAAAACGAATGCTTATTTAGTATCAACAATAATTATACCTACCACCAGAATTAATGGGGATCGATTTTGAGCAATTTTAAATTTGCGATTTTTATAATTTTCAAACGCTTATATCTCGCTTATTTGCAATGATAGCGCAAAACGAATGCTTATTTAGTATCAACAATAATTATACCTACCACCAGAATTAATGGGGATCGATTTTGAGCAATTTTAAATTTGCGATTTTTCAAATATTCAAACTCTTATATCTCGCTTATTTGCAATAATAGCGCAAAACGAATGCTTATTTAGTATTAACAATAATTATACCTACCACCAGAATTAATAGGGATTGTTTTTGAGCAATTTTTAATTTGCGATTTTTTAAATTTTCAAACGCTTATATCTCGCTTATTTGCAATGATAGCGCAAAACGAATGCTTATTTAGTATCAACAATAATTATACCTACCACCAGAATTAATAAAGATCGATTTTGAGCAATTTTAAATTTGCGATTTTTCAAATTTTCAAACGCTTATATCTCGCTTATTTGCAATGATAGCGCAAAACGAATGCTTATTTAGTATCAACAATAATTATACCTACGACCTAAATTAATGGGGATCGATTTTGAGCAATTTTAAATTTGCGATTTTTATAATTTTCAAACGCTTATATCTCGCTTACTTGCAATGATAGCGCAAAACGAATGCTTATTTAGTATCAACAATAATTATACCTACCACCAGAATTAATATGGATCGATTTTTAGCAATTTTAAATTTGCGATTTTTATAATCTTCAAACGCTTATATCTCGCTTATTTGCAATGATAGCGCAAAACGAATGCTTATTTAGTATCAACAATAATTATACCTACCACCAGAATTAATAAAGATCGATTTTGAGCAATTTTAAATTTGCGATTTTTATAATTTTCAAACGCTTATATCTCGCTTATTTGCAATGATAGCGCAAAACGAATGCTTATTTAGTATCAACAATAATTATACCTACCACCAGAATTAATGGGGATCGATTTTGAGCAATATTTAATTTGCTATTTTTCAAATTTTCAAACGCTTATATCTCGCTTATTTGCAATGATAGCGCAAAACGAATGCTTATTTAGTATCAACAATAATTATACCTACCACCAGAATTAATAGGGATCGATTTTGAGCAATTTTAAATTTGCGATTTTTATAATTTTCAAACGCTTATATCTCGCTTATTTGCAATGATAGCAAAAAAGAAGGCTTATTTAGTATCAACAATATTTATACCTACCACCAGAATTAATGGGGATCGATTTTGAGCAATTTTAAATTTGCGATTTTTATAAATTTTAAACGCTTATATCTCGCTTATTTGTAATGATAGCGCAAAACGAATGCTTATTTCGTATCAACAATAATTATTCCTACCACCAGAATTAATAGGGATCGATTTTGAGCAATTTTAAATTTGCGATTTTTATAATTTTCAAACGCTTATATCTCGCTTATTTGCAATGATAGCGCAAAACGAATGCTTATTTAGTATCAACAATAATTATACCTACCACCAGAATTAATAGGGATCGATTTTGAGCAATTTTAAATTTGCGATTTTTATAATTTTCAAACGCTTATATCTCGCTTATTTGCAATGATAGCGCAAAACGAATGCTTATTTAGTATCAACAATAATTATACCTACCACCAGAATTAATAGGGATCGATTTTGAGCAATTTTTAATTTGCTATTTTTCAAATTTTCAAACGCTTATATCTCGCTTATTTGCAATGATAGCGCAAAACGAATGCTTATTTGGTATCAACAATTATTATACCTACCACCAGAATTAATAAGGATCGATTTTGAGCTATTTTAAAATTGCGATTTTTCAAATTTTCAAACGCTTATATCTCGTTTATTTGCAATGATAGCAAAAACGAAGGCTTAGTTAGTATCCACAATATTTATACCTACCACCAGAATTAATAAGGATCGATTTTGAGCAATTTTAAATTTGCAATTTTTATAATTTTCAAACGCTTATATCTAGTTTATTTGCAATGATAGCGCAAAACGAATGCTTATTTAGTATCAACAATAATTATACCTACCACCAGAATTAATGGGGATCGATTTTGAGCAATTTTAAATTTGCGATTTTTATAATTTTCAAACGCTTATATCTCGCTTATTTGTAATGATAGCGCAAAACGAATGCTTATTTAGTATCAACAATAATTATACCTACCACCAGAATTAATAGGGATCGATTTTGAGCAATTTTAAATTTGCAATTTTTATAATTTTCAAACGCTTATATCTCGCTTATTTGCAATGATAGCGCAAAAAGAATGCTTATTTAGTATCAACAATAATTATACCTACCACCAGAATTAATAGGAATCGATTTCGAGCAATATTTAATTTGCTATTTTTCAAATTTTCAAACGCTTATATCTTGCTTATTTGCAATGATAGCGCAAAACGAATGCTTATTTAGTATCAACAATAATTATACCTACCACCAGAATTAATAAAGATCGATTTTGAGCAATTTTAAATTTGCGATTTTTATAATTTTCAAACGCTTATATCTCGCTTATTTGCAATGATAGCAAAAAAGAAGGCTTATTTAGTATCAACAATATTTATACCTACCACCAGAATTAATGGGGATCGATTTTGAGCAATTTTAAATTTGCGATTTTTATAATTTTCAAACGCTTATATCTCGCTTATTTGCAATGATAGCAAAAACGAAGGCTTAGTTAGTATCCACAATATTTATACCTACCACCAGAATTAATGATGATCGATTTTGAGCAATTTTAAATTTGCAATTTTTATAATTTTCAAACGCTTATATCTAGTTTATTTGCAATGATAGCGCAAAAAGAATGCTTATTTCGTATCAACAATAATTATACCTACCACCAGAATTAATGGGGATCGATTTTGAGCAATTTTAAATTTGCGATTTTTATAATTTTCAAACGCTTATATCTCGCTTATTTGTAATGATAGCGCAAAACGAATGCTTATTTAGTATCAACAATAATTATACCTACCACCAGAATTAATAGGGATCGATTTTGAGCAATTTTAAATTTGCAATTTTTATAATTTTCAAACGCTTATATCTCGCTTATTTGCAATGATAGCGCAAAAAGAATGCTTATTTAGTATCAACAATAATTATACCTACCACCAGAATTAATAGGAATCGATTTCGAGCAATATTTAATTTGCTATTTTTCAAATTTTCAAACGCTTATATCTTGCTTATTTGCAATGATAGCGCAAAACGAATGCTTATTTAGTATCAACAATAATTATACCTACCACCTAAATTAATGGGGATCGATTTTGAGCAATTTTAAATTTGCGATTTTTATAATTTTCAAACGCTTATATCTCGCTTATTTGCAATGATAGCTTATAACGAATGCTTATTTAGTATCAAAAATAATTATACCTACCACCAGAATTAATGGGGATCGATTTTGAGCAATTTTAAATTTGCGATTTTTATAATTTTCAAACGCTTATATCTCGCTTACTTGCAATGATAGCGCAAAACGAATGCTTATTTAGTATCAACAATAATTATACCTACCACCAGAATTAATATGGATCGATTTTGAGCAATTTTAAATTTGCGATTTTTATAATCTTCAAACGCTTATATCTCGCTTATTTGCAATGATAGCGCAAAACGAATGCTTATTTAGTATCAACAATAATTATACCTACCACCAGAATTAATAAAGATCGATTTTGAGCAATTTTAAATTTGCGATTTTTATAATTTTCAAACTTTTATATCTCGCTTATTTGCAATGATAGCGCAAAACGAATGCTTATTTAGTATCAACAATAATTATACCTACCACCAGAATTAATGGGGATCGATTTTGAGCAATATCTAATTTGCTATTTTTCAAATTTTCAAACGCTTATATCTCGCTTATTTGCAATGATAGCGCAAAACGAATGCTTATTTAGTATCAACAATAATTATACCTACCACCAGAATTAATAGGGATCGATTTTGAGCAATTTTAAATTTGCGATTTTTATAATTTTCAAACGCTTATATCTCGCTTATTTGCAATGATAGCGCAAAACGAATATTTATTTAGTATCAACAATTATTATACCTACCACCAGAATTGATGGGGATCGATTTTGAGCAATTTTTAATTTGCTATTTTTCAAATTTTCAAACGCTTATATCTCGCTTATTTGAAATGATAGCGCAAAACGAATATTTATTTAGTATCAATAATAATTATACCTACCACCAGAATTAAGGGGGATCGATTTTGAGCAATTTTTAATTTGCTATTTTTCAAATTTTCAAACGCTTATATCTCGCTTATTTGCAATGATAGCGCAAAACGAATGCTTATTTAGTATCAACAATAATTATACATACCACCAGAATTAATGGGGATCGATTTTGAGCTATTTTAAATTTGCGATTTTTCAAATTTTCAAACGCTTATATCTCGCTTATTTGCAATGATAGCGCAAAACGAAGGCTTATTTAGTATTGACAATAATTATACCTACCACCAGAATTAATAGGGATCGATTTTGAGCAATTTTAAATTTGCGATTTTTATAATTTTCAAACGCTTATATCTCGCTTATTTGCAATGATAGCAAAAACGAAGGCTTATTTAGTATCCACAATATTTATACCTACCACCAGAATTAATGGGGATCGATTTTGAGCAATTTGAAATTTGCGATTTTTATAATTTTCAAACGCTTATATCTCGCTTATTTGCAATGATAGCGCAAACGAATGCTTATTTCGTATCATCAATAATTATACCTACCACCAGAATTAATGGGGATCGATTTTGAGCAATTATAAATTTGCGATTTTTATAATTTTCAAACGCTAATATCTCGCTTATTTGCAATGATAGCGCAAAACGAATGCTTATTTAGTATCAACAATAATTATACCTACCACCAGAATTAATGAGGATCGATTTTGAGCAATTTTAAATTTGCGATTTTTATAATTTTCAAACGCTTATATCTCGCTTATTTGCAATGATAGCGCAAAACGAATGCTTATTTAGTATCAACAATAATTATACCTACCACCAGAATTAATAGGGATCGATTTTGAGCAATTTTAAATTTGCGATTTTTATAATTTTCAAACGCTTATATCTCGCTTATTTGCAATGATAGCGCAAAATGAATGCTTATTTAGTATCAACAATAATTATACCTACCACCAGAATTAATGGGGATCGATTTTGAGCAATTTTTAATTTGCTATTTTTCAAATTTTCAAACGCTTATATCTCGCTTATTTGCAATGATAGCGCAAAACGAATGCTTATTTGGTATCAACAATAATTATACCTACCACCAGAATTAATAAGGATCGATTTTGAGCTATTTTAAAATTGCGATTTTTCAAATTTTCAAACGCTTATATCTCGCTTATTTGCAATGATAGCGCAAAACGAATGCTTATTTAGTATCGACAATAATTATACCTACCACCAGAATTAATGGGGATCGATTTTGAGCAATTTTAAATTTGCGATTTTTATAATTTTCAAACGCTTATATCTCGCTTATTTGCAATGATAGCAAAAACGAAGGCTTAGTTAGTATCCACAATATTTATACCTACCACCAGAATTAATGATGATCGATTTTGAGCAATTTTAAATTTGCAATTTTTATAATTTTCAAACGCTTATATCTAGTTTATTTGCAATGATAGCGCAAAAAGAATGCTTATTTCGTATCAACAATAATTATACCTACCACCAGAATTAATGGGGATCGATTTTGAGCAATTTTAAATTTGCGATTTTTATAATTTTCAAACGCTTATATCTCGCTTATTTGTAATGATAGCGCAAAACGAATGCTTATTTAGTATCAACAATAATTATACCTACCACCAGAATTAATAGGGATCGATTTTGAGCAATTTTAAATTTGCAATTTTTATAATTTTCAAACGCTTATATCTCGCTTATTTGCAATGATAGCGCAAAAAGAATGCTTATTTAGTATCAACAATAATTATACCTACCACCACAATTAATAGGAATCGATTTCGAGCAATATTTAATTTGCTATTTTTCAAATTTTCAAACACTTATATCTTGCTTATTTGCAATGATAGCGCAAAACGAATGCTTATTTAGTATCAACAATAATTATACCTACCACCTAAATTAATGGGGATCGATTTTGAGCAATTTTAAATTTGCGATTTTTATAATTTTCAAACGCTTATATCTCGCTTATTTGCAATGATAGCTTATAACGAATGCTTATTTAGTATCAACAATAATTATACCTACCACCAGAATTAATGGGGATCGATTTTGAGCAATTTTAAATTTGCGATTTTTATAATTTTCAAACGCTTATATCTCGCTTACTTGCAATGATAGCGCAAAACGAATGCTTATTTAGTATCAACAATAATTATACCTACCACCAGAATTAATATGGATCGATTTTGAGCAATTTTAAATTTGCGATTTTTATAATCTTCAAACGCTTATATCTCGCTTATTTGCAATGATAGCGCAAAACGAATGCTTATTTAGTATCAACAATAATTATACCTACCACCAGAATTAATAAAGATCGATTTTGAGCAATTTTAAATTTGCGATTTTTATAATTTTCAAACGCTTATATCTCGCTTATTTGCAATGATAGCGCAAAACGAATGCTTATTTAGTATCAACAATAATTATACCTACCACCAGAATTAATGGGGATCGATTTTGAGCAATATCTAATTTGCTATTTTTCAAATTTTCAAACGCTTATATCTCGCTTATTTGCAATGATAGCGCAAAACGAATGCTTATTTAGTATCAACAATAATTATACCTACCACCAGAATTAATAGGGATCGATTTTGAGCAATTTTAAATTTGCGATTTTTATAATTTTCAAACGCTTATATCTCGCTTATTTGCAATGATAGCGCAAAACGAATATTTATTTAGTATCAACAATTATTATACCTACCACCAGAATTAATGGGGATCGATTTTGAGCAATTTTTAATTTGCTATTTTTCAAATTTTCAAACGCTTATATCTCGCTTATTTGAAATGATAGCGCAAAACGAATATTTATTTAGTATCAATAATAATTATACCTACCACCAGAATTAAGGGGGATCGATTTTGAGCAATTTTTAATTTGCTATTTTTCAAATTTTCAAACGCTTATATCTCGCTTATTTGCAATGATAGCGCAAAACGAATGCTTATTTAGTATCAACAATAATTATACATACCACCAGAATTAATGGGGATCGATTTTGAGCTATTTTAAATTTGCGATTTTTCAAATTTTCAAACGCTTATATCTCGCTTATTTGCAATGATAGCTCAAAACGAATGCTTATTTAGTATTGACAATAATTATACCTACCACCAGAATTAATAGGGATCGATTTTGAGCAATTTTAAATTTGCGATTTTTATAATTTTCAAACGCTTATATCTCGCTTATTTGCAATGATAGCAAAAACGAAGGCTTATTTAGTATCCACAATATTTATACCTACCACCAGAATTAATGGGGATCGATTTTGAGCAATTTTAAATTTGCGATTTTTATAATTTTCAAACGCTTATATCTCGCTTATTTGCAATGATAGCGCAAACGAATGCTTATTTCGTATCATCAATAATTATACCTACCACCAGAATTAATGGGGATCGATTTTGAGCAATTTTAAATTTGCGATTTTTATAATTTTCAAACGCTAATATCTCGCTTATTTGCAATGATAGCGCAAAACGAATGCTTATTTAGTATCAACAATAATTATACCTACCACCAGAATTAATGAGGATCGATTTTGAGCAATTTTAAATTTGCGATTTTTATAATTTTCAAATGCTTATATCTCGCTTACTTGCAATGATAGCGCAAAACGAAGGCTTATTTAGTATCAACAATAATTATACCTACCACCAGAATTAATATGGATCGATTTTGAGCAATTTTAAATTTGCGATTTTTATAATCTTCAAACGCTTATATCTCGCTTATTTGCAATGATAGCGCAAAACGAATGCTTATTTAGTATCAACAATAATTATACCTACCACCAGAATTAATAAAGATCGATTTTGAGCAATTTTAAATTTGCGATTTTTATAATTTTCAAACGCTTATATCTCGCTTATTTGCAATGATAGCGCAAAACGAATGCTTATTTAGTATCAAAAATAATTATACCTACCACCAGAATTAATGGGGATCGATTTTGGGCAATTTAAAATTTTGCGATTTTTCAAAATTTCAAACGCTTATATCTCGCTTATTTGCAATGATAGCGCAAAACGAATGCTTATTTAGTATCAACAATAATTATACCTACCACCAGAATTAATAGGGATCGATTTTGAGCAATTTTAAATTTGCGATTTTTATAATTTTCAAACGCCTATATCTCGCTTATTTGCAATGATAGCAAAAACGAAGGCTTATTTAGTATCAACAATATTTATACCTACCACCAGAATTAATGGGGATCAATTTTGAGCAATTTTAAATTTGCGATTTTTATAAATTTCAAACGCTTATATCTCGCTTATTTGTAATGATAGCGCAAAACGAATGCTTATTTCGTATCAACAACAATTATACCTACCACCAGAATTAATGGGGATCGATTTTGAGCAATTTTAAATTTGCGATTTTTATAATTTTCAAACACTTATATCTCGCTTATTTGCAATGATAGCAAAAACGAAGGCTTATTTAGTATCAACAATAATTATACCTACCACCAGAATTAATGGGGATCGATTTTGATTAATTTTAAATTTGCAATTTTTATAATTTTCAAACGCTTATATCTCGTTTATTTGCAATGATAGCGCAAAACGAATGCTTATTTAGTATCAACAATAATTATACCTACCACCAGAATTAATGGGGATCGATTTTGAGCAATTTTAAATTTGCGATTTTTATAATTTTCAAACGCTTATATCTCGCTTATTTGCAATGATAGCGCAAAACGAATGCTTATTTAGTATCAACAATAATTATACCTACCACCAGAATTAATGGGGATCGATTTTGAGCAATTTTAAATTTGCGATTTTTATAATTTTCAAACGCTTATATCTCGCTTATTTGCAATGATAGCGCAAAACGAATGCTTATTTAGTATCAACAATAATTATACCTACCACCAGAATTAATAGGAATCGATTTCGAGCAATATTTAATTTGCTATTTTTCAAATTTTCAAACGCTTATATCTCGCTTATTTGCAATGATAGCGCAAAACGAATGCTTATTTAGTATCAACAATAATTATACCTACCACCTAAATTAATGGGGATCGATTTTGAGCAATTTTAAATTTGCGATTTTTATAATTTTCAAACGCTTATATCTCGCTTATTTGCAATGATAGCGCAAAACGAATGCTTATTTAGTATCAACAATAATTATACCTACCACCAGAATTAATGGGGATCGATTTTGAGCAATTTTAAATTTGCGATTTTTCAAATTTTCAAACGCTTATATCTCGCTTATTTGCAATGATAGCGCAAAACGAATGCTTATTCAGTATCAACAATAATTATACTTACCACCAGAATTAATGGGGATTGTTTTTGAGCAATTTTTAATTCGCGATTTTTTAAATTTTCAAGCGGTTATATCTCGCTTATTTGCAATGATAGCGTAAAACGAATGCTTATTTAGTATCAACAATAATTATACCTACCACCAGAATTAATAGGGATCGATTTTGAGCAATTTTTAATTTGCGATTTTTCAAATTTTCAAACGCTTATATCTCGCTTATTTGCATTGATAGCGCAAAACGAATGCTTTTTTAGTAACAACAATAATTATACCTACCACCAGAATAAATGGGGATCGATTTTGAGCAATTTTAAATTTGCGATTTTTATAATTTTCAAACGCTTATATCTCGCTTATTTGCAATGATAGCGCAAAACGAATGCTTATTTAGTATCAACAATAATTATACCTATTACCAGAATTAATAGGGATCGATTTTGAGCAATTTTTAATTTGCGATTTTTCAAATTTTCAAACGCTTATATCTCGCTTATTTGCATTTATAGCGCAAAACGAATGCTTTTTTAGTAACAACAATAATTATACCTACCACCAGAATTAATTGGGATCGATTTTGAGCAATTTTAAATTTGCGATTTTTATAATTTTCAAACGCTTATATCTCGCTTATTTGCAATGATAGCGCAAAACGAATGCTTATTTAGTATCAACAATAATTATACCTACCACCAGAATTAATATGGATCGATTTTGAGCAATTTTAAATTTGCGATTTTTATAATCTTCAAACGCTTATATCTCGCTTATTTGCAATGATAGCGCAAAACGAATGCTTATTTAGTATCAACAATAATTATACCTACCACCAGAATTAATAAAGATCGATTTTGAGCAATTTTAAATTTGCGATTTTTATAATTTTCAAACGCTTATATCTCGCTTATTTGCAATGATAGCGCAAAACGAATGCTTATTTAGTATCAACAATAATTATACCTACCACCAGAATTAATATGGATCGATTTTGAGCAATATAAAATTTGCGATTTTTCAAAATTTCAAACGCTTATATCTCGCTTATTTGCAATGATAGCGCAAAACGAATGCTTATTTAGTATCAACAATAATTATACCTACCACCAGAATTAATAAGGATCGATTTTGAGCAATTTTTAATTTGCTATTTTTCAAATTTTCAAACGCTTATATCTCGCTTATTTGCAATGATAGCGCAAAACGAATGCTTATTTAGTATCAACAATAATTATACCTACCACCAGAATTAATGGGGATCGATTTTGAGCTATTTTAAATTTGCGATTTTTCAAATTTTCAAACGCATATATCTCGCTTATTTGCAATGATAGCGCAAAACGAATGCTTATTTAGTATCGACAATAATTATACCTACCACATGAATTAATGGGGATCGATTTTGAGCAATTTTAAATTTGCGATTTTTATAATTTTCAAACGCTTATATCTCGCTTATCTGCAATGATAGCAAAAACGAAGGCTTATTTAGTATCCACAATATTTATACCTACCACCAGAATTAATGGGGATCGATTTTGAGCTATTTTAAATTTGCGATTTTTCAAATTTTCAAACGCTTATATCTCGCTTATTTGCAATGATAGCGCAAAACGAATGCTTATTTCGTATCATCAATAATTATACCTACCACTAGAATTAATGGGGATCGATTTTGAGCAATTTTAAATTTGCGATTTTTCAAATTTTCAAACGCTTATATCTCGCTTATTTGCAATGATAGCGCAAAACGAATGCTTATTTAGTATCAACAATAATTATACCTACCACCAGAATTAATGGGGATCGATTTTGAGCAATTTTAAATTTGCGATTTTTATAATTTTCAAACGCTTATATCTCGCTTATTTGCAAATGATAGCAAAAACGAAGGCTTATTTAGTATCCACAATATTTATACCTACCACCAGAATTAATGGGGATCGATTTTGAGCAATTTTAAATTTGCGATTTTTATAATTTTCAAACGCTTATATCTCGCTTATGTGCAATGATAGCGCAAACGAATGCTTATTTCGTATCATCAATGATTATACCTACCACCAGAATTAATGAGGATCGATTTTGAGCAATTTTAAATTTGCGATTTTTATAATTTTCAAACGCTTATATCTCGCTTACTTGCAATGATAGCGCAAAACGAATGCTTATTTAGTATCAACAATAATTATACCTACCACCAGAATTAATGGGGATCGATTTTGAGCAATATTTAATTTGCTATTTTTCAAATTTTCAAACGCTTATACCTCGCTTATTTGCAATGATAGCACAAAACGAATGCTTATTTAGTATCAACAATAATTATACCTACCACCAGAATTAATGGGGATCGATTTTGAGCAATTTTAAATTTGCAATTTTTATAATTTTCAAACGCTTATATCTCGCTTATTTGCAATGATAGCGCAAAACGAATGCTTATTTAGTATCAACAATAATTATACCTACCACCAGAATTAATGGGGATCGATTTTGAGCAATTTTAAATTTGCGATTTTTATAATTTTCAAACGCTTATATCTCGCTTATTTGCAATAATAGCGCAAAACGAATGCTTATTTAGTATCAACAATAATTATACCTACCACCAGAATTAATAGGGATTGTTTTTGAGCAATTTTTAGTTTGCGATTTTTTACATTTTCAAACGCTTATATCTCGCTTATTTTTAATGGAAAGCAAAACGAATGCTTATTTAGTATCAACAATAATTATACCTACCACCAGAATTAATAGGGATCGATTTTGAGCAATTTTAAATTTGCGATTTTTATAATTTTCAAACGCTTATATCTCGCTTATTTGCAATGATAGCGCAAAACGAATGCTTATTTAGTATCAACAATAATTATACCTACCACCAGAATTAATGGGGATCGATTTTGAGCAATTTTAAATTTGCGATTTTTATAATCTTCAAACGCTTATATCTCGCTTATTTGCAATGATAGCGCATAACGAATGCTTATTTAGTATCAACAATAATTATACCTACCACCAGAATTAATGGGGATCGATTTTGAGCGATTTTAAATTTGCGATTTTTATAATTTTCAAACGCTTATATCTCGCTTACTTGCAATGATAGCGCAAAACGAAGGCTAATTTAGTATCAGCAATAATTATACCTACCACCAGAATTAATATGGATCGATTTTGAGCAATTTTAAATTTGCGATTTTTATAATCTTCAAACGCTTATATCTCGCTTATTTGCAATGATAGCGCAAAACGAATGCTTATTTAGTATCAACAATAATTATATCTACCACCTGAATTAATAAAGATCGATTTTGAGCAATTTTAAATTTGCGATTTTTATAATTTTCAAACGCTAATATCTCGCTTACTTGCAATGATAGCGCAAAACGAATGCTTATTTAGTATCAACAATAATTATACCTACCACCAGAATTAATATGGATCGATTTTGAGCAATTTTAAATTTGCGATTTTTATAATCTTCAAACGCTTATATCTCGCTTATTTGCAATGATAGCGCAAAACTAATGCTTATTTAGTATCAACAATAATTATACCTACCACCAGAATTACTAAGTATCGATTTCGAGCAATTTTAAATTTGCGATTTTTCAAATTTTCAAACGCTTATATCTCGCTTATTTGCAATGATAGCGCAAAACGAATGCTTATTTAGTATCAACAATAATTATACCTACGACCAGAATTAATGCGCATCGATTTCGAGTAATTTTAAATTTGCGATTTTTCAAACTTTCAAACGCTTATATCCCGCTTATTTGCAATGATAGCGCAAAACGAATGCTTATTTAGTATCAACAATAATTATACCTACCACCAGAATTAATGGGGATCGATTTCGAGCAATTTTAAATTTGCGATTTTTATAATTTTCAAACGCTTATATCTCGCTTATTTGCAATGATAGCGCAAAACGAATGCTTATTTAGTATCAACAATAATTATACCTACCACCAGAATTAATAGGGATCGATTTTGAGCAATTTAAAATTTGCGATTTTTCAAATATTCGAACGCTTATATCTCGCTTATTTGCAATAATAGCGCAAAACGAATGCTTATTTAGTATTAACAATAATTATACCTACCACCAGAATTAATAGGGATCGTTTTTGAGCAATTTTTAATTTGCGATTTTTTAAATTTTCAAACGCTTATATCTCGCTTTTTTGCAATGATAGCGCAAAACGAATGCTTATTTAGTATCAACAATAATTATACCTACCACCAGAATTAATAAAGATCGATTTTGAGCAATTTTAAATTTGCGATTTTTTAAATTTTCAAACGCTTATATCTCGCTTATTTGCAATGATAGCGCAAAACGAATGCTTATTTAGTATCAACAATAATTATACCTACCACCAGAATTAATGGGGATCGATTTTGAGCAATATTTAATTTGCTATTTTTCAAATTTTCAAACGCTTATATCTCGCTTTTTTGCAATGATAGCGCAAAACGAATGCTTATTTAGTATCAACAATAATTATACCTACCACCAGAATTAATAAAGATCGATTTTGAGCAATTTTAAATTTGCGATTTTTTAAATTTTCAAACGCTTATATCTCGCTTATTTGCAATGATAGCAAAAAAGAAGGCTTATTTAGTATCAACAATATTTATACCTACCACAAGAATTAATGGGGATCGATTTTGAGCAATTTTAAATTTGCGATTTTTATAAATTTCAAACGCTTAGATCTCGCTTATTTGTAATGATAGCGCAAAACGAATGCTTATTTCGTATCAACAATAATTATACCTACCACCAGAATTAATAGGGATCGATTTTGAGCAATTTTAAATTTGCGATTTTTATAATTTTCAAACGCTTATATCTCGCTTATTTGCAATGATAGCGCAAAACGAATGCTTATTTAGTATCAACAATAATTATACCTACCACCAGAATTAATGCGGATCGATTTTGAGCAATTTTAAATTTGCGATTTTTATAATTTTCAAACGCTTATATCTCGCTTACTTGCAATGATAGCGCAAAACGAATGCTTATTTAGTATCAACAATAATTATACCTACCACCAGAATTAATAGGGATCGATTTTGAGCAATTTTTAATTTGCTATTTTTCAAATTTTCAAACGCTTATATCTCGCTTATTTGCAATGATAGCGCAAAACGAATGCTAATTTAGTATCGACAATAATTATACCTACCACCAGAATTAATGGGGATCGATTTTGAGCAATTTTAAATTTGCGATTTTTATAATTTTCAAACGCTTATATCTCGCTTATTTGCAATGATAGCGCAAAACGAATGCTTATTTGGTATCAACAATAATTATACCTACCACCAGAATTAATAAGGATCGATTTTGAGCAATTTTAATTTGCGATTTTTCAAATTTTCAAACGCTTATATCTCGCTTATTTGCAATGATAGCGCAAAACGAATGCTAATTTAGTATCGACAATAATTATACCTACCACCAGAATTAATGGGGATCGATTTTGAGCAATTTTAAATTTGCGATTTTTATAATTTTCAAACGCTTATATCTCGCTTATTTGCAATGATAGCAAAAACGAAGGCTTAGTTAGTATCCACAATATTTATACCTACCACCAGAATTAATGGGGATCGATTTTGAGCAATTTTAAATTTGCAATTTTTATAATTTTCAAACGCTTATATCTAGTTTATTTGCAATGATAGCGCAAAACGAATGCTTATTTCGTATCAACAATAATTATACCTACCACCAGAATTAATGGGGATCGATTTTGAGCAATTTTAAATTTGCGATTTTTATAATTTTCAAACGCTTATATCTCGCTTATTTGTAATGATAGCGCAAAACGAATGCTTATTTAGTATCAACAATAATTATACCTACCACCAGAATTAATAGGGATCGATTTTGAGCAATTTTAAATTTGCAATTTTTATAATTTTCAAACGCTTATATCTCGCTTATTTGCAATGATAGCGCAAAACGAATGCTTATTTAGTATCAACAATAATTATACCTACCACCAGAATTAATAGGAATCGATTTCGAGCAATATTGAATTTGCTATTTTTCAAATTTTCAAACGCTTATATCTTGCTTATTTGCAATGATAGCGCAAAACAAATGCTTATTTAGTATCAACAATAATTATACCTACCACCTAAATTAATGGGGATCGATTTTGAGCAATTTTAAATTTGCGATTTTTATAATTTTCAAACGCTTATATCTCGCTTATTTGCAATGATAGCTTATGACGAATGCCTATTTAGTATCAACAATAATTATACCTACCACCAGAATTAATAGGGATCGATTTTGAGCAATTTTAAATTTGCGATTTTTATAATTTTCAAACGCTTATATCTCGCTTACTTGCAATGATAGCGCAAAACGAATGCTTATTTAGTATCAACAATAATTATACCTACCACCAGAATTAATATGGATCGATTTTGAGCAATTTTAAATTTGCGATTTTTATATTCTTCAAACGCTTATATCTCGCTTATTTGCAATGATAGCGCAAAACGAATGCTTATTTGGTATCAACAATAATTATACCTACCACCAGAATTAATAAGGATCGATTTTGAGCAATTTTAAATTTGCGATTTTTATAATTTTCAAACGCTTATATCTCGCTTATTTGCAATGATAGCGCAAAACGAATGCTTATTTAGTATCAACAATAATTATACCTACCACCAGAATTAATGGGGATCGATTTTGAGCAATATTTAATTTGCTATTTTTCAAATTTTCAAACGCTTATATCTCGCTTATTTGCAATGATAGCGCAAAACGAATGCTTATTTAGTATCAACAATAATTATCCCTACCGCCAGAATTAATAGGGATCGATTTTGAGCAATTTTAAATTTGCGATTTTTATAATTTTCAAACGCTTATATCTCGCTTATTTGCAATGATAGCAAAAAAGAAGGCTTATTTAGTATCAACAATATTTATACCTACCACCAGAATTAATGGGGATCGATTTTGAGCAATTTTAAATTTGCGATTTTTATAAATTTCAAACGCTTATATCTCGCTTATTTGTAATGATAGCGCAAAACATATGCTTATTTCGTATCAACAATAATTATTCCTACCACCAGAATTAATAGGGATCGATTTTGAGCAATTTTAAATTTGCGATTTTTATAATTTTCAAACGCTTATATCTCGCTTATTTGCAATGATAGCGCATAACGAATGCTTATTTAGTATCAACAATAATTATACCTACCACCAGAATTAATGAGGATCGATTTTGAGCAATTTTAAATTTGCGATTTTTATAATTTTCAAACGCTTATATCTCGCTTATTTGCAATGATAGCGCAAAACGAATGCTTATTTAGTATCAACAATAATTATACCTACCACCAGAATCAATGGGGATCGATTTTGAGCAATTTTTAATTTGCTATTTTTCAAATTTTCAAACGCTTATATCTCGCTTATTTGCAATGATAGCGCAAAACGAATGCTTATTTGGTATCAACAATAATTATACCTACCACCAGAATTAATAAGGATCGATTTTGAGCTATTTTAAAATTGCGATTTTTCAAATTTTCAAACGCTTATATCCCGCTTATTTGCAATGATAGCGCAAAACGAATGCTTATTTAGTATCGACAATAATTATACCTACCACCAGAATTAATAGGGATCGATTTTGAGCAATTTTAAATTTGCGATTTTTATAATTTTCAAACGCTTATATCTCGCTTATTTGCAATGATAGCGCAAAACGAATGCTTATTTAGTATCAACAATAATTATACCTACCACCAGAATTAATGGGGATCGATTTTGAGCAATATTTAATTTGCTATTTTTCAAATTTTCAAACGCTTATATCTCGCTTATTTGCAATGATAGCGCAAAACGAATGCTTATTTAGTATCAACAATAATTATCCCTACCACCAGAATTAATAGGGATCGATTTTGAGCAATTTTAAATTTGCGATTTTTATAATTTTCAAACGCTTATATCTCGCTTATTTGCAATGATAGCAAAAAAGAAGGCTTATTTAGTATCAACAATATTTATACCTACCACCAGAATTAATGGGGATCGATTTTGAGCAATTTTAAATTTTCGATTTTTATAAATTTCAAACGCTTATATCTCGCTTATTTGTAATGATAGCGCAAAACATATGCTTATTTCGTATCAACAATAATTATTCCTACCACCAGAATTAATAGGGATCGATTTTGAGCAATTTTAAATTTGCGATTTTTATAATTTTCAAACGCTTATATCTCGCTTATTTGCAATGATAGCGCAAAACGAATGCTTATTTAGTATCAACAATAATTATACCTACCACCAGAATTAATGAGGATCGATTTTGAGCAATTTTAAATTTGCGATTTTTATAATTTTCAAACGCTTATATCTCGCTTATTTGCAATGATAGCGCAAAACGAATGCTTATTTAGTATCAACAATAATTATACCTACCACCAGAATCAATGGGGATCGATTTTGAGCAATTTTTAATTTGCTATTTTTCAAATTTTCAAACGCTTATATCTCGCTTATTTGCAATGATAGCGCAAAACGAATGCTTATTTGGTATCAACAATAATTATACCTACCACCAGAATTAATAAGGATCGATTTTGAGCTATTTTAAAATTGCGATTTTTCAAATTTTCAAACGCTTATATCTCGCTTATTTGCAATGATAGCGCAAAACGAATGCTTATTTAGTATCGACAATAATTATACCTACCACCAGAATTAATAGGGATCGATTTTGAGCAATTTTAAATTTGCGATTTTTATAATTTTCAAACGCTTATATCTCGCTTATTTGCAATGATAGCAAAAACGAAGGCTTAGATAGTATCCACAATATTTATACCTACCACCAGAATTAATGGGGATCGATTTTGAGCAATTTTAAATTTGCAATTTTTATAATTTTCAAACGCTTATATCTAGTTTATTTGCAATGATAGCGCAAAACGAATGCTTATTTCGTATCAACAATAATTATACCTACCACCAGAATTAATAGGGATCGATTTTGAGCAATTTTAAATTTGCGATTTTTATAATTTTCAAACGCTTATATCTCGCTTATTTGTAATGATAGCGCAAAACGAATGCTTATTTAGTATCAACAATAATTATACCTACCACCAGAATTAATAGGGATCGATTTTGAGCTATTTTAAAATTGCGATTTTTCAAATTTTCAAACGCTTATATCTCGCTTATTTGCAATGATAGCGCAAAACGAATGCTTATTTAGTATCAACAATAATTATACCTACCACCAGAATCAATGGGGATCGATTTTGAGCAATTTTAAATTTGCTATTTTTCAAATTTTCTAACGCTTATATCTCGCTTATTTGCAATGATAGCGCAAAACGAATGCTTATTTGGTATCAACAATAATTATACCTACCACCAGAATTAATAAGGATCGATTTTGAGCTATTTTAAAATTGCGATTTTTCAAATTTTCAAACGCTTATATCTCGCTTATTTGCAATGATAGCGCAAAACGAATGCTTATTTAGTATCGACAATAATTATACCTACCACCAGAATTAATAGGGATCGATTTTGAGCAATTTTAAATTTGCGATTTTTATAATTTTCAAACGCTTATATCTCGCTTATTTGCAATGATAGCGCAAAACGAATGCTTATTTAGTATCAACAATAATTATACCTACCACCAGAATTAATGGGGATCGATTTTGAGCAATATTTAATTTGCTATTTTTCAAATTTTCAAACGCTTATATCTCGCTTATTTGCAATGATAGCGCAAAACGAATGCTTATTTAGTATCAACAATAATTATCCCTACCACCAGAATTAATAGGGATCGATTTTGAGCAATTTTAAATTTGCGATTTTTATAATTTTCAAACGCTTATATCTCGCTTATTTGCAATGATAGCAAAAAAGAAGGCTTATTTAGTATCAACAATATTTATACCTACCACCAGAATTAATGGGGATCGATTTTGAGCAATTTTAAATTTGCGATTTTTATAAATTTCAAACGCTTATATCTCGCTTATTTGTAATGATAGCGCAAAACATATGCTTATTTCGTATCAATAATAATTATTCCTACCACCAGAATTAATAGGGATCGATTTTGAGCAATTTTAAATTTGCGATTTTTATAATTTTCAAACGCTTATATCTCGCTTATTTGCAATGATAGCGCAAAACGAATGCTTATTTAGTATCAACAATAATTATACCTACCACCAGAATTAATGAGGATCGATTTTGAGCAATTTTAAATTTGCGATTTTTATAATTTTCAAACGCTTATATCTCGCTTATTTGCAATGATAGCGCAAAACGAATGCTTATTTAGTATCAACAATAATTATACCTACCACCAGAATCAATGGGGATCGATTTTGAGCAATTTTTAATTTGCTATTTTTCCAATTTTCAAACGCTTATATCTCGCTTATTTGCAATGATAGCGCAAAACGAATGCTTATTTGGTATCAACAATAATTATACCTACCACCAGAATTAATAAGGATCGATTTTGAGCTATTTTAAAATTGCGATTTTTCAAATTTTCAAACGCTTATATCTCGCTTATTTGCAATGATAGCGCAAAACGAATGCTTATTTAGTATCGACAATAATTATACCTACCACCAGAATTAATAGGGATCGATTTTGAGCAATTTTAAATTTGCGATTTTTATAATTTTCAAACGCTTATATCTCGCTTATTTGCAATGATAGCAAAAACGAAGGCTTAGATAGTATCCACAATATTTATACCTACCACCAGAATTAATGGGGATCGATTTTGAGCAATTTTAAATTTGCAATTTTTATAATTTTCAAACGCTTATATCTAGTTTATTTGCAATGATAGCGCAAAACGAATGCTTATTTCGTATCAACAATAATTATACCTACCACCAGAATTAATGGGGATCGATTTTGAGCAATTTTAAATTTGCGATTTTTATAATTTTCAAACGCTTATATCTCGCTTATTTGCAATGATAGCAAAAACGAAGGCTTAGATAGTATCCACAATATTTATACCTACCACCAGAATTAATGGGGATCGATTTTGAGCAATTTTAAATTTGCAATTTTTATAATTTTCAAACGCTTATATCTAGTTTATTTGCAATGATAGCGCAAAACGAATGCTTATTTCGTATCAACAATAATTATACCTACCACCAGAATTAATGGGGATCGATTTTGAGCAATTTTAAATTTGCGATTTTTATAATTTTCAAACGCTTATATCTCGCTTATTTGTAATGATAGCGCAAAACGAATGCTTATTTAGTATCAACAATAATTATACCTACCACCAGAATTAATAGGGATCGATTTTGAGCAATTTTAAATTTGCAATTTTTATAATTTTCAAACGCTTATATCTCGCTTATTTGCAATGATAGCGCAAAACGAGTGCTTATTTAGTATCAACAATAATTATACCTACCACCAGAATTAATAGGAATCGATTTCGAGCAATATTTAATTTGCTATTTTTCAAATTTTCAAACGCTTATATCTTGCTTATTTGCAATGATAGCGCAAAACGAATGCTTATTTAGTATCAACAATAATTATACCTACCACCTAAATTAATGGGGATCGATTTTGAGCAATTTTAAATTTGCGATTTTTATAATTTTCAAACGCTTATATCTCGCTTACTTGCAATGATAGCGCAAAACGAATGCTTATTTAGTATCAACAATAATAATACCTACCACCAGAATTAATATGGATCGATTTTGAGCAATTTTAAATTTGCGATTTTTATAATCTTCAAACGCTTATATCTCGCTTATTTGCAATGATAGCGCAAAACGAATGCTTATTTAGTATCAACAATAATTATACCTACCACCAGAATTAATAAAGATCGATTTTGAGCAATTTTAAATTTGCGATTTTTATAATTTTCAAACGCTTATATCTCGCTTATTTGCAATGATAGCGCAAAACGAATGCTTATTTAGTATCAACAATAATTATACCTATCACCAGAATTAATGGGCATCGATTTTGAGCAATATTTAATTTGCTATTTTTCAAATTTTCAAACGCTTATATCTCGCTTATTTGCAATGATAGCGCAAAACGAAAGCTTATTTAGTATCAACAATAATTATACCTACCACCAGAATTAATAGGGATCGATTTTGAGCAATTTTAAATTTGCGATTTTTAATATTTTCAAACGCTTATATCTCGCTTATTTGCAATGATAGCAAAAAAGAAGGCTTATTTAGTATCAACAATATTTATACCTACCACCAGAATTAATGGGGATCGATTTTGAGCAATTTTAAATTTGCGATTTTTATAAATTTCAAACGCTTATATCTCGCTTATTTGTAATGATAGCGCAAAACGAATGCTTATTTCGTATCAACAATAATTATTCGTACCACCAGAATTAATAGGGATCGATTTTGAGCAATTTTAAATTTGCGATTTTTATAATTTTCAAACGCTTATATCTCGCTTATTTGCAATGATAGGGCAAAACGAATGCTTATTTAGTATCAACAATAATTATACCTACCACCAGAATTAATGGGGATCGATTTTGAGCAATTTTAAATTTGCGATTTTTCAAATTTTCAAACGCTTATATCTCGCTTATTTGCAATGATAGCGCAAAACGAATGCTTATTTAGTATCAACAATAATTATACCTACCACCAGAATTAATGGGGATCGATTTTGAGCAATTTTTAATTTGCTATTTTTCAAATTTTCAAACGCTTATATCTCGCTTATTTGCAATGATAGCGCAAAACGAATGCTTATTTAGTATCAACAATAATTATACCTACCACCAGAATTAATAAGGATCGATTTTGAGCTATTTTTAATTTGCGATTTTTCAAATTTTCAAACGCTTATATCTCGCTTATTTGCTATGATAGCGCAAAACGAATGCTTATTTAGTATCGACAATAATTATACCTACAACCAGAATTAATGGGGATCGATTTTGAGCAATTTTAAATTTGCGATTTTTATAATTTGCAAACGCTTATATCTCGCTTATTTGCAATGATAGCAAAAACGAAGGCTTAGTTAGTATCCACAATATTTATACCTACCACCAGAATTAATGGGGATCGATTTTGAGCAATTTTAAATTTGCGATTTTTATAATTTTCAAACGCTTGTATCTCGTTTATTTGCAATGATAGCGCAAAACGAATGCTTATTTCGTATCAACAATAATTATACCTACCACCAGAATTAATGGGGATTGATTTTGAGCAATTTTAAATTTGCGATTTTTAAAATTTTCAAACGCTTATATCTCGCTTATTTGCAATGATAGCGCAAAACGAATGCTTATTTAGTATCAACAATCATTATACCTACCACCAGAATTAATAGGGATCGATTTTGAGCAATTTTAAATTAGCAATTTTTATAATTTTCAAACGCTTATATCTCGCTTATTTGCAATGATAGCGCAAAACGAATGCTTATTTAGTATCAACAATAATTATACCTACCACCAGAATTAATAGGAATCGATTTCGAGCAATATTTAATTTGCTATTTTTCAAATTTTCAAACGCTTATATCTCGCTTATTTGCAATGATAGCGCAAAACGAATGCTTATTTAGTATCAACAATAATTATACGTACCACCTAAATTAATGGGTATCGATTTTGAGCAATTTTAAATTTGCGATTTTTCAAATTTTCAAACGCTTATATCTCGCTTATTTGCAATGATAGCGCAAAACGAATGCTTATTTAGTATCAACAATAATTATACCTACCACCAGAATTAATAGGGATCGATTTTAAGCAATTTTAAATTTGCGATTTTTCAAATTTTCAAACGCTTATATCTCGCTTATTTGCAATGATAGCGCATAACGAATGCTTATTTAGTATCAACAATAATTATACCTACCACCAGAATTAATGGGGATCGATTTTGAGCAATTTTAAATTTGCGATTTTTCAAATTTTCAAACGCTTATATCTCGCTTATTTGCAATGATAGCGCAAAACGAATGCTTATTTAGTATCAACAATAATTATACCTACCACCAGAATTAAAAAGGATCGATTTTGAGCAATTTTAAATTTGCGATTTTTCAAATTTTCAAACGCTTATATCTCGCTTATTTGCAATGATAGCGCAAAACGAATGCTTATTATGTATCAAAAATAATTATACCTACCACCAGAATTAATAAGGATCGATTTTGAGCAATTTTAAATTTGCGATTTTTCAAATTTTCAAACGCTTATATCTCGCTTATTTGCAATGATAGCGCAAAACGAATGCTTATTTAGTATCAACAATAATTATACCTACCACCAGAATTAATGGGGACGATTTTGAGCAATTTTAAATTTGCGATTTTTCAAATTTTCAAACGCTTATATCTCGCTTATTTGCAATGATAGCGCAAAACGAATGCTTATTTAGTATCAACAATAATTATACCTACCACCAGAATTAATGGGGATCGATTTTGAGCAATTTTAAATTTGCGATTTTTCAAATTTTCAAACGCTTATATCTCGCTTATTTGCAATGATAGCGCAAAACGAATGCTTATTTAGTATCAACAATAATTATACCTACCACCAGAATTAATAGGAATCGATTTTGAGCAATTATAAATTTGCGATTTTTCAAATTTTCAAACGCTTATATCTCGCTTATTTGCAATGATAGCGCAAAACGAATGCTTATTTAGTATCAACAATAATTATACCTACCACCAGAATTAATGGGGATCGATTTTGAGCAATTTTAAATTTGCGATTTTTCAAATTTTCAAACGCTTATATCTCGCTTATTTGCAATGATAGCGCAAAACGAATGCTAATTTAGTATCAACAATAATTATACCTACCACCAGAATTAATGGGGATCGATTTTGAACAATTTTAAATTTGCGATTTTTCAAATTTTCAAACGCTTATATCTCGCTTATTTGCAATGATAGCGCAAAATGAATGCTAATTTAGTATCAACAATAATTATACCTACCACCAGAATTAATAGGGATCGATTTTGAGCAATTTTTAATTTGCGATTTTTCAAATTTTCAAACGCTTATATCTCGCTTATTTGCAATGATAGCGCAAAACGAATGCTTATTTAGTATCAACAATAATGATACATACCACCAGAATTAATGGGGATCGATTTTGAGCAATTTTAAATTTGCGATTTTTCAAATTTTCAAACGCTTATATTTCGCTTATTTGCAATGATAGCGCAAAACGAATGCTTATTTAGTATCAACAATAATTATACCTACCACCAGAATTAATGGGGATCGATTTTGAGCAATTTTAAATTTGCGATTTTTCAAATTTTCAAACGCTTATATCTCGCTTATTTGCAATGATAGCGCAAAACGAATGCTTATTTAGTATCAACAATAATTATACCTACCACCAGAATTAATGGGGATCGATTTTGAGCAATTTTAAATTTGCGATTTTTCAAATTTTCAAACGCTTATATCTCGCTTATTTGCAATGATAGCGCAAAACGAATGCTTATTTAGTATCAACAATAATTATACCTACCACCAGAATTAATAGGGATCGATTTTGAGCAATTTTAAATTTGCGATTTTTCAAATTTTCAAACGCTTATATCTCGCTTATTTGCAATGATAGCGCAAAACGAATGCTTATTTAGTATCAACAATAATTATACCTACCACCAGAATTAATAAGGATCGATTTTGAGCAATTTTAAATTTGCTATTTTTTAAATTTTCAAACGCTTAGATCTCGCTTATTTGCAATGATAGGGCAAAATGAATGCTTATAAAGTATCAACAATAATTATACCTACCACTAGAATTAATGGGGATCGATTTTGAGCAATTTTAAATTTGCGATTTTTCAAATTTTCAAACGCTTATATCTCGCTTATTTGCAATGATAGCGCAAAACGAATGCTTATTTAGTATCAACAATAATTATACCTACCACCAGAATTAATATGGATCGATTTTTAGCAATTTTAAATTTGCGATTTTTCAAATTTTCAAACGCTTATATCTCGCTTATTTGCAATGATAGCGCAAAACGAATGCTTATTTAGTATCAACAATAATTATACCTACCACCAGAATTAATCGGGATCGATTTTGAGCAATTTTAAATTTGCGATTTTTCAAATTTTCAAACGCTTATATCTCGCTTATTTGCAATGATAGCGCAAAACGAATGCTTATTTAGTATCAACAATAATTATACCAACCACCAGAATTAATTAAGATCGATTTTGAGCAATTTTAAATTTGCGATTTTTCAAATTTTCAAACGCTTATATCTCGCTTATTTGCAATGATAGCGCAAAACGAATGCTTATTTAGTATCAACAATAATTATACCTACCACCAGAATTAATGGGGATCGATTTTGAGCAATTTTAAATTTGCGATTTTTCAAATTTTCAAACGCTTATATCTCGCTTATTTGCAATGATAGCGCAAAACGAATGCTTATTTAGTATCAACAATAATTATACCTACCACCAGAATTAATGGGGATCGATTTTGAGCAATTTTAAATTTGTGATTTTTCAAATTTTCAAACGCTTATATCTCGCTTATTTGCAATGATAGCGCAAAACGAATGCTTATTTAGTATCAACAATAATTATACCTACCACCAGAATTAATAAGGATCGATTTTGAGCAATTTTAAATTTGCGATTTTTCAAATTTTCAAACGCTTATATCTCGCTTATTTGCAATGATAGCGCAAAACGAATGCTTATTTAGTATCAACAATAATTATACCTACCACCAGAATTAATGGGGATCGATTTTGAGCAATTTTAAATTTGCGATTTTTCAAATTTTCAAACGCTTATATCTCGCTTATTTGCAATGACAGCGCAAAAAGAATGCTTATTTAGTATCAACAATAATTATACCTACCACCAGAATTAATGGGGATCGATTTTGAGCAATTTTAAATTTGCGATTTTTCAAATTTTCAAACGCTTATATCTCGCTTATTTGCAATGATAGCGCAAAACGAATGCTTATTTAGTATCAACAAAAATTATACCTACCACCAGAATTAATGGGGATCGATTTTGAGCAATTTTAAATTTGCGATTTTTCAAATTTTCAAACGCTTATATCTCGCTTATTTGCAATGATAGCGCAAAACGAATGCTTATTTAGTATCAACAATAATTATACCTACCACCAGAATTAATGGGGATCGATTTTGAGCAATTTAAAATTTGCGATTTTTCAAATTTTCAAACGCTTATATCTCGCTTATTTGCAATGATATCGCAAAACGAATGCTTATTTAGTATCAACAATAATTATACCTACCACCAGAATTAATAAGGATCGATTTTGAGCAATTTTTAATTTGCGATTTTTCAAATTTTCAAACGCTTATATCTCGCTTATTTGCAATGATAGCGCAAAACAAATGCTTATTTAGTATCAACAATAATTATACCTACCACCAGAATTAATGGGGATCGATTTTGAGCAATTTGAAATTTGCGATTTTCAAATTTTCAAACGCTTATATCTCGCTTATTTGCAATGATAGCGCAAAACGAATGCTTATTTAGTATCAACAATAATTATACCTACCACCAGAATTAAAAAGGATCGATTTTGAGCAATTTTAAATTTGCGATTTTTCAAATTTTCAAACGCTTATATCTCGCTTATTTGCAATGATAGCGCAAAACGAATGCTTATTAAGTATCAAAAATAATTATACCTACCACCAGAATTAATGGGGATCGATTTTGAGCAATTTTAAATTTGCGATTTTTCAAATTTTCAAACGCTTATATCTCGCTTATTTGCAATGATAGCGCAAAACGAATGCTTATTTAGTATCAACAATAATTATACCTACCACCAGAATTAAAAGGGATCGATTTTGAGCAATTTTAAATTTGCGATTTTTCAAATTTTCAAACGCTTATATCTCGCTTATTTGCAATGATAGCGCAAAACGAATGCTTATTTAGTATCAACAATAATTATACCTACCACCAGAATTATTGGGGATCGATTTTGAGCAATTTTAAATTTGCGATTTTTATAATTTTCAAACGCTTATATCTCGCTTATTTGCAATGATAGCGCAAAACAAATGCTTATTTAGTATCAACAATAATTATACCTACCACCAGAATTAATGGGGATCGATTTTGAGCAATTTAAAATTTGCGATTTTTCAAATTTTCAAACGCTTATATCTCGCTTATTTGCAATGATAGCGCAAAAAGAATGCTTATTTAGTATCAACAATAATTATACCTACCACCAGAATTAATGGGGATCGATTTTGAGCAATTTTAAATTTGCGATTTTTCAAATTTTCAAACGCTTATATCTCGCTTATTTGCAATGATAGCGCAAAACGAATGCTTATTTAGTATCAACAATAATTATACCTACCACCAGAATTAATGGGGATCGATTTTGAGCAATTTTAAATTTGCGATTTTTCAAATTTTCAAACGCTTATATCTCGCTTATTTGCAATGATAGCGCAAAACGAATGCTTATTTAGTATCAACAATAATTATACCTACCACCAGAATTAATGGGGATCGATTTTGAGCAATTTTAAATTTGCGATTTTTCAAATTTTCAAACGCTTATATCTCGCTTATTTGCAATGATAGCGCAAAACGAATGCTTATTTAGTATCAACAATAATTATACCTACCACCAGAATTATTGGGGATCGATTTTGAGCAATTTTAAATTTGCAATTTTTCAAATTTTCAAACGCTTATATCTCGCTTATTTGCAATGATAGCGCAAAACGAATGCTTATTTAGTATCAACAATAATTATACCTACCACCAGAATTAATGGGGATCGATTTTGAGCAATTTTAAATTTGCGATTTTTCAAATTTTCAAACGCTTATATCTCGCTTATTTGCAATGATAGCGCAAAACGAATGCTTATTTAGTATCAACAATAATTATACCTACCACCAGAATTATCGGGGATCGATTTTGAGAAATTTTTAATTTGCGATTTTTCAAATTTTCAAACGCTTATATCTCGCTTATTTGCAATGATAGCGCAAAACGAATGCTTATTTAGTATCAACAATAATTATACCTACCACCAGAATTAATAGGGATCGATTTTGAGCAATTTTAAATTTGCGATTTTTCAAATTTTCAAACGCTTATATCTCGCTTATTTGCAATGATAGCGCAAAACAAATGCTTATTTAGTATCAACAATAATTATACCTACCACCAGAATTAATATGGATCGATTTTGAGCAATTTTAAATTTGCGATTTTTCAAATTTTCAAACGCTTATATCTCGCTTATTTGCAATGATAGCGCAAAACGAATGCTTATTTAGTATCAACAATAATTATACCTACCACCAGAATTAATTGGGATCGATTTTGAGAAATTTTTAATTTGCGATTTTTAAAATTTTCAAACGCTTATATCTCGCTTATTTGCAATGATAGCGCAAAACGAATGCTTATTTTGTATCAACAATAATTATACCTACCACCAGAATTAACGGGGATCGATTTTGAGCAATTTTAAATTTGCGATTTTTCAAATTTTCAAACGCTTATATCTCGCTTATTTGCAATGATAGTGCAAAAAGATAGCTTATTTAGTATCAACAATAATTATATCTAACACCAGAATTAATGGGGATCGATTTTGAGCAATTTTAAATTTGCGATTTTTCAAATTTTAAAACGCTTATATCTCACTTATTTGCAATGATAGCGCAAAACGAATGCTTATTTAGTATCAACAATAATTATACCTACCACCAGAATTAATGGGGATCGATTTTGAGCAATTTTAAATTTGCGATTTTTCAAATTTTCAAACGCTTATATCTCGCTTATTTGCAATGATAGCGCAAAACGAATGCTTATTTAGTATCAACAATAATTATACCTACCACCAGAATTAATGGGGATCGATTTTGAGCAATTTTAGATTTGCGATTTTTCAAATTTTCAAACGCTTATATCTCGCTTATTTGCAATGATAGCGCAAAACGAATGCTTATTTAGTATCAACAATAATTGTACCTACCACCAGAATTAATATGGATCGATTTTGAGCAATTTAAAATTTGCGATTTTTCAAATTTTCAAACGCTTATATCTCGCTTATTTGCAATGATAGTGCAAAACGAATGCTTATTTAGTATCAACAATAATTATACCTACCACCAGAATTAATGGGGATCGATTTTGAGCAATTTTAAATTTGCGATTTTTAAAATTTTCAAACGCTTATATCTCGCTTATTTGCAATGATAGCGCAAAACGAATGCTTATTTAGTATCAACAATAATTATACCTATCACCAGAATTAATGGGGATCGATTTTGAGCAATTTTAAATTTGCGATTTTTCAAATTTTCAAACGCTTATATCTCGCTTATTTGCAATGATAGCGCAAAACGAATGCTTATTTAGTATCAACAATAATTATACCTACCACCAGAATTAATGTGGATCGATTTTGAGCAATTTTAAATTTGCGATTTTTCAAATTTTCAAACGCTTATATCTCGCTTATTTGCAATGATAGCGCAAAACGAATGCTTATTTAGTATCAACAATAATTATACCTACCACCAGAATTAATGTGGATCGATTTTGAGCAATTTTTAAATTTGCGATTTTTCAAATTTTCAAACGCTTATATCTCGCTTATTTGCAATGATAGCGCAAAACGAATGCTTATTTAGTATCAACAATAATTATACCTACCACCAGAATTAATGGGGATCGGTTTTGAGCAATTTAAAATTTGCGATTTTTCAAATTTTCAAACGCTTATATCTCGCTTATTTGCAATGATAGCGCAAAACGAATGCTTATTTAGTATCAACAATAATTATACCTACCACCAGAATTAATGGGGATCGATTTTGAGCAATTTAAAATTTGCGATTTTTCAAATTTTCAAACGCTTATATCTCACTTATTTGCAATCATAGCGCAAAACGAATGCTTATTTAGTATCAACAATAATTATACCTACCTAAAGAATTAATGGGGATCGATTTTGAGCAATTTTAAATTTGCGATTTTTCAAATTTTCAAACGCTTATATCTCGCTTATTTGCAATGATAGCGCAAAACGAATTCTTATTTAGTATCAACAATAATTATACCTACCACCAGAATTAATAAGAATCGATTTTGAGCAATTTTAAATTTGCGATTTTTCAAATTTTCAAACGCTTATATCTCGCTTATTTGCAATGATAGCGCAAAACGAATGCTTATTTAGTATCAACAATAATTATACCTACCACCAGAATTAATGAGGATCGATTTTGAGCAATTTTACATTTGCGATTTTTCAAATTTTCAAACGCTTATATCTCGCTTATTTGCAATGATAGCGCAAAACGAATGCTTATTTAGTATCAACAATAATTATACCTACCACCAGAATTAATAAGGATTGATTTTGAGCAATATTTTAAATTTGCGATTTTTCAAATTTCAAACGCTTAGATCTCTTTAATTTGCAATGATAGCGCAAAACGAATGCTTATTTAGTATCACCAATAATTATACCTACCGCCAGAATTAATGGGGATCGATTTTGAGCAATTTTTAATTTGCGATTTTTCAAATTTTCAAACGCTTATATCTCGCTTATTTGCAATGATAGCGCAAAACGAATGCTTATTTAGTATCAACAATAATTATACCTACCACCAGAATTAATGGGGATCAATTTTGAGCAATTTTAAATTTGCGATTTTTTAAATTTTCAAACGCTTTTATCTCGCTTATAATGATAGCGCAAAACGAATTCTTATTTAGTATCAACAATAATTATACATACCACCAGAATTAATAGGGATCGATTTTGTGAAATTTTTAATTTGCGATTTTTCAAATTTTCAAACGCTTATATCTCGCTTATTTGCAATGATAGCGCAAAACGAATGCTTATTTAGTATCAACAATAATTATACCTACCACCAGAATTAATGGGGATCGATTTTGAGCAATTTTAAATTTGCGATTTTTCAAATTTTCAAACGCTTATATCTCGCTTATTTGCAATGATAGCGCAAAAAGAATGCTTATTTAGTATCAACATTAATTATACCTAACGCCAGAATTAATGGGGATCGATTTTGAGCAATTTTAAATTTGCGATTTTTCAAATTTTCAAACGCTTATATCTCGCTTATTTGCAATGATAGCGCAAAACGAATGCTTATTTAGTATCAACAATAATTATACCTACCACCAGAATTAATGGGGATCGATTTTGAGCAATTTTAAATTTGCGATTTTTCAAATTTTCAAACGCATATATCTCGCTTATTTGCGATGATAGCGCAAAACGAATGCTTATTTAGTATCAACAATAATTATACCTACCACCAGAATTAATAAGGATTGATTTTGAGCAATTTTAAATTTGCGATTTTTCAAATTTTCAAACGCTTATATCTCGCTTATTTGCAATGATAGCGCAAAACGAATGCTTATTTAGTATCAACAATAATTATTCCCTACCACCAGAATTAATAAGAATCGATTTTGAGCAATTTTAAATTTGCGATTTTTCAAAGTTTCAAACGCTTATATCTCGCTTATTTGCAATGATAGCGCAAAACGAATGCTTATTTAGTATCAACAATAATTATACCTACCACCAGAATTAATAAGGATCGATTTTGAGCAATTTTAAATTTGCGATTTTTCAAATTTTCAAAAGCTTATATCTCGCTTATTTGCAATGATAGCGCAAAACGAATGCTTATTTAGTATCAACAATAATTATACCTACCACCAGAATTAATGGGGATCGATTTTGAGCAATTTTAAATTTGCGATTTTTCAAATTTTCAAACGCTTATATCTCGCTTATTTGCAATGATAGCGCAAAACGAATGCTAATTTAGTATCAAAAAATAATTATACCTACCACCAGAATTAATGGGGATCGATTTTGAGCAATTTTAAATTTGCGATTTTTCAAATTTTCAAACGCTTATATCTCGCTTATTTTCAATGATAGCGCAAAACGAATGCTTATTTAGTATCAACAATAATTATACCTACCACCAGAATTAATGGGACCGATTTATAGCAATTTAAAATTTGCGATTTTTCAAATTTTCAAACGCTTATATCTCGCTTATTTGCAATAATAGCGCAAAACGAATGCTTATTTAGTATCAACAATAATTATACCTACCACCAGAATTAATGGGGATCGATTTTGAGCAATTTTAAATTTGCGATTTTTCAAATTTTCAAACGCTAATATCTCGCTTATTTGCAATGATAGCGCAAAACGAATGCTTATTTAGTATCAACAATAATTAAACTTACCACCAGAATTAATGGGGATCGATTTTGAGCAATTTTAAATTTGCGATTTTTCAAATTTTCAAACGCTTATATCTCGCTTATTTGCAATGATAGCGCAAAACGAATGCTTATTTAGTATCAACAATAATTATACCTACCACCAGAATTAATAGGGATCGATTTTGAGCAATTTTAAATTTGCGATTTTTCAAATTTTCAAACGCATATATCTCGCTTATTTGCGATGATAGCGCAAAACGAATGCTTATTTAGTATCAACAATAATTATACCTACCACCAGAATTAATGGGGATCGATTTTGAGCAATTTTAAATTTGCGATTTTTCAAATTTTCAAACGCTTATATCTCGCTTATTTGCAATGATAGCGCAAAACGAATGCTTATTTAGTATCAACAATAATTATACCTACCACCAGAATTAATGGGGATCGATTTTGAGCAATTTTAAATTTGCGATTTTTCAAATTTTCAAACGCGTATATCTCGCTTATTTGCAATGATAGCGCAAAACGAATGCTTATTTAGTATCAACAATAATTATACCTACCACCAGAATTAATGGGGATCGATTTTGAGCAATTTTAAATTTGCGATTTTTCAAATTTTCAAACGCTTATATCTCGCTTATTTGCAATGATAGCGCAAAACGAATGCTTATTTAGTATCAACAATAATTAAACCTACCACCAGAATTAATGGGGATCGATTTTGAGCAATTTTAAATTTGCGATTTTTCAAATTTTCAAACGCTTATATCTCGCTTATTTGCAATGATAGCGCAAAACGAATGCTTATTTAGTATCAACAATAATTATACCTACCACCAGAATTAATGGGGATCGATTTTGAAAAAAATTTTAAATTTGCGATTTTTCAAATTTTCAAACGCATATATCTCGCTTATTTGCGATGATAGCGCAAAACGAATGCTTATTTAGTATCAACAATAATTATACCTACCACCAGAATTAATGCGGATCGATTTTGAGCAATTTTAAATTTGCGATTTTTCAAATTTTCAAACGCTTATATCTCGCTTATTTGCAATGATAGCGCAAAACGAATGCTTATTTAGTATCAACAATAATTATACCTACCACCAGAATTAATGGGGATCGATTTTGAGCAATTTTAAATTTGCGATTTTTCAAATTTTCAAACGCTTATATCTCGCTTATTTGCAATGATAGCGCAAAACGAATGCTTATTTAGTATCAACAATAATTATACCTACCACCAGAATTAATGGGGATCGATTTTGAGCAATTTTAAATTTGCGATTTTTTAAATTTTCAAACGCTTATATCTCGCTTATTTGCAATGATAGCGCAAAACGAATGCTTATTTAGTATCAACAATAATTATACCTACCACCAGAATTAATGGGGATCGATTTTGAGAAATTTTTAATTTGCGATTTTTCAAATTTTCAAACGCTTATATCTCGCTTATTTGCAATGATAGCGCAAAACGAATGCTTATTTAGTATCAACAATAATTATACCTACCACCAGAATTAATGGGGATCGATTTTGAGCAATTTTAAATTTGCGATTTTTCAAATTTTCAAACGCTTATATCTCGCTTATTTGCAATGATAGCGCAAAACGAATGCTTATTTAGTATCAACAATAATTATACCTACCACCAGAATTAATGGGGATCGATTTTGAGCAATTTTAAATTTGCGATTTTTCAAATTTTCAAACGCTTATATCTCGCTTATTTGCAATGATAGCGCAAAACGAATGCTTATTTAGTATCAACAATAATTATACCTACCACCAGAATTAATAAGAATCGATTTTGAGCAATTTTAAATTTGCGATTTTTCAAATTTTCAAACGCTTATATCTCGCTTATTTGCAATGATAGCGCAAAACGAATGCTTATTTAGTATCAACAATAATTATACCTACCACCAGAATTAATGGGGATCGATTTTGAGCAATTTTAAATTTGCGATTTTTCAAATTTTCAAACGCTTATATCTCGCTTATTTGCAATGATAGCGCAAAACGAATGCTAATTTAGTATAAAAAAATAATTATACCTACCACCAGAATTAATGGGGATCGATTTTGAGCAATTTTAAATTTGCGATTTTTCAAATTTTCAAACGCTTATATCTCGCTTATTTTCAATGATAGCGCAAAACGAATGCTTATTTAGTATCAACAATAATTATACCTACCACCAGAATTAATGGGGATCGATTTATAGCAATTTAAAATTTGCGATTTTTCAAATTTTCAAACGCTTATATCTCGCTTATTTGCAATGATAGCGCAAAACGAATGCTTATTTAGTATCAACAATAATTATACCTACCACCAGAATTAATGGGGATCGATTTTGAGCAATTTTAAATTTGCGATTTTTTAAATTTTTAAACGCTTATATCTCGCTTATTTGCAATGATAGCGCAAAACGAATGCTTATTTAGTATCAACAATAATTATACCTACCACCAGAATTAATAGGGATCGATTTTGAGAAATTTTTAATTTGCGATTTTTCAAATTTTCAAACGCTTATATCTCGCTTATTTGCAATGATAGCGCAAAACGAATGCTTATTTAGTATCAACAATAATTATACCTACCACCAGAATTAATGGGGATCGATTTTGAGCAATTTTAAATTTGCGATTTTTCAAATTTTCAAACGCTTATATCTCGCTTATTTGCAATGATAGTGCAAAACGAATGCTTATTTAGTATCAACAATAATTATACCTACCACCAGAATTAATAAGGATCGATTTTGAGCAATTTTAAATTTGCGATTTTTCAAATTTTCAAACGCTTATATCTCGCTTATTTGCAATGATAGCGCAAAACGAATGCTTATTTAGTATCAACAATAATTATACCTACCACCAGAATTAATGGGGATCGATTTTGAGCAATTTTAAATTTGCGATTTTTCAAATTTTCAAACGCTTATATCTCGCTTATTTGCAATGATAGCGCAAAACGAATGCTTATTTAGTATCAACAATAATTATACCTACCACCAGAATTAATGGGGATCGATTTTGAGCAATTTTAAATTTGCGATTTTTCAAATTTTCAAACGCTTATATCTCGCTTATTTGCAATGATAGCGCAAAACGAATGCTTATTTAGTATCAACAATAATTATACCTACCACCAGAATTAATGGGGATCGATTTTGAGCAATTTTAAATTTGCGATTTTTCAAATTTTCAAACGCTTATATCTCGCTTATTTGCAATGATAGCGCAAAACGAATGCTTATTTAGTATCAACAATAATTATACCTACCACCAGAATTAATGGGGATCGATTTTGAGCAATTTTAAATTTGCGATTTTTCAAATTTTCAAACGCTTATATCTCGCTTATTTGCAATGATAGCGCAAAACGAATGCTTATTTAGTATCAACAATAATTATACCTACCACCAGAATTAATGGGGATCGATTTTGAGCAATTTTAAATTTGCGATTTTTCAAATTTTCAAACGCTTATATCTCGCTTATTTGCAATGATAGCGCAAAACGAATGCTTATTTAGTATCAACAATAATTATACCTACCACCAGAATTAATGGGGATCGATTTTGAGCAATTTTAAATTTGCGATTTTTCAAATTTTCAAACGCTTATATCTTGCTTATTTGCTATGATAGCGCAAAATGAATGCTTATTTAGTATGAACAATAATTATACCTACCACCAGAATTAATGGGAATCGATTTTGAGCAATTTTAAATTTGCGATTTTTCAAATTTTCAAACGCTTTTATCTCGCTTATTTGCAATGATAGCGCAAAACGAATGCTTATTTAGTATCAACAATAATTATACCTACCACCAGAATTAATAAGGATCGATTTTGAGCAATTTTAATTTGCGATTTTTCAAATTTTCAAACGCTTATATCTCGCTTATTTGCAATGATAGCGCAAAACGAATGCTTATTTAGTATCAACAATAATTATACCTACCACCAGAATTAATGGGGATCGATTTTGAGCAATTTTAAATTTGCGATTTTTCAAATTTTCAAACGCTTATATCTCGCTTATTTGCAATGATAGCGCAAAACGAATGCTTATTTAGTATCAACAATAATTATACCTACCACCAAAATTAATAGGGATCGATTTTGAGCAATTTTAAATTTGCGATTTTTCAAATTTTCAAACGCTTATATCTTGCTTATTTGCTATGATAGCGCAAAATGAATGCTTATTTAGTATGAACAATAATTATACCTACCACCAGAATTAATAAGGATCGATTTTGAGCAATTTTAAATTTGCGATTTTTCAAATTTTCAAACGCTTATATCTCGCTTATTTGCAATGATAGCGCAAAACGAATGCTAATTTAGTATCAAAAAATAATTATACCTACCACCAGAATTAATGGGGATCGATTTTGAGCAATTTTAAATTTGCGATTTTTCAAATTTTCAAACGCTTATATCTCGCTTATTTTCAATGATAGCGCAAAACGAATGCTTATTTAGTATCAACAATAATTATACCTACCACCAGAAATAATGGGGATCGATTTATAGCAATTTAAAATTTGCGATTTTTCAAATTTTCAAACGCTTATATCTCGCTTATTTGCAATGATAGCGCAAAACGAATGCTTATTTAGTATCAACAATAATTATACCTACCACCAGAATTAATGGGGATCGATTTTGAGCAATTTTAAATTTGCGATTTTTTAAATTTTCAAACGCTTATATCTCGCTTATTTGCAATGATAGCGCAAAACGAATGCTTATTTAGTATCAACAATAATTATACCTACCACCAGAATTAATGGGGATCGATTTTGAGCAATTTTAAATTTGCGATTTTTCAAATTTTCAAACGCTTATATCTCGCTTATTTGCAATGATAGCGCAAAACGAATGCTTATTTAGTATCAACAATAATTATACCTACCACCAGAATTAATGGGGATCGATTTTGAGCAATTTTAAATTTGCGATTTTTCAAATTTTCAAACGCTTATATCTCGCTTATTTGCAATGATAGCGCAAAACGAATGCTTATTTAGTATCAACAATAATTATACCTACCACCAGAAGTAATGGGGATCGATTTTGAGCAATTTTAAATTTGCGATTTTTCAAATTTTCAAACGCTTATATCTCGCTTATTTGCAATGATAGCGCAAAACGAATGCTTATTAGTATCAACAATAATTATACCTACCACCAGAATTAATGGGGATCGATTTTGAGCAATTTTAAATTTGCGATTTTTCAAATTTTCAAACGCTTATATCTCGCTTATTTGCAATGATAGCGCAAAACGAATGCTTATTTAGTATCAACAATAATTATACCTACCACCAGAATTAATAAGGATCGATTTTGAGCAATTTTAAATTTGCGATTTTTCAAATTTTCAAACGCTTATATCTCGCATATTTGCAATGATAGCGCAAAACGAATGCTTATTTAGTATCAACAATAATTATGCCTACCACCAGAATTAATGGGGATCGATTTTGAGCAATTTTAAATTTGCGATTTTTCAAATTTTCAAACGCTTATATCTTGCTTATTTGCTATGATAGCGCAAAATGAATGCTAATTTAGTATGAACAATAATTATACCTACCACCAAAATTAATGGGGATCGATTTTGAGCAATTTTAAATTTGCGATTTTTCAAATTTTCAAACGCTTATATCTCGCTTATTTGCAATGATAGCGCAAAACGAATGCTTATTTAGTATCAACAATAATTATACCTACCACCAGAATTAATAAGGATCGATTTTGAGCAATTTTAATTTGCGATTTTTCAAATTTTCAAACGCTTATATCTCGCTTATTTGCAATGATAGCGCAAAACGAATGCTTATTTAGTATCAACAATAATTATACCTACCACCAGAATTAATGGGGATCGATTTTGAGCAATTTTAAATTTGCGATTTTTCAAATTTTCAAACGCTTATATCTCGCTTATTTGCAATGATAGCGCAAAACGAATGCTTATTTAGTATCAACAATAATTATACCTACCACCAGAATTAATGGGGATCGATTTTGAGCAATTTTAAATTTGCGATTTTTCAAATTTTCAAACGCTTATATCTTGCTTATTTGCTATGATAGCGCAAAATGAATGCTTATTTAGTATGAACAATAATTATACCTACCACCAGAATTAATGGGGATCGATTTTGAGCAATTTTAAATTTGCGATTTTTCAAATTTTCAAACGCTTATATCTCGCTTATTTGCAATGATAGCGCATAACGAATGCTTATTTAGTATCAACAATAATTATACCTACCACCAGAATTAATGGGGATCGATTTTGAGCCATTTTAATTTGCGATTTTTCAAATTTTCAAACGCTTATATCTCGCTTATTTGCAATGATAGCGCAAAACGAATGCTTATTTAGTATCAACAATAATTATACCTACCACCAGAATTAATGGGGATCGATTTTGAGCAATTTTAAATTTGCGATTTTTCAAATTTTGAAACCCTTATATCTCGCTTATTTGCAATGATAGCGCAAAACGAATGCTAATTTAGTATCAACAATAATTATACCTACCACCAGAATTAATACGGATCGATTTTGAGCAATTTTAAATTTGCGATTTTTCAAATTTTCAAACGCTTATATCTCGCTTATTTGCAATGATAGCGCAAAACGAATGCTTATTTAGTATCAACAATAATTATACCTACCACCAGAATTAATGGGGATCGATTTTGAGCAATTTTAAATTAACGATTTTTCAAATTTTCAAACGCTTATATCTCGCTTATTTGCAATGATAGCGCAAAACGAATGCTTATTTAGTATCAACAATAATTATACCTACCACCAGAATTAATGGGGATCGATTTTGAGCAATTTTAAATTTGCGATTTTTCAAATTTTCAAACGCTTATATCTCGCTCATTTGCAATGATAGCGCAAAACGAATGCTTATTTAGTATCAACAATAATTATACCTACCACCAGAATTAATGGGGATCGATATTGAGCAATTTTAAATTTGCGATTTTTCAAATTTTCAAACGCTTATTTCTCGCTTATTTGCAATGATAGCGCAAAACGAATGCTTATTTAGTATCAAAAATAATTATACCTACCACCAGAATTAATGAGGATCGATTTTGAGCAATTTTAAATTTGCGATTTTTCAAATTTTCAAACGCTTATATCTCGCTTATTTGCAATGATAGCGCAAAACGAATGCTTATTTAGTATCAACAATAATTATACCTACCACCAGAATTAATGGGGATCGATTTTGAGCAATTTTAAATTTGCGATTTTTCAAATTTTCAAACGCTTATATCTCGCTTATTTGCAATGATAGCGCAAAACGAATGCTTATTTAGTATCAACAATAATTATACCTACCACCAGAATTAATGGGGATCGATTTTGAGCAATTTTAAATTTGCGATTTTTCAAATTTTCAAACGCTTATATCTCGCTTATTTGCAATGATAGCGCAAAACGAATGCTTATTTAGTATCAACAATAATTATACCTACCACCAGAAATAATAAGAATCGATTTTGAGAAATTTTTAATTTGCGATTTTTCAAATTTTCAAACGCTTATATCTCGCTTATTTGCAATGATAGCGCAAAACGAATGCTTATTTAGTATCAACAATAATTATACCTACCACCAGAATTAATGGGGATCGATTTTGAGAAATTTTTAATTTGAGATTTTACAAATTTTCAAACGCTTATATCTCGCTTATTTGCAATGATAGCGCAAAACGAATGCTTATTTAGTATCAACAATAATTACACCTACCTCCAGAATTAATAAGGATCGATTTTGAGCAATTTTAAATTTGCGATTTTTCAAATTTTCAAACGCTTATATCTCGCTTATTTGCAATGATAGCGCAAAACGAATGCTTATTTAGTATCAACAATAATTATACCTACCACCAGAATTAATGGGGATCGATTTTGAGCAATTTAAAATTTGCGATTTTTCAAATTTTCAAACGCTTATATCTCGCTTATTTGAATTGATAGCGCAAAACGAATGCTTTTTTAGTATCAACAATAATTATACCTACCACCAGAATTAATAGGGATCGATTTTGAGCAATTTTAAATTTGCGATTTTTCAAATTTTCAAACGCTTATATCTCGCTTATTTGCAATGATAGCGCAAAACGAATGCTTATTTAGTATCAACAATAATTATACCTACCACCAGAATTAATGGGGATCGATTTTGAGCAATTTTAAATTTGCGATTTTTCAAATTTTCAAACGCTTATATCTCGCTTATTTGCAATGATAGCGCAAAACGAATGCTTATTTAGTATCAACAATAATTACACCTACCACCAGAATTAATGGGGATCGATTTTGAGCAATTTTAAATTTGCGATTTTTCAAATTTTCAAACGCTTATATCTCGCTTATTTGCAATGATAGCGCAAAACGAATGCTTATTTAGTATCAAAAATAATTATACCTACCACCAGAATTAATGGGGATCGATTTTGAGCAATTTTAAATTTGCGATTTTTAAAATTTTCAAACGCTTATATCTCGCTTATTTGCAATGATAGCGCAAAACGAATGCTTATTTTGTATCAACAATAATTATACCTACCACCAGAATTAACGGGGATCGATTTTGAGCAATTTTAAATTTGCGATTTTTCAAATTTTCAAACGCTTATATCTCGCTTATTTGCAATGATAGTGCAAAAAGAATGCTTATCTAGTATCAACAATAATTATATCTAACACCAGAATTAATGGGGATCGATTTTGAGCAATTTTAAATTTGCGATTTTTCAAATTTTAAAACGCTTATATCTCACTTATTTGCAATGATAGCGCAAAACGAATGCTTATTTAGTATCAACAATAATTATACCTACCACCAGAATTAATGGGGATCGATTTTGAGCAATTTTAAATTTGCGATTTTTCAAATTTTCAAACGCTTATATCTCGCTTATTTGCAATGATAGCGCAAAACGAATGCTTATTTAGTATCAACAATAATTATACCTACCACCAGAATTAATGGGGATCGATTTTGAGCAATTTTAGATTTGCGATTTTTCAAATTTTCAAACGCTTATATCTCGCTTATTTGCAATGATAGCGCAAAACGAATGCTTATTTAGTATCAACAATAATTGTACCTACCACCAGAATTAATATGGATCGATTTTGAGCAATTTAAAATTTGCGATTTTTCAAATTTTCAAACGCTTATATCTCGCTTATTTGCAATGATAGTGCAAAACGAATGCTTATTTAGTATCAACAATAATTATACCTACCACCAGAATTAATGGGGATCGATTTTGAGCAATTTTAAATTTGCGATTTTTAAAATTTTCAAACGCTTATATCTCGCTTATTTGCAATGATAGCGCAAAACGAATGCTTATTTAGTATCAACAATAATTATACCTATCACCAGAATTAATGGGGATCGATTTTGAGCAATTTTAAATTTGCGATTTTTCAAATTTTCAAACGCTTATATCTCGCTTATTTGCAATGATAGCGCAAAACGAATGCTTATTTAGTATCAACAATAATTATACCTACCACCAGAATTAATGTGGATCGATTTTGAGCAATTTTAAATTTGCGATTTTTCAAATTTTCAAACGCTTATATCTCGCTTATTTGCAATGATAGCGCAAAACGAATGCTTATTTAGTATCAACAATAATTATACCTACCACCAGAATTAATGTGGATCGATTTTGAGCAATTTTAAATTTGCGATTTTTCAAATTTTCAAACGCTTATATCTCGCTTATTTGCAATGATAGCGCAAAACGAATGCTTATTTAGTATCAACAATAATTATACCTACCACCAGAATTAATGGGGATCGGTTTTGAGCAATTTAAAATTTGCGATTTTTCAAATTTTCAAACGCTTATATCTCGCTTATTTGCAATGATAGCGCAAAACGAATGCTTATTTAGTATCAACAATAATTATACCTACCACCAGAATTAATGGGGATCGATTTTGAGCAATTTAAAATTTGCGATTTTTCAAATTTTCAAACGCTTATATCTCACTTATTTGCAATCATAGCGCAAAACGAATGCTTATTTAGTATCAACAATAATTATACCTACCTAAAGAATTAATGGGGATCGATTTTGAGCAATTTTAAATTTGCGATTTTTCAAATTTTCAAACGCTTATATCTCGCTTATTTGCAATGATAGCGCAAAACGAATTCTTATTTAGTATCAACAATAATTATACCTACCACCAGAATTAATAAGAATCGATTTTGAGCAATTTTAAATTTGCGATTTTTCAAATTTTCAAACGCTTATATCTCGCTTATTTGCAATGATAGCGCAAAACGAATGCTTATTTAGTATCAACAATAATTATACCTACCACCAGAATTAATGAGGATCGATTTTGAGCAATTTTAAATTTGCGATTTTTCAAATTTTCAAACGCTTATATCTCGCTTATTTGCAATGATAGCGCAAAACGAATGCTTATTTAGTATCAACAATAATTATACCTACCACCAGAATTAATAAGGATTGATTTTGAGCAATTTTAAATTTGCGATTTTTCAAATTTTCAAACGCTTAGATCTCTTTAATTTGCAATGATAGCGCAAAACGAATGCTTATTTAGTATCAACAATAATTATACCTACCGCCAGAATTAATGGGGATCGATTTTGAGCAATTTTAAATTTGCGATTTTTCAAATTTTCAAACGCTTATATCTCGCTTATTTGCAATGATAGCGCAAAACGAATGCTTATTTAGTATCAACAATAATTATACCTACCACCAGAATTAATGGGGATCAATTTTGAGCAATTTTAAATTTGCGATTTTTTAAATTTTCAAACGCTTTTATCTCGCTTATTTGCAATGATAGCGCAAAACGAATTCTTATTTAGTATCAACAATAATTATACATACCACCAGAATTAATAGGGATCGATTTTGTGAAATTTTTAATTTGCGATTTTTCAAATTTTCAAACGCTTATATCTCGCTTATTTGCAATGATAGCGCAAAACGAATGCTTATTTAGTATCAACAATAATTATACCTACCACCAGAATTAATGGGGATCGATTTTGAGCAATTTTAAATTTGCGATTTTTCAAATTTTCAAACGCTTATATCTCGCTTATTTGCAATGATAGCGCAAAAAGAATGCTTATTTAGTATCAACATTAATTATACCTAACGCCAGAATTAATGGGGATCGATTTTGAGCAATTTTAAATTTGCGATTTTTCAAAATTTCAAACGCTTATATCTCGCTTATTTGCAATGATAGCGCAAAACGAATGCTTATTTAGTATCAACAATAATTATACCTACCACCAGAATTAATGGGGATCGATTTTGAGCAATTTTAAATTTGCGATTTTTCAAATTTTCAAACGCATATATCTCGCTCATTTGCGATGATAGCGCAAAACGAATGCTTATTTAGTATCAACAATAATTATACCTACCACCAGAATTAATAAGGATTGATTTTGAGCAATTTTAAATTTGCGATTTTTCAAATTTTCAAACGCTTATATCTCGCTTATTTGCAATGATAGCGCAAAACGAATGCTTATTTAGTATCAACAATAATTATTCCCTACCACCAGAATTAATAAGAATCGATTTTGAGCAATTTTAAATTTGCGATTTTTCAAAGTTTCAAACGCTTATATCTCGCTTATTTGCAATGATAGCGCAAAACGAATGCTTATTTAGTATCAACAATAATTATACCTACCACCAGAATTAATAAGGATCGATTTTGAGCAATTTTAAATTTGCGATTTTTCAAATTTTCAAAAGCTTATATCTCGCTTATTTGCAATGATAGCGCAAAACGAATGCTTATTTAGTATCAACAATAATTATACCTACCACCAGAATTAATGGGGATCGATTTTGAGCAATTTTAAATTTGCGATTTTTCAAATTTTCAAACGCTTATATCTCGCTTATTTGCAATGATAGCGCAAAACGAATGCTAATTTAGTATCAAAAAATAATTATACCTACCACCAGAATTAATGGGGATCGATTTTGAGCAATTTTAAATTTGCGATTTTTCAAATTTTCAAACGCTTATATCTCGCTTATTTTCAATGATAGCGCAAAACGAATGCTTATTTAGTATCAACAATAATTATACCTACCACCAGAATTAATGGGACCGATTTATAGCAATTTAAAATTTGCGATTTTTCAAATTTTCAAACGCTTATATCTCGCTTATTTGCAATAATAGCGCAAAACGAATGCTTATTTAGTATCAACAATAATTATACCTACCACCAGAATTAATGGGGATCGATTTTGAGCAATTTTAAATTTGCGATTTTTCAAATTTTCAAACGCTAATATCTCGCTTATTTGCAATGATAGCGCAAAACGAATGCTTATTTAGTATCAACAATAATTAAACCTACCACCAGAATTAATGGGGATCGATTTTGAGCAATTTTAAATTTGCGATTTTTCAAATTTTCAAACGCTTATATCTCGCTTATTTGCAATGATAGCGCAAAACGAATGCTTATTTAGTATCAACAATAATTATACCTACCACCAGAATTAATAGGGATCGATTTTGAGCAATTTTAAATTTGCGATTTTTCAAATTTTCAAACGCATATATCTCGCTTATTTGCGATGATAGCGCAAAACGAATGCTTATTTAGTATCAACAATAATTATACCTACCACCAGAATTAATGGGGATCGATTTTGAGCAATTTTAAATTTGCGATTTTTCAAATTTTCAAACGCTTATATCTCGCTTATTTGCAATGATAGCGCAAAACGAATGCTTATTTAGTATCAACAATAATTATACCTACCACCAGAATTAATGGGGATCGATTTTGAGCAATTTTAAATTTGCGATTTTTCAAATTTTCAAACGCGTATATCTCGCTTATTTGCAATGATAGCGCAAAACGAATGCTTATTTAGTATCAACAATAATTATACCTACCACCAGAATTAATTGGGATCGATTTTGAGCAATTTTAAATTTGCGATTTTTCAAATTTTCAAACGCTTATATCTCGCTTATTTGCAATGATAGCGCAAAACGAATGCTTATTTAGTATCAACAATAATTAAACCTACCACCAGAATTAATGGGGATCGATTTTGAGCAATTTTAAATTTGCGATTTTTCAAATTTTCAAACGCTTATATCTCGCTTATTTGCAATGATAGCGCAAAACGAATGCTTATTTAGTATCAACAATAATTATACCTACCACCAGAATTAATGGGGATCGATTTTGAAAAAAATTTTAAATTTGCGATTTTTCAAATTTTCAAACGCATATATCTCGCTTATTTGCGATGATAGCGCAAAACGAATGCTTATTTAGTATCAACAATAATTATACCTACCACCAGAATTAATGCGGATCGATTTTGAGCAATTTTAAATTTGCGATTTTTCAAATTTTCAAACGCTTATATCTCGCTTATTTGCAATGATAGCGCAAAACGAATGCTTATTTAGTATCAACAATAATTATACCTACCACCAGAATTAATAAGAATCGATTTTGAGCAATTTTAAATTTGCGATTTTTCAAATTTTCAAACGCTTATATCTCGCTTATTTGCAATGATAGCGCAAAACGAATGCTTATTTAGTATCAACAATAATTATACCTACCACCAGAATTAATGGGGATCGATTTTGAGCAATTTTAAATTTGCGATTTTTCAAATTTTCAAACGCTTATATCTCGCTTATTTGCAATGATAGCGCAAAACGAATGCTTATTTAGTATCAACAATAATTATACCTACCACCAGAATTAATGGGGATCGATTTTGAGCAATTTTAAATTTGCGATTTTTCAAATTTTCAAACGCTTATATCTCGCTTATTTGCAATGATAGCGCAAAACGAATGCTTATTTAGTATCAACAATAATTATACCTACCACCAGAATTAATGGGGATCGATTTTGAGCAATTTTAAATTTGCGATTTTTCAAATTTTCAAACGCTTATATCTCGCTTATTTGCAATGATAGCGCAAAACGAATGCTTATTTAGTATCAACAATAATTATACCTACCACCAGAATTAATGGGGATCGATTTTGAGCAATTTTAAATTTGCGATTTTTCAAATTTTCAAACGCTTATATCTCGCTTATTTGCAATGATAGCGCAAAACGAATGCTTATTTAGTATCAACAATAATTATACCTACCACCAGAATTAATAAGAATCGATTTTGAGCAATTTTAAATTTGCGATTTTTCAAATTTTCAAACGCTTATATCTCGCTTATTTGCAATGATAGCGCAAAACGAATGCTTATTTAGTATCAACAATAATTATACCTACCACCAGAATTAATAGGGATCGATTTTGAGCAATTTTAAATTTGCGATTTTTCAAATTTTCAAACGCTTATATCTCGCTTATTTGCAATGATAGCGCAAAACGAATGCTTATTTAGTATCAACAATAATTATACCTACCACCAAAATTAATAGGGATCGATTTTGAGCAATTTTAAATTTGCGATTTTTCAAATTTTCAAACGCTTATATCTTGCTTATTTGCTATGATAGCGCAAAATGAATGCTTATTTAGTATGAACAATAATTATACCTACCACCAGAATTAATAAGGATCGATTTTGAGCAATTTTAAATTTGCGATTTTTCAAATTTTCAAACGCTTATATCTCGCTTATTTGCAATGATAGCGCAAAACGAATGCTTATTTAGTATCAACAATAATTATACCTACCACCAGAATTAATGGGGATCGATTTTGAGCAATTTTAAATTTGCGATTTTTCAAATTTTCAAACGCTTATATCTCGCTTATTTGCAATGATAGCGCAAAACGAATGCTAATTTAGTATCAAAAAATAATTATACCTACCACCAGAATTAATGGGGATCGATTTTGAGCAATTTTAAATTTGCGATTTTTCAAATTTTCAAACGCTTATATCTCGCTTATTTTCAATGATAGCGCAAAACGAATGCTTATTTAGTATCAACAATAATTATACCTACCACCAGAAATAATGGGGATCGATTTATAGCAATTTAAAATTTGCGATTTTTCAAATTTTCAAACGCTTATATCTCGCTTATTTGCAATGATAGCGCAAAACGAATGCTTATTTAGTATCAACAATAATTATACCTACCACCAGAATTAATGGGGATCGATTTTGAGCAATTTTAAATTTGCGATTTTTTAAATTTTCAAACGCTTATATCTCGCTTATTTGCAATGATAGCGCAAAACGAATGCTTATTTAGTATCAACAATAATTATACCTACCACCAGAATTAATGGGGATCGATTTTGAGCAATTTTAAATTTGCGATTTTTCAAATTTTCAAACGCTTATATCTCGCTTATTTGCAATGATAGCGCAAAACGAATGCTTATTTAGAATCAACAATAATTATACCTACCACCAGAATTAATGGGGATCGATTTTGAGCAATTTTAAATTTGCGATTTTTCAAATTTTCAAACGCTTATATCTCGCTTATTTGCAATGATAGCGCAAAACGAATGCTTATTTAGTATCAACAATAATTATACCTACCACCAGAAGTAATGGGGATCGATTTTGAGCAATTTTAAATTTGCGATTTTTCAAATTTTCAAACGCTTATATCTCGCTTATTTGCAATGATAGCGCAAAACGAATGCTTATTAGTATCAACAATAATTATACCTACCACCAGAATTAATGGGGATCGATTTTGAGCAATTTTAAATTTGCGATTTTTCAAATTTTCAAACGCTTATATCTCGCTTATTTGCAATGATAGCGCAAAACGAATGCTTATTTAGTATCAACAATAATTATACCTACCACCAGAATTAATGGGGATCGATTTTGAGCAATTTTAAATTTGCGATTTTTCAAATTTTCAAACGCTTATATCTCGCATATTTGCAATGATAGCGCAAAACGAATGCTTATTTAGTATCAACAATAATTATACCTACCACCAGAATTAATGGGGATCGATTTTGAGCAATTTTAAATTTGCGATTTTTCAAATTTTCAAACGCTTATATCTTGCTTATTTGCTATGATAGCGCAAAATGAATGCTAATTTAGTATGAACAATAATTATACCTACCACCAAAATTAATGGGGATCGATTTTGAGCAATTTTAAATTTGCGATTTTTCAAATTTTCAAACGCTTATATCTCGCTTATTTGCAATGATAGCGCAAAACGAATGCTTATTTAGTATCAACAATAATTATACCTACCACCAGAATTAATAAGGATTGATTTTGAGCAATTTTAAATTTGCGATTTTTCAAATTTTCAAACGCTTATATCTCGCTTATTTGCAATGATAGCGCAAAACGAATGCTTATTTAGTATCAACAATAATTATTCCCTACCACCAGAATTAATAAGAATCGATTTTGAGCAATTTTAAATTTGCGATTTTTCAAAGTTTCAAACGCTTATATCTCGCTTATTTGCAATGATAGCGCAAAACGAATGCTTATTTAGTATCAACAATAATTATACCTACCACCAGAATTAATAAGGATCGATTTTGAGCAATTTTAAATTTGCGATTTTTCAAATTTTCAAAAGCTTATATCTCGCTTATTTGCAATGATAGCGCAAAACGAATGCTTATTTAGTATCAACAATAATTATACCTACCACCAGAATTAATGGGGATCGATTTTGAGCAATTTTAAATTTGCGATTTTTCAAATTTTCAAACGCTTATATCTCGCTTATTTGCAATGATAGCGCAAAACGAATGCTAATTTAGTATCAAAAAATAATTATACCTACCACCAGAATTAATGGGGATCGATTTTGAGCAATTTTAAATTTGCGATTTTTCAAATTTTCAAACGCTTATATCTCGCTTATTTTCAATGATAGCGCAAAACGAATGCTTATTTAGTATCAACAATAATTATACCTACCACCAGAATTAATGGGACCGATTTATAGCAATTTAAAATTTGCGATTTTTCAAATTTTCAAACGCTTATATCTCGCTTATTTGCAATAATAGCGCAAAACGAATGCTTATTTAGTATCAACAATAATTATACCTACCACCAGAATTAATGGGGATCGATTTTGAGCAATTTTAAATTTGCGATTTTTCAAATTTTCAAACGCTAATATTTCGCTTATTTGCAATGATAGCGCAAAACGAATGCTTATTTAGTATCAACAATAATTAAACCTACCACCAGAATTAATGGGGATCGATTTTGAGCAATTTTAAATTTGCGATTTTTCAAATTTTCAAACGCTTATATCTCGCTTATTTGCAATGATAGCGCAAAACGAATGCTTATTTAGTATCAACAATAATTATACCTACCACCAGAATTAATAGGGATCGATTTTGAGCAATTTTAAATTTGCGATTTTTCAAATTTTCAAACGCTTATATCTCGCTTATTTGCAATGATAGCGCAAAACGAATGCTTATTTAGTATCAACAATAATTATACCTACCACCAGAATTAATGGGGATCGATTTTGAGCAATTTTAAATTTGCGATTTTTCAAATTTTCAAACGCGTATATCTCGCTTATTTGCAATGATAGCGCAAAACGAATGCTTATTTAGTATCAACAATAATTATACCTACCACCAGAATTAATTGGGATCGATTTTGAGCAATTTTAAATTTGCGATTTTTCAAATTTTCAAACGCTTATATCTCGCTTATTTGCAATGATAGCGCAAAACGAATGCTTATTTAGTATCAACAATAATTAAACCTACCACCAGAATTAATAGGGATCGATTTTGAGCAATTTTAAATTTGCGATTTTTCAAATTTTCAAACGCTTATATCTCGCTTATTTGCAATGATAGCGCAAAACGAATGCTTATTTACTATCAACAATAATTATACCTACCACCAGAATTAATGGGGATCGATTTTGAAAAAAATTTTAAATTTGCGATTTTTCAAATTTTGAAACGCATATATCTCGCTTATTTGCGATGATAGCGCAAAACGAATGCTTATTTAGTATCAACAATAATTATACCTACCACCAGAATTAATGCGGATCGATTTTGAGCAATTTTAAATTTGCGATTTTTCAAATTTTCAAACGCTTATATCTCGCTTATTTGCAATGATAGCGCAAAACGAATGCTTATTTAGTATCAACAATAATTATACCTACCACCAGAATTAATAAGAATCGATTTTGAGCAATTTTAAATTTGCGATTTTTCAAATTTTCAAACGCTTATATCTCGCTTATTTGCAATGATAGCGCAAAACGAATGCTTATTTAGTATCAACAATAATTATACCTACCACCAGAATTAATGGGGATCGATTTTGAGCAATTTTAAATTTGCGATTTTTCAAATTTTCAAACGCTTATATCTCGCTTATTTGCAATGATAGCGCAAAACGAATGCTTATTTAGTATCAACAATAATTATACCTACCACCAGAATTAATGGGGATCGATTTTGAGCAATTTTAAATTTGCGATTTTTCAAATTTTCAAACGCTTATATCTCGCTTATTTGCAATGATAGCGCAAAACGAATGCTTATTTAGTATCAACAATAATTATACCTACCACCAGAATTAATGGGGATCGATTTTGAGCAATTTTAAATTTGCGATTTTTCAAATTTTCAAACGCTTATATCTCGCTTATTTGCAATGATAGCGCAAAACGAATGCTTATTTAGTATCAACAATAATTATACCTACCACCAGAATTAATGGGGATCGATTTTGAGCAATTTTAAATTTGCGATTTTTCAAATTTTCAAACGCTTATATCTCGCTTATTTGCAATGATAGCGCAAAACGAATGCTTATTTAGTATCAACAATAATTATACCTACCACCAGAATTAATAAGAATCGATTTTGAGCAATTTTAAATTTGCGATTTTTCAAATTTTCAAACGCTTATATCTCGCTTATTTGCAATGATAGCGCAAAACGAATGCTTATTTAGTATCAACAATAATTATACCTACCACCAGAATTAATAGGGATCGATTTTGAGCAATTTTAAATTTGCGATTTTTCAAATTTTCAAACGCTTATATCTCGCTTATTTGCAATGATAGCGCAAAACGAATGCTTATTTAGTATCAACAATAATTATACCTACCACCAAAATTAATAGGGATCGATTTTGAGCAATTTTAAATTTGCGATTTTTCAAATTTTCAAACGCTTATATCTTGCTTATTTGCTATGATAGCGCAAAATGAATGCTTATTTAGTATGAACAATAATTATACCTACCACCAGAATTAATAAGGATCGATTTTGAGCAATTTTAAATTTGCGATTTTTCAAATTTTCAAACGCTTATATCTCGCTTATTTGCAATGATAGCGCAAAACGAATGCTTATTTAGTATCAACAATAATTATACCTACCACCAGAATTAATGGGGATCGATTTTGAGCAATTTTAAATTTGCGATTTTTCAAATTTTCAAACGCTTATATCTCGCTTATTTGCAATGATAGCGCAAAACGAATGCTAATTTAGTATCAAAAAATAATTATACCTACCACCAGAATTAATGGGGATCGATTTTGAGCAATTTTAAATTTGCGATTTTTCAAATTTTCAAACGCTTATATCTCGCTTATTTTCAATGATAGCGCAAAACGAATGCTTATTTAGTATCAACAATAATTATACCTACCACCAGAAATAATGGGGATCGATTTATAGCAATTTAAAATTTGCGATTTTTCAAATTTTCAAACGCTTATATCTCGCTTATTTGCAATGATAGCGCAAAACGAATGCTTATTTAGTATCAACAATAATTATACCTACCACCAGAATTAATGGGGATCGATTTTGAGCAATTTTAAATTTGCGATTTTTTAAATTTTCAAACGCTTATATCTCGCTTATTTGCAATGATAGCGCAAAACGAATGCTTATTTAGTATCAACAATAATTATACCTACCACCAGAATTAATGGGGATCGATTTTGAGCAATTTTAAATTTGCGATTTTTCAAATTTTCAAACGCTTATATCTCGCTTATTTGCAATGATAGCGCAAAACGAATGCTTATTTAGAATCAACAATAATTATACCTACCACCAGAATTAATGGGGATCGATTTTGAGCAATTTTAAATTTGCGATTTTTCAAATTTTCAAACGCTTATATCTCGCTTATTTGCAATGATAGCGCAAAACGAATGCTTATTTAGTATCAACAATAATTATACCTACCACCAGAAGTAATGGGGATCGATTTTGAGCAATTTTAAATTTGCGATTTTTCAAATTTTCAAACGCTTATATCTCGCTTATTTGCAATGATAGCGCAAAACGAATGCTTATTAGTATCAACAATAATTATACCTACCACCAGAATTAATGGGGATCGATTTTGAGCAATTTTAAATTTGCGATTTTTCAAATTTTCAAACGCTTATATCTCGCTTATTTGCAATGATAGCGCAAAACGAATGCTTATTTAGTATCAACAATAATTATACCTACCACCAGAATTAATGGGGATCGATTTTGAGCAATTTTAAATTTGCGATTTTTCAAATTTTCAAACGCTTATATCTCGCATATTTGCAATGATAGCGCAAAACGAATGCTTATTTAGTATCAACAATAATTATACCTACCACCAGAATTAATGGGGATCGATTTTGAGCAATTTTAAATTTGCGATTTTTCAAATTTTCAAACGCTTATATCTTGCTTATTTGCTATGATAGCGCAAAATGAATGCTAATTTAGTATGAACAATAATTATACCTACCACCAAAATTAATGGGGATCGATTTTGAGCAATTTTAAATTTGCGATTTTTCAAATTTTCAAACGCTTATATCTCGCTTATTTGCAATGATAGCGCAAAACGAATGCTTATTTAGTATCAACAATAATTATACCTACCACCAGAATTAATAAGGATCGATTTTGAGCAATTTTAATTTGCGATTTTTCAAATTTTCAAACGCTTATATCTCGCTTATTTGCAATGATAGCGCAAAACGAATGCTTATTTAGTATCAACAATAATTATACCTACCACCAGAATTAATGGGGATCGATTTTGAGCAATTTTAAATTTGCGATTTTTCAAATTTTCAAACGCTTATATCTCGCTTATTTGCAATGATAGCGCAAAACGAATGCTTATTTAGTATCAACAATAATTATACCTACCACCAGAATTAATGGGGATCGATTTTGAGCAATTTTAAATTTGCGATTTTTCAAATTTTCAAACGCTTATATCTCGCTTATTTGCAATGATAGCGCAAAACGAATGCTTATTTAGTATCAACAATAATTATACCTACCACCAGAATTAATGGGGATCGATTTTGAGCAATTTTAAATTTGCGATTTTTCAAATTTTGAAACCCTTATATCTCGCTTATTTGCAATGATAGCGCAAAACGAATGCTAATTTAGTATCAACAATAATTATACCTACCACCAGAATTAATACGGATCGATTTTGAGCAATTTTAAATTTGCGATTTTTCAAATTTTCAAACGCTTATATCTCGCTTATTTGCAATGATAGCGCAAAACGAATGCTTATTTAGTATCAACAATAATTATACCTACCACCAGAATTAATGGGGATCGATTTTGAGCAATTTTAAATTAACGATTTTTCAAATTTTCAAACGCTTATATCTCGCTTATTTGCAACGATAGCGCAAAACGAATGCTTATTTAGTATCAACAATAATTATACCTACCACCAGAATTAATGGGGATCGATTTTGAGCAATTTTAAATTTGCGATTTTTCAAATTTTCAAACGCTTATATCTCGCTCATTTGCAATGATAGCGCAAAACGAATGCTTATTTAGTATCAACAATAATTATACCTACCACCAGAATTAATGGGGATCGATTTTGAGCAATTTTAAATTTGCGATTTTTCAAATTTTCAAACGCTTATTTCTCGCTTATTTGCAATGATAGCGCAAAACGAATGCTTATTTAGTATCAAAAATAATTATACCTACCACCAGAATTAATGAGGATCGATTTTGAGCAATTTTAAATTTGCGATTTTTCAAATTTTCAAACGCTTATATCTCGCTTATTTGCAATGATAGCGCAAAACGAATGCTTATTTAGTATCAACAATAATTATACCTACCACCAGAATTAATGGGGATCGATTTTGAGCAATTTTAAATTTGCGATTTTTCAAATTTTCAAACGCTTATATCTCGCTTATTTGCAATGATAGCGCAAAACGAATGCTTATTTAGTATCAACAATAATTATACCTACCACCAGAATTAATGGGGATCGATTTTGAGCAATTTTAAATTTGCGATTTTTCAAATTTTCAAACGCTTATATCTCGCTTATTTGCAATGATAGCGCAAAACGAATGCTTATTTAGTATCAACAATAATTATACCTACCACCAGAAATAATAAGAATCGATTTTGAGAAATTTTTAATTTGCGATTTTTCAAATTTTCAAACGCTTATATCTCGCTTATTTGCAATGATAGCGCAAAACGAATGCTTATTTAGTATCAACAATAATTATACCTACCACCAGAATTAATGGGGATCGATTTTGAGAAATTTTTAATTTGAGATTTTACAAATTTTCAAACGCTTATATCTCGCTTATTTGCAATGATAGCGCAAAACGAATGCTTATTTAGTATCAACAATAATTACACCTACCTCCAGAATTAATAAGGATCGATTTTGAGCAATTTTAAATTTGCGATTTTTCAAATTTTCAAACGCTTATATCTCGCTTATTTGCAATGATAGCGCAAAACGAATGCTTATTTAGTATCAACAATAATTATACCTACCACCAGAATTAATTGGGATCGATTTTGAGCAATTTAAAATTTGCGATTTTTCAAATTTTCAAACGCTTATATCTCGCTTATTTGAATTGATAGCGCAAAACGAATGCTTTTTTAGTATCAACAATAATTATACCTACCACCAGAATTAAAATGGATCGATTTTGAGCAATTTTAAATTTGCGATTTTTCAAATTTTCAAACGCTTATATCTCGCTTATTTGCAATGATAGCGCAAAACGAATGCTTATTTAGTATCAACAATAATTATACCTACCACCAGAATTAATGGGGATCGATTTTGAGCAATTTTAAATTTGCGATTTTTCAAATTTTCAAACGCTTATATCTCGCTTATTTGCAATGATAGCGCAAAACGAATGCTTATTTAGTATCAACAATAATTACACCTACCACCAGAATTAATGGGGATCGATTTTGAGCAATTTTAAATTTGCGATTTTTCAAATTTTCAAACGCTTATATCTCGCTTATTTGCAATGATAGCGCAAAACGAATGCTTATTTAGTATCAAAAATAATTATACCTACCACCAGAATTAATAGGGATCGATTTTGAGCAATTTTAAATTTGCGATTTTTAAAATTTTCAAACGCTTATATCTCGCTTATTTGCAATGATAGCGCAAAACGAATGCTTATTTTGTATCAACAATAATTATACCTACCACCAGAATTAACGGGGATCGATTTTGAGCAATTTTAAATTTGCGATTTTTCAAATTTTCAAACGCTTATATCTCGCTTATTTGCAATGATAGTGCAAAAAGAATGCTTATTTAGTATCAACAATAATTATATCTAACACCAGAATTAATGGGGATCGATTTTGAGCAATTTTAAATTTGCGATTTTTCAAATTTTAAAACGCTTATATCTCACTTATTTGCAATGATAGCGCAAAACGAATGCTTATTTAGTATCAACAATAATTATACCTACCACCAGAATTAATGGGGATCGATTTTGAGCAATTTTAAATTTGCGATTTTTCAAATTTTCAAACGCTTATATCTCGCTTATTTGCAATGATAGCGCAAAACGAATGCTTATTTAGTATCAACAATAATTATACCTACCACCAGAATTAATGGGGATCGATTTTGAGCAATTTTAGATTTGCGATTTTTCAAATTTTCAAACGCTTATATCTCGCTTATTTGCAATGATAGCGCAAAACGAATGCTTATTTAGTATCAACAATAATTGTACCTACCACCAGAATTAATATGGATCGATTTTGAGCAATTTAAAATTTGCGATTTTTCAAATTTTCAAACGCTTATATCTCGCTTATTTGCAATGATAGCGCAAAACGAATGCTAATTTAGTATCAACAATAATTATACCTACCACCAGAATTAATACGGATCGATTTTGAGCAATTTTAAATTTGCGATTTTTCAAATTTTCAAACGCTTATATCTCGCTTATTTGCAATGATAGCGCAAAACGAATGCTTATTTAGTATCAACAATAATTATACCTACCACCAGAATTAATGGGGATCGATTTTGAGCAATTTTAAATTAACGATTTTTCAAATTTTCAAACGCTTATATCTCGCTTATTTGCAACGATAGCGCAAAACGAATGCTTATTTAGTATCAACAATAATTATACCTACCACCAGAATTAATGGGGATCGATTTTGAGCAATTTTAAATTTGCGATTTTTCAAATTTTCAAACGCTTATATCTCGCTCATTTGCAATGATAGCGCAAAACGAATGCTTATTTAGTATCAACAATAATTATACCTACCACCAGAATTAATAGGGATCGATTTTGAGCAATTTTAAATTTGCGATTTTTCAAATTTTCAAACGCTTATTTCTCGCTTATTTGCAATGATAGCGCAAAACGAATGCTTATTTAGTATCAAAAATAATTATACCTACCACCAGAATTAATGAGGATCGATTTTGAGCAATTTTAAATTTGCGATTTTTCAAATTTTCAAACGCTTATATCTCGCTTATTTGCAATGATAGCGCAAAACGAATGCTTATTTAGTATCAACAATAATTATACCTACCACCAGAATTAATGGGGATCGATTTTGAGCAATTTTAAATTTGCGATTTTTCAAATTTTCAAACGCTTATATCTCGCTTATTTGCAATGATAGCGCAAAACGAATGCTTATTTAGTATCAACAATAATTATACCTACCACCAGAATTAATGGGGATCGATTTTGAGCAATTTTAAATTTGCGATTTTTCAAATTTTCAAACGCTTATATCTCGCTTATTTGCAATGATAGCGCAAAACGAATGCTTATTTAGTATCAACAATAATTATACCTACCACCAGAAATAATAAGAATCGATTTTGAGAAATTTTTAATTTGCGATTTTTCAAATTTTCAAACGCTTATATCTCGCTTATTTGCAATGATAGCGCAAAACGAATGCTTATTTAGTATCAACAATAATTATACCTACCACCAGAATTAATGGGGATCGATTTTGAGAAATTTTTAATTTGAGATTTTACAAATTTTCAAACGCTTATATCTCGCTTATTTGCAATGATAGCGCAAAACGAATGCTTATTTAGTATCAACAATAATTACACCTACCTCCAGAATTAATAAGGATCGATTTTGAGCAATTTTAAATTTGCGATTTTTCAAATTTTCAAACGCTTATATCTCGCTTATTTGCAATGATAGCGCATAACGAATGCTTATTTAGTATCAACAATAATTATACCTACCACCAGAATTAATGGGGATCGATTTTGAGCAATTTAAAATTTGCGATTTTTCAAATTTTCAAACGCTTATATCTCGCTTATTTGAATTGATAGCGCAAAACGAATGCTTTTTTAGTATCAACAATAATTATACCTACCACCAGAATTAAAAGGGATCGATTTTGAGCAATTTTAAATTTGCGATTTTTCAAATTTTCAAACGCTTATATCTCGCTTATTTGCAATGATAGCGCAAAACGAATGCTTATTTAGTATCAACAATAATTATACCTACCACCAGAATTAATGGGGATCGATTTTGAGCAATTTTAAATTTGCGATTTTTCAAATTTTCAAACGCTTATATCTCGCTTATTTGCAATGATAGCGCAAAACGAATGCTTATTTAGTATCAACAATAATTACACCTACCACCAGAATTAATGGGGATCGATTTTGAGCAATTTTAAATTTGCGATTTTTCAAATTTTCAAACGCTTATATCTCGCTTATTTGCAATGATAGCGCAAAACGAATGCTTATTTAGTATCAAAAATAATTATACCTACCACCAGAATTAATGGGGATCGATTTTGAGCAATTTTAAATTTGCGATTTTTAAAATTTTCAAACGCTTATATCTCGCTTATTTGCAATGATAGCGCAAAACGAATGCTTATTTTGTATCAACAATAATTATACCTACCACCAGAATTAACGGGGATCGATTTTGAGCAATTTTAAATTTGCGATTTTTCAAATTTTCAAACGCTTATATCTCGCTTATTTGCAATGATAGTGCAAAAAGAATGCTTATTTAGTATCAACAATAATTATATCTAACACCAGAATTAATGGGGATCGATTTTGAGCAATTTTAAATTTGCGATTTTTCAAATTTTAAAACGCTTATATCTCACTTATTTGCAATGATAGCGCAAAACGAATGCTTATTTAGTATCAACAATAATTATACCTACCACCAGAATTAATGGGGATCGATTTTGAGCAATTTTAAATTTGCGATTTTTCAAATTTTCAAACGCTTATATCTCGCTTATTTGCAATGATAGCGCAAAACGAATGCTTATTTAGTATCAACAATAATTATACCTACCACCAGAATTAATGGGGATCGATTTTGAGCAATTTTAGATTTGCGATTTTTCAAATTTTCAAACGCTTATATCTCGCTTATTTGCAATGATAGCGCAAAACGAATGCTTATTTAGTATCAACAATAATTGTACCTACCACCAGAATTAATATGGATCGATTTTGAGCAATTTAAAATTTGCGATTTTTCAAATTTTCAAACGCTTATATCTCGCTTATTTGCAATGATAGTGCAAAACGAATGCTTATTTAGTATCAACAATAATTATACCTACCACCAGAATTAATAAGGATCGATTTTGAGCAATTTTAAATTTGCGATTTTTAAAATTTTCAAACGCTTATATCTCGCTTATTTGCAATGATAGCGCAAAACGAATGCTTATTTAGTATCAACAATAATTATACCTATCACCAGAATTAATGGGGATCGATTTTGAGCAATTTTAAATTTGCGATTTTTCAAATTTTCAAACGCTTATATCTCGCTTATTTGCAATGATAGCGCAAAACGAATGCTTATTTAGTATCAACAATAATTATACCTACCACCAGAATTAATGTGGATCGATTTTGAGCAATTTTAAATTTGCGATTTTTCAAATTTTCAAACGCTTATATCTCGCTTATTTGCAATGATAGCGCAAAACGAATGCTTATTTAGTATCAACAATAATTATACCTACCACCAGAATTAATGTGGATCGATTTTGAGCAATTTTAAATTTGCGATTTTTCAAATTTTCAAACGCTTATATCTCGCTTATTTGCAATGATAGCGCAAAACGAATGCTTATTTAGTATCAACAATAATTATACCTACCACCAGAATTAATGGGGATCGGTTTTGAGCAATTTAAAATTTGCGATTTTTCAAATTTTCAAACGCTTATATCTCGCTTATTTGCAATGATAGCGCAAAACGAATGCTTATTTAGTATCAACAATAATTATACCTACCACCAGAATTAATGGGGATCGATTTTGAGCAATTTAAAATTTGCGATTTTTCAAATTTTCAAACGCTTATATCTCACTTATTTGCAATCATAGCGCAAAACGAATGCTTATTTAGTATCAACAATAATTATACCTACCTAAAGAATTAATGGGGATCGATTTTGAGCAATTTTAAATTTGCGATTTTTCAAATTTTCAAACGCTTATATCTCGCTTATTTGCAATGATAGCGCAAAACGAATTCTTATTTAGTATCAACAATAATTATACCTACCACCAGAATTAATAAGAATCGATTTTGAGCAATTTTAAATTTGCGATTTTTCAAATTTTCAAACGCTTATATCTCGCTTATTTGCAATGATAGCGCAAAACGAATGCTTATTTAGTATCAACAATAATTATACCTACCACCAGAATTAATGAGGATCGATTTTGAGCAATTTTAAATTTGCGATTTTTCAAATTTTCAAACGCTTATATCTCGCTTATTTGCAATGATAGCGCAAAACGAATGCTTATTTAGTATCAACAATAATTATACCTACCACCAGAATTAATAAGGATTGATTTTGAGCAATTTTAAATTTGCGATTTTTCAAATTTTCAAACGCTTAGATCTCTTTAATTTGCAATGATAGCGCAAAACGAATGCTTATTTAGTATCAACAATAATTATACCTACCGCCAGAATTAATGGGGATCGATTTTGAGCAATTTTAAATTTGCGATTTTTCAAATTTTCAAACGCTTATATCTCGCTTATTTGCAATGATAGCGCAAAACGAATGCTTATTTAGTATCAACAATAATTATACCTACCACCAGAATTAATGGGGATCAATTTTGAGCAATTTTAAATTTGCGATTTTTTAAATTTTCAAACGCTTTTATCTCGCTTATTTGCAATGATAGCGCAAAACGAATTCTTATTTAGTATTAACAATAATTATACATACCACCAGAATTAATAGGGATCGATTTTGTGAAATTTTTAATTTGCGATTTTTCAAATTTTCAAACGCTTATATCTCGCTTATTTGCAATGATAGCGCAAAACGAATGCTTATTTAGTATCAACAATAATTATACCTACCACCAGAATTAATGGGGATCGATTTTGAGCAATTTTAAATTTGCGATTTTTCAAATTTTCAAACGCTTATATCTCGCTTATTTGCAATGATAGCGCAAAAAGAATGCTTATTTAGTATCAACATTAATTATACCTAACGCCAGAATTAATGGGGATCGATTTTGAGCAATTTTAAATTTGCGATTTTTCAAATTTTCAAACGCTTATATCTCGCTTATTTGCAATGATAGCGCAAAACGAATGCTTATTTAGTATCAACAATAATTATACCTACCACCAGAATTAATGGGGATCGATTTTGAGCAATTTTAAATTTGCGATTTTTCAAATTTTCAAACGCATATATCTCGCTTATTTGCGATGATAGCGCAAAACGAATGCTTATTTAGTATCAACAATAATTATACCTACCACCAGAATTAATAAGGATTGATTTTGAGCAATTTTAAATTTGCGATTTTTCAAATTTTCAAACGCTTATATCTCGCTTATTTGCAATGATAGCGCAAAACGAATGCTTATTTAGTATCAACAATAATTATTCCCTACCACCAGAATTAATAAGAATCGATTTTGAGCAATTTTAAATTTGCGATTTTTCAAAGTTTCAAACGCTTATATCTCGCTTATTTGCAATGATAGCGCAAAACGAATGCTTATTTAGTATCAACAATAATTATACCTACCACCAGAATTAATAAGGATCGATTTTGAGCAATTTTAAATTTGCGATTTTTCAAATTTTCAAAAGCTTATATCTCGCTTATTTGCAATGATAGCGCAAAACGAATGCTTATTTAGTATCAACAATAATTATACCTACCACCAGAATTAATAAGGATTGATTTTGAGCAATTTTAAATTTGCGATTTTTCAAATTTTCAAACGCTTAGATCTCTTTAATTTGCAATGATAGCGCAAAACGAATGCTTATTTAGTATCAACAATAATTATACCTACCGCCAGAATTAATGGGGATCGATTTTGAGCAATTTTAAATTTGCGATTTTTCAAATTTTCAAACGCTTATATCTCGCTTATTTGCAATGAAAGCGCAAAACGAATGCTTATTTAGTATCAACAATAATTATACCTACCACCAGAATTAATGGGGATCAATTTTGAGCAATTTTAAATTTGCGATTTTTTAAATTTTCAAACGCTTTTATCTCGCTTATTTGCAATGATAGCGCAAAACGAATTCTTATTTAGTATCAACAATAATTATACATACCACCAGAATTAATAGGGATCGATTTTGTGAAATTTTTAATTTGCGATTTTTCAAATTTTCAAACGCTTATATCTCGCTTATTTGCAATGATAGCGCAAAACGAATGCTTATTTAGTATCAACAATAATTATACCTACCACCAGAATTAATGGGGATCGATTTTGAGCAATTTTAAATTTGCGATTTTTCAAATTTTCAAACGCTTATATCTCGCTTATTTGCAATGATAGCGCAAAAAGAATGCTTATTTAGTATCAACATTAATTATACCTAACGCCAGAATTAATGGGGATCGATTTTGAGCAATTTTAAATTTGCGATTTTTCAAATTTTCAAACGCTTATATCTCGCTTATTTGCAATGATAGCGCAAAACGAATGCTTATTTAGTATCAACAATAATTATACCTACCACCAGAATTAATGGGGATCGATTTTGAGCAATTTTAAATTTGCGATTTTTCAAATTTTCAAACGCATATATCTCGCTTATTTGCGATGATAGCGCAAAACGAATGCTTATTTAGTATCAACAATAATTATACCTACCACCAGAATTAATAAGGATTGATTTTGAGCAATTTTAAATTTGCGATTTTTCAAATTTTCAAACGCTTATATCTCGCTTATTTGCAATGATAGCGCAAAACGAATGCTTATTTAGTATCAACAATAATTATTCCCTACCACCAGAATTAATAAGAATCGATTTTGAGCAATTTTAAATTTGCGATTTTTCAAAGTTTCAAACGCTTATATCTCGCTTATTTGCAATGATAGCGCAAAACGAATGCTTATTTAGTATCAACAATAATTATACCTACCACCAGAATTAATAAGGATCGATTTTGAGCAATTTTAAATTTGCGATTTTTCAAATTTTCAAAAGCTTATATCTCGCTTATTTGCAATGATAGCGCAAAACGAATGCTTATTTAGTATCAACAATAATTATACCTACCACCAGAATTAATGGGGATCGATTTTGAGCAATTTTAAATTTGCGATTTTTCAAATTTTCAAACGCTTATATCTCGCTTATTTGCAATGATAGCGCAAAACGAATGCTAATTTAGTATCAAAAAATAATTATACCTACCACCAGAATTAATGGGGATCGATTTTGAGCAATTTTAAATTTGCGATTTTTCAAATTTTCAAACGCTTATATCTCGCTTATTTTCAATGATAGCGCAAAACGAATGCTTATTTAGTATCAACAATAATTAAACCTACCACCAGAATTAATGGGACCGATTTATAGCAATTTAAAATTTGCGATTTTTCAAATTTTCAAACGCTTATATCTCGCTTATTTGCAATAATAGCGCAAAACGAATGCTTATTTAGTATCAACAATAATTATACCTACCACCAGAATTAATGGGGATCGATTTTGAGCAATTTTAAATTTGCGATTTTTCAAATTTTCAAACGCTAATATCTCGCTTATTTGCGATGATAGCGCAAAACGAATGCTTATTTAGTATCAACAATAATTATACCTACCACCAGAATTAATAAGGATTGATTTTGAGCAATTTTAAATTTGCGATTTTTCAAATTTTCAAACGCTTATATCTCGCTTATTTGCAATGATAGCGCAAAACGAATGCTTATTTAGTATCAACAATAATTATTCCCTACCACCAGAATTAATAAGAATCGATTTTGAGCAATTTTAAATTTGCGATTTTTCAAAGTTTCAAACGCTTATATCTCGCTTATTTGCAATGATAGCGCAAAACGAATGCTTATTTAGTATCAACAATAATTATACCTACCACCAGAATTAATAAGGATCGATTTTGAGCAATTTTAAATTTGCGATTTTTCAAATTTTCAAAAGCTTATATCTCGCTTATTTGCAATGATAGCGCAAAACGAATGCTTATTTAGTATCAACAATAATTATACCTACCACCAGAATTAATGGGGATCGATTTTGAGCAATTTTAAATTTGCGATTTTTCAAATTTTCAAACGCTTATATCTCGCTTATTTGCAATGATAGCGCAAAACGAATGCTAATTTAGTATCAAAAAATAATTATACCTACCACCAGAATTAATGGGGATCGATTTTGAGCAATTTTAAATTTGCGATTTTTCAAATTTTCAAACGCTTATATCTCGCTTATTTTCAATGATAGCGCAAAACGAATGCTTATTTAGTATCAACAATAATTATACCTACCACCAGAATTAATGGGACCGATTTATAGCAATTTAAAATTTGCGATTTTTCAAATTTTCAAACGCTTATATCTCGCTTATTTGCAATAATAGCGCAAAACGAATGCTTATTTAGTATCAACAATAATTATACCTACCACCAGAATTAATGGGGATCGATTTTGAGCAATTTTAAATTTGCGATTTTTCAAATTTTCAAACGCTAATATCTCGCTTATTTGCAATGATAGCGCAAAACGAATGCTTATTTAGTATCAACAATAATTAAACCTACCACCAGAATTAATATGGATCGATTTTGAGCAATTTTAAATTTGCGATTTTTCAAAATTTCAAACGCTTATATCTCGCTTATTTGCAATGATAGCGCAAAACGAATGCTTATTTAGTATCAACAATAATTATACCTACCACCAGAATTAATAGGGATCGATTTTGAGCAATTTTAAATTTGCGATTTTTCAAATTTTCAAACGCATATATCTCGCTTATTTGCGATGATAGCGCAAAACGAATGCTTATTTAGTATCAACAATAATTATACCTACCACCAGAATTAATGGGGATCGATTTTGAGCAATTTTAAATTTGCGATTTTTCAAATTTTCAAACGCTTATATCTCGCTTATTTGCAATGATAGCGCAAAACGAATGCTTATTTAGTATCAACAATAATTATACCTACCACCAGAATTAATGGGGATCGATTTTGAGCAATTTTAAATTTGCGATTTTTCAAATTTTCAAACGCGTATATCTCGCTTATTTGCAATGATAGCGCAAAACGAATGCTTATTTAGTATCAACAATAATTATACCTACCACCAGAATTAATTGGGATCGATTTTGAGCAATTTTAAATTTGCGATTTTTCAAATTTTCAAACGCTTATATCTCGCTTATTTGCAATGATAGCGCAAAACGAATGCTTATTTAGTATCAACAATAATTAAACCTACCACCAGAATTAATGGGGATCGATTTTGAGCAATTTTAAATTTGCGATTTTTCAAATTTTCAAACGCTTATATCTCGCTTATTTGCAATGATAGCGCAAAACGAATGCTTATTTAGTATCAACAATAATTATACCTACCACCAGAATTAATGGGGATCGATTTTGAAAAAAATTTTAAATTTGCGATTTTTCAAATTTTCAAACGCATATATCTCGCTTATTTGCGATGATAGCGCAAAACGAATGCTTATTTAGTATCAACAATAATTATACCTACCACCAGAATTAATGCGGATCGATTTTGAGCAATTTTAAATTTGCGATTTTTCAAATTTTCAAACGCTTATATCTCGCTTATTTGCAATGATAGCGCAAAACGAATGCTTATTTAGTATCAACAATAATTATACCTACCACCAGAATTAATAAGAATCGATTTTGAGCAATTTTAAATTTGCGATTTTTCAAATTTTCAAACGCTTATATCTCGCTTATTTGCAATGATAGCGCAAAACGAATGCTTATTTAGTATCAACAATAATTATACCTACCACCAGAATTAATGGGGATCGATTTTGAGCAATTTTAAATTTGCGATTTTTCAAATTTTCAAACGCTTATATCTCGCTTATTTGCAATGATAGCGCAAAACGAATGCTTATTTAGTATCAACAATAATTATACCTACCACCAGAATTAATGGGGATCGATTTTGAGCAATTTTAAATTTGCGATTTTTCAAATTTTCAAACGCTTATATCTCGCTTATTTGCAATGATAGCGCAAAACGAATGCTTATTTAGTATCAACAATAATTATACCTACCACCAGAATTAATGGGGATCGATTTTGAGCAATTTTAAATTTGCGATTTTTCAAATTTTCAAACGCTTATATCTCGCTTATTTGCAATGATAGCGCAAAACGAATGCTTATTTAGTATCAACAATAATTATACCTACCACCAGAATTAATGGGGATCGATTTTGAGCAATTTTAAATTTGCGATTTTTCAAATTTTCAAACGCTTATATCTCGCTTATTTGCAATGATAGCGCAAAACGAATGCTTATTTAGTATCAACAATAATTATACCTACCACCAGAATTAATAAGAATCGATTTTGAGCAATTTTAAATTTGCGATTTTTCAAATTTTCAAACGCTTACATCTCGCTTATTTGCAATGATAGCGCAAAACGAATGCTTATTTAGTATCAACAATAATTATACCTACCACCAGAATTAATAGGGATCGATTTTGAGCAATTTTAAATTTGCGATTTTTCAAATTTTCAAACGCTTATATCTCGCTTATTTGCAATGATAGCGCAAAACGAATGCTAATTTAGTATAAAAAAATAATTATACCTACCACCAGAATTAATGGGGATCGATTTTGAGCAATTTTAAATTTGCGATTTTTCAAATTTTCAAACGCTTATATCTCGCTTATTTTCAATGATAGCGCAAAACGAATGCTTATTTAGTATCAACAATAATTATACCTACCACCAGAATTAATGGGGATCGATTTATAGCAATTTAAAATTTGCGATTTTTCAAATTTTCAAACGCTTATATCTCGCTTATTTGCAATGATAGCGCAAAACGAATGCTTATTTAGTATCAACAATAATTATACCTACCACCAGAATTAATGGGGATCGATTTTGAGCAATTTTAAATTTGCGATTTTTTAAATTTTCAAACGCTTATATCTCGCTTATTTGCAATGATAGCGCAAAACGAATGCATATTTAGTATCAACAATAATTATACCTACCACCAGAATTAATAGGGATCGATTTTGAGAAATTTTTAATTTGCGATTTTTCAAATTTTCAAACGCTTATATCTCGCTTATTTGCAATGATAGCGCAAAACGAATGCTTATTTAGTATCAACAATAATTATACCTACCACCAGAATTAATGGGGATCGATTTTGAGCAATTTTAAATTTGCGATTTTTCAAATTTTCAAACGCTTATATCTCGCTTATTTCAATGATAGTGCAAAACGAATGCTTATTTAGTATCAACAATAATTATACCTACCACCAGAATTAATGGGGATCGATTTTGAGCAATTTTAAATTTGCGATTTTTCAAATTTTCAAACGCTTATATCTCGCTTATTTGCAATGATAGCGCAAAACGAATGCTTATTTAGTATCAACAATAATTATACCTACCACCAGAATTAATGGGGATCGATTTTGAGCAATTTTAAATTTGCGATTTTTCAAATTTTCAAACGCTTATATCTCGCTTATTTGCAATGATAGCGCAAAACGAATGCTTACTTAGTATCAACAATAATTATACCTACCACCAGAATTAATAGGGATCGATTTTGAGCAATTTAAAATTTGCGATTTTTCAAATTTTCAAACGCTTATATCTCGCTTATTTGCAATGATAGCGCAAAACGAATGCTTATTTAGTATCAACAATAATTATACCTACCACCAGAATTAATGGGGATCGATTTTGAGCAATTTTAAATTTGCGATTTTTCAAATTTTCAAACGCTTATATCTCGCTTATTTGCAATGATAGCGCAAAACGAATGCTAATTTAGTATCAAAAAATAATTATACCTACCACCAGAATTAATGGGGATCGATTTTGAGCAATTTTAAATTTGCGATTTTTCAAATTTTCAAACGCTTATATCTCGCTTATTTTCAATGATAGCGCAAAACGAATGCTTATTTAGTATCAACAATAATTATACCTACCACCAGAAATAATGGGGATCGATTTATAGCAATTTAAAATTTGCGATTTTTCAAATTTTCAAACGCTTATATCTCGCTTATTTGCAATGATAGCGCAAAACGAATGCTTATTTAGTATCAACAATAATTATACCTACCACCAGAATTAATGGGGATCGATTTTGAGCAATTTTAAATTTGCGATTTTTTAAATTTTCAAACGCTTATATCTCGCTTATTTGCAATGATAGCGCAAAACGAATGCTTATTTAGTATCAACAATAATTATACCTACCACCAGAATTAATGGGGATCGATTTTGAGCAATTTTAAATTTGCGATTTTTCAAATTTTCAAACGCTTATATCTCGCTTATTTGCAATGATAGCGCAAAACGAATGCTTATTTAGTATCAACAATAATTATACCTACCACCAGAATTAATGGGGATCGATTTTGAGCAATTTTAAATTTGCGATTTTTCAAATTTTCAAACGCTTATATCTCGCTTATTTGCAATGATAGCGCAAAACGAATGCTTATTTAGTATCAACAATAATTATACCTACCACCAGAAGTAATGGGGATCGATTTTGAGCAATTTTAAATTTGCGATTTTTCAAATTTTCAAACGCTTATATCTCGCTTATTTGCAATGATAGCGCAAAACGAATGCTTATTAGTATCAACAATAATTATACCTACCACCAGAATTAATGGGGATCGATTTTGAGCAATTTTAAATTTGCGATTTTTCAAATTTTCAAACGCTTATATCTCGCTTATTTGCAATGATAGCGCAAAACGAATGCTTATTTAGTATCAACAATAATTATACCTACCACCAGAATTAATGGGGATCGATTTTGAGCAATTTTAAATTTGCGATTTTTCAAATTTTCAAACGCTTATATCTCGCATATTTGCAATGATAGCGCAAAACGAATGCTTATTTAGTATCAACAATAATTATACCTACCACCAGAATTAATGGGGATCGATTTTGAGCAATTTTAAATTTGCGATTTTTCAAATTTTCAAACGCTTATATCTTGCTTATTTGCTATGATAGCGCAAAATGAATGCTAATTTAGTATGAACAATAATTATACCTACCACCAAAATTAATGGGGATCGATTTTGAGCAATTTTAAATTTGCGATTTTTCAAATTTTAAAACGCTTATATCTCGCTTATTTGCAATGATAGCGCAAAACGAATGCTTATTTAGTATCAACAATAATTATACCTACCACCAGAATTAATAAGGATCGATTTTGAGCAATTTTAATTTGCGATTTTTCAAATTTTCAAACGCTTATATCTCGCTTATTTGCAATGATAGCGCAAAACGAATGCTTATTTAGTATCAACAATAATTATACCTACCACCAGAATTAATGGGGATCGATTTTGAGCAATTTTAAATTTGCGATTTTTCAAATTTTCAAACGCTTATATCTCGCTTATTTGCAATGATAGCGCAAAACGAATGCTTATTTAGTATCAACAATAATTATAACTACCACCAGAATTAATGGGGATCGATTTTGAGCAATTTTAAATTTGCGATTTTTCAAATTTTCAAACGCTTATATCTTGCTTATTTGCTATGATAGCGCAAAATGAATGCTTATTTAGTATGAACAATAATTATACCTACCACCAGAATTAATGGGGATCGATTTTGAGCAATTTTAAATTTGCGATTTTTCAAATTTTCAAACGCTTATATCTCGCTTATTTGCAATGATAGCGCATAACGAATGCTTATTTAGTATCAACAATAATTATACCTACCACCAGAATTAATGGGGATCGATTTTGAGCCATTTTAATTTGCGATTTTTCAAATTTTCAAACGCTTATATCTCGCTTATTTGCAATGATAGCGCAAAACGAATGCTTATTTAGTATCAACAATAATTATACCTACCACCAGAATTAATGGGGATCGATTTTGAGCAATTTTAAATTTGCGATTTTTCAAATTTTGAAACCCTTATATCTCGCTTATTTGCAATGATAGCGCAAAACGAATGCTAATTTAGTATCAACAATAATTATACCTACCACCAGAATTAATACGGATCGATTTTGAGCAATTTTAAATTTGCGATTTTTCAAATTTTCAAACGCTTATATCTCGCTTATTTGCAATGATAGCGCAAAACGAATGCTTATTTAGTATCAACAATAATTATACCTACCACCAGAATTAATGGGGATCGATTTTGAGCAATTTTAAATTAACGATTTTTCAAATTTTCAAACGCTTATATCTCGCTTATTTGCAATGATAGCGCAAAACGAATGCTTATTTAGTATCAACAATAATTATACCTACCACCAGAATTAATGGGGATCGATTTTGAGCAATTTTAAATTTGCGATTTTTCAAATTTTCAAACGCTTATATCTCGCTCATTTGCAATGATAGCGCAAAACGAATGCTTATTTAGTATCAACAATAATTATACCTACCACCAGAATTAATGGGGATCGATTTTGAGCAATTTTAAATTTGCGATTTTTCAAATTTTCAAACGCTTATTTCTCGCTTATTTGCAATGATAGCGCAAAACGAATGCTTATTTAGTATCAAAAATAATTATACCTACCACCAGAATTAATGAGGATCGATTTTGAGCAATTTTAAATTTGCGATTTTTCAAATTTTCAAACGCTTATATCTCGCTTATTTGCAATGATAGCGCAAAACGAATGCTTATTTAGTATCAACAATAATTATACCTACCACCAGAATTAATGGGGATCGATTTTGAGCAATTTTAAATTTGCGATTTTTCAAATTTTCAAACGCTTATATCTCGCTTATTTGCAATGATAGCGCAAAACGAATGCTTATTTAGTATCAACAATAATTATACCTACCACCAGAATTAATGGGGATCGATTTTGAGCAATTTTAAATTTGCGATTTTTCAAATTTTCAAACGCTTATATCTCGCTTATTTGCAATGATAGCGCAAAACGAATGCTTATTTAGTATCAACAATAATTATACCTACCACCAGAAATAATAAGAATCGATTTTGAGAAATTTTTAATTTGCGATTTTTCAAATTTTCAAACGCTTATATCTCGCTTATTTGCAATGATAGCGCAAAACGAATGCTTATTTAGTATCAACAATAATTATACCTACCACCAGAATTAATGGGGATCGATTTTGAGAAATTTTTAATTTGAGATTTTACAAATTTTCAAACGCTTATATCTCGCTTATTTGCAATGATAGCGCAAAACGAATGCTTATTTAGTATCAACAATAATTACACCTACCTCCAGAATTAATAAGGATCGATTTTGAGCAATTTTAAATTTGCGATTTTTCAAATTTTCAAACGCTTATATCTCGCTTATTTGCAATGATAGCGCAAAACGAATGCTTATTTAGTATCAACAATAATTATACCTACCACCAGAATTAATGGGGATCGATTTTGAGCAATTTAAAATTTGCGATTTTTCAAATTTTCAAACGCTTATATCTCGCTTATTTGAATTGATAGCGCAAAACGAATGCTTTTTTAGTATCAACAATAATTATACCTACCACCAGAATTAATAGGGATCGATTTTGAGCAATTTTAAATTTGCGATTTTTCAAATTTTCAAACGCTTATATCTCGCTTATTTGCAATGATAGCGCAAAACGAATGCTTATTTAGTATCAACAATAATTATACCTACCACCAGAATTAATGGGGATCGATTTTGAGCAATTTTAAATTTGCGATTTTTCAAATTTTCAAACGCTTATATCTCGCTTATTTGCAATGATAGCGCAAAACGAATGCTTATTTAGTATCAACAATAATTACACCTACCACCAGAATTAATGGGGATCGATTTTGAGCAATTTTAAATTTGCGATTTTTCAAATTTTCAAACGCTTATATCTCGCTTATTTGCAATGATAGCGCAAAACGAATGCTTATTTAGTATCAAAAATAATTATACCTACCACCAGAATTAATGGGGATCGATTTTGAGCAATTTTAAATTTGCGATTTTTCAAATTTTCAAACGCTTATATCTCGCTTATTTGCAATGATAGCGCAAAACGAATGCTTATTTAGTATCAACAATAATTATACCTACCACCAGAATTGATGGGGATCGATTTTGAGCAATTTTAAATTTGCGATTTTTCAAATTTTCAAACGCTTATATCTCGCTTATTTGCAATGATAGCGCAAAACGAATGCTTATTTAGTATCAACAATAATTATACCTACCACCAGAATTAATGGGGATCGATTTTGAGCAATTTTAAATTTGCGATTTTTCAAATTTTCAAACGCTTATATCTCGCTTATTTGCAATGATAGCGCAAAACGAATGCTTATTTAGTATCAACAATAATTATACCTACCACCAGAATTAATGGGGATCGATTTTGAGCAATTTTAAATTAACGATTTTTCAAATTTTCAAACGCTTATATCTCGCTTATTTGCAATGATAGCGCAAAACGAATGCTTATTTAGTATCAACAATAATTATACCTACCACCAGAATTAATGGGGATCGATTTTGAGCAATTTTAAATTTGCGATTTTTCAAATTTTCAAACGCTTATATCTCGCTCATTTGCAATGATAGCGCAAAACGAATGCTTATTTAGTATCAACAATAATTATACCTACCACCAGAATTAATGGGGATCGATTTTGAGCAATTTTAAATTTGCGATTTTTCAAATTTTCAAACGCTTATTTCTCGCTTATTTGCAATGATAGCGCAAAACGAATGCTTATTTAGTATCAAAAATAATTATACCTACCACCAGAATTAATGAGGATCGATTTTGAGCAATTTTAAATTTGCGATTTTTCAAATTTTCAAACGCTTATATCTCGCTTATTTGCAATGATAGCGCAAAACGAATGCTTATTTAGTATCAACAATAATTATACCTACCACCAGAATTAATGGGGATCGATTTTGAGCAATTTTAAATTTGCGATTTTTCAAATTTTCAAACGCTTATATCTCGCTTATTTGCAATGATAGCGCAAAACGAATGCTTATTTAGTATCAACAATAATTATACCTACCACCAGAATTAATGGGGATCGATTTTGAGCAATTTTAAATTTGCGATTTTTCAAATTTTCAAACGCTTATATCTCGCTTATTTGCAATGATAGCGCAAAACGAATGCTTATTTAGTATCAACAATAATTATACCTACCACCAGAAATAATAAGAATCGATTTTGAGAAATTTTTAATTTGCGATTTTTCAAATTTTCAAACGCTTATATCTCGCTTATTTGCAATGATAGCGCAAAACGAATGCTTATTTAGTATCAACAATAATTATACCTACCACCAGAATTAATGGGGATCGATTTTGAGAAATTTTTAATTTGAGATTTTACAAATTTTCAAACGCTTATATCTCGCTTATTTGCAATGATAGCGCAAAACGAATGCTTATTTAGTATCAACAATAATTACACCTACCTCCAGAATTAATAAGGATCGATTTTGAGCAATTTTAAATTTGCGATTTTTCAAATTTTCAAACGCTTATATCTCGCTTATTTGCAATGATAGCGCAAAACGAATGCTTATTTAGTATCAACAATAATTATACCTACCACCAGAATTAATGGGGATCGATTTTGAGCAATTTAAAATTTGCGATTTTTCAAATTTTCAAACGCTTATATCTCGCTTATTTGAATTGATAGCGCAAAACGAATGCTTTTTTAGTATCAACAATAATTATACCTACCACCAGAATTAATAGGGATCGATTTTGAGCAATTTTAAATTTGCGATTTTTCAAATTTTCAAACGCTTATATCTCGCTTATTTGCAATGATAGCGCAAAACGAATGCTTATTTAGTATCAACAATAATTATACCTACCACCAGAATTAATGGGGATCGATTTTGAGCAATTTTAAATTTGCGATTTTTCAAATTTTCAAACGCTTATATCTCGCTTATTTGCAATGATAGCGATAAACGAATGCTTATTTAGTATCAACAATAATTACACCTACCACCAGAATTAATGGGGATCGATTTTGAGCAATTTTAAATTTGCGATTTTTCAAATTTTCAAACGCTTATATCTCGCTTATTTGCAATGATAGCGCAAAACGAATGCTTATTTAGTATCAAAAATAATTATACCTACCACCAGAATTAATGGGGATCGATTTTGAGCAATTTTAAATTTGCGATTTTTCAAATTTTCAAACGCTTATATCTCGCTTATTTGCAATGATAGCGCAAAACGAATGCTTATTTAGTATCAACAATAATTATACCTACCACCAGAATTGATTGGGATCGATTTTGAGCAATTTTAAATTTGCGATTTTTCAAATTTTCAAACGCTTATATCTCGCTTATTTGCAATGATAGCGCAAAACGAATGCTTATTTAGTATCAACAATAATTATACCTACCACCAGAATTAATGGGGATCGATTTTGAGCAATTTTAAATTTGCGATTTTTCAAATTTTCAAACGCTTATATCTCGCTTATTTGCAATGATAGCGCAAAACAAATGCTTATTTAGTATCAACAATAATTATACCTACCACCAGAATTAATGGGGATCGATTTTGAGCAATTTTAAATTTGCGATTTTTCAAATTTTCAAACGCTTATATCTCGCTTATTTGCAATGAAAGAGCAAAACGAATGCTTATTTAGTATCAACAATAATTATACCTACCACCAGAATTAATGGGGATCGATTTTGAGCAATTTTAAATCTGCGATTTTTCAAATTTTCAAACGCTTATATCTCGCTTATTTGCAATGATAGCGCAAAACGAATGCTTATTTAGTATCAACAATAATTATACCTACCACCAGAATTAATGGGGATCGATTTTGAGAAATTTTTAATTTGCGATTTTTCAAATTTTCAAACGCTTATATCTCGCTTATTTGCAATGAAAGAGCAAAACGAATGCTTATTTAGTATCAACAATAATTATACCTACCACCAGAATTAATGGGGATCGATTTTGAGCAATTTTAAATCTGCGATTTTTCAAATTTTCAAACGCTTATATCTCGCTTATTTGCAATGATAGCGCAAAACGAATGCTTATTTAGTATCAACAATAATTATACCTACCACCAGAATTAATGGGGATCGATTTTGAGAAATTTTTAATTTGCGATTTTACAAATTTTCAAACGCTTATATCTCGCTTATTTGCAATGATAGCGCAAAACGAATGCTTATTTAGTATCAACAATAATTACACCTACCACCAGAATTAATAAGGATCGATTTTGAGCAATTTTAAATTTGCGATTTTTCAAATTTTCAAACGCTTATATCTCGCTTATTTGCAATGATAGCGCAAAACGAATGCTAATTTAGTATCAACAATAATTATACCTACCACCAGAATTAATGGGGATCGATTTTGAGCAATTTTAAATTTGCGATTTTTCAAATTTTCAAACGCTTATATCTCGCTTATTTGCAATGATAGCGCAAAACGAATGCTTATTTAGTATCAAAAATAATTATACCTACCACCAGAATTAATAGGGATCGATTTTGAGCAATTTTAAATTTGCGATTTTTCAAATTTTCAAACCCTTATATCTCGCTTATTTGCAATGATAGCGCAAAACGAATGCTTATTTAGTATCAACAATAATTATACCTACCACCAGAATTAATACGGATCGATTTTGAGCAATTTTAAATTTGCGATTTTTCAAATTTTCAAACGCTTATATCTCGCTTATTTGCAATGATAGCGCAAAACGAATGCTTATTTAGTATCAACAATAATTATACCTACCACTAGAATTAATGGGGATCGATTTTGAGCAATTTTAAATTTGCGATTTTTCAAATTTTCAAACGCTTATATCTCGCTTATTTGCAATGATAGCGCAAACCGAATGCTTATTTAGTATCAACAATAATTATACCTACCACCAGAATTAATGGGGATCGATTTTGAGCAATTTTAAATTTGCGATTTTTCAAATTTTCAAACGCTTATATCTCGCTTATTTGCAATGATAGCGCAAAACGAATGCTTATTTAGTATCAACAATAATTATACCTACCACCAGAATTAATGGGGATCGATTTTGAGCAATTTTAAATTCGCGATTTTTCAAATTTTCAAACGCTTATATCTCGCTTATTTGCAATGATAGCGCAAAACGAATGCTTATTTAGTATCAAAAATAATTATACCTACCACCAGAATTAATGGGGATCGATTTTGAGCAATTTTAAATTTGCGATTTTTCAAATTTTCAAACGCTTATATCTCGCTTATTTGCAATGATAGCGCAAAACGAATGCTTATTTAGTATCAACAATAATTATACCTACCACCAGAATTAATGGGGATCGATTTTGAGCAATTTAAAATTAACGATTTTTCAAATTTTCAAACGCTTATATCTCGCTTATTTGCAATGATAGCGCAAAACGAATGCTAATTTAGTATCAACAATAATTATACCTACCACCAGAATTAATACGGATCGATTTTGAGCAATTTTAAATTTGCGATTTTTCAAATTTTCAAACGCTTATATCTCGCTTATTTGCAATGATAGCGCAAAACGAATGCTTATTTAGTATCAACAATAATTATACCTACCACCAGAATTAATGGGGATCGATTTTGAGCAATTTAAAATTAACGATTTTTCAAATTTTCAAACGCTTATATCTCGCTTATTTGCAATGATAGCGCAAAACGAATGCTTATTTAGTATCAACAATAATTATACCTACCACCAGAATTAATGGGGATCGATTTTGAGCAATTTTAAATTTGCGATTTTTCAAATTTTCAAACGCTTATATCTCGCTTATTTGCAATGATAGCGCAAAACGAATGCTTATTTAGTATCAACAATAATTATACCTACCACCAGAATTAATGGGGATCGATTTTGAGCAAATTTAAATTAACGATTTTTCAAATTTTTAAACGCTTATATCTCGCTTATTTGCAATGATAGCGCAAAACGAATGCTTATTTAGTATCAACAATAATTATACCTACCACCAGAATTAATGGGGATCGATTTTGAGCAATTTTAAATTTGCGATTTTTTAAATTTTCAAACGCATATATATCTCGCTTATTTGCAATGATAGCGCAAAACGAATGCTTATTTAGTATCAACAATAATTATACCTACCACCAGAATTAAAGGGGATCGATTTTGAGCAATTTTAAATTTGCGATTTTTCAAATTTTCAAACGCTTATATCTCGCTTTTTTGCAATGATAGCGCAAAACGAATGCTTATTTAGTATCAACAATAATTATACCTACCACCAGAATTAATGGGGATCGATTTTGAGCAATTTTAAATTTGCGATTTTTCAAATTTTCAAACGCTTATATCTCGCTTATTTGCAATGATAGCGCAAAACGAATGCTTATTTAGCATCAACAATAATTATACCTACCACCAGAATCAATAGGGATCGATTTTGAGCAATTTTAAATTTGCGATTTTTCAAATTTTCAAACGCTTATATCTCGCTTATTTGCAATGATAGCGCAAAACGAATGCTTATTTAGTATCAACAATAATTATACCTACCACCAGAATCAATGGGGATCGATTTTGAACAATTTTAAATTTTCGATTTTTCAAATTTTCAAACGCTTATATCTCGCTTATTTGCAATGATAGCGCAAAACGAATGCTTATTTAGTATCAACAATAATTATACCTACCACCAGAATTAATAGGGATCGATTTTGAGCAATTTTAAATTTGCGATTTTTCAAATTTTCAAACGCTTATATCTCGCTTATTTGCAATGATAGCGCAAAACGAATGCTTATTTAGTATCAACAATAATTATACCTACCACCAGAATTAATGGGGATCGATTTTGAGCAATTTTAAATTTGCGATTTTTCAAATTTTCAAACGCTTATATCTCGCTTATTTGCAATGATAGCGCAAAACGAATGCTTATTTAGTATCATTAATAATTATACCTACCACCAGAATTAATTGAGATCGATTTTGAGCAATAATAAATTTGCGATTTTTTAGATTTTCAAACGCTTATATCTCGCTTATTTGCAATGATAGCGCAAAACGAATGCTTATTTAGTATCAACAATAATTATACCTACCACCAGAATTAATAAGGATCGATTTTGAGCAATTTAAAAATTTGCGATTTTTCAAATTTTCAAACGCTTATATCTCGCTTATTTTCAATGATAGCGCAAAACGAATGCTTATTTAGTATCAACAATAATTATACCTACCACCAGAATTAATGGGGATCGATTTTGAGCAATTTTAAATTTGCGATTTTTCAAATTTTCAAACGCTTATATCTCGCTTATTTGCAATGATAGCGCAAAACGAATGCTTATTTAGTATCAACAATAATTAAACCTACCACCAGAATTAATGGGGATCGATTTTGAGCAATTTTAAATTTGCGATTTTTCAAATTTTCAAACGCTTATATCTCGCTTATTTGCAATGATAGCGCAAAACGAATGCTTATTTAGTATCAACAATAATTAGACCTACCACCAGAATTAATGGGGATCGATTTTGAGAAATTTTTAATTTGCGATTTTTCAAATTTTCAAACGCTTATATCTCGCTTATTTGCAATGATAGCGCAAAACGAATGCTTATTTAGTATCAACAATAATTATACCTACCACCAGAATTAATGGGGATCGATTTTGAGAAATTTTTAATTTGCGATTTTTCAAATTTTCAAACGCTTATATCTCGCTTATTTGCAATGATAGCGCAAAACGAATGCTTATTTAGTATCAACAATAATTATACCTACCACCAGAATTAATGGGGATCGATTTTGAGAAATTTTAAATTTGCGATTTTTCAAATTTTCAAACGCTTATATCTCGCTTATTTGCAATGATAGCGCAGAACGAATGCTTATTTAGTATCAACAATAATTTTACCTACCACCAGAATTAATGGGGATCGATTTTGAGCAATTTTAAATTTGCGATTTTTCAAATTTTCAAACGCTTATATCTCGCTTATTTGCAATGATAGCGCAAAACGAATGCTTATTTAGTATCATTAATAATTATACCTACCACCAGAATTAATTGAGATCGATTTTGAGCAATAATAAATTTGCGATTTTTTAGATTTTCAAACGCTTATATCTCGCTTATTTGCAATGATAGCGCAAAACGAATGCTTATTTAGTATCAACAATAATTATACCTACCACCAGAATTAATAAGGATCGATTTTGAGCAATTTAAAAATTTGCGATTTTTCAAATTTTCAAACGCTTATATCTCGCTTATTTGCAATGATAGCGCAAAACGAATGCTTATTTAGTATCAACAATAATTATACCTACCACCAGAATTAATGGGGATCGATTTTGAGCAATTTTAAATTTGCGATTTTTCAAATTTTCAAACGCTTATATCTCGCTTATTTGCAATGATAGCGCAAAACGAATGCTTATTTAGTATCAACAATAATTAAACCTACCATTAGAATTAATGGGGATCGATTTTGAGCAATTTTAAATTTGCGATTTTTCAAATTTTCAAACGCTTATATCTCGCTTATTTGCAATGATAGCGCAAAACGAATGCTTATTTAGTATCAACAATAATTAGACCTACCACCAGAATTAATGGGGATCGATTTTGAGAAATTTTTAATTTGCGATTTTTCAAATTTTCAAACGCTTATATCTCGCTTATTTGCAATGATAGCGCAAAACGAATGCTTATTTAGTATCAACAATAATTATACCTACCACCAGAATTAATGGGGATCGATTTTGAGAAATTTTTAATTTGCGATTTTTCAAATTTTCAAACGCTTATATCTCGCTTATTTGCAATGATAGCGCAAAACGAATGCTTATTTAGTATCAACAATAATTATACCTACCACCAGAATTAATGGGGATCGATTTTGAGAAATTTTAAATTTGCGATTTTTCAAATTTTCAAACGCTTATATCTCGCTTATTTGCAATGATAGCGCAGAACGAATGCTTATTTAGTATCAACAATAATTTTACCTACCACCAGAATTAATGGGGATCGATTTTGAGCAATTTTTAATTTGCAATTTTTCAAATTTTCAAACGCTTATATCTCGCTTATTTGCAATGATAGCGCAAAACGAATGCTTATTTAGTATCAACAATAATTATACCTACCACCAGAATTAATGGGGATCGATTTTGAGCAATTTTAAATTTGCGATTTTTCAAATTTTCAAACGCTTATATCTCGCTTATTTGCAATGATAGCGCAAAACGAATGCTTATTTAGTATCAACAATAATTATACCTACCACCAGAATTAATGGGGATCGATTTTGAGCAATTTTAAATTTGCGATTTTTCAAATTTTCAAACGCTTATATCTCGCTTATTTGCAATGATAGCGCAAAACGAATGCTTATTTAGTATCAACAATAATTATACCTACCACCAGAATTAATAGGGATCGATTTTGAGCAATTTTAAATTTGCGATTTTTCAAATTTTCAAACGCTTATATCTCGCTTATTTGCAATGATAGCGCAAAACGAATGCTTATTTAGTATCAAAAATAATTATACCTACCACCAGAATTAATGGGGATCGATTTTGAGCAATTTTAAATTTGCGATTTTTCAAATTTTCAAACGCTTATATCTCGCTTATTTGCAATGATAGCGCAAAACGAATGCTTATTTAGTATCATTAATAATTATGCCTACCACCAGAATTAATTGAGATCGATTTTGAGCAATAATAAATTTGCGATTTTTTAGATTTTCAAACGCTTATATCTCGCTTATTTGCAATGATAGCGCAAAACGAATGCTTATTTAGTATCAACAATAATTATACCTACCACCAGAATTAATAAGGATCGATTTTGAGCAATTTAAAAATTTGCGATTTTTCAAATTTTCAAACGCTTATATCTCGCTTATTTGCAATGATAGCGCAAAACGAATGCTTATTTAGTATCAACAATAATTATACCTACCATTAGAATGAATAGGGATCGATTTTGAGCAATTTTAAATTTGCGATTTTTCAAATTTTCAAACGCTTATATCTCGCTTATTTGCAATGATAGCGCAAAACGAATGCTTATTTAGTATCAACAATAATTAAACCTACCACCAGAATTAATGGGGATCGATTTTGAGCAATTTTAAATTTGCGATTTTTCAAATTTTCAATCGCTTATATCTCGCTTATTTGCAATGATAGCGCAAAACGAATGCTTATTTAGTATCAACAATAATTAGACCTACCACCAGAATTAATGGGGATCGATTTTGAGAAATTTTTAATTTGCGATTTTTCAAATTTTCAAACGCTTATATCTCGCTTATTTGCAATGATAGCGCAAAACGAATGCTTATTTAGTATCAACAATAATTATACCTACCACCAGAATTAATGGGGATCGATTTTGAGAAATTTTTAATTTGCGATTTTTCAAATTTTCAAACGCTTATATCTCGCTTATTTGCAATGATAGCGCAAAACGAATGCTTATTTAATATCAACAATAATTATACCTACCACCAGAATTAATGGGGATCGATTTTGAGAAATTTTAAATTTGCGATTTTTCAAATTTTCAAACGCTTATATCTCGCTTATTTGCAATGATAGCGCAGAACGAATGCTTATTTAGTATCAACAATAATTTTACCTACCACCAGAATTAATGGGGATCGATTTTGAGCAAATTTTAATTTGCAATTTTTCAAATTTTCAAACGCTTATATCTCGCTTATTTGCAATGATAGCGCAAAACGAATGCTTATTTAGTATCAACAATAATTATACCTACCACCAGAATTAATGGGGATCGATTTTGAGCAATTTTAAATTTGCGATTTTTCAAATTTTCAAACGCTTATATCTCGCTTATTTGCAATGATAGCGCAAAACGAATGCTTATTTAGTATCAACAATAATTATACCTACCACCAGAATTAATGGGGATCGATTTTGAGCAATTTTGAATTTGCGATTTTTCAAATTTTCAAACGCTTATATCTCGCTTATTTGCAATGATAGCGCAAAACGAATGCTTATTTAGTATCAACAATAATTATACCTACCACCAGAATTAATGGGGATCGATTTTGAGCAATTTTAAATTTGCGATTTTTCAAATTTTCAAACGCTTATATCTCGCTTATTTGCAATGATAGCGCAAAACGAATGCTTATTTAGTATCAACAATAATTATACCTACCACCAGAATTAATAGGGATCGATTTTGAGCAATTTTAAATTTGCGATTTTTCAAATTTTCAAACGCTTATATCTCGCTTATTTGCGATGATAGCGCAAAACGAATGCTTATTTAGTATCAACAATAATTATACCTACCACCAGAATTAATGGGGATCGATTTTGAGCAATTTTAAATTTGCGATTTTTCAAATTTTCAAACGCTTATATCTCGCTTATTTGCAATGATAGCGCAAAACGAATGCTTATTTAGTATCAACAATAATTATACCTACCACCAGAATTAATGAAGATCGATTTTGAGCAATTTCAAATTTGCGATTTTTCAAATTTTCAAACGCTTATATCTCGCTTATTTGCAATGATAGCGCAAAACGAATGCTTATTTAGTATCAACAATAATTATACCTACCACCAGAATTAATGGGGATCGATTTTGAGCAATTTTAAATTTGCGATTTTTCAAATATTCAAACGCTTATATCTCGCTTATTTGCAATGATAGCGCAAAACGAATGCTTATTTAGTATCAACAATAATTATACCTACCACCAGAATTAATGGGGATCGATTTTGAGCAATTTTAAATTTGCGATTTTTCAAATTTTCAAACGCTTATATCTCGCTTATTTGCAATGATAGCGCAAAAAGAATGCTTATCTAGTATCAACAATAATTATACCTACCACCAGAATTAATGGGGATCGATTTTGAGCAATTTAAAATTTGCGATTTTTCAAATTTTCAAACGCTTATATCTCGCTTATTTGCAATGATAGCGCAAAACGAATGCTTATTTAGTATCAACAATAATTATACCTACCACCAGAATTAATAGGGATCGATTTTGAGCAATTTTAAATTTGCGATTTTTCAAATTTTCAAACGCTTATTTCTCGCTTATTTGCAATGATAGCGCAAAACGAATGCTTATTTGGTATCAACAATAATTATACCTACCACCAGAATGAATGGGGATCGATTTTGAGCAATTTTAAATTTGCGATTTTTCAAATTTTCAAACGCTTATATCTCGCTTATTTGCAATGATAGCGCAAAAAGAATGCTTATTTAGTATCAACAATAATTATACCTACCACCAGAATTAATATGGATCGATTTTGAGCAATTTTAAATTTGCGATTTTTCAAATTTTCGAACGCTTATATCGCGCTTATTTGCGATGATAGCGCAAAACGAATGCTAATTTAGTATCAACAATAATTTTACCTTCCACCAGAATGAATGGGGATCGATTTTGAGCAATTTTTAATTTGCGATTTTTCAAATTTTCGAACGCTTATATCTCGCTTATTTGCAATGATAGCGCAAAAAGAATGCTTATTTAGTATCAACAATAATTATACCTACCACCAGAATTAATGGGGATCGATTTTGAGCAATTTTAAATTTGCGATTTTTCAAATTTTCAAACGCTTATATCTCGCTTATTTGCAATGATAGCGCAAAAAGAATGCTTATTTAGTATCAACAATAATTATACCTACCACCCGAATTAATAGGGATCGATTTTGAGCAATTTTAAATTTGCGATTTTTCAAATTTTCAAACGCTTATATCTCGCTTATTTGCGATGATAGCGCAAAACGAATGCTTATTTAGTATCAACAATAATTATACCTACCACCAGAATGAATAAGGATCGATTTTGAGCAATTTTAAATTTGCGATTTTTCAAATTTTCGAACGCTTATATCTCGCTTATTTGCAATGATAGCGCAAAACGAATGCTTATTTAGTATCAACAATAATTATACCTACCACCAGAATTAATAAGGATCGATTTTGAGCAATTTTAAATTTGCGATTTTTCAAATTTTCAAACGCTTATATCTCGCTTATTTGCAATGATAGCGCAAAACGAATGCTTATTTAGTATCAACAATAATTATACCTACCACCAGAATTAATGGGGATCGATTTTGAGCAATTTTAAATTTGCGATTTTTCAAATTTTCAAACGCTTATATCTCGCTTATTTGCAATAATAGCGCAAAACGAATGCTTATTTAGTATCAACAATAATTATACCTACCACCAGAATTAATGGGGATCGATTTTGAGCAATTTTAAATTTGCGATTTTTCAAATTTTCAAACGCTTATATCTCGCTTATTTGCAATGATAGCGCAAAACGAATGCTTATTTAGTATCAACAATAATTAAACCTACCACCAGAATTAATGGGGATCGATTTTGAGCAATTTTAAATTTGCGATTTTTCAAATTTTCAAACGCTTATATCTCGCTTATTTGCAATGATAGCGCAACACGAATGCTTATTTAGTATCAACAATAATTATACCTACCACCAGAATTAATAAGGATCGATTTTGAGCAATTTTAAATTTGCGATTTTTCAAATTTTCAAACGCTTATATCTCGCTTATTTGCAATGATAGCGCAAAACGAATGCTTATTTAGTATCAACAATAATTATACCTACCACCAGAATTAATGGGGATCGATTTTGAGCAATTTTAAATTTGCGATTTTTCAAATTTTCAAACGCTTATATCTCGCTTATTTGCAATGATAGCGCAAAACGAATGCTTATTTAGTATCAACAATAATTATACCTACCACCAGAATTAATGGGGATCGATTTTGAGCAATTTTAAATTTGCGATTTTTCAAATTTTCAAACGCTTATATCTCGCTTATTTGCAATGATAGCGCAAAACGAATGCTTATTTAGTATCAACAATAATTATACCTACCACCAGAATTAATGGATATCGATTTTGAGCAATTTTAAATTTGCGATTTTTCAAATTTTCAAACGCTTATATCTCGCTTATTTGCAATGATAGCGCAAAACGAATGCTTATTTAGTATCAACAATAATTATACCTACCACCAGAATTAATGGGGATCGATTTTGAGCAATTTTAAATTTGCGATTTTTCAAATTTTCAAACGCTTATATCTCGCTTATTTGCAATGATAGCGCAAAACGAATGCTTATTTAGTATCAACAATAATTATACCTACCACCAGAATTAATAGGGATCGATTTTGAGCAATTCTAAATTTGCGATTTTTCAAATTTTCAAACGCTTATATCTCGCTTATTTGCGATGATAGCGCAAAACGAATGCTTATTTAGTATCAACAATAATTATACCTACCACCAGAATTAATGGGGATCGATTTTGAGCAATTTTAAATTTGCGATTTTTCAAATTTTCAAACGCTTATATCTCGCTTATTTGCAATGATAGCGCAAAACGAATGCTTATTTAGTATCAACAATAATTATACCTACCACCAGAATTAATGAAGATCGATTTTGAGCAATTTCAAATTTGCGATTTTTCAAATTTTCAAACGCTTATATCTCGCTTATTTGCAATGATAGCGCAAAACGAATGCTTATTTAGTATCAACAATAATTATACCTACCACCAGAATTAATGGGGATCGATTTTGAGCAATTTTAAATTTGCGATTTTTCAAATATTCAAACGCTTATATCTCGCTTATTTGCAATGATAGCGCAAAACGAATGCTTATTTAGTATCAACAATAATTATACCTACCACCAGAATTAATGGGGATCGATTTTGAGCAATTTTAAATTTGCGATTTTTCAAATTTTCAAACGCTTATATCTCGCTTATTTGCAATGATAGCGCAAAAAGAATGCTTATCTAGTATCAACAATAATTATACCTACCACCAGAATTAATGGGGATCGATTTTGAGCAATTTAAAATTTGCGATTTTTCAAATTTTCAAACGCTTATATCTCGCTTATTTGCAATGATAGCGCAAAACGAATGCTTATTTAGTATCAACAATAATTATACCTACCACCAGAATTAATAGGGATCGATTTTGAGCAATTTTAAATTTGCGATTTTTCAAATTTTCAAACGCTTATTTCTCGCTTATTTGCAATGATAGCGCAAAACGAATGCTTATTTGGTATCAACAATAATTATACCTACCACCAGAATGAATGGGGATCGATTTTGAGCAATTTTAAATTTGCGATTTTTCAAATTTTCAAACGCTTATATCTCGCTTATTTGCAATGATAGCGCAAAAAGAATGCTTATTTAGTATCAACAATAATTATACCTACCACCAGAATTAATATGGATCGATTTTGAGCAATTTTAAATTTGCGATTTTTCAAATTTTCGAACGCTTATATCGCGCTTATTTGCGATGATAGCGCAAAACGAATGCTAATTTAGTATCAACAATAATTATACCTTCCACCAGAATGAATGGGGATCGATTTTGAGCAATTTTTAATTTGCGATTTTTCAAATTTTCGAACGCTTATATCTCGCTTATTTGCAATGATAGCGCAAAAAGAATGCTTATTTAGTATCAACAATAATTATACCTACCACCAGAATTAATGGGGATCGATTTTGAGCAATTTTAAATTTGCGATTTTTCAAATTTTCAAACGCTTATATCTCGCTTATTTGCAATGATAGCGCAAAAAGAATGCTTATTTAGTATCAACAATAATTATACCTACCACCCGAATTAATAGGGATCGATTTTGAGCAATTTTAAATTTGCGATTTTTCAAATTTTCAAACGCTTATATCTCGCTTATTTGCGATGATAGCGCAAAACGAATGCTTATTTAGTATCAACAATAATTATACCTACCACCAGAATGAATAAGGATCGATTTTGAGCAATTTTAAATTTGCGATTTTTCAAATTTTCGAACGCTTATATCTCGCTTATTTGCAATGATAGCGCAAAACGAATGCTTATTTAGTATCAACAATAATTATACCTACCACCAGAATTAATAAGGATCGATTTTGAGCAATTTTAAATTTGCGATTTTTCAAATTTTCAAACGCTTATATCTCGCTTATTTGCAATGATAGCGCAAAACGAATGCTTATTTAGTATCAACAATAATTATACCTACCACCAGAATTAATGGGGATCGATTTTGAGCAATTTTAAATTTGCGATTTTTCAAATTTTCAAACGCTTATATCTCGCTTATTTGCAATAATAGCGCAAAACGAATGCTTATTTAGTATCAACAATAATTATACCTACCACCAGAATTAATGGGGATCGATTTTGAGCAATTTTAAATTTGCGATTTTTCAAATTTTCAAACGCTTATATCTCGCTTATTTGCAATGATAGCGCAAAACGAATGCTTATTTAGTATCAACAATAATTAAACCTACCACCAGAATTAATGGGGATCGATTTTGAGCAATTTTAAATTTGCGATTTTTCAAATTTTCAAACGCTTATATCTCGCTTATTTGCAATGATAGCGCAACACGAATGCTTATTTAGTATCAACAATAATTATACCTACCACCAGAATTAATAAGGATCGATTTTGAGCAATTTTAAATTTGCGATTTTTCAAATTTTCAAACGCTTATATCTCGCTTATTTGCAATGATAGCGCAAAACGAATGCTTATTTAGTATCAACAATAATTATACCTACCACCAGAATTAATGGGGATCGATTTTGAGCAATTTTAAATTTGCGATTTTTCAAATTTTCAAACGCTTATATCTCGCTTATTTGCAATGATAGCGCAAAACGAATGCTTATTTAGTATCAACAATAATTATACCTACCACCAGAATTAATGGGGATCGATTTTGAGCAATTTTAAATTTGCGATTTTTCAAATTTTCAAACGCTTATATCTCGCTTATTTGCAATGATAGCGCAAAACGAATGCTTATTTAGTATCAACAATAATTATACCTACCACCAGAATTAATGGATATCGATTTTGAGCAATTTTAAATTTGCGATTTTTCAAATTTTCAAACGCTTATATCTCGCTTATTTGCAATGATAGCGCAAAACGAATGCTTATTTAGTATCAACAATAATTATACCTACCACCAGAATTAATAGGGATCGATTTTGAGCAATTTTAAATTTGCGATTTTTCAAATTTTCAAACGCTTATATCTCGCTTATTTGCAATGATAGCGCAAAACGAATGCTTATTTAGTATCAACAATAATTATACCTACCACCAGAATTAATGGGGATCGAGTTTGAGCAATTTTAAATTTGCGATTTTTCAAATTTTCAAACGCTTATATCTCGCTTATTTGCAATGATAGCGCAAAACGAATGCTTATTTAGTATCAACAATAATTATACCTACCACCAGAATTAATGGGGATCGATTTTGAGCAATTTTAAATTTGCGATTTTTCAAATTTTCAAACGCTTATATCTCGCTTATTTGCAATGATAGCGCAAAACGAATGCTTATTTAGTATCAACAATAATTATACCTACCACCAGAATTAATGGGGATCGATTTTGAGCAATTTTAAATTTGCGATTTTTCAAATTTTCAAACGCTTATATCTCACTTATTTGCAATGATAGCGCAAAACGAATGCTTATTTAGTATCAACAATAATTATACCTACCACCAGAATTAATAGGGATCGATTTTGAGCAATTTTAAATTTGCGATTTTTCAAATTTTCAAACGCTTATATCTCGCTTATTTGCGATGATAGCGCAAAACGAATGCTTATTTAGTATCAACAATAATTATACCTACCACCAGAATTAATGGGGATCGATTTTGAGCAATTTTTAATTTGCGATTTTTCAAATTTTCAAACGCTTATATCTCGCTTATTTGCAATGATAGCGCAAAACGAATGCTTATTTAGTATCAACAATAATTATACCTACCACCAGAATTAATGAAGATCGATTTTGAGCAATTTCAAATTTGCGATTTTTCAAATTTTCAAACGCTTATATCTCGCTTATTTGCAATGATAGCGCAAAACGAATGCTTATTTAGTATCAACAATAATTATACCTACCACCAGAATTAATGGGGATCGATTTTGAGCAATTTTAAATTTGCGATTTTTCAAATATTCAAACGCTTATATCTCGCTTATTTGCAATGATAGCGCAAAACGAATGCTTATTTAGTATCAACAATAATTATACCTACCACCAGAATTAATGGGGATCGATTTTGAGCAATTTAAAATTTGCGATTTTTCAAATTTTCAAACGCTTATATCTCGCTTATTTGCAATGATAGCGCAAAAAGAATGCTTATCTAGTATCAACAATAATTATACCTACCACCAGAATTAATGGGGATCGATTTTGAGCAATTTAAAATTTGCGATTTTTCAAATTTTCAAACGCTTATATCTCGCTTATTTGCAATGATAGCGCAAAACGAATGCTTATTTAGTATCAACAATAATTATACCTACCACCAGAATTAATAGGGATCGATTTTGAGCAATTTTAAATTTGCGATTTTTCAAATTTTCAAACGCTTATATCTCGCTTATTTGCAATGATAGCGCAAAACGAATGCTTATTTGGTATCAACAATAATTATACCTACCACCAGAATGAATGGGGATCGATTTTGAGCAATTTTAAATTTGCGATTTTTCAAATTTTCAAACGCTTATATCTCGCTTATTTGCAATGATAGCGCAAAAAGAATGCTTATTTAGTATCAACAATAATTATACCTACCACCAGAATTAATATGGATCGATTTTGAGCAATTTTAAATTTGCGATTTTTCAAATTTTCGAACGCTTATATCGCGCTTATTTGCGATGATAGCGCAAAACGAATGCTAATTTAGTATCAACAATAATTATACCTACCACCAGAATGAATGGGGATCGATTTTGAGCAATTTTTAATTTGCGATTTTTCAAATTTTCGAACGCTTATATCTCGCTTATTTGCAATGATAGCGCAAAAAGAATGCTTATTTAGTATCAACAATAATTATACCTACCACCAGAATTAATGGGGATCGATTTTGAGCAATTTTAAATTTGCGATTTTTCAAATTTTCAAACGCTTATATCTCGCTTATTTGCAATGATAGCGCAAAAAGAATGCTTATTTAGTATCAACAATAATTATACCTACCACCCGAATTAATAGGGATCGATTTTGAGCAATTTTAAATTTGCGATTTTTCAAATTTTCAAACGCTTATATCTCGCTTATTTGCGATGATAGCGCAAAACGAATGCTTATTTAGTATCAACAATAATTATACCTACCACCAGAATGAATAAGGATCGATTTTGAGCAATTTTAAATTTGCGAATTTTCAAATTTTCGAACGCTTATATCTCGCTTATTTGCAATGATAGCGCAAAACGAATGCTTATTTAGTATCAACAATAATTATACCTACCACCAGAATTAATAAGGATCGATTCTGAGCAATTTTAAATTTGCGATTTTTCAAATTTTCAAACGCTTATATCTCGCTTATTTGCAATGATAGCGCAAAACGAATGCTTATTTAGTATCAACAATAATTATACCTACCACCAGAATTAATGGGGATCGATTTTGAGCAATTTTAAATTTGCGATTTTTCAAATTTTCAAACGCTTATATCTCGCTTATTTGCAATAATAGCGCAAAACGAATGCTTATTTAGTATCAACAATAATTATACCTACCACCAGAATTAATGGGGATCGATTTTGAGCAATTTTAAATTTGCGATTTTTCAAATTTTCAAACGCTTATATCTCGCTTATTTGCAATGATAGCGCAAAACGAATGCTTATTTAGTATCAACAATAATTAAACCTACCACCAGAATTAATGGGGATCGATTTTGAGCAATTTTAAATTTGCGATTTTTCAAATTTTCAAACGCTTATATCTCGCTTATTTGCAATGATAGCGCAACACGAATGCTTATTTAGTATCAACAATAATTATACCTACCACCAGAATTAATAAGGATCGATTTTGAGCAATTTTAAATTTGCGATTTTTCAAATTTTCAAACGCTTATATCTCGCTTATTTGCAATGATAGCGCAAAACGAATGCTTATTTAGTATCAACAATAATTATACCTACCACCAGAATTAATGGGGATCGATTTTGAGCAATTTTAAATTTGCGATTTTTCAAATTTTCAAACGCTTATATCTCGCTTATTTGCAATGATAGCGCAAAACGAATGCTTATTTAGTATCAACAATAATTATACCTACCACCAGAATTAATGGGGATCGATTTTGAGCAATTTTAAATTTGCGATTTTTCAAATTTTCAAACGCTTATATCTCGCTTATTTGCAATGATAGCGCAAAACGAATGCTTATTTAGTATCAACAATAATTATACCTACCACCAGAATTAATGGATATCGATTTTGAGCAATTTTAAATTTGCGATTTTTCAAATTTTCAAACGCTTATATCTCGCTTATTTGCAATGATAGCGCAAAACGAATGCTTATTTAGTATCAACAATAATTATACCTACCACCAGAATTAATAGGGATCGATTTTGAGCAATTTTAAATTTGCGATTTTTCAAATTTTCAAACGCTTATATCTCGCTTATTTGCAATGATAGCGCAAAACGAATGCTTATTTAGTATCAACAATAATTATACCTACCACCAGAATTAATGGGGATCGAGTTTGAGCAATTTTAAATTTGCGATTTTTCAAATTTTCAAACGCTTATATCTCGCTTATTTGCAATGATAGCGCAAAACGAATGCTTATTTAGTATCAACAATAATTATACCTACCACCAGAATTAATGGGGATCGATTTTGAGCAATTTTAAATTTGCGATTTTTCAAATTTTCAAACGCTTATATCTCGCTTATTTGCAATGATAGCGCAAAACGAATGCTTATTTAGTATCAACAATAATTATACCTACCACCAGAATTAATGGGGATCGATTTTGAGTAATTTTAAATTTGCGATTTTTCAAATTTTCAAACGCTTATATCTCGCTTATTTGCAATGATAGCGCAAAACGAATGCTTATTTAGTATCAACAATAATTATACCTACCACCAGAATTAATAGGGATCGATTTTGAGCAATTTTAAATTTGCGATTTTTCAAATTTTCAAACGCTTATATCTCGCTTATTTGCAATGATAGCGCAAAACGAATGCTTATTTAGTATCAACAATAATTATACCTACCACCAGAATTAATAAGAATCGATTTTGAGCAATTTTAAATTTGCGATTTTTCAAATTTTCAAACGCTTATATCTTGCTTATTTGCAATGATAGCGCAAAACGAATGCTTATTTAGTATCAACAATAATTATACCTACCACCAGAATTAATTGAGATCGATTTTGAGCAATTATAAATTTGCGATTTTTTAAATTTTCAAACGCTTATATCTCGCTTATTTGCAATGATAGCGCAAAACGAATGCTTATTTAGTATCAACAATAATTATACCTACCACCAGAATTAATGGGGATCGATTTTGAGCAATTTAAAAATTTGCGATTTTTTAAATTTTCAAACGCTTATATCTCGCTTATTTGCAATGATAGCGCAAAACGAATGCTTATTTAGTATCAACAATAATTATACCTACCACCAGAATTAATGGGGATCGATTTTGAGCAATTTTAAATTTGCGATTTTTCAAATTTTCAAACGCTTATATCTCGCTTTTTTGCAATGATAGCGCAAAACGAATGCTTATTTAGTATCAACAATAATTATACCTACCACCAGAATTAATGGGGATCGATTTTGAGCAATTTTAAATTTGCGATTTTTCAAATTTTCAAACGCTTATATCTCGCTTATTTGCAATGATAGCGCAAAACGAATGCTTATTTAGCATCAACAATAATTATACCTACCACCAGAATTAATTGAGATCGATTTTGAGCAATTATAAATTTGCGATTTTTTAAATTTTCAAACGCTTATATCTCGCTTATTTGCAATGATAGCGCAAAACGAATGCTTATTTAGTATCAACAATAATTATACCTACCACCAGAATTAATGGGGATCGATTTTGAGCAATTTAAAAATTTGCGATTTTTCAAATTTTCAAACGCTTATATCTCGCTTATTTGCAATGATAGCGCAAAACGAATGCTTATTTAGTATCAACAATAATTATACCTACCACCAGAATTAATAAGGATCGATTTTGAGCAATTTTAAATTTGCGATTTTTCAAATTTTCAAACGCTTATATCTCGCTTATTTGCAATGATAGCGCAGAACGAATGCTTATTTAGTATCAACAATAATTATACCTACCACCAGAATTAATAGGGATCGATTTTGAACAATTTTTAATTTGCTATTTTTCAAATTTTCAAACGCTTATATCTCGCTTATTTGCAATGATAGCGAAAAACGAATGCTTATTTAGTATCAACAATAATTATACCTACCACCAGAATTAATGGGGATCGATTTTGAGCAATTTTAAATTTGCGATTTTTCAAATTTTCAAACGCTTATATCTCGCTTATTTGCAATGATAGCGCAAAACGAATGCTTATTTAGTATCAACAATAATTATACCTACCACCAGAATTAATAGGGATCGATTTTGAGAAATTTTAAATTTGCGATTTTTCAAATTTTCAAACGCTTATATCTCGCTTATTTGCAATGATAGCGCAAAACGAATGCTTATTTAGTATCAACAATAATTATACCTACCACCAGAATTAATAGGGATCGATTTTGAGCAATTTTAAATTTGCGATTTTTCAAATTTTCAAACGCTTATATCTCGCTTATTTGCAATGATAGCGCAAAACGAATGCTTATTTAGTATCCACAATAATTATACCTACCACCAGAATTAATAGGGATCGATTTTGAGCAATTTTAAATTTGCGATTTTTCAAATTTTCAAACGCTTATATCTCGCTTATTTGCAATGATAGCGCAAAACGAATGCTTATTTAGTATCAACAATAATTATACCTACCACCAGAATTAATAAGGATCGATTTTGAGCAATTTTAATTTGCGATTTTTCAAATTTTCAAACGCTTATATCTCGCTTATTTGCAATGATAGCGCAAAACGAATGCTTATTTAGTATCAACAATAATTATACCTACCACCAGAATTAATGGGGATCGATTTTGAGCAATTTTAAATTTGCGATTTTTCAAATTTTCAAACGCTTATATCTCGCTTATTTGCAATGATAGCGCAAAACGAATGCTTATTTAGTATCAACAATAATTATACCTACCACCAGAATTAATGGGGATCGATTTTGAGCAATTTTTAATTTGCGATTTTTCAAATTTTCAAACGCTTATATCTCGCTTATTTGCAATGATAGCGCAAAACGAATGCTTATTTGGTATCAACAATAATTATACCTACCACCAGAATTAATATGGATCGATTTTGAGCAATTTTAAATTTGCGATTTTTCAAATTTTCAAACGCTTATATCTCGCTTATTTGCAATGATAGCGCAAAAAGAATGCTTATTTAGTATCAACAATAATTATACCTACCACCAGAATTAATGGGGATCAATTTTGAGCAATTTTAAATTTGCGATTTTTCAAATTTTCAAACGCTTATATCTCGCTTATTTGCGATGATAGCGCAAAACGAATGCTTATTTAGTATCAACAATAATTATACCTACCACCAGAATGAATAGGGATCGATTTTAAGCAATTTTAAATTTGCGATTTTTCAAATTTTCGAACGCTTATATCTCGCTTATTTGCAATGATAGCGCAAAAAGAATGCTTATTTAGTATCAACAATAATTATACCTACCACCAGAATTAATAAGGATCGATTTTGAGCAATTTTAAATTTGCGATTTTTCAAATTTTCAAACGCTTATATCTCGCTTATTTGCAATGATAGCGCAAAACGAATGCTTATTTAGTATCAACAATAATTAAACCTACCACCAGAATTAATGGGGATCGATTTTGAGCAATTTTAAATTTGCGATTTTTCAAATTTTCAAACGCTTATATCTCGCTTATTTGCAATGATAGCGCAACACGAATGCTTATTTAGTATCAACAATAATTATACCTACCACCAGAATTAATAAGGATCGATTTTGAGCAATTTTAAATTTGCGATTTTTCAAATTTTCAAACGCTTATATCTCGCTTATTTGCAATGATAGCGCAAAACGAATGCTTATTTAGTATCAACAATAATTATACCTACCACCAGAATTAATGGGGATCGATTTTGAGCAATTTTAAATTTGCGATTTTTCAAATTTTCAAACGCTTATATCTCGCTTATTTGCAATGATAGCGCAAAACGAATGCTTATTTAGTATCAACAATAATTATACCTACCACCAGAATTAATGGCGATCGATTTTGAGCAATTTTAAATTTGCGATTTTTCAAATTTTCAAACGCTTATATCTCGCTTATTTGCAATGATAGCGCAAAACGAATGCTTATTTAGTATCAACAATAATTATACCTACCACCAGAATTAATGGATATCGATTTTGAGCAATTTTAAATTTGCGATTTTTCAAATTTTCAAACGCTTATATCTCGCTTATTTGCAATGATAGCGCAAAACGAATGCTTATTTAGTATCAACAATAATTATACCTACCACCAGAATTAATGGGGATCGATTTTGAGCAATTTTAAATTTGCGATTTTTCAAATTTTCAAACGCTTATATCTCGCTTATTTGCAATGATAGCGCAAAACGAATGCTTATTTAGTATCAACAATAATTATACCTACCACCAGAATTAATGGGGATCGAGTTTGAGCAATTTTAAATTTGCGATTTTTCAAATTTTCAAACGCTTATATCTCGCTTATTTACAATGATAGCGCAAAACGAATGCTTATTTAGTATCAACAATAATTATACCTACCACCAGAATTAATGGGGATCGATTTTGAGCAATTTTAAATTTGCGATTTTTCAAATTTTCAAACGCTTATATCTCGCTTATTTGAAATGATAGCACAAAACGAATGCTTATTTGGTATCAACAATAATTATACCTACCACCAGAATGAATGGGGATCGATTTTGAGCAATTTTAAATTTGCGATTTTTCAAATTTTCAAACGCTTATATCTCGCTTATTTGCAATGATAGCGCAAAAAGAATGCTTATTTAGTATCAACAATAATTATACCTACCACCAGAATTAATGGGGATCGATTTTGAGCAATTTTAAATTTGCGATTTTTCAAATTTTCAAACGCTTATATCTCGCTTATTTGCGATGATAGCGCAAAACGAATGCTTATTTAGTATCAACAATAATTATACCTACCACCAGAATTAATAGGGATCGATTTTGAGCAATTTTAAATTTGCGATTTTTCAAATTTTCAAACGCTTATATCTCGCTTATTTGCAATGATAGCGCAAAACGAATGCTTATTTAGTATCAACAATAATTATACCTACCACCAGAATTAATGGGGATCGATTTTGAGCAATTTTAAATTTGCGATTTTTCAAATTTTCAAACGCTTATATCTCGCTTATTTGCAATGATAGCGCAAAACGAATGCTTATTTAGTATCAACAATAATTATACCTACCACCAGAATTAATGGGGATCGATTTTGAGCAATTTAAAATTTGCGATTTTTCAAATTTTCAAACGCTTATATCTCGCTTATTTGAAATGATAGCACAAAACGAATGCTTATTTGGTATCAACAATAAGTATACCTACCACCAGAATGAATGGGGATCGATTTTGAGCAATTTTAAATTTGCGATTTTTCAAATTTTCAAACGCTTATATCTCGCTTATTTGCAATGATAGCGCAAAAAGAATGCTTATTTAGTATCAACAATAATTATACCTACCACCAGAATTAATGGGGATCGATTTTGAGCAATTTTAAATTTGCGATTTTTCAAATTTTCAAACGCTTATATCTCGCTTATTTGCGATGATAGCGCAAAACGAATGCTTATTTAGTATCAACAATAATTATACCTACCACCAGAATGAATGGGGATCGATTTTGAGCAATTTTAAATTTGCGATTTTTCAAATTTTCGAACGCTTATATCTCGCTTATTTGCAATGATAGCGCAAAACGAATGCTTATTTAGTATCAACAATAATTATACCTACCACCAGAATTAATGGGGATCGATTTTGAGCAATTTTAAATTTGCGATTTTTCAAATTTTCATACGCTTATATCTCGCTTATTTGCAATGATAGCGCAAAACGAATGCTTATTTAGTATCAACAATAATTATACCTACCACCAGAATTAATGGGGATCGATTTTGAGTAATTTTAAATTTGCGATTTTTCAAATTTTCAAACGCTTATATCTCGCTTATTTGCAATGATAGCGCAAAACGAATGCTTATTTAGTATCAACAATAATTATACCTACCACCAGAATTAATAGGGATCGATTTTGAGCAATTTTAAATTTGCGATTTTTCAAATTTTCAAACGCTTATATCTCGCTTATTTGCAATGATAGCGCGAAACGAATGCTTATTTAGTATCAACAATAATTATACCTACCACCAGAATTAATGGGGATCGATTTTGAGAAATTTTAAATTTGCGATTTTTCAAATTTTCAAACGCTTATATCTCGCTTATTTGCAATGATAGCGCAAAACGAATGCTTATTTAGTATCGACAATAATTATACCTACCACCAGAATTAATGGGGATCGATTTTGAGCAATTTAAAATTTGCGATTTTTCAAATTTTCAAACGCTTATATCTCGCTTATTTGCAATGATAGCGCAAAACGAATGCTTATTTAGTATCAACAATAATTATACCTACCACCAGAATTAATGGGGATCGATTTTGAGCAATTTTAAATTTGCGATTTTTCAAATTTTCAAACGCTTATATCTCGCTTATTTAAAATGATAGCACAAAACGAATGCTTATTTGGTATCAACAATAATTATACCTACCACCAGAATGAATAAGGATCGATTTTGAGCAATTTTTAATTTGCGATTTTTCAAATTTTCAAACGCTTATATCTCGCTTATTTGCAATGATAGCGCAAAAAGAATGCTTATTTAGTATCAACAATAATTATACCTACCACCAGAGTTAATGGGGATCGATTTTGAATAATTTTAAATTTGCGATTTTTCAAATTTTCAAACGCTTATATCTCGCTTATTTGCGATGATAGCGCAAAACGAATGCTTATTTAGTATCAACAATAATTATACCTACCACCAGAATGAATGGGGATCGATTTTGAGCAATTTTAAATTTGCGATTTTTCAAATTTTCGAACGCTTATATCTCGCTTATTTGCAATGATAGCGCAAAACGAATGCTTATTTAGTATCAACAATAATTATACCTACCACCAGAATTAATGGGGATCGATTTTGAGCAATTTTAAATTTGCGATTTTTCAAATTTTCAAACGCTTATATCTCGCTTATTTGCAATGATAGCGCAAAACGAATGCTTATTTAGTATCAACAATAATTATACCTACCACCAGAATTAATGGGGATCGATTTTGAGTAATTTTAAATTTGCGATTTTTCAAATTTTCAAACGCTTATATCTCGCTTATTTGCAATGATAGCGCAAAACGAATGCTTATTTAGTATCAACAATAATTATACCTACCACCAGAATTAATAGGGATCGATTTTGAGCAATTTTAAATTTGCGATTTTTCAAATTTTCAAACGCTTATATCTCGCTTATTTGCAATGATAGCGCAAAACGAATGCTTATTTAGTATCAACAATAATTATACCTACCACCAGAATTAATGGGGATCGATTTTGAGAAATTTTAAATTTGCGATTTTTCAAATTTTCAAACGCTTATAGCTCGCTTATTTGCAATGATAGCGCAGAACGAATGCTTATTTAGTATCAACAATAGTTATACCTACCACCAGAATTAATATGGATCGATTTTGAGCAATTTTTAATTTGCAATTTTTCAAATTTTCAAACGCTTATATCTCGCTTATTTGCAATGATAGCGCAAAACGAATGCTTATTTAGTATCAACAATAATTATACCTACCACCAGAATTAATGGGGATCGATTTTGAGCAATTTTAAATTTGCGATTTTTCAAATTTTCAAACGCTTATATCTTGCTTATTTGCAATGATAGCGCAAAACGAATGCTTATTTAGTATCAACAATAATTATACCTACCACCAGAATTAATAGGGATCGATTTTGAGAAATTTTTAATTTGCGATTTTTCAAATTTTCAAACGCTTATATCTCGCTTATTTGCAATGATAGCGCAAAACGAATGCTTATTTAGTATCAACAATAATTATACCTACCACCAGAATTAATGGGGATCGATTTTGAGCAATTTTAAATTTGCGATTTTTCAAATTTTCAAACGCTTATATCTCGCTTATTTGCGATGATAGCGCAAAACGAATGCTTATTTAGTATCAACAATAATTATACCTACCACCAGAATTAATATGGATCGATTTTGAGCAATTTTAAATTTGCGATTTTTCAAATTTTCAAACGCTTATATCTCGCTTATTTGCAATGATAGCGCAAAACGAATGCTTATTTAGTATCAACAATAATTATAACTAACCCCAGAATTAATGGGGATCGATTTTGAGCAATTTTAAATTTGCGATTTTTCAAATTTTCAAACGCTTATATCTCGCTTATTTGCAATGATAGCGCAAAACGAATGCTTATTTAGTATCAACAATAATTATACCTACCACCAGAATGAATGGGGATCGATTTTGAGCAATTTTAAATTTGCGATTTTTCAAATTTTCAAACGCTTATATCTCGCTTATTTGCAATGATAGCGCATAAAGAATGCTTATTTAGTATCAACAATAATTATACCTACCACCAGAATTAATGGGGATCGATTTTGAGCAATTTTAAATTTGCGATTTTTCAAATTTTCAAACGCTTATATCTCGCTTATTTGCGATGATAGCGCAAAACGAATGCTTATTTAGTATCAACAATAATTATACCTACCACCAGAATGAATGGGGATCGATTTTGAGCAATTTTAAATTTGCGATTTTTCAAATTTTCGAACGCTTATATCTCACTTATTTGCAATGATAGCGCAAAAAGAATGCTTATTTAGTATCAACAATAATTATACCTACCACCAGAATTAATGGGGATCGATTTTGAGCAATTTTAAATTTGCGATTTTTCAAATTTTCAAACGCTTATATCTCGCTTATTTGCAATGATAGCGCAAAACGAATGCTTATTTAGTATCAACAATAATTATACCTACCACCAGAATTAATGGGGATCGATTTTGAGCAATTTTAAATTTGCGATTTTTCAAATTTTCAAACGCTTATATCTCGCTTATTTGCAATGATAGCGCAAAACGAATGCTTATTTAGTATCAACAATAATTATACCTACCACCAGAATTAATGGGGATCGATTTTGAGCAATTTTTAATTTGCGATTTTTCAAATTTTCAAACGCTTATATCTCGCTTATTTGCAATGATAGCGCAAAACGAATGCTTATTTGGTATCAACAATAATTATACCTACCACCAGAATTAATATGGATCGATTTTGAGCAATTTTAAATTTGCGATTTTTCAAATTTTCAAACGCTTATATCTCGCTTATTTGCAATGATAGCGCAAAAAGAATGCTTATTTAGTATCAACAATAATTATACCTACCACCAGAATTAATAAGGATCAATTTTGAGCAATTTTAAATTTGCGATTTTTCAAATTTTCAAACGCTTATATCTCGCTTATTTGCGATGATAGCGCAAAACGAATGCTTATTTAGTATCAACAATAATTATACCTACCACCAGAATGAATAGGGATCGATTTTAAGCAATTTTAAATTTGCGATTTTTCAAATTTTCGAACGCTTATATCTCGCTTATTTGCAATGATAGCGCAAAAAGAATGCTTATTTAGTAACAACAATAATTATACCTACCACCAGAATTAATGGGGATCGATATTGAGCAATTTTAAATTTGCGATTTTTCACATTTTCAAACGCTTATATCTCGCTTATTTGCAATGATAGCGCAAAACGAATGCTTATTTAGTATCAACAATAATTATACCTACCACCAGAATTAATGGGGATCGATTTTGAGCAATTTTAAATTTGCGATTTTTCAAATTTTCAAACGCTTATATCTCGCTTATTTGCAATGATAGCGCAAAACGAATGCTTATTTAGTATCAACAATAATTATACCTACCACCAGAAATTATGGGGATCGATTTTGAGCAATTTTAAATTTGCGATTTTTCAAACTTTCAAACGCTTATATCTCGCTTATTTGCAGTAATAGCGCAAAAGGAATGCTTATTTAGTATCAACAGTAATTATACCTACCACCAGAATTAATGGGGATCGATTTTGAGCAATTTTAAATTTGCGATTTTTCAAATTTTCAAACGCTTATATCTCGCTTATTTGCAATGATAGCGCAAAACGAATGCTTATTTAGTATCAACAATAATTAAACCTACCTCCAGAATTAATATGGATCGATTTTGAGCAATTTTAAATTTGCGATTTTTCAAATTTTCAAACGCTTATATCTCGCTAATTTGCAATGATAGCGCAAAACGAATGCTTATTTAGTATCAACAATAATTATACCTACCACCAGAATTAATGGGGATCGATTTTGAGCAATTTAAAATTTGCGATTTTTCAAATTTTCAAACGCATATATCTCGCTTATTTGCGATGATAGCGCAAAACGAATGCTTATTTAGTATCAACAATAATTATACCTACCACCAGAATTAATGGGGATCGATTTTGAGCAATTTTAAATTTGCGATTTTTCAAATTTTCGAACGCTTATATCTCGCTTATTTGCAATGATAGCGGAAACGAATGCTTATTTAGTATCAACAATAATTTTACCTACCACCAGAATTAATAAGAATCGATTTTGAGCAATTTTAAATTTGCGATTTTTCAAATTTTCAAACGCTTATATCTCGCTTATTTGCAATGATAGCGCAAAACGAATGCTTATTTAGTATCAACAATAATTATACCTACCACTTGATGCTTATTTAGTATCAACAATAATTATACCTACCACCAGAATTAATGGGGATCGATTTTGAGAAATTTTAAATTTGCGATTTTTCAAATTTTCAAACGCTTATATCTCGCTTATTTGCAATGATAGCGCAGAACGAATGCTTATTTAGTATCAACAATAATTATACCTACCACCAGAATTAATAGGGATCGATTTTGAACAATTTTTAATTTGCGATTTTTCAAATTTTCAAACGCTTATATCTCGCTTATTTGCAATGATAGCGAAAAACGAATGCTTATTTAGTATCAACAATAATTATACCTACCACCAGAATTAATAGGGATCGATTTTGAGCAATTTTAAATTTGATATTTTTAAAATTTTCAAACGCTTATATCTCGCTTATTTGCAATGATAGCGCAAAACGAATGCTTATTTAGTATCAACAATAATTATACCTACCACCAGAATTAATGGGGATCGATTTTGAGCAATTTTTAATTTGCGATTTTTCAAATTTTCAAACGCTTATATCTCGCTTATTTGCAATGATAGCGCAAAACGAATGCTTATTTAGTATCAACAATAATTATACCTACCACCAGAATTAATAGGGATCGATTTTGAGCAATTTTAAATTTGCGATTTTTCAAATTTTCAAACGCTTATATCTCGCTTATTTGCAATGATAGCGCAAAACGAATGCTTATTTAGTATCCACAATAATTATACCTACCACCAGAATTAATGGGGATCGATTTTGAGCAATTTTAAATTTGCGATTTTTCAAATTTTCAAACGCTTATATCTCGCTTATTTGCAATGATAGCGCAAAACGAATGCTTATTTAGTATCAACAATAATTATACCTACCACCAGAATTAATAAGGATCGATTTTGAGCTATTTTAATTTGCGATTTTTCAAATTTTCAAACGCTTATATCTCGCTTATTTGCAATGATAGCGCAAAACGAATGCTTATTTAGTATCAACAATAATTATACCTACCACCAGAATTAATGGGGATCGATTTTGAGCAATTTTAAATTTGCGATTTTTCACATTTTCAAACGCTTATATCTCGCTTATTTGCAATGATAGCGCAAAACGAATGCTTATTTAGTATCAACAATAATTATACCTACCACCAGAATTAATGGGGATCGATTTTGAGCAATTTTTAATTTGCGATTTTTCAAATTTTCAAACGCTTATATCTCGCTTATTTGCAATGATAGCGCAAAACGAATGCTTATTTGGTATCAACAATAATTATACCTACCACCAGAATTAATATGGATCGATTTTGAGCAATTTTAAATTTGCGATTTTTCAAATTTTCAAACGCTTATATCTCGCTTATTTGCAATGATAGCGCAAAAAGAATGCTTATTTAGTATCAACAATAATTATACCTACCACCAGAATTAATGGGGATCAATTTTGAGCAATTTTAAATTTGCGATTTTTCAAATTTTCAAACGCTTATATCTCGCTTATTTGCGATGATAGCGCAAAACGAATGCTTATTTAGTATCAACAATAATTATACCTACCACCAGAATGAATAGGGATCGATTTTAAGCAATTTTAAATTTGCGATTTTTCAAATTTTCGAACGCTTATATCTCGCTTATTTGCAATGATAGCGCAAAAAGAATGCTTATTTAGTATCAACAATAATTATACCTACCACCAGAATTAATGGGGATCGATATTGAGCAATTTTAAATTTGCGATTTTTCACATTTTCAAACGCTTATATCTCGCTTATTTGCAATGATAGCGCAAAACGAATGCTTATTTAGTATCAACAATAATTATACCTACCACCAGAATTAATAGGGATCGATTTTGAGCAATTTTAAATTTGCGATTTTTCAAATTTTCAAACGCTTATATCTCGCTTATTTGCAATGATAGCGCAAAACGAATGCTTATTTAGTATCAACAATAATTATACCTACCACCAGAAATTATGGGGATCGATTTTGAGCAATTTTAAATTTGCGATTTTTCAAACTTTCAAACGCTTATATCTCGCTTATTTGCAGTAATAGCGCAAAAGGAATGCTTATTTAGTATCAACAGTAATTATACCTACCACCAGAATTAATGGGGATCGATTTTAAGCAATTTTAAATTTGCGATTTTTCAAATTTTCAAACGCTTATATCTCGCTTATTTGCAATGATAGCGCAAAACGAATGCCTATTTAGTATCAACAATAATTAAACCTACCTCCAGAATTAATATGGATCGATTTTGAGCAATTTTAAATTTGCGATTTTTCAAATTTTCAAACGCTTATATCTCGCTAATTTGCAATGATAGCGCAAAACGAATGCTTATTTAGTATCAACAATAATTATACCTACCACCAGAATTAATGGGGATCGATTTTGAGCAATTTAAAATTTGCGATTTTTCAAATTTTCAAACGCATATATCTCGCTTATTTGCGATGATAGCGCAAAACGAATGCTTATTTAGTATCAACAATAATTATACCTACCACCAGAATTAATGGGGATCGATTTTGAGCAATTTTAAATTTGCGATTTTTCAAATTTTCGAACGCTTATATCTCGCTTATTTGCAATGATAGCGGAAACGAATGCTTATTTAGTATCAACAATAATTTTACCTACCACCAGAAGTAATAAGAATCGATTTTGAGCAATTTTAAATTTGCGATTTTTCAAATTTTCAAACGCTTATATCTCGCTTATTTGCAATGATAGCGCAAAACGAATGCTTATTTAGTATCAACAATAATTATACCTACCACTTGATGCTTATTTAGTATCAACAATAATTATACCTACCACCAGAATTAATGGGGATCGATTTTGAGAAATTTTAAATTTGCGATTTTTCAAATTTTCAAACGCTTATATCTCGCTTATTTGCAATGATAGCGCAGAACGAATGCTTATTTAGTATCAACAATAATTATACCTACCACCAGAATTAATAGGGATCGATTTTGAACAATTTTTAATTTGCGATTTTTCAAATTTTCAAACGCTTATATCTCGCTTATTTGCAATGATAGCGAAAAACGAATGCTTATTTAGTATCAACAATAATTATACCTACCACCAGAATTTATGGGGATCGATTTTGAGCAATTTTAAATTTGCGATTTTTCAAATTTTCAAACGCTTATATCTCGCTTATTTGCAATGATAGCGCAAAACAAATGCTTATTTAGTATCAACAATAATTATACCTACCACCAGAATTAATGGGGATCGATTTTGAGAAATTTTAAATTTGCGATTTTTCAAATTTTCAAACGCTTATATCTCGCTTATTTGCAATGATAGCGCAAAACGAATGCTTATTTAGTATCAACAATAATTATACCTACCACCAGAATTAATAGGGATCGATTTTGAGCAATTTTAAATTTGCGATTTTTCAAATTTTCAAACGCTTATATCTCGCTTATTTGCAATGATAGCGCAAAACGAATGCTTATTTAGTATCCACAATAATTATACCTACCACCAGAATTAATGGGGATCGATTTTGAGCAATTTTAAATTTGCGATTTTTCAAATTTTCAAACGCTTATATCTCGCTTATTTGCAATGATAGCGCAAAACGAATGCTTATTTAGTATCAACAATAATTATACCTACCACCAGAATTAATAAGGATTGATTTTGAGCAATTTTAATTTGCGATTTTTCAAATTTTCAAACGCTTATATCTCGCTTATTTGCAATGATAGCGCAAAACGAATGCTTATTTAGTATCAACAATAATTATACCTACCACCAGAATTAATGGGGATCGATTTTGAGCAATTTTAAATTTGCGATTTTTCAAATTTTCAAACGCTTATATCTCGCTTATTTGCAATGATAGCGCAAAACGAATATTTATTTAGTATCAACAATAATTATACCTACCACCAGAATTAATGGGGATCGATTTTGAGCAATTTTAAATTTGCGATTTTTCAAATTTTCAAACCCTTATATCTTGCTTATTTGCTATGATAGCGCAAAATGAATGCTTATTTAGTATGAACAATATTTATACCTACCACCAGAATTAATGGGGATCGATTTTGAGCAATTTTAAATTTGCGATTTTTCAAATTTTCAAACGCTTATATCTCGCTTATTTGCAATGATAGCGCATAACGAATGCTTATTTAGAATCAACAATAATTATACCTACCACCAGAATTAATGGGGATCGATTTTGAGCAATTTTAATTTGCGATTTTTCAAATTTTCAAACGCTTATATCTCGCTTATTTGCAATGATAGCGCAAAACGAATGCTTACTTAGTATCAACAATAATTATACCTACCACCAGAATTAATGGGGATCGATTTTGAGCAATTTTAAATTTGCGATTTTTCAAATTTTCAAACGCTTATATCTCGCTTATTTGCAATGATAGCGCAAAACGAATGCTTATTTAGTATCAACAATAATTATACCTACCACCAGAATTAATGGGGATCGATTTTGAGCAATTTTAAATTTGCGATTTTTCAAATTTTCAAACGCTTATATCTCGCTTATTTGCAATGATAGCGCAAAACGAATGCTAATTTAGTATCAAAAAATAATTATACCTACCACCAGAATTAATGGGGATCGATTTTGAGCAATTTTAAATTTGCGATTTTTCAAATTTTCAAACGCTTATATCTCGCTTATTTTCAATGATAGCGCAAAACGAATGCTTATTTAGTATCAACAATAATTATACCTACCACCAGAATTAATAAGGATCGATTTATAGCAATTTAAAATTTGCGATTTTTCAAATTTTGAAACGCTTATATCTCGCTTATTTGCAATGATAGCGCAAAACGAATGCTTATTTAGTATCAACAATAATTATACCTACCACCAGAATTAATGGGGATCGATTTTGAGCAATTTTAAATTTGCGATTTTTTAAATTTTCAAACGCTTATATCTCGCTTATTTGCAATGATAGCGCAAAACGAATGCTTATTTAGTATCAACAATAATTATACCTACCACCAGAATTAATGGGGATCGATTTTGAGAAATTTTTAATTTGCGATTTTTCAAATTTTCAAACGCTTATATCTCGCTTATTTGCAATGACAGCGCAAAACGAATGCTTATTTAGTATCAACAATAATTATACCTACCACCAGAATTAATGGGGATCGATTTTGAGCAATTTTTAATTTGCGATTTTTCAAATTTTCAAACGCTTATATCTCGCTTATTTGCAATGATAGCGCAAAACGAATGCTTATTTAGTATCAACAATAATTATACCTACCACCAGAATTAATAGGGATCGATTTTGAGCAATTTTAAATTTGCGATTTTTCAAATTTTCAAACGCTTATATCTCGCTTATTTGCAATGATAGCGCAAAACGAATGCTTATTTAGTATCAACAATAATTATACCTACCACCAGAATTAATATGGATCGATTTTGAGCAATTTTAAATTTGCGATTTTTCTAATTTTCAAACGCTTATATCTCGCTTATTTGCAATGATAGCGCAAAACGAATGCTTATTTAGTATCAACAATAATTATACCTACCACCAGAATTAATACGGATCGATTTTGAGCAATTTTAAATTTGCGATTTTTCAAATTTTCAAACGCTTATATCTCGCTTATTTGCAATGATAGCGCAAAACGAATGCTTATTTAGTATCAACAATAATTATACCTACCACCAGAATTAATGGGGATCGATTTTGAGCAATTTTAAATTCTCGATTTTTCAAATATTCAAACGCTTATATCTCGCTTATTTGCAATGATAGCGCAAAACGAATGCTTATTTAGTATCAACAATAATTTAACCTACCACCAGAATTAATAAGGATCGATTTTGAGCAATTTTAAATTTGCGATTTTTCAAATTTTCAAACGCTTATATCTCGCTTATTTGCAATGATAGCGCAAAACAAATGCTTATTTAGCATCAACAATAATTATACCTACCACCAGAATTAATAGGGATCGATTTTGAGCAATTTAAAATTTGCGATTTTTCAAATTTTCAAACGCTTATATCTCGCTTATTTGCAATGATAGCGCAAAACGAATGCTTATTTAGTATCAACAATAGTTATACCTACCACCCGAATTAATGGGGATCGATTTTGAGCAATTTTAAATTTGCGATTTTTTAAATTTTCAAACGCTTATATCTCGCTTATTTGCAATGATAGCGCAAAACGAATGCTTATTTAGTATCAACAATAATTATACCTACCACCAGAATTAATAAGGATCGATTTTGAGCAATTTTAAATTTGCGATTTTTCAAATTTTCAAACGCTTATATCTCGCTTATTTGCAATGATAGCGCAAAACGAATGCTTATTTAGTATCAACAATAATTATACCTACCACCAGAATTAATAGGAATCGATTTTGAGCAATTTAAATTTTGCGATTTTTCAAATTTTCAAACGCTTATATCTCGCTTATTTGCAATGATAGCGCAAAACGAATGCTTATTTAGTATCAAAAATAATTATACCTACCACCAGAATTAATGCGGATCGATTTTGACTAATTTTAAATTTGCGATTTTTCAAATTTTCAAACGCTTATATCTCGCTTATTTGCAATGATAGCGCAAAACGAATGCCTATTTAGTATCAACAATAATTATACCTACCACCAGAATTAATAGGGATCGATTTTGAGCAATTTTAAATTTGCGATTTTTCAAATTTTCAAACGCTTATATCTCGCTTATTTGCAATGATAGCGCAAAACGAATGCTTATTTAGTATCAACAATAATTATACCTACCACCAGAATTAATATGGATCGATTTTGAGCAATTTTAAATTTGCGATTTTTCTAATTTTCAAACGCTTATATCTCGCTTATTTGCAATGATAGCGCAAAACGAATGCTTATTTAGTATCAACAATAATTATACCTACCACCAGAATTAATACGGATCGATTTTGAGCAATTTTAAATTTGCGATTTTTCAAATTTTCAAACGCTTATATCTCGCTTATTTGCAATGATAGCGCAAAACGAATGCTTATTTAGTATCAACAATAATTATACCTACCACCAGAATTAATGGGGATCGATTTTGAGCAATTTTAAATTTGCGATTTTTCAAATATTCAAACGCTTATATCTCGCTTATTTGCAATGATAGCGCAAAACGAATGCTTATTTAGTATCAACAATAATTTTACCTACCACCAGAATTAATAAGGATCGATTTTGAGCAATTTTAAATTTGCGATTTTTCAAATTTTCAAACGCTTATATCTCGCTTATTTGCAATGATAGCGCAAAACAAATGCTTATTTAGTATCAACAATAATTATACCTACCACCAGAATTAATAGGGATCGATTTTGAGCAATTTAAAATTTGCGATTTTTCAAATTTTCAAACGCTTATATCTCGCTTATTTGCAATGATAGCGCAAAACGAATGCTTATTTAGTATCAACAATAGTTATACCTACCACCCGAATTAATGGGGATCGATTTTGAGCAATTTTAAATTTGCGATTTTTTAAATTTTCAAACGCTTATATCTCGCTTATTTGCAATGATAGCGCAAAACGAATGCTTATTTAGTATCAACAATAATTATACCTACCACCAGAATTAATGGGGATCGATTTTGAGCAATTTTAAATTTGCGATTTTTCAAATTTTCAAACGCTTATATCTCGCTTATTTTCAATGATAGCGCAAAACGAATGCTTATTTAGTATCAACAATAATTTTACCTACCACCAGAATTAATGGGGATCGATTTTGAGCAATTTTAAATTTGTGATTTTTCAAATTTTCAAACGCTTATATCTCGCTTATTTGCAATGATAGCGCAAAACAAATGCTTATTTAGTATCAACAATAATTATACCTACCACCAGAATTAATATGGATCGATTTTGAGCAATTTAAAATTTGCGATTTTTCAAATTTTCAAACGCTTATATCTCGCTTATTTGCAATGATAGCGCAAAACGAATGCTTATTTAGTATCAACAATAATTATACCTACCACCTGAATTAATGGGGATCGATTTTGAGCAATTTTAAATTTGCGATTTTTTAAATTTTCAAACGCTTATATCTCGCTTATTTGCAATGATAGCGCAAAACGAATGCTTATTTAGTATCAACAATAATTATACCTACCACCAGAATTAATGGGGATCGATTTTGAGCAATTTTAAATTTGCGATTTTTCAAATTTTCAAACGCTTATATCTCACTTATTTGCAATGATAGCGCAAAACGAATGCTTATTTAGTATCAACAATAATTATACCTACCACCAGAATTAATGGGGATCGATTTTGAGCAATTTTAAATTTGCGATTTTTCAAATTTTCAAACGCTTATATCTCGCTTATTTGCAATGATAGCGCAAAACGAATGCTTATTTAGTATCAACAATAATTATACCTACCAACAGAATTAATGGGGATCGATTTTGAGCAATTTAAAATTTGCGATTTTTCAAATTTTCAAACGCTTATATCTCGCTTATTTGCAATGATAGCGCAAAACGAATAATTATTTAGTATCAACAATAATTATACCTACCACCAGAATTAATGGGGATCGATTTTGAGCAATTTTAAATTTGCGATTTTTCAAATTTTCAAACGCTTATATCTCGCTTATTTGCAATGATAGCGCAAAACGAATGCTTATTTAGTATCAACAATAATTATACCTACCACCAGAATTAATAAGGATCGATTTTGAGCAATTTTAAATTTGCGATTTTTCAAATTTTCAAACGCTTATATCTCGCTTATTTGCAATGATAGCGCAAAACGAATGCTTACTTAGTATCAACAATAATTATACCTACCACCAGAATTAATGGGGATCGATTTTGAGCAATTTTAAATTTGCGATTTTTCAAATTTTCAAACGCTTATATCTCGCTTATTTGCAATGATAGCGCAAAACGAATGCTTATTTAGTATCAACAATAATTATACCTACCACCAGAATTAATGCGGATCGATTTTGAGCAATTAAAAATTTGCGATTTTTCAAATTTTCAAACGCTTATATCTCGCTTATTTGCAATGATAGCGCAAATCGAATGCTTATTTAGTATCAACAATAATTATACCTACCACCAGAATTAATGTGGATCGATTTTGAGCAATTTTAAATTTGCGATTTTTCAAATTTTCAAACGCTTATATCTCGCTTATTTGCAATGATAGCGCAAAACGAATGCTTACTTAGTATCAACAATAATTATACCTACCACCAGAATTAATGGGGATCGATTTTGAGCAATTTTAAATTTGCGATTTTTCAAATTTTCAAACGCTTATATCTCGCTTATTTGCAATGATAGCGCAAAACGAATGCTTATTTAGTATAACAAATAATTATACCTACCACCAGAATTAATACGGATCGATTTTGAGCAATTTTAAATTTGCGATTTTTCAAATTTTCAAACGCTTATATCTCGCTTATTTGCAATGATAGCCCAAAACGAATGCTTATTTAGTATCAACAATAATTATACCTACCACCAGAATTAATAGGGATCGATTTTGAGCAATTTTAAATTTGCGATTTTTCAAATATTCAAACGCTTATATCTCGCTTATTTGCAATGATAGCGCAAAACGAATGCTTATTTAGTATCAACAATAATTATACCTACCACCAGAATTAATTGGGATCGATTTTGAGCAATTTTAAATTTGCAATTTTTCAAATTTTCAAACGCTTATATCTCGCTTATTTGCAATGATAGCGCAAAACGAATGCTTATTTAGTATCACCAATAATTATACCTACCACCAGAATTAATGGGGATCGATTTTGAGCAATTTTAAATTTGCGATTTTTCAAATTTTCAAACGCTTATATCTCGCTTATTTGCAATGATAGCGCAAAACAAGTGCTTATTTAGTATCAACAATAATTTTACCTACCACCAGAATTAATGGGGATCTCATTTTGAGCAATTTTTAATTTGCGATTTTTCAAATTTTCAAACGCTTATATCTCGCTTATTTGCAATGATAGCGCAAAACAAATGCTTATTTAGTATCAACAATAATTATACCTACCACCAGAATTAATTGGGATCGATTTTGAGCAATTTTAAAATTTGCGATTTTTCAAATTTTCAAACGCTTATATCTCGCTTATTTGCAATGATAGCGCAAAACGAATGCTTATTTAGTTTCAACAATAATTATACCTACCACCAGAATTAATGGGGATCGATTTTGAGCAATTTTAAATTTGCGATTTTTCAAATTTTCAAACGCTTATATCTCACTTATTTGCAATGATAGCGCAAAACGAATGCTTATTTAGTATCAACAATAATTATACCTACCACCAGAATTAATGGGGATCGATTTTGAGCAATTTTAAATTTGCGATTTTTCAAATTTTCAAACGCTTATATCTCGCTTATTTGCAATGATAGCGCAAAACGAATGCTTATTTAGTATCAACAATAATTATACCTACCACCAGAATTAATGGGGATCGATTTTGAGCAATTTAAAATTTGCGATTTTTCAAATTTTCAAACGCTTATATCTCGCTTATTTGCAATGATAGCGCAAAACGAATGCTTATTTAGTATCAACAATAATTATACCTACCACCAGAATTAATATGGATCGATTTTGAGCAATTTTATATTTGCGATTTTTCAAATTTTCAAACGCTTATATCTCGCTTATTTGCAATGATAGCGCAAAACGAATGCTTATTTAGTATCAACAATAATTATACCTACCACCAGATTTAATAGGGATCGATTTTGAGCAATTTAAAATTTGCGATTTTTCAAATTTTCAAACGCTTATATCTCGCTTATTTGCAATGATAGCGCAAAACAAATGCTTATTTAGTATCAACAATAATTATACCTACCACCAGAATTAATATGGATCGATTTTGAGCAATTTTAAATTTGCGATTTTTCAAATTTTCAAACGCTTATATCTCGCTTATTTGCAATGATAGCGCAAAACGAATGCTTATTTAGTATCAACAATAATTATACCTACCACCAGAATTAATGGGGATCGATTTTGAGCAATTTTAAATTTGCGATTTTTCAAATTTTCAAACGCTTATATCTCGCTTATTTGCAATGATAGCGCAAAACGAATGCTTACTTAGTATCAACAATAATTATACCTACCACTAGAATTAATGATGATCGATTTTGAGCAATTTTAAATTTGCGATTTTTCAAATTTTCAAACGCTTATATCTCGCTTATTTGCAATGATAGCGCAAAACGAATGCTTATTTAGTATCAACAATAATTATACCTACCACCAGAATTAATGGGGATCGATTTTGAGCAATTTTAAATTTGCGATTTTTCAAATTTTCAAACTCTTATATCTCGCTTATTTGCAATGATAGCGCAAAACGAATGCTTATTTAGTATCAACAATAATTATACCTACCACCCGAATTAATGGGGATCGATTTTGAGCAATTTTAAATTTGCGATTTTTTAAATTTTCAAACGCTTATATCTCGCTTATTTGCAATGATAGCGCAAAACGAATGCTTATTTAGTATCAACAATAATTATACCTACCACCAGAATTAATATAGATCGATTTTGAGCAATTTTAAATTTGCGATTTTTCAAATTTTCAAACGCTTATATCTCGCTTATTTGCAATGATAGCGCAAAACGAATGCTTATTTAGTATCAACAATAATTATACCTACCACCAGAATTAATGGGATCGATTTTGAGCAATTTTAAATTTGCGATTTTTCAAATTTTCAAACGCTTATATCTCGCTTATTTGCAATGATAGCGCAAAACGAATGCTTATTTAGTATCAACAATAATTATACCTACCACCAGAATTAATGGGGATCGATTTTGAGCAATTTTAAATTTGCGATTTTTCAAATTTTCAAACGCTTATATCTCGCTTATTTGCAATGATAGCACAAAACGAATGCTTATTTAGTATCAACAATAATTATACCTACCACCAGAATTAATGGGGATCGATTTTGAGCAATTTTAAATTTGCGATTTTTCAAATTTTCAAACGCTTATATCTCGCTTATTTGCAATGATAGCGCAAAACGAATGCTTATTTAGTATCAACAATAATTATACCTAACACCAGAATTAATGGGGATCGATTTTGAGCAATTTTAAATTTGCGATTTTTCAAATTTTCAAACGCTTATATCTCGGTTATTTGCAATGATAGCGCAAAACAAATACTTATTTAGTATCAACAATAATTTTACCTACCACCAGAATTAATGGGGATCGATTTTGAGCAATTTTAAATTTACGATTTTTCAAATTTTCAAACGCTTATATCTAGCTTATTTGCAATGATAGCGCAAAACGAATGCTTATTTAGTATCAACAATAATTTTACCTACCACCAGAATTAATGGGGATCGATTTTGAGCAATTTTAAATTTGCGATTTTTCAAATTTTCAAACGCTTATATCTCGCTTATTTGCAATGATAGCGCAAAACGAATGCTAATTTAGTATCAACAATAATTATACCTACCACCAGAATTAATCTGGATCGATTTTGAGCAATTTTAAATTTGCGATTTTTCAAATTTTCAAACGCTTATATCTCGCTTATTTGCAATGATAGCGCAAAACGAGTGCTTATTTAGTATCAACAATAATTATACCTACCACCAGAATTAATAGGGATCGATTTTGAGCAATTTTTAATTTGCGATTTTTCAAATTTTCAAACGCTTATATCTCGCTTATTTCAATAATTATACCTACCACCAGAATTAATGGGGATCATTTTGAGCAATTTTAAATTTGCGATTTTTCTAATTTTCAAACGCTTATATCTCGCTTATTTGCAATGATAGCGCAAAACGAATGCTTATTTAGTATCAACAATAATTATACCTACCACCAGAATTAATAAGGATCGATTTTGAGCAATTTTAAATTTGCGATTTATCAAATTTTCAAACGCTTATATCTCGCTTATTTGCAATGATAGCGCAAAACGAATGCTTATTTAGTATCAACAATAATTATACCTACCACCAGAATTAATAAGGATCGATTTTGAGCAATTTTAAATTTGCGATTTTTCAAATTTTCAAACGCTTATATCACGCTTATTTGCAATGATAGCGCAAAACGAATGCTTATTTAGTATCAACAATAATTATACCTACCACCAGAATTAATGGGGATCGATTTTGAGCAATTTTAAATTTGCGATTTTTCAAATTTTCAAACGCTTATATCACGCTTATTTGCAATGATAGCGCAAGCGAATGCTTATTTAGTATCAGCAATAAATATACCTACCACCAGAATTAATGGGGATCGATTTTGAGCAATTTTAAATTGGCGATTTTTCAAATTTTCAAACGCTTATATCTCGCTTATTTGCAATGATAGCGCAAAACGAATGCTTACTTAGTATCAACAATAATTATACCTACCACCAGAATTAATGGGGATCGATTTTGAGCAATTTTAAATTTGCGATTTTTCAAATTTTCAAACGCTTATATCTCGCTTATTTGCAATGATAGCGCAAAACGAATGCTTATTTAGTATCAACAATAATTATACCTACCACCAGAATTAATACGGATCGATTTTGAGCAATTTTAAATTTGCGATTTTTCAAATTTTCAAACGCTTATATCTCGCTTACTTGCAATGATAGCGCAAAACGAATGCTTATTTAGTATCAACAATAATTATACCTACCACCAGAATTAATGGAGATCGATTTTGAGCAATTTTAAATTTGCGATTTTTCAAATTTTCAAACGCTTATATCTCGCTTATATGCAATGATAGCGCAAAACGAATGCTTATTTAGTATCAACAATAATTATACCTACCACCAGAATTAATGGGATCGATTTTGAGCAATTTTAAATTTGCGATTTTTCAAATTTTCAAACGCTTATATCTCGCTTATTTGCAATGATAGCGCAAAACGAATGCTTATTTAGTATCAACAATAATTATACCTACCACCAGAATTAATGGGGATCGATTTTGAGCAATTTTAAATTTGCGATTTTTCAAATTTTCAAACGCTTATATCTCGCTTATTTGCAATGATAGCGCAAAACGAATGCTTATTTAGTATCAACAATAATTATACCTACCACCAGAATTAATGGGGATCGATTTTGAGCAATTTTAAATTTGCGATTTTTCAAATTTTCAAACGCTTATATCTCGCTTATTTGCAATGATAGCGCAAAACGAATGCTTATTTAGTATCAACAATAATTATACCTAACACCAGAATTAATGGGGATCGATTTTGAGCAATTTTAAATTTGCGATTTTTCAAATTTTCAAACGCTTATATCTCGGTTATTTGCAATGATAGCGCAAAACAAATGCTTATTTAGTATCAACAATAATTTTACCTACCACCAGAATTAATGGGGATCGATTTTGAGCAATTTTAAATTTACGATTTTTCAAATTTTCAAACGCTTATATCTAGCTTATTTGCAATGATAGCGCAAAACGAATGCTTATTTAGTATCATTAATAATTTTACCTACCACCAGAATTAATGATGATCGATTTTGAGCAATTTTAAATTTGCGATTTTTCAAATTTTCAAACGCTTATATCTCGCTTATTTGCAATGATAGCGCAAAACGAATGCTAATTTAGTATCAACAATAATTATACCTACCACCAGAATTAATCTGGATCGATTTTGAGCAATTTTAAATTTGCGATTTTTCAAATTTTCAAACGCTTATATCTCGCTTATTTGCAATGATAGCGCAAAACGAGTGCTTATTTAGTATCAACAATAATTATACCTACCACCAGAATTAATAGGGATCGATTTTGAGCAATTTTTAATTTGCGATTTTTCAAATTTTCAAACGCTTATATCTCGCTTATTTCAATAATTATACCTACCACCAGAATTAATGGGGATCATTTTGAGCAATTTTAAATTTGCGATTTTTCTAATTTTCAAACGCTTATATCTCGCTTATTTGCAATGATAGCGCAAAACGAATGCTTATTTAGTATCAACAATAATTATACCTACCACCAGAATTAATAAGGATCGATTTTGAGCAATTTTAAATTTGCGATTTATCAAATTTTCAAACGCTTATATCTCGCTTATTTGCAATGATAGCGCAAAACGAGTGCTTATTTAGTATCAACAATAATTATACCTACCACCAGAATTAATAGGGATCGATTTTGAGCAATTTTTAATTTGCGATTTTTCAAATTTTCAAACGCTTATATCACGCTTATTTGCAATGATAGCGCAAGCGAATGCTTATTTAGTATCAGCAATAAATATACCTACCACCAGAATTAATGGGGATCGATTTTGAGCAATTTTAAATTGGCGATTTCTCAAATTTTCAAACGCTTATATCTCGCTTATTTGCAATGATAGCGCAAAACGAATGCTTACTTAGTATCAACAATAATTATACCTACCACCAGAATTAATGGGGATCGATTTTGAGCAATTTTAAATTTGCGATTTTTCAAATTTTCAAACGCTTATATCTCGCTTATTTGCAATGATAGCGCAAAACGAATGCTTATTTAGTATCAACAATAATTATACCTACCACCAGAATTAATACGGATCGATTTTGAGCAATTTTAAATTTGCGATTTTTCAAATTTTCAAACGCTTATATCTCGCTTATTTGCAATGATAGCGCAAAACGAATGCTTATTTAGTATCAACAATAATTATACCTACCACCAGAATTAATGGGGATCGATTTTGAGCAATTTTAAATTTGCGATTTTTCAAATTTTCAAACGCTTATATCTCGCTTATTTGCAATGATAGCGCAAAACGAATGCTTATTTAGTATCAACAATAATTATACCTACCACCAGAATTAATGGGATCGATTTTGAGCAATTTTAAATTTGCGATTTTTCAAATTTTCAAACGCTTATATCTCGCTTATTTGCAATGATAGCGCAAAACGAATGCTTATTTAGTATCAACAATAATTATACCTACCACCAGAATCAATGGGGATCGATTTTGAGCAATTTTAAATTTGCGATTTTTCAAATTTTCAAACGCTTATATCTCGCTTATTTGCAATGATAGCGCAAAACGAATGCTTATTTAGTATCAACAATAATTATACCTACCACCAGAATTAATAAGTATCGATTTTGAGCAATTTTAAATTTGCGATTTTTCAAATTTTCAAACGCTTATATCTCGCTTATTTGCAATGATAGCAAAAAACGAATGCTTATTTAGTATCAACAATAATTATACCTAACACCAGAATTAATGGGGATCGATTTTGAGCAATTTTAAATTTGCGATTTTTCAAATTTTCAAACGCTTATATCTCGGTTATTTGCAATGATAGCGCAAAACGAATGCTTATTTAGTATCAACAATAATTTTACCTACCACCAGAATTAATGGGGATCGATTTTGAGCAATTTTAAATTTACGATTTTTCAAATTTTCAAACGCTTATATCTAGCTTATTTGCAATGATAGCGCAAAACGAATGCTTATTTAGTATCAACAATAATTTTACCTACCACCAGAATTAATGGGGATCGATTTTGAGCAATTTTAAATTTGCGATTTTTCAAATTTTCAAACGCTTATATCTCGCTTATTTGCAATGATAGCGCAAAACGAATGCTTATTTAGTATCAACAATAATTATACCTACCACCAGAATTAATCTGGATCGATTTTGAGCAATTTTAAATTTGCGATTTTTCAAATTTTCAAACGCTTATATCTCGCTTAATTGCAATGATAGCGCAAAACGAATGCTTATTTAGTATCAACAATAATTTTACCTACCACCAGAATTAATGGGGATCGATTTTGAGCAATTTTAAATTTACGATTTTTCAAATTTTCAAACGCTTATATCTAGCTTATTTGCAATGATAGCGCAAAACAAATGCTTATTTAGTATCAACAATAATTATACCTACCACCAGAATTAATGGGGATCGATTTTGAGCAATTTTAAATTTGCGATTTTTCAAATTTTCAAACGCTTATATCTCGCTTAATTGCAATGATAGCGCAAAACGAATGCTTATTTAGTATCAACAATAATTGATCGATTTTGAGCAATTTTAAATTTGTGATTTTTCAAATTTTCAAACGCTTATATCTCGCTTATTTGCAATGAAAGCGCAAAACGAATGCTTATTTAGTATAACAATAATTATACCTACCACCAGAATTAATGGGGATCGATTTTGAGCAATTTTAAATTTGCGACTTTTATAATTTTCAAACGCTTATATCTCGCTTATTTGCAATGATAGCGCAAAACGAATGCTTATTTAGTATCAACAATAATTATACCTACCACCAGAATTAATAAAGATCGATTTTGAGCAATTTTAAATTTGCGATTTTTCAAATTTTCAAACGCCTATATCTCGCTTATTTGCAATGATAGCGCAAAACGAATGCTTATTTAGTATCAACAATAATTATACCTACCACCAGAATTTATAGGGAAGGATTTTGAGCAATTTTAAATTTGCGATTTTTCAAATTTTCAAACGCTTATATCTCGCTTATTTGCAATGATAGCGCGAAACGAATGCTTATTTAGTATCAACAATAATTATACCTATCACCAGAATTAATTGGTATCGATCTTGAGCAATTTTAATTTTGCGATTTTTATAATTTTCAAACGCTTATATCTCGCTTATTTGCAATGATAGCGCAAAAAGAATGCTTATTTAGTATCAACAATAATTATACCTACCACCGGAATTAATGGGGATCGCTTTTGAGCAATTTTAAATTTGCGATATTTATAATTTTCAAACGCTTATATCTCGCTTATTTGAATTGATTGCGCAAAACGAATGCTTATTTAGTATCAACAATAATTATACCTACCAACAGAATTAATGGGTATCGATTTCGAAAAATTTTTAATTTCCGATTTTTATAATTTTCAAACGCTTATATCTCGCTTATTTGCAATGAAAGCGCAAAACGAATGCTTATTTAGTATCAACAATAATTATATCTACCACCAGAATTAATTGGGATCGATTTTGAGCAATTTTAAATTTGCGATTTTCAAATTTTCAAACGCTTATATCTCGCTCATTTGCAATGATAGCGCAAAACGAATGCTTATTTAGTATCAACAATAATTATACCTACCACCAGAATTAATAAGGATCGATTTTGAGCAATTTTAAATTATCGATTTTTATAATTTTCAAACGCTTATATTTCGCTTATTTGCAATGATAGCGCAAAACGAATGCTTATTTAGTATCAACAATAATTATATATTATTTAGTATCAACAATAATTATACCTACCACCAGAATTAATGGGGATCGATTTTGAGCAATTTTTAATTTGCGATATTTATAATTTTCAAACGCTTATATCTCGCTTATTTGCAATGATAGCGCAAAACGAATGCTTATTTAGTATTCACAATAATTATACCTACCAACAGAATTAATGGGTATCGACTTCGAAAAATTTTAAATTTCCGATTTTTATAATTTTCAAACGCTTATATCTCGCTTATTTGCAATGATAGCGCAAAACGAATGCTTATTTAGTATCAACAATAATTATACCTACCACCAGAATTAATGGGGATCGATTTTGAGCAATTTTAAATTTGCGATTTTTCAAATTTTCTAAAAACGCTTATATCTCGCTTATTTGCAATGATAGCGCAAAACGAATGCTTATTTAGTATCAACAATAATTATACCTACCACCAGAATTAATAAGGATTGTTTTTGAGCAATTTTTAATTTGCGATTTTTTAAATTTTCAAACGCTTACATCTCGCTTATTTGCAATGATAGCGCAAAACGAATGCTTATTTATTATCAACAATAATTATACCTACCACCAGAATTAATAGGGATCGATTTTGAGCAATTTTTAATTTGCGATTTTTCAAATTTTCAAACGCTTATATCTCGCTTATTTGCATTGATCGCGCAGAACGAATGCTTTTTTAGTAACAACAATAATTATACCTACCACCAGAATTAATGGGGATCGATTTTGAGCAATTTTAAATTTGCGATTTTTATAATTTTCAAACGCTTATATCTCGCTTATTTGCAATGATAGCGCAAAACGAATGCTTATTTAGTATCAACAATAATTATACCTTCCACCAGAATTAATAAGGATCGATTTTGAGCAATTTTAAATTTGCGATTTTTCAAATTGTCAAACGCTTATATCTCGCTTATTTGCAATGATAGCGCAAAACGAATGCTTATTTAGTATCAACAATAATTATACCTACCACCAGAATTAATAAGGATCGATTTTGAGCAATTTTAAATTTGCGATTTTTCAAATTTTCAAACGCTTATATCTCGCTTATTTGCAATGATAGCGCAAAACGAATGCTAATTTAGTATCAACAATAATTATACCTACCACCAGAATTAATGGGGATAGATTTTGAGCAATTTTTAATTTGCGATTTTTCAAATTTTCAAACGCTTATATCTTGCTTATTTGCAATGATAGCGCAAAAAGAATGCTTATTTAGTATCAACAATAATTATATCTACCACCAGAATTCATGGGTATCGATTTCGAGCAATTTTAAATTTCCGATTTTTATAATTTTCAAACGCTTATATCTCGCTTATTTGCAATGATAACGCAAAACGAATGCTAATTTAGTATCAACAATAATAATACCTACCACCAGAATTAATGCGGATCGATTTCGAGCAATTTTTAATTTGCGATTTTTAAAATTTTCAAACGATTATATCTCGCTTATTTGCAATGATAGCGCAAAACGAATGCTTATTTAGTATCAACAATAATTATACCTACCACCAGAATTAATGGGGATCGATTTTGAGCAATTTTAAATTTGCGATTTTTATAATTTTCAAACGCTTATATCTCGCTTATTTGCAATGATAGCGCAAAACGAATGCTTATTTAGTATCAACAATAATTATACCTACCACCAGAATTAATGGGGATCGATTTTGAGCAATTTTAAATTTGCGATTTTTCAAATTTTCAAACGCTTATATCTCGCTTATTTGCAATGATAGCGCAAAACGAATGCTTATTTAGCATCAACAATAATTATACCTACCACCAGAATTAATAGGGATCGATTTGGAGCAATTTTAAATTTGTGATTTTTCAAATTTTCAAACGCTTATATCTCGCTTATTTGCAATGATAGCGCAAAACGAATGCTTATTTAGTATCAACAATAATTATACCTACCACCAGAATTAATATGGATCGATTTTGAGCAATTTTAAATTTGCGATTTTTCACATTTTCAAACGCTTATATCTCGCTTATTTGCAATGATAGCGCAAAACGAATGCTTATTTAGTATCAACAATAATTATTCCTACCACCAGAATTAATTGGGATCGATTTTGAGCAATTTTAAATTTGCGATTTTTCAAATTTTCAAACGCTTATATCTCGCTTATTTGCAATGATAGCGCAAAACAAATGCTTATTTAGTATCAACAATAATTATACCTACCACCAGAATTAATGGGGATCGATTTTGAGCAATTTTAAATTTGCGATTTTTCAAATTTTCAAACGCTTATATCTCGCTTAATTGCAATGATAGCGCAAAACGAATGCTTATTTAGTATCAACAATAATTGATCGATTTTGAGCAATTTTAAATTTGCGATTTTTCAAATTTTCAAACGCTTATATCTCGCTTATTTGCAATGAAAGCGCAAAACGAATGCTTATTTAGTATAACAATAATTATACCTACCACCAGAATTAATGGGGATCGATTTTGAGCAATTTTAAATTTGCGACTTTTATAATTTTCAAACGCTTATATCTCGCTTATTTGCAATGATAGCGCAAAACGAATGCTTATTTAGTATCAACAATAATTATACCTACCACCAGAATTAATAAAGATCGATTTTGAGCAATTTTAAATTTGCGATTTTTCAAATTTTCAAACGCCTATATCTCGCTTATTTGCAATGATAGCGCAAAACGAATGCTTATTTAGTATCAACAATAATTATACCTACCACCAGAATTAATAGGGAAGGATTTTGAGCAATTTTAAATTTGCGATTTTTCAAATTTTCAAACGCTTATATCTCGCTTATTTGCAATGATAGCGCGAAACGAATGCTTATTTAGTATCAACAATAATTATACCTACCACCAGAATTAATTGGTATCGATCTTGAGCAATTTTAATTTTGCGATTTTTATAATTTTCAAACGCTTATATCTCGCTTATTTGCAATGATAGCGCAAAAAGAATGCTTATTTAGTATCAACAATAATTATACCTACCACCAGAATTAATGGGGATCGCTTTTGAGCAATTTTAAATTTGCGATATTTATAATTTTCAAACGCTTATATCTCGCTTATTTGAATTGATTGCGCAAAACGAATGCTTATTTAGTATCAACAATAATTATACCTACCAACAGAATTAATGGGTATCGATTTCGAAAAATTTTTAATTTCCGATTTTTATAATTTTCAAACGCTTATATCTCGCTTATTTGCAATGAAAGCGCAAAACGAATGCTTATTTAGTATCAACAATAAATATACCTACCACCAGAATTAATTGGGATCGATTTTGAGCAATTTTAAATTTGCCATTTTCAAATTTTCAAACGCTTATATCTCGCTCATTTGCAATGATAGCGCAAAACGAATGCTTATTTAGTATCAACAATAATTATACCTACCACCAGAATTAATAAGGATCGATTTTGAGCAATTTTAAATTATCGATTTTTCAAATTTTCAAACGCTTATATCTCGCTTATTTGCAATGATAGCGCGAAACGAATGCTTATTTAGTATCAACAATAATTATTCCTACCACCAGAATTAATTGGGATCGATTTTGAGCAATTTTAAATTTGCGATTTTTCAAATTTTCAAACGCTTATATCTCGCTTATATGCAATGATAGCGCAAAACGAATGCTTATTTAGTATCAACAATAATTATACCTACCACCAGAATTAATGGGTATCGATTTTGAGCAATTTTAAATTTGCGATTTTTCAAATATTCAAACGCTTATATCTCGCTTATTTGCAATGATAGCGCAAAACGAATGCTTATTTAGTATCAACAATAATTATACCTACCACCAGAATTAATGGGTATCGATTTTGAGCAATTTTAAATTTGCGATTTTTCAAATATTCAAACGCTTATATCTCGCTTATTTGCAATGATAGCGCAAAACGAATGCTTATTTAGTATCAACAATAATTATACCTACCACCAGAATTAATGGGGATAGATTTTGAGCAATTTTTAATTTGCGATTTTTCAAATTTTCACACGCTTATATCTTGCTTATTTGCAATGATAGCGCAAAAAGAATGCTTATTTAGTATCAACAATAATTATATCTACCACCAGAATTAATGGGTATCGATTTCGAGCAATTTTAAATTTCCGATTTTTATAATTTTCAAACGCTTATATCTCGCTTATTTGCAATGATAACGCAAAACGAATGCTAATTTAGTATCAACAATAATAATACCTACCACCAGAATTAATTCGGATCGATTTCGAGCAATTTTTAATTTGCGATTTTTAAAATTTTCAAACGATTATATCTCGCTTATTTGCAATGATAGCACAAAACGAATGCTTATTTAGTATCAACAATAATTATACCTACCACCAGAATTAATGGGGATCGATTTTGAGCAATTTTAAATTTGCGATTTTTATAATTTTCAAACGCTTATATCTCGCTTATTTGCAATGATAGCGCAAAACGAATGCTTATTTAGTATCAACAGTAATTATACCTACCACCAGAATTAATGGGGATCGATTTTGAGCAATTTTAAATTTGCGATTTTTCAAATTTTCAAACGCTTATATCTCGCTTATTTGCAATGATAGCGCAAAACGAATGCTTATTTAGTATCAACAATAATTATACCTACCACCAGAATTAATGGGGATCGATTTGGAGCAATTTTAAATTTGTGATTTTTCAAATTTTCAAACGCTTATATCTCGCTTATTTGCAATGATAGCGCAAAACGAATGCTTATTTAGTATCAACAATAATTATACCTACCACCAGAATTAATGGGGATCGATTTTGAGCAATTTTAAATTTGCGATTTTTCACATTTTCAAACGCTTATATCTCGCTTATTTGCAATGATAGCGCAAAACGAATGCTTATTTAGTATCAACAATAATTATTCCTACCACCAGAATTAATGGGGATCGATTTTGAGCAATTTTAAATTTGCGATTTTTCAAATTTTCAAACGCTTATATCTCGCTTATTTGCAATGATAGCGCAAAACAAATGCTTATTTAGTATCAACAATAATTATACCTACCACCAGAATTAATGGGGATCGATTTTGAGCAATTTTAAATTTGCGATTTTTCAAATTTTCAAACGCTTATATCTCGCTTAATTGCAATGATAGCGCAAAACGAATGCTTATTTAGTATCAACAATAATTGATCGATTTTGAGCAATTTTAAATTTGCGATTTTTCAAATTTTCAAACGCTTATATCTCGCTTATTTGCAATGAAAGCGCAAAACGATTGCTTATTTAGTATAACAATAATTATACCTACCACCAGAATTAATGGGGATCGATTTTGAGTAATTTTAAATTTGCGACTTTTATAATTTTCAAACGCTTATATCTCGCTTATTTGCAATGATAGCGCAAAACGAATGCTTATTTAGTATCAACAATAATTATACCTACCACAAGAATTAATAAAGATCGATTTTGAGCAATTTTAAATTATCCATTTTTCAAATTTTCAAACGCTTATATCTCGCTTATTTGCAATGATAGCGCGAAACGAATGCTTATTTAGTATCAACAATAATTATTCCTACCACCAGAATTAATTGGGATCGATTTTGAGCAATTTTAAATTATCGATTTTTCAAATTTTCAAACGCTTATATCTCGCTTATTTGCAATAATAGCGCAAAACGAATGCTTATTTAGTATCAACAATAATTATACCTACCACCAGAATTAATGGGTATCGATTTTGAGCAATTTTAAATTTGCGATTTTTCAAATATTCAAACGCTTATATCTCGCTTATTTGCAATGATAGCGCAAAACGAATGCTTATTTAGTATCAACAATAATTATACCTACCACCAGAATTAATGGGGATAGATTTTGAGCAATTTTTAATTTGCGATTTTTCAAATTTTCAAACGCTTATATCTTGCTTATTTGCAATGATAGCGCAAAAAGAATGCTTATTTAGTATCAACAATAATTATATCTACCACCAGAAATAATGGGTATCGATTTCGAGCAATTTTAAATTTCCGATTTTTATAATTTTCAAACGCTTATATCTCGCTTATTTGCAATGATAACGCAAAACGAATGCTAATTTAGTATCAACAATAATAATACCTACCACCAGAATTAATGCGGATCGATTTCGAGCAATTTTTAATTTGCGATTTTTAAAATTTTCAAACGATTATATCTCGCTTATTTGCAATGATAGCGCAAAACGAATGCTTATTTAGTATCAACAATAATTATACCTACCACCAGAATTAATTGGGATCGATTTTGAGCAATTTTAAATTTGCGATTTTTATAATTTTCAAACGCTTATATCTCGCTTATTTGCAATGATAGCGCAAAACGAATGCTTATTTAGTATCAACAATAATTATACCTACCACTAGAATTAATGGGGATCGATTTTGAGCAATTTTTAATTTGCGATTTTTCAAATTTTCAAACGCTTATATCTCGCTTATTTGCCATGATAGCGCAAAACGAATGCTTATTTAGTATCAACAATAATTATACCTACCACCAGAATTAATGGGGATCGATTTGGAGCAATTTTAAATTTGTGATTTTTCAAATTTTCAAACGCTTATATCTCGCTTATTTGCAATGATAGCGCAAAACGAATGCTTATTTAGTATCAACAATAATTATACCTACCACCAGAATTAATCGGGATCGATTTTGAGCAATTTTAAATTTGCGATTTTTCACATTTTCAAACGCTTATATCTCGCTTATTTGCAATGATAGCGCAGAACGAATGCTTATTTAGTATCAACAATAATTATTCCTACCACCAGAATTAATGGGGATCGATTTTGAGCAATTTTAAATTTGCGATTTTTCAAATTTTCAAACGCTTATATCTCGCTTATTTGCAATGATAGCGCAAAACAAATGCTTATTTAGTATCAACAATAATTATACCTACCACCAGAATTAATGGGGATCGATTTTGAGCAATTTTAAATTTGCGATTTTTCAAATTTTCAAACGCTTATATCTCGCTTAATTGCAATGATAGCGCAAAACGAATGCTTATTTAGTATCAACAATAATTGATCGATTTTGAGCAATTTTAAATTTGCGATTTTTCAAATTTTCAAACGCTTATATCTCGCTTATTTGCAATGAAAGCGCAAAACGAATGCTTATTTAGTATAACAATAATTATACCTACCACCAGAATTAATGGGGATCGATTTTGAGCAATTTTAAATTTGCGACTTTTATAATTTTCAAACGCTTATATCTCGCTTATTTGCAATGATAGCGCAAAACGAATGCTTATTTAGTATCAACAATAATTATACCTACCACCAGAATTAATAAAGATCGATTTTGAGCAATTTTAAATTTGCGATTTTTCAAATTTTCAAACGCCTATATCTCGCTTATTTGCAATGATAGCGCAAAACGAATGCTTATTTAGTATCAACAATAATTATACCTACCACCAGAATTAATAGGGAAGGATTTTGAGCAATTTTAAATTTGCGATTTTTCAAATTTTCAAACGCTTATATCTCGCTTATTTGCAATGATAGCGCGAAACGAATGCTTATTTAGTATCAACAATAATTATACCTACCACCAGAATTAATTGGTATCGATCTTGAGCAATATTAATTTTGCGATTTTTATAATTTTCAAACGCTTATATCTCGCTTATTTGCAATGATAGCGCAAAAAGAATGCTTATTTAGTATCAACAATAATTATACCTACCACCAGAATTAATGGGGATCGCTTTTGAGCAATTTTAAATTTGCGATATTTATAATTTTCAAACGCTTATATCTCGCTTATTTGAATTGATTGCGCAAAACGAATGCTTATTTAGTATCAACAATAATTATACCTACCAACAGAATTAATGGGTATCGATTTCGAAAAATTTTTAATTTCCGATTTTTATAATTTTCAAACGCTTATATCTCGCTTATTTGCAATGAAAGCGCAAAACGAATGCTAATTTAGTATCAACAATAATTATACCTACCACCAGAATTAATTGGGATCGATTTTGAGCAATTTTAAATTTGCGATTTTCAAATTTTCAAACGCTTATATCTCGCTTATTTGCAATGATAGCGCAAAACGAATGCTTATTTAGTATCAACAATAATTATACCTACCACCAGAATTAATGGGGATCGATTTGGAGCAATTTTAAATTTGTGATTTTTCAAATTTTCAAACGCTTATATCTCGCTTATTTGCAATGATAGCGCAAAACGAATGCTTATTTAGTATCAACAATAATTATACCTACCACCAGAATTAATGGGGATCGATTTTGAGCAATTTTAAATTTGCGATTTTTCACATTTTCAAACGCTTATATCTCGCTTATTTGCAATGATAGCGCAAAACGAATGCTTATTTAGTATCAACAATAATTATTCCTACCACCAGAATTAATGGGGATCGATTTTGAGCAATTTTAAATTTGCGATTTTTCAAATTTTCAAACGCTTATATCTCGCTTATTTGCAATGATAGCGCAAAACAAATGCTTATTTAGTATCAACAATAATTATACCTACCACCAGAATTAATGGGGATCGATTTTGAGCAATTTTAAATTTGCGATTTTTCAAATTTTCAAACGCTTATATCTCGCTTAATTGCAATGATAGCGCAAAACGAATGCTTATTTAGTATCAACAATAATTGATCGATTTTGAGCAATTTTAAATTTGCGATTTTTCAAATTTTCAAACGCTTATATCTCGCTTATTTGCAATGAAAGCGCAAAACGATTGCTTATTTAGTATAACAATAATTATACCTACCACCAGAATTAATGGGGATCGATTTTGAGTAATTTTAAATTTGCGACTTTTATAATTTTCAAACGCTTATATCTCGCTTATTTGCAATGATAGCGCAAAACGAATGCTTATTTAGTATCAACAATAATTATACCTACCACAAGAATTAATAAAGATCGATTTTGAGCAATTTTAAATTATCCATTTTTCAAATTTTCAAACGCTTATATCTCGCTTATTTGCAATGATAGCGCGAAACGAATGCTTATTTAGTATCAACAATAATTATTCCTACCACCAGAATTAATTGGGATCGATTTTGAGCAATTTTAAATTATCGATTTTTCAAATTTTCAAACGCTTATATCTCGCTTATTTGCAATAATAGCGCAAAACGAATGCTTATTTAGTATCAACAATAATTATACCTACCACCAGAATTAATGGGTATCGATTTTGAGCAATTTTAAATTTGCGATTTTTCAAATATTCAAACGCTTATATCTCGCTTATTTGCAATGATAGCGCAAAACGAATGCTTATTTAGTATCAACAATAATTATACCTACCACCAGAATTAATGGGGATAGATTTTGAGCAATTTTTAATTTGCGATTTTTCAAATTTTCAAACGCTTATATCTTGCTTATTTGCAATGATAGCGCAAAAAGAATGCTTATTTAGTATCAACAATAATTATATCTACCACCAGAAATAATGGGTATCGATTTCGAGCAATTTTAAATTTCCGATTTTTATAATTTTCAAACGCTTATATCTCGCTTATTTGCAATGATAACGCAAAACGAATGCTAATTTAGTATCAACAATAATAATACCTACCACCAGAATTAATGCGGATCGATTTCGAGCAATTTTTAATTTGCGATTTTTAAAATTTTCAAACGATTATATCTCGCTTATTTGCAATGATAGCGCAAAACGAATGCTTATTTAGTATCAACAATAATTATACCTACCACCAGAATTAATGGGGATCGATTTTGAGCAATTTTAAATTTGCGATTTTTATAATTTTCAAACGCTTATATCTCGCTTATTTGCAATGATAGCGCAAAACGAATGCTTATTTAGTATCAACAATAATTATACCTACCACTAGAATTAATGGGGATCGATTTTGAGCAATTTTTAATTTGCGATTTTTCAAATTTTCAAACGCTTATATCTCGCTTATTTGCAATGATAGCGCAAAACGAATGCTTATTTAGTATCAACAATAATTATACCTACCACCAGAATTAATGGGGATCGATTTGGAGCAATTTTAAATTTGTGATTTTTCAAATTTTCAAACGCTTATATCTCGCTTATTTGCAATGATAGCGCAAAACGAATGCTTATTTAGTATCAACAATAATTATACCTACCACCAGAATTAATCGGGATCGATTTTGAGCAATTTTAAATTTGCGATTTTTCACATTTTCAAACGCTTATATCTCGCTTATTTGCAATGATAGCGCAAAACGAATGCTTATTTAGTATCAACAATAATTATTCCTACCACCAGAATTAATGGGGATCGATTTTGAGCAATTTTAAATTTGCGATTTTTCAAATTTTCAAACGCTTATATCTCGCTTATTTGCAATGATAGCGCAAAACAAATGCTTATTTAGTATCAACAATAATTATACCTACCACCAGAATTAATGGGGATCGATTTTGAGCAATTTTAAATTTGCGATTTTTCAAATTTTCAAACGCTTATATCTCGCTTAATTGCAATGATAGCGCAAAACGAATGCTTATTTAGTATCAACAATAATTGATCGATTTTGAGCAATTTTAAATTTGCGATTTTTCAAATTTTCAAACGCTTATATCTCGCTTATTTGCAATGAAAGCGCAAAACGAATGCTTATTTAGTATAACAATAATTATACCTACCACCAGAATTAATGGGGATCGATTTTGAGCAATTTTAAATTTGCGACTTTTATAATTTTCAAACGCTTATATCTCGCTTATTTGCAATGATAGCGCAAAACGAATGCTTATTTAGTATCAACAATAATTATACCTACCACCAGAATTAATAAAGATCGATTTTGAGCAATTTTAAATTTGCGATTTTTCAAATTTTCAAACGCCTATATCTCGCTTATTTGCAATGATAGCGCAAAACGAATGCTTATTTAGTATCAACAATAATTATACCTACCACCAGAATTAATAGGGAAGGATTTTGAGCAATTTTAAATTTGCGATTTTTCAAATTTTCAAACGCTTATATCTCGCTTATTTGCAATGATAGCGCGAAACGAATGCTTATTTAGTATCAACAATAATTATACCTACCACCAGAATTAATTGGTATCGATCTTGAGCAATATTAATTTTGCGATTTTTATAATTTTCAAACGCTTATATCTCGCTTATTTGCAATGATAGCGCAAAAAGAATGCTTATTTAGTATCAACAATAATTATACCTACCACCAGAATTAATGGGGATCGCTTTTGAGCAATTTTAAATTTGCGATATTTATAATTTTCAAACGCTTATATCTCGCTTATTTGAATTGATTGCGCAAAACGAATGCTTATTTAGTATCAACAATAATTATACCTACCAACAGAATTAATGGGTATCGATTTCGAAAAATTTTTAATTTCCGATTTTTATAATTTTCAAACGCTTATATCTCGCTTATTTGCAATGAAAGCGCAAAACGAATGCTAATTTAGTATCAACAATAATTATACCTACCACCAGAATTAATTGGGATCGATTTTGAGCAATTTTAAATTTGCGATTTTCAAATTTTCAAACGCTTATATCTCGCTCATTTGCAATGATAGCGCAAAACGAATGCTTATTTAGTATCAACAATAATTATACCTACCACTAGAATTAATAAGGATCGATTTTGAGCAATTTTAAATTATCGATTTTTCAAATTTTCAAACGCTTATATCTCGCTTATTTGCAATGATAGCGCGAAACGAATGCTTATTTAGTATCAACAATAATTATTCCTACCACCAGAATTAATTGGGATCGATTTTGAGCAATTTTAAATTTGCGATTTTTCAAATTTTCAAACGCTTATATCTCGCTTATTTGCAATGATAGCGCAAAACAAATGCTTATTTAGTATCAACAATAATTATACCTACCACCAGAATTAATGGGGATCGATTTTGAGCAATTTTAAATTTGCGATTTTTCAAATTTTCAAACGCTTATATCTCGCTTAATTGCAATGATAGCGCAAAACGAATGCTTATTTAGTATCAACAATAATTGATCGATTTTGAGCAATTTTAAATTTGCGATTTTTCAAATTTTCAAACGCTTATATCTCGCTTATTTGCAATGAAAGCGCAAAACGAATGCTTATTTAGTATCAACAATAATTATACCTACCACCAGAATTAATAAAGATCGATTTTGAGCAATTTTAAATTATCGATTTTTCAAATTTTCAAACACTTATATCTCGCTTATTTGCAATGATAGCGCGAAACGAATGCTTATTTAGTATCAACAATAATCATTCCTACCACCAGAATTAATTGGGATCGATTTTGAGCAATTTTAAATTTGCGATTTTTCAAATTTTCAAACGCTTATATCTCGCTTATTTGCAATGATAGCGCAAAACGAATGCTTATTTAGTATCAACAATAATTATACCTACCACCAGAATTAATGGGTATCGATTTTGAGCAATTTTAAATTATCGATTTTTCAAATTTTCAAACGCTTATATCTCGCTTATTTGCAATGATAGCGCAAAACGAATGCTTATTTAGTATCAACAATAATTATACCTACCACCAGAATTAATGGGTATCGATTTTGAGCAATTTTAAATTTGCGATTTTTCAAATATTCAAACGCTTATATCTCGCTTATTTGCAATGATAGCGCAAAACGAATGCTTATTTAGTATCAACAATAATTATACCTACCACCAGAATTAATGGGGATAGATTTTGAGCAATTTTTAATTTGCGATTTTTCAAATTTTCAAACGCTTATATCTTGCTTATTTGCAATGATAGCGCAAAAAGAATGCTTATTTAGTATCAACAATAATTATATCTACCACCAGAATTAATGGGTATCGATTTCGAGCAATTTTAAATTTCCGATTTTTATAATTTTCAAACGCTTATATCTCGCTTATTTGCAATGATAACGCAAAACGAATGCTAATTTAGTATCAACAATAATAATACCTACCACCAGAATTAATGCGGATCGATTTCGAGCAATTTTTAATTTGCGATTTTTAAAATTTTCAAACGATTATATCTCGCTTATTTGCAATGATAGCGCAAAACGAATGCTTATTTAGTATCAACAATAATTATACCTACCACCCGAATTAATGGGGATCGATTTTGAGCAATTTTAAATTTGCGATTTTTATAATTTTCAAACGCTTATATCTCGCTTATTTGCAATGATAGCGCAAAACGAATGCTTATTTAGTATCAACAATAATTATACCTACCACCAGAATTAATGAGGATCGATTTTGAGCAATTTTAAATTTGCGATTTTTCAAATTTTCAAACGCTTATATCTCGCTTATTTGCAATGATAGCGCAAAACGAATGCTTATTTAGTATCAACAATAATTATACCTACCACCAGAATTAATGGGGATCGATTTGGAGCAATTTTAAATTTGTGATTTTTCAAATTTTCAAACGCTTATATCTCGCTTATTTGCAATGATAGCGCAAAACAAATGCTTATTTAGTATCAACAATAATTATACCTACCACCAGAATTAATGGGGATCGATTTTGAGCAATTTTAAATTTGCGATTTTTCAAATTTTCAAACGCTTATATCTCGCTTAATTGCAATGATAGCGCAAAACGAATGCTTATTTAGTATCAACAATAATTGATCGATTTTGAGCAATTTTAAATTTGCGATTTTTCAAATTTTCAAACGCTTATATCTCGCTTATTTGCAATGAAAGCGCAAAACGAATGCTTATTTAGTATAACAATAATTATACCTACCACCAGAATTAATGGGGATCGATTTTGAGCAATTTTAAATTTGCGACTTTTATAATTTTCAAACGCTTATATCTCGCTTATTTGCAATGATAGCGCAAAACGAATGCTTATTAAGTATCAACAATAATTATACCTACCACCAGAATTAATAAAGATCGATTTTGAGCAATTTTAAATTTGCGATTTTTCAAATTTTCAAACGCCTATATCTCGCTTATTTGCAATGATAGCGCAAAACGAATGCTTATTTAGTATCAACAATAATTATACCTACCACCAGAATTAATAGGGAAGGATTTTGAGCAATTTTAAATTTGCGATTTTTCAAATTTTCAAACGCTTATATCTCGCTTATTTGCAATGATAGCGCGAAACGAATGCTTATTTAGTATCAACAATAATTATACCTACCACCAGAATAAATTGGTATCGATCTTGAGCAATTTTAATTTTGCGATTTTTATAATTTTCAAACTCTTATATCTCGCTTATTTGCAATGATAGCGCAAAAAGAATGCTTATTTAGTATCAACAATAATTATACCTACCACCAGAATTAATGGGGATCGCTTTTGAGCAATTTTAAATTTGCGATATTTATAATTTTCAAACGCTTATATCTCGCTTATTTGAATTGATTGCGCAAAACGAATGCTTATTTAGTATCAACAATAATTATACCTACCAACAGAATTAATGGGTATCGATTTCGAAAAATTTTTAATTTCCGATTTTTATAATTTTCAAACGCTTATATCTCGCTTATTTGCAATGAAAGCGCAAAACGAATGCTTATTTAGTATCAACAATAATTATACCTACCACCAGAATTAATTGGGATCGATTTTGAGCAATTTTAAATTTGCGATTTTCAAATTTTCAAACGCTTATATCTCGCTCATTTGCAATGATAGCGCAAAACGAATGCTTATTTAGTATCAACAATAATTATACCTACCACCAGAATTAATAAGGATCGATTTTGAGCAATTTTAAATTATCGATTTTTACAGCACGGTACTTCCCCAGCACCTTTATGTTGCCCTTGGCATCAATATTCTTACCAAGGACCCTTCTCTTCAGAGTGTTTCTTGGAACGGAGAACGTTTTTGCCGCAGTTGAATAGGGCATTCCATCATTTGTGACCGCTTCTATAGCTCTCTGCATCGCACCCGCATCCCATGATTGCTGCTCGCTTTTCCTCTTGTATTTGTGGACCATTTCAAAACCTAAAACCATAAATATCTATGTAGGCCTACCTATAGACTATAATAATAAGCTATTACCTATTATATGAGGCAAAAATATGAGTCAAATTATACTAAAACCTGTTTAATACTTAATAATAATTAGTATTACAATTATAATCCACAAAAGGACTTCTGCCGGGCAAAGTGGCCATCATGGCCACTTTGCCCGTGGCCACTTTGCCCGAAGCGACGCCATTAATTAAAATCCCTCTATCCCTGCACCTACTGAAACCTACACAGTTGATTGAGATATTAAACTGAGCGTAAATACATAAAATTCTTAGCAATGCGGTTGATTAACTTAAGAAAATCACAGTAAAAGTACAAAGCGAATAGTATTAAGCACGTACCTTAGATCAGCAGTAGTAAAAACCAATGTTTTCTTCATAAAACTGACAAACGCAAGCGCATCGCACCCAAACTTCCTCACACAACTAACGGTGTCCTACTCATGTAGCTATCATGACTGAGGCTAGGGAACAGCACCTTACGGACCCAAAAACCTGGCCTGGCCACTTTGCCCGTGTTGGCCACTTTGCCCGGGTCTCCCCTATATCTCGCTTATTTGCAATGATAGCGCAAAACGAATGCTTATTTAGTATCAACAATAATTATACCTACCACCAGAATTAATGGGGATCGATTTTGAGCAATTTTAAATTTGCGATTTTTCAAATTTTCAAACGCTTATATCTCGCTTATTTGCAATGATAGCGCAAAACGAATGCTTATTTAGTATCAACAATAATTATACCTACCACTAGAATTAATGGGGATCGATTTGGAGCAATTTTAAATTTGTGATTTTTCAAATTTTCAAACGCTTATATCTCGCTTATTTGCAATGATAGCGCAAAACGAATGCTTATTTAGTATCAACAATAATTATACCTACCACCAGAATTAATGGGGATCGATTTTGAGCAATTTTAAATTTGCGATTTTTCACATTTTCAAACGCTTATATCTCGCTTATTTGCAATGATAGCGCAAAACGAATGCTTATTTAGTATCAACAATAATTATTCCTACCACCAGAATTAATGAGGATCGATTTTGAGCAATTTTAAATTTGCGATTTTTCAAATTTTCAAACGCTTATATCTCGCTTATTTGCAATGATAGCGCAAAACAAATGCTTATTTAGTATCAACAATAATTATACCTACCACCAGAATTAATGGGGATCGATTTTGAGCAATTTTAAATTTGCGATTTTTCAAATTTTCAAACGCTTATATCTCGCTTAATTGCAATGATAGCGCAAAACGAATGCTTATTTAGTATCAACAATAATTGATCGATTTTGAGCAATTTTAAATTTGCGATTTTTCAAATTTTCAAACGCTTATATCTCGCTTATTTGCAATGAAAGCGCAAAACGAATGCTTATTTAGTATAACAATAATTATACCTACCACCAGAATTAATGGGGATCGATTTTGAGCAATTTTAAATTTGCGACTTTTATAATTTTCAAACGCTTATATCTCGCTTATTTGCAATGATAGCGCAAAACGAATGCTTTTTTAGTATCAACAATAATTATACCTACCACCAGAATTAATAAAGATCGATTTTGAGCAATTTTAAATTATCGATTTTTCAAATTTTCAAACGCTTATATCTCGCTTATTTGCAATGATAGCGCGAAACGAATGCTAATTTAGTATCAACAATAATTATTCCTACCACCAGAATTAATTGGGATCGATTTTGAGCAATTTTAAATTTGCGATTTTTCAAATTTTCAAACGCTTATATCTCGCTTATTTGCAATGATAGCGCAAAACGAATGCTTATTTAGTATCAACAATAATTATACCTACCACCAGAATTAATGGGTATCGATTTTGAGCAATTTTAAATTATCGATTTTTCAAATTTTCAAACGCTTATATCTCGCTTATTTGCAATGATAGCGCAAAACGAATGCTTATTTAGTATCAACAATAATTATACCTACCACCAGAATTAATGGGTATCGATTTTGAGCAATTTTAAATTTGCGATTTTTCAAATATTCAAACGCTTATATCTCGCTTATTTGCAATGATAGCGCAAAACGAATGCTTATTTAGTATCAACAATAATTATACCTACCACCAGAATTAATATGGATAGATTTTGAGCAATTTTTAATTTGCGATTTTTCAAATTTTCAAACGCTTATATCTTGCTTATTTGCAATGATAGCGCAAAAAGAATGCTTATTTAGTATCAACAATAATTATATCTACCACCAGAATTAATGGGTATCGATTTTGAGCAATTTTAAATTTCCGATTTTTATAATTTTCAAACGCTTATATCTCGCTTATTTGCAATGATAACGCAAAACGAATGCTAATTTAGTATCAACAATAATAATACCTACCACCAGAATTAATGCGGATCGATTTCGAGCAATTTTTAATTTGCGATTTTTAAAATTTTCAAACGATTATATCTCGCTTATTTGCAATGATAGCGCAAAACGAATGCTTATTTAGTATCAACAATAATTATACCTACCACCAGAATTAATGGGGATCGATTTTGAGCAATTTTAAATTTGCGATTTTTATAATTTTCAAACGCTTATATCTCGCTTATTTGCAATGATAGCGCAAAACGAATGCTTATTTAGTATCAACAATAATTATACCTACCACCAGAATTAATGGGGATCGATTTTGAGCAATTTTAAATTTGCGATTTTTCAAATTTTCAAACGCTTATATCTCGCTTATTTGCAATGATAGCGCAAAACGAATGCTTATTTAGTATCAACAATAATTATACCTACCACCAGAATTAATGAGGATCGATTTGGAGCAATTTTAAATTTGTGATTTTTCAAATTTTCAAACGCTTATATCTCGCTTATTTGCAATGATAGCGCAAAACGAATGCTTATTTAGTATCAACAATAATTATACCTACCACCAGAATTAATCGGGATCGATTTTGAGCAATTTTAAATTTACGATTTTTCACATTTTCAAACGCTTATATCTCGCTTATTTGCAATGATAGCGCAAAACGAATGCTTATTTAGTATCAACAATAATTATTCCTACCACCAGAATTAATGGGGATCGATTTTGAGCAATTTTAAATTTGCGATTTTTCAAATTTTCAAACGCTTATATCTCGCTTATTTGCAATGATAGCGCAAAACAAATGCTTATTTAGTATCAACAATAATTATACCTACCACCAGAATTAATGGGGATCGATTTTGAGCAATTTTAAATTTGCGATTTTTCAAATTTTCAAACGCTTATATCTCGCTTAATTGCAATGATAGCGCAAAACGAATGCTTATTTAGTATCAACAATAATTGATCGATTTTGAGCAATTTTAAATTTGCGATTTTTCAAATTTTCAAACGCTTATATCTCGCTTATTTGCAATGAAAGCGCAAAACGAATGCTTATTTAGTATAACAATAATTATACCTACCACCAGAATTAATGGGGATCGATTTTGAGCAATTTTAAATTTGCGACTTTTATAATTTTCAAACGGTTATATCTCGCTTATTTGCAATGATAGCGCAAAACGAATGCTTATTTAGTATCAACAATAATTGATCGATTTTGAGCAATTTTAAATTTGCGATTTTTCAAATTTTCAAACGCTTATATCTCGCTTATTTGCAATGAAAGCGCAAAACGAATGCTTATTTAGTATAACAATAATTATACCTACCACCAGAATTAATGGGGATCGATTTTGAGCAATTTTAAATTATCGATTTTTCAAATTTTCAAACGCTTATATCTCGCTTATTTGCAATGATAGCGCAAAACGAATGCTTATTTAGTATCAACAATAATTATACCTACCACCAGAATTAATAAAGATCGATTTTGAGCAATTTTAAATTATCGATTTTTCAAATTTTCAAACGCTTATATCTCGCTTATTTGCAATGATAGCGCGAATCGAATGCTTATTTAGTATCAACAATAATTATTCCTACCACCAGAATTAATTGGGATCGATTTTGAGCAATTTTAAATTTGCGATTTTTCAAATTTTCAAACGCTTATATCTCGCTTATTTGCAATGATAGCGCAAAACGAATGCTTATTTAGTATCAACAATAATTATACCTACCACCAGAATTAATGGGTATCGATTTTGAGCAATTTTAAATTATCGATTTTTCAAATTTTCAAACGCTTATATCTCGCTTATTTGCAATGATAGCGCAAAACGAATGCTTATTTAGTATCAACAATAATTATACCTACCACCAGAATTAATGGGTATCGATTTTGAGCAATTTTAAATTTGCGATTTTTCGAATATTAAAACGCTTATATCTCGCTTATTTGCAATGATAGCGCAAAACGAATGCTTATTTAGTATCAACAATAATTATACCTACCACCAGAATTAATGGGGATAGATTTTGAGCAATTTTTAATTTGCGATTTTTCAAATTTTCAAACGCTTATATCTTGCTTATTTGCAATGATAGCGCAAAAAGAATGCTTATTTAGTATCAACAATAATTATATCTACCACCAGAATTAATAGGTATCGATTTCGAGCAATTTTAAATTTCCGATTTTTATAATTTTCAAACGCTTATATCTCGCTTATTTGCAATGATAACGCAAAACGAATGCTAATTTAGTATCAACAATAATAATACCTACCACCAGAATTAATGCGGATCGATTTCGAGCAATTTTTAATTTGCGATTTTTAAAATTTTCAAACGATTATATCTCGCTTATTTGCAATGATAGCGCAAAACGAATGCTTATTTAGTATCAACAATAATTATACCTACCACCAGAATTAATGGGGATCGATTTTGAGCAATTTTAAATTTGCGATTTTTATAATTTTCAAACGCTTATATCTCGCTTATTTGCAATGATAGCGCAAAACGAATGCTTATTTAGTATCAACAATAATTATACCTACCACCAGAATTAATGGGGATCGATTTTGAGCAATTTTAAATTTGCGATTTTTCAAATTTTCAAACGCTTATATCTCGCTTATTTGCAATGATAGCGCAAAACGAATGCTTATTTAGTATCAACAATAATTATACCTACCACCAGAATTAATGGGGATCGATTTGGAGCAATTTTAAATTTGTGATTTTTCAAATTTTCAAACGCTTATATCTCGCTTATTTGCAATGATAGCGCAAAACGAATGCTTATTTAGTATCAACAATAATTATACCTACCACCAGAATTAATCGGGATCGATTTTGAGCAATTATAAGTTTGCGATTTTTCACATTTTCAAACGCTTATATCTCGCTTAATTGCAATGATAGCGCAAAACGAATGCTTATTTAGTATCAACAATAATTGATCGATTTTGAGCAATTTTAAATTTGCGATTTTTCACATTTTCAAACGCTTATATCTCGCTTATTTGCAATGATAGCGCAAAACAAATGCTTATTTAGTATCAACAATAATTATACCTACCACCAGAATTAATGGGGATCGATTTTGAGCAATTTTAAATTTGCGATTTTTCAAATTTTCAAACGCTTATATCTCGCTTAATTGCAATGATAGCGCAAAACGAATGCTTATTTAGTATCAACAATAATTGATCGATTTTGAGCAATTTTAAATTTGCGATTTTTCAAATTTTCAAACGCTTATATCTCGCTTATTTGCAATGAAAGCGCAAAACGAATGCTTATTTAGTATAACAATAATTATACCTACCACCAGAATTAATGGGGATCGATTTTGAGCAATTTTAAATTTGCGACTTTTATAATTTTCAAACGCTTATATCTCGCTTATTTGCAATGATAGCGCAAAACGAATGCTTATTTAGTATCAACAATAATTATACCTACCACCAGAATTAATAAAGATCGATATTGAGCAATTTTAAATTTGCGATTTTTCAAATTTTCAAACGCCTATATCTCGCTTATTTGCAATGATAGCGCAAAACGAATGCTTATTTAGTATCAACAATAATTATACCTACCACCAGAATTAATAGGGAAGGATTTTGAGCAATTTTAAATTTGCGATTTTTCAAATTTTCAAACGCTTATATCTCGCTTATTTGCAATGATAGCGCGAAACGAATGCTTATTTAGTATCAACAATAATTATACCTACCACCAGAATTAATTGGTATCGATCTTGAGCAATTTTAATTTTGCGATTTTTATAATTTTCAAACGCTTATATCTCGCTTATTTGCAATGATAGCGCAAAAAGAATGCTTATTTAGTATCAACAATAATTATACCTACCACCAGAATTAATGGGGATCGCTTTTGAGCAATTTTAAATTTGCGATATTTATAATTTTCAAACGCTTATATCACGCTTATTTGAATTGATTGCGCAAAACGAATGCTTATTTAGTATCAACAATAATTATACCTACCAACAGAATTAATGGGTATCGATTTCGAAAAATTTTTAATTTCCGATTTTTATAATTTTCAAACGCTTATATCTCGCTTATTTGCAATGAAAGCGCAAAACGAATGCTTATTTAGTATCAACAATAATTATACCTACCACCAGAATTAATTGGGATCGATTTTGAGCAATTTTAAATTTGCGATTTTCAAATTTTCAAACGCTTATATCTCGCTCATTTGCAATGATAGCGCAAAACGAATGCTTATTTAGTATCAACAATAATTATACCTACCACCAGAATTAATAAGGATCGATTTTGAGCAATTTTAAATTATCGATTTTTCAAATTTTCAAACGCTTATATCTCGCTTATTTGCAATGATAGCGCGAAACGAATGCTTATTTAGTATCAACAATAATTATTCCTACCACCAGAATTAATTGGGATCGATTTTGAGCAATTTTAAATTTGCGATTTTTCAAATTTTCAAACGCCTATATCTCGCTTATTTGCAATGATAGCGCAAAACGAATGCTTATTTAGTATCAACAATAATTATACCTACCACCAGAATTAATAGGGAAGGATTTTGAGCAATTTTAAATTTGCGATTTTTCAAATTTTCAAACGCTTATATCTCGCTTATTTGCAATGATAGCGCGAAACGAATGCTTATTTAGTATCAACAATAATTATACCTACCACCAGAATTAATTGGTATCGATCTTGAGCAATTTTAATTTTGCGATTTTATTAATTTTCAAACGCTTATATCTCGCTTATTTGCAATGATAGCGCAAAAAGAATGCTTATTTAGTATCAACAATAATTATACCTACCACCAGAATTAATGGGGATCGCTTTTGAGCAATTTTAAATTTGCGATATTTATAATTTTCAAACGCTTATATCTCGCTTATTTGAATTGATTGCGCAAAACGAATGCTTATTTAGTATCAACAATAATTATTCCTACCAACAGAATTAATGTGTATCGATTTCGAAAAATTTTTAATTTCCGATTTTTATAATTTTCAAACGCTTATATCTCGCTTATTTGCAATGAAAGCGCAAAACGAATGCTTATTTAGTATCAACAATAATTATACCTACCACCAGAATTAATTGGGATCGATTTTGAGCAATTTTAAATTTGCGATTTTCAAATTTTCAAACGCTTATTTCTCGCTCATTTGCAATGATAGCGCAAAACGAATGCTTATTTAGTATCAACAATAATTATACCTACCACCAGAATTAATAAGGATCGATTTTGAGCAATTTTAAATTATCGATTTTTACAGCACGGTACTTCCCCAGCACCTTTATGTTGCCCTTGGCATCAATATTCTTACCAAGGACCCTTCTCTTCAGAGTGTTTCTTGGAACGGAGAACGTTTTTGCCGCAGTTGAATAGGGCATTCCATCATTTGTGACCGCTTCTATAGCTCTCTGCATCGCACCCGCATCCCATGATTGCTGCTCGCTTTTCCTCTTGTATTTGTGGACCATTTCAAAACCTAAAACCATAAATATCTATGTAGGCCTACCTATAGACTATAATAATAAGCTATTACCTATTATATGAGGCAAAAATATGAGTCAAATTATACTAAAACCTGTTTAATACTTAATAATAATTAGTATTACAATTATAATCCACAAAAAGACTTCTGCCGGGTAAAGTGGCCATCATGGCCACTTTGCCCGTGGCCACTTTGCCCGAAGCGACGCCATTAATTAAAATCCCTCTATCCCTGCACCTACTGAAACCTACACAGTTGATTGAGATATTAAACTGAGCGTAAATACATGCAATTCTTAGCAATGCGGTTGATTAACTTAAGAAAATCACAGTAAAAGTACAAAGCGAATAGTATTAAGCACGTACCTTAGATCAGCAGTAGTAAAAACCAATGTTTTCTTCATAAAACTGACAAACGCAAGCGCATCGCACCCAAACTTCCTCACACAACTAACGGTGTCCTACTCATGTAGCTATCATGACTGAGGCTAGGGAACAGCACCTTACGGACCCAAAAACCTGGCCTGGCCACTTTGCCCGTGTTGGCCACTTTGCCCGGGTCTCCCCTATATCTCGCTTATTTGCAATGATAGCGCAAAACGAATGCTTATTTAGTATCAACAATAATTATACCTACCATCAGAATTAATGGGGATCGATTTTGAGCAATTTTAAATTTGCGATTTTTCAAATTTTCAAACGCTTATATCTCGCTTATTTGCAATGATAGCGCAAAACGAATGCTTATTTAGTATCAACAATAATTATACCTACCACCAGAATTAATGGGGATCGATTATGAAAAATTTTAAATTTGCGATTTTTCAAATTTTCAAACGCTTATATCTCGCTTATTTGCAATGATAGCGCAAAACGAATGCTTATTTAGTATCAACAATAATTATACCTACCACCAGAATTAATGGGGATCGATTTTGAGCAATTTTAAATTTGCGATTTTTCAAATTTTCAAACGCTTATATCTCGCTTATTTGCAATGATAGCGCAAAACGAATGCTTATTTAGTATCAACAATAATTATACCTACCACCAGAATTAATGGGGATCGATTTTGAGCAATTTTAAATTTGCGATTTTTCAAATTTTCAAACGCTTATATCTCGCTTATTTGCAATGATAGCGCAAAAAGAATGCTTATTTAGTATCAACAATAATTATACCTAACACCAGAATTAATGGGGATCGATTTTGAGCAATTTTAAATTTGCGATTTTTCAAATTTTCAAACGCTTATATCTCGCTTATTTGCAATGATAGCGCAAAACGAATGCTTATTTAGTATCAACAATAATTATACCTACCACCAGAATTAATACGGATCGATTTTGAGCAATTTTAAATTTGCGATTTTTCAAATTTTCAAACGCTTATATCTCGCTTATTTGGAATGATAGCGCAAAACGAATGCTTATTTAGTATCAACAATAATTATACCTACCACCAGAATTAATAAGGATCGATTTTGAGCAATTTTAAATTTGCGATTTTTCAAATTTTCAAACGCTTTTATCTCGCTTATTTGCAATGATAGCGCAAAACGAATGCTTATTTAGTATCAACAATAATTATACCTACCACCAGAATTAATGATAATCGATTTTGAGCAATTTTAAATTTGCGATTTTTCAAATTTTCAAACGCTTATATCTCGCTTATTTGCAATGATAGCGCAAAAAGAATGCTTATTTAGTATCAACAATAATTATACCTACCACCAGAATTAATCGGGATCGATTTTGAGCAATTATAAGTTTGCGATTTTTCACATTTTCAAACGCTTATATCTCGCTTAATTGCAATGATAGCGCAAAACGAATGCTTATTTAGTATCAACAATAATTGATCGATTTTGAGCAATTTTAAATTTGCGATTTTTCACATTTTCAAACGCTTATATCTCGCTTATTTGCAATGATAGCGCAAAACAAATGCTTATTTAGTATCAACAATAATTATACCTACCACCAGAATTAATGGGGATCGATTTTGAGCAATTTTAAATTTGCGATTTTTCAAATTTTCAAACGCTTATATCTCGCTTAATTGCAATGATAGCGCAAAACGAATGCTTATTTAGTATCAACAATAATTGATCGATTTTGAGCAATTTTAAATTTGCGATTTTTCAAATTTTCAAACGCTTATATCTCGCTTATTTGCAATGAAAGCGCAAAACGAATGCTTATTTAGTATAACAATAATTATACCTACCACCAGAATTAATGGGGATCGATTTTGAGCAATTTTAAATTTGCGACTTTTATAATTTTCAAACGCTTATATCTCGCTTATTTGCAATGATAGCGCAAAACGAATGCTTATTTAGTATCAACAATAATTATACCTACCACCAGAATTAATAAAGATCGATATTGAGCAATTTTAAATTTGCGATTTTTCAAATTTTCAAACGCCTATATCTCGCTTATTTGCAATGATAGCGCAAAACGAATGCTTATTTAGTATCAACAATAATTATACCTACCACCAGAATTAATAGGGAAGGATTTTGAGCAATTTTAAATTTGCGATTTTTCAAATTTTCAAACGCTTATATCTCGCTTATTTGCAATGATAGCGCGAAACGAATGCTTATTTAGTATCAACAATAATTATACCTACCACCAGAATTAATTGGTATCGATCTTGAGCAATTTTAATTTTGCGATTTTTATAATTTTCAAACGCTTATATCTCGCTTATTTGCAATGATAGCGCAAAAAGAATGCTTATTTAGTATCAACAATAATTATACCTACCACCAGAATTAATATGGATCGCTTTTGAGCAATTTTAAATTTGCGATATTTATAATTTTCAAACGCTTATATCACGCTTATTTGAATTGATTGCGCAAAACGAATGCTTATTTAGTATCAACAATAATTATACCTACCAACAGAATTAATGGGTATCGATTTCGAAAAATTTTTAATTTCCGATTTTTATAATTTTCAAACGCTTATATCTCGCTTATTTGCAATGAAAGCGCAAAACGAATGCTTATTTAGTATCAACAATAATTATACCTACCACCAGAATTAATTGGGATCGATTTTGAGCAATTTTAAATTTGCGATTTTCAAATTTTCAAACGCTTATATCTCGCTCATTTGCAATGATAGCGCAAAACGAATGCTTATTTAGTATCAACAATAATTATACCTACCACCAGAATTAATAAGGATCGATTTTGAGCAATTTCAAATTATCGATTTTTCAAATTTTCAAACGCTTATATCTCGCTTATTTGCAATGATAGCGCGAAACGAATGCTTATTTAGTATCAACAATAATTATTCCTACCACCAGAATTAATTGGGATCGATTTTGAGCAATTTTAAATTTGCGATTTTTCAAATTTTCAAACGCCTATATCTCGCTTATTTGCAATGATAGCGCAAAACGAATGCTTATTTAGTATCAACAATAATTATACCTACCACCAGAATTAATAGGGAAGGATTTTGAGCAATTTTAAATTTGCGATTTTTCAAATTTTCAAACGCTTATATCTCGCTTATTTGCAATGATAGCGCGAAACGAATGCTTATTTAGTATCAACAATAATTATACCTACCACCAGAATTAATTGGTATCGATCTTGAGCAATTTTAATTTTGCGATTTTATTAATTTTCAAACGCTTATATCTCGCTTATTTGCAATGATAGCGCAAAAAGAATGCTTATTTAGTATCAACAATAATTATACCTACCACCAGAATTAATGGGGATCGCTTTTGAGCAATTTTAAATTTGCGATATTTATAATTTTCAAACGCTTATATCTCGCTTATTTGAATTGATTGCGCAAAACGAATGCTTATTTAGTATCAACAATAATTATTCCTACCAACAGAATTAATGTGTATCGATTTCGAAAAATTTTTAATTTCCGATTTTTATAATTTTCAAACGCTTATATCTCGCTTATTTGCAATGAAAGCGCAAAACGAATGCTTATTTAGTATCAACAATAATTATACCTACCACCAGAATTAATTGGGATCGATTTTGAGCAATTTTAAATTTGCGATTTTCAAATTTTCAAACGCTTATTTCTCGCTCATTTGCAATGATAGCGCAAAACGAATGCTTATTTAGTATCAACAATAATTATACCTACCACCAGAATTAATAAGGATCGATTTTGAGCAATTTTAAATTATCGATTTTTACAGCACGGTACTTCCCCAGCACCTTTATGTTGCCCTTGGCATCAATATTCTTACCAAGGACCCTTCTCTTCAGAGTGTTTCTTGGAACGGAGAACGTTTTTGCCGCAGTTGAATAGGGCATTCCATCATTTGTGACCGCTTCTATAGCTCTCTGCATCGCACCCGCATCCCATGATTGCTGCTCGCTTTTCCTCTTGTATTTGTGGACCATTTCAAAACCTAAAACCATAAATATCTATGTAGGCCTACCTATAGACTATAATAATAAGCTATTACCTATTATATGAGGCAAAAATATGAGTCAAATTATACTAAAACCTGTTTAATACTTAATAATAATTAGTATTACAATTATAATCCACAAAAAGACTTCTGCCGGGTAAAGTGGCCATCATGGCCACTTTGCCCGTGGCCACTTTGCCCGAAGCGACGCCATTAATTAAAATCCCTCTATCCCTGCACCTACTGAAACCTACACAGTTGATTGAGATATTAAACTGAGCGTAAATACATGCAATTCTTAGCAATGCGGTTGATTAACTTAAGAAAATCACAGTAAAAGTACAAAGCGAATAGTATTAAGCACGTACCTTAGATCAGCAGTAGTAAAAACCAATGTTTTCTTCATAAAACTGACAAACGCAAGCGCATCGCACCCAAACTTCCTCACACAACTAACGGTGTCCTACTCATGTAGCTATCATGACTGAGGCTAGGGAACAGCACCTTACGGACCCAAAAACCTGGCCTGGCCACTTTGCCCGTGTTGGCCACTTTGCCCGGGTCTCCCCTATATCTCGCTTATTTGCAATGATAGCGCAAAACGAATGCTTATTTAGTATCAACAATAATTATACCTACCATCAGAATTAATGGGGATCGATTTTGAGCAATTTTAAATTTGCGATTTTTCAAATTTTCAAACGCTTATATCTCGCTTATTTGCAATGATAGCGCAAAACGAATGCTTATTTAGTATCAACAATAATTATACCTACCACCAGAATTAATGGGGATCGATTATGAAAAATTTTAAATTTGCGATTTTTCAAATTTTCAAACGCTTATATCTCGCTTATTTGCAATGATAGCGCAAAACGAATGCTTATTTAGTATCAACAATAATTATACCTACCACCAGAATTAATGGGGATCGATTTTGAGCAATTTTAAATTTGCGATTTTTCAAATTTTCAAACGCTTATATCTCGCTTATTTGCAATGATAGCGCAAAACGAATGCTTATTTAGTATCAACAATAATTATACCTACCACCAGAATTAATGGGGATCGATTTTGAGCAATTTTAAATTTGCGATTTTTCAAATTTTCAAACGCTTATATCTCGCTTATTTGCAATGATAGCGCAAAAAGAATGCTTATTTAGTATCAACAATAATTATACCTAACACCAGAATTAATGGGGATCGATTTTGAGCAATTTTAAATTTGCGATTTTTATAATTTTCAAACGCTTATATCTCGCTTATTTGCAATGATAGCGCAAAACGAATGCTTATTTAGTATCAACAATAATTATACCTACCACCAGAATTAATACGGATCGATTTTGAGCAATTTTAAATTTGCGATTTTTCAAATTTTCAAACGCTTATATCTCGCTTATTTGGAATGATAGCGCAAAACGAATGCTTATTTAGTATCAACAATAATTATACCTACCACCAGAATTAATAAGGATCGATTTTGAGCAATTTTAAATTTGCGATTTTTCAAATTTTCAAACGCTTTTATCTCGCTTATTTGCAATGATAGCGCAAAACGAATGCTTATTTAGTATCAACAATAATTATACCTACCACCAGAATTAATGATAATCGATTTTGAGCAATTTTAAATTTGCGATTTTTCAAATTTTCAAACGCTTATATCTCGCTTATTTGCAATGATAGCGCAAAAAGAATGCTTATTTAGTATCAACAATAATTATACCTACCACCCGAATTAATGGGGATCGATTTTGAGCAATTTTAAATTTGCGATTTTTCAAATTTTCAAACGCTTATATCTCGCTTATTTGCAATGATAGCGCAAAACGAATGCTTATTTAGTATCAACAATAATTATACCTACCACCAGAATTAATAAGGAACGATTTTGAGCAATTTTAAATTTGCGATTTTTCAAATTTTCAAACGCTTATATCTCGCTTATTTGCAATGATAGCGCAAAACGAATGCTTATTTAGTATCAACAATAATTATACCTACCACCAGAATTAATGGGGATCGATTTTGAGCAATTTTAAATTTGCGATTTTTCAAATTTTCAAACGCTTATATCTCGCTTATTTGCAATGATAGCGCAAAACGAATATTATTTAGTATCAACAATAATTATACCTACCACCAGAATTAATGGGGATCGATTTTGAAAAATTTTAAATTTGCGATTTTTCAAATTTTCAAACGCTTATATCTCGCTTATTTGCAATGATAGCGCAAAACGAATGCTTATTTAGTATCAACAATAATTATACCTACCACCAGAATTAATGGGGATCGATTTTGAGCAATTTTAAATTTGCGATTTTTCAAATTTTCAAACGCTTATATCTCGCTTATTTGCAATGATAGCGCAAAACGAATGCTTATTTAGTATCAACAATAATTATACCTACCACCAGAATTAATGGGGATCGATTTTGAGCAATTTTAAATTTGCGATTTTTCAAATTTTCAAACGCTTATATCTCGCTTATTTGCAATGATAGCGCAAAACGAATGCTTATTTAGTATCAACAATAATTATACCTACCACCAGAATTAATGGGGATCTATTTTGAGCAATTTTAAATTTGCGATTTTTCAAATTTTCAAACGCTTATATCTCGCTTATTTGCAATGATAGCGCAAAACGAATGCTTATTTAGTATCAACAATAATTATACCTACCACCAGAATTAATAGGGATCGATTTTGAGCAATTTTAAATTTGCGATTTTTCAAATTTTCAAACGCTTATATCTCGCTTATTTGCAATGATAGCGCAAAACGAATGCTTATTATGTTCGTTATTTTTTCAAGTAATGATAGAAAAAAGGTTCGAAAACGGATTTATGTTCAGACAAATAGATGTTAGGTCGATCATACGCACGGATGAACAGACGCAAGGACGAGCAGACACACGGACGAACAGATGCACGGACGAACAGATGCAGGGACGAACAGACGCACGGACGAGTTGACGCACGGAAGAACGGAAGTTGGAACGAAAAGACGCACGGACAAACAGACGCACGGACGAACAGACGCACGGACGAGCAGACGCACGGACGAACAGACGCACGGACGAACAGACGCAAGGTTGAACAGACGCTCGGATGAACAGATGGAAGTAAGAACAGACGCACGGACAAACAGTCGCACGGACGAACAGACGCATGGACGAACAGACGCGCGAACGAACAGACGCACGGACAAACAGACGCACGGACTAACAGACGCACGGATGAACAGACGCACGGAGGAACAGACGCAAGGAAAACCAGACGCACGGACGAACAGACGCACGGAAGAACAGACGCACGGAAGAACAGACGCACGGACGAACAGGCGCACGGAGGAACAGACGCACGGAAAACAGACGCACAGACGAACAGACGCACGGACGAACAGACGCACGGACGAACAGACGCACGGACGAACAGACGCACGGACGACCAGACACACGTATGAATAGACGCACGAACGAAAAGACGCACGGACAAACAGACGCACGTGTTAGAAAGGAAAATCATCTATGACGTCACGCGGAGTAATACGTCAGGATACGTCGGTCGAGAGTACGCCGCCTACGGTTGCGGATAGACGACTAGCGCCACGTGTGGACGAGGGAGTGAGGCAGTACAGTACGGGACAGACGGACTGACCCACGGACGAACAGACGCAGGGACAAACAGACGCACGGATGAACAGACGCACGGACGCACAGACGCACGGACAAACCTTATTTCCGTCAGTTTATCGAGGTATGATCAAAAAAAAGGTAAAAAACGAATGAAATCACCGATATCTCAATCTTCTTCCTATATTTACCCCTCTTTTTACGTCACTTTTTGAAAGGTATGGCCGAAAATAGTTTCGAAAATGGATAATTTCACCGAAATTTCAATTTTTATCCACTATTTCGCCCTTATGTTCGTTATTTTTTCACGGACGAACAGACGCACGGACGAGCAAAGGCACGGGCGAACAGATGCACGGACGAACAGACGCATGGATGTACAGACGCACGGACAAAAAGACGCAGAGACAAAAAGACGCACGGACGAACAGACGCGCGAACGAACAGACGCACGGACAAACAGACACACGGACAATCAGACACATGGACGAACAGACGCACGGACGAACAGATGCACGGACGAACAGACGCACGGATGAACAGACGCACGGACGAAAAAACACACGGACGAAAAAACGCACGGATGAACAGACTCTATCTACATGCCGAATTTCAAGTGTCTATATTGTTGGGAAAGGATTCAAAATAATTATTGAAAATCGGATCAGTTACTGATTGTAGAGACGCCCTGTGTCGAACCCAGGACACATTGACAGCTGGGAATGCACAGTTTGATTTGTATACACCTTATCTTTGTTAGTGCAAAGCTTGAAGTCTTTATCGTGCCGGGAAGTACCTATAATTTGTTTCCGTTATCTCCGTAAGAAATGCATTGAGGAATATAAATGGCCCTCTGGGATCGAACCAAGGACCATCAGCGAATATGTAAAATTTGATCCTGAAATTTATTATTGATCTCCAACTCCATGCCGAATTTCAAGTTTCCATGCCATCGGGAAAGGGTCTAAACAAAATCTTTAAAATCGCCACAATGCAACTTAAACAGCCAATTTTTGCCCCGACCTAGCATCGAACCCAGGATAATTTCCGTAAAACTCATTTATGTTTTCGATAGATCATGACCATATCTATAGGCTCCTTGAGTTTTGATTTGCTACCTATCCGGAATGTATTTTTTTTTAATTCCCGAAAATCAAAGCAATGCGTTTAAACGGGAAAAATCTTGACTTTGAGGCCCTCTGGAATCGAACCCATGACACTGAAGTTCAAAATCGCAATTTTTCTGGAGGTTATACGTTATGGCCAATATGTCGTAAAAATTTCAAGTCATTGACGCTAGTGGTTTAGCCTGTGACTTTGTATCCTCTCTATATATATATATCTATCTATTATACGAGTAAAATGTAGCTTGCATACTGCAAGCAGATCGACAACACTAATTTCATGTCGGCATCATATCGGGACGGCTCTCAAATGAAAAAAAAGGTATTGAAAATATTCTTAAAATTAGCTTCAATTTAATCGTCTGGCATCGAACCCGGGTCTTCCTGGTAAACTTAATATGCAGCACAACAGAAAATCACCATCTCTTACTATGTGTGAAAATTCAAGCAGAAGTATTGGCTGCAACTGCCTCAAATGACGTTATACTTTTCAATAATGTAAATGGCTCTCTGGATTCGAACCAAGGAAGATCTAGGAAATTTAAAACATGTTTTTAAAATGTATCTATGCTCTCTATCTATATGCCTAATTTCATGTTTTATTATTATTGGGAACGGGTTTAAATTCATTCTTAAAAATCGGTTAATTTACTGATTGTAGAGACGCCTGGTGTCGAACCCAGGAAATATTGGTATCTGTGAATGGATAGTATGACTTTTTAGGTCTTCATCTTATTTCATACAAAGTTTGAAGTAGATATCATGCCGGGAAGTACCTAAAACCGTTTTCTGTTATCTCCATAAGAAATGCATTGAGGAATGTAAATGGCTCTCTGGGTTCGAACCAAGGACCATCAGCGAATGTAAAAAATTTGATTATTAAATATATTTATGATATCTAAACCCATGCCGATTTTAAAGGTTCCATGCCATCGGGAATAGGCCCAAAAAAAATCTTAAATATCGCCACAATGCATTTTAAACGGCCGATTTTTGCCTTGACCTAGCATCGAACCCAGGTTATTTTCCGTAAAACTCATTTATGTTTTCGATAGATCATGACCATATGTAAAGGCTCCTAGAGTATCGATTCTCTACCTATCCGGGAAGTATTTTTTAAAAATTCCCGAAAATCTAAGCAATGCATTCAAACGGGAAAAATCGGGACTTTCGGGCCCTCTGGAATCGAACCCATGACACTGAGGATCAAAATCACAATTTTTCTTTCGGTTAATTGTTATGGCCAATACGCAGTAAAAATTTGAACTCAATCACGCTTGTGGTTTAGGCTGTGAATTTGTATCCTATCTATCTATATACCTATCTATATATATGAACTAGTAAATGGGTGCTTGCAAACTGCAAGCAAAGAATATTATGAAGGGATGTGTGTCTTTTTAATTATACTACTGTCTATCGTATACCTAGTTTTCAAATATGAGATCGAGTTTCATCTAATAATATAATAATTATTTCGAAAGCCTTTCACGTTTAATTGAGACGGGAGTTTTGCAGTTGAGACCTTAAAGAATACGCATACGTAAAATTAAATTAAAGAAATGCGCCAAACAAATTTAAGTAATAATAAAAGTCTTCGTAAGATAAAAAGGCGAGAAATCGATAGATGATTCGTTACCTGTAGTACTCGGTTCAGTGCAAGGCATACTTCAATTGAATCCTATGCACATTAAATGGCGTCTAAAGCGGCACAATGAGCTCCGTTTCTAATTAAATAAACAAATAGGAATTAGGCAATGTAGTTGAATAATTTTGAAGAATGTAGAAAAAGAAGTTGAATTTAAAGCCCGTATGGAGATGTTGGGAAAATATTTTGCATACGATGATAAACGCAGAAATTGTTTTTACTTACAAAAATTATCCAGCTAACACGTAGAACTACATAATCCGAAGGTCGTTCAAGGTTTTAGGACGTCCCCCTTTGGATTTCAAAGGCCTTCTACGCTTATTTGATACGGGAGATTTGGAGTTGATTCCTAATGAATGTGCATTTGTAAAATTAATTTAAGAAAATACGCCAATCAAAGCAAAGTTAGAATAAAAATCTGCATAAGATAAAAATGCGGAAAATAAATAGACGATTACCTGTGAAGTATTCGGTTCAGTGCCAGACATAATGAAATTGAATCCTATGTTCATTAAATGGCGTCTACCACGACAATGAGCTCTGTTTCTAATTACATAAACAAACAAATATGCTACAGACAACGTATCTATGTAAATAATTTTGAAAAACGTAGAAAAAGAACTTAATTCTAAAGCCCGTTTGCAGAATATGGAAAAATAATTTGAGGTGAATACAATAGAAAAGAGTAAACATAGTAAGAATACATTTTTAATCGCAGAAATTGTTTTACTTACGAAGAATCATCCAGCTAGAATACGTAGAAAAACGTAATCCAAAGGTCGTTCAAGGAAATCAGCGTATTTTATGAGTAGATTTTTGTTGTTTATTTTGATGAAAGTTAAATTTTCTTTATGTATATTAATATTACAAACAAAATAATATTGAAAAATATTTCAAAAACTTCATACTTTCATCAAGGCGTATGTTATTTGAACTGCAACAAAATAATGGTCGTAGCCAAAGTTTTGATCTTGGGAAGGGTGCAAATAAAAACAGTATTAATTTGTGTTTAATTTAAGATGTTGCCGACATGGCGAAATTGGGTGCAGGAAAAATAAAAATTCCTCTTTGAGGTATAATTCAGTTAAATTCTCTCCTGTAAGTACATTTTTCATGCTTATGTGAATGAAAACAATTGGTTCTTCATGGACATTTATCGTTTCCCCAGCTTTATCCCATATCAATACGTAAGGTACTACGTATTAATTAAAAAAAAGAAAATTTAACTTAATTTTACATTCTGTATGGATAAGATAGTATAGAAAGAATAATTATATGTTATTAAAATAGAAAAGTAGATACATAATAGGCATACAATAAAAAGCACAATTTTCACACACGAAAGGCAATCCACCATATACGTATAATCCTAACATCGTTCTAGGATATAATTTTATTTCCTGTGTAGATATTTGTTGTTCATTTAAATGAAAGTTACACTTTCTTGATATTCAGTTATAATATGGTCCTTCAAGAAAGGCGGGCAGCAACGGGTTTGGCTGCCCGTATGAGCTTTTCGGTTACAATGTATCACAATGTATATATTATGAAATTGAGGCATACGTTACATATAGCTTCGCCTCCTAAAAGGAACATCATCTAAAGAAGCCACACTATGAGGTGGCTCGCGAATCAGGACGCAGGAGCTTATCTGTCGATCTTAAGAGAAACTAAGGGCAAAATACCTCACACACCGGGTGCGGTGAGAAAGTGGTCACTGTGATAGGACTCCAACACCAAGGTACGAATTCCGGCTAGCAAGATTTTTCTGGCTATAGAATGGTTGAGTGTCTTTGTTAATAGTATTAGTTATTGAAATGGTTGTAATTTGGATCTTCCTGTTTTCATCAGAGAAGTTATGAATATTGTTATTGATTATAACGCCATAAAGTAGGAATCGGAAACGGCCATTGCAAAGGAAATTTTTAGACATAATTTAGTATACGATAAATGCATTGGGTAAAGTGAGAATGAAGTAAAATACTACTATACTAAACTATAGCGATTTTGATGCTATTGATTCGTATTGTTTGCAGTTATATTATTTCTAAATAATATCGTTAAAACTATTAATTTACATTAATATTCTGATAGTTATATTTTAGGATGATGTAAATTTCAGTTGTACTTACTTTTACTCAGGCATAGGTAGACTTGGTCCGGTATAATACGTACTTCATCAGTAATTAATGAGTATATTTAATCGAAATTGCTTTCTTATCCCCCTTATATAGATTCAGTGTAGATTTTTCAATTTAATACTCGAATAATCTCACTACTTACATGACTTTTCCGATTATCTACGTTTATAAATGGTCTCGTATTCTCTACATAAACTTATGTTATCACAGTATGTATTCCCGAATAATTCATTGACCGTGCAGATATTCGCTGTCCATTTTGATGAAAGTTACATTTTTCAACCTTCAGGCATAACATATATGGAAAGAAAATTTTTGTTAATTATACCACTGTCTATTGTATGCATAATTTTCAAATAAGTGAGATCGAGATTCGCCAAATAATATGATAGTAAAATAATCATTTCTAAAGCCTTTCGCGTTTATGTGATACGGGAGTCTTTAATGAATACGCATTCGTAAAATTAAATTAAAAAAATACGCCAAACAAAGTAAAGTCAGAATAAAAATCTGCATAAGATAAAAATGCGGAAAATAAATAGACGATTACCTGTGTAGTATGTGGTTGAGTGCAAGACATTCTGCAAAATAATCCTATATTCATGAAATGGTGTCTACTACGACAATGAGCTCCGTTTCTAATTAAATAAACAAATAGACAATAGGCAACGTAATTATGTAAATAGTTTTAAAGAACGTAGAAAAAGAACTTTATTCTAAAGTCCGTTTGGAGAAGATGGGAAAATAATATTTATACAATAATACATGCAAAAATTGTTTTTACTAACCAAGAATTATCCAGCGTAGAACAACGAAATCAGAAGGTCGTTGAAGGAAATCAGTGTATTTTATGAGTAGATTTCTGTTTTTTTTTATTTTGATGAATGTTGAATTACGTAATATATTACGAACTAATTGTGTAGTACGTATTAATTAAAGAAACGTAGAAAAATAACTTAATTTTAAATTCTCTTTGGAAAGGATGACAGAATAATTAAATGTAATTAAAATAGAAAAGAATAAACATAATAGGCATAAAATTAAAATAACAGAAACTCACACACACGAAAAGCAATCCACCAAATGCGTAAACCAACGATATCCTAAGATAGTTCAATAATACCATGTATTTCCTGATTAGATATTTGTTGTTCATTTAGATGAGAGTTCAGTATATGATAAATGTATTTGGTTAAGTGAGCTATGAATTATAATATATTAATAAATTATAGTGTTCGCGAAACTAATGATTCGTAATGCTTACAGTTATGTTATTTCTAAAGATTGTCGTTAAACCTTTTAATTTACATTAATATCCCTATTTATTAATTTATATTCGTATCTATGTACTTCATTCTAGAATAATCTCACTACTTACATGACTTTTACGATTATCTTCGTTGTTAATGGTCTCGTATTCTCTACATAAACTTATGTTATCACAGCATGCATTCACGATTGATTCATTGACCGTGCAGATATCTACTGTCTATTTTGACGAAATTTACATTTTTCAGCATTCAGTAATAACATGTATCGAAAGAAAGATTTAAAATAATTAAAAATGCATCAAACCTTTATCATGGCGTATGAAAATAGGATCGTAAACAAACTTGTTTTCGATTCAAACAATGGTTGTTGCCATAGATTTAATTTTCAAAATGAGGAGAAAAAAACGTAAAAAATTGGCGTTCAAACTAAGATTTTGCGAATTTCGTGCAGGAATGTTAAAATCGGTCGCAAGAAAAGTAAACTTTGATCTTTTAGACGCAATATAGACCAAGTCCTACTGCTTTACGATTAATTTTTCATAATTTAATTAACGAAAAAAAATTTCTCTGCATGGCCATTTTTCGTTTTCCCCGTTTAAATACATTGAAAAATATAATCGTCTCTGGGCTCAAACTTAGGACAAAATCTGGGAATTTTCGATTTTTTCCCAACTCGACTGTCAATTATAAATCTCTCTTGAAAATTTCAGCCTTCCAGCTCGATTAGAAATGCCCAGGAATTTGTATGAATGAGTCGGATTTGCAGCTTTATATATAGTAATGAATCCGGAGAAGCATCTATATATAATAGATATATATGAATGAATCCGGAGAAGCATCTATATATATTAGATATATATATATATATATATATAGAGGATACAAACTCACAGCCTAAACCACAAGAGTGATTGAGTTGAAATTTTTACGACATATTGGCCATAACGTATAACCTCCAGAAAAATTGCGATTTTGAACCTCAGTGTCATGGGTTCGATTCCAGAGGGCCCCAAAGTCCCGATTTTTCCCGTTTAAATGCGTTGCTTTGATTTTCGGGAATTTTTAAAAAATACTTCCCGGATAGGTAGAGAATCAAAACTCAAGGAGCCTATATATATGATCATGGTATATCGAAATCATTTATGACTTATACGGATAATATCCTGGGTTCGATGCTAGGACGTTGCAAAAATCGGCCGTTTAAAATACATTGAGGTAGTTTTTCATTATTTTTTTTCATACGCTTATCGAAATGATAGGAAATTCTAGCTTTTATGGAAGATGTATATTAATCATGGGTTTCTGAAAAAAATTTTCATAAGACCGTACTGTTCCTGGGTTCGATGCCAGAGCACATTAAATTTTCTCTCATAAGGAATATATGGGAAATGTAGGACGTAGTTTGAAGCAGTTGCAGCAAATATTTCTGCCAGAATTTTCATACATAGTTAGAGATGGTGATACTCTGCTGTGCTGCATATGAATTATTACCAGAAAGACCCGGGTTCGATGCCAGGTGGTAAATATATATGCCATATAAAACACATTGGGATAGGATTTCATTATTTCTTACATGCACTTACCGAAATACCAGGGAGTTCTTGCTAAGATAGTAGATATGCATTAAGACTCGGTTTAAGAAAAAAATTAGATAAGACCATGCTGTTCCTGGGTTCGATGCCAGAGTGTATTAAAATTTCTCTCATAAGGAATATATGGGAAAAGTAGGACGTCGTTTGAGGCAGTTGAAGCCAATATTTCTACTTGAATTTTCATACATAGTTATAGATGGTGATCTTCTTTTGTTCTGCATAGTAAGTTCACCAGGAAGGCCTAGGATCGATGCCAGAAGGTTTAATTGAAGTGAATTCTAAGAATATTTTCACGCCTTTTTTTTTCTTTTGAGGACCATCACCATATAATGCAAATATGAATTTAGTGTTGTCGATCTGCTTGCAGTATGCAAGCAACATTTTACTCGTATATATATATATATATATATATATATATATATACGAGTAAAATGTAGCTTGCATACTGCAAGCAGATCGGCAATACTAATTTCATATCGGCATCATTTTGGGACGGTCCTCAAACGAAAGAAAAAGGATTGAAAATATTCTTAAAATTCGCTGCAAGTTCATCGTTTGGCATCGAACCGGGGTCATACTGGTGATCTGACTATGCAGCACTATAGAAGATCACCATCACCATCTCTGACTGTGTGTGAAAATTCAAGCAGAAATGTTGGCTACAACTGCCTCAAAAGACGTTCTACTTTTCACGAATGTAAATTGCTCTCTTGATTCGAACCAAGGACGATCATTGCAATCTAAAACATGCATTCGAAATTTATTTATTATTTCTATCTTGATACCGAATTTACTGTTTTAATATTAAAGGGAAGGTGTTCAAATTAATTCCCAAAAATCGGATCAGTTACTGATTTTAGAGACGCCTGGTGTCGAACCCAGGATACATTGGTAGCTGTAAATGCACAGTATGATTATGTAGGACTTGATTTTATTTTTTGCAAAGTTTGAACTCGATATCATGCCGGGAAGTACCTAAAATTTGTTTCCGTTTTCTCCATAAGAAATGCATTGAGGATCATAAAAGGCCCTCTGGGATCGAACCAAGGACCATCAGCGAATATGTAAAATTCGATTAAGATATGTTTTTATGGTGTCTAACCTCATACCGAATTTCAAGTTTCTATGCCATCGGAAAAGGATCCAAAAAAAATCTTAAAAATCGCCACAGTGCATTTTAAACGGCAGATTTTTGCCCCGACCTAGAATCGAACCATGGACAATATTAGAAAATGTCTTTTTGGTTTTCGTTGGATATCCACGGCATCTAGCAATCCCTCGTATTTCAACTATATATATATATGTAGCTTGATTTTCACACATAGTTAGATATAGTGATCTTCTATTGTGCCGCTTAGTAAGTTCACCAGGAAGACTCCGGTTCGATGCAAGCCGCTACAATTGAAGCGAATTTTAAGAATATTTTCAATCCTTTTTTTTTTCTTTTGAGGACCGTCTCGATATGATGCCGAAATAAAATAATATTGCCGATCTGCTTGCAGTATGCAAGCTACATTGCCCTCGTATATATATAGGTATATCCGGAGAAGCGTCTATATATATTAGATACATTCATAGGTGATCAAAATTCTAACCATGTTCTACAAGTACCACTGACTTGAAATTTTTACGACGTATTGCCCATAACGTGTAACCTCCAGAAAATAAGCCAACTTTGAACCACAGTGTCATGGGTTCGATTCCAGAAGGACCCAAATTCCCGATTTTTTCCATAAAGATACATGGCGGGGATTTTCGAAAATTTTTTTGATGCACTTCCCGGAAGAGTTGAGAGTTAAAATTCAAGAGATCGCTAGATGCCGTGTATATCTAAAGGAAACCACAAATACATCTACAAATATTATCCTTGGTTCGATGCTAGGCCAGTGCAAATATTCTCCCGTTTAATTTACATTGCGATTTTTAAGATTTTTTTAAATTACTTACAGATGACTTGAAATCTTGAAACTTGGCACGTGGATATATATCATAAATGTATTTTATAAAAAATTTTAGAACTCGTTGATGGTCCTCGGTTCGAGCCCAGAGGGCTCGAACCGAACCGAACATTTCTTATGGAGATAACGGAAGCAAATTTTAGGTACTTCCTGGCAAGATGTTGACTTCGAAATTTGCATTTAATAAGATCAGGTCATATCAAGTCATAATGTGTTTTTGAAAAATAAAAGAAAATATACCAAAATAATTGAAATGTTGGTAAAAATATCCGTTTGTGTCCTTTCTTCGTTTCTGACTCGATAATTTGACGAAAATAATGGTAAAACAGATAAACAAAATTGAAATATCGCTGAAGTTATCCGTTTTTTAACTTTTTAATTAGATCTCGATAAAATGACGAAAATAAGGTTCGTCCGTGCGTCTGTTCGTCCGTGCGTCTGTTCGTCGGTGTGCCTGTTCGTCCATGGGTCCGTTCGCCCGTACGTCTGTTTGTCCGAACAGGTCCATTTTCGAAACTTTTTTCAATCATACCTTGAAAAAATTACAAAAACAAAGGCAATATAGGGGAAAATAATTGAAATTTCGGTGAAATTATTCGTTTTTGTCCTTTTTTCGCTCATGCCTCACTAATTTGACGAAAATAATGGCAAAATAGAGGAACAAGATTGAAATATCGCTGAAGTTATCCGTTTTTTATCTTATTTCGATCATACCGCGATAAAATGACGAAAATAAGGTTATTCCATGCGTCTGTTCGTCCATGCGTCTGTTCGTTCATGCGTCTGTTATACCGTGCGTCTGTTCGTTCGTGCGTCTGTTCGTCCGTGCGTCTGTTCGTTCTTGCGTCTGTTCGTCCGTGCGTCTGTTCGTCCGTACGTTTGTTTTTCTGAACAGATCCGATTTCGAACATTTTATTGATCATACCTCGAAAAAATGACGAAAATAAAGGAAAATAGAGGAAAATTATTGAAATTTCGGTGAAATTATCCCATTTCAAAACTTTTTTCATACTTATCTCCATAAAATGACAAGAATAATGGCAGAGTAAAGGAAAAATTTAAAATTTCGATAATAATATATCACAACGTCCCTTATTTTTGATGTACCTATAGAAATTGACTTGAATTTAACAGATGTTGCGCAAAAATGTTATAATATTGGTAATATTATTTTATTTCGTTGCCTTCTTCGATACGAACATTTCAAATGACGAAAATGTTTGAGAAATAGGACAAAAATATTAAAATTTTCCAAAAATTATCCAATTTTGAATGTTCGTCTGTTCTTCCGTGCGTCTGTTTGTCCGTGTGTCTGTTTTTTTCGAGCGCCTGTCCATCCGTTCATCTGTTCGTCCTTGTTTCTGTTCGTCAGTGCGTCTGTTCTTCCGTGCGTCTGTTTGTCCGAACAGAACCGTTTTCGATTATTTTAACAAACATACCTTGAAATAATGACGAATAGGAGGGCAATATAGAGAAAAATTATCAAAATCTTGGTGAAATTATCTGTTTTTGACCTTTTTTCGATCTTGCCTCTATAAAAACGACGAAAATAATGGCGAAATAGTGGTGCAAAATTGAAATATCGCTGAAATCATCCGTTGTTTTACCTTTTTTCGAACATACCTCGATAAAATGACGGAAATAAGGTGTGTCTGGGCGTCTGTTCGACACTGCGTCAGTTCGTCCGTGCGTCTGTTTTTTTCCGTGCGTCAGTCCATCCGTGCGTCTGTTCGTCCGTGCGTCTGGTCTTCCGTGCGTCTGTTCGTCCGAGCGTCTCATCGTCCATGCGTCTGTTTGTCCGAAAGGATCCGTTTTCGAACATTATTTCTATCATACCTTGAAAAAATAACAAAAATAAGGGCAAAATAGAGGAAATTTAATTGAAATTTCGGTGTAATTATCCTTTTACAAACTTTTATCGATGATACCTCGATTAAAATGACGAAAATAAGTCCAAAAAATAGGAAAAAAATATGTTTCTGTGAAATTCTCCGTTTTCGAATTTTCTGCTTTTTCCGTGCGTCTGTCCATCCGTGCGTCTGTTTGTCCGTGCGTCTGTTCGTCCGTGCGTCTGGTCGTTCTTGCGTCTGTTCGTCCGGGCTTCTATTCGACCATGCTTCTGTTCGTCCGTACGTATGTTTATCCGAAAGGATCCGTTTTCGAACATTTTTTCAATCATACCTTGAAAAAATGACGATTATAAGTGCAAAATAGACGAAAAAATTCGAAATTTTGGTTAAATTATCCGTTTTTGACCTTTTTTCGATCATGACTCGATCATTTGTCGAAAATAATGGCATAATAGAGAAACAAAATTGAAATATTGCTGAAATTATCAGGTTTTTACCTTTCTCCGATCATGCCTCGATAAAATGACAAAAATAAAGAAGAAATTAAGGAAAAAAATTTACATTTCGCCGCAATTATCCGTAATCGGATATTTTTTCAATCATACCTCGATAAAATGACGAGAATAAGAGTAGAATAGAGGAAAAAATAGAAATTTCGGTGAAATTATCCGTTTTTTACCTTTTTTCGAACATACCTCGATAAAATGACGAAAATAAGGTTCGTCTGTGCGTCTGTTTGTCCGTGCGTGTGTTCGTCCATGCTCCTGTTCGTATGTGCGTCTGTTCGTCCATGCGTCTGTTTGTCCGTACGTCTGTTTGTACGAACAGATCCATTTCCGAACCTTTTTTCGATCATACCTCGAGTAAATGACGAAAATAAGGGCAAAATAGAGGAAAAATTTTGAAATTTTGGTGAAATGAACTGTTTTCAAAACTTCGAAAAGAGAACAAATTTGAAATACCGCTGAAATTTTTTAACTATTTTCGATCATACCTTGATAAAATGACGAAAATTACGTACTTCCGTGCGTCTATACGTCCGTGAGTCTTTTCGTCAGTGCGATTGACCGTCCGTGCGTCAGTTCGACCGTGCCTCTGTTCGTCCGTGCGTCTGTTCGTCCGTGCGTCTGTTTGTCCGTGCGTCTGTTCGTTCTTGCGTCTGTTCGTCCGTGCGTCTGTTCGTCCATACGTCTGTTTGTCCGAACAGATCCGTTTTCGAACATTTTTTCAATCATACCTTGAAAAAACAGATGAAAGGAGCAACGGACGCACAGAAGAACAGACGAACATTCAAAATTTGATAATTTTAGCGAAATTTTAATATTTTTTCCCTATTTCTGTAACATTTTTGTAAAATTACATGATCCTTTTGAAGATAGCAACGAAATGGGATAATATTAGCAATATCGTAATATTTTTTTTCTACATCTGTTAAATTTACGTCATATTTTATAGGTATATATATAAAATAAAATATAATTTAATGGAAATTTTATTTTTTTCCTATAAACTACCCTTATTCTCGTAATTTTATGGAGATATATATGAAAGAAGTTTCGAAAACGGATAATTTCACCGAAATTTAAATTTTTTCCGCTATCCTGCCCTTATTTTCGTCATTTTATCGAGTTATGTATTAAAAAGTTTCCAAAAAGGGAAAATTGACCCAATTTTCAATTATTTTCCTCTATTTAGCCTTTATTTTTGTCATTTTTTCAAGGTATGGTAGAAAAAATGTTCGAAAACGGATCTGTTCGGACAAACAGACGTACGGACGAAAAGACGCATGGACGAACAGACGCACGAACGAACAGACGCACAGACGAACAGACGCAGGGACGAACAGACGAACGGACAAACCCTATGTTCGCCATTTTATTGAGGTATGATCGAAGAAAGGTCGAAAACTTATAATTTCACCAAAATTTCAATTATTTTCCTCTATCATCCCCTTATTCTCGTCATATTATGGAGGTATGGACGAAAAAAGTTTCGAAAACGGATAATTTCACTGAAATTTCAATGTTTTCCTCTATTTAGCCATTATATTCGTAATTTTAACGAAGCATGATCGAAAAATGTCAAAAACGGATAATTTAACCAAAATTTCAATTTTTTTCCTCTATTTTGCCCTTATATTCGTCATTTTTTCAAGGTATGATTGAAAAAATGTTCGAAAACGGATCTGTTCGGACAAACAGACGTACGGACGAACAGACGCACGGACGAAAAGACGCAGTTACAAATAGACGCACGGACGAACAGACGCACGGACGAACAGACGCACGGACGAACAGACGCACGGACAAACAGACGCAAGGATGAACAGACGCTCGGATGAACAGATGGAAGGACGAACAGACGCACGGACAAACAGACGCACGGACGAACAGACGCACGGGCAAACAGACGCACGGACAATCAGACACATGGACGAACAGACGCACGGACGAACAGACGCACGGACAAACAGACGCAAGGATGAACAGACGCTCGGATGAACAGATGGAAGGACGAACAGACGCACGGACAAACAGACGCACGGACGAACAGACGCACGGGCAAACAGACGCACGGACAATCAGACACATGGACGAACAGACGCACGGACGAACAGATTCACGGACGAACAGACGCACGGACGAACAGACGCTCGGATGAACAGACGCACGGATGAACAAACGCACGGATGAACAGACGCACGGACGAACAGACGCACGGAAGAACAGACGCACGGACTAACAGACGCACGGACGAACAGACACACGGACGAACAGACGCACGTTCTTGTCAGTGATAAACGCCAAATCCGGATTTTGGAATACATTCCTGCCGACCAAGACATCGCAATTGAGATAGGTATTAGGCACAATGAAATATTCTACCTCGATATTGAGATCTTCGAATTCTGTTAATAGAGTAGTTTTCCAACAGGAGGTCAAAATCTCCTTCCCGACGCCCTTGAATACATTAAAATAAAACACCTTGTTACAGCATACTTTGTCGGCAACAGATTGAGATATTAAGGAACAATCGGCCCCGGAATCCAGCACGGACGAACAGACGCACGGACGAACAGACGCAGAACAGTGCGTCTGATCGACCGTACATCTATTTGTATGAACATAAATCCTCTTTCGAACCTTTTTTCGATCATAACTTGAAAAAATAACGAACATATGTGCAAAATAGTGGATAAAAATTGAAATTTCGGTGAAATTATCGATTTTCGAAACTTTTTTTGATCATACCTCTCTAAAGTGACGAAAATTAAGGGGTAAATATAGGAACAAGATTGAAATATCGGTGAATTCATTCGTTCTTTACCTTTTTTAGATCATACCTCGATAAACTGACGAAAATAAGGTTCGTACGAGCGTCTGTTCGTCAGTGCATCCGTTCGTCCGTGCGTCATTTCGTCCATGTGTCTGTTTGTCCGTGCGTCTGTTTGTCCGTGCGTCTGTTCGTCCGTGCGTCTGTTCAATCGTTCGTCTGTTCATCCGTGCGTCTGTTCGTCCGTGCGTCTGTTCGTCCGTGCGTCTTTTCGACCGTGCATCTGTTTGTTTTTTGCGACTTTTTGTTGGTGCGTCTTTTCTTCCGTGCGTCTGTTCTTCCGTGTGTTTGTTCGTCCGTGCGTCTGTTCGTCCGTGCATCTGTTCGTCCGTGCGTCTGATCGACCGTACATCTATTTGTATGAACTTAAATCCGTTTTCGAACCTTTTTTCGATCATAACTTGAAAAAATAACGAACATAAGGGTGAAATAGTGGATAAAAATTGAAATTTCGGTGAAATTATTCATTTTCGAAACTTTTTTTGATCATACCTCTCTAAAATGACGAAAAATAACGGGTAAATATACGAAAAAGACTGAGAAATCGGTGAATTCATTCGTTTTTTACATTTTTTAGATCGTACCTCGATAAACTGACGAAAATAAGGTCCGTTCGTCTGTTCGTCCGTGCGTCTGTTCATCCGTGCGTCTGCTCGTCCGTGCGTCTATTCGTCCATGCGTCTGTTCGTCCGTGCGTCTGTTCATCCGTGCGTCTGTCCGTCCGTACGTCTGTTCGTCCGTGCGTCTGTTCGTCCTAGCGTCTGTTCGTCCATGCGTCTGTTCGTCCGTGCGTCTGTTTGTCCCTGCGTCTTTTCGTCCGTACGTCTGTTCGTCCGTGCGTCTGTTCGTCCGTGCGTCTGTTCGTCCGTGCATCTGTTCGTTCGTGCGTCTGTTTGTCCGTGCTTCTGTTCCTCCGTGCGTCTGTACGTCCGTGCATCTGTTCTTCCGTGCGTCTGTTCGTCCGATTGTCTGTTCGTCCGTGCGTCTGTTTTTCCGTGCGTCTGTTCGTCCGTGCGTCTGTTTGTCCGTGCGTCTTTTCGTTCCAACTTCGGTTTTTCCGTGCGTCTGTTCTTCCGTGCGTCTGTTCGTCCGTGCGTCTGTTTTTCCTTGTTTCTGTTCTTCCGTGCGTCTGTTTGTCCCTGCGTCTGTTCATCCGTGCGTTTGTTCGTCTGTGCGTCTGTTCATCCGTGCGTCTGTTCGTCCGTGGGTCTGTTCGTCCGTGTTCCAGAACCATTCTCGGAGAGCGAGAATATACCGCTTCGCAACAGATTCAAACTGATCACCACGATGAGAGACCATTTCTGGACGCGATGGTCCAAAGAATACCTCCAAGAACTCATACAGTTACCCAAGTGGCGAACGAGAAAAGAGAACTTAACTGTAGGAACTTTGGTGATAGTTAAAGACTCCCTTCTTCCACCCACTAAGTGGTTAACGGGCAGAATAATTGAGCTCTGCACCGGCCGTGATGGGTTCGTGCGAGTAGTGAGAGTGAAAACTACGAAGGGTATAATTACCCGCGCTGTGAACAAACTGTGTTTACTTTTGAATTGAGCTTTGTTTTGTTTTTTTTATGAGGTCCGCTTACGGCGGGCGGAATTCAGTTTCTTTTTTTATTATTATTATAATGAGTGATTATTTGTATGTATATTCTCTGTATTGTTTCGTCGCGGACGAGGCGGGCGGCATGTTCCGTACCTTTTGAGTTCGCGGTATTGCTTGCCACTGACGCAAAGCACTTCCGCGTTGGCAGGTATTTCCCGTCAGTCACCTCGCTACCCCTTCCCCCTCTCTACTAATGAATTGAGTTTCGGGCTTCGCTAGCCGAACCTCTTTCTTTTCTCTCTTTCTCTCGCGTCTCACCAGCAGAGACATCGCTCCCGCCTTTCGCAAATCTAAGGTCCTCGTCCGGCGTCGCATTGAAGGTTGCAATAAAATACTGTTAAGCTTGAGATTTTCTTTCTATTCGCAAAAATCACGAACACAAACAAAAATCACGAATCACGGACGAAAATACGTACGGACGTACGGCCGAATAGACGCACGGACGAACAGACGCACGGACGAAAAGACGGACGGACGAACGGACGTACGGCAGAACAGACAGTCGGACGGACAATCACATGGACGGACAGTTGCACGGACGAACCATATTTTCGCCATTATATCGAGGTATGATCAAGAAAAGTTAAAAAAGGATAATATCAGCTATATTTCAATTTTGTTCCCAATTCTCGCCGTTGTTTTCGTCATTTTAGTCATTAGTCCATGCGTGTGTTATTTCGTGTAATTGTTTGTCCGTCCATCTCTTTGTCCGTGCGTCTGTTCGTCCTTGCGTCTGTTCATCCATGCGTCTGTTCGTCCGTACGGCTGTTTGTCCGAACAGGTCAGTTTTGGAACATTTTTTCAATCATACCTAGAAAAAATGACGAAAAAAGGAAAAATAGAGGAAAATAAATGAAATTTCGGTGAAGTAATTCGTTTATGACCTTTTCTTGACCACGCCTCACTAATTTGACGAAAATAAAGGCAAAATAGAGGAACAAAATTGAGATATCGGTGATATTATCCGATTTTGACGATTTTTCCATCATGACTCGATAAAATGACGAAAATAATGGCGAAAATGGGGAACAAAATTGAAATATAGCTGAAATTATCCTTTTTTAACTTTTCGTGATCATACCTCGATATAATGAAGAAAATAAGGTTCGTGCGCGCGTCTGTTCGTCCATGCGATTGTCTGTCGTTGCGTCTGTTTGTCTGGATTGCTGTTCTTCCGTGCGTCCGTTCGGCCGTACGTCTATTCGTTCGTGCGTCTGTTCGTCCGTGCGTTTGTTGGTCCGTGCGTCTTTGCGTCCGTTCGGCTGTTCTTCCGTGCGTTCCGTGTAACTGTTTGTCCATGCGATTATCCGTCCGAGCGTCTGTACGACCGGATGTCTGTTGTTCCGTACTTCTGTTCTGCCGTACGTCCGTTCGTCCGTGCGTCTTTTCGTCCGTGTGTCTGTTCGTCCGAGCGTCTGTACGACCGGATGTCTGTTGTTTCGTGCGTCTGTTCGGCGGTAAGTCCGTTCGTCCTTGGGTCTTTTGGTCCGTGTGTCTGTTCGTCCGTGCGTCTGTTTGTCCGCGCGTCTTTTCGTCCGTGCGTATGTTTGACCGAGCGTCTGTTCGTCCATTCTTCTTTTCGTCCGTACGTCTGCTTGTCAGAACACGTCAGTTTTGAAACATTTTTTTCAATAATACCGTGAAAAAATGACGAAAAAATGGGTGAAATAGAGAAACAAATTGAAGTTTCGCTGAAATTATACGTTTTTGACATTTTTTTGATCATGCCCCGATAAAATGATGAATATAATGACAAAATAGAGGAATAAAATTTAAATTTCGGTGAAATTATCCGTTTTCGAAACTAATTTCGAACCTACCTCGATATAATGACGAAAATAAGAGCAGAATAGAGGAAAAAATAGAAATTTCGGTGAAATTATCCGTTTTTTACCTTTTTTCGAACATACCTCGATAAAATGACGAAAATACGGTTCGTCTGTGCGTATGGTCGTCCGTGAGTCTGTTCATCCGATCATCTGTTCGTCCGTACGTCTGTTTGTCCGGAGAGGTCCGTTGTCAAACATTTTTTCAATCGTTTCTTGAAAAAATGACGAAAATAATGGCAAAATAGAGGAAAATAATTGTAATTTCAGTTAAATTATCCGTTATTGGAACTTTTTTCGATCATTCCTTGAAATAATGACGAAAATAAGGGCAAAATAGAGGAAAATAATTGAAAATTCGATGAAAATATCCGCATTCGAAAATTTTTTCAAATTTAACTCAAAAAATGTCAAGATTAAGTGCAAAATAGAGGAATACAATTGAAATTTCGGTGAATTATTTCGACGAAAATAAAGTTCGTAGGTCCACCTGTTTGTCCTTGCGTCTGTTCGTCCGTGCGTCTGTTCGTTCGTGCGCCTGTTCGTATTTGCGTCTGTTCGTCCGTGTCTGATCGGCCTTACGTCTGTTTGTCCAAACAGATCCATTTTCGAACCATTATTCGATCATACCTCGAGAAACTGACAAAAATAAAGGCAAAATAGAGGAAAATAATTGAAATTTTGGGGAAACTATTCGAGTATGATCTTTTTTCTATCATGCCTAACTAATTTGACGAAATAATTGGCAAAATAGTGGAACAGAATTGAAATATCCCTGAAATTATCCATTTCTTACCTTTTTTCGATCATACCACGATAAAATGACGAAAATAAGGTAAGTCCATGCGTCTGTTCGTCCATGCATCTGTTCTTCCGTGCGACTGTTCGTCCTTTCATCTGTTCGTCCGTGCGTCTGTTCGTCCGTTTGTCTGATCGTCCGTACGTCTGTTTGTCCGAACAGGTCCTTTGTCAAACATTTTTTTAATCGTTTCTTGAAAAAAAGACGAAAATAAGTGAAAAATAGTGGAAAATAATTGAAATTTCGTTGAAATTATACGATTATTTGCTTTTTTCGATTATGCCTCGATAAAATGACGAAAATAATGGCAAAATAGAGGAAAATAATTGAAATTTCTCTAAAATTATCCGATATTGAAACATTTTTCGAACATACCTCTCTAAAATGACGAAAAATAAGGGGTAAATATAGGAACAAGATTGAAATATTGTGAATTCATTCGTTTTTTACCTTTTTTAAATCATACCTCGATAAACTGACGAAAATATGGTTTGTCCGTGCGTCTGTTCGTCGTTGCGTCAGTTCGTCCGTGCATCTGTTCGTAGATGCGTCTGTTCGTCCATGTGTTTGTTTGTCCGTGCGTCTGTTTGTTCGTACGTCTGTTCGTCCGTGCGTCTGTTCATCCGTGCGTCTGTTCGTCCGTTTGGCTGTTCGTCCGTGCTTCTGTTCGTCCGTGCGTCTGTTCGTTCCTTCGTCTGTTTTTCCGTGTGTCTTTTCGTCCGTGCGTCTGCTCTTCCGTGCGTCTGTTCGTCCGTGCATCTGTTCGTCCGTTCGTCTGTTCATCCGTGCGTCAGTTCGTCCGTGCGTCTTTTCGTCCGTACGTCTGTTTGTCCGTGCGTTTTTTAATCCGTGCGTCTGTTCTTCCGTGCGTCTGTTCGTCCGTGCGTCTGTTCATCCGTAGGTTTTTTCGTCCGTGCGTTTTTTCGTCCGTGCGTCTGTTCATCCGTGCGTCTGTTCGTCCGTGCATCTGTTCGTCCGTGCGTCTGTTCGTCCATGCGTCTGATTGTCCGTGCGTCTGTTCGTCCGTGCGTCTTTTTGTCTCTGCGTCTTTTCGTCCGTGCGTCTGTACATCCATGCGTCTGTTCGTCCGTGCGACAGTTCGTCCGTGCGTATGTTTGTCCGTGCGTCTGTTTGTTCGTACGTCTGTTCGTCCGGGCGTCTGTTCATCCGTGCATCTGTTCGTCCGTGCGGCTGTTCGTCCGTGCTTCTGTTCGTCTGTGCTTCAGTTCATCCGTGCATCTGTTCGTCCGTGCGTCTTTTAGTCCTTACGTCTGTTTGTCCGTGCGTATTTTAATCCGTGCGTCTGTTCTTCCGTGCGTCTGTTTGTCCGTGCGTCTGTTCGTCCGTGCGTCTGTTCGTCCGTGCGTCTGTTTGTCCGTGCGTCTGTTCGTACTTCCATCTGTTCATCCGAGCGTCTGTTCATCCTTGCGTCTGTTCGTCCGTGCGTCTGTTCGTCCATGCGTCTGCTCGTCCGTGCGTCTGTTCGTCCGTGCGTCTGTTTGTCCGTGCGTCTTTTCGTTCCAACTTCCGTTCTTCCGTGCGTCAACTCGTCCGTGCGTCTGTTCGTCCGTGCATCTGTTCGTCCGTGCATCTGTTCGTCCGTGTGTCTGCTCGTCCTTGCGTCTGTTCATCCGTGCGTCTGATCGACCTAACATCTATTTGTCTGAACATAAATCCGTTTTCGAACCTTTTTTCGATCATTACTTGAAAAAATAACGAACATAAGGGCGAAATAGTGGATAAAAATGGAAATTTCGGTGAAATTATCCATTCTCGAAACTTTTTTCGATCATACCTCTCTAAAATGACGAAAAATAAGGGGTAAATATAGGAACAAGATTGAAATATTGTGAATTCATTCGTTTTTTACCTTTTTTAGATCATACCTCGATAAACTGACGAAAATATGGTTCGTCCGTGCGTCTTTTAGTCCGTGCGTCTGTTCTTCCGTTCGTCTGTTCGTCCGTGCGTCTGTTCGTCCTTGCGTCTTTTCGTCCTTGTGTCTGTTCGTCCGAGCATCTGTTCGTCCGTACGTCTGTTTGTCCGGAGAGGTCCGTTGTCAAACATTTTTTCAATCGTTTCTTGAAAAAATGACGAAAATAATGGCAAAATAGAGGAAAATAATTGTAATTTCAGTTAAATTATCCGTTATTGGAACTTTTTTCGATCATTCCTTGAAATAATGACGAAAATAAGGGCAAAATAGAGGAAAATAACTGAAAATTCGATGAAAATATCCGCATTCGAAAATTTTTTCAAATTTAACTCAAAAAATGTCAAGATTAAGTGCAAAATAGAGGAATACAATTGAAATTTCGGGGAATTATTTCGACGAAAATAAGGTTCGTAGGTCCACCTGTTTGTCCTTGCGTCTGCTCGTCCGTGCGTCTGTTCGTTCGTGCGCCTGTTCGTATTTGCGTCTGTTCGTCCGTGTCTGATCGGCCTTACGTCTGTTTGTCCAAACAGATCCATTTTCGAACCATTATTCGATCATACCTCGAGAAACTGACAAAAATAAAGGCAAAATAGAGGAAAATAATTGAAATTTCGGGGAAACTATTCGATTATGATCTTTTTTCTATCATGCCTAACTAATTTGACGAAATAATTGGCAAAATAGTGGAACAGAATTGAAATATCTCTGAAATTATCCGTTTTTTACCTTTTTTCGATCATACCGCGATAAAATGACGAAAATAAGGTTAGTCCATGCGTCTGTTCGTCCATGCATCTGTTCTTCCGTGCGACTGTTCGTCCTTTCATCTGTTCGTCCGGGTGTTTGTTCGTCCGTGCAGCTGTTCGTCAGTGCGTCTGTTCGTCCGAGCGTCTGTTCGTCCGTGCGTATCTTCGTTCCTGCGTCTGTTCATCCGTTCGTCTGTTCGTCCATACGTTTGTTTTTCCGAACAGATCCGTTTTCGAACCTTTTTTCGATCATACCTCGATAAAATGACGACTATAATGGCAGAACAGAAGATAAAAATTTAAATTTCAGTGAAATTATCTTTCTCCGAAAATATTTTCGACCATATCTTGATTAAATGACGAAAATCAGTGCAAAATAGAGGAAAAAAATGTAGATATCGGAGAAATTATCCTTTTTTGAAGTTTTTTCTATCAAACCTCGATAAAATGAAGGATATTAGGGGCAGAATATAGGAAAAAATTGAAATATCGGTGACATTATCTGTTTTGAAAATTTTTTGTTCTTATCTCGAAAAAATATCAAAATTAAGGTAAAAATAGACGGAAAAAATTAAAATTTCGGGGAATTTTCCTTTATCAAATATATTTTCGATCATATCTCGTTAAAATGACGTAAATAAGGTTTTTCGGTTCGTCTGTAAGTCCATGCGTCTGCTATTTCGTGCGATTGTTCGGCCGTCCATCTGTTCGTCCGTGCGTCTGTTCGTCCGTTTGACTGTTCGTCCGTACGTCTGTTTGTCCGAACAGGTCCATTGTAAAACATTTTTTCAATCGTTTCTTGAAAAAAAGACGAAAATAAGTGAAAAATAGAGGAAAATAATTGAAATTTCGGTGAAATTATACGATTATTTGCTTTTTTCGATTATGCCTCGATAAAATGACGAAAATAATGGCAAAATAGAGGAAAATAATTGAAATTTCTGTAAAATTATCCGATATTGAAAATTTTTTCGAACATACCTCTCTAAAATGACGAAAAATAAGGGGTAAATATAGGAACAAGATTGAAATATTGTGAATTCATTCGTTTTTTACGTTTTTTAGATCATACCTCGATAAACTGACGAAAATATGGTTTGTCCGTGCGTCTGTTCGTCGTTGCGTCAGTTCGTCCGTGCATCTGTTCGTCCATGCGTCTGTTCGTCCATGTGTTAGTTTGTCCGTGCGTCTGTTAGTTCGTACGTCTGTTCGTCCGTGCGTCTGTTCATCCGTGCGTCTGTTCGTCCGTGTGTCTTTTCGTCCGTGCGTCTGATCGTCCGTGCGTCTGTTCGTCCGTGCATCTGTTCGTCCGTTCGTTTGTTCATCCGTGCGTCAGTTCGTCCGTGCGTCTGTTTGTCCGTGCGTCTGTTCGTCTGTGCGTCTGTTCATCCGTGCGTCTGTTCGTCCGTGCGTCTTTTCGTCCGTACGTCTGCTTGTCCGTGCGTTTTTTAATCCGTGCGTCTGTTCTTCCGTGCGTCTGTTCGTCCGTGCGTCTGTTCATCCGTGCGTTTTTTCGTCCGTGCGTTTTTTCGTCCTTGCGTCTGTTCATCCGTGCGTCTGTTCGTCCGTGCGTCTGTTCGTCCGTGCGTCTAATCGTCCGTGCGTCTTTTTGTCTCTGCGTCTTTTCGTCCGTGCGTCTGTACATCCATGCGTCTGTTCGTCCGTGCATCTGTTCGCCCGTGCCTTTGCTCGTCCGTGCGTCTGTTCGTCCGTGAAAAAATAACGAACATAAGGGCGAAATAGTGGATAAAATTTGAAATTTCGGTGAAATTATCCATTTTCGAAACTATTTTCGGCCATACCTTTCAAAAGTGACGTAAAATAAGGGGTAAATATAGGAAGAAGATTGAAATATCGGTGATTTCATTCGTTTTTTACCTTTTTTTGATCATACCTCGATAAACTGACGGAAATAAGGTTTGTCCGTGCGTCTGTGCGTCCGTGCGTCTGTTCATCCGTGCGTCTGTTTGTCCCTGCGTCTGTTCGTCCGTGGGTCAGTCCGTCTTTCCCGTACTGTACTGCCTCACTCCCTCGTCCACACGTGACGCTAGTCGTCTATCCGCAACCGTAGGCGGCGTACTCTCGACCGACGTATCCTGACGTATTACTCCGCGTGACGTCATAGATGATTTTCCTTTCTAACACGTGCGACTGTTTGTCCGTGCGTCTTTTCGTTCGTGCGTCTATTCTTACGTGTGTCTGGTCGTCCGAGCGTCTGTTCGTTCATGCGTCTATTCGTCCGTGCATCTGTTTGTCCGTGCGTCTGTTCGTCCGTGCGTCTGTTCGTCCGTTTGTCTGTTCGTCCATACGTCTGTTCATCCGTATGTCTGTTCGTCCTTGCGTCTGTTCGTCCGTGCGTCTGTTCGTCTGTGCGTCTGTTCGTCCGTGCGACTTTTCTTCCGTGCGTCTGTTCGTCCGTGCGTCTGTTCACCTGTGCGTCTATTCGTCCGTGCGTCTGTACGTCCGTGCGTCTGTTCGTCCGTGCGTCTGTTCCTCCATGCATCTGTTCATCCGTGCGTCTGTTCGTCTGTGCGTCTGTTCGTCCATGCGTCTGTTCATCCGTGCGTCTGTTCGACCGTGCGTGTTTTCTTCCGTGCGTCTGTTCGTCCGTGCGTCTGTTCTTCCGTATGACTGTTCGTCCGTGCGTCTGTTCGTCCATGCGTATGTTCATCCGTGCGTCTGTTCTTCCGTGCGTCTGTTCATCCGTATGTCTGTTCGTCCGTGCGTCTGTTCATCTGTGCGTCTGTTCATCCGTGCGACTGTTCGCCCGTGCGTCTATTCGTCCATTCGTCTGTTCGTCCGTACATCTGTTTGTCCGAACAGAACGAATTTCGAACATTTTTTTTGATCATAGCTCGAGAAATTAACGAGCATAAGGGCGAAATGTTGGATAAAAATTGAAATTTTGGTGACATTATCCATTTTCGCAACTTTTTTCAATCATACCTCTCTAAAATGACGAAATACAAAGAGGAAATAAATGAACAAGAATGAAATATCGGTGAATTCATTCGTTTTTTCCTTTTTTAGATCATAACTCGATAAAATGACGAAAATAAAGTTCGTCGTTGCGTCTGTTCGTCCGTGCGTTTGTTCGTCCGTGCATCTGTTCGTTCGTGTGCTAGTTCGTCCGAGCGTCAGTTCATCCGTGCGTCTGTTCGTCCGTGAGTCTGTTCGTCCGTGCGTGCTTTTGTCCGTATATCTGTTCGTCCGTGCGTCTGTTCGTCCGTGCGTCTGTTCGTCCGTGCGTCTGTTCGTCCGTAAGTCTGTTTGTCCGTGCGTCTTTTTGTCTGTGCGTCTGTTCGTTCATGCGTCTATTCGTCCGTGCATCTGTTTTCCGTGCGTCTGTTCGTCCGTGCGTCTGTTCGTCCGTTTGTCTGTTCGTCCATGCGTCTGTTCATCCGTATGTCTGTTCGTCCTTGCGTCTGTTCGTCCGTGCGTCTGTTCGTCTGTGCGTCTGTTCGTCCGTGCGACTTTTCTTCCGTGCGTCTGTTCGTCCGTGCGTCTGCTCACCTGTGCGTCTATTCGTCCGTGCGTCTGTACGTCCATGCATCTGTTCATCCGTGCGTCTGTTCGTCTGTGCATCTGTTCGTCCATGCGTCTGTTCATCCGTGCTCTGTTCGACCGTGCGTCTGTTCTTCCGTGCGTCTGTTCGTCCGTGCGTCTGTTCTTCCGTATGTCTGTTCGTCCGTGCGTCTGTTCGTCCATGCATCTGTTCATCCGTGCGTCTGTTCGTCTGTGCGTCTGTTCGTCCATGCGTCTGTTCATTCGTGCGTCTGTTCGACCGTGCGTCTGTTCGTCCGTGCGTCTGTTCGTCTGCGCATCTGTTTGTCCGTGCGTCTGTTTGTCCGTGCGTCTGTTCGTCCTTGCGTCTGTTCGTCCATGCGTCTGTTCGTCCATGCGTCTGTTCATCCGTGCGTCTGTTCGACAGTGCGACTGTTCGTCCGTGCGGCTGTTCGTCCGTACGTCTGTTCGTCCGTGCGTCTGTTTGTCCTTGCGTCTGCTTATCCGTGCGTCTGTTCGTCCTTGCGTCTGTTCGTCCGTGCGTCTGTTCGTCCATACGTCTGTTCATCCGTGCGTCTATTCGTCCGTGCGTCTGTTCGTCCATGAGTTTGTTCATTAGTGCGTCTGTTCGTCCGTGTGTCTGTTCGTCCGTGCGTCTGTTCGCCTGTGCGTCTGTTATCCGTGCGTCTGTACGTCTGTGCGTCTGTTCGTCCGTTCGTCTGGTCGTCCGTGCGTCTGCTTTTCCGTGCGTTTGTTTGTCCATGCGTCTGTTCATCCGAACGTCTGTTTGTCCGTGCGTCTGTTCGTCCGTGCGTCTGTTCGTCCGTGCGCCTCTTCGTCCATGCGTCTGTTCATCCGTGCGTCTGTTCGTCCATGTGTCTGTTTGTCAATGCGTCTGTTCGTCCATGTGTTTTTTCGTCCCTTCATCTGTTCATCCGTGCGTCTGTTTGTCCGTGCGTCTGTTTGTCCGTGCGTCTGTTCGTCCGTGCGTCTTTCGTCCGTGCGTCTTCTTTTCAGTGCGTCTGTTCGTCTGTGCGTCTGTTCGTCCGTGCGTCTATTCGTCCGTGCGTCTGTTCGTCCGTGCGTGTGTTTTTCCGTGCGTCTGTTCGTCCGTGCGTCTGTTCATCCGAACGTCTGTTCGTCCGTCCGTCTGTTCGTCCGTGCGTCTGTTCGTCCGTGCGTCTTTTCGTCCATGTTTCTGTTCGTCCGTGCGTCTATTCGTCCGTGCGTCTGTTCGTCCGTGCGTCTTTTTGTCCGTACATCTGTTTGTCCGAACACAACCGTTTTCGAAATTTTTTTTGATCATACCTTTAGGAAATAATTATAATAAGGGCTAAATATTGAATATAAATACAAATTTGGTGAAATTATCCGTTTTTGAAACTTTTTTCGATCATACCTCGCTAAAATTACGAAAATAATGGCAAAAAAGGGGAACAAGATTGAAATATCGGTGAATTAATTCGTTTTTTAGTTTTTTTCGGTCATACCTTAATAAAATGACGAAAATTAGGTTCGTCCGTAAGTCTGATCGTGCGAGCGATTGTTCCTTCATGCTTCAGTTCGTCCGTGCGTCTGTTCGTAAGTGTGTCTGTTCGTCAATGCGTCCGTTCGTCCATGATAATTTTTTCCGTGCGTCTGTTCTTCCGTGCGTCTGTTCGTCCGTGCGTCTATTCATCCGAGCGACTGTTCAACCGTGCGCCTGTTCGACCCTGCTTCCGTTCTTCCGTGCGTCCGTTCGTATGTGCGTATGTACGTCCGTGCTATTTTCGTCCATGCGTCTGATCATACGAGTGATTGTTCTTCCGTGCGTCTTTTCGACCGTGCGTCTGTTCGTCCGTGCATCATTTCGTCCTTGCGTCTGTTCGTCCATGGGTCTGATCGTTCGTGCGTCTGTTCGTCCACGAATCTGTTTGTCCGTGCGTCTGTTTGTCCGTGCTTCTGTTCGTCCTTGCGTCTGTTCGTCCATGCGTCTGTTCGTCCATGCGTCTGTTCATCCGTGCGTCTGTTCGTCCGTGCGTCTGTTCGTCCATGCGTCTGTTCATCCGTGCGTCTATTCGTCCGTGCGTCTGTTCGTCCATGCGTTTGTTCGTTAGTGCGTCTGTTCGTCCGTGTGTCTGTTCGTCCGTGCGTTTTTTCGTCTGTGCGTCTGTTTATCCGTGCGTCTGTACGTCTGTGCGTCTGTTCGTCCGCGCGTCTGTTCCTCCGTGAGTCTGCTATTCTGTGCGTCTATTTGTCCGTGCGTCTGTTCATCCGAACGTCTGTTCGTCCGTGCGTCTGTTCGTCCGTGCGTCTGTTCGTCCATGCGTCTCTTCGTCCTTGCGTCTGTTCGTCCGTGCGTCTGTTCGTCCATGTGTCTGTTGAATCAATGCGTTTGTTCGTCCATGTGTTTTCTTGTCCCTTCTTCTGTTCGTCCGTGCGTCTGTTCGTCGGTGCGTCTGTTTGTTCGTGCATCTGTTCGTCCGTGGCTCTGTTCATCCGAGCGTCTATTCGTCCGTGCGTCTGTTTGTCTGTATGACTGTTCGTCCATGCGTTTGTTCGTCCGTACATCTGATTGTCCGAACAGAACCAATGTCGAACATTTTTTGATCATACCTCTCTAATAAGACAAAAAAAGGGGGAAATATATGAACAAGATTGAAATATCGTTGAATTCATTAGTTTGATACCTTTTTTAGGCCAAACCTCGATAGCATGACGAAAATAAAGTTCGTCCTTGCGTCTGTTCGTCCGTGCGTTTGTTCGTCCGTGCATCTGTTCGTTCGTGTGTCTGTTCGTCCGTGCGTCTGTTCGTTCAAGCGTCAGTTCATCTGTGCGTCTGTTTGTCCGTGCGTCTTTTTGTCCGTGCGTCTGTTTGTCCGTCCGTTTGTTCGTCTGTGCGTCTGTTTGTCCATGCGTCTGTTGGTCCGTACATCTGTATGTCCGAACACAACCGTTTTCGAAATTTTTTTTGATCATACCTTTAGGAAATAATGATAATAAGGGCTAAATATTGAATATAAATACAAATTTGGTGAAATTGTCCGTTTTTGAAACTTTTTTTCGATCATACCTCGCTAAAATTACGAAAATAATGGCAAAAAAGGGGAACAAGATTGAAATATCGGTGAATTAATTCGTTTTTTAGTATTCTTCCGTCATACCTTAATAAAATGACGAAAATTAGGTTCGTCCGTAAGTTTGATCGTGCGAGCGATTGTTCCTTCATGCTTTAGTTCGTCCGTGCGTCTGTTCGTAAGTGTGTCTGTTCGTCAATGCGTCCGTTCGTCCATGATAATTTTTTCCGTGCGTCTGTTCTTCCGTGCGTCTGTTCGTCCGTGCGTCTATTCATCCGAGCGACTGTTCAACCGTGCGCCTGTTCGACCCTGCATCCGTTCTTCCGTGCGTCCGTTTGTATGTGTGTATATACGTCCGTGCTATTTTCGTCCATGCGTCTGATCGTACGAGTGATTGTTCTTCCGTGCGACTTTTCGACCGTGCGTCTTTTCGTCCGTGCATCATTTCGTCCTTGCGTCTGTTCGTCCGGGGGTCTGATCGTTCGTGCCAATATTCGTCCGTGCGTCTGTTCGTCCGTGTGTCTGTTCATCCATGCGTCTGTTCGTCCGTGCGTCTGTTCGTCCGTGCGTGTGTTCGTCCGTGCATCTGTTTGTCCGTGCGTCTGTTCGTCCGTGCGTCTGTTCGTCCGTGCGTCTGTTCGTCCATGCGTCTGTTCATCCGTATGTCTGTTCGACCGTGCGTCTGTTCGTCCGTGCGTCTGTTCGTCCGTGCGTCTGTTCGTCCGTGCGTCTGTTCGTCCGTGCGTCTTTTCTTCCGTGCGTCTGTTCGTCCGTGCGTCTGTTTGCCTTTGCGTCTGTTCGTCCGTCTGTCTGTACGTCCGTGCGTCTGTTCGTCCGTGCGTCTGTTCGTCCGTGCGTCTGTTCGTCCATGCGTATGTTCATCCGTGCGTCTGTTCTTCCGTGCGTCTGTTCATCTTTATGTCTGTTCGTCCGTGCGTCTGTTCGTCCGTGCGTCTGTTCGTCCGTGCGTTTGTTCATCTATGCGTCTGTTCATCCTTTCTGTTCGTCTGTGCGTGTTTTTGTCCATGCGTCTGTTCGTCAAACAGATGAAGATCTGTTTGTCCGAACAGAACCGTTTTCAAAATTTTTTTCGGTCATACCTTTAGAAAATAATAAAAATAAGGAAAAAATATTGGATTAAATATAAATTTAGTGAAATTGTCCGATTTAGAAATTTTTTTCCGATCATACCTCGCTAAAATTACGAAATTAGGGGCGATTAAGAGAAACAAGATTGAAATATCGGTGAATTATTTCGTTTCATAGCTTTTTACGATCAAACCTTAAAAAAATGACGAATATAAGGTTCGACCGGGCGTCAGATCGTCCAAGCGATTTTTCTTTCATGATTCAGTTCGTATGTGCGTCTGTTCGTCCATGCGTTTGTTCATCCGTACATCTGTTTCTCCAAACAGAACCAATTTCGAACCTTATTTGATCATAGTTTGAGAAAATAACGAATATAATGGCGAAATAAGGGATAAAAATTGAAATTTCGGTGACAATATACATTTTTGAAACTTTTTTCTATTATAAATCTCTAAAATGACGAAAAGTAAGGGATAAATAGATGATCAAGATTGAAATATCGGTGTATTCATTTTTTTTACCATATTTAGATCATACCTCGATAACATGACGAAAATAAGGTTCGTCCGTAAGTCTGATCGTCCGTGCGTTTGTTCGTCCGTGCGTTTGTTCGTCCTTGCGTCTGTTCGTTCGTGTGACTGTTCTTCTGTGCGTCTGTTCGTCCATGCGTTTGTTCATCCGTACATCTGTTTCTCCAAACAGAACCAATTTCGAACCTTATTTGATCAAAGCTTGAGAAAATATCGAATATAAAGACAAAATAGTGGATAAAAATTGAAATTTCGGTGACAATATACATTTTCGAAACTTTTTTCAATCATACCACTCTAAAATGACGTAAAGTAAGGGATAAATAGATGAAGAAGATTGAAATATCGTTGAATTCATTGGTTTTTTACCTTTCTTAGATCATACCTCGATAGAGTGACGAAAATAAAGTTCGTCCGTGCGTCTGTTCGTCCATGCGTTTGTTCGTCCGTGCATCTGTTCGTTCGTGCGTCTGTTCGTCCGAGCGTCTGTTAATCTGTGCGTCTCTTCGACAGTGCGACCGTTCTTCCATGCGTCTGTTCGTCCGAATGTCTGTTCGTCCGTTAGTCTGTCATCCGTTCGACTATTCGTCCGTGCGTCTGTTCGTTCATGCGTCTGTTCGTCCGAGCGTCTGTTCATCCGTGCGTCTGTTTGTCCGTGCGTGTGTTCGTCCGTGCGTCTGTTTTTCCGTGCGTCTGTAAGTCCGTGTGTCTGTTGTCCATGCGTCTGTTCGTCCGTGCGTCTGTTCATCCCTGCGTATGTTCATCCGTTTGTCTGTTCGTCCGTGCGTCTGTTTGTCTCTGCGTCGGTTCGTCCGTGCGTCGGTTCGTCCATGCGTCTGTTCGTCCATGCGTGTGTTCGTCCGTGCATCTGTTTTCCGTGCGTCTGTTCGTCCGTGCGTCTGTTCGTCCGTGCGTCTGTTCGTCCATGCGTCTGTTCATCCGTATGTCTGTTCGTCCGTGCGTCTGTTCGTCCGTGCGTCTGTTCGTCCGTGCGTCTGTTCGTCCGTGCGTCTGATCGTCCGTGCGTCTTTTCTTCCGTGCGTCTGTTCGTCCTTGCGTCTGTTTGCCTGTGCGTCTGTTCGTCCGTCTGTCTGTACGTCCGTGCGTCTGTTCGTCCGTGCGTCTGTTCGTCCGTGCGTCTGTTCGTCCGTGCGTCTGTTCGTCGATGCGGCTGTTCGTCCGTGCGTCTGTTCCTCCGTGCGTCTGTTTGTCCGTGCGTCTGTTCGTCCGCGCATCTGTTTGTCCTTGCGTCTGTTTATCCGTGCGTCTGTTCGTCCTTGCTTCTGTTCGTCCGTGCGTCTGTTCGTCCATGCGTCTGTTCATCCGTGCGTCTATTCGTCCGTGCGTCTGTTCATCCATGCGTCTGTTCATCCGTTCGTCTGTTCGTCTGTGCGTGTTTTTGTCCATGCGTCTGTTCGTCAAACAGATGAAGATCTGTTTGTCAGAATAAAACCGTTTTCGAAATTTTTTTCGGTCATTCCTTTAGAAAATAATTAAAATAAGGGCAAAATATTGGATTTAATATAAATTTGGTGAAATTGTCCGATTTAGAAATTTTTTTTCCGATCATACCTCTCTAAAATTACGAAAATAGGGGCGATTAAGAGAAACAAGATTGAAATATCGGTGAATTATTTCGTTTCATAGCTTTTTACGATAAAACCTTAAAAAATGATGAATATAAGGTTCGACCGGGCGTCAGATCGTCAAAGGGATTTTTCTTTCATGATTCAGTTCGTCCGTTCGTCTGTTCGTCCATGCGTTTGTTCGTCCGTGTATCTGTTCGTTCGTGCGTCTGTTCGTCCGAGCATCTGTTAATCTGTGCGTCTCTTCGACAGTGCGACCGTTCTTCCGTGCGTCTGTTCGTCCGAATGCCTGTTCGTCCGTTAGTCTGTCATCCGTTCGACTATTCGTCCGTGCGTCTGTTCGTTCATGCGTCTGTTCGTCCGAGCGTCTGTTCATCCGTGCGTCTGTTTGTCCGTGCGTGTGTTCGTCCGTGCGTCTGTTTGTCCGTGCGTCTGTACGTCCGTGTGTCTGTTGTCCATGCGTCTGTTCGTCCGTGCGTCTGTTCATCCGTGCGTATGTTCATCCGTGCGTCTGTTCGTCCGTGCGTCTGTTTGTCTGTGCGTCGGTTCGTCCGTACGTCTGTTCGTCCGTGCGTCGTTTGGTCCGTGCGTATGTTCGTCCGTGCATCTGTTTGTCCGTGCGTCTGTTCGTCCGTGCGTCTGTTCGTCCGTGCGTCTGTTCGTCCGTGCGTCTATTCGTCCGTGCGTCTGCTTTTCAGAGCGTCTGTTCGTCTGTGCGTCTGTTCGTCAGTGCGTCTGTTCGTCCGTGCGTCTGATCGTCCGTGCGTCTGTTTTTCCGTGCGTCTGTTTGTCCGTGCGACTGTTCATCCGAACGTCTGTTCGTCCGTGCGTCTGTTCGTCCGTGCGTCTGTTCGTCCATGTTTCTGTTCGTCCGTGCGTCTATTCGTCCGTGCGTCTGTTCGTCCGTGCGTCTGTTTGTCCGTGCGACTGTTTGTCCGTGCGTCTGTTTGTCCGTCCGTCTGTTCGTCTGTGCGTCTGTTTGTTCATGCGTTTGTTGGTCCGTACATCTGTTTGCCCGAAAACAACCGTTTTCGAAATTTTTTTTGATCATACCTTTAGGAAATAATTATAATAAGGGCTAAATATTGAATATAAATACAAATTTGGTGAAATTGTCCGTTTTTGAAACTTTTTTTCGATCATACCTCGCTAAAATTACGAAAATAATGGCAAAATAGGGGAACAAGATTGAAATATCGGTTATTTAATTCGTTTTTTAGTTTTTTTCGGTCATACCTTAATAAAATGACGAGAATTAGGATCGTCCGTAAGTCTTATCGTGCGAGCGATTGTTCCTTCATGCTTCAGTTCGTCCGTGCGTCTGTTCGTAAGTGTGTCTGTTCGTCAATGCGTCCGTTCGTCCATGATAATTTTTTCCGTGCGTCTGTTCTTCCGTGCGTCTGTTCGTCCGTGCGTCTATTCATCCGAGCGACTGTTCAACCCTGCGCCTCTTCGACCCTGCTTCCGTTCTTCCGTGCGTCCGTTCGTATGTGCGTATGTACGTCCGTGCTATTTTCGTCCATGCGTCTGATCATACGAGTGATTGTTCTTCCGTGCGTCATTTCGACCGTGCGTCTTTTCGTCCGTGCATTATTTCGTCCTTGCGTCTGTTCGTCCGTGGGTCTGATGGTTCGTGCCAATATTCGTCCGTGCGTCTGTTCGTCCGTGCGTCTGTTCATCCATGCGTCTGTTCATCCGTTTTTCTGTTCGTCTGTGCGTGTTTTTGTCCAAGCGTCTGTTCGTCTGCTCATCTGTTTGCCCGAACAGAACCATTTTCGAAATTGTTTTCGATCATACCTTTAGAAAATAATGAAAATAAGGGCAAAATATTGGATAAAATATAAATTTGGTGAAATTGTCCGTTTTCGAAATTTTTTTTCGATCATACCTCGCTGAAATTACGAAAATAGGGTCAATAAAGAGAAACATGATTGAAATATCGGTGAATTATTTCGTTTCTTAGCTTTTTTCGATCATATCTCAATAAAATGACGAAAATAAGGTTCGACCGGGCGACTGATCGTCCGAGCGATTGTTCCTTCATGCTTCAGCTCGTCCGTGCGTCTGTTCGTCCGTGCGACTACTCGTCTGTGCGTCTATTCGTCCATGCGTCTGTTCTTCCGTACATCTATTTCTCCACATAGAACTAATTTCGAACATTTTTTTGATCATAGCTTGAGAAAATAACGAACATAAGGGCGAAATAGTAGATAAAAATTGAAATTTCAGTGACAATATACATTTTCGAAACCTTTTTCTATCATACCTCCCTAAAATGACGAAAAGTTAGGGGAAAATAGATGAACTAGATTGAAATATCGGTGAATTCATTCGTTTTTTACCATATTTAGATCATACCTCAATAAAAGGACGAAAATAAGGTTCGTCCGTGCGTCTGTTCGTCCGTGAGTTTGTTCGTCCGTGCATATGTTTGTCCGTGCGTCTGTACCCCCGTGCATCTGTTCGATCATGCGTATTTCGTCCGAGCTTCTGTTCATCCGTGCGTCTGTTCGTCCGTGCGTGTGTTCGTCCGTGCGTCTGTTCGTCCGTGCGTCTGTTCGTCCGTGCGTCTGTTCATCCGTACATCTGATTGTCTGAACAGAACCGATGTTGAACATTTTCGATCGTAGCTTGAGAAAATAACGAAAATAAGAGAGAAATAATGTTTAAAAAATGAAATTTCAGTGAAATTATCCATTTTCGAAACTTTTTTCGATCATACCTCTCTAATATGACGAAAAAAAGGGTGAAATAGATGAACAAGATTGAAATATTGTTGAATTCATTCGTTTTTTACCATATTTAGATCATACCTCGATAGAATGACGAAAATAAGGTTCGTCCGTGCGTCTGTTTGTCTGTGCGCCTGTTCGTCCATGCGTCTGTTCGTCCATGCGTTTGTTCATCCGTACATCTGTTTCTCCAAACAGAACCAATTTCGAACCTTATTTGATCAAAGCTTGAGAAAATAATTAATATAAAGACGAAATAGTGGATAAAAATTGAAATTTCGGTGACAATATACATTTTCGAAACTTTTTTCAATCATACCACTCTAAAATGACGAAAAGTAAGGGATAAATAGATGAACAAGATTGAAATATCGTTGAATTCATTGGTTTTTTACCTTTTTTAGATCATACCTCGATAGCATGACGAAAATAAAGTTCGTCCGTGCGTCTGTTCGTCCATGCGTTTGTTCGTCCGTGCATCTGTTCGTTCGTGCGTCTGTTCGTCCGAGCGTCTGTCAATCTGTGCGTCTCTTCGACAGTGCGACCGTTTTTCCGTGCGTCTGTTCGTCCGAATGTCTGTTCGTCCGTTAGTCTGTCATCCGTTCGACTATTCGTCCGTGCGTCTGTTCGTTCATGCGTCTGTTCGTCCGAGCGTCTGTTCATCCGTGCGTCTGTTTGTCCGTGCGTGTGTTCGTCCGTGCGTCTGTTTGTCCGTGCGTCTGTACGTCCGGGTGTCTGTTGTCCATGCGTCAGTTCGTCCGTGCGTCTGTTCAACCGTGCGTCTGTTCTTCCGTGCGTCTGTTCGCCGTGCGTCTGTTCTTCCGTATGTCTGTTCGTAAGTGCGTCTGTTCGTCCATGCATCTGTTCATCCGTGCATCTGTTCGTCTGTGCGTCAGTTCGTCCATGCGTCTGTTCATCCGTGCGTCTGTTCGACTGTGCGTCTGTTCGTCCGTGCGTCTGTTTGTCCGTGCGTCTGTTCGTCCGTGCGTCTGTTCGTCCGCGCTTCTGTTTGTCCGTGCGTCTGTTTGTCCGTGCGTCTGTTCGTCCTTGCGTCTGTTCGTCCATGCGTCTGTTCGTCCATGCGTCTGTTCATCCGTGCGTCTGTTCGACCGTGCGACTGTTCGTCCGTGCGGCTGTTCGTCCGTGCGTCTGTTCCTCCGTGCGTCTGTTTGTCCGTGCGTCTGTTCGTCCGCGCATCTGTTTGTCCTTGCGTCTGTTTATCCGTGCGTCTGTTCGTCCTTGCGTCTGTTCGTCCGTGCGTCTGTTCGTCCATGCGTCTGTTCATCCGTGCGTCTATTCGTCCGTGCGTCTGTTCATCCATGCGTCTGTTCATCCGTTCGTCTGTTCGTCTGTGCGTGTTTTTGTCCATGCGTCTGTTCGTCAAACAGATGAAGATCTGTTTGTCAGAATAAAACCGTTTTCGAAATTTTTTTCGGTCATACCTTTAGAAAATAATTAAAATAAGGGCAAAATATTGGATTTAATATAAATTTGGTGAAATTGTCCGATTTAGAAATTTTTTTCCGATCATACCTCTCTAAAATTACGAAAATAGGGGCGATTAAGAGAAACAAGATTGAAATATCGGTGAATTATTTCGTTTCATAGCTTTTTACGATAAAACCTTAAAAAATGATGAATATAAGGTTCGACCGGGCGTCAGATCGTCAAAGGGATTTTTCTTTCATGATTCAGTTCGTCCGTTCGTCTGTTCGTCCATGCGTTTGTTCGTCCGTGTATCTGTTCGTTCGTGCGTCTGTTCGTCCGAGCATCTGTTAATCTGTGCGTCTCTTCGACAGTGCGACCGTTCTTCCGTGCGTCTGTTCGTCCGAATGTCTGTTCGTCCGTTAGTCTGTCATCCGTTCGACTATTCGTCCGTGCGTCTGTTCGTTCATGCGTCTGTTCGTCCGAGCGTCTGTTCATCCGTGCGTCTGTTTGTCCGTGCGTGTGTTCGTCCGTGCGTCTGTTTGTCCGTGCGTCTGTACGTCCGTGTGTCTGTTGTCCATGCGTCTGTTCGTCCGTGCGTCTGTTCATCCGTGCGTATGTTCATCCGTGCGTCTGTTCGTCCGTGCGTCTGTTTGCCTGTGCGTCGGTTCGTCCGTACGTCTGTTCGTCCGTGCGTCGTTTGGTCCGTGCGTGTGTTCGTCCGTGCATCTGTTTGTCCGTGCGTCTGTACGTCCGTGCTATTTTCGTCCATGCGTCTGATCGTACGAGTGATTGTTCTTCCGTGCGTCATTTCGACCGTGCGTCTTTTCGTCCGTGCATTATTTCGTCCTTGCGTCTGTTCGTCCGTGGGTCTGATCGTTCGTGCCAATATTCGTCCGTGCGTCTGTTCGTCCGTGCGTCTGTTCATCCATGCGTCTGTTCATCCGTTCGTTTGTTAGACTGTGCGTGTTTTTGTCCAAGCGTCTGTTCGTCTGTTCATCTCTTTGCCCGAACAGAACCGTTTTCGAAATTGTTTTCGATCATACCTTTAGAAAATAATGAAAATAAGGGTAAAATATTGGATAAAATATAAATTTGGTGAAATTGTCCGTTTTTGAAATTTTTTTTCGATCATACCTCGCTGAAATTACGAAAATAGGGTCGATAAAGAGAAACATGATTGAAATATCGGTGAATTATTTTGTTTCTTAGCTTTTTTCGATCATACCTCAATAAAATGACGAAAATAAGGTTCGACCGGGCGACTGATCGTCCGAGCGATTGTTCCTTCATGCTTCAGTTCGTCCGTGCGTCTGTTCGTCCGTGCGACTACTCGTCTGTGCGTCTATTCGTCCATGCGTCTGTTCATCCGTACATCTATTTCTCCAGACAGAACTAATTTCGAACATTTTTTTGATCATAGTTTAGAAAATAACGAACATAAGGGCGAAATAGTAGATAAAAATTGAAATTTCAGTGACAATATACATTTTCGACACCTTTTTCTATCATACCTCCCTAAAATGACGAAAAGTTAGGGGAAAATAGATGAACTAGATTGAAATATCGGTGAATTCATTCGTTTTTTACCATATTTAGATCATACCTCAATAAAAGGACGAAAATAAGGTTCGTCCGTGCGTCTGTTCGTCCGTGAGTTTGTTCGTCCGTGCATCTGTTTGTCCGTGCGTCTGTACGCCCGTGCATCTGTTCGTTCATGCGTATGTTCGTACGAGCGTCTGTTCATCCGTGCGTCTTTTCGTCCGTGCGTGTGTTCGTCGGTGCGTCTGTTTGTCCGTGCGTCTGTACGTCCGTGCGTCTGTTTGTCCATGCGTCTGTTCGTCCGTGCGTCTGTTCGTCCGTGCGTCTGTTCGTCCGTACATCTGATTGTCTGAACAGAACCAATGTCAAACATTTTCGATCATAGCTGGAGAAAATAACGAAAATAAGAGCGAAATAATGTTTAAAAAATGAAATTTCAGTGAAATTATCCGTTTTCGAACCTTTTTTCGATCATACCTCTCTAACATGACGAAAAAAAAGGGTGAAATAGATGAACAAGATTGAAATATTGTTGAATTCATTTGTTATTTTACCTTTTTTATATCATACCTCGATAGAATGACGAAAATAAGGTTCGTCCGTGCGTCTGTTTGTCTGTGCGCCTGTTCGTCCGTGCATCTGTTCGTCCATGTGTTTGTTCTTCCGTACATCTGTTTCTCCAAACAGAACCAATTTCGAACCTTATTTGATCAAAGCTTGAGAAAATAACGAATATAAAGACAAAATAGTGGATAAAAATTGAAATTTCGGTGACAATATACATTTTCGAAACTTTTTTCAATCATACCACTCTAAAATGACGAAAAGTAAGGGATAAATAGATGAACAAGATTGAAATATGGTTGAATTCATTGGTTTTTTACCTTTTTTAGATCATACCTCGATAGAGTGACGAAAATAAAGTTCGTCCGTGCGTCTGTTCGTCCATGCGTTTGTTCGTCCGTGCATCTGTTCGTTCGTCCGTCTGTTCGTCCGAGCGTCTGTTAATCTGTGCGTCTCTTCGACAGTGCGACCGTTCTTCCATGCGTCTGTTCGTCCGAATGTCTGTTCGTCCGTTAGTCTGTCATCCGTTCGACTATTCGTCCGTGCGTCTGTTCGTTCATGCGTCTGTTCGTCCGAGCGTCTGTTCATCCGTGCGTCTGTTTGTCCGTGCGTGTGTTCGTCCGTGCGTCTGTTTGTCCGTGCGTCTGTAAGTCCGTGTGTCTGTTGTCCATGCGTCTTTTCGTCCATGCGTCTGTTCATCCGTGCGTATGTTCATCCGTTTGTCTGTTCGTCCGTGCGTCTGTTCGTCAGTGCGTCTGTTCGTCTGTGCGTCTGTTCGTCAGTGCGTCTGTTCGTCTGTGCGTCCGTTCATCCGTGCGACTGTTCGCCCGTGCGTCTGTTCGTCCGTGCGTCTGTTCGTCCGTACATCTGTTTGTCCGAACAGAACCAATTTCAAACATTTTTTTTGATCATAGCTCGAGAAATTAACGAGCATAAGGGCGAAATGTTGGATAAAAATTGAAATTTTGGTGACATTATCCATTTTCGCAACTTTTTTCAATCATACCTCTCTAAAATGTTTAAATACAAGGCGGAAATAAATGAACAAGAATGAAATATCGGTGAGTTCATTCGTTTTTTACCTTTTTTAGATCATAACTCGATAAAATGACGAAAATAAAGTTCGTCCTTGCGTCTGTTCGTCCGTGCGTTTGTTCATCCGTGCGTCTGTTCGTCCGTGAGTCTGTTCGTCCGTGCGGATTTTTGTCCGTGCATCTCTTCGTCCGTGCGTCTGTTCGTCCGTGTGTCTGTTCGTCCGTGCGTCTGTTCGTCCGTGCGTCTGTTCGTCCGTGCGTCTGTTCGTCCGTTAGTCTGTTCGTCCTTGCGTCTGTTCATCCGTATGTCTGTTCTTCCTTGCGTCTGTTCGTCCGTGCGTCTGTTCGTCTGTGCGTCTGTTCGTCCGTGCGACTTTTCTTCCGTGCGTCTGTTCGTCCGTTTGTCTGTTCGTCCATGCGTCTGTTCATCCGTATGTCTGTTCGTTCTTGCGTCTGTTCGTCCGTGCGTCAGTTCATCCGTGCGTTTGTTCGTCCGTGAGTCTGTTCATCCGTGCGTGTTTTTGTCCGTGCATCTGTTTGTCCGTGCGTCTGTTCGTCCGTGCGTCTGTTCGTCCGTGCGTCTGTTTGTCCGTGCGTCTTTTTGTCTGTGCGTCTGTTCGTTCATGCGGCTATTCGTCCGTGCATCTGTTTGTCCGTGCGTCTGTTCGTCCTTGCGTCTGTTCGTCCGTTTGTCTGTTCGTCCATACGTCTGTTCATCCGTATGTCTGTTAGTCCTTGCGTCTGTTCGTCCGTGCGTCTGTTCGTCTGTGCGTCTGTTCGTCCGTGCGACTTTCCTTCCGTGCGTCTGTTCGTCCGTGCGTCTGTTCACCTGTGCGTCTATTCGTCCGTGCGTCTGTACGTCCGTGCGTCTGTTCGTCCGTGCGTCTGTTCCTCCATGCATCTGTTCATCCGTGCGTCTGTTCGTCTGTGCGTCTGTTCGTCCATGCGTCTGTTCATCCGTGCGTCTGTTCGACCGTGCGTCTGTTCTTCCGTGCGTCTGTTCGTCCGTGCGTCTGTTCTTCCGTATGACTGTTCGTCCTTGCGTCTGTTCGTCCATGCGTATGTTCATCCGTGCGTCTGTTCTTCCGTGCGTCTGTTCATCCGTATGTCTGTTCGTCCGTGCGTCTGTTCATCTGTGCGTCTGTTCATCCGTGCGACTGTTCGCCCATGCGTCTATTCGTCCATTCGTCTGTTCGTCCGTACATCTGTTTGTCCGAACAGAACGAATTTCGAACATTTTCTTTGATCATAGCTCGAGAAATTAACGAGCATAAGGGCGAAATGTTGGATAAAAATTGAAATTTTGGTGACATTATCCATTTTCGCAACTTTTTTCAATCATACCTCTCTAAAATGTCGAAATACAAAGAGGAAATAAATGAACAAGAAAGAAATATCGGTGAATTCATTCGTTTTTTACCTTTTTTAGATCATAACTCGATAAAATGACGAAAATAAAGTTCGTCCTTGCGTCTGTTCGTCCGTGCGTTTGTTCATCCGTGCGTCTGTTCGTCCGTGAGTCTGTTCGTCCGTGCGGATTTTTGTCCGTGCATCTCTTCGTCCGTGCGTCTGTTCGTCCGTGTGTCTGTTCGTCCGTGCGTCTGTTCGTCCGTGCGTCTGTTCGTCCGTGCGTCTGTTCGTCCGTTAGTCTGTTCGTCCTTGCGTCTGTTCATCCGTATGTCTGTTCTTCCTTGCGTCTGTTCGTCCGTGCGTCTGTTCGTCTGTGCGTCTGTTCGTCCGTGCGACTTTTCTTCCGTGCGTCTGTTCGTCCGTTTGTCTGTTCGTCCATGCGTCTGTTCATCCGTATGTCTGTTCGTTCTTGCGTCTGTTCGTCCGTGCGTCAGTTCATCCGTGCGTCTGTTCGTCCGTGAGTCTGTTCATCCGTGCGTGTTTTTGTCCGTGCATCTGTTTGTCCGTGCGTCTGTTCGTCCGTGCGTCTATTCGTCCGTGCGTCTGTTTGTCCGTGCGTCTTTTTGTCTGTGCGTCTGTGCGTTCATGCGGCTATTCGTCCGTGCATCTGTTTGTCCGTGCGTCTGTTCGTCCTTGCGTCTGTTCGTCCGTTTGTCTGTTCGTCCATACGTCTGTTCATCCGTATGTCTGTTTGTCCTTGCGTCTGTTCGTCCGTGCGTCTGTTCGTCTGTGCGTCTGTTCGTCCGTGCGACTTTCCTTCCGTGCGTCTGTTCGTCCGTGCGTCTGTTCACCTGTGCGTCTATTCGTCCGTGCGTCTGTACGTCCGTGCGTCTGTTCGTCCGTGCGTTTGTTCCTCCATGCATCTGTTCATCCGTGCGTCTGTTCGTCTGTGCGTCTGTTCGTCCATGCGTCTGTTCATCCGAGCGTCTGTTCGACCGTGCGTCTGTTCTTCCGTGCGTCTGTTCGTCCGTGCGTCTGTTCTTCCGTATGACTGTTCGTCCGTGCGTCTGTTCGTCCATGCGTATGTTCATCCGTGTGTCTGTTCTTCCGTGCGTCTGTTCATCCGTATGTCTGTTCGTCCGTGCGTCTGTTCATCTGTGCGTCTGTTCATCCGTGCGACTGTTCGCCCATGCGTCTATTCGTCCATTCGTCTGTTCGTCCGTACATCTGTTTGTCCGAACAGAACGAATTTCGAACATTTTCTTTGATCATAGCTCGAGAAATTAACGAGCATAAGGGCGAAATGTTGGATAAAAATTGAAATTTTGGTGACATTATCCATTTTCGCAACTTTTTTCAATCATACCTCTCTAAAATGTCGAAATACAAAGAGGAAATAAATGAACAAGAATGAAATATCGGTGAATTCATTCGTTTTTTACCTTTTTTAGATCATAACTCGATAAAATGACGAAAATAAAGTTCGTCCTTGCGTCTGTTCATCCGTGCGTTTGTTCGTCCGTGCATCTGTTCGTTCGTGTGGTAGTTCGTCCGAGCGTCAGTTCATCCGTGCGTCTGTTCGTCCGTGAGTCTGTTCGTCCGTGCGTGCTTTTGTCCGTATATCTGTTCGTCCGTGCGTCTGTTCGTCCGTGCGTCTGTTCGTCCGTGCGTCTGTTCGTCCGTAAGTCTGTTTGTCCGTGTGTCTTTTTGTCTGTGCGTCTGTTCGTTCATGCGTCTATTCGTCCGTGCATCTGTTTTCCGTGCGTCTGTTCGTCCGTGCGTCTGTTCGTCCGTTTGTCAGTTCGTCCAAGCGTCTGTTCATCCGTATGTCTGTTCGTCCTTGCGTCTGTTCGTCCGTGCGTCTGTTCGTCTGTGCGTCTGTTCGTCCGTGCGACTTTTCTTCCGTGCGTCTGTTCGTCCGTGCGTCTGTTCACCTGTGCGTCTATTCGTCCGTGCGTCTGTACGTCCATGCATCTGTTCATCCGTGCGTCTGTTCGTCTGTGCATCTGTTCGTCCATGCGTCTGTTCATCCGTGCTCTGTTCGACCGTGCGTCTGTTCTTCCGTGCGTCTGTTCGTCTGTGCGTCTGTTCGTCAGTGCGTCTGTTCGTCTGTGCGTCTGTTCATCCGTGCGACTGTTCGCCCGTGCGTCTGTTCATCCGTGCGTCTGTTCGTCCGTACATCTGTTTGTCCGAACAGAACCAATTTCGAACATTTTTTTTGATCATAGCTCGAGAAATTAACAAGCATAAGGGCGAAATGTTGGATAAAAATTGAAATTTTGGTGACATTATCCATTTTCGCAACTTTTTTCAATCATACCTCTCTAAAATGTTTAAATACAAATCGGAAATAAATGAACAAGAATGAAATATCGGTGAGTTCATTCGTTTTTTACCTTTTTTAGATCATAACTCGATAAAATGACGAAAATAAAGTTCGTCCTTGCGTCTGTTCGTCCGTGCGTTTGTTCATCCGTGCGTCTGTTCGTCCGTGAGTCTGTTCGTCCGTGCGGATTTTTGTCCGTGCATCTCTTCGTCCGTGCGTCTGTTCGTCCGTGTGTCTGTTCATCCGTGCGTCTGTTCGTCCGTGCGTCTGTTCGTCCGTGCGTCTGTTCGTCCGTTAGTCTGTTCGTCCTTTCGTCTGTTCATCCGTATGTTTGTTCTTCCTTGCGTCTGTTCGTCCGTGCGTCTGTTCGTCTGTGCGTCTGTTCGTCCGTGCGACTTTTCTTCCGTATGTCTGTTCGTCCGTGCGTCTGTTCGTCCGTTTGTCTGTTCGTCCATGCGTCTGTTCATCCGTATGTCTGTTCGTTCTTGCGTCTGTTCGTCCGTGCGTCAGTTCATCCGTGCGTCTTTTCGTCCGTGAGTCTGTTCATCCGTGCGTGTTTTTGTCCGTGCGTCTGTTTGTCCGTGCGTCTGTTCGTCCGTGCGTCTGTTCGTCCGTGCGTCTGTTTGTCCGTGCGCCTTTTTGTCTGTGCGTCTGTTCGTTCATGCGTCTATTCGTCCGTGCATCTGTTTGTCCGTGCGTCTGTTCGTCCGTGCGTCTGTTCGTCCGTTTGTCTGTTCGTCCATACGTCTGTTCATCCGTATGTCTGTTCGTCCTTGCGTCTGTTCGTCCGTGCGTCTGTTCGTCTGTGCGTCTAATCGTCCGTGCGACTTTTCTTCCGTGCGTCTGTTCGTCCGTGCGTCTGTTCACCTGTGCGTCTATTCGTCCGTGCGTCTGTACGTCCGTGCGTCTGTTCGTCCGTGCGTCTGTTCCTCCATGCATCTGTTCATCCGTGCGTCTGTTCGTCTGTGCGTCTGTTCGTCCATGCGTCTGTTCATCCGTGCGTCTGTTCGACCGTGCGTCTGTTCTTCCGTGCGTCTGTTCGTCCGTGCGTCTGTTCTTCCGTATGACTGTTCGTCCGTGCGTCTGTTCGTCCATGCGTATGTTCATCCGTGCGTCTGTTCTTCCGTGCGTCTGTTCATCCGTATGTCTGTTCGTCCGTGCGTCTGTTCATCTGTGCGTCTGTTCATCCGTGCGACTGTTCGCCCGTGCGTCTATTCGTCCATTCGTCTGATCGTCCGTACATCTGTTTGTCCGAACAGAACGAATTTCGAACATTTTTTTTGATCATAGCTCGAGAAATTAACGAGCATAAGGGCGAAATGTTGGATAAAAATTGAAATTTTGCTGACATTATCCATTTTTGCAACTTTTTTCAATCATACCTCTCTAAAATGTCGAAATACAAAGAGGAAATAAATGAACAAGAATAAAATATCGGTGAATTCATTCGTTTTTTACCTTTTTTAGATCATAACTCGATAAAATGACGAAAATAAAGTTCGTCCTTGCGTCTGTTCGTCCGTGCGTTTGTTCGTCCGTGCATCTGTTCGTTCGTGTGGTAGTTCGTCCGAGCGTCAGTTCATCCGTGCGTCTGTTCGTCCGTGAGTCTGTTCGTCCGTGCGTGCTTTTGTCCGTATATCTGTTCGTCCGTGCGTCTGTTCGTCCGTGCGTCTGTTCGTCCGTGCGTCTGTTCGTCCGTAAGTCTGTTTGTCCGTGCGTCTTTTTGTTTGTGCGTCTGTTCGTTCATGCGTCTATTCGTCCGTGCATCTGTTTTCCGTGCGTCTGTTCGTCCGTGCGTCTGTTCGTCCGTTTGTCTGTTCGTCCATGCGTCTGTTCATCCGTATGTCTGTTCGTCCTTGCGTCTGTTCGTCCGTGCGTCTGTTCGTCTGTGCGTCTGTTCGTCCGTGCGACTTTTCTTCCGTGCGTCTGTTCGTCCGTGCGTCTGTTCACCTGTGCGTCTATTCGTCCGTGCGTCTGTACGACAATGCATCTGTTCATCCGTGCGTCTGTTCGTCCGTGCGTCTTTTCGTCCATGTTTCTGTTCGTCCGTGCGTCTATTCGTCCGTGCGTCTGTTCGTCCGTGCGTCTTTTTGTCCGTGCGTCTGTTTGTCCTTCCGTCTGTTCGTCTATGCGTCTGTTTGTTCATGCGTTTGATGGTCCGTACATCTGTTTGTCCGAACACAACCGTTTTCGAAATTTTTTTTGATCATACCTTTAGGAAATAATTATAATAAGGGCTAAATATTGAATATAAATACAAATTTGGTGAAATTATCCGTTTTTGAAATTTTTTTCGATCATACCTCGCTAAAATTACGAAAATAATGGCAAAAAAGGGGAAAAAGATTGAAATATCGGTGAAATAATTCGTTTTTTAGTTTTTTTCGGTCATACCTTAATAAAATGACGAAAATTAGGTTCGTCCGTAAGTCTGATCGTGCGAGCGATTGTTCCTTCATGCTTCAGTTCGTCCGTGCGTCTGTTCGTAAATGTGTCTGTTCGTCAATGCGTCCGTTCGTCCATGATAATTTTTTCCGTGCGTCTGTTCTTCCGTGCGTCTGTTCGTCCGTGCGTCTATTCATCCGAGCGACTGTTCAACCGTGCGCCTGTTTGACCCTGCTTCCGTTCTTCCGTGCGTCCGTTCGTATGTGCGTATGTATGTCCGTGCTATTTTCGTCCATGCGTCTGATCATACGAGTGATTGTTCTTCCGTGCGTCTTTTCGACCGTGCATCTATTCGTCCGTGCATCATTTCGTCCTTGCGTATGTTCGTCCGTGGGTCTGATCGTTAGTGCCAATATTCGTCCGTGCGTCTGTTCGTCTGTGCGTCTGTTCATCCATGCGTCTGTTCATCCGTTTTTTCTGTTCGTCTGTGCGTGTTTTTGTCCAAGCGTCTGTTCGACTGTTCATCTGTTTGCCCGAACAGAACCGTTTTCGAAATTGTTTTCGATCATACCTTTAGAAAATAATGAAAATAAGGGCAAAATATTGGATAAAATATAAATTTGGAAAAAATTGTCCGTTTTCGAAATTTTTTTTCGATCATACCTCGTTGAAATTACGAAAATAGGGTCGATAAAGAGAAACATGATTGAAATATCGGTGAATTATTTCGTTTCTTAGCTTTTTTCGATCATACCTTAATAAAATGACGAAAATAAGGTTCGACCGGTCGACTGATCGTCCGAGCGATTGTTCCTTCATGCTTCAATTCGTCCGTGCGTCTGTTCGTCCGTGCGACTACTCGTCTGTGCGTCTATTCGTCCATGCGTCTGTTCATCCGTACATCTATTTCTCCACACAGAACTAATTTCGAACATTTTTTTGATCATAGCTTGAGAAAATAACGAACATAAGGGCGAAATAGTAGATAAAAATTGAAATTTCAGTGACAATATACATTTTCAAAACCTTTTTCTATCATACCTCCCTAAAATGACGAAAAGTTAGGGGAAAATAGATGAACTAGATTGAAATATCGGTGAATTCATTCGTTTTTTACCATATTTAGATCATACCTCAATAAAAGGACGAAAATAAGGTTCGTCCGTGCGTCGGTTCGTCCGTGAGTTTGTTCGTCCGTGCATCTGTTTGTCCGTATGTCTGTACCCCCGTGCATCTGTTTGTTCATGCGTATTTCGTCCGAGCGTCTGTTCATCCGTGCGTCTGTTTGACCGTTCGTGTGTTCGTCCGTGCGTCTGTTTGTCCGTGCATCTGTACGTCCGTGTGTCTGTTGTCCATGCGTCTGTTCGTCCGTGCGTCTGTTCATCCGTGCGTCTGTTCATCCGTGCGTCTGTTCGTCCGTGCGTCTGTTTGTCTGTGCGTCGGTTCGTCCGTGCGTCTGTTCGTCCGTGCGTCTGTTCGTTCGTGCGTCTGTTCGTCCTTGGTTCTGTTCGTCCGTGCGTCTGTTCGTCCGTGCGTCTGTTCATCCATGCGTCTGTTCATCCGTTCGTCTGTTCGTCTGTGCGTGTTTTTGTCCATGCGTCTGTTCGTCAAACAGATGAAGATCTGTTTGTCCGAACAGAACCGTTTTCGAAATTTTTTTCGGTCATACCTTTAGAAAATAATAAAAATAAGGGCAAAATATTGGATTAAATATAAATTTGGTGAAATTGTCCGATTTAGAAATTTTTTTCCGATCATACCTCGCTAAAATTACGAAAATAGGGGCGATTAAGAGAAACAAGATTGAAATATCGGTGAATTATTTCGTTTCATAGCTTTTTACGATCAAACCTTAAAAAAATGACGAATATAAGGTTCGACCGGGCGTCAGATCGTCCAAGCGATTTTTCTTTCATGATTCAGTTTGTATGTGCGTCTGTTTGTCCATGCATTTGTTCATCCGTACATCTGTCTCTCAAAACAGAACCAATTTCGAACCTTATTTGATCATAGTTTGAGAAAATAATGAATATAATGGCGAAATAGTGGATAAAAATTGAAATTTCGGTAACAATATACATTTTCGAAACTTTTTTCAATCATACATCTCTAAAATGACGAAAAGTAAGGGATAAATAGATGATCAAGATTGAAATATCGGTGTATTCATTTTTTTACCATATTTAGATCATACCTCGATAAAATGACGAAAATAAGGTTCGTCCGTGCGTCTGTTTGTCCGTGCGTGTGTTCGTCCGTGCGTCTGTTTGTCCGTGCGTATGTACGTCCGTGTGTCTGTTGTCCATGCGTTGGTTCGTCCGTGCGTCTGTTCATCCGTGCGTCTGTTCATCCGTGCGTCTGTTCGTCCGTGCGTCTGTTTGTCTGTGCGTCGGTTCGTCCGTGCGTCTGTTCGTCCGTGCGTCTGCTCGTCCGTGCGCGTGTTCGTCCGTGCGTCTGTTTGTCCATGCGTCTGTTTGTCCGTGCGTCTGTTTATCCATGCGTCTGTTCGTCCGTGCGTTTGTTCATCCGTGCGTCAGTTCATCAGTGCGTCTGTTCGTCCGAGCGTCTGTTCGTCCGTGCGTCTGTTCGTCCGTGCGTATGTTCGTCCGTGCGTCTGTTCATCCATGCGTCTGTTCATCCGTTCGTCTGTTCGTCTGTGCGTGTTTTTGTCCATGCGTCTGTTCGTCAAACAGATGAAGATCTGTTTGTCCGAACAGAACCGTTTTCGAAATTTTTTTCGGTCATACCTTAAGAAAATAATAAAAATAAGGGCAAAATATTGGATTAAATATAAATTTGGTGAAATTGTCCGATTTAGAAATTTTTTTCCGATCATACCTCGCTAAAATTACGAAAATAGGGGCGATTAAGAGAAACAAGATTGAAATATCGGTGAAATATTTCGTTTCATAGCTTTTTACGATAAAACCTTAAAAAAATGATTAATATAAGGTTCGACCGGGCGTCAGATCGTCAAAGCGATTTTTCTTTCATGATTCAGTTCGTATGTGCGTCTGTTCGTCCATGCGTTTGTTCATCCGTACATCTGTTTCTCCAAACAGAACCAATTTCGAACCTTATTTGATCATAGTTTGAGAAAATAACGAATATAATGGCGAAATAGTGGATAAAAATTGAAATTTCGGTGACAATATACATTTTCGAAACTTTTTTCTATCATACATCTCTAAAATAACGAAAAGTAAGGGATAAATAGATGATCAAGATTGAAATATCGGTGTAATCATTTTTTTTACCATATTTAGATCATACCTCGATAAAATGACGAAAATAAGGTTCGTCCGTGCGTCTGTTCGTCCGTGCATCTGTTCGTTCGTGTGACAGTTCGTCCGAGCGTCAGTTCATCCGTGCGTCTGTTCGTCCGTGAGTCTGTTCGTCCGTGCGTCTGTTTGTCCGTACGTCTGTTCGTCCGTGCGTCTGTTCGTCCGTGCGTCTGTTCGTCCGTGCGTCTGTTCGTCCGTGCGTCTGTTCATCAGTGCGTCTGTTTGTCCGTGCGTCTGTTTGTCTGTGCGTCTGTTCGTCCATGCGTCTGTTCGTCCGTGCATCTGTTTGTCCGTGCGTCTGTTCGTCCGTGCGTCTGTTCGTCCGTGCGTCTGTTCGTCCATACGTCTGTTCATCCGTATGTCTGTTCGTCCGTGCGTCTGTTCGTCCGTGCGATTGTTCATCCATGCGCCTGTTCATCCGTTCGTCTGTTCGTCTGTGCGTGTTTTTGTCCATGCGTCTGTTTGTCAAACAGATGAACATCTTTTTGTCCGTACAGAACCGTTTTCGAAATTTTTTTCGGTCATACCTTTAGAAAATAATAAAAATAAGGGCAAAATATTGGATTAAATATATATTTGGTGAAATTGTCCGATTTAGAAATTTTTTTCCGATCATACCTCGCTGAAATTACGAAAATAGGGGCGATTAAGAGAAACAAGATTGATATATCGGTGAATTATTTCGTTTCATAGCTTTTTACGATCGAACCTTAAAAAAATGACGAATATAAGGTTCGACCGGGCGTCAGATCGTCCAAGCGATTTTTCTTTTTTGATTCAGTTCGTATGTGCCCCTGTTCGTCCATGCGTTTGTTCATCCGTACATCTGTTTCTCCAAACAGAACCAATTTTGAATCTTATTTGATCATAGTTTGAGAAAATAACGCATATAATGGCGAAATATTGGATAAAAATTGAAATTTCGGTGACAATATAAATTTTCGAAACTTTTTTCAATCATACATCTCTAAAATAACGAAAAGTAAGGGATAAATAGATGATCAAGATTGAAATATCGGTGTATTCATTTTTTTTACCATATTTAGATCATACCTCGATAAAATGACGAAAATAAGGTTCGTCCGTGCGTCTGTTCGTCCGTGCGTCTGTTCGTCCGTGCATCTTTTCGTTCGTGTGACAGTTCGTCCGAGCGTCAGTTCATCCGTGCGTCTGTTTGTCCATGTGTCTGTTTGTCAATGCGTCTGTTCGTCCATGTGTTTTTTTGTCCCATCATCTGTTCATCCGTGCGTCTGTTCCTCCGTGCGTCTGCTTGTCCGTGCGTCTGTTCGTCCGTGCGTCTGTTCGTCCCTGCGTCTGTTCATCCGTATGTCTGTTCGTCCGTGCGTCTATTCGTCCGTGCGTCTGCTTTTCAGTGCGTCTGTTCGTCTGTGCGTCTGTTCGTCCGTGCGTCTGTTCGTCCATGCGTCTGTTCGTCCGTGCGGGTGTTTTTCCGTGCGTCTGTTTATCCGTGTGTCTGTTCATCCGAACGTCTGTTCGTCCGTGCGTCTGTTCGTCCGTGCGTCTGCTCGTCCGTGCGTCTGTTCGTCCATGTTTCTGTTCGTCCGTGCGTCTATTCGTCCGTGCGTCTGTTCGTCCGTGCGTCTGTTTGTCCGTGCGTCTGTTTGTCCGTCCGTCTGTTCGTCTATGCGTCTGTTTGTTCATGCGTTTGTTGGTCCGTACATCTGTTTGTCCGAACACAATTGTTTTCGAAATTTTTTTTGATCATACCTTTAGGAAATAATTATAATAAGGGCTAAATATTGAATAGAAATACAAATTTGGTGAACTTGTCCGTTTTTGAAACTTTTTTTCGATCATACCTCGCTAAAATTACGAAAATAATAGCAAAAAAGGGGAACAAGATTGAAATATCGATGAAGTAATTCGTTTTTTAGTTTTTTTCGGTCATACCTTAATAAAATGACGAAAATTAGGTTCGTCCGTAAGTCTGATCGTGCGAGCGATTGTTCCTTCATGCTTCAGTTCGTCCGTGCGTCTGTTCGTAAGTGTGTCTGTTCGTCAATGCGTCCGTTCGTCCATGATAATTTTTTCCGTTCCTCTGTTCTTCCGTGCGTCTGTTCGTCCGTGCGTCTATTCATCCGAGCTACTGTTCAACCGTGCGCCTGTTCGACCCTGCATCCGTTCTTCCGTGCGTCCGTTCGTATGTGCGTATGTACGTCCGTGCTATTTTCGTCCATGCGTCTGATCATACGAGTGATTGTTCTTCCGTGCGTCATTTCGACCGTGCGTCTTTTCGTCCGTGCATTATTTGGTCCTTGCGTCTGTTCGTCCGTGGGTCTGATCGTTCGTGCCAATATTCGTCCGTGCGTCTGTTCGTCCGTGCGTCTGTTCATCCATGCGTCTATTCATCCGTTTTTCTGTTCGTCTGTGCGTGTTTTTGTCCAAGCGTCTGTTCGTCTGCTCATCTGTTTGCCCGAACAGAACCATTTTCGAAATTGTTTTCGATCATACCTTTAGAAAATAATGAAAATAAGGGCAAAATATTGGATAAAATATAAATTTGGTGAAATTGTCCGTTTTCGAAATTTTTTTTCAATCATACCTCGCTGAAATTACGAAAATAGGGTCAATAAAGAGAAACATGATTGAAATATCGGTGAATTATTTCGTTTCTTAGCTTTTTTGGATCATACCTCAATAAAATGACGAAAATAAGGTTCGACCGGGCGACTGATCGTCCGAGCGATTGTTCCTTCATGCTTCAGCTCGTCCGTGCGTCTGTTTGTCCGTGCGTCTGTTCGTCCGTGCGTCTGTTCGTCTGCGCATCTGTTTGTCCGTGCGTCTGTTTGTCCGTGCGTCTGTTCGTCCTTGCGTCTGTTCGTCCATGCGTCTGATCGTCCATGCGTCTGTTCATCCGTGCGTCTGTTCGACAGTGCGACTGTTCGTCCGTGCGGCTGTTCGTCCGTACGTCTGTTCGTCCGTGCGTCTGTTTGTCAGTGCGTCTGTAAGTCTGTGCGTCTGTTCGTCCGTGCGTCTGTTCGTCCGTGCGTCTGCTTTTCCATGCGTTTGTTTGTCCGTGCGTCTGTTCATCCGAACGTCTGTTTGTCCGTGCGTCTGTTCGTCCGTGCGTCTGTTCGTCCGTGCGTCTCTTCGTCCATGCGTCTGTTCGTCCGTGCGTCTGTTCGTCCATGTGTCTGTTTGTCAATGCGTCTGTTCGTCCATGTGTTTTTTTGTCCCTTCATCTGTTCATCCGTGCGTCTTTTCGTCCGTGCGTCTGTTTGTCCGTGCGTCTGTTCGTCCGTGCGTCTGTTCGTCCGTGCGTCTGTTTATCCCTATGTCTGTTCGTCCGTGCGTCTATTCGTCCGTGCGTCTGCTTTTCAGTGCGTCTGTTCGTCTGTGCATCTGTTCGTCCGTGCGTCTGTTCGTCCGTGCGTCTGTTCGTCAGTGCGTCTGTTCATCCGTGCGTCTGTTTCTCCGTGCGTCTGTTCGTCCGTGCGTCAGTTCATCCGAACGTCTGTTCGTCCGTGCGTCTGTTCGTCCGTGCGTCTGTTCGTCCGTGCGTCTGTTCGTCCATGTTTCTGTTCGTCGGTGCGTCTATTCGTCCGTGCGTCTATTCGTCCGAGCGTCTTTTTGTCCGTGCGTCTATTTGTCCGTCCGTCTGTTCGTCTATGCGTCTGTTTGTTCATGCGTTTGTTGGTCCGTACATCTGTTTGTCCGAACACAACCGTTTTCGAAATTTTTTTTGATCATACCTTTATAATTATAATAAGGGCTAAATATTGAATATAAATACAAATTTGGTGAAATTGTCCGTTTTTGAAACTTTTTTTCGATCATACCTCGCTAAAATTACGAAAATAATGGCAAAAAAGGGGAACACGATTGAAATATCGGTGAATTAATTCGTTTTTTAGTTTTTTTCGGTCATACCTTAATAAAATGACGAAAATTAGGATCGTCCGTAAGTCTTATCGTGCGAGCGATTGTTCCTTCATGCTTCAGTTCGTCCGTTCGTTTGTTCGTTAGTGCGTCTGTTCGTCCGTGTGTCTGTTCGTCCGTGCGTTTTTTCGTCTGTGCGTCTGTTTATCCGTGCGTCTGTACGTCTGTGCGTCTGTTCGTCCGCGCGTCTGTTCGTCCGTGAGTCTGCTTTTCTGTGCGTCTATTTGTCCGTGCGTCTGTTCATCCGAACGTCTATTCGTCCGTGCGTCTGTTCGTCCGTGCGTCTGTTCGTCCGTGCGTCTCTTCGTCCTTGCGTCTGTTCGTCCGTGCGTCTGTTCGTCCATGTTTCTGTTGAATCAATGCGTCTGTTCGTCCATGTGTTTTTTTGACCCTTCGTCAGTTCGTCCGTGCGTCTGTTCGTCGGTGCGTCTGTTTGTTCGTGCGTCTGTTCGTCGGTGCGTCTGTTTGTTCGTGCATCTGTTCTTCCGTGGCTCTGTTCATCCAAGCGTCTATTCGTCCGTGCGTCTGTTTGTCTGTGCGACTGTTCGTCCATGCGTTTGTTCGTCCGTACATCTGATTGTCCGAACAGAACCAATGTCGAACATTTTTTGATCATACCTCTCTAATATGACAAAAAAAGGGGGAAATATATGAACAAGATTGAAATATCGTTCAATTCATTAGTTTGATACCTTTTTCTGACCAAACCTCGATAGCATGACGAAAATAAAGTTCGTCCTTGCGTCTGTTCGTTCGTGTGGTAGTTCGTTCGAGCGTCAGTTCATCCGTGCGTCTGTTCGTCCATGCGTCTGTTTGTCCGTGCGTCTTTTTGTATGTGCGTCTGTTTGTCCGTCCGTTTGTTCGTCTGTGCGTCTGTTTGTTCATGCGTCTGTTGGTCCGTACATCTGTATGTCCGAACACAACCGTTTTCGAAATTTTTTTTGATCATACCTTTAGGAAATAATGTTAATAAGGGCTAAATATTGAATATAAATACAAATTTGGTGAAATTGTCCGTTTTTGAAACTTTTTTTCGATCATACCTCGCTTAAATTACGAAAATAATGGCAAAAAAGGGGAACAAGATTGAAATATCGGTGAATTAATTCGTTTTTTAGTATTCTTCCGTCATACCTTAATAAAATGACGAAAATTAGGTTCGTCCGTAAGTCTTATCGTGCGAGCGATTGTTCCTTCATGCTTAAGTTCCTCCGTGCGTCTGTTAGTAAGTGTGTCTGTTCGTCAATGCGTCCGTTCGTCCATGATAATTTTTTCCGTGCGCCTGTTCTTCCGTGCGTCTGTTCGTCCATGCGTCTATTCATCCGAGCGACTGTTCAACCGTGCGCCTGTTCGACCCTGCATCCGTTTTTCCGTGCGTCCATTCGTATGTGCGTATGTACGTCCGTGCTATTTTCGTCCATGCGTCTGATCGTACGAGTGATTGTTCTTCCGTGCGACTTTTCGACCGTGCGTCTTTTCGTCCGTGCATCATTTCGTCCTTGCGTCTGTTCGTCCGTGGGTCTGATCGTTCGTGCCAATATTCGTCCGTGCGTCTGTTCGTCCGTGCGTCTGTTCATCCATGCGTCTGTTCATCCGTTCGTTTGTTCGACTGTGCGTGTTTTTGTCCAAGCGTCTGTTCGTCTGTTCATCTGTTTGACCGAACAGAACCGTTTTCGAAATTGTTTTCGATCATACCTTTAGAAAATAATGAAAATAAGGGTAAAATATTGGATAAAATATAAATTTGGTGAAATTGTCCGTTTTTGAAATTTTTTTTCGATCATACCTCGCTGAAATTACGAAAATAGGGTCGATAAAGAGAAACATGATTGAAATATCGGTGAATTATTTCGTTTCTTAGCTTTTTTCGATCATACCTCAATAAAATGACGAAAATAAGGTTCGACCGGGCGACTGATCGTCCGAGCGATTGTTCCTTCATGCTTCAGTTCGTCCGTGCGTCTGTTCGTCCGTGCGACTACTCGTCTGTGCGTCTATTCGTCCATGCGTCTGTTCATCCGTACATCTATTTCTCCAGACAGAACTAATTTCGAACATTTTTTTGATCATAGTTTAGAAAATAACGACTATAAGGGCGAAATAGTAGATAAAAATTGAAATTTCAGAGACAATATACATTTTCGAAACCTTTTTCTATCATACCTCCCTAAAATGACGAAAAGTTAGGGGAAAATTGAAACTGTTCGTTCATGCGTCTGTTCGTCCGAGCGTCTGTTCCTCCGTGCGTCTGTTTGTCCGTGCGTGTGTTCGTCCGTGCGTCTGTTTGTCCGTGCGTCTGTAAGTCCGTGTGTCTGTTGTCCATGCGTCTGTTCGTCCGTGCGTCTGTTAATCCGTGCGTATGTTCATCCGTTTGTCTGTTCGTCCGTGCGTCTGTTCGTCAGTGCGTCTGTTCGTCTGTGCGTCTGTTCGTCAGTGCGTCTGTTCGTCTGTGCGTCTGTTCATCCGTGCGACTGTTCGCCCGTGCGTCTGTTCGTCCGTGCGTCTGTTCGTCCGTACATCTGTTTGTCCGAACAGAACCAATTTCGAACATTTTTTTTGATCATAGCTCGAGAAATTAACGAGCATAAGGGCGAAATGTTGGCTAAAAATTGAAATTTTGGTGACATTATCCATTTTCGCAACTTTTTTCAATCATACCTCTCTAAAATGTTTAAATACAAGGCGGAAATAAATGAACAAGAATGAAATATCGGTGAGTTCATTCGTTTTTTACCTTTTTTAGATCATAACTCGATAAAATGACGAAAATAAAGTTCGTCCTTGCGTCTGTTCGTCCGTGCGTTTGTTCATCCGTGCGTCTGTTCGTCCGTGAGTCTGTTCGTCCGTGCGGATTTTTGTCCGTGCATCTCTTCGTCCGTGCGTCTGTTCGTCCGTGTGTCTGTTCGTCCGTGCGTCTGTTCGTCCGTGCGTCTGTTCGTCCGTGCGTCTGTTCGTCCGTTAGTCTGTTCGTCCTTGCGTCTGTTCATCCGTATATCTGTTCTTCCTTGCGTCTGTTCGTCCGTGCGTCTGTTCGTCTGTGCGTCTGTTCGTCCGTGCGACTTTTCTTCCGTGCGTCTGTTCGTCCGTGCGTCTGTTCGTCCGTTTGTCTGTTCGTCCATGCGTCTGTTCATCCGTATGTCTGTTCGTTCTTGCGTCTGTTCGTCCGTGCGTCAGTTCATCCGTGCGTCTGTTCGTCCGTGAGTCTGTTCATCCGTGCGTGTTTTTGTCCGTGCGTCTGTTTGTCCGTGCGTCTGTTCGTCCGTGCGTCTGTTCGTCCGTGCGTCTGTTTGTCCGTGCGTCTTTTTGTCTGTGCGTCTGTTCGTTCATGCGTCTATTCGTCCGTGCATCTGTTTGTCCGTGCGTCTGTTCGTCCGTGCGTCTGTTCGTCCGTTTGTCTGTTCGTCCATACGTCTATTCATCCGTATGTCTGTTCGTCCTTGCGTCTGTTCGTCCGTGCGTCTGTTCGTCTGTGCGTCTGTTCGTCCGTGCGACTTTCCTTCCGTGCGTCTGTTCGTCCGTGCGTCTGTTCACCTGTGCGTCTATTCGTCCGTGCGTCTGTACGTCCGTGCGTCTGTTCGTCCGTGCGTCTGTTCCTCCATGCATCTGTTCATCCGTGCGTCTGTTCGTCTGTGCGTCTGTTCGTCCATGCGTCTGTTCATCCGTGCGTCTGTTCGACCGTGCGTCTGTTCTTCCGTGCGTCTGTTCGTCCGTGCGTCTGTTCTTCCGTATGACTGTTCGTCCGTGCGTCTGTTCGTCCATGCGTATGTTCATCCGTGCGTCTGTTCTTCCGTGCGTCTGTTCATCCGTATGTCTGTTCGTCCGTGCGTCTGTACATCTGTGCGTCTGTTCATCCGTGCGACTGTTCGCCTGTGCGTCTATTCGTCCATTCGTCTGTTCGTCCGTACATCTGTTTGTCCGAACAGAACGAATTTCGAACATTTTTTTTGATCATAGCTCGAGAAATTAACGAGCATAAGGGCGAAATGTTGGATAAAAATTGAAATTTTGGTGACATTATCCATTTTCGCAACTTTTTTCAATCATACCTCTCTAAAATGTCGAAATACAAAGAGGAAATAAATGAACAAGAATGAAATATCGGTGAATTCATTCGTTTTTTACCTTTTTTAGATCATAACTCGATAAAATGACGAAAATAAAGTTCGTCCTTGCGTCTGTTCGTCCGTGCGTTTGTTCGTCCGTGCATCTGTTCGTTCGTGTGGTAGTTCGTCCGAGCGTCAGTTCATCCGTGCGTCTGTTCGTCCGTGAGTCTGTTCGTCCGTGCGTGCTTTTGTCCGTATATCTGTTCGTCCGTGCGTCTGTTCGTCCGTGCGTCTGTTCGTCCGTGCGTCTGTTCGTCCGTAAGTCTGTTTGTCCGTGCGTCTTTTTGTCAGTGCGTCTGTTCGTTCATGCGTCTATTCGTCCGTGCATCTGTTTTCCGTGCGTCTGTTCGTCCGTGCGTCTGTTCGTCCGTTTGTCTGTTCGTCCATGCGTCTGTTCATCCGTATGTCTGTTCGTCCTTGCGTCTGTTCGTCCGTGCGTCTGTTCGTCTGTGCGTCTGTTCGTCCGTGCGACTTTTCTTCCGTGCGTCTGTTCGTCCGTGCGTCTGTTCACCTGTGCGTCTATTCGTCCATGCGTCTGTTCATCCGTGCTCTGTTCGACCGTGCGTCTGTTCTTCCGTGCGTCTGTTCGTCTGTGCGTCTGTTCGTCAGTGCGTCTGTTCGTCTGTGCGTCTGTTCATCCGTGCGACTGTTCGCCCGTGCGTCTGTTCGTCCGTGCGTCTGTTCGTCCGTACATCTGTTTGTCCGAACAGAACCAATTTCGAACATTTTTTTGATCATAGCTCGAGAAATTAACGAGCATAAGGGCGAAATGTTGGATAAAAATTGAAATTTTGGTGACATTATCCATTTTCGCAACTTTTTTCAATCATACCTCTCTAAAATGTTTAAATACAAGGCGGAAATAAATGAACAAGAATGAAATATCGGTGAGTTCATTCGTTTTTTACCTTTTTTAGATCATAACTCGATAAAATGACGAAAATAAAGTTCGTCCTTGCGTCTGTTCGTCCGTGCGTTTGTTCATCCGTGCGTCTGTTCGTCCGTGAGTCTGTTCGTCCGTGCGGATTTTTGTCCGTGCATCTCTTCGTCCGTGCGTCTGTTCGTCCGTGTGTCTGTTCGTCCGTGCGTCTGTTCGTCCGTGCGTCTGTTCGTCCGTGCGTCTGTTCGTCCGTTAGTCTGTTCTTCCTTGCGTCTGTTCATCCGTAAGTCTGTTCTTCCTTGCGTCTGTTCGTCCGTGCGTCTGTTCGTCTGTGCGTCTGTTCGTCCGTGCGACTATTCTTCCGTGCGTCTGTTCGTCCGTGCGTCTGTTCGTCCGTTTGTCTGTTCGTCCATGCGTCTGTTCATCCGTATGTCTGTTCGTTCTTGCGTCTGTTCTTCCGTGCGTCAGTTCATCCGTGCGTCTGTTAGTCCGTGAGTCTGTTCATCCGTGCGTGTTTTTGTCCGTGCGTCTGTTTGTCCGTGCGTCTGTTCGTCCGTGCGTCTGTTCGTCCGTAAGTCTGTTTGTCCGTGCGTCTTTTGTCTGTGCGTCTGTTCGTTCATGCGTCTATTCGTTCGTGCATCTGTTTTCCGTGCGTCTGTTCGTCCATGCGTCTGTTCGTCCGTTTGTCTGTTCGTCCATGCGTCTGTTCATCCGTATGTCTGTTCGTCCTTGCGTCTGTTCGTCCGTGCGTCTGTTCGTCTGTGCGTCTGTTCGTCCGTGCGACTTTTCTTCCGTGCGTCTGTTCGTCCGTGCGTCTGTTCACCTGTGCGTCTATTCGTCCGTGCGTCTGTTCGTCGGTGCGTCGGTTCTTTCGTATGTCTGTTCGTCCGTGCGTCTGTTCGTCCATGCATCTGTTCATCCGTGCGTCTGTTCGTTTGTGCGTCTGTTCGTCCATGCGTCTGTTCATTGGTGCGTCTGTTCGACCGCGCGTCTGTTCGTCCGTGCGTCTGTTTGTCCGTGCGTCTGTTCGTCCGTGCGTCTGTTCTTCCGTATGTCTGTTCGTCCGTGCGTCTGTTCGTCCATGCATCTGTTCATCCGTGCGTCTGTTCGTTTGTGCGTCTGTTCGTCCATGCGTCTGTTCATTCGTGCGTCTGTTCGACCGTGCGTCTGTTCGTCCGTGCGTCTGTTTGTCCGTGCATCTGTTTGTCCTTGCGTCTGTTCGTCCGCGCATCTGTTTGTCCGTGCATCTGTTTGTCCGTGCGTCTGTTTGTCCGTGCGTCTGTTCGTCCTTGCGTCTGTTCGTCCATGCGTCTGTTCGTCCATGCGTCTTTTCATCCGTCATCTGTTCGACCGTGCGACTGTTCGTCCGTGCGTCTGTTCGTCCTCTGCGTCTGTTCGTCCGTGCGTCTGTTTGTCCGTGCGTCTGTTCGTCCGCGCATCTGTTTGTCCTTGCGTCTGTTTATCCGTGCGTCTGTTCGTCCTTGCGTCTGTTCGTCCGTGCGACTGTTCGTCCATGCGTCTGTTCATCTGTGCGTCTATTCGTCCGTGCGTCTGTTCGTCCATGCGTTAGTTCGTTAGTGCGTCTGTTCGTCCGTGTGTCTGTTCGTCCGTAAGTCTGTTCGCCTGTGCGTCTGTTTGTCCGTGCGTCTGTACGTCTGTGCGTCTGTTCGTCCGTGCGTCTTTTCGTCCGTGCGTCTGCTTTTCCGTGCGTCTGTTTGTCCGTGCGTTTGTTCATCCGAACGTCTGTTTGTCCGTGCGTCTGTTCGTCCGTGCGTCTGTTTGTCCGTGCGTCTCTTCATCAATGCGTCTGTTCGTCCGTGCGTCTGTTCGTCCATGTGTCTGTTTGTCAATGCGTCTGTTCGTCCATGTGTTTTTTTGTCCCTTCGTCTGTTCGTCCGTGCGTCTGTTCGTCCGTGCGTCTGTTTGTCCGTGCGTCTGTTCGTCCGTGCGTCTGTTCGTCCGTGCGTCTGTTCATCCGTATGTCTGTTCGTCCGTGCGTCTATTCGTCCGTGCGTCTGCTTTTCAGAGCGTCTGTTCGTCTGTGCGTCTGTTCGTCCGTGCGTCTGTTCGTCCGTGCGTCTGATCGTCCGTGCGTCTGTTTTTCCGTGCGTCTGTTTGTCCGTGCGACTGTTCATCCGAACGTCTGTTCGTCCGTGCGTCTGTTCGTCCGTGCGTCTGTTCGTCCATGTTTCTGTTCGTCCGTGCGTCTATTCGTCCGTGCGTCTGTTCGTCCGTGCGTCTGTTTGTCCGTGCGACTGTCTGTCCGTGCGTCTGTTTGTCCGTCCGTCTGTTCGTCTGTGCGTCATTTTGTTCATGCGTTTGTTGGTCCGTACATCTGTTTGCCCGAAAACAACCGTTTTCGAAATTTTTTTTGATCATACCTTTAGGAAATAATTATAATAAGGGCTAAATATTGAATATAAATACAAATTTGGTGAAATTGTCCGTTTTTGAAACTTTTTTTCGATCATACCTCGCTAAAATTACGAAAATAATGGCAAAAAAGGGGAACAAGATTGAAATATCGGTGAATTAATTCGTTTTTTAGTTTTCTTCGGTCATACCTTAATAAAATGACGAAATTTAGGTTCGTCCGTAAGTCTGATCGTGCGAGCGATTGTTCCTTCATGCTTCAGTTCGTCCGTGCGTCTGTTCGTAAGTGTGTCTGTTCGTCAATGCGTCCGTTCGTCCATGATAATTTTTTCCGTGCGTCTGTTCTTCCGTGCGTCTGTTCGTCCGTGCGTCTATTCATCCGAGCGACTGTTCAACCCTGCGCCTCTTCGACCCTGCTTCCGTTCTTCCGTGCGTCCGATGGTATGTGCGTATGTACGTCCGTGCTATTTTCGTCCATGCGTCTGATCATACGAGTGATTGTTCTTCCGTGCGTCATTTCGACCGTGCGTCTTTTCGTCCGTGCATCATTTCGTCCTTGCGTCTGTTCGTCCGTGGGTCTGATCGTTCGTGCCAATATTCGTCCGTGCGTCTGTTCGTCCGTGCGTCTGTTCATCCATGCGTCTGTTCATCCGTTTTTCTGTTCCTCTGTGCGTGTTTTTGTCCAAGCGTCTGTTCGTCTGCTCATCTGTTTGCCCAAACAGAACCATTTTCGAAATTGTTTTCCATCATACCTTTAGAAAATAATGAAAATAAGGGCAAAATATTGGATAAAATATAAATTTGGTGAAATTGTCCGTTTTCAAAATTTTTTTTCGATCATACCTCGCTGAAATTACGAAAATAGGGTCAATAAAGAGAAACATGATTGAAATATCGGTGAATTATTTCGTTTCTTAGCTTTTTTCGATCATACCTCAATCAAATGACGAAAATAAGGTTCGACCGGGCGACTGATCGTCCGAGCGATTGTTCCTTCATGCTTCAGCTCGTCCGTGCGTCTGTTCGTCCGCGCGACTACTCGTCTGTGCGTCTATTCGTCCATGCGTCTGTTCTTCCGTACATCTATTTCTCCACATAGAACTAATTTCGAACATTTTTTTGATCATAGCTTGAGAAAATAACGAACATAAGGGCGAAATAGTAGATAAAAATTGAAATTTCAGTGACAATATACATTTTCGAAACCTTTTTCTATCATACCTCCCTAAAATGACGAAAAGTTAGGGGAAAATAGATGAACTAGATTGAAATATCGGTGAATTCATTCGTTTTTTACCATATTTAGATCATACCTCAATAAAAGGACGAAAATAAGGTTCGTCCGTGCGTCTGTTCGTCCGTGAGTTTGTTCGTCCGTGCATATGTTTGTCCGTGCGTCTGTACCCCCGTGCATCTGTTCGTTCATGCGTATTTCGTCCGAGCTTCTGTTCATCCGTGCGTCTGTTCGTCCGTGCGTGTGTTCGTCCGTGCGTCTGTTCGTCCGTGCGTCTGTTCGTCCGTGCGTCTGTTCGTCCGTACATCTGATTGTCTGAACAGAACCGATGTTGAAAATTTTCGATCGTAGCTTGAGAAAATAACGAAAATAAGAGCGAAATAATGTTTAAAAAATGAAATTTCAGTGAAATTATCCATTTTCGAAACTTTTTTCGATCATACCTCTCTAATATGACGAAAAAAAGGGTGAAATAGATGAACAAGATTGAAATTTTGTTGAATTCATTTGTTATTTTACCTTTCATAGATCATACCTCGATAGAATGACGAAAATAAGGTTCTTTCGTGCGTCTATTTGTCTGTGCGCCTGTTCGTCCGTGCGTCTGTTCGTCCATGCGTTTGTTCATCCGTACATCTGTTTCTCCAAACAGAACCAATTTCGAACCTTATTTGATCAAAGCTTGAGAAAATAATTAATATAAAGACGAAATAGTGGATAAAAATTGAAATTTCGGTGACAATATACATTTTCGAAACTTTTTTCAATCATACCACTCTAAAATGACGAAAAGTAAGGGATAAATAGATGAACAAGATTGAAATATTGTTGAATTCATTGGTTTTTTACCTTTTTTAGATCATACCTCGATAGCATGACGAAAATAAAGTTCATCCGTGCGTCTGTTCGTCCATGCGTTTGTTCGTCCGTGCATCTGTTCGTTCGTGCGTCTGTTCGTCCGAGCGTCTGTTCGTCCATGTGTCTGTTTGTCAATGCGTCTGTTCGTCCATGTGTTTTTTTGTCCCTTCATCTGTTCATCCGTGCGTCTTTTCGTCCGTGCGACTGTTCGTCCGTGCGGCTGTCCGTCCGTGCGTCTGTTCGTCCGTGCGTCTGTTTTTCCGTGCGTCTGTTCGTCCGCGCATCTGTTTGTCCTTGCGTCTGTTTATCCGTGCGTCTGTTCGTCCTTGCGTCTGTTCGTCCGTGCGTCTGTTCGTCCATGCGTCTGTTTATCCGTGCGTCTATTCGTCCGTGCGTCTGTTCATCCATGCGTCTGTTCATCCGTTCGTCTGTTCGTCTGTGCGTGTTTTTGTCCATGCGTCTGTTCGTCAAACAGATGAAGATCTGTTTGTCAGAATAAAACCGTTTTCGAAATTTTTTTCGGTCATACCTTTAGAAAATAATTAAAATAAGGGCAAAATATTGGATTTAATATAAATTTGGTGAAATTGTCCGATTTAGAAATTTTTTTCCGATCATACCTCGCTAAAATTACGAAAATAGGGGCGATTAAGAGAAACAAGATTGAAATATCGGTGAATTATTTCGTTTCATAGCTTTTTACGATAAAACCTTAAAAAATGATGAATATAAGGTTCGACCGGGCGTCAGATCGTCAAAGGGATTTTTCTTTCATGATTCAGTTCGTCCGTTCGTCTGTTCGTCCATGCGTTTGTTCGACCGTGTATCTGTTCGTTCGTGCGTCTGTTCGTCCGAGCATCTGTTAATCTGTGCGTCTCTTCGACAGTGCGACCGTTCTTCCGTGCGTCTGTTCGTCCGAATGTCTGTTCATACGTTAGTCTGTCAACCGTTCGACTATTCGTCCGGCGTCTGTTCGTTCATGCGTCTGTTCGTCCGAGCGTCTGTTCATCCGTGCGTCTGTTTGACCGTGCGTGTGTTCGTCCGTGCGTCTGTTTGTCCGTGCGTCTGTACGTCCGTGTGTCTGTTGTCCATGCGTCTGTTCGTCCGTGCGTCTGTTCATCCGTGCGTATGTTCATCCGTGCGTCTGTTCGTCCGTGCGTCTGTTTGTCTGTGCGTCGGTTCGTCCGTGCGTCTGTTCGTCCGTGCGTCTGTTGGTCCGTGCGTGTGTTCGTCCGTGCATCTGTTTGTCCGTGCGTCTGTTCGTCCGTGCGTCTGTTCGTCCGTGCGTCTATTCGTCCATGCGTCTGTTCATCCGTATGTCTGTTCGTCCGTGCGTCTGTTCGTCCATGCGTCTGTTCGTCTGTGCGTCTGTTCGTCCGTGCGTCTTTTCTTCCGTGCGTCTGTTCGTCCGTGCGTCTGTTTGCCTGTGCGTCTGTTCGTCCGTGCGTGTGTACGTCCGAGCGTCTGTTCGTCCGTGCGTCTGTTCGTCCGTGCGTCTGTTCGTCCATGCGTATGTTCATCCGTGCGTCTGTTCTTCCGTGCGTCTGTTCATCCGTATGTCTGTTCTTCCGTGCGTATGTTCGTCCATGCGTCTGTTTGTCCGTGCGTCTGTTCATCCATGCGCCTGTTCATCCGCTCGTCTGTTCGTCTGTGCGTGTTTTTGTCCATGCGTCTGTTTGTCAAACAGATGAACATCTTTTTGTCCGTACAGAACCGTTTTCGAAATTTTTTTCGGTCACACCTTTAGAAAATAATAAAAATAAGGGCAAAATATTGGATTAAATATATATTTGGTGAAATTGTCCGATTTAGAAATTTTTTTCCGATCATACCTCGCTAAAATTACGAAAATAGGGGCGTTTAAGAGAAACAAGATTGAAATATCGGTGAATTATTTCGTTTCATAGCTTTTTACGATCAAACCTTAAAAAAATGACGAATATAAGGTTCGACCGGGCGTCAGATCGTCCAAGCGATTTTTCTTTTTTGATTCAGTTCGTATGTGCCCCTGTTCGTCCATGCGTTTGTTCATCCGTACATCTGTTTCTCCAAACAGAACCAATTTCGAACCTTATTTGATCATAGTTTGAGAAAATAACGAAAATAATGGCGAAATAACGGATAAAAATTGAAATTTCGGTGACAATATACATTTTCGAAACTTTTTTCAATCATACATCTCTAAAATGACGAAAAGTAAGGGATAAATAGATGATCAAGATTGAAATATCGGTGTATTCATTTTTTTTACCATATTTAGATCATACCTCGATAACATGACGAAAATAAGGTTCGTCCGTGCGTCTGTTTGTCCGTGCGTCTGTACGTCCGTGTGTCTGTTGTCCATGCGTCTGTTCGTCCGTGCGTCTGTTCGTCCGTGCGTCTGTTCGTCCGTGCATCTGTTCGTTCGTGTGACAGTTCGTGCGAGCGTCAGTTCATCCGTGCGTCTGTTCGTCCGTGAGTCTGTTCGTCCGTGCGTCTGTTTGTCCGTGCGTCTGTTCGTCCGTGCGTCTGTTCGTCCGTGCGTCTGTTCGTCCGTGCGTCTGTTCGTCCGTGCGTCTGTTCATCAGTGCGTCTGTTTGTCCGTGCGTCTGTTTGTCTGTGCGTCTGTTCGTCCATGCGTCTGTTCGTCCGTGCATCTGTTTGTCCGTGCGTCTGTTCGTCCATGCGTCTGTTCGTCCGTGCGTCTGTTCGTCCATGCGTCTGTTCATCCGTATGTCTGTTCGTCCGTGCGTCTGTTCGTCCGTGCGTCTGTTCGTCTTTGCGTCTGTTCGTCCGTGCGTCTTTTCTTCCGTGCGTCTGTTCGTCCGTGCGTCTGTTCGCCTGTGCGTCTATTCGTCCGTGCATCTGTTTGTCCGTGCGTCTGTTCGTCCATGCGTCTGTTCGTCCGTGCATCTGTTTGTCCGTGCGTCTGTTCGTCCATGCGTCTGTTCGTCCGTGCGTCTGTTCGTCCATGCGTCTGTTCATCCGTATGTCTGTTCGTCCGTGCGTCTTTTCTTCCGTGCGTCTGTTTGTCCGTGCGTCTGTTCGTCCGTGCGTCTGTTCGTCCGTGCGTCTGTTCATCCGTATGTCTGTTCGGATGGTCCGTTCATCCGTTCATCCAGAATTAATAAGAATCGATTTTGAGCAATTTAAAATTTGCGATTTTTATAATTTTCAAACGCTTATATCTCGCTTATTTGCAATGATAGCGCAAAACGAATGCTTATTTAGTATCAAAAATAATTATACCTACCACGTAAATTAATTAGGATCGATTTTGAGCAATTTTAAATTTGCGATTTTTATAATTTTCAAACGCTTATATCTCGCTTATTTGCAATGATAGCGCAAAACGAATGCTTATTTAGTATCAACAATAATTATACCTACCACCAGAATTAATGGGGATCGATTTTGAGCAATTTTTAATTTGCTATTTTTCAAATTTTCAAACGCTTATATCTCGCTTATTTGCAATGATAGCGCAAAACGAATGCTTATTTAGTATCAACAATAATTATACCTACCACCAGAATTAATAAGGATCGATTTTGAGCAATTTAAAATTTGCGATTTTTCAAATTTTCAAACGCTTATATCTCGCTTATTTGCAATGATAGCGCAAAACGAATGCTTATTTAGTATCGACAATAATTATACCTACCACCAGAATTAAAACGGATCGATTTTGAGCAATTTTAAATTTGCAATTTTTATAATTTTCAAACGCTTATATCTCGCTTATTTGCAATAATAGCAAAAACGAAGGCTTATTTAGTATCCACAATATTTATACCTACCACCAGAATTAATGGGGATCGATTTTGAGCAATTTTAAATTTGCGATTTTTATAATTTTCAAACGCTTATATCTCGTTTATTTGCAATGATAGCGCAAAACAAATGCTTATTTCGTATCAACAATAATTATACCTACCACCAGAATTAATGGGGATCGATTTTGAGCAATTTTAAATTTGCGATTTTTATAATTTTCAAACGCTTATATCTCGCTTATTTGCAATGATAGCGCAAAACGAATGCTTATTTAGTATCAACAATAATTATACCTACCACCAGAAATAATAAGAATCGATTTTGAGCAATTTTAAATTTGCAATTTTTCAAATTTTCAAACACTTATATCTCGCTTATTTGCAATGATAGCAAAAACGAATTCTTATTTAGTATCAACAATAATGATACCTACCACCAGAATTAATGGGGATCGATTTTGAGCAATTTTAAATTTGCGATTTTTCAAATTTTCAAACGCTTATATCTCGCTTATTTGCAATGATAGCGCAAAACGAATGCTTATTTAGTATCAAAAATAATTATACCTACCACCAGAATTAATCGGGATCGATTTTGAGCAATTTAAAATTTGCGATTTTTCAAATTTTCAAACCCTTATATCTCGCTTATTTGCAATGATAGCGCAAAACGAATGCTTATTTAGTATCCACAATAATTATACCTACCACCAGAATTAATGGGGATCGATTTTGAGCAATTTTAAATTTGCGATTTTTCAAATTTTCAAACGCTTATATCTCGCTTATTTGCAATGATAGCGCAAAACGAATGCCTCTTTAGTATCAACAATAATTATACCTACCACCAGAATTAATGGGGATCGATTTTGAGCAATTTTAAATTTGCGATTTTTCAAATTTTCAAACGCTTATATCTCGCTTATTTGCAATGATAGCGCAAAACGAATGCTTATTTAGTATCAACAATAATTATACCTACCACCAGAATTAATGGGGATCGATTTTGAGCAATTTTAAATTTGCGATTTTTCAAATTTTCAAACGCTTATATCTCGCTTATTTGCAATGATAGCGCAAAACGAATGCTTATTTAGTATCAACAATAATTATACCTACCACCAGAATTAATTGGGATCGATTTTGAGCAATTTTAAATTTGCGATTTTTCAAATTTTCAAACGCTTATATCTCGCTTATTTGCAATGGTAGCGCAAAACGAATGCTTATTTAGTATCAACAATAATTATACCTACCACCAGAATTAATAAGAATCGATTTTGAGCAATTTTAAATTTGCGATTTTTCAAATTTTCAAACGCTTATATCTCGCTTATTTGCAATGATAGCGCAAAACGAATGCTTATTTAGTATCAACAATAATTATACCTACCACCAGAATTAATGGGGATCGATTTTGAGCAATTTTAAATTTGCGATTTTTCAAATTTTCAAACGCTTATATCTCGATTATTTGCAATGATAGCGCAAAACGAATGCTTATTTAGTATCAACAATAATTATACCTACCACCAGAATTAATCGGGAACGATTTTGAGCAATTTTAAATTTGCGATTTTTCAAATTTTCAAACGCTTATATCTCGCTTATTTGCAATGAAAGCGCAAAACGAATGCTTATTTAGTATCAACAATAATTATACCTACCACCAGAATTAATAGGGATCGATTTTGAGCAATTTTAAATTTGCGATTTTTCAAATTTTCAAACGCTTATATCTCGCTTATTTGCAATGATAGCGCAAAACGAATGCTAATTTAGTATCAACAATAATTAAACCTACCACCAGAATTAATGGGGATCGATTTTGAGCAATTTTAAATTTGCGATTTTTCAAATTTTCAAACGCTTATATCTCGCTTATTTGCAATGATAGCGCAAAACGAATGCTTATTTAGTATCAACAATAATTATACCTACCATCAGAATTAATGGGGATCGATTTTGAGCAATTTTTAATTTGCGATTTTTCAAATTTTCAAACGCTTATATCTCGCTTATTTGCAATGATAGCGCAAAACGAATGCTTATTTAGTATCAACAATAATTATACCTACCACCAGAATTAATGAAGATCGATTTTGAGCAATTTTAAATTTGCGATTTTTCTAATTTTCAAACGCTTATATCTCGCTTGTTTGCAATGATAGCGCAAAACGAATGCTTATTTAGTATCAACAATAATTATACCTACCACCAGAATTAATGGGGATCGATTTTGAGCAATTTTAAATTTGCGATTTTTCAAATTTTCAAACGCTTATATCTCGCTTATTTGCAATGAAAGCGCAAAACGAATGCTTATTTAGTATCAACAATAATTATACCTACCACCAGAATTAATGGGGATCGATTTTGAGCAATTTTAAATTTGCGATTTTTCAAATTTTCAAACGCTTATATCTCGCTTATTTGCAATGATAGCGCAAAACGAATGCTTATTTAGTATCAACAATAATTATACCTACCACCAGAATTAATGGGGATCGATTTTGAGCAATTTTAAATTTGCGATTTTTCAAATTTTCAAACGCTTATATCTCGCTTACTTGCAATGATAGCGCAAAACGAATGCTTATTTAGTATCAACAATAATTATACCTACCACCAGAATTAAAAGGGATCGATTTTGAGCAATTTTAAATTTGCGATTTTTCAAATTTTCAAACGCTTATATCTCGCTTATTTGCAACGATAGCGCAAAACGAATGCTAATTTAGTATCCACATTATTTATACCTACCACCAGAATTAATGGGGATCGATTTTGAGCAATTTTAAATTTGCGATTTTTATAATTTTCAAACGCTTATATCTCGTTTATTTGCAATGATAGCGCAAAACAAATGCTTATTTCGTATCAACAATAATTATACCTACCACCAGAATTAATATGGATCGATTTTGAGCAATTTTAAATTTGCGATTTTTCAAATTTTCAAACCCTTATATCTCGCTTATTTGCAATGATAGCGCAAAACGAATGCTTATTTAGTATCCACAATAATTATACCTACCACCAGAATTAATGGGGATCGATTTTGAGCAATTTTAAATTTGCGATTTTTCAAATTTTCAAACGCTTATATCTCGCTTATTTGCAATGATAGCGCAAAACGAATGCCTCTTTAGTATCAACAATAATTATACCTACCACCAGAATTAATGGGGATCGATTTTGAGCAATTTTAAATTTGCGATTTTTTAAATTTTCAAACGCTTATATCTCGCTTATTTGCAATGATAGCGCAAAACGAATGCTTATTTAGTATCAACAATAATTATACCTACCACCAGAATTAATGGGGATCGATTTTGAGCAATTTTAAATTTGCGATTTTTCAAATTTTCAAACGCTTATATCTCGCTTATTTGCAATGATAGCGCAAAACGAATGCTTATTTAGTATCAACAATAATTATACCTACCACCAGAATTAATGGGGATCGATTTTGAGCAATTTTAAATTTGCGATTTTTCAAATTTTCAAACGCTTATATCTCGCTTATTTGCAATGGTAGCGCAAAACGAATGCTTATTTAGTATCAACAATAATTATACCTACCACCAGAATTAATAAGAATCGATTTTGAGCAATTTTAAATTTGCGATTTTTCAAATTTTCAAACGCTTATATCTCGCTTATTTGCAATGATAGCGCAAAACGAATGCTTATTTAGTATCAACAATAATTATACCTACCACCAGAATTAATGGGGATCGATTTTGAGCAATTTTAAATTTGCGATTTTTCAAATTTTCAAACGCTTATATCTCGCTTATTTGCAATGATAGCGCAAAACGAATGCTTATTTAGTATCAACAATAATTATACCTACCACCAGAATTAATCGGGAACGATTTTGAGCAATTTTAAATTTGCGATTTTTCAAATTTTCAAACGCTTATATCTCGCTTATTTGCAATGATAGCGCAAAACGAATGCTAATTTAGTATCAACAATAATTAAACCTACCACCAGAATTAATGGGGATCGATTTTGAGCAATTTTAAATTTGCGATTTTTCAAATTTTCAAACGCTTATATCTCGCTTATTTGCAATGATAGCGCAAAACGAATGCTTATTTAGTATCAACAATAATTATACCTACCATCAGAATTAATGGGGATCGATATTGAGCAATTTTTAATTTGCGATTTTTCAAATTTTCAAACGCTTATATCTCGCTTATTTGCAATGATAGCGCAAAACGAATGCTTATTTAGTATCAACAATAATTATACCTACCACCAGAATTAATGAAGATCGATTTTGAGCAATTTTAAATTTGCGATTTTTCTAATTTTCAAACGCTTATATCTCGCTTACTTGCAATGATAGCGCAAAACGAATGCTTATTTAGTATCAACAATAATTATACCTACCACCAGAATTAATGGGGATCGATTTTGAGCAATTTTAAATTTGCGATTTTTCAAATTTTCAAACGCTTATATCTCGCTTATTTGCAATGAAAGCGCAAAACGAATGCTTATTTAGTATCAACAATAATTATACCTACCACCAGAATTAATGGGGATCGATTTTGAGCAATTTTTAATTTGCGATTTTTCAAATTTTCAAACGCTTATATCTCGCTTATTTGCAATGATAGCGCAAAACGAATGCTTATTTAGTATCAACAATAATTATACCTACCACCAGAATTAATGGGGATCGATTTTGAGCAATTTTAAATTTGCGATTTTTCAAATTTTCAAACGCTTATATCTCGCTTATTTGCAATGATAGCGCAAAACGAATGCTTATTTAGTATCAAAAATAATTATACCTACCACCAGAACTAATAGGAATCGATTTCGAGCAATATTTAATTTGCTATTTTTCAAATTTTCAAACGCTTACATCTCGCTTATTTGCAATGATAGCGCAAAACGAATGCTTATTTAGTATCAACAATAATTATACCTACCACCTAAATTAATAAGGATCGATTTTGAGCAATTTTAAATTTGCGATTTTTCAAATTTTCAAACGCTTATATCTCGCTTATTTGCAATGATAGCGCAAAACAAATGCTTATTTAGTATCAACAATAATTATACCTACCACCAGAATTAATAGGGATCGATTTTGAGCAATTTTAAATTTGCGATTTTTCAAATTTTCAAACGCTTATATCTCGCTCATTTGCAATGATAGCGCATAACGAATGCTTATTTAGTATCAACAATAATTATACCTACCACCAGAATTAATGGGGATCGATTTTGAGCAATTTAAAATTTGCGATTTTTCAAATTTTCAAACGCTTATATCTCGCTTATTTGCAATAATAGCGCAAAAAGAATGCTTATTTAGTATCCACAATAATTATACCTACCACCAGAATTAATGGGGATCGATTTTGAGCAATTTTAAATTTGCGATTTTTCAAATTTTCAAACGCTTATATCTCGCTTATTTGCAATGATAGCGCAAAACGAATGCTTATTTAGTATCCACAATAATTATACCTACCACCAGAATTAATAGGGATCGATTTTGAGCAATTTTAAATTTGCGATTTTTCAAATTTTCAAACGCTTATATCTCGCTTATTTGCAATGATAGCGCAAAACGAATGCTTATTTAGTATCGACAATAATTATACCTACCACCAGAATTAATGGGGATCGATTTTAGGCAATTTTAAATTTGCGATTTTTCAAATTTTCAAACGCTTATATCTCGCTTATTTGCAATGATAGCGCAAAAAGAATGCTTATTTAGTATCAACAATAATTATACCTACCACCAGAATTAATGGGGATCAATTTAGAGCAATTTTAATTTGCGATTTTTCAAATTTTCAAACGCTTATATCTCGCTTATTTGCAATGATAGCGCAAAACGAATGCTTATTTAGTATCAACAATAATTATACCTACCACCAGAATTAATTGGGATCGATTTTGAGCAATTTTAAATTTGCGATTTTTCAAATTTTTAAAAACGCTTATATCTCGCTTATTTGCAATGATAGCGCAAAACGAATGCTTATTTAGTATCAACAATAATTATACCTACCACCAGAATTAATGGGGATCGATTTTGAGCAATTTTAAATTTGCGATTTTTCAAATTTTCAAATGCTTATATCTCGCTTATTTGCAATGATAGCCAAAACGAAGGCTTATTTAGTATCCACAATATTTATACCTACCACCAGAATTAATGGGGATCGATTTTGAGCAATTTTAAATTTGCGATTTTTATAATTTTCAAACGCTTATATCTCGTTTATTTGCAATGATAGCGCAAAACGAATGCTTATTTCGTATCAACAATAATTATACCTACCACTAGAATTAATGGGGATCGATTTTGAGCAATTTTAAATTTGCGATTTTTATAATTTTCAAACGCTAATATCTCGCTTATTTGCAATGATAGCGCAAAACGAATGCTTATTTAGTATCAACAATAATTATACCTACCACCAGAATTAATGGGGATCGATTTTGAGCAATTTTAAATTTGCGATTTTTCAAATTTTCAAACGCTTATATCTCGCTTATTTGCAATGATAGCGCAAAACGAATGCTTATTTAGTATCAAAAATAATTATACCTACCACCAGAACTAATAGGAATCGATTTCGAGCAATATTTAATTTGCTATTTTTCAAATTTTCAAACGCCTACATCTCGCTTATTTGCAATGATAGCGCAAAACGAATGCTTATTTAGTATCAACAATAATTATACCTACCACCTAAATTAATAAGGATCGATTTTGAGCAATTTTAAATTTGCGATTTTTCAAATTTTCAAACGCTTATATCTCGCTTATTTGCAATGATAGCGCAAAACAAATGCTTATTTAGTATCAACAATAATTATACCTACCACCAGAATTAATAGGGATCGATTTTGAGCAATTTTAAATTTGCGATTTTTCAAATTTTCAAACGCTTATATCTCGCTTATTTGCAATGATAGCGCATAACGAATGCTTATTTAGTATCAACAATAATTATACCTACCACCAGAATTAATGGGGATCGATTTTGAGCAATTTAAAATTTGCGATTTTTCAAATTTTCAAACGCTTATATCTCGCTTATTTGCAATAATAGCGCAAAAAGAATGCTTATTTAGTATCCACAATAATTATACCTACCACCAGAATTAATGGGGATCGATTTTGAGCAATTTTAAATTTGCGATTTTTCAAATTTTCAAACGCTAATATCTCGCTTATTTGCAATGATAGCGCAAAACGAATGCTTATTTAGTATCCACAATAATTATACCTACCACCAGAATTAATAGGGATCGATTTTGAGCAATTTTAAATTTGCGATTTTTCAAATTTTCAAACGCTTATATCTCGCTTATTTGCAATGATAGCGCAAAACGAATGCTTATTTAGTATCAACAATAATTATACCTACCACCAGAATTAATAAGGATCGGTTTTGAGCAATTTTAAATTTGCGATTTTTCAAATTTTCAAACGCTTATATCTCGCTTATTTGCAATGATAGCGCAAAACGAATGCTTATGTAGTATCAACAATAATTATACCTACCACCAGAATTAATGGGGATCGATTTAGAGCAATTTTAATTTGCGATTTTTCAAATTTTCAAACGCTTATATCTCGCTTATTTGCAATGATAGCGCAAAACGAATGCTTATTTAGTATCAACAATAATTATACCTACCACCAGAATTAATTGGGATCGATTTTGAGCAATTTTAAATTTGCGATTTTTCAAATTTTTAAAAACGCTTATATCTCGCTTATTTGCAATGATAACGCAAAACGAATGCTTATTTAGTATCAACAATAATTATACCTACCACCAGAATTAATGGGGATCGATTTTGAGCAATTTTAAATTTGCGATTTTTCAAATTTTCAAATGCTTATATCTCGCTTATTTGCAATGATAGCCAAAACGAAGGCTTATTTAGTATCCACAATATTTATACCTACCACCAGAATTAATGGGGATCGATTTTGAGCAATTTTAAATTTGCGATTTTTATAATTTTCAAACGCTTATATCTCGTTTATTTGCAATGATAGCGCAAAACGAATGCTTATTTCGTATCAACAATAATTATACCTACCACTAGAATTAATGGGGATCGATTTTGAGCAATTTTAAATTTGCGATTTTTATAATTTTCAAACGCTAATATCTCGCTTATTTGCAATGATAGCGCAAAACGAATGCTTATTTAGTATTAACAATAATTATACCTACCACCAGAATTAATGGGGATCGATTTTGAGCAATTTTAAATTTGCGATTTTTCAAATTTTCAAACGCTTATATCTCGCTTATTTGCAATGATAGCGCAAAACGAATGCTTATTTAGTATCAAAAATAATTATACCTACCACCAGAACTAATAGGAATCGATTTCGAGCAATATTTAATTTGCTATTTTTCAAATTTTCAAACGCTTACATCTCGCTTATTTGCAATGATAGCGCAAAACGAATGCTTATTTAGTATCAACAATAATTATACCTACCACCTAAATTAATAAGGATCGATTTTGAGCAATTTTAAATTTGCGATTTTTCAAATTTTCAAACGCTTATATCTCGCTTATTTGCAATGATAGCGCAAAACAAATGCTTATTTAGTATCAACAATAATTATACCTACCACCAGAATTAATAGGGATCGATTTTGAGCAATTTTAAATTTGCGATTTTTCAAATTTTTAAACGCTTATATCTCGCTTATTTGCAATGATAGTGCAAAATGAATGCTTATATAGTATCAACAATAATTATACCTACCACTAGAATTAATGGGGATCGATTTTGAGCAATTTAAATTTGCGATTTTTCAAATTTTCAAACGCTTATATCTCGCTTATTTGCAATGATAGCGAAAAAAGAATGCTTATTTAGTATCAACAATAATTATACCTACCACCAGAATTAATAGGGATCGATTTTGAGCAATTTTAAATTTGCGATTTTTCAAATTTTCAAACGCTTATATCTCGCTTATTTGCAATGATAGTGCAAAATGAATGCTTATATAGTATCAACAATAATTATACCTACCACTAGAATTAATGGGGATCGATTTTGAGCAATTTTTAATTTGCGATTTTTCAAATTTTCAAACGCTTATATCTCGCTTATTTGCAATGATAGCGCAAAACGAATGCTTATTTAGTATCAACAATAATTATACCTACCACCAGAATTAATGGGGATCGATTTTGAGCAATTTTAAATTTGCGATTTTTCAAATTTTCAAACGCTTATATCTCGCTTATTTGCAATGATAGCGCAAAACGAATGCTTATTTAGTATCAACAATAATTATACCTACCACCAGAATTAATGGGGATCGATTTTGAGCAATTTTAAATTTGCGATTTTTCAAATTTTCAAACGCTTATATCTCGCTTATTTGCAATGATAGCGCAAAACGAATGCTTATTTAGTATCAACAATAATTATACCTACCACCAGAATTAATGGGGATCGATTTTGAGCAATTTTAAATTTGCGATTTTTCAAATTTTCAAACGCTTATATATCGCTTATTTGCAATGATAGCGCAAAACGAATGCTTATTTAGTATCAACAATAATTATACCTACCACCAGAATTAATGTGAATCGATTTTGAGCAATTTATAATTTGCGATTTTTCAAATTTTCAAACGCTTATATCTCGCTTATTTGTAATGATAGCGCAAAACGAATGCTTATTTAGTATCAACAATAATTATACTTACCACCAGAATTAATGGGGATCGATTTTGAGCAATTTTAAATTTGCGATTTTTCAAATTTTCAAACGCTTTTATCTCGCTTATTTGCAATGATAGCGCAAAACGAATGCTTATTTAGTATCAACAATAATTATACCTACCACCAGAATTAATGGGGATCGATTTTGAGCAATTTTAAATTTGCGATTTTTCAAATTTTCAAACGCTTATATCTCGCTTATTTGCAATGATAGCGCAAAATGAATGCTTATATAGTATCAACAATAATTATACCTACCACTAGAATTAATGGGGATCGATTTTGAGCAATTTTAAATTTGCGATTTTTCAAATTTTCAAACGCTTATATCTCGCTTATTTGCAATGATAGCGCAAAACGAATGCTTATTTAGTATCAACAATAATTATACCTACCACCAGAATTAATGGGGATCGATTTTGAGCAATTTAAAATTTGCGATTTTTCAAATTTTCAAACGCTTATATCTCGCTTATTTGCAATGATAGAGCAAACGAATGCTTATTTAGTATCAACAATAATTATACCTACCACCAGAATTAATCGGGATCGATTTTGAGCAATTTTAAATTTGCGATTTTTTAAATTTTCAAACGCTTATATCTCGCTTATTTGCAATGATAGCGCAAAACGAATGCTTATTTAGTATCAACAATAATTATACCTACCACCAGAATTAATGGGGATCGATTTTGAGCAATTTTAAATTTGCGATTTTTCAAATTTTCAAATGCTTATATCTCGCTTATTTGCAATGATAGCGCAAAACGAATGCTTATTTAGTATCAACAATAATTATACCTACCACCAGAATTAATAAGGATCGATTTTAAGCAATTTTAAATTTGCGATTTTTCAAATTTTCAAACGCTTATATCTCGCTTATTTGCAATGATAGCGCAAAACGAATGCTTATTTAGTATCAACAATAATTATACCTACCACCAGAATTAATAAGGATCGATTTTGTGCAATTTTAAATTTGCGATTTTTCAAATTTTCTAACGCTTATATCTCGCTTATTTGCAATGATAGCGCAAAACGAATGCTTATTTAGTATCAACAATAATTATACCTACCACCAGAATTAATGGAAATCGATTTTGAGCAATTTTAAATTTGCGATTTTTCAAATTTTCAAACGCTTATATCTCGCTTTTTTGCAATGATAGCGCAAAACGAATGCTTATTTAGTATCAACAATAATTATACCTACCACCAGAATTAATATGGATCGATTTTGAGCAATTTTAAATTTGCGATTTTTCAAATTTTCAAACGCTTATATCTCGCTTATTTGCAATGATAGCGCAAAACGAATGCTTATTTAGTATCAACAATAATTATACCTACCACCAGAATTAATAGGGATCGATTTTGAGCAATTTTAAATTTGCGATTTTTCAAATTTTCAAACGCTTATATCTCGCTTATTTGCAATGATAGCGCAAAACGAATGCTTATTTAGTATCAACAATAATTATACCTACCACCAGAATGAATGGGGATCGATTATGAGCAATTTAAAATTTGCGATTTTTCAAATTTTCAAACGCTTATATCTCGCTTATTTGCAATGATAGCGCAAAACGAATGCTTATTTAGTATCAACAATAATTATACCTACCACAAGAATTAATAAGGATCGATTTTGAGCAATTTTAAATTTGCGATTTTTCAAATTTTCAAACGCTTATATCTCGCTTATTTGCAATGATAGCGCAAAACGAATGCTTATTTAGTATCAACAATAATTATACCTACCACCAGAATTAATGGGGATCGATTTTGAGCAATTTTAAATTTGCGATTTTTCAAATTTTCAAACGCTTATATCTCGCTTATTTGCAATGATAGCGCAAAACGAATGCTTATTTAGTATCAACAATAATTATACCTACCACCAGAATTAATAGGGATCGATTTTGAGCAATTTTAAATTTGCGATTTTTCAAATTTTCAAACGCTTATATCTCGCTTATTTGCAATGATAGTGCAAAATGAATGCTTATATAGTATCAACAATAATTATACCTACCACTAGAATTAATGGGGATCGATTTTGAGCAATTTTTAATTTGCGATTTTTCAAATTTTCAAACGCTTATATCTCGCTTATTTGCAATGATAGCGCAAAACGAATGCTTATTTAGTATCAACAATAATTATACCTACCACCAGAATTAATGGGGATCGATTTTGAGCAATTTTAAATTTGCGATTTTTCAAATTTTCAAACGCTTATATCTCGCTTATTTGCAATGATAGCGCAAAACGAATGCTTATTTAGTATCAACAATAATTATACCAACCACCAGAATTAATGGGGATCGATTTTGAGCAATTTTAAATTTGCGATTTTTCAAATTTTCAAACGCTTATATCTCGCTTATTTGCAATGATAGCGCAAAACGAATGCTTATTTAGTATCAACAATAATTATACCTACCACCAGAATTAATGGGGATCGATTTTGAGCAATTTATAATTTGCGATTTTTCAAATTTTCAAACGCTTATATATCGCTTATTTGCAATGATAGCGCAAAACGAATGCTTATTTAGTATCAACAATAATTATACCTACCACCAGAATTAATGGGGATCGATTTTGAGCAATTTATAATTTGCGATTTTTCAAATTTTCAAACGCTTATATCTCGCTTATTTGTAATGATAGCGCAAAACGAATGCTTATTTAGTATCAACAATAATTATACTTACCACCAGAATTAATGGGGATCGATTTTGAGCAATTTTAAATTTGCGATTTTTCAAATTTTCAAACGCTTTTATCTCGCTTATTTGCAATGATAGCGCAAAACGAATGCTTATTTAGTATCAACAATAATTATACCTACCACCAGAATTAATGGGGATCGATTTTGAGCAATTTTAAATTTGCGATTTTTCAAATTTTCAAACGCTTATATCTCGCTTATTTGCAATGATAGCGCAAAATGAATGCTTATATAGTATCAACAATAATTATACCTACCACTAGAATTAATAAGGATCGATTTTGAGCAATTTTAAATTTGCGATTTTTCAAATTTTCAAACGCTTATATCTCGCTTATTTGCAATGATAGCGCAAAACGAATGCTTATTTAGTATCAAAAATAATTATACCTACCACCAGAATTAATGGGGATCGATTTTGAGCAATTTAAAATTTGCGATTTTTCAAATTTTCAAACGCTTATATCTCGCTTATTTGCAATGATAGCGCAAGACGAATGCTTATTTAGTATCAACAATAATTATACCTACCACCAGAATGAATCGGGATCGATTTTGAGCAATTTTAAATTTGCGATTTTTTAAATTTTCAAACGCTTATATCTCCTTTATTTGCAATGATAGCGCAATACGAATGCTTATTTAGTATCAACAATAATTATACCTACCACTAGAATTAATGGGGATCGATTTTGAGCAATTTTAAATTTGCGATTTTTCAAATTTTCAAACGCTTATATCTCGCTTATTTGCAATGAAAGCGCAAAACGAATGCTTATTTAGTATCAACAATAATTATACCTACCACCAGAATTAATGGGGATCGATTTTGAGCAATTTTAAATTTGCGATTTTTCAAATTTTCAAACGCTTATATCTCGCTTATTTGCAATGATAGCGCAAAACGAATGCTTATTTAGTATCAACAATAATTATACCTACCACCAGAATTAATAAGGATCGATTTTGAGCAATTTTAAATTTGCGATTTTTCAAATTTTCAAACGCTTATATCTCGCTTATTTGCAATGATAGCGCATAACGAATGCTTATTTAGTATCAACAATAATTATACCTACCACCAGAATTAATGGGGATCGATTTTGAGCAATTTTAAATTTGCGATTTTTCAAATTTTCAAACGCTTATATCTCGCTTATTTGCAATGATAGCGCAAAACGAATGCTTATTTAGTATCAACAATAATTATACCTACCACCAGAATTAATGGGGATCGATTTTGAGCAATTTTAAATTTGCGATTTTTCAAATTTTCAAACGCTTATATCTCGCTTATTTGCAATGATAACGCAAAACGAATGCTTATTTAGTATCAACAATAATTATACCAACCACCAGAATTAATAAGGATCGATTTTGAGCAATTTTAAATTTGCGATTTTTCAAATTTTCAAACGCTTATATCTCGCTTATTTGCAATGATAGCGCAAAACGAATGCTTATTTAGTATCAACAATAATTATACTTACCACCAGAATTAATGGGGATCGATTTTGAGCAATTTTAAATTTGCGATTTTTCAAATTTTCAAACGCTTTTATCTCGCTTATTTGCAATGATAGCGCAAAACGAATGCTTATTTAGTATCAACAATAATTATACCTACCACCAGAATTAATGGGGATCGATTTTGAGCAATTTTAAATTTGCGATTTTTCAAATTTTCAAACGCTTATATCTCGCTTATTTGCAATGATAGCGCAAAATGAATGCTTATATAGTATAAACAATAATTATACCTACCACTAGAATTAATGGGGATCGATTTTGAGCAATTTTAAATTTGCGATTTTTCAAATTTTCAAACGCTTATATCTCGCTTATTTGCACTGATAGCGCAAAACGAATGCTTATTTAGTATCAACAATAATTATACCTACCACCAGAATTAATGGGGATCGATTTTGAGCAATTTAAAATTTGCGTTTTTTCAAATTTTCAAACGCTTATATCTCGCTTATTTGCAATGATAGCGCAAAACGAATGCTTATTTAGTATCAACAATAATTATACCTACCACCAGAATTAATCAGGATCGATTTTGAGCAATTTAAAATTTGCGATTTTTTAAATTTTCAAACGCTTATATCTCGCTTATTTGCAATGATAGCGCAAAACGAATGCTTATTTAGTATCAACAATAATTATACCTACCACCAGAATTTATGGGGATCGATTTTGAGCAATTTTAAATTTGCGATTTTTCAAATTTTCAAACGCTTATATCTCGCTTATTTGCAATGATAGCGCAAAACGAATGCTTATTTAGTATCAACAATAATTATACCTACCACCAGAATTAATAGGGATCGATTTTGAGCAATTTTAAATTTGCGATTTTTCAAATTTTCAAACGCTTATATCTCGCTTATTTGCAATGATAGCGCAAAACGAATTCTGATTTACTATCAACAATAATTATACCTACCACCAGAATTAATGGGGATCGATTTTGAGCAATTTTAAATTTGCGATTTTTCAAATTTTCAAACGCTTATATCTCGCTTATTTGCAATGATAGCGCAAAAAGAATGCTTATTTAGTATCAACAATAATTATATCTACCACCAGAATTAATGGGGATCGATTTTGAGCAATTTTAAATTTGCGATTTTTCAAATTTTCAAACACTTAAATCTCGCTTATTTGCAATGATAGCGCAAAACGAATGCTTATTTAGTATCAACAATAATTATACCTACCACCAGAATTAATGGGGATCGATTTTGAGCAATTTTAAATTTGCGATTTTTCAAATTTTCAAACGCTTATATCTCACTTATTTGCAATGATAGCGCAAAACGAATGCTTATTTAGTATCAACAATAATTATACCTACCACCAGAATTAATAAGGATCGATTTTGAGCAATTTTAAATTTGAAATTTTTCAAATTTTCAAACGCTTATATCTCGCTTATTTGCAATGATAGCGCAAAACGAATGCTTATTTAGTATCAACAATAATTATACCTACCACCAGAATAATGGGATCGATTTTGAGCAATTTTAAATTTGCGATTTTTCAAATTTTCAAACGCTTTTATCTCGCTTATTTGCAATGATAGCGCAAAACGAATGCTTATTTAGTATCAACAATAATTATACCTACCACCAGAGTTAATCAGGATCGATTTTGAGCAATTTTAAATTTGCGATTTTTCAAATTTTCAAACGCTTATATCTCGCTTATTTGCAATGATAGCGCAAAATGAATGCTTATATAGTATCAACAATAATTATACCTACCACTAGAATTAATGGGGATCGATTTTGAGCAATTTTAATTTTGCAATTTTTCAATTTTCAAACGCTTATATCTCGCTTATTTGCAATGATAGCGCAAAACGAATGCTTATTTAGTATCAACAATAATAATACCTACCACCAGAATTAATAAGGATCGTTTTTGAGCAATTAAAAATTTGCGATTTTTCAAATTTTCAAACGCTTATATCTCGCTTATTTGCAATGATAGCGCAAAACGAATGCTTATTTAGTATCAACAATAATTATACCTACCACCAGAATTAATCGGGATCGATTTTGAGCAATTTTAAATTTGCGATTTTTCAAATTTTCAAACGCTTATATCTCGCTTATTTGCAATGATAGCGCAAAACGAATGCTTATTTAGTATCAACAATAATTATACCTACCACCAGAATTAATGGGAATCGATTTTGAGCAATTTTAAATTTGCGATTTTTCAAATTTTCAAACGCTTATATATCGCTTATTTGCAATGATAGCGCAAAACGAATGCTTATTTAGTATCAACAATAATTATACCTACCACCAGAATTAATGGGGATCGATTTTGAGCAATTTATAATTTGCGATTTTTCAAATTTTCAAACGCTTATATCTCGCTTATTTGTAATGATAGCGCAAAACGAATTCTTATTTAGTATCAACAATAATTATACTTACCACCAGAATTAATGGGGATCGATTTTGAGCAATTTTAAATTTGCGATTTTTCAAATTTTCAAACGCTTTTATCTCGCTTATTTGCAATGATAGCGCAAAACGAATGCTTATTTAGTATCAACAATAATTATACCTACCACCAGAATTAATGGGGATCGATTTTGAGCAATTTTAAATTTGCGATTTTTCAAATTTTCAAACGCTTATATCTCGCTTATTTGCAATGATAGCGCAAAATGAATGCTTATATAGTATCAACAATAATTATACCTACCACTAGAATTAATGGGGATCGATTTTGAGCAATTTTAAATTTGCGATTTTTCAAATTTTCAAACGCTTATATCTCGCTTATTTGCAATGATAGCGCAAAACGAATGCTTATTTAGTATCAACAATAATTATACCTACCACCAGAATTAATGGGGATCGATTTTGAGCAATTTAAAATTTGCGATTTTTCAAATTTTCAAACGCTTATATCTCGCTTATTTGCAATGATAGCGCAAGACGAATGCTTATTTAGTATCAACAATAATTATACCTACCACCAGAATGAATCGGGATCGATTTTGAGCAATTTTAAATTTGCGATTTTTTAAATTTTCAAACGCTTATATCTCCTTTATTTGCAATGATAGCGCAATACGAATGCTTATTTAGTATCAACAATAATTATACCTACCACTAGAATTAATGGGGATCGATTTTGAGCAATTTTAAATTTGCGATTTTTCAAATTTTCAAACGCTTATATCTCGCTTATTTGCAATGAAAGCGCAAAACGAATGCTTATTTAGTATCAACAATAATTATACCTACCACCAGAATTAATGGGGATCGATTTTGAGCAATTTTAAATTTGCGATTTTTCAAATTTTCAAACGCTTATATCTCGCTTATTTGCAATGATAGCGCAAAACGAATGCTTATTTAGTATCAACAATAATTATACCTACCACCAGAATTAATAAGGATCGATTTTGAGCAATTTTAAATTTGCGATTTTTCAAATTTTCAAACGCTTATATCTCGCTTATTTGCAATGATAGCGCATAACGAATGCTTATTTAGTATCAACAATAATTATACCTACCACCAGAATTAATGGGGATCGATTTTGAGCAATTTTAAATTTGCGATTTTTCAAATTTTCAAACGCTTATATCTCGCTTATTTGCAATGATAGCGCAAAACGAATGCTTATTTAGTATCAACAATAATTATACCTACCACCAGAATTAATGGGGATCGATTTTGAGCAATTTTAAATTTGCGATTTTTCAAATTTTCAAACGCTTATATCTCGCTTATTTGCAATGATAACGCAAAACGAATGCTTATTTAGTATCAACAATAATTATACCAACCACCAGAATTAATAAGGATCGATTTTGAGCAATTTTAAATTTGCGATTTTTCAAATTTTCAAACGCTTATATCTCGCTTATTTGCAATGATAGCGCAAAACGAATGCTTATTTAGTATCAACAATAATTATACTTACCACCAGAATTAATGGGGATCGATTTTGAGCAATTTTAAATTTGCGATTTTTCAAATTTTCAAACGCTTTTATCTCGCTTATTTGCAATGATAGCGCAAAACGAATGCTTATTTAGTATCAACAATAATTATACCTACCACCAGAATTAATAGGGATCGATTTTGAGCAATTTTAAATTTGCGATTTTTCAAATTTTCAAACGCTTATATCTCGCTTATTTGCAATGATAGCGCAAAATGAATGCTTATATAGTATAAACAATAATTATACCTACCACTAGAATTAATGGGGATCGATTTTGAGCAATTTTAAATTTGCGATTTTTCAATTTTTCAAACGCTTATATCTCGCTTATTTGCACTGATAGCGCAAAACGAATGCTTATTTAGTATCAACAATAATTATACCTACCACCAGAATTAATGGGGATCGATTTTGAGCAATTTAAAATTTGCGTTTTTTCAAATTTTCAAACGCTTATATCTCGCTTATTTGCAATGATAGCGCAAAACGAATGCTTATTTAGTATCAACAATAATTATACCTACCACCAGAATTAATCAGGATCGATTTTGAGCAATTTAAAATTTGCGATTTTTTAAATTTTCAAACGCTTATATCTCGCTTATTTGCAATGATAGCGCAAAACGAATGCTTATTTAGTATCAACAATAATTATACCTACCACCAGAATTTATGGGGATCGATTTTGAGCAATTTTAAATTTGCGATTTTTCAAATTTTCAAACGCTTATATCTCGCTTATTTGCAATGATAGCGCAAAACGAATGCTTATTTAGTATCAACAATAATTATACCTACCACCAGAATTAATAGGGATCGATTTTGAGCAATTTTAAATTTGCGATTTTTCAAATTTTCAAACGCTTATATCTCGCTTATTTGCAATGATAGCGCATAACGAATGCTTATTTAGTATCAACAATAATTATACCTACCACCAGAATTAATGGGGATCGATTTTGAGCAATTTTAAATTTGCGATTTTTCAAATTTTCAAACGCTTATATCTCGCTTATTTGCAATGATAGCGCAAAACGAATGCTTATTTAGTATCAACAATAATTATACCTACCACCAGAATTAATATGGATCGATTTTGAGCAATTTTAAATTTGCGATTTTTCAAATTTTCAAACGCTTATATCTCGCTTATTTGCAATGATAGCGCAAAACGAATTCTTATTTACTATCAACAATAATTATACCTACCACCAGAATTAATGGGGATCGATTTTGAGCAATTTTAAATTTGCGATTTTTCAAATTTTCAAACGCTTATATCTCGCTTATTTGCAATGATAGCGCAAAAAGAATGCTTATTTAGTATCAACAATAATTATATCTACCACCAGAATTAATGGGGATCGATTTTGAGCAATTTTAAATTTGCGATTTTTCAAATTTTCAAACACTTATATCTCGCTTATTTGCAATGATAGCGCAAAACGAATGCTTATTTAGTATCAACAATAATTATACCTACCACCAGAATTAATGGGGATCGATTTTGAGCAATTTTAAATTTGCGATTTTTCAAATTTTCAAACGCTTATATCTCACTTATTTGCAATGATAGCGCAAAACGAATGCTTATTTAGTATGAACAATAATTATACCTACCACCAGAATTAATAAGGATCGATTTTGAGCAATTTTAAATTTGAAATTTTTCAAATTTTCAAACGCTTATATCTCGCTTATTTGCAATGATAGCGCAAAACGAATGCTTATTTAGTATCAACAATAATTATACCTACCACCAGAATAATGGGATCGATTTTGAGCAATTTTAAATTTGCGATTTTTCAAATTTTCAAACGCTTTTATCTCGCTTATTTGCAATGATAGCGCAAAACGAATGCTTATTTAGTATCAACAATAATTATACCTACCACCAGAGTTAATCAGGATCGATTTTGAGCAATTTTAAATTTGCGATTTTTCAAATTTTCAAACGCTTATATCTCGCTTATTTGCAATGATAGCGCAAAATGAATGCTTATATAGTATCAACAATAATTATACCTACCACTAGAATTAATGGGGATCGATTTTGAGCAATTTTAATTTTGCAATTTTTCAATTTTCAAACGCTTATATCTCGCTTATTTGCAATGATAGCGCAAAACGAATGCTTATTTAGTATCAACAATAATAATACCTACCACCAGAATTAATAAGGATCGTTTTTGAGCAATTAAAAATTTGCGATTTTTCAAATTTTCAAACGCTTATATCTCGCTTATTTGCAATGATAGCGCAAAACGAATGCTTATTTAGTATCAACAATAATTATACCTACCACCAGAATTAATCGGGATCGATTTTGAGCAATTTTAAATTTGCGATTTTTCAAATTTTCAAACGCTTATATCTCGCTTATTTGCAATGATAGCGCAAAACGAATGCTTATTTAGTATCAACAATAATTATACCTACCACCAGAATTTATAGGGATCGATTTTGAGCAATTTTAAATTTGCGATTTTTCAAATTTCAAACGCTTATATCTCGCTTATTTGCAATGATAGCGCAAAACGAATGCTTATTTAGTATCAACAATAATTATACCTACCACCAAAATTAATAGGGATCGATTTTGAGCAATGTTAAATTTGCGATTTTTCAAATTTTCAAACGCTTATATCTCGCTTATTTGCAATGATAGCGCAAAACGAATGCTTATTTAGTATCAACAATAATTATACCTACCACCAGAATTATTAAGGATCGATTTTGAGCAATTTTAAATTTGCGATTTTTCAAATTTTCAAACGCTTATATCTCGCTTATTTGCAATGATAGCGCAAAAAGAATGCTTATTTAGTATCAACAATAATTATATCTACCACCAGAATTAATTGGGATCGATTATGAGCAATTTTAAATTTGCGATTTTTCAAATTTTCAAACACTTATAACTCGCTTATTTGCAATGATAGCGCAAAACGAATGCTTATTTAGTATCAAAAATAATTATACCTACCACCAGAATTAATGGGGATCGATTTTGAGCAATTTTAAATTTGCGATTTTTCAAATTTTCAAACGCTTATATCTCGCTTATTTGCAATGATAGCGCAACACGAATGCTTATTTAGTATCAACAATAATTATACCTACCACCAGAATTAATGGGGATCGATTTTGAGCAATTTTAAATTTGCGATTTTTCAAATTTTCAAACGCTTATATCTCGCTTATTTGCAATGATAGCGCAAAACGAATGCTTATTTAGTATCAACAATAATTATACCTACCACCAGAATTAATGGGGATCGATTTTGAGCAATTTTAAATTTGCGATTTTTCAAATTTTCAAACGCTTATATCTCTCTTATTTGCAATGATAGCGCAAAACGAATGCTTATTTAGTAACAACAATAATTATACCTACCACCAGAATTAATGGGGATCGATTTTGAGCAATTTTAAATTTGCGATTTTTCAAATTTTCAAACGCTTATATCTCGCTTATTTGCAATGATAGCGCAAAACGAATGCTTATATAGTATCAACAATAATTATACCTACCACTAGAATTAATGGGGATCGATTTTGAGCAATTTTAATTTTGCGATTTTTCAAATTTTCAAACGCTTATATCTCGCTTATTTGCAATGATAGCGCAAAACGAATGCTTATTTAGTATCAACAATAATTATACCTACCACCAGAATTAATGGGGATCGATTTTGAGCAATTTTAAATTTGCGATTTTTCAAATTTTCAAACGCTTATATCTCGCTTATTTGCAATGATAGCGCAAAACGAATGCTTATTTAGTATCAACAATAATTATACCTACCACCAGAATTAATCGGGATCGATTTTGAGCAATTTTAAATTTGCGATTTTTCAAATTTTCAAACGCTTATATCTCGCTTATTTGCAATGATAGCGCAAAACGAATGCTTATTTAGTATCAACAATAATTATACCTACCACCAGAATTTATAAGGATCGATTTTGAGCAATTTTAAATTTGCGATTTTTCAAATTTTCAAGCGCTTTTATCTCGCTTATTTGCAATGATAGCGCAAAACGAATGCTTATTTAGTATCAACAATAATTATACCTACCACCAGAATTAATGGGGATCGATTTTGAGCAATTTTAAATTTGCGATTTTTCAAATTTTCAAACGCTTATATCTCGCTTATTTGCAATGATAGCGCAAAACGAATGCTTATTTAGTATCAACAATAATTATACCTACCACCAGAATTAATAAGGATCGATTTTGAGCAATTTAAAATTTGCGATTTTTCAAATTTTCAAACGCTTATATCTCGCTTATTTGCAATGATAGCGCATAACGAATGCTTATTTAGTATCAACAATAATTATACCTACCACCAGAATTATTGGAGATCGATTTTGAGCAATTTTAAATTTGCGATTTTTCAAATTTTCAAACGCTTATATCTCGCTTATTTGCAATGATAGCGCAAAACGAATGCTTATTTAGTATCAACAATAGTTATACCTACCACCAGAATTAATGGGGATCGATTTTGATTAATTTTAAATTTGCGATTTTTCAAATTTTCAAACGCTTATATCTCGCTTATTTGCAATGATAGCGCAAAACGAATGCTTATTTAGTATCAACAATAATTATACCTACCACCAGAATTAATGGGGATCGATTTTGATTAATTTTAAATTTGCGATTTTTCAAATTTTCAAACGCTTATATCTCGCTTATTTGCAATGATAGCGCAAAACGAATGCTTATTTAGTATCAACAATAATTAAACCTACCACCAGAATTAATAAGGATCGATTTTGAGCAATTTTAAATTTGCGATTTTTCAAATTTTCAAACGCTTATATCTCGCTTATTTGCAATGATAGCGCAAAACAAATGCTTATTTAGTATCAACAATAATTATACCTACCACCAGAATTAATGGGGATCGATTTTGAGCAATTTTAAATTTGCGATTTTTCAAATTTTCAAACGCTTATATCTCGCTTATTTGCAATGATAGCGCAAAACGAATGCTTATTTAGTATCAACAATAATTATACCTACCACCAGAATTAATAAGGATCGATTTTGAGCAATTTTAAATTTGCGATTTTTCAAATTTTCAAACGCTTATATCTCGCTTATTTGCAATGATAGCGCAAAACGAATGCTTATTTAGTATCAACAATAATTATACCTACCACCAGAATTAATGGATCGATTTTGAGCAATTTTAAATTTGCGATTTTTCAAATTTTCAAACGCTTATATCTCGCTTATTTGCAATGATAGCGCAAAAAGAATGCTTATTTAGTATCAACAATAATTATATCTACCACCAGAATTAATATGGATCGATTTTGAGCAATTTTTAATTTGCGATTTTTCAAATTTTCAAACGCTTATATCTCGCTTATTTGCAATGATAGCGCAAAACGAATGCTTATTTAGTATCAACAATAATTATACCTACCACCAGAATTAATAAGGATCGATTTTGAGCAATTTAAAATTTGCGATTTTTCAAATTTTCAAACGCTTATATCTCGCTTATTTGCAATGATAGCGCAAAACGAATGCTTATTTAGTATCAACAATAATTATACCTACCACCAGAATTAATGGGGATCGATTTTGAGCAATTTTAAATTTGCGATTTTTCAAATTTTCAAACGCTTATATCTCGCTTATTTGCAATGATAGCGCAAAACGAATGCTTATTTAGTATCAACAATAATTATACCTACCACCAGAATTAATGGGGATCGATTTTGAGCAATTTTAAATTTGCGATTTTTCAAATTTTCAAACGCTTATATCTCGCTTATTTGCAATGATAGCGCAAAACGAATGCTTATTTAGTATCAACAATAATTATACCTACCACCAGAATTAATGGGGATCGATTTTGAGCAATTTAAAATTTGCGATTTTTCAAATTTTCAAACGCTTATATCTCGCTTATTTGCAATGATAGCGCAAAAAGAATTCTTATATAGTATCAACAATAATTATACCTACCACCAGAATTAATGGGGATCGATTTTGAGCAATTTTAAATTTGCGATTTTTCAAATTTTCAAACGCTTATATCTCGCTTATTTGCAATGATAGCGCAAAACGAATGCTTTTTTTATTATCAACAATAATTATACCTACCACCAGAATTAATGGGGATCGATTTTGAGCAATTTTAAATTTGCGATTTTTCAAATTTTCAAACGCTTATATCTCGCTTATTTGCAATGATAGCGCAAAACGAATGCTTATTTAGTATCAACAATAATTATACCTACCACCAGAATTAATAAGGATCGATTTTGAGCAATTTTTAATTTGCGATTTTTCAAATTTTCAAACGCTTATATCTCGCTTATTTGCAATGATAGCGCAAAACAAATGCTTATTTAGTATCAACAATAATTATACCTACCACCAGAATTAATGGGGATCGATTTTGAGCAATTTTAAATTTGCGATTTTTCAAATTTTCAAACGCTTATATCTCGCTTATTTGCAATGATAGCGCAAAACGAATGCTTATTTAGTATCAACAATAATTATACCTACCACCAGAATTAATAAGGATCGATTTTGAGCAATTTTAAATTTGCGATTTTTCAAATTTTCAAACGCTTATATCTCGCTTATTTGCAATGATAGCGCAAAACGAATGCTTATTTAGTATCAACAATAATTATACCTACCACCAGAATTAATGGATCGATTTTGAGCAATTTTAAATTTGCGATTTTTCAAATTTTCAAACGCTTATATCTCGCTTATTTGCAATGATAGCGCAAAAAGAATGCTTATTTAGTATCAACAATAATTATATCTACCACCAGAATTAATATGGATCGATTTTGAGCAATTTTTAATTTGCGATTTTTCAAATTTTCAAACGCTTATATCTCGCTTATTTGCAATGATAGCGCAAAACGAATGCTTATTTAGTATCAACAATAATTATACCTACCACCAGAATTAATAAGGATCGATTTTGAGCAATTTAAAATTTGCGATTTTTCAAATTTTCAAACGCTTATATCTCGCTTATTTGCAATGATAGCGCAAAACGAATGCTTATTTAGTATCAACAATAATTATACCTACCACCAGAATTAATGGGGATCGATTTTGAGCAATTTTAAATTTGCGATTTTTCAAATTTTCAAACGCTTATATCTCGCTTATTTGCAATGATAGCGCAAAACGAATGCTTATTTAGTATCAACAATAATTATACCTACCACCAGAATTAATGGGGATCGATTTTGAGCAATTTTAAATTTGCGATTTTTCAAATTTTCAAACGCTTATATCTCGCTTATTTGCAATGATAGCGCAAAACGAATGCTTATTTAGTATCAACAATAATTATACCTACCACCAGAATTAATGGGGATCGATTTTGAGCAATTTAAAATTTGCGATTTTTCAAATTTTCAAACGCTTATATCTCGCTTATTTGCAATGATAGCGCAAAAAGAATTCTTATATAGTATCAACAATAATTATACCTACCACCAGAATTAATGGGGATCGATTTTGAGCAATTTTAAATTTGCGATTTTTCAAATTTTCAAACGCTTATATCTCGCTTATTTGCAATGATAGCGCAAAACGAATGCTTATTTAGTATCAACAATAATTATACCTACCACCAGAATTAATGGGGATCGATTTTGAGCAATTTTAAATTTGCGATTTTTCAAATTTTCAAACGCTTATATCTCGCTTATTTGCAATGATAGCGCAAAACGAATGCTTATTTAGTATCAACAATAATTATACCTACCACCAGAATTAATAAGGATCGATTTTGAGCAATTTTTAATTTGCGATTTTTCAAATTTTCAAACGCTTATATCTCGCTTATTTGCAATGATAGCGCAAAACGAATGCTTATTTAGTATCAACAATAATTATACCTACCACCAGAATTAATGGGGATTGATTTTGAGAAATTTTTAATTTGCGATTTTTCAAATTTTCAAACGCTTATATCTCGCTTATTTGCAATGATAGCGCAAAACGAATGCTTATTTAGTATCAAAAATAATTATACCTACCACCAGAATTAATGGGGATCGATTTTGAGCAATTTTAAATTTGCGATTTTTCAAATTTTCAAACGCTTATATCTCGCTTATTTGCAATGATAGCGCAAAACGAATGCTTATTTAGTATCAACAATAATTATACCTACAACCAGAATTAATAGGGATCGATTTTGAGCAATTTTAAATTTGCGATTTTTCAAATTTTCAAACGCTTATATCTCGCTTATTTGCAATGATAGCGCAAAACGAATGCTTATTTAGTATCAACAATAATTAAACCTACCACCAGAATTAATATGGATCGATTTTGAGCAATTTTTAATTTGCGATTTTTCAAATTTTCAAACGCTTATATCTCGCTTATTTGCAATGATAGCGCAAAACGAATGCTTATTTAGTATCAACAATAATTATACCTACCACCAGAATTAATGGGGATCGATTTTGAGCAATTTTAAATTTGCGATTTTTCAAATTTTCAAACGCTTATATCTCGCTTATTTGCAATGATAGCGCAAAACGAATGCTTATTTAGTATCAACAATAATTATACCTACCACCAGAATTAATGGGGATCGATTTTGAGCAATTTTAAATTTGCGATTTTTCAAATTTTCAAACGATTATATCTCGCTTATTTGCAATGATAGCGCAAAACGAATGCTTATTTAGTATCAACAATAATTATACCTACCACCAGAATTAATGGGGATCGATTTTGAGCAATTTTAAATTTGCGATTTTTCAAATTTTCAAACGCTTATATCTCGCTTATTTGCAATGATAGCGCAAGACGAATGCTTATTTAGTATCAACAATAATTATACCTACCACCAGAATTAATGGGGATCGATTTTGAGCAATTTTAAATTTGCGATTTTTCAAATTTTCAAACGCTTATATCTCGCTTATTTGCAATGATAGCGCAAAACGAATGCTTATTTAGTATCAACAATAATTATACCTACCACCAGAATTAATGGGGATCGATTTTGAGCAATTTTAAATTTGCGATTTTTCAAATTTTCAAACGCTTATATCTCGCTTATTTGCAATGATAGCGCAAAACGAATGCTTATTTAGTATCAACAATAATTATACCTACCACCAGAATTAATCGGGATCGATTTTGAGCAATTTTAAATTTGCGATTTTTCAAATTTTCAAACGCTTATATCTCGCTTATTTGCAATGATAGCGCAAAACGAATGCTTATTTAGTATCAACAATAATTATACCTACCACCAGAATTAATGGGGATCGATTTTGAGCAATTTTAAATTTGCGATTTTTCAAATTTTCAAACGCTTAGGGGAGACCCGGGCAAAGCGGCCACTCTAAGGGAATTTTATTTTTATATTTTTCAAATGTTAATTTGAAGAGACAATATTACGTGTATATTTAGCTTATTAAGTTACCTATCTGTTGGTATAAAGGTGCAGTACTATAAGTAGCTCCTTTTATTTTTTTATAATTTTTTTTTAGCTCTACCAAATGGCCACTTTGCCCACACGGGTAGGGCAAAGTGGCCACATGTGGCCACTTTGCCCGGCATTGTTTTAATAAATAGTAAACAGATTTATATCAATAATAGAAATGTATTGCAATGTAATTAGGCAAATAACATGGAAATGGCACAAAAAAGGCACAAAATTATTGAATGAAAAAATGGGAAAAAATAAATTTAACAAAGTAACTTGTTTCTGTTGTTCCTACAATATTTACACACGAAATAATCGTCCTCCTCCTCACATCCAGCGCAAGCTTCGTGGGCCCAGCGGCTGCAACCAGAGCATTTATCCATCCTTCACGACCCTTTGAACATGAATACAATTCATTGCAGTAGAGACAATCAGTGTCACTTTCATTGCTGTCAGATTGTTCATCAAATTGTAGTTGACGTGTCACCTTAACTCCACACTTTCCTTTTTGATATTTCTGTACTGCTTTTCTTACTGTGTTTGTAGTCTTCATTTTCCTTTTTGTCATCTTTCCTTTTCCTTCTTTCTCTTTCTTCTTCTCTTCCCTTGCTACTCGCCTCATTTCTTTTGCCTTTTCTTTTTCTTCTTTTTCCTTTTTTGCTTGTTCTAATTCCAATTTATATGAGCTTGAGGTCAGCACAGCAGCAGTTCCTTTTTTCCTTTTCGTTTTCTTTTTAACAACTGTTGTTTTTGGTAAAGGGATTATATCTATGGGGCTTACAGCGAAGGAAGGAAGGTCCTGTTTGTGAGCTGGAAGAGGTCCCAGGTTGTAGACTGGAGGGTGGATCTGGCTGGGGTCTCGAAGATGGTCCAGGTTGTAGATATTCTTGCCTAGCCTCAGTGTGATCTTGTGGGTCCTCGAGAAGTAGTCCTTCTTCTTCCACGTCTTCTTCAGCTGCCTCAAGTACGGGGTCTTCAGTCTGATGTGCTTCAAGCCCTTCTTGATTTGGTCTAGGCTGTTGAAGAGGCACATCAGTGCATTCGGCAGCAACGTAATCAGCTTCTGTAAAGACATCTTGGTCTAGCGGCACAATGCCGCACTTGCGAAATCCATTTATTGCTGTGGCTGGAGTTGCTGCTTTTAAGAAAGCTTCCCCAAGAAGTCGGCTAACTTGAAACTGGGTAACAACCCTTCCAGGATTGTTTTTTACATATTTTTCAATAGCTTGAACATAGAATGTGTTAAAAGGGCCCATAAACGAGACATCAAGAGGCTGCATTTTATGGCTACAGTGAGGCGGTAAACAAACCACGGTTGTGTGCTTCTCTCTCGCTTTTTCAATAAATGCCAGGTTTTTTGCATGGGTAGAATGACCATCTAATATTAACAACACTGGGTCGGCAGCTGATGGTTTGGCATGAGCAAGGAAATTGTCAAACCACTGAAGAAAAATATCGCTCTGCATCCAACCAGATGGGTGGCATGCAATCATTGTTCCTGGTGGAGCTCCATCTTGGAGCTCTGCTTTCATTCGAAGTCTTGGAAAAATAACGAATGGAGGAATGAAGTTTCCGCAAGCTGACATGCACACAACAAAGGTCGACAGCTGGCCTCTTTCTGCTGATGTCAGAGCTCCAACTTGTCTCCTACCCTTGAGAGCGAGAATCTTAGAGCTCTTTGATTGAACTGTTACGAGCCCAGTTTCATCTACATTAAAAACCCTGTGGGCAGGGTGGAAATGTTTCTCTTGAACGCCCTTAAGAATATTAAAAAACTTTGTCACGTTATGTTTATTGAATGCCTGAGCCCTTGCAGCAGAGGTCTGCTCTCGTTTCCTTAAACTAATTTTGGGGTGCCGATGTCTGAATCCAGCAACCCAATCTAAGCCAGCCATTTTGGTTTCTCTTTAAAAATTGTTCGGAATGCCATTTTTTTCAGCTACGCTGTATGCTAAACAGCGAAGATCTGAAATAGTGACACCAAAGAAACGAACCTCCAAATCCAATATGTGCCGCACCAGTTCTGCTTCTTGTTCTTCTGTGAAAACAGCACGGTACTTCCCCAGCACCTTTATGTTGCCCTTGGCATCAATATTCTTACCAAGGACCCTTCTCTTCAGAGTGTTTCTTGGAACGGAGAACGTTTTTGCCGCAGTTGAATAGGGCATTCCATCATTTGTGACCGCTTCTATAGCTCTCTGCATCGCACCCGCATCCCATGATTGCTGCTCGCTTTTCCTCTTGTATTTGTGGACCATTTCAAAACCTAAAACCATAAATATCTATGTAGGCCTACCTATAGACTATAATAATAAGCTATTACCTATTATATGAGGCAAAAATATGAGTCAAATTATACTAAAACCTGTTTAATACTTAATAATAATTAGTATTACAATTATAATCCACAAAAGGACTTCTGCCGGGCAAAGTGGCCATCATGGCCACTTTGCCCGTGGCCACTTTGCCCGAAGCGACGCCATTAATTAAAATCCCTCTATCCCTGCACCTACTGAAACCTACACAGTTGATTGAGATATTAAACTGAGCGTAAATACATGCAATTCTTAGCAATGCGGTTGATTAACTTAAGAAAATCACAGTAAAAGTACAAAGCGAATAGTATTAAGCACGTACCTTAGATCAGCAGTAGTAAAAACCAATGTTTTCTTCATAAAACTGACAAACGCAAGCGCATCGCACCCAAACTTCCTCACACAACTAACGGTGTCCTACTCATGTAGCTATCATGACTGAGGCTAGGGAACAGCACCTTACGGACCCAAAAACCTGGCCTGGCCACTTTGCCCGTGTTGGCCACTTTGCCCGGGTCTCCCCTATATCTCGCTTATTTGCAATGATAGCGCAAAACGAATGCTTATTAAGTATCAACAATAATTATACCTACCACCAGAATTAATGGGGATCGATTTTGAGCAATTTTAAATTTGCGATTTTTCAAATTTTCAAACGATTATATCTCGCTTATTTGCAATGATAGCGTAAAACGAATGCTTATTTAGTATCAACAATAATTATACCTACCACCAGAATTAATGGGGATCGATTTTGAGCAATTTTAAATTTGCGATTTTTCAAATTTTCAAACGCTTATATCTCGCTTATTTGCAATGATAGCGCAAAACGAATGCTTATTTAGTATCAACAATAATTATACCTACCAACAGAATTAATAAGGATCGATTTTGAGCAATTTTAAATTTGCGATTTTTCAAATTTTCAAACGCTTATATCTCGCTTATTTGCAATGATAGCGCAAAACGAATGCTTATTTAGTATCAACAATAATTATACCTACCACCAGAATTAATGGGGATCGATTTTGAGCAATTTTTAATTTGCGATTTTTCAAATTTTCAAACGCTTATATCTCGCTTATTTGCAATGATAGCGCAAAAAGAATGCTTATTTAGTATCAACAATAATTATACCTAACACCAGAATTAATAAGGATCGATTTTGAGCAATTTTAAATTTGCGATTTTTCAAATTTTCAAACGCTTATATCTCGCTTATTTGCAATGATAGTGCAAAACGAATGCTTATTTAGTATCAACAATAATTATACCTACCACCAGAGTTAATTGGGTTCGATTTTGAGTAATTTTAAATTTGCGATTTTTCAAATTTTCAAACGCTTATATCTCGCTTATTTGCAATGATAGCGCAAAACGAATGCTTATTTAGTATCAACAATAATTATACCTACCACCAGAATTAATGGGGATCGATATTGAAAAATTTAAAATTTGCGATTTTTCAAATTTTCAAACGCTTATATCTCGCTTATTTGCAATGATAGCGCAAAACGAATGCTTATTTAGTATCAACAATAATTATACCTACCACCAGAAGTAATGGGGATCGATTTTAAGCAATTTTAAATTTGCGATTTCTCAAATTTTCAAACGCTTATATCTCGCTTATTTGCAATGATAGCGCAAAACGAATGCTTATTTAGTATCAACAATAATTATACCTACCACCAGAATTAATGGGGATCGATTTTGAGCAATTTTAAATTTGCGATTTCTCAAATTTTCAAACGCTTATATCTCGCTTATTTGCAATGATAGCGCAAAACGAATGCTTATTTAGTATCAACAATAATTATACCTACCACCAGAATTAATGGGGATCGATTTTGAGCAATTTTAAATTTGCGATTTTTCAAATTTTCAAACGCTTATATCTCGCTTATTTGCAATGATAGCGCAAAACGAATGCTTATTTAGTATCAACAATAATTATACCTACCACCAGAATTAATGGGGATCGATTTTGAGCAATTTTAAATTTGCGATTTTTCAAATTTTCAAACGCTTATATCTCGCTTATTTGCAATGATAGCGCAAAACGAATGCTTATTTAGTATCAACAATAATTATACCTACCACCAGAATTAATTGGGTTCGATTTTGAGCAATTTTAAATTTGCGATTTTTCAAATTTTCAAACGCTTATATCTCGCTTATTTGCAATGATAGCGCAAAACGAATGCTTATTTAGTATCAACAATAATTATACCTACCACCAGAATTAATGGGGATCGATATTGAAAAATTTAAAATTTGCGATTTTTCAAATTTTCAAACGCTTATATCTCGCTTATTTGCAATGATAGCGCAAAACGAATGCTTATTTAGTATCAACAATAATTATACCTACCACCAGAATTAATGAGGATCGATTTTGAGCAATTTTAAATTTGCGATTTTTCAAATTTACAAACGCTTATATCTCGCTTATTTGCAATGATAGCGCAAAACGAATATTATTTAGTATCAACAATAATTATACCTACCACCAGAATTAATGGGGATCGATTTTGAGCAATTTTAAATTTGCGATTTTTCAAATTTTCAAACGCTTATATCTCGCTTATTTGCAATGATAGCGCAAAACGAATGCTTATTTAGTATCAACAATAATTATACCTACCACCAGAATTAATGGGGATCGATTTTGAGCAATTTTAAATTTGCGATTTTTCAAATTTTCAAACGCTTATATCTCGCTTATTTGCAATGATAGCGCAAAACGAATGCTTATTTAGTATCAACAATAATTATACCTACCACCAGAATTAATAAGGATCGATTTTGAGCAATTTTAAATTTGCGATTTTTCAAATTTTCAAACGCTTATATCTCGCTTATTTGCAATGATAGCGCAAAACGAATGCTTATTTAGTATCAACAATAATTATACCTACCACCAGAAGTAATGGGGATTGATTTTGAGCAATTTTAAATTTGCGATTTCTCAAATTTTCAAACGCTTATATCTCGCTTATTTGCAATGATAGCGCAAAACGAATGCTTATTTAGTATCAACAATAATTATACCTACCACCAGAATTAATTGGGTTCGATTTTGAGTAATTTTAAATTTGCGATTTTTCAAATTTTCAAACGCTTATATCTCGCTTATTTGCAATGATAGCGCAAAACGAATGCTTATTTAGTATCAACAATAATTATACCTACCACCAGAATTAATGAGGATCGATTTTGAGCAATTTTAAATTTGCGATTTTTCAAATTTACAAACGCTTATATCTCGCTTATTTGCAATGATAGCGCAAAACGAATATTATTTAGTATCAACAATAATTATACCTACCACCAGAATTAATGGGGATCGATTTTGAGCAATTTTAAATTTGCGATTTTTCAAATTTTCAAACGCTTATATCTCGCTTATTTGCAATGATAGCGCAAAACGAATGCTTATTTAGTATCAACAATAATTATACCTACCACCAGAATTAATAGGGATCGATTTTGAGCAATTTTAAATTTGCGATTTTTCAAATTTTCAAACGCTTATATCTCGCTTATTTGCAATGATAGCGCAAAACGAATGCTTATTTAGTATCAACAATAATTATACCTACCACCAGAATTAATAAGGATCGATTTTGAGCAATTTTAAATTTGCGATTTTTCAAATTTTCAAACGCTTATATCTCGCTTATTTACAATGATAGCGCAAAACGAATGCTTATTTAGTATCAACAATAATTATACCTACCATTAGAAGTAATGGGGATCGATTTTAAGCAATTTTAAATTTGCGATTTCTCAAATTTTCAAACGCTTATATCTCGCTTATTTGCAATGATAGCGCAAAACGAATGCTTATTTAGTATCAACAATAATTATACCTACCACCAGAATTAATGGGGATCGATATTGAAAAATTTAAAATTTGCGATTTTTCAAATTTTCAAACGCTTATATCTCGCTTATTTGCAATGATAGCGCAAAACGAATGCTTATTTAGTATCAACAATAATTATACCTACCACCAGAATTAATGAGGATCGATTTTGAGCAATTTTAAATATGCGATTTTTCAAATTTACAAACGCTTATATCTCGCTTATTTGCAATGATAGCGCAAAACGAATATTATTTAGTATCAACAATAATTATACCTACCACCAGAATTAATGGGGATCGATTTTGAGCAATTTTAAATTTGCGATTTTTCAAATTTTCAAACGCTTATATCTCGCTTATTTGCAATGATAGCGCAAAACGAATGCTTATTTAGTATCAACAATAATTATACCTACCACCAGAATTAATGGGGATCGATTTTGAGCAATTTTAAATTTGCGATTTTTCAAATTTTCAAACGCTTATATCTCGCTTATTTGCAATGATAGCGCAAAAGGAATGCTTATTTAGTATCAACAATAATTATACCTACCACCAGAATTAATAGGGATCGATTTTGAGCAATTTTAAATTTGCGATTTTTCAAATTTTCAAACGCTTATATCTCGCTTATTTGCAATGATAGCGCAAAACGAATGCTTATTTAGTATCAACAATAAATATACCTACCACCAGAATTAATGGGGATCGATTTTGAGCAATTTTAAATTTGCGATTTTTCAAATTTTCAAACGCTTAGGGGAGACCCGGGCAAAGCGGCCACTCTAAGGGAATTTTATTTTTATATTTTTCAAATGTTAATTTGAAGAGACAATATTACGTGTATAACTAGCTTATTAAGTTACCTATCTGTTGGTATAAAGGTGCAGTACTATAAGTAGCTCCTTTTATTTTTTTATAATTTTTTTTTAACTCTACCAAATGGCCACTTTGCCCACACGGGTAGGGCAAAGTGGCCACATGTGGCCACTTTGCCCGGCATTGTTTTAATAAATAGTAAACAGATTTATATCAATAATAGAAATGTATTGCAATGTAATTAGGCAAATAACATGGAAATGGCACAAAAAAGGCACAAAATTATTGAATGAAAAAATGGGAAAAAATAAATTTAACAAAGTAACTTGTTTCTGTTGTTCCTACAATATTTACACACGAAATAATCGTCCTCCTCCTCACATCCAGTGCAAGCTTCGTGGGCCCAGCGGCTGCAACCAGAGCATTTATCCATCCTTCACGACCCTTTGAACATGAATACAATTCATTGCAGTAGAGACAATCAGTGTCACTTTCATTGCTGTCAGATTGTTCATCAAATTGTAGTTGACGTGTCACCTTAACTCCACACTTTCCTTTTTGATATTTCTGTACTGCTTTTCTTACTGTGTTTGTAGTCTTCATTTTCCTTTTTGTCGTCTTTCCTTTTCCTTCTTTCTCTTTCTTCTTCTCTTCCCTTGCTACTCGCCTCATTTCTTTTGCCTTTTCTTTTTCTTCTTTTTCCTTTTTTGCTTGTTCTAATTCCAATTTATATGAGCTTGAGGTCAGCACAGCAGCAGTTCCTTTTTTCCTTTTCGTTTTCTTTTTAACAACTGTTGTTTTTGGTAAAGGGATTATATCTTTGGGGCTTACAGCGAAGGAAGGAAGGTCCTGTTTGTGAGCTGGAAGAGGTCCCAGGTTGTAGACTGGAGGGTGGATCTGGCTGGGGTCTCGAAGATGGTCCAGGTTGTAGATATTCTTGCCTAGCCTCAGTGTGATCTTGTGGGTCCTCGAGAAGTAGTCCTTCTTCTTCCACGTCTTCTTCAGCTGCCTCAAGTACGGGGTCTTCAGTCTGATGTGCTTCAAGCCCTTCTTGATTTGGTCTAGGCTGTTGAAGAGGCACATCAGTGCATTCGGCAGCAACGTAATCAGCTTCTGTAAAGACATCTTGGTCTAGCGGCACAATGCCGCACTTGCGAAATCCATTTATTGCTGTGGCTGGAGTTGCTGCTTTTAAGAAAGCTTCCCCAAGAAGTCGGCTAACTTGAAACTGGGTAACAACCCTTCCAGGATTGTTTTTTACATATTTTTCAATAGCTTGAACATAGAATGTGTTAAAAGGGCCCATAAACGAGACATCAAGAGGCTGCATTTTATGGCTACAGTGAGGCGGTAAACAAACCACGGTTGTGTGCTTCTCTCTCGCTTTTTCAATAAATGCCAGGTTTTTTGCATGGGTAGAATGACCATCTAATATTAACAACACTGGGTCGGCAGCTGATGGTTTGGCATGAGCAAGGAAATTGTCAAACCACTGAAGAAAAATATCGCTCTGCATCCAACCAGATGGGTGGCATGCAATCATTGTTCCTGGTGGAGCTCCATCTTGGAGCTCTGCTTTCATTCGAAGTCTTGGAAAAATAACGAATGGAGGAATGAAGTTTCCGCCAGCTGACATGCACACAACAAAGGTCGACAGCTGGCCTCTTTCTGCTGAAGTCAGAGCTCCAACTTGTCTCCTACCCTTGAGAGCGAGAATCTTAGAGCTCTTTGATTGAACTGTTACGAGCCCAGTTTCATCTACATTAAAAACCCTGTGGGCAGGGTGGAAATGTTTCTCTTGAACGCCCTTAAGAATATTAAAAAACTTTGTCACGTTATGTTTATTGAATGCCTGAGCCCTTGCAGCAGAGGTCTGCTCTCGTTTCCTTAAACTAATTTTGGGGTGCCGATGTCTGAATCCAGCAACCCAATCTAAGCCAGCCATTTTGGTTTCTCTTTAAAAATTGTTCGGAATGCCATTTTTTTCAGCTACGCTGTATGCTAAAAAGCGAAGATCTGAAATAGTGACACCAAAGAAACGAACCTCCAAATCCAATATGTGCCGCACCAGTTCTGCTTCTTGTTCTTCTGTGAAAACAGCACGGTACTTCCCCAGCACCTTTATGTTGCCCTTGGCATCAATATTCTTACCAAGGACCCTTCTCTTCAGAGTGTTTCTTGGAACGGAGAACGTTTTTGCCGCAGTTGAATAGGGCATTCCATCATTTGTGACCGCTTCTATAGCTCTCTGCATCGCACCCGCATCCCATGATTGCTGCTCGCTTTTCCTCTTGTATTTGTGGACCATTTCAAAACCTAAAACCATAAATATCTATGTAGGCCTACCTATAGACTATAATAATAAGCTATTACCTATTATATGAGGCAAAAATATGAGTCAAATTATACTAAAACCTGTTTAATACTTAATAATAATTAGTATTACAATTATAATCCACAAAAAGACTTCTGCCGGGTAAAGTGGCCATCATGGCCACTTTGCCCGTGGCCACTTTGCCCGAAGCGACGCCATTAATTAAAATCCCTCTATCCCTGCACCTACTGAAACCTACACAGTTGATTGAGATATTAAACTGAGCGTAAATACATGCAATTCTTAGCAATGCGGTTGATTAACTTAAGAAAATCACAGTAAAAGTACAAAGCGAATAGTATTAAGCACGTACCTTAGATCAGCAGTAGTAAAAACCAATGTTTTCTTCATAAAACTGACAAACGCAAGCGCATCGCACCCAAACTTCCTCACACAACTAACGGTGTCCTACTCATGTAGCTATCATGACTGAGGCTAGGGAACAGCACCTTACGGACCCAAAAACCTGGCCTGGCCACTTTGCCCGTGTTGGCCACTTTGCCCGGGTCTCCCCTATATCTCGCTTATTTGCAATGATAGCGCAAAACGAATGCTTATTTAGTATCAACAATAATTATACCTACCACCAGAATTAATGGGGATCGATTTTGAGCAATTTTAAATTTGCGATTTTTCAAATTTTCAAACGCTTATATCTCGCTTATTTGCAATGATAGCGCAAAACGAATGCTTATTTAGTATCAACAATAATTATACCTACCACCAGAATTAATGGGGATCGATTTTGAGCAATTTTAAATTTGCGATTTTTCAAATTTTCAAACGCTTATATCTCGCTTATTTGCAATGATAGCGCAAAAAAAATGCTTATGTAGTATCAACAATAATTATACCTAACACCAGAATTAATGGGGATCGATTTTGAGCAATTTAAAAATTTGCGATTTTTCAAATTTTCAAACGCTTATATCTCGCTTATTTGCAATGATAGCGCAAAACGAATGCTTATTTAGTATCAACAATAATTATACCTACCACCAGAATTAATGGGGATCGATTTTGAGCAATTTTAAATTTGCGATTTTTCAAATTTTCAAACGCTTATATCTCGCTTATTTGCAATGATAGCGCAAAACGAATGCTTATTTAGTATCAACAATAATTATACCTACCACCAGAATTAATGGGGATCGATTTTGAGCAATTTAAAAATTTGCGATTTTTCAAATTTTCAAACGCTTATATCTCGCTTATTTGCAATGATAGCGCAAAACGAATGCTTATTTAGTATCAACAATAATTATACCTACCACCAGAATTAATGGGGATCGATTTTGAGCAATTTTAAATTTGCGATTTTTCAAATTTTCAAACGCTTATATCTCGCTTATTTGCAATGATAGCGCAAAACGAATGCTTATTTAGTATCAACAATAATTATACCTACCACCAGAATTAATGGGGATCGATTTTGAGCAATTTTAAATTTGCGATTTTTCAAATTTTCAAACGCTTATATCTCGCTTATTTGCAATGATAGCGCAAAAAAAATGCTTATGTAGTATCAACAATAATTATACCTAACACCAGAATTAATGGGGATCGATTTTGAGCAATTTTAAATTTGCGATTTTTCAAATTTTCAAACGCTTATATCTCGCTTATTTGCAATGATAGTGCAAAACGAATGCTTATTTAGTATCAACAATAATTATACCTACCACCAGAATTAATGGGGATCGATTTTGAGCAATTTTAAATTTGCGATTTTTCAAATTTTCAAACGCTTATATCTCGCTTATTTGCAATGATAGCGCAAAACGAATGCTTATTTAGTATCAACAATAATTATACCTACCACCAGAATTAATGGGGATCGATATTGAAAAATTTTAAATTTGCGATTTTTCAAATTTTCAAACGCTTATATCTCGCTTATTTGCAATGATAGCGCAAAACGAATGCTTATTTAGTATTAACAATAATTATACCTACCACCAGAATTAATGGGGATCGATTTTGAGCAATTTTAAATTTGCGATTTTTCAAATTTTCAAACGCTTATATCTCGCTTATTTGCAATGATAGCGCAAAACGAATGCTTATTTAGTATCAACAATAATTATACCTACCACCAGAATTAATGGGGATCGATTTTGAGCAATTTTAAATTTGCGATTTTTCAAATTTTCAAACGCTTATATCTCGCTTATTTGCAATGATAGCGCAAAACGAATGCTTATTTAGTATCAACAATAATTATACCTACCACTAGAATTAATGGGGATCGATTTTGAGCAATTTTTAATTTGCGATTTTTCAAATTTTCAAACGCTTATATCTCGCTTATTTGCAATGATAGCGCAAAACGAATGCTTATTTAGTATCAACAATAATTATACCTACCACCAGAATTAATAAGGATCAATTTTGAGCAATTTTAAATTTGCGATTTTTCAAATTTTCAAACGCTTATATCTCGCTTATTTGCAATGATAGCGCAAAACGAATGCTTATTTAGTATCAACAATAATTATACCTACCACCAGAATTAATGATAATCGATTTTGAGCAATTTTAAATTTGCGATTTTTCAAATTTTCAAACGCTTATATCTCGCTTATTTGCAATGATAGCGCAAAACGAATGCTTATTTAGTATCAACAATAATTATACCTACCACCAGAAGTAATGGGGATCGATTTTGAGCAATTTTAAATTTGCGATTTTTCAAATTTTCAAACGCTTATATCTCGCTTATTTGCAATGATAGCGCAAAACGAATGCATATTTAGTATCAACAATAATTATACCTACCACCAGAATTAATGATAATCGATTTTGAGCAATTTTAAATTTGCGATTTTTCAAATTTTCAAACGCTTATATCTCGCTTATTTGCAATGATAGCGCAAAAAGAATGCTTATTTAGTATCAACAATAATTATACCTAACACCAGAATTAATGGGGATCGATTTTGAGCAATTTTAAATTTGCGATTTTTCAAATTTTCAAACGCTTATATCTCGCTTATTTGCAATGATAGCGCAAAACGAATGCTTATTTAGTATCAACAATAATTATACCTACCACCAGAATTAATGGGGATCGATTTTGAGCAATTTTAAATTTGCGATTTTTCAAATTTTCAAACGCTTATATCTCGCTTATTTGCAATGATAGCGCAAAACGAATGCTTATTTAGTATCAACAATAATTATACCTACCACCAGAATTAATGGGGATCGATTTTGAGCAATTTTAAATTTGCGATTTTTCAAATTTTCAAACGCTTAGGGGAGACCCGGGCAAAGCGGCCACTCTAAGGGAATTTTATTTTTACATTTTTCAAATGTTAATTTGAAGAGACAATATTACGTGTATAACTAGCTTATTAAGTTACCTATCTGTTGGTATAAAGGTGCAGTACTATAAGTAGCTCCTTTTATTTTTTTATAATTTTTTTTAACTCTACCAAATGGCCACTTTGCCCACACGGGTAGGGCAAAGTGGCCACATGTGGCCACTTTGCCCGGCATTGTTTTAATAAATAGTAAACAGATTTATATCAATAATAGAAATGTATTGCAATGTAATTAGGCAAATAACATGGAAATGGCACAAAAAAGGCACAAAATTATTGAATGAAAAAATGGGAAAAAATAAATTTAACAAAGTAACTTGTTTCTGTTGTTCCTACAATATTTACACACGAAATAATCGTCCTCCTCCTCACATCCAGCGCAAGCTTCGTGGGCCCAGCGGCTGCAACCAGAGCATTTATCCATCCTTCACGACCCTTTGAACATGAATACAATTCATTGCAGTAGAGACAATCAGTGTCACTTTCATTGCTGTCAGATTGTTCATCAAATTGTAGTTGACGTGTCACCTTAACTCCACACTTTCCTTTTTGATATTTCTGTACTGCTTTTCTTACTGTGTTTGTAGTCTTCATTTTCCTTTTTGTCGTCTTTCCTTTCCTTCTTTCTCTTTCTTCTTCTCTTCCCTTGCTACTCGCCTCATTTCTTTTGCCTTTTCTTTTTCTTCTTTTTCCTTTTTTGCTTGTTCTAATTCCAATTTATATGAGCTTGAGGTCAGCACAGCAGCAGTTCCTTTTTTCCTTTTCGTTTTCTTTTTAACAACTGTTGTTTTTGGTAAAGGGATTATATCTTTGGGGCTTACAGCGAAGGAAGGAAGGTCCTGTTTGTGAGCTGGAAGAGGTCCCAGGTTGTAGACTGGAGGGTGGATCTGGCTGGGGTCTCGAAGATGGTCCAGGTTGTAGATATTCTTGCCTAGCCTCAGTGTGATCTTGTGGGTCCTCGAGAAGTAGTCCTTCTTCTTCCACGTCTTCTTCAGCTGCCTCAAGTACGGGGTCTTCAGTCTGATGTGCTTCAAGCCCTTCTTGATTTGGTCTAGGCTGTTGAAGAGGCACATCAGTGCATTCGGCAGCAACGTAATCAGCTTCTGTAAAGACATCTTGGTCTAGCGGCACAATGCCGCACTTGCGAAATCCATTTATTGCTGTGGCTGGAGTTGCTGCTTTTAAGAAAGCTTCCCCAAGAAGTCGGCTAACTTGAAACTGGGTAACAACCCTTCCAGGATTGTTTTTTACATATTTTTCAATAGCTTGAACATAGAATGTGTTAAAAGGGCCCATAAACGAGACATCAAGAGGCTGCATTTTATGGCTACAGTGAGGCGGTAAACAAACCACGGTTGTGTGCTTCTCTCTCGCTTTTTCAATAAATGCCAGGTTTTTTGCATGGGTAGAATGACCATCTAATATTAACAACACTGGGTCGGCAGCTGATGGTTTGGCATGAGCAAGGAAATTGTCAAACCACTGAAGAAAAATATCGCTCTGCATCCAACCAGATGGGTGGCATGCAATCATTGTTCCTGGTGGAGCTCCATCTTGGAGCTCTGCTTTCATTCGAAGTCTTGGAAAAATAACGAATGGAGGAATGAAGTTTCCGCCAGCTGACATGCACACAACAAAGGTCGACAGCTGGCCTCTTTCTGCTGATGTCAGAGCTCCAACTTGTCTCCTACCCTTGAGAGCGAGAATCTTAGAGCTCTTTGATTGAACTGTTACGAGCCCAGTTTCATCTACATTAAAAACCCTGTGGGCAGGGTGGAAATGTTTCTCTTGAACGCCCTTAAGAATATTAAAAAACTTTGTCACGTTATGTTTATTGAATGCCTGAGCCCTTGCAGCAGAGGTCTGCTCTCGTTTCCTTAAACTAATTTTGGGGTGCCGATGTCTGAATCCAGCAACCCAATCTAAGCCAGCCATTTTGGTTTCTCTTTAAAAATTGTTCGGAATGCCATTTTTTTCAGCTACGCTGTATGCTAAACAGCGAAGATCTGAAATAGTGACACCAAAGAAACGAACCTCCAAATCCAATATGTGCCGCACCAGTTCTGCTTCTTGTTCTTCTGTGAAAACAGCACGGTACTTCCCCAGCACCTTTATGTTGCCCTTGGCATCAATATTCTTACCAAGGACCCTTCTCTTCAGAGTGTTTCTTGGAACGGAGAACGTTTTTGCCGCAGTTGAATAGGGCATTCCATCATTTGTGACCGCTTCTATAGCTCTCTGCATCGCACCCGCATCCCATGATTGCTGCTCGCTTTTCCTCTTGTATTTGTGGACCATTTCAAAACCTAAAACCATAAATATCTATGTAGGCCTACCTATAGACTATAATAATAAGCTATTACCTATTATATGAGGCAAAAATATGAGTCAAATTATACTAAAACCTGTTTAATACTTAATAATAATTAGTATTACAATTATAATCCACAAAAGGACTTCTGCCGGGCAAAGTGGATCATCATGGCCACTTTGCCCGTGGCCACTTTGCCCGAAGCGACGCCATTAATTAAAATCCCTCTATCCCTGCACCTACTGAAACCTACACAGTTGATTGAGATATTAAACTGAGCGTAAATACATAAAATTCTTAGCAATGCGGTTGATTAACTTAAGAAAATCACAGTAAAAGTACAAAGCGAATAGTATTAAGCACGTACCTTAGATCAGCAGTAGTAAAAACCAATGTTTTCTTCATAAAACTGACAAACGCAAGCGCATCGCACCCAAACTTCCTCACACAACTAACGGTGTCCTACTCATGTAGCTATCATGACTGAGGCTAGGGAACAGCACCTTACGGACCCAAAAACCTGGCCTGGCCACTTTGCCCGTGTTGGCCACTTTGCCCGGGTCTCCCCTATATCTCGCTTATTTGCAATGATAGCGCAAAACGAATGCTTATTTAGTATCAACAATAATTATACCTACCACCAGAATTAATGGGGATCGATTTTGAGCAATTTTAAATTTGCGATTTTTCAAATTTTCAAACGCTTATATCTCGCTTATTTGCAATGATAGCGCAAAACGAATGCTTATTTAGTATCAACAATAATTATACCTACCACCAGAATTAATGGGGATCGATTTTGAGCAATTTTATATTTGCGATTTTTCAAATTTTCAAACGCTTATATCTCGCTTATTTGCAATGATAGCGCAAAACGAATGCTTATTTAGTATCAACAATAATTATACCTACCACCAGAATTAATGGGGATCGATTTTGAGCAATTTTAAATTTGCGATTTTTCAAATTTTCAAACGCTTATATCTCGCTTATTTGCAATGATAGCGCAAAACGAATGCTTATTTAGTATCAACAATAATTATACCTACCACCAGAATTAATGGGGATCGATTTTGAGCAATTTTAAATTTGCGATTTTTCAAATTTTCAAACGCTTATATCTCGCTTATTTACAATGATAGCGCAAAAAAAATGCTTATGTAGTATCAACAATAATTATACCTAACACCAGAATTAATGGGGATCGATTTTGAGCAATTTTAAATTTGCGATTTTTCAAATTTTCAAACGCTTATATCTCGCTTATTTGCAATGATAGTGCAAAACGAATGCTTATTTAGTATCAACAATAATTATACCTACCAACAGACTTAATGGGGATCGATTTTGAGCAATTTTAAATTTGCGATTTTTCAAATTTTCAAACGCTTATATCTCGCTTATTTGCAATGATAGCGCAAAACGAATGCTTATTTAGTATCAACAATAATTATACCTACCACCAGAATTAATAAGGATCGATATTGAAAAATTTTAAATTTGCGATTTTTCAAATTTTCAAACGCTTATATCTCGCTTATTTGCAATGATAGCGCAAAACGAATGCTTATTTAGTATCAACAATAATTATACCTACCACCAGAATTAATGGGGATCGATTTTGAGCAATTTAAAAATTTGCGATTTTTCAAATTTTCAAACGCTTATATCTCGCTTATTTGCAATGATAGCGCAAAACGAATGCTTATTTAGTATCAACAATAATTATACCTACCACCAGAATTAATGGGGATCGATTTTGAGCAATTTTAAATTTGCGATTTTTCAAATTTTCAAACGCTTATATCTCGCTTATTTGCAATGATAGCGCAAAACGAATGCTTATTTAGTATCAACAATAATTATACCTACCACCAGAATTAATGGGGATCGATTTTGAGCAATTTTAAATTTGCGATTTTTCAAATTTTCAAACGCTTATATCTCGCTTATTTGCAATGATAGCGCAAAAAAAATGCTTATGTAGTATCAACAATAATTATACCTAACACCAGAATTAATGGGGATCGATTTTGAGCAATTTTAAATTTGCGATTTTTCAAATTTTCAAACGCTTATATCTCGCTTATTTGCAATGATAGTGCAAAACGAATGCTTATTTAGTATCAACAATAATTATACCTACCACCAGAATTAATGGGGATCGATTTTGAGCAATTTTAAATTTGCGATTTTTCAAATTTTCAAACGCTTATATCTCGCTTATTTGCAATGATAGCGCAAAAAGAATAATTATTTAGTATCAACAATAATTATACCTAACACCAGAATTAATGGGGATCGATTTTGAGCAATTTTAAATTTGCGATTTTTCAAATTTTCAAACGCTTATATCTCGCTTATTTGCAATGATAGCGCAAAACGAATAATTATTTAGTATCAACAATAATTATACCTACCACCAGAATTAATAAGGATCGATTTTGAGCAATTTTAAATTTGCGATTTTTCAAATTTTCAAACGCTTATATCTCGCTTATTTGCAATGATAGCGCAAAACGAATGCTTATTTAGTATCAACAATAATTATACCTACCACCAGAATTAATAAGGATCGATTTTGAGCAATTTTAAATTTGCGATTTTTCAAATTTTCAAACGCTTATATCTCGCTTATTTGCAATGATAGCGCAAAACGAATGCTTATTTAGTATCAACAATAATTATACCTACCACCAGAATTAATGGGGATCGATTTTGAGCAATTTTAAATTTGCGATTTTTCAAATTTTGAAACTCTTATATCTCGCTTATTTGCAATGATAGCGCAAAACGAATGCTTATTTAGTATCAACAATAATTATACCTACCACCAGAATTAATGGGGATCGATTTTGAGCAATTTTAAATTTGCGATTTTTCAAATTTTCAAACGCTTATATCTCGCTTATTTGCAATGATAGCGCAAAACGAATGCTTATTTAGTATCAACAATAATAATAACTACCACCAGAATTAATAGGGATCGATTTTGAGCAATTTTAAATTTGCGATTTTTCAAATTTTCAAACGCTTATATCTCGCTTATTTGCAATGATAGCGCAAAACGAATGCTTATTTAGTATCAACAATAATTATACCTACCACCAGAATTAATATGGATCGATTTTGAGCAATTTTAAATTTGCGATTTTTCAAATTTTCAAACGCTTATATCTCGCTTATTTGCAATGATAGCGCAAAACGAATGCTTATTTAGTATCAACAATAATTATACCTACCACCAGAATTAATAGGGATCGATTTTGAGCAATTTTAAATTTGCGATTTTTCAAATTTTCAAACGCTTATATCTCGCTTATTTGCAATGATAGCGCAAAACGAATGCTTATTTAGTATCAACAATAATTATACCTACCACCAGAATTAATGGGGATCGATTTTGAGCAATTTTAAATATGCGATTTTTCAAATTTTCAAACGCTTATATCTCGCTTATTTGCAATGATAGCGCAAAACGAATGCTTATTTAGTATCAACAATAATTATACCTACCACCAGAATTAATGGGGATCGATTTTGAGCAATTTTAAATTTGCCATTTTTCAAATTTTCAAACGCTTAGGGGAGACCCGGGCAAAGCGGCCACTCTAAGGGAATTTTATTTTTATATTTTTCAAATGTTAATTTGAAGAGACAATATTACGTGTATAACTAGCTTATTAAGTTACCTATCTGTTGGTATAAAGGTGCAGTACTATAAGTAGCTCCTTTTATTTTTTTATAATTTTTTTTTAACTCTACCAAATGGCCACTTTGCCCACACGGGTAGGGCAAAGTGGCCACATGTGGCCACTTTGCCCGGCATTGTTTTAATAAATAGTAAACAGATTTATATCAATAATAGAAATGTATTGCAATGTAATTAGGCAAATAACATGGAAATGGCACAAAAAAGGCACAAAATTATTGAATGAAAAAATGGGAAAAAATAAATTTAACAAAGTAACTTGTTTCTGTTGTTCCTACAATATTTACACACGAAATAATCGTCCTCCTCCTCACATCCAGCGCAAGCTTCGTGGGCCCAGCGGCTGCAACCAGAGCATTTATCCATCCTTCACGACCCTTTGAACATGAATACAATTCATTGCAGTAGAGACAATCAGTGTCACTTTCATTGCTGTCAGATTGTTCATCAAATTGTAGTTGACGTGTCACCTTAACTCCACACTTTCCTTTTTGATATTTCTGTACTGCTTTTCTTACTGTGTTTGTAGTCTTCATTTTCCTTTTTGTCGTCTTTCCTTTTCCTTCTTTCTCTTTCTTCTTCTCTTCCCTTGCTACTCGCCTCATTTCTTTTGCCTTTTCTTTTTCTTCTTTTTCCTTTTTTGCTTGTTCTAATTCCAATTTATATGAGCTTGAGGTCAGCACAGCAGCAGTTCCTTTTTTCCTTTTCGTTTTCTTTTTAACAACTGTTGTTTTTGGTAAAGGGATTATATCTTTGGGGCTTACAGCGAAGGAAGGAAGGTCCTGTTTGTGAGCTGGAAGAGGTCCCAGGTTGTAGACTGGAGGGTGGATCTGGCTGGGGTCTCGAAGATGGTCCAGGTTGTAGATATTCTTGCCTAGCCTCAGTGTGATCTTGTGGGTCCTCGAGAAGTAGTCCTTCTTCTTCCACGTCTTCTTCAGCTGCCTCAAGTACGGGGTCTTCAGTCTGATGTGCTTCAAGCCCTTCTTGATTTGGTCTAGGCTGTTGAAGAGGCACATCAGTGCATTCGGCAGCAACGTAATCAGCTTCTGTAAAGACATCTTGGTCTAGCGGCACAATGCCGCACTTGCGAAATCCATTTATTGCTGTGGCTGGAGTTGCTGCTTTTAAGAAAGCTTCCCCAAGAAGTCGGCTAACTTGAAACTGGGTAACAACCCTTCCAGGATTGTTTTTTACATATTTTTCAATAGCTTGAACATAGAATGTGTTAAAAGGGCCCATAAACGAGACATCAAGAGGCTGCATTTTATGGCTACAGTGAGGCGGTAAACAAACCACGGTTGTGTGCTTCTCTCTCGCTTTTTCAATAAATGCCAGGTTTTTTGCATGGGTAGAATGACCATCTATTATTAACAACACTGGGTCGGCAGCTGATGGTTTGGCATGAGCAAGGAAATTGTCAAACCACTGAAGAAAAATATCGCTCTGCATCCAACCAGATGGGTGGCATGCAATCATTGTTCCTGGTGGAGCTCCATCTTGGAGCTCTGCTTTCATTCGAAGTCTTGGAAAAATAACGAATGGAGGAATGAAGTTTCCGCCAGCTGACATGCACACAACAAAGGTCGACAGCTGGCCTCTTTCTGCTGATGTCAGAGCTCCAACTTGTCTCCTACCCTTGAGAGCGAGAATCTTAGAGCTCTTTGATTGAACTGTTACGAGCCCAGTTTCATCTACATTAAAAACCCTGTGGGCAGGGTGGAAATGTTTCTCTTGAACGCCCTTAAGAATATTAAAAAACTTTGTCACGTTATGTTTATTGAATGCCTGAGCCCTTGCAGCAGAGGTCTGCTCTCGTTTCCTTAAACTAATTTTGGGGTGCCGATGTCTGAATCCAGCAACCCAATCTAAGCCAGCCATTTTGGTTTCTCTTTAAAAATTGTTCGGAATGCCATTTTTTTCAGCTACGCTGTATGCTAAACAGCGAAGATCTGAAATAGTGACACCAAAGAAACGAACCTCCAAATCCAATATGTGCCGCACCAGTTCTGCTTCTTGTTCTTCTGTGAAAACAGCACGGTACTTCCCCAGCACCTTTATGTTGCCCTTGGCATCAATATTCTTACCAAGGACCCTTCTCTTCAGAGTGTTTCTTGGAACGGAGAACGTTTTTGCCGCAGTTGAATAGGGCATTCCATCATTTGTGACCGCTTCTATAGCTCTCTGCATCGCACCCGCATCCCATGATTGCTGCTCGCTTTTCCTCTTGTATTTGTGGACCATTTCAAAACCTAAAACCATAAATATCTATGTAGGCCTACCTATAGACTATAATAATAAGCTATTACCTATTATATGAGGCAAAAATATGAGTCAAATTATACTAAAACCTGTTTAATACTTAATAATAATTAGTATTACAATTATAATCCACAAAAGGACTTCTGCCGGGCAAAGTGGCCATCATGGCCACTTTGCCCGTGGCCACTTTGCCCGAAGCGACGCCATTAATTAAAATCCCTCTATCCCTGCACCTACTGAAACCTACACAGTTGATTGAGATATTAAACTGAGCGTAAATACATGCAATTCTTAGCAATGCGGTTGATTAACTTAAGAAAATCACAGTAAAAGTACAAAGCGAATAGTATTAAGCACGTACCTTAGATCAGCAGTAGTAAAAACCAATGTTTTCTTCATAAAACTGACAAACGCAAGCGCATCGCACCCAAACTTCCTCACACAACTAACGGTGTCCTACTCATGTAGCTATCATGACTGAGGCTAGGGAACAGCACCTTACGGACCCAAAAACCTGGCCTGGCCACTTTGCCCGTGTTGGCCACTTTGCCCGGGTCTCCCCTATATCTCGCTTATTTGCAATGATAGCGCAAAACGAATGCTTATTTAGTATCAACAATAATTATACCTACCACCAGAATTAATGGGGATCGATTTTGAGCAATTTTAAATTTGCGATTTTTCAAATTTTCAAACGCTTATATCTCGCTTATTTGCAATGATAGCGCAAAACGAATGCTTATTTAGTATCAACAATAATAATAACTACCACCAGAATTAATAGGGATCGATTTTGAGCAATTTTAAATTTGCGATTTTTCAAATTTTCAAACGCTTATATCTCGCTTATTTGCAATGATAGCGCAAAACGAATGCTTATTTAGTATCAACAATAATTATACCTACCACCAGAATTAATAGGGATCGATTTTGAGCAATTTTAAATTTGCGATTTTTCAAATTTTCAAACGCTTATATCTCGCTTATTTGCAATGATAGCGCAAAACGAATGCTTATTTAGTATCAACAATAATTTTACCTACCACCAGAATTAATGATAATCGATTTTGAGCAATTTTTAATTTGCGATTTTTCAAATTTTCAAACGCTTATATCTCGCTTATTTGCAATGATAGCGCAAAAAGAATGCTTATTTAGTATCAACAATAATTATACCTAACACCAGAATTAATGGGGATCGATTTTGAGCAATTTTAAATTTGCGATTTTTCAAATTTTCAAACGCTTATATCTCGCTTATTTGCAATGATAGTGCAAAACGAATGCTTATTTAGTATCAACAATAATTATACCTACCACCAGAATTAATAGGGATCGATTTTGAGCAATTTTAAATTTGCGATTTTTCAAATTTTCAAACGCTTATATCTCGCTTATTTGCAATGATAGCGCAAAACGAATGCTTATTTAGTATCAACAATAATTATACCTACCACCAGAATTAATAGGGATCGATTTTGAGCAATTTTAAATTTGCGATTTTTCAAATTTTCAAACGCTTATATCTCGCTTATTTGCAATGATAGCGCAAAACGAATGCTTATTTAGTATCAACAATAATTATACCTACCACCAGAATTAATGGGGATCGATTTTGAGCAATTTTAAATTTGCGATTTTTCAAATTTTCAAACGCTTATATCTCGCTTATTTGCAATGATAGCGCAAAACGAATGCTTATTTAGTATCAACAATAATTATACCTACCACCAGAATTAATATGGATCGATTTTGAGCAATTTTAAATTTGCGATTTTTCAAATTTTCAAACGCTTATATCTCGCTTATTTGCAATGATAGCGCAAAACGAATGCTTATTTAGTATCAACAATAATTATACCTACCACCAGAATTAATGGGGATCGATTTTGAGCAATTTTAAATTTGCGATTTTTCAAATTTTCAAACGCTTATATCTCGCTTATTTGCAATGATAGCGCAAAACGAATGCTTATTTAGTATCAACAATAATTAAACCTACCACCAGAATTAATGTTAATCGATTTTGAGCAATTTAAAATTTGCGATTTTTCAAATTTTCAAACGCTTATATCTCGCTTATTTGCAATGATAGCGCAAAAAGAATGCTTATTTAGTATCAACAATAATTATACCTAACACCAGAATTAATAGGGATCGATTTTGAGCAATTTTAAATTTGCGATTTTTCAAATTTTCAAACGCTTATATCTCGCTTATTTGCAATGATAGCGCAAAACGAATGCTTATTTAGTATCAACAATAATTATACCTACCACCAGAATTAATGGGGATCGATTTTGAGCAATTTTAAATTTGCGATTTTTCAAATTTTCAAACGCTTATATCTCGCTTATTTGCAATGATAGCGCAAAACGAATGCTTATTTAGTATCAACAATAATTAAACCTACCACCAGAATTAATGTTAATCGATTTTGAGCAATTTAAAATTTGCGATTTTTCAAATTTTCAAACGCTTATATCTCGCTTATACGCAATGATAGCGCAAAAAGAATGCTTATTTAGTATCAACAATAATTATACCTAACACCAGAATTAATGGGGATCGATTTTGAGCAATTTTAAATTTGCGATTTTTCAAATTTTCAAACGCTTATATCTCGCTTATTTGCAATGATAGCGCAAAACGAATGCTTATTTAGTATCAACAATAATTATACCTACCACCAGAATTAATGGGGATCGATTTTGAGCAATTTTAAATTTGCGATTTTTCAAATTTTCAAACGCTTATATCTCGCTTATTTGCAATGATAGCGCAAAACGAATGCTTATTTAGTATCAACAATAATTATACCTACCACCAGAATTAATGAGGATCGATTTTGAGCAATTTTAAATTTGCGATTTTTCAAATTTTCAAACGCTTATATCTCGCTTATTTGCAATGATAGCGCAAAACGAATGCTTATTTAGTATCAACAATAATTAAACCTACCACCAGAATTAATGGGGATCGATTTTGAGCAATTTTAAATTTGCGATTTTTCAAATTTTCAAACGCTTATATCTCGCTTATTTTCAATGATAGCGCAAAACGAATGCTTATTTAGTATCAACAATAATTATACCTACCACCAGAATTAATGGGGATCGATTTTGAGCAATTTTAAATTTGCGATTTTTCAAATTTTCAAACGCTTATATCTCGCTTATTTGCAATGATAGCGCAAAACGAATGCTTATTTAGTATCAACAATAATTTTACCTACCACCAGAATTAATGATAATCGATTTTGAGCAATTTTTAATTTGCGATTTTTCAAATTTTCAAACGCTTATATCTCGCTTATTTGCAATGATAGCGCAAAAAGAATGCTTATTTAGTATCAACAATAATTATACCTAACACCAGAATTAATGGGGATCGATTTTGAGCAATTTTAAATTTGCGATTTTTCAAATTTTCAAACGCTTATATCTCGCTTATTTGCAATGATAGTGCAAAACGAATGCTTATTTAGTATCAACAATAATTATACCTACCACCAGAATTAATAGGGATCGATTTTGAGCAATTTTAAATTTGCGATTTTTCAAATTTTCAAACGCTTATATCTCGCTTATTTGCAATGATAGCGCAAAACGAATGCTTATTTAGTATCAACAATAATTATACCTACCACCAGAATTAATAGGGATCGATTTTGAGCAATTTTAAATTTGCGATTTTTCAAATTTTCAAACGCTTATATCTCGCTTATTTGCAATGATAGCGCAAAACGAATGCTTATTTAGTATCAACAATAATTATACCTACCACCAGAATTAATGGGGATCGATTTTGAGCAATTTTAAATTTGCGATTTTTCAAATTTTCAAACGCTTATATCTCGCTTATTTGCAATGATAGCGCAAAACGAATGCTTATTTAGTATCAACAATAATTATACCTACCACCAGAATTAATATGGATCGATTTTGAGCAATTTTAAATTTGCGATTTTTCAAATTTTCAAACGCTTATATCTCGCTTATTTGCAATGATAGCGCAAAACGAATGCTTATTTAGTATCAACAATAATTATACCTACCACCAGAATTAATGGGGATCGATTTTGAGCAATTTTAAATTTGCGATTTTTCAAATTTTCAAACGCTTATATCTCGCTTATTTGCAATGATAGCGCAAAACGAATGCTTATTTAGTATCAACAATAATTAAACCTACCACCAGAATTAATGTTAATCGATTTTGAGCAATTTAAAATTTGCGATTTTTCAAATTTTCAAACGCTTATATCTCGCTTATTTGCAATGATAGCGCAAAAAGAATGCTTATTTAGTATCAACAATAATTATACCTAACACCAGAATTAATAGGGATCGATTTTGAGCAATTTTAAATTTGCGATTTTTCAAATTTTCAAACGCTTATATCTCGCTTATTTGCAATGATAGCGCAAAACGAATGCTTATTTAGTATCAACAATAATTATACCTACCACCAGAATTAATGGGGATCGATTTTGAGCAATTTTAAATTTGCGATTTTTCAAATTTTCAAACGCTTATATCTCGCTTATTTGCAATGATAGCGCAAAACGAATGCTTATTTAGTATCAACAATAATTATACCTACCACCAGAATTAATGAGGATCGATTTTGAGCAATTTTAAATTTGCGATTTTTCAAATTTTCAAACGCTTATATCTCGCTTATTTGCAATGATAGCGCAAAACGAATGCTTATTTAGTATCAACAATAATTAAACCTACCACCAGAATTAATGGGGATCGATTTTGAGCAATTTTAAATTTGCGATTTTTCAAATTTTCAAACGCTTATATCTCGCTTATTTTCAATGATAGCGCAAAACGAATGCTTATTTAGTATCAACAATAATTATACCTACCACCAGAATTAATGGGGATCGATTTTGAGCAATTTTAAATTTGCGATTTTTCAAATTTTCAAACGCTTATATCTCGCTTATTTGCAATGATAGCGCAAAACGAATGCTTATTTAGTATCAACAATAATTATACCTACCACCAGAATTAATAAGGATCGATTTTGAGCAATTTTAAATTTGCGATTTTTCAAATTTTCAAACGCTTATATCTCGCTTATTTGCAATGATAGCGCAAAACGAATGCTTATTTAGTATCAACAATAATTATACCTACCACCAGAATTAATGGGGATCGATTTTGAGCAATTTTAAATTTGCGATTTTTCAAATTTTCAAACGCTTAGGGGAGACCCGGGCAAAGCGGCCACTCTAAGGGAATTTTATTTTTATATTTTTCAAATGTTAATTTGAAGAGACAATATTACGTGTATAACTAGCTTATTAAGTTACCTATCTGTTGGTATAAAGGTGCAGTACTATAAGTAGCTCCTTTTATTTTTTTATAATTTTTTTTTAACTCTACCAAATGGCCACTTTGCCCACACGGGTAGGGCAAAGTGGCCACATGTGGCCACTTTGCCCGGCATTGTTTTAATAAATAGTAAACAGATTTATATCAATAATAGAAATATATTGCAATGTAATTAGGCAAATAACATGGAAATGGCACAAAAAAGGCACAAAATTATTGAATGAAAAAATGGGAAAAAATAAATTTAACAAAGTAACTTGTTTCTGTTGTTCCTACAATATTTACACACGAAATAATCGTCCTCCTCCTCACATCCAGCGCAAGCTTCGTGGGCCCAGCGGCTGCAACCAGAGCATTTATCCATCCTTCACGACCCTTTGAACATGAATACAATTCATTGCAGTAGAGACAATCAGTGTCACTTTCATTGCTGTCAGATTGTTCATCAAATTGTAGTTGACGTGTCACCTTAACTCCACACTTTCCTTTTTGATATTTCTGTACTGTTTTTCTTACTGTGTTTGTAGTCTTCATTTTCCTTTTTGTCGTCTTTCCTTTTCCTTCTTTCTCTTTCTTCTTCTCTTCCCTTGCTACTCGCCTCATTTCTTTTGCCTTTTCTTTTTCTTCTTTTTCCTTTTTTGCTTGTTCTAATTCCAATTTATATGAGCTTGAGGTCAGCACAGCAGCAGTTCCTTTTTTCCTTTTCGTTTTCTTTTTAACAACTGTTGTTTTTGGTAAAGGGATTATATCTTTGGGGCTTACAGCGAAGGAAGGAAGGTCCTGTTTGTGAGCTGGAAGAGGTCCCAGGTTGTAGACTGGAGGGTGGATCTGGCTGGGGTCTCGAAGATGGTCCAGGTTGTAGATATTCTTGCCTAGCCTCAGTGTGATCTTGTGGGTCCTCGAGAAGTAGTCCTTCTTCTTCCACGTCTTCTTCAGCTGCCTCAAGTACGGGGTCTTCAGTCTGATGTGCTTCAAGCCCTTCTTGATTTGGTCTAGGCTGTTGAAGAGGCACATCAGTGCATTCGGCAGCAACGTAATCAGCTTCTGTAAAGACATCTTGGTCTAGCGGCACAATGCCGCACTTGCGAAATCCATTTATTGCTGTGGCTGGAGTTGCTGCTTTTAAGAAAGCTTCCCCAAGAAGTCGGCTAACTTGAAACTGGGTAACAACCCTTCCAGGATTGTTTTTTACATATTTTTCAATAGCTTGAACATAGAATGTGTTAAAAGGGCCCATAAACGAGACATCAAGAGGCTGCATTTTATGGCTACAGTGAGGCGGTAAACAAACCACGGTTGTGTGCTTCTCTCTCGCTTTTTCAATAAATGCCAGGTTTTTTGCATGGGTAGAATGACCATCTAATATTAACAACACTGGGTCGGCAGCTGATGGTTTGGCATGAGCAAGGAAATTGTCAAACCACTGAAGAAAAATATCGCTCTGCATCCAACCAGATGGGTGGCATGCAATCATTGTTCCTGGTGGAGCTCCATCTTGGAGCTCTGCTTTCATTCGAAGTCTTGGAAAAATAACGAATGGAGGAATGAAGTTTCCGCCAGCTGACATGCACACAACAAAGGTCGACAGCTGGCCTCTTTCTGCTGAAGTCAGAGCTCCAACTTGTCTCCTACCCTTGAGAGCGAGAATCTTAGAGCTCTTTGATTGAACTGTTACGAGCCCAGTTTCATCTACATTAAAAACCCTGTGGGCAGGGTGGAAATGTTTCTCTTGAACGCCCTTAAGAATATTAAAAAACTTTGTCACGTTATGTTTATTGAATGCCTGAGCCCTTGCAGCAGAGGTCTGCTCTCGTTTCCTTAAACTAATTTTGGGGTGCCGATGTCTGAATCCAGCAACCCAATCTAAGCCAGCCATTTTGGTTTCTCTTTAAAAATTGTTCGGAATGCCATTTTTTTCAGCTACGCTGTATGCTAAACAGCGAAGATCTGAAATAGTGACACCAAAGAAACGAACCTCCAAATCCAATATGTGCCGCACCAGTTGTGCTTCTTGTTCTTCTGTGAAAACAGCACGGTACTTCCCCAGCACCTTTATGTTGCCCTTGGCATCAATATTCTTACCAAGGACCCTTCTCTTCAGAGTGTTTCTTGGAACGGAGAACGTTTTTGCCGCAGTTGAATAGGGCATTCCATCATTTGTGACCGCTTCTATAGCTCTCTGCATCGCACCCGCATCCCATGATTGCTGCTCGCTTTTCCTCTTGTATTTGTGGACCATTTCAAAACCTAAAACCATAAATATCTATGTAGGCCTACCTATAGACTATAATAATAAGCTATTACCTATTATATGAGGCAAAAATATGAGTCAAATTATACTAAAACCTGTTTAATACTTAATAATAATTAGTATTACAATTATAATCCACAAAAGGACTTCTGCCGGGCAAAGTGGCCATCATGGCCACTTTGCCCGTGGCCACTTTGCCCGAAGCGACGCCATTAATTAAAATCCCTCTATCCCTGCACCTACTGAAACCTACACAGTTGATTGAGATATTAAACTGAGCGTAAATACATGCAATTCTTAGCAATGCGGTTGATTAACTTAAGAAAATCACAGTAAAAGTACAAAGCGAATAGTATTAAGCACGTACCTTAGATCAGCAGTAGTAAAAACCAATGTTTTCTTCATAAAACTGACAAACGCAAGCGCATCGCACCCAAACTTCCTCACACAACTAACGGTGTCCTACTCATGTAGCTATCATGACTGAGGCTAGGGAACAGCACCTTACGGACCCAAAAACCTGGCCTGGCCACTTTGCCCGTGTTGGCCACTTTGCCCGGGTCTCCCCTATATCTCGCTTATTTGCAATGATAGCGCAAAACGAATGCTTATTTAGTATCAACAATAATTATACCTACCACCAGAATTAATGGGGATCGATTTTGAGCAATTTTAAATTTGCGATTTTTCAAATTTTCAAACGCTTATATCTCGCTTATTTGCAATGATAGCGCAAAACGAATGCTTATTTAGTATCAACAATAATTATACCTACCAACAGAATTAATAGGGATCGATTTTGAGCTATTTTAAATTTGCAATTTTTCAAATTTTCAAACGCTTATATCTCGCTTATTTGCAATGATCGCGCAAAACGAATGCTTATTTAGTATCAACAATAATTATACCTACCACCAGAATTAATAGGGATCGATTTTGAGCAATTTTAAATTTGCGATTTTTCAAATTTTCAAACGCTTATATCTCGCTTATTTGCAATGATAGCGCAAAACGAATGCTTATTTAGTATCAACAATAATTATACCTACCACCAGAATTAATGGGGATCGATTTTGAGCAATTTTAAATTTGCGATTTTTCAAATTTTCAAACGCTTATATCTCGCTTATTTGCAATGATAGCGCAAAAAGAATGCTTATTTAGTATCAACAATAATTATACCTAACACCAGAATTAATTGGGATCGATTTTGAGCAATTTTAAATTTGCGATTTTTCAAATTTTCAAACGCTTATATCTCGCTTATTTGCAATGATAGTGCAAAACGAATGCTTATTTAGTATCAACAATAATTATACCTACCACCAGAATTAATAAGCATCGATTTTGAGCAATTTTAAATTTGCGATTTTTCAAATTTTCAAACGCTTATATCTCGCTTAATTGCAATGATAGCGCAAAACGAATGCTTATTTAGTATCAACAATAATTATACCTACCACCAGAATTAATGGGGATCGATTTTGAGCAATGTTAAATTTGCGATTTTTCAAATTTTCAAACGCTTATATCTCGCTTATTTGCAATGATAGCGCAAAACGAATGCTTATTTAGTATCAACAATAATTATACCTACCACCAGAATTAATGGGGATCGATTTTGAGCAATTTTAAATTTGCGATTTTTCAAATTTTCAAACGCTTATATCTCGCTTATTTGCAATGATAGCGCAAAACGAATATTATTTAGTATCAACAATAATTATACCTACCACCAGAATTAATGGGGATCGATTTTGAGCAATTTTAAATTTGCGATTTTTCAAATTTTCAAACGCTTATATCTCGCTTATTTGCAATGATAGCGCAAAACGAATATTATTTAGTATCAACAATAATTATACCTACCACCAGAATTAATGGGGATCGATTTTGAGCAATTTTAAATTTGCGATTTTTCAAATTTTCAAACGCTTATATCTCGCTTATTTGCAATGATAGCGCAAAACGAATGCTTATTTAGTATCAACAATAATTATACCTACCACCAGAATTAATGATAATCGATTTTGAGCAATTTTAAATTTGCGATTTTTCAAATTTCAAACGCTTATATCTCGCTTATTTGCAATGATAGCGCAAAAAGAATGCTTATTTAGTATCAACAATAATTATACCTAACACCAGAATTAATGGGGATCGATTTTGAGCAATTTCAAATTTGCGATTTTTCAAATTTTCAAACGCTTATATCTCGCTTATTTGCAATGATAGCGCAAAACGAATGCTTATTTAGTATCAACAATAATTATACCTACCACCAGAATTAATAAGGATCGATTTTGAGCAATTTTAAATTTGCGATTTTTCAAATTTTCAAACGCTTATATCTCGCTTATTTGCAATGATAGCGCAAAACGAATGCTTATTTAGTATCAACAATAATTATACCTACCACCAGAATTAATAAGGATCGATTTTGAGCAATTTTAAATTTGCGATTTTTCAAATTTTCAAACGCTTATATCTCGCTTATTTGCAATGATAGCGCAAAACGAATGCTTATTTAGTATCAACAATAATTATACCTACCACCAGAATTAATGGGGATCGATTTTGAGCAATTTTAAATTTGCGATTTTTCAAATTTTCAAACGCTTATATCTCGCTTATTTGCAATGATAGCGCAAAACGAATGCTTATTTAGTATCAACAATAATTATACCTACCACCAGAATTAATAAGGATCGATTTTGAGCAATTTTAAATTTGCGATTTTTCAAATTTTCAAACGCTTATATCTCGCTTATTTGCAATGATAGCGCAAAACGAATGCTTATTTAGTATCAACAATAATTAAACCTACCACCAGAATTAATGGGGATCGATTTTGAGCAATTTTAAATTTGCGATTTTTCAAATTTTCAAACGCTTATATCTCGCTTATTTTCAATGATAGCGCAAAACGAATGCTTATTTAGTATCAACAATAATTATACCTACCACCAGAATTAATAAGGATCGATTTTGAGCAATTTTAAATTTGCGATTTTTCAAATTTTCAAACGCTTATATCTCGCTTATTTGCAATGATAGCGCAAAACGAATGCTTATTTAGTATCAACAATAATTATACCTACCACCAGAATTAATGGGGATCGATTTTGAGCAATTTTAAATTTGCGATTTTTCAAATTTTCAAACGCTTATATCTCGCTTATTTGCAATGATAGCGCAAAACGAATGCTTATTTAGTATCAACAATAATTATACCTACCACCAGAATTAATAAGGATCGATTTTGAGCAATTTTAAATTTGCGATTTTTCAAATTTTCAAACACAATTTCAAATTGTCAAAGGACAAACCTTATTTCCGTCAGTTTATCGAGGTATGATCAAAAAAAAGGTAAAAAACGAATGAAATCACCGATATTTCAATCTTCTTCCTATATTTACCCCTTATTTTACGTCACTTTTTGAAAGGTATGGCCGAAAATAGTTTCGAAAATGGATAATTTCACCGAAATTTCAATTTTTATCCACTATTTCGCCCTTATGTTCGTTATTTTTTCACGGACGAACAGACGCACGGACGAGCAAAGGCACGGGCGAACAGATGCACGGACGAACAGACGCATGGATGTACAGACGCACGGACAAAAAGACGCAGAGACAAAAAGACGCACGGACGAACAGACGCGCGAACGAACAGACGCACGGACAAACAGACACACGGACAATCAGACACATGGACGAACAGACGCACGGACGAACAGATGCACGGACGAACAGACGCACGGATGAACAGACGCACGGACGAAAAAACACACGGACGAAAAAACGCACGGATGAACAGACTCTATCTACATGCCGAATTTCAAGTGTCTATATTGTTGGGAAAGGATTCAAAATAATTATTGAAAATCGGATCAGTTACTGATTGTAGAGACGCCCTGTGTCGAACCCAGGACACATTGACAGCTGGGAATGCACAGTTTGATTTGTATACACCTTATCTTTGTCAGTGCAAAGCTTGAAGTCTTTATCGTGCCGGGAAGTACCTATAATTTGTTTCCGTTATCTCCGTAAGAAATGCATTGAGGAATATAAATGGCCCTCTGGGATCGAACCAAGGACCATCAGCGAATATGTAAAATTTGATCCTGAAATTTATTATTGATCTCCAACTCCATGCCGAATTTCAAGTTTCCATGCCATCGGGAAAGGGTCTAAACAAAATCTTTAAAATCGCCACAATGCAACTTAAACAGCCAATTTTTGCCCCGACCTAGCATCGAACCCAGGATAATTTCCGTAAAACTCATTTATGTTTTCGATAGATCATGACCATATCTATAGGCTCCTTGAGTTTTGATTTGCTACCTATCCGGAATGTATTTTTTTTAATTCCCGAAAATCAAAGCAATGCGTTTAAACGGGAAAAATCTTGACTTTGAGGCCCTCTGGAATCGAACCCATGACACTGAAGTTCAAAATCGCAATTTTTCTGGAGGTTATACGTTATGGCCAATATGTCGTAAAAATTTCAAGTCATTGACGCTAGTGGTTTAGCCTGTGACTTTGTATCCTCTCTATATATATATATCTATCTATTATACGAGTAAAATGTAGCTTGCATACTGCAAGCAGATCGACAACACTAATTTCATGTCGGCATCATATCGGGACGGCTCTCAAATGAAAAAAAAGGTATTGAAAATATTCTTAAAATTAGCTTCAATTTAATCGTCTGGCATCGAACCCGGGTCTTCCTGGTAAACTTAATATGCAGCACAACAGAAAATCACCATCTCTTACTATGTGTGAAAATTCAAGCAGAAGTATTGGCTGCAACTGCCTCAAACGACGTTATACTTTTCAATAATGTAAATGGCTCTCTGGATTCGAACCAAGGAAGATCTAGGAAATTTAAAACATGTTTTTAAAATGTATCTATGCTCTCTATCTATATGCCTAATTTCATGTTTTATTATTATTGGGAACGGGTTTAAATTCATTCTTAAAAATCGGTTAATTTACTGATTGTAGAGACGCCTGGTGTCGAACCCAGGAAATATTGGTATCTGTGAATGGATAGTATGACTTTTTAGGTCTTCATCTTATTTCATACAAAGTTTGAAGTAGATATCATGCCGGGAAGTACCTAAAACCGTTTTCTGTTATCTCCATAAGAAATGCATTGAGGAATGTAAATGGCTCTCTGGGTTCGAACCAAGGACCATCAGCGAATGTAAAAAATTTGATTATTAAATATATTTATGATATCTAAACCCATGCCGATTTTAAAGGTTCCATGCCATCGGGAATAGGCCCAAAAAAAATCTTAAATATCGCCACAATGCATTTTAAACGGCCGATTTTTGCCTTGACCTAGCATCGAACCCAGGTTATTTTCCGTAAAACTCATTTATGTTTTCGATAGATCATGACCATATGTAAAGGCTCCTAGAGTATCGATTCTCTACCTATCCGGGAAGTATTTTTTAAAAATTCCCGAAAATCTAAGCAATGCATTCAAACGGGAAAAATCGGGACTTTCGGGCCCTCTGGAATCGAACCCATGACACTGAGGATCAAAATCACAATTTTTCTTTCGGTTAATTGTTATGGCCAATACGCAGTAAAAATTTGAACTCAATCACGCTTGTGGTTTAGGCTGTGAATTTGTATCCTATCTATCTATATACCTATCTATATATATGAACTAGTAAATGGGTGCTTGCAAACTGCAAGCAAAGAATATTATGAAGGGATGTGTGTCTTTTTAATTATACTACTGTCTATCGTATACCTAGTTTTCAAATATGAGATCGAGTTTCATCTAATAATATAATAATTATTTCGAAAGCCTTTCACGTTTAATTGAGACGGGAGTTTTGCAGTTGAGACCTTAAAGAATACGCATACGTAAAATTAAATTAAAGAAATGCGCCAAACAAATTTAAGTAATAATAAAAGTCTTCGTAAGATAAAAAGGCGAGAAATCGATAGATGATTCGTTACCTGTAGTACTCGGTTCAGTGCAAGGCATACTTCAATTGAATCCTATGCACATTAAATGGCGTCTAAAGCGGCACAATGAGCTCCGTTTCTAATTAAATAAACAAATAGGAATTAGGCAATGTAGTTGAATAATTTTGAAGAATGTAGAAAAAGAAGTTGAATTTAAAGCCCGTATGGAGATGTTGGGAAAATATTTTGCATACGATGATAAACGCAGAAATTGTTTTTACTTACAAAAATTATCCAGCTAACACGTAGAACTACATAATCCGAAGGTCGTTCAAGGTTTTAGGACGTCCCCCTTTGGATTTCAAAGGCCTTCTACGCTTATTTGATACGGGAGATTTGGAGTTGATTCCTAATGAATGTGCATTTGTAAAATTAATTTAAGAAAATACGCCAATCAAAGCAAAGTTAGAATAAAAATCTGCATAAGATAAAAATGCGGAAAATAAATAGACGATTACCTGTGAAGTATTCGGTTCAGTGCCAGACATAATGAAATTGAATCCTATGTTCATTAAATGGCGTCTACCACGACAATGAGCTCTGTTTCTAATTATATAAACAAACAAATATGCTACAGACAACGTATCTATGTAAATAATTTTGAAAAACGTAGAAAAAGAACTTAATTCTAAAGCCCGTTTGCAGAATATGGAAAAATAATTTGAGGTGAATACAATAGAAAAGAGTAAACATAGTAAGAATACATTTTTAATCGCAGAAATTGTTTTACTTACGAAGAATCATCCAGCTAGAATACGTAGAAAAACGTAATCCAAAGGTCGTTCAAGGAAATCAGCGTATTTTATGAGTAGATTTTTGTTGTTTATTTTGATGAAAGTTAAATTTTCTTTATGTATATTAATATTACAAACAAAATAATATTGAAAAATATTTCAAAAACTTCATACTTTCATCAAGGCGTATGTTATTTGAACTGCAACAAAATAATGGTCGTAGCCAAAGTTTTGATCTTGGGAAGGGTGCAAATAAAAACAGTATTAATTTGTGTTTAATTTAAGATGTTGCCGACATGGCGAAATTGGGTGCAGGAAAAATAAAAATTCCTCTTTGAGGTATAATTCAGTTAAATTCTCTCCTGTAAGTACATTTTTCATGCTTATGTGAATGAAAACAATTGGTTCTTCATGGACATTTATCGTTTCCCCAGCTTTATCCCATATCAATACGTAAGGTACTACGTATTAATTAAAAAAAAGAAAATTTAACTTAATTTTAAATTCTGTATGGATAAGATAGTATAGAAAGAATAATTATATGTTATTAAAATAGAAAAGTAGATACATAATAGGCATACAATAAAAAGCACAATTTTCACACACGAAAGGCAATCCACCATATACGTATAATCCTAACATCGTTCTAGGATATAATTTTATTTCCTGTGTAGATATTTGTTGTTCATTTAAATGAAAGTTACACTTTCTTGATATTCAGTTATAATATGGTCCTTCAAGAAAGGCGGGCAGCAACGGGTTTGGCTGCCCGTATGAGCTTTTCGGTTACAATGTATCACAATGTATATATTATGAAATTGAGGCATACGTTACATATAGCTTCGCCTCCTAAAAGGAACATCATCTAAAGAAGCCACACTATGAGGTGGCTCGCGAATCAGGACGCAGGAGCTTATCTGTCGATCTTAAGAGAAACTAAGGGCAAAATACCTCACACACCGGGTGCGGTGAGAAAGTGGTCACTGTGATAGGACTCCAACACCAAGGTACGAATTCCGGCTAGCAAGATTTTTCTGGCTATAGAATGGTTGAGTGTCTTTGTTAATAGTATTAGTTATTGAAATGGTTGTAATTTGGATCTTCCTGTTTTCATCAGAGAAGTTATGAATATTGTTATTGATTATAACGCCATAAAGTAGGAATCGGAAACGGCCATTGCAAAGGAAATTTTTAGACATAATTTAGTATACGATAAATGCATTGGGTAAAGTGAGAATGAAGTAAAATACTACTATACTAAACTATAGCGATTTTGATGCTATTGATTCGTATTGTTTGCAGTTATATTATTTCTAAATAATATCGTTAAAACTATTAATTTACATTAATATTCTGATAGTTATATTTTAGGATGATGTAAATTTCAGTTGTACTTACTTTTACTCAGGCATAGGTAGACTTGGTCCGGTATAATACGTACTTCATCAGTAATTAATGAGTATATTTAATCGAAATTGCTTTCTTATCCCCCTTATATAGATTCAGTGTAGATTTTTCAATTTAATACTCGAATAATCTCACTACTTACATGACTTTTCCGATTATCTACGTTTATAAATGGTCTCGTATTCTCTACATAAACTTATGTTATCACAGTATGTATTCCCGAATAATTCATTGACCGTGCAGATATTCGCTGTCCATTTTGATGAAAGTTACATTTTTCAACCTTCAGGCATAACATATATGGAAAGAAAATTTTTGTTAATTATACCACTGTCTATTGTATGCATAATTTTCAAATAAGTGAGATCGAGATTCGCCAAATAATATGATAGTAAAATAATCATTTCTAAAGCCTTTCGCGTTTATGTGATACGGGAGTCTTTAATGAATACGCATTCGTAAAATTAAATTAAAAAAATACGCCAAACAAAGTAAAGTCAGAATAAAAATCTGCATAAGATAAAAATGCGGAAAATAAATAGACGATTACCTGTGTAGTATGTGGTTGAGTGCAAGACATTCTGCAAAATAATCCTATATTCATGAAATGGTGTCTACTACGACAATGAGCTCCGTTTCTAATTAAATAAACAAATAGACAATAGGCAACGTAATTATGTAAATAGTTTTAAAGAACGTAGAAAAAGAACTTTATTCTAAAGTCCGTTTGGAGAAGATGGGAAAATAATATTCATACAATAATACATGCAAAAATTGTTTTTACTAACCAAGAATTATCCAGCGTAGAACAACGAAATCAGAAGGTCGTTGAAGGAAATCAGTGTATTTTATGAGTAGATTTCTGTTTTTTTTTATTTTGATGAATGTTGAATTACGTAATATATTACGAACTAATTGTGTACTACGTATTAATTAAAGAAACGTAGAAAAATAACTTAATTTTAAATTCTCTTTGGAAAGGATGACAGAATAATTAAATGTAATTAAAATAGAAAAGAATAAACATAATAGGCATAAAATTAAAATAACAGAAACTCACACACACGAAAAGCAATCCACCAAATGCGTAAACCAACGATATCCTAAGATAGTTCAATAATACCATGTATTTCCTGATTAGATATTTGTTGTTCATTTAGATGAGAGTTCAGTATATGATAAATGTATTTGGTTAAGTGAGCTATGAATTATAATATATTAATAAATTATAGTGTTCGCGAAACTAATGATTCGTAATGCTTACAGTTATGTTATTTCTAAAGATTGTCGTTAAACCTTTTAATTTACATTAATATCCCTATTTATTAATTTATATTCGTATCTATGTACTTCATTCTAGAATAATCTCACTACTTACATGACTTTTACGATTATCTTCGTTGTTAATGGTCTCGTATTCTCTACATAAACTTATGTTATCACAGCATGCATTCACGATTGATTCATTGACCGTGCAGATATCTACTGTCTATTTTGACGAAATTTACATTTTTCAGCATTCAGTAATAACATGTATCGAAAGAAAGATTTAAAATAATTAAAAATGCATCAAACCTTTATCATGGCGTATGAAGATAGGATCGTAAACAAACTTGTTTTCGATTCAAACAATGGTTGTTGCCATAGATTAAATTTTCAAAATGAGGAGAAAAAAACGTAAAAAATTGGCGTTCAAACTAAGATTTTGCGAATTTCGTGCAGGAATGTTAAAATCGGTCGCAAGAAAAGTAAACTTTGATCTTTTAGACGCAATATAGACCAAGTCCTACTGCTTTACGATTAATTTTTCATAATTTAATTAACGAAAAAAAATTTCTCTGCATGGCCATTTTTCGTTTTCCCCATTTAAATACATTGAAAAATATAATCGTCTCTGGGCTCAAACTTAGGACAAAATCTGGGAATTTTCGATTTTTTCCCAACTCGACTGTCAATTATAAATCTCTCTTGAAAATTTCAGCCTTCCAGCTCGATTAGAAATGCCCAGGAATTTGTATGAATGAGTCGGATTTGCAGCTTTATATATAGTAATGAATCCGGAGAAGCATCTATATATAATAGATATATATGAATGAATCCGGAGAAGCATCTATATATATTAGATATATATATATATATATATATATATATATATATATATATATATATATATATATATAGAGGATACAAACTCACAGCCTAAACCACAAGAGTGATTGAGTTGAAATTTTTACGACATATTGGCCATAACGTATAACCTCCAGAAAAATTGCGATTTTGAACCTCAGTGTCATGGGTTCGATTCCAGAGGGCCCCAAAGTCCCGATTTTTCCCGTTTAAATGCGTTGCTTTGATTTTCGGGAATTTTTAAAAAATACTTCCCGGATAGTTAGAGAATCAAAACTCAAGGAGCCTATATATATGATCATGGTATATCGAAATCATTTATGACTTATACGGATAATATCCTGGGTTCGATGCTAGGACGTTGCAAAAATCGGCCGTTTAAAATACATTGAGGTAGTTTTTCATTATTTTTTTTCATACGCTTATCGAAATGATAGGAAATTCTAGCTTTTATGGAAGATGTATATTAATCATGGGTTTCTGAAAAAAATTTTCATAAGACCGTACTGTTCCTGGGTTCGATGCCAGAGCACATTAAATTTTCTCTCATAAGGAATATATGGGAAATGTAGGACGTAGTTTGAAGCAGTTGCAGCAAATATTTCTGCCAGAATTTTCATACATAGTTAGAGATGGTGATACTCTGCTGTGCTGCATATGAATTATTACCAGAAAGACCCGGGTTCGATGCCAGGTGGTAAATATATATGCCATATAAAACACATTGGGATAGGATTTCATTATTTCTTACATGCACTTACCGAAATACCAGGGAGTTCTTGCTAAGATAGTAGATATGCATTAAGACTCGGTTTAAGAAAAAAATTAGATAAGACCATGCTGTTCCTGGGTTCGATGCCAGAGTGTATTAAAATTTCTCTCATAAGGAATATATGGGAAAAGTAGGACGTCGTTTGAGGCAGTTGAAGCCAATATTTCTACTTGAATTTTCATACATAGTTATAGATGGTGATCTTCTTTTGTTCTGCATAGTAAGTTCACCAGGAAGGCCTAGGATCGATGCCAGAAGGTTTAATTGAAGTGAATTCTAAGAATATTTTCACGCCTTTTTTTTTCTTTTGAGGACCATCACCATATAATGCAAATATGAATTTAGTGTTGTCGATCTGCTTGCAGTATGCAAGCAACATTTTACTCGTATATATATATATATACGAGTAAAATGTAGCTTGCATACTGCAAGCAGATCGGCAATACTAATTTCATATCGGCATCATTTTGGGACGGTCCTCAAACGAAAGAAAAAGGATTGAAAATATTCTTAAAATTCGCTGCAAGTTCATCGTTTGGCATCGAACCGGGGTCATACTGGTGATCTGACTATGCAGCACTATAGAAGATCACCATCACCATCTCTGACTGTGTGTGAAAATTCAAGCAGAAATGTTGGCTACAACTGCCTCAAAAGACGTTCTACTTTTCACGAATGTAAATTGCTCTCTTGATTCGAACCAAGGACGATCATTGCAATCTAAAACATGCATTCGAAATTTATTTATTATTTCTATCTTGATACCGAATTTACTGTTTTAATATTAAAGGGAAGGTGTTCAAATTAATTCCCAAAAATCGGATCAGTTACTGATTTTAGAGACGCCTGGTGTCGAACCCAGGATACATTGGTAGCTGTAAATGCACAGTATGATTATGTAGGACTTGATTTTATTTTTTGCAAAGTTTGAACTCGATATCATGCCGGGAAGTACCTAAAATTTGTTTCCGTTTTCTCCATAAGAAATGCATTGAGGATCATAAAAGACCCTCTGGGATCGAACCAAGGACCATCAGCGAATATGTAAAATTCGATTAAGATATGTTTTTATGGTGTCTAACCTCATACCGAATTTCAAGTTTCTATGCCATCGGAAAAGGATCCAAAAAAAATCTTAAAAATCGCCACAGTGCATTTTAAACGGCAGATTTTTGCCCCGACCTAGAATCGAACCATGGACAATATTAGAAAATGTCTTTTTGGTTTTCGTTGGATATCCACGGCATCTAGCAATCCCTCGTATTTCAACTATATATATATGTAGCTTGATTTTCACACATAGTTAGATATAGTGATCTTCTATTGTGCCGCTTAGTAAGTTCACCAGGAAGACTCCGGTTCGATGCAAGCCGCTACAATTGAAGCGAATTTTAAGAATATTTTCAATCCTTTTTTTTTTCTTTTGAGGACCGTCTCGATATGATGCCGAAATAAAATAATATTGCCGATCTGCTTGCAGTATGCAAGCTACATTGCCCTCGTATATATATAGGTATATCCGGAGAAGCGTCTATATATATTAGATACATTCATAGGTGATCAAAATTCTAACCATGTTCTACAAGTACCACTGACTTGAAATTTTTACGACGTATTGCCCATAACGTGTAACCTCCAGAAAATAAGCCAACTTTGAACCACAGTGTCATGGGTTCGATTCCAGAAGGCCCCAAATTCCCGATTTTTTCCATAAAGATACATGGCGGGGATTTTCGAAAATTTTTTTGATGCACTTCCCGGAAGAGTTGAGAGTTAAAATTCAAGAGATCGCTAGATGCCGTGTATATCTAAAGGAAACCACAAATACATCTACAAATATTATCCTTGGTTCGATGCTAGGCCAGTGCAAATATTCTCCCGTTTAATTTACATTGCGATTTTTAAGATTTTTTTAAATTACTTACAGATGACTTGAAATCTTGAAACTTAGCACGTGGATATATATCATAAATGTATTTTATAAAAAATTTTAGAACTCGTTGATGGTCCTCGGTTCGAGCCCAGAGGGCCATTTACATCCTACAATGCATTTCTTATGGAGATAACGGAAGCAAATTTTAGGTACTTCCTGGCAAGATGTTGACTTCGAAATTTGCATTTAATAAGATCAGGTCATATCAAGTCATAATGTGTTTTTGAAAAATAAAAGAAAATATACCAAAATAATTGAAATGTTGGTAAAAATATCCGTTTGTGTCCTTTCTTCGTTTCTGACTCGATAATTTGACGAAAATAATGGTAAAACAGATAAACAAAATTGAAATATCGCTGAAGTTATCCGTTTTTTAACTTTTTAATTAGATCTCGATAAAATGACGAAAATAAGGTTCGTCCGTGCGTCTGTTCGTCCGTGCGTCTGTTCGTCGGTGTGACTGTTCGTCCATGGGTCCGTTCGCCCGTACGTCTGTTTGTCCGAACAGGTCCATTTTCGAAACTTTTTTCAATCATACCTTGAAAAAATTACAAAAACAAAGGCAATATAGGGGAAAATAATTGAAATTTCGGTGAAATTATTCGTTTTTGTCCTTTTTTCGCTCATGCCTCACTAATTTGACGAAAATAATGGCAAAATAGAGGAACATGATTGAAATATCGCTGAAGTTATCCGTTTTTTATCTTATTTCGATCATACCGCGATAAAATGACGAAAATAAGGTTATTCCATGCGTCTGTTCGTCCATGCGTCTGTTCGTTCATGCGTCTGTTATACCGTGCGTCTGTTCGTTCGTGCGTCTGTTCGTCCGTGCGTCTGTTCGTTCTTGCGTCTGTTCGTCCGTGCGTCTGTTCGTCCGTACGTTTGTTTTTCTGAACAGATCCGATTTCGAACATTTTATTGATCATACCTCGAAAAAATGACGAAAATAAAGGAAAATAGAGGAAAATTATTGAAATTTCGGTGAAATTATCCCATTTCAAAACTTTTTTCATACTTATCTCCATAAAATGACAAGAATAATGGCAGAGTAAAGGAAAAATTTAAAATTTCGATAATAATATATCACAACGTCCCTTATTTTTGATGTACCTATAGAAATTGACTTGAATTTAACAGATGTTGCGCAAAAATGTTATAATATTGGTAATATTATTTTATTTCGTTGCCTTCTTCGATACGAACATTTCAAATGACGAAAATGTTTGAGAAATAGGACAAAAATATTAAAATTTTCCAAAAATTATCCAATTTTGAATGTTCGTCTGTTCTTCCGTGCGTCTGTTTGTCCGTGTGTCTGTTTTTTTCGAGCGCCTGTCCATCCGTTCATCTGTTCATCCTTGTTTCTGTTCGTCAGTGCGTCTGTTCTTCCGTGCGTCTGTTTGTCCGAACAGAACCGTTTTCGATTATTTTAACAAACATACCTTGAAATAATGACGAATAGGAGGGCAATATAGAGAAAAATTATCAAAATCTTGGTGAAATTATCTGTTTTTGACCTTTTTTCGATCTTGCCTCTATAAAAAACGACGAAAATAATGGCGAAATAGTGGTGCAAAATTGAAATATCGCTGAAATCATCCGTTGTTTTACCTTTTTTCGAACATACCTCGATAAAATGACGGAAATAAGGTGTGTCTGGGCGTCTGTTCGACACTGCGTCAGTTCGTCCGTGCGTCTGTTTTTTTCCGTGCGTCAGTCCATCCGTGCGTCTGTTCGTCCGTGCGTCTGGTCTTCCGTGCGTCTGTTCGTCCGAGCGTCTCATCGTCCATGCGTCTGTTTGTCCGAAAGGATCCGTTTTCGAACATTATTTCTATCATACCTTGAAAAAATAACAAAAATAAGGGCAAAATAGAGGAAATTTAATTGAAATTTCCGTGTAATTATCCTTTTACAAACTTTTATCGATGATACCTCGATTAAAATGACGAAAATAAGTCCAAAAAATAGGAAAAAAATATGTTTCTGTGAAATTCTCCGTTTTCGAATTTTCTGCTTTTTCCGTGCGTCTGTCCATCCGTGCGTCTGTTTGTCCGTGCGTCTGTTCGTCCGTGCGTCTGGTCGTTCTTGCGTCTGTTCGTCCGGGCTTCTATTCGACCATGCTTCTGTTCGTCCGTACGTATGTTTATCCGAAAGGATCCGTTTTCGAACATTTTTTCAATCATACCTTGAAAAAATGACGATTATAAGTGCAAAATAGACGAAAAAATTCGAAATTTTGGTTAAATTATCCGTTTTTGACCTTTTTTCGATCATGACTCGATCATTTGTCGAAATTAATGGCATAATAGAGAAACAAAATTGAAATATTGCTGAAATTATCAGGTTTTTACCTTTCTCCGATCATGCCTCGATAAAATGACAAAAATAATGAAGAAATTAAGGAAAAAAATTTACATTTCGCCGCAATTATCCGTAATTGGATATTTTTTCAATCATACCTCGATAAAATGACGAGAATAAGAGTAGAATAGAGGAAAAAATAGAAATTTCGGTGAAATTATCCGTTTTTTACCTTTTTTCGAACATACCTCGATAAAATGACGAAAATAAGGTTCGTCTGTGCGTCTGTTTGTCCGTGCGTGTGTTCGTCCATGCTCCTGTTCGTATGTGCGTCTGTTCGTCCATGCGTCTGTTTGTCCGTACGTCTGTTTGTACGAACAGATCCATTTCCGAACCTTTTTTCGATCATACCTCGAGTAAATGACGAAAATAAGGGCAAAATAGAGGAAAAATTTTGAAATTTTGGTGAAATGAACTGTATTCGAAACTTCGAAAAGAGAACAAATTTGAAATACCGCTGAAATTTTTTAACTATTTTCGATCATACCTTGATAAAATGACGAAAATTACGTACTTCCGTGCGTCTATACGTCCGTGAGTCTTTTCGTCAGTGCGATTGACCGTCCGTGCGTCAGTTCGACCGTGCCTCTGTTCGTCCGTGCGTCTGTTCGTCCGTGCGTCTGTTTGTCCGTGCGTCTGTTCGTTCTTGCGTCTGTTCGTCCGTGCGTCTGTTCGTCCATACGTCTGTTTGTCCGAACAGATCCGTTTTCGAACATTTTTTCAATCATACCTTGAAAAAACAGATGAAAGGAGCAACGGACGCACAGAAGAACAGACGAACATTCAAAATTGGATAATTTTAGCGAAATTTTAATATTTTTTCCCTATTTCTGTAACATTTTTGTAAAATTACATGATCCTTTTGAAGATAGCAACGAAATGGGATAATATTAGCAATATCGTAATATTTTTTTTCTACATCTGTTAAATTTACGTCATATTTTATAGGTATATATATAATATAAAATATAATTTAATGGAAATTTTATTTTTTTCCTATAAACTACCCTTATTCTCGTAATTTTATGGAGATATATATGAAAGAAGTTTCGAAAACGGATAATTTCACCGAAATTTAAATTTTTTTCCGCTATCCTGCCCTTATTTTCGTCATTTTATCGAGTTATGTATTGAAAAGTTTCCAAAAAGGGAAAATTGACCCAATTTTCAATTATTTTCCTCTATTTAGCCTTTATTTTTGTCATTTTTTCAAGGTATGGTAGAAAAAATGTTCGAAAACGGATCTGTTTGGACAAACAGACGTACGGACGAAAAGACGCATGGACGAACAGACGCACGAACGAACAGACGCACAGACGAACAGACGCAGGGACGAACAGACGAACGGACAAACCCTATGTTCGCCATTTTATTGAGGTATGATCGAAGAAAGGTCGAAAACTTATAATTTCACCAAAATTTCAATTATTTTCCTCTATCATCCCCTTATTCTCGTCATATTATGGAGGTATGGACGAAAAAAGTTTCGAAAACGGATAATTTCACTGAAATTTCAATGTTTTCCTCTATTTAGCCATTATATTCGTAATTTTAACGAAGCATGATCGAAAAATGTCAAAAACGGATAATTTAACCAAAATTTCAATTTTTTTCCTCTATTTTGCCCTTATATTCGTCATTTTTTCAAGGTATGATTGAAAAAATGTTCGAAAACGGATCTGTTCGGACAAACAGACGTACGGACGAACAGACGCACGGACGAAAAGACGCAGGGACAAACAGACGCACGGACGAACAGACGCACGGACGAACAGACGCACGGACGAACAGACGCACGGACAAACAGACGCAAGGATGAACAGACGCTCGGATGAACAGATGGAAGGACGAACAGACGCACGGACAAACAGACGCACGGACGAACAGACGCACGGGCAAACAGACGCACGGACAATCAGACACATGGACGAACAGACGCACGGACGAACAGACGCACGGACAAACAGACGCAAGGATGAACAGACGCTCGGATGAACAGATGGAAGGACGAACAGACGCACGGACAAACAGACGCACGGACGAACAGACGCACGGGCAAACAGACGCACGGACAATCAGACACATGGACGAACAGACGCACGGACGAACAGATTCACGGACGAACAGACGCACGGACGAACAGACGCTCGGATGAACAGACGCACGGATGAACAAACGCACGGATGAACAGACGCACGGACGAACAGACGCACGGAAGAACAGACGCACGGACTAACAGACGCACGGACGAACAGACACACGGACGAACAGACGCACGTTCTTGTCAGTGATAAACGCCAAATCCGGATTTTGGAATACATTCCTGCCGACCAAGACATCGCAATTGAGATAGGTATTAGGCACAATGAAATATTCTACCTCGATATTGAGATCTTCGAATTCTGTTAATAGAGTAGTTTTCCAACAGGAGGTCAAAATCTCCTTCCCGACGCCCTTGAATACATTAAAATAAAACACCTTGTTACAGCATACTTTGTCGGCAACAGATTGAGATATTAAGGAACAATCGGCCCCGGAATCCAGCACGGACGAACAGACGCACGGACGAACAGACGCAGAACAGTGCGTCTGATCGACCGTACATCTATTTGTATGAACATAAATCCTCTTTCGAACCTTTTTTCGATCATAACTTGAAAAAATAACGAACATATGTGCAAAATAGTGGATAAAAAATGAATTTCGGTGAAATTATCGATTTTCGAAACTTTTTTTGATCATACCTCTCTAAAGTGACGAAAATTAAGGGGTAAATATAGGAACAAGATTGAAATATCGGTGAATTCATTCGTTATTTACCTTTTTTAGATCATACCTCGATAAACTGACGAAAATAAGGTTCGTACGAGCGTCTGTTCGTCAGTGCATCCGTTCGTCCGTGCGTCATTTCGTCCATGTGTCTGTTTGTCCGTGCGTCTGTTTGTCCGTGCGTCTGTTCGTCCGTGCGTCTGTTCAATCGTTCGTCTGTTCATCCGTGCGTCTGTTCGTCCGTGCGTCTGTTCGTCCGTGCGTCTTTTCGACCGTGCATCTGTTTGTTTTTTGTGACTTTTTGTTTGTGCGTCTTTTCTTCCGTGCGTCTGTTCTTCCGTGTGTTTGTTCGTCCGTGCGTCTGTTCGTCCGTGCATCTGTTCGTCCGTGCGTCTGATCGACCGTACATCTATTTGTATGAACTTAAATCCGTTTTCGAACCTTTTTTCGATCATAACTTGAAAAAAAAACGAACATAAGGGTGAAATAGTGGATAAAAATTGAAATTTCGGTGAAATTATTCATTTTCGAAACTTTTTTTGATCATACCTCTCTAAAATGACGAAAAATAACGTAGTAATTATACGAAAAAGACTGAGAAATCGGTGAATTCATTCGTTTTTTACATTTTTTAGATCGTACCTCGATAAACTGACGAAAATAAGGTCCGTTCGTCTGTTCGTCCGTGCGTCTGTTCATCCGTGCGTCTGCTCGTCCGTGCGTCTATTCGTCCATGCGTCTGTTCGTCCGTGCGTCTGTTCATCCGTGCGTCTGTCCGTCCGTACGTCTGTTCGTCCGTGCGTCTGTTCGTCCGTGCGTCTGTTCGTCCATGCGTCTGTTCGTCCGTGCGTCTGTTTGTCCCTGCGTCTTTTCGTCCGTACGTCTGTTCGTCCGTGCGTCTGTTCGTCCGTGCGTCTGTTCGTCCGTGCATCTGTTCGTTCGTGCGTCTGTTTGTCCGTGCTTCTGTTCCTCCGTGCGTCTGTACGTCCGTGCATCTGTTCTTCCGTGCGTCTGTTCGTCCGATTGTCTGTTCGTCCGTGCGTCTGTTTTTCCGTGCGTCTGTTCGTCCGTGCGTCTGTTTGTCCGTGCGTCTTTTCGTTCCAACTTCGGTTTTTCCGTGCGTCTGTTCTTCCGTGCGTCTGTTCGTCCATGCGTCTGTTTTTCCTTGCGTCTGTTCTTCCGTGCGTCTGTTTGTCCCTGCGTCTGTTCATCCGTGCGTTTGTTCGTCCGTGCGTCTGTTCATCCGTGCGTCTGTTCGTCCGTGGGTCTGTTCGTCCGTGTTCCAGAACCATTCTCGGAGAGCGAGAATATACCGCTTCGCAACAGATTCAAACTGATCACCACGATGAGAGACCATTTCTGGACGCGATGGTCCAAAGAATACCTCCAAGAACTCATACAGTTACCCAAGTGGCGAACGAGAAAAGAGAACTTAACTGTAGGAACTTTGGTGATAGTTAAAGACTCCCTTCTTCCACCCACTAAGTGGTTAACGGGCAGAATAATTGAGCTCTGCCCCGGCCGTGATGGGTTCGTGCGAGTAGTGAGAGTGAAAACTACGAAGGGTATAATTACCCGCGCTGTGAACAAACTGTGTTTACTTTTGAATTGAGCTTTGTTTTGTTTTTTTTATGAGGTCCGCTTACGGCGGGCGGAATTCAGTTTCTTTTTTTATTATTATTATAATGAGTGATTATTTGTATGTATATTCTCTGTATTGTTTCGTCGCGGACGAGGCGGGCGGCATGTTCCGTACCTTTTGAGTTCGCGGTATTGCTTGCCACTGACGCAAAGCACTTCCGCGTTGGCAGGTATTTCCCGTCAGTCACCTCGCTACCCCTTCCCCCTCTCTACTAATGAATTGAGTTTCGGGCTTCGCTAGCCGAACCTCTTTCTTTTCTCTCTTTCTCTCGCGTCTCACCAGCAGAGACATCGCTCCCGCCTTTCGCAAATCTAAGGTCCTCGTCCGGCGTCGCATTGAAGGTTGCAATAAAATACTGTTAAGCTTGAGATTTTCTTTCTATTCGCAAAAATCACGAACACAAACAAAAATCACGAATCACGGACGAAAATACGTACGGACGTACGGCCGAATAGACGCACGGACGAACAGACGCACGGACGAAAAGACGGACGGACGAACGGACGTACGGCAGAACAGACAGTCGGACGGACAATCACATGGACGGACAGTTGCACGGACGAACCATATTTTCGCCATTATATCGAGGTATGATCAAGAAAAGTTAAAAAAGGATAATATCAGCTATATTTCAATTTTGTTCCCAATTCTCGCCGTTGTTTTCGTCATTTTCGTCATTAGTCCATGCGTGTGTTATTTCGTGTAATTGTTTATCCGTCCATCTGTTTGTCCGTGCGTCTGTTCGTCCGTGCGTCTTTTCGTCCGCGCGTCTGTTCTACCTTGCGTCTGTTCGTCCTTGCGTCTGTTCATCCATGCGTCTGTTCGTCCGTACGGCTGTTTGTCCGAACAGGTCAGTTTTGGAACATTTTTTCAATCATACCTAGAAAAAATGACGAAAAAAGGAAAAATAGAGGAAAATAAATGAAATTTCGGTGAAGTAATTCGTTTATGACCTTTTCTTGACCACGCCTCACTAATTTGACGAAAATAAAGGCAAAATAGAGGAACAAAATTGAGATATCGGTGATATTATCCGATTTTGACGATTTTTCCATCATGACTCGATAATATGACGAAAATAATGGCGAAAATGGGGAACAAAATTGAAATATAGCTGAAATTATCCTTTTTTAACTTTTCGTGATCATACCTCGATATAATGAAGAAATTAAGGTTCGTGCGCGCGTCTGTTCGTCCATGCGATTGTCTGTCGTTGCGTCTGTTTGTCTGGATTGCTGTTCTTCCGTGCGTCCGTTCGGCCGTACGTCTATTCGTTCGTGCGTCTGTTCGTCCGTGCGTTTGTTGGTTCCGTGTAACTGTGTAACTGTTTGTCCATGCGATTATCCGTCCGAGCGTCTGTACGACCGGATGTCTGTTGTTCCGTACTTCTGTTCTGCCGTACGTCCGTTCGTCCGTGCGTCTTTTCGTCCGTGTGTCTGTTCGTCCGAGCGTCTGTACGACCGGATGTCTGTTGTTTCGTGCGTCTGTTCGGCGGTAAGTCCGTTCGTCCTTGGGTCTTTTGGTCCGTGTGTCTGTTCGTCCGTGCGTCTGTTTGTCCGCGCGTCTTTTCGTCCGTGCGTATGTTTGACCGAGCGTCTGTTCGTCCATTCTTCTTTCGTCCGTACGTCTGCTTGTCAGAACACGTCAGTTTTGAAACATTTTTTTCAATAATACCGTGAAAAAATGACGAAAAAATGGGTGAAATAGAGAAACAAATTGAAGTTTCGCTGAAATTATACGTTTTTGACATTTTTTTGATCATGCCCCGATAAAATGATGAATATAATGACAAAATAGAGGAATAAAATTTAAATTTCGGTGAAATTATCCGTTTTCGAAACTAATTTCGAACCTACCTCGATATAATGACGAAAATAAGAGCAGAATAGAGGAAAAAATAGAAATTTCGGTGAAATTATCCGTTTTTTACCTTTTTTCGAACATACCTCGATAAAATGACGAAAATAAGGTTCGTCTGTGTGTATGGTCGTCCGTGAGTCTGTTCATCCGATCATCTGTTCGTCCGTACGTCTGTTTGTCCGGAGAGGTCCGTTGTCAAACATTTTTTCAATCGTTTCTTGAAAAAATGACGAAAATAATGGCAAAATAGAGGAAAATAATTGTAATTTCAGTTAAATTATCCGTTATTGGAACTTTTTTCGATCATTCCTTGAAATAATGACGAAAATAAGGGCAAAATAGAGGAAAATAATTGAAAATTCGATGAAAATATCCGCATTCGAAAATTTTTTCAAATTTAACTCAAAAAATGTCAAGATTAAGTGCAAAATAGAGGAATACAATTGAAATTTCGGTGAATTATTTCGACGAAAATAAGGTTCGTAATTCCACCTGTTTGTCCTTGCGTCTGTTCGTCCGTGCGTCTGTTCGTTCGTGCGCCTGTTCGTATTTGCGTCTGTTCGTCCGTGTCTGATCGGCCTTACGTCTGTTTGTCCAAACAGATCCATTTTCGAACCATTATTCGATCATACCTCGAAAAACTGACAAAAATTAAGGCAAAATAGAGGAAAATAATTGAAATTTCGGGGAAACTATTCCATTATGATCTTTTTTCTATCATGCCTAACTAATTTGACGAAATAATTGGCAAAATAGTGGAACAGAATTGAAATATCCCTGAAATTATCCGTTTTTTACCTTTTTTCGATCATACCGCGATAAAATGACGAAAATAAGGTTAGTCGATGCGTCTGTTCGTCCATGCATCTGTTCTTCCGTGCGACTGTTCGTCCTTTCATCTGTTCGTCCGGGTGTTTGTTCGTCCGTGCATCTGTTCGTCCGTGCGTCTGTTCGTCCGAGCGTCTGTTCGTCCGTGCGTATCTTCGTTCCTGCGTCTGTTCATCCGTTCGTCTGTTCGTCCATACGTTTGTTTTTCCGAACAGATCCGTTTTCGAACCTGTTTTCGATCATACCTCGATAAAATGACGACTATAAGGGCAGAACAGAAGAAAAAAATTTAAATTTCAGTGAAATTATCTTTCTTCGAAAATATTTTCGACCATATCTTGATTAAATGACGAAAATCAGTGCAAAATAGAGGAAAAAATGTAGATATCGGAGAAATTATCCGTTTTTGAAGTTTTTTCTATCCGTTCGACTGTTCGTCCTTTCATCTGTTCGTCCGGGTGTTTGTTCGTCTGTCCGTCTTTTCGTCCGTGCGTCTGTTCGTCCGTGCGTCTGTTCGTCCGTGCGTTTTTGCGTTCCTGCGTCTGTTTATCCGTTCGTCTGTTCGTCCATACGTTTGTTTTTCCGACTAGATCCGTTTTCAAACCTTTTTTGATCATACCTCAAAATAATGACGTAAAGAATGGCAAAATAGAGGAAAATAATTGAGATTTCAGTGAAAATATCCGTTTTTGAAACTTTTTTCGATCATACCTCGATAAAATGACGACTGTAAGGGGAGAATAGAAGAAAAAATTTAGATTTCAGTGAAAATATCATTCTTCGAAAATATTTTCGATCATATCTCGATTAAATGACAAAAATAAGGGCAAAATAGAGGAAAAAATGTTAATATCGGTTAAATTATTCGTTTTTGATGTTTTTTTCAATCAAACCTGGATAAAATGACGAAAATAAGGGCATAATAGAAAAAAAAAATTGAAATTACGATGATATTATCATAAATTGTCTGTTCCTCCGTGCGTCTGTTCATCCATGCGTCTGTTATACCGTGCGTCTGTTTGTCCGTGCGTCTGTTCGTTCGTGCGTCTGTTCGTCCATGCGTCTGTTCGTCCGTGCGTCTGTTTGTCCGTGCGTCTTTTTGTCCGTGCGTCTGTTCTTCCGTGCGTCTGTTCGTCCGTGCGTCTGTTAGTCCGTGCGTCTGTTCGTCCGTGCGTCTGTTCGTCCGTGCGTCTGTTCGTCCATGCGTCTGTTCGTCCATGCGTCTGTTCGTCCGTGCGTCTGTTCGTCCGTGCGTCTTTTTGTCCGTGCGTCTTTTCGTCCGTGCGTCTGTACATCCATGCGTCTGTTCATCCGTGCGTCTGTTCATCCGTGCGGCTGTTCGTCCGTGCTTCTGTTCGTCCGTGCGTCTGTTCGTTCCTTCGTCTGTTTGTCCGTGTGTCTTTTCGTCCGTGCGTCTGCTCTTCCGTGCGTCTGTTCGTCCGTGCATCTGTTCGTCCGTTCGTTTGTTCATCCGTTCGTCTGTTCGTCCATGCGTCTGTTTGTCCGTGCGTCTGTTCGTCTGTGCTTCAGTTCATCCGTGCATCTGTTCGTCCGTGCGTCTTTTCGTCCGTACGTCTGTTTGTCCGTGCGTATTTTAATCCGTGCGTCTGTTCTTCCGTGCGTCCGTTTGTCCGTGCGTCTGTTCGTCCGTGCGTCTGTTCGTCCGTGCGTCTGTTTGTCCGTGCGAATGTTCGTACTTCCATCTGTTCATCCGAGCGTCTGTTCATCCTTGCGTCTGTTCGTCCGTGCGTCTATTCGTCCGTGCGTCTGCTCGTCCGTGCGTCTGTTCGTCCGTGCGTCTGTTTGTCCGTGCGTCTTTTCGTTCCAACTTCCGTTCTTCCGTGCGTCAACTCGTCCGTGCGTCTGTTCGTCCGTGCATCTGTTCGTCCGTGCATCTGTTTGTCCGTGTGTCTGCTCGTCCTTGCGTCTGTTCATCCGTGCGTCTGATAGACCTAACATCTATTTGTCTGAACATAAATCAATTTTCGAACCTTTTTTCGATCATTACTTGAAAAAATGACGAACATAAGGGCGAAATAGTGGATAAAAATGGAAATTTCGGTGAAATTATCCATTCTCGAAACTTTTTTCGATCATACCTCTCTAAAATGACGAAAAATAAGGGGTAAATATAGGAACAAGATTGAAATATTGTGAATTCATTCATTTTTTACCTTTTTTAGATCATACCTCGATAAACTGACGAAAATATGGTTCGTCCGTGCGTCTTTTAGTCCGTGCGTCTGTTCTTCCGTTCGTCTGTTCGTCCGTGCGTCTGTTCGTCCTTGCGTCTTTTCGTCTGTTTGTCGGTTCGTCCGAGCGTCTGTACGACCGGATGTCTGTTGTTTCGTGTGTCTGTTCGGCGGTAAGTCCGTTCGTCCTTGGGTCTTTTGGTCCGTGTGTCTGTTCGTCCGTGCGTCTGTTTGTCCGCGCGTCTTTTCGTCCGTGCGTACGTTTGACCGAGCGTCTGTTCGTCCATTCTTCTGTTCGTCCGTACGTCTGCTTGTCAGAACAGGTCAGTTTGAAACATTTTTTTCAATTATACCGCGAAAAAATGACGAAAAAATGGGTGAAATAGAGAAAAAAATTGAAATTTCGCTGAAATTATACGTTTATGACATTTTTTTTATCATGCCCCGATAAAATGATGAATATAATGACAAAATAGAGGAATAAAATTTAAATTTCGGTGAAATTATCCGTTTTCGAAACTAATTTCGAACCTACCTCGATATAATGACGAAAATAAGAGCAGAATAGAGGAAAAAATAGAAATTTCGGTGAAATTATCCGTTTTTTACCTTTTTTCGAACATACCTCGATAAAATGACGAAAATAAGGTTCGTCTGTGCGTATGGTCATCCGTGAGTCTGTTCGTCCGATCATCTGTTCGTCCGTACGTCTGTTTGTCCGGAGAGGTCCGTTGTCAAACATTTTTTCAATCGTTCCTTGAAAAAATGACGAAAATAATGGCAAAATAGAGGAAAATAATTGTAATTTCAGTTAAATTATCCGTTATTGGAACTTTTTTCGATCATTCCTTGAAATAATGACGAAAATAAGGGCAAAATAGAAGAAATAATTGAAATTTCGGTGAAATTATCCGTTTTCGAAACTAATTTCGAACCTACCTCGATATAATGACGAAAATAAGAGCAGAATAGAGGAATAAATAGAAATTTCGGTGAAATTATCCATTTTTTACCTTTTTTCGAACATACCTCGATAAAATGACGAAAATAAGGTTCGTCTGTGCGTATGGTCGTCCGTGAGTCTGTTCGTCCGATCATCTGTTCGTCCGTACGTCTGTTTGTCCGGAGAGGTCCGTTGTCAAACATTTTTTCAATCGTTTCTTGAAAAAATGACGAAAATAATGGCAAAATAGAGGAAAATAATTGTAATTTCAGTTAAATTATCCGTTATTGGAACTTTTTTCGATCATTCCTTGAAATAATGACGAAAATAAGGGCAAAATAGAGGAAAATAACTGAAAATTCGATGAAAATATCCGCATTCGAAAATTTTTTCAAATTTAACTCAAAAAATGTCAAGATTAAGTGCAAAATAGAGGAATACAATTGAAATTTCGGTGAATTATTTCGACGAAAATAAGGTTCGTAATTCCACCTGTTTGTCCTTGCGTCTGTTCGTCCGTGCGTCTGTTCGTTCGTGCGCCTGTTCGTATTTGCGTCTGTTCGTCCGTGTCTGATCGGCCTTACGTCTGTTTGTCCAAACAGATCCATTTTCGAACCATTATTCGATCATACCTCGAGAAACTGACAAAAATAAAGGCAAAATAGAGGAAAATAATTGAAATTTTGGGGAAACTATTCGAGTATGATCTTTTTTCTATCATGCCTAACTAATTTGACGAAATAATTGGCAAAATAGTGGAACAGAATTGAAATATCCCTGAAATTATCCGTTTTTTACCTTTTTTCGATCATACCACGATAAAATGACGAAAATAAGGTAAGTCCATGCGTCTGTTCGTCCATGCATCTGTTCTTCCGTGCGACTGTTCGTCCTTTCATCTGTTCGTCCGTGCGTCTGTTCGTCCGTTTGTCTGATCGTCCGTACGTCTGTTTGTCCGAACAGGTCCTTTGTCAAACATTTTTTTAATCGTTTCTTGAAAAAAAGACGAAAATAAGTGAAAAATAGTGGAAAATAATTGAAATTTCGGTGAAATTATACGATTATTTGCTTTTTTTCGATTATGCCTCGATAAAATGACGAAAATAATGGCAAAATAGAGGAAAATAATTGAAATTTCTCTAAAATTATCCGATATTGAAACATTTTTCGAACATACCTCTCTAAAATGACGAAAAATAAGGGGTAAATATAGGAACAAGATTGAAATATTGTGAATTCATTCGTTTTTTACCTTTTTTAAATCATACCTCGATAAACTGACGAAAATATGGTTTGTCCGTGCGTCTGTTCGTCGTTGCGTCAGTTCGTCCGTGCATCTGTTCGTAGATGCGTCTGTTCGTCCATGTGTTTGTTTGTCCGTGCGTCTGTTTGTTCGTACGTCTGTTCGTCCGGGCGTCTGTTCATCCGTGCGTCTGTTCGTCCGTTTGGCTGTTCGTCCGTGCTTCTGTTCGTCCGTGCGTCTGTTCGTTCCTTCGTCTGTTTTTCCGTGTGTCTTTTCGTCCGTGCGTCTGCTCTTCCGTGCGTCTGTTCGTCCGTGCATCTGTTCGTCCGTTCGTCTGTTCATCCGTGCGTCAGTTCGTCCGTGCGTCTTTTCGTCCGTACGTCTGTTTGTCCGTGCGTTTTTTAATCCGTGCGTCTGTTCTTCCGTGCGTCTGTTCGTCCGTGCGTCTGTTCATCCGTAGGTTTTTTCGTCCGTGCGTTTTTTCGTCCGTGCGTCTGTTCATCCGTGCGTCTGTTCGTCCGTGCATCTGTTCGTCCGTGCGTCTGTTCGTCCATGCGTCTGATTGTCCGTGCGTCTGTTCGTCCGTGCGTCTTTTTGTCTCTGCGTCTTTTCGTCCGTGCGTCTGTACATCCATGCGTCTGTTCGTCCGTGCGACAGTTCGTCCGTGCGTATGTTTGTCCGTGCGTCTGTTTGTTCGTACGTCTGTTCGTCCGGGCGTCTGTTCATCCGTGCGTCTGTTCGTCCGTGCGGCTGTTCGTCCGTGCTTCTGTACGTCTGTGCTTCAGTTCATCCGTGCATCTGTTCGTCCGTGCGTCTTTTCGGCCTTACGTCTGTTTGTCCGTGCGTATTTTAATCCGTGCGTCTGTTCTTTCGTGCGTCTGTTTGTCCGTGCGTCTGTTCGTCCGTGCGTCTGTTCGTCCGTGCGTCTGTTTGTCCGTGCGTCTGTTCGTACTTCCATCTGTTCATCCGAGCGTCTGTTCATCCTTGCGTCTGTTCGTCCGTGCGTCTGTTCGTCCATGCGTCTGCTCGTCCGTGCGTCTGTTCGTCCGTGCGTCTGTTTGTCCGTGCGTCTTTTCGTTCCAACTTCCGTTCTTCCGTGCGTCAACTCGTCCGTGCGTCTGTTCGTCCGTGCATCTGTTCGTCCGTGCATCTGTTCGTCCGTGTGTCTGCTCGTCCTTGCGTCTGTTCATCCGTGCGTCTGATCGACCTAACATCTATTTGTCTGAACATAAATCCGTTTTCGAACCTTTTTTCGATCATTACTTGAAAAAATAACGAACATAAGGGCGAAATAGTGGATAAAAATGGAAATTTCGGTGAAATTATCCATTCTCGAAACTTTTTTCGATCATACCTCTCTAAAATGACGAAAAATAAGGGGTAAATATAGGAACAAGATTGAAATATTGTGAATTCATTCGTTTTTTACCTTTTTTAGATCATACCTCGATAAACTGACGAAAATATGGTTCGTCCGTGCGTCTTTTAGTCCGTGCGTCTGTTCTTCCGTTCGTCTGTTCGTCCGTGCGTCTGTTCGTCCTTGCGTCTTTTCGTCCGTGTGTCTGTTCGTCCGAGCATCTGTTCGTTCGTACGTCTGTTTGTCCGGAGAGGTCCATTGTCAAACATTTTTTCAATCGTTTCTTGAAAAAATGACGAAAATAATGGCAAAATAGAGGAAAATAATTGTAATTTCAGTTAAATTATCCGTTATTGGAACTTTTTTCGATCATTCCTTGAAATAATGACGAAAATAAGGGCAAAATAGAGGAAAATAACTGAAAATTCGATGAAAATATCCGCATTCGAAAATTTTTTCAAATTTAACTCAAAAAATGTCAAGATTAAGTGCAAAATAGAGGAATACAATTGAAATTTCGGTGAATTATTTCGACGAAAATAAGGTTCGTAGGTCCACCTGTTTGTCCTTGCGTCTGCTCGTCCGTGCGTCTGTTCGTTCGTGCGCCTGTTTGTATTTGCGTCTGTTCGTCCGTGTCTGATCGGCCTTACGTCTGTTTGTCCAAACAGATCCATTTTCGAACCATTATTCGATCATACCTCGAGAAACTGACAAAAATAAAGGCAAAATAGAGGAAAATAATTGAAATTTCGGGGAAACTATTCGATTATGATCTTTTTTCTATCATGCCTAACTAATTTGACGAAATAATTGGCAAAATAGTGGAACAGAATTGAAATATCTCTGAAATTATCCGTTTTTTACCTTTTTTCGATCATACCGCGATAAAATGACGAAAATAAGGTTAGTCCATGCGTCTGTTCGTCCATGCATCTGTTCTTCCGTGCGACTGTTCGTCCTTTCATCTGTTCGTCCGGGTGTTTGTTCGTCCGTGCATCTGTTCGTCAGTGCGTCTGTTCGTCCGAGCGTCTGTTCGTCCGTGCGTATCTTCGTTCCTGCGTCTGTTCATCCGTTCGTCTGTTCGTCCATACGTTTGTTTTTCCGAACAGATCCGTTTTCGAACCTTTTTTCGATCATACCTCGATAAAATGACGACTATAATGGCAGAACAGAAGATAAAAATTTAAATTTCAGTGAAATTATCTTTCTCCGAAAATATCTTCGACCATATCTTGATTAAATGACGAAAATCAGTGCAAAATAGAGGAAAAAAATGTAGATATCGGAGAAATTATCCATTTTTGAAGTTTTTTCTATCAAACCTCGATAAAATGACGATATTAGGGGCAGAATATAGGAAAAAATTGAAATATCGGTGACATTATCTGTTTTGAAAATTTTTTGTTCTTATCTCGAAAAAATATCAAAATTAAGGTAAAAATAGACGGAAAAAATTAAAATTTCGGGGAATTTTCCTTTATCAAATATATTTTCGATCATATCTCGTTAAAATGACGTAAATAAGGTTTTTCGGTTCGTCTTTAAGTCCATGCGTCTGCTATTTCGTGCGATTGTTCGGCCGTCCATCTGTTCGTCCGTGCGTCTGTTCGTCCGTTTGTCTGTTCGTCCGTACGTCTGTTTGTCCGAGCAGGTCCATTGTAAAACATTTTTTCAATCGTTTCTTGAAAAAAAGACGAAAATAAGTGAAAAATAGAGGAAAATAATTGAAATTTCGGTGAAATTATACGATTATTTGCTTTTTTCGATTATGCCTCGATTAAATGACGAAAATAATGGCAAAATAGAGGAAAATAATTGAAATTTCTGTAAAATTATCCGATATTGAAAAATTTTTCGAACATACCTCTCTAAAATGACGAAAAATAAGGGGTAAATATAGGAACAAGATTGAAATATTGTGAATTCATTCGTTTTTTACCTTTTTTAGATCATACCTCGATAAACTGACGAAAATATGGTTTGTCCGTGCGTCTGTTCGTCGTTGCGTCAGTTCGTCCGTGCATCTGTTCGTCCATGCGTCTGTTCGTCCATGTGTTAGTTTGTCCGTGCGTCTGTTTGTTCGTACGTCTGTTCGTCCGTGCGTCTGTTCATCCGTGCGTCTGTTCGTCCGTGTGTCTTTTCGTCCGTGCGTCTGATCGTCCGTGCGTCTGTTCGTCCGTGCATCTGTTCGTCCGTTCGTTTGTTCATCCGTGCGTCAGTTCGTCCGTGCGTCTGTTTGTCCGTGCGTCTGTTCGTCTGTGCGTCTGTTCATCCGTGCGTCTGTTCGTCCGTGCGTCTTTTCGTCCGTACGTCTGCTTGTCCGTGCGTTTTTTAATCCGTGCGTCTATTCTTCCGTGCGTCTGTTCGTCCGTGCGTTTTTTCGTCCGTGCGTCTGTTCATCCGTGCGTCTGTTCGTCCGTGCATCTGTTCGTCCGTGCGTCTGTTCGTCCATGTGTCTGATTGCCGTGTGTCTGTTTGTCCGTGCGTCTGTTCGTCCGTGCGTCTGTTCGTCCGTGCGTCTTTTTGTCTCTGCGTCTTTTCGTCCGTGCGTCTGTACATCCATGCGTCTGTTCGTCCGTGCATCTGTTCGCCCGTGCCTTTGCTCGTCCGTGCGTCTGTTCGTCCGTGAAAAAATAACGAACATAAGGGCGAAATAGTGGATAAAATTTGAAATTTCGGTGAAATTATCCATTTTCGAAACTATTTTCGGCCATACCTTTCAAAAGTGACGTAAAATAAGGGGTAAATATAGGAAGAAGATTGAAATATCGGTGATTTCATTCGTTTTTTACCTTTTTTTGATCATACCTCGATAAACTGACGGAAATAAGGTTTGTCCGTGCGTCTGTGCGTCCGTGCGTCTGTTCATCCGTGCGTCTGTTTGTCCCTGCGTCTGTTCGTCCGTGGGTCAGTCCGTCTGTCCCGTACTGTACTGCCTCACTCCCTCGTCCACACGTGGCGCTAGTCGTCTATCCGCAACCGTAGGCGGCGTACTCTCGACCGACGTATCCTGACGTATTACTCCGCGTGACGTCATATATGATTTTCCTTTCTAACACGTGCGTCTGTTTGTCCGTGCGTCTTTTCGTTCGTGTGTCTATTCTTACGTGTGTCTGGTCGTCCGAGCGTATGTTCGTCCGTGCGTCTGTTCGTCCGTGCGTCTGTTCGTCCGTGCGTCTGTTCGTCTGTGCGTCTGTTTTCCGTGCGTCTGTTCCTCCGTGCGTCTGTTCGTCCGTGCGTCTGTTCTTCCGTGCGTCTTTTCGTCCGTGCGTCTGTTCGTCCGTGCGTCTGTTTTTCCGTGCGTCTGGTTGTCCGTGCGTCTGTTCCTCCGTGCGTCTGATCATCCGTGCGACTTTTCTTCCGTGCGTCTGTTCGTCCGTGCGTCTGTTCGTCCGTTTGTCTGTTCGTCCATGCGTCTGTTCATCCGTATGTCTGTTCGTTCTTGCGTCTGTTCGTCCGTGCGTCAGTTCATCCGTGCGTCTGTTCGACCGTGAGTCTGTTCATCCGTGCGTGTTTTTGTCCGTGCGTCTGTTTGTCCGTGCGTCTGTTCGTCCGTGCGTCTGTTCGTCCGTGCGTCTGTTTGTCCGTGCGCCTTTTTGTCTGTGCGTCTGTTCGTTCATGCGTCTATTCGTCCGTGCATCTGTTTGTCCGTGCGTCTGTTCGTCCGTGCGTCTGTTCGTCCGTTTGTCTGTTCGTCCATACGTCTGTTCATCCGTATGTCTGTTCGTCCTTGCGTCTGTTCGTCCATGCGTCTGTTCGTCTGTGCGTCTGTTCGTCCGTGCGACTTTTCTTCCGTGCGTCTGTTCGTCCGTGCGTCTGTGCACCTGTGCGTCTATTCGTCCGTGCGTCTGTACGTCCGTGCGTCTGTTCGTCCGTGCGTCTGTTCCTCCATGCATCTGTTCATCCGTGCGTCTGTTCGTCTGTGCGTCTGTTCGTCCATGCATCTGTTCATCCGTTCGTCTGTTCGACCGTGCGTCTGTTCTTCCGTGCGTCTGTTCGTCCGTGCGTCTGTTCGTCCATGCGTATGTTCATCCGTGCGTCTGTTCTTCCGTGCGTCTGTTCATCCGTATGTCTGTTCGTCCGTGCGTCTGTTCATCTGTGCGACTGTTCGCCCGTGCGTCTATTCGTCCATTCGTCTGTTCGTCCGTACATCTGTTTGTCCGAACAGAACGAATTTCGAACATTTTTTTTGATCATAGCTCGAGAAATTAACGAGCATAAGGGCGAAATGTTGGATAAAAATTGAAATTTTGGTGACATCCATTTTCGCAACTTTTTTCAATCATACCTCTCTAAAATGACGAAATACAAAGAGAAATAAATGAACAAGAATGAAATATCGGTGAATTCATTCGTTTTTTACCTTTTTTAGATCATAACTCGATAAAATGACGAAAATAAAGTTCGTCCTTGCGTCTGTTCGTCCGTGCGTTTGTTCGTCCGTGCATCTGTTCGTTCGTGTGCTAGTTCGTCCGAGCGTCAGTTCATCCGTGCGTCTGTTCGTCCGTGAGTCTGTTCGTCCGTGCGTGCTTTTGTCCGTATATCTGTTCGTCCGTGCGTCTGTTCGTCCGTGCGTCTGTTCGTCCGTGCGTCTGTTCGTCCGTAAGTCTGTTTGTCCGTGCGTCAACTCGTCCGTGCGTCTGTTCGTTCATGCGTCTATTCGTCCGTGCATCTGTTTTCCGTGCGTCTGTTCGTCCGTGCGTCTGTTCGTCCGTTTGTCTGTTCGTCCATGCGTCTGTTCATCCGTATGTCTGTTCGTCCTTGCGTCTGTTCGTCCGTGCGTCTGTTCGTCTGTGCGTCTGTTCGTCCGTGCGACTTTTCTTCCGTGCGTCTGTTCGTCCGTGCGTCTGTTCACCTTTGCGTCTATTCGTCCGTGCGTCTGTACGTCCATGCATCTGTTCATCCGTGCGTCTGTTCGTCTGTGCATCTGTTCGTCCATGCTTCTGTTCATCCGTGCTCTGTTCGACCGTGCGTCTGTTCTTCCGTGCGTCTGTTCGTCCGTGCGTCTGTTCTTCCGTATGTCTGTTCGTCCGTGCGTCTGTTCGTCCATGCATCTGTTCATCCGTGCGTCTGTTCGTCTGTGCGTCTGTTCGTCCATGCGTCTGTTCATTCGTGCGTCTGTTCGACCGTGCGTCTGTTCGTCCGTGCGTCTGTTTGTCCGTGCGTCTGTTCGTCCGTGCGTCTGTTCGTCTGCGCATCTGTTTGTCCGTGCGTCTGTTTGTCCGTGCGTCTGTTCGTCCTTGCGTCTGTTCGTCCATGCGTCTGTTCGTCCATACGTCTGTTCATCCGTGCGTCTGTTCGACAGTGCGACTGTTCGTCCGTGCGGCTGTTCGTCCGTACGTCTGTTCGTCCGTGCGTCTGTTTGTCCTTGCGTCTGTTTATCCGTGCGTCTGTTCGTCCTTGCGTCTGTTCGTCCGTGCGTCTGTTCGTCCATACGTCTGTTCATCCGTGCGTCTATTCGTCCGTGCGTCTGTTCGTCCATGAGTTTGTTCGTTAGTGCGTCTGTTCGTCCGTGTGTCTGTTCGTCCGTGCGTCTGTTCGCCTGTGCGTCTGTTTGTCCGTGCGTCTGTACGTCTGTGCGTCTGTTCGTCCGTGCGTCTGGTCGTCCGTGCGTCTGCTTTTCCGTGCGTTTGTTTGTCCATGCGTCTGTTCATCCGAACGTCTGTTTGTCCGTGCGTCTGTTCGTCCATGCGTCTGTTCGTCCGTGCGCCTCTTCGTCCATGCTACTGTTCATCCGTGCGTCTGTTCGTGCATGTGTCTGTTTGTCAATGCGTCTGTTCGTCCATGTGTTTTTTCGTCCCTTCATCTGTTCATCCGTGCGTCTGTTTGTCCGTGCGTCTGTTTGTCCGTGCGTCTGTTCGTCCGTGCGTCTATTCGTCCGTGCGTGTTCTTTTCAGTGCGTCTGTTCGTCTGTGCGTCTGTTCGTCCGTGCGTCTGTTCGTCCGTGCGTCTGTTCGTCCGTGCGTGTGTTTTTCCGTGCGTCTGTTCGTCCGTGCGTCTGTTCATCCGAACGTCTGTTCGTCCGTCCGTCTGTTCGTCCGTGCGTCTGTTCGTCCGTGCGTCTTTTCGTCCATGTTTCTGTTCGTCCGTGCGTCTATTCGTCCGTGCGTCTGTTCGTCCGTGCGTCTTTTTGTCCGTGCGTCTGTTTGTCCTTCCATCTGTTCGTCTATGCGTCTGTTTGTTCATGCGTTTGATGGTCCGTACATCTGTTTGTCCGAACACAACCGTTTTCGAAATTTTTTTTGATCATACCTTTAGGAAATAATTATAATAAGGGCTAAATATTGAATATAAATACAAATTTGGTGAAATTATCCGTTTTTGAAACTTTTTTCGATCATACCTCGCTAAAATTACGAAAATAATGGCAAAAAAGGGGAACAAGATTGAAATATCGGTGAATTAATTCGTTTTTTAGTTTTTTTCGGTAATACCTTAATAAAATGACGAAAATTAGGTTCGTCCGTAAGTCTGATCGTGCGAGCGATTGTTCCTTCATGCTTCAGTTCGTCCGTGCGTCTGTTCGTAAGTGTGTCTGTTCGTCAATGCGTCCGTTCGTCCATGATAATTTTTTCCGTGCGTCTGTTCTTCCGTGCGTCTGTTCGTCCGTGCGTCTATTCATCCGAGCGACTGTTCAACCGTGCGCCTGTTCGACCCTGCTTCCGTTCTTCCGTGCGTCCGTTCGTATGTGCGTATGTACGTCCGTGCTATTTTCGTCCATGCGTCTGATCATACGAGTGATTGTTCCTCCGTGCGTCTTTTCGACCGTGCGTCTGTTCGTCCGTGCATCATTTCGTCCTTGCGTCTGTTCGTCCATGGGTCTGATCGTTCGTGCGTCTGTTCGTCCACGAATCTGTTTGTCCGTGCGTCTGTTTGTCCGTGCGTCTGTTCGTCCTTGCGTCTGTTCGTCCATGCGTCTGTTCGTCCATGCGTCTGTTCATCCGTGCGTCTGTTCGTCCGTGCGTCTGTTCGTCCATGCGTCTGTTCATCCGTGCGTCTGTTCGTCCGTGCGTCTGTTCGTCCATGCGTTTGTTCGTTAGTGTGTCTGTTCGTCCGTGAGTCTGTTCGTCCGTGCGTTTTTTCGTCTGTGCGTCTGTTTATCCGTGCGTCTGTACGTCTGTGCGTCTGTTCGTCCGCGCGTCTGTTCGTCCGTGAGTCTGCTTTTCTGTGCGTCTATTTGTCCGTGCGTCTGTTCATCCGAACGTCTGTTCGTCCGTGCGTCTGTTCGTCCATGCGTCTCTTCATCCTTGCGTCTGTTCGTCCGTGCGTCTGTTCGTCCATGTGTCTGTTGAATCAATGCGTCTGTTCGTCCATGTGTTTTCTTGTCCCTTCGTCTGTTCGTCCGTGCGTCTGTTCGTCGGTGCGTCTGTTTGTTCGTGCATCTGTTCGTCCGTGGCTCTGTTCATCCGAGCGTCTATTCGTCCGTGCGTCTGTTTGTCTGTGCGACTGTTCGTCCATGCGTTTGTTCGTCCGTACATCTGATTGTCCGAACAGAACCAATGTCGAACATTTTTTGATCATACCTCTCTAATACGACAAAAAAAGGGGGAAATATATGAACAAGATTGAAATATCGTTGAATTCATTAGTTTGATACCTTTTTTAGGCCAAACCTCGATAGCATGACGAAAATAAAGTTCGTCCTTGCGTCTGTTCGTCCGTGCGTTTGTTCGTCCGTGCATCTGTTCGTTCGTGTGTCTGTTCGTCCGTGCGTCTGTTCGTTCAAGCGTCAGTTCATCTGTGCGTCTGTTTGTCCGTGCGTCTTTTTGTCCGTGCGTCTGTTTGTCCATGCGTCTGTTCATCCGAACGTCTGTTTGTCCGTGCGTCTGTTCGTCCATGCGTCTGTTCGTCCGTGCGCCTCTTCGTCCATGCTACTGTTCATCCGTGCGTCTGTTCGTGCATGTGTCTGTTTGTCAATGCGTCTGTTCGTCCATGTGTTTTTTCGTCCCTTCATCTGTTCATCCGTGCGTCTGTTTGTCCGTGCGTCTGTTTGTCCGTGCGTCTGTTCGTCCGTGCGTCTATTCGTCCGTGCGTGTTCTTTTCAGTGCGTCTGTTCGTCTGTGCGTCTGTTCGTCCGTGCGTCTGTTCGTCCGTGCGTCTGTTCGGCCGTGCGTGTGTTTTTCCGTGCGTCTGTTCGTCCGTGCGTCTGTTCATCCGAACGTCTGTTCGTCCGTCCGTCTGTTCGTCCGTGCGTCTGTTCGTCCGTGCGTCTTTTCGTCCATGTTTCTGTTCGTCCGTGCGTCTATTCGTCCGTGCGTCTGTTCGTCCGTGCGTCTTTTTGTCCGTGCGTCTGTTTGTCCTTCCATCTGTTCGTCTATGCGTCTGTTTGTTCATGCGTTTGATGGTCCGTACATCTGTTTGTCCGAACACAACCGTTTTCGAAATTTTTTTTGATCATACCTTTAGGAAATAATTATAATAAGGGCTAAATATTGAATATAAATACAAATTTGGTGAAATTATCCGTTTTTGAAACTTTTTTCGATCATACCTCGCTAAAATTACGAAAATAATGGCAAAAAAGGGGAACAAGATTGAAATATCGGTGAATTAATTCGTTTTTTAGTTTTTTTCGGTCATACCTTAATAAAATGACGAAAATTAGGTTCGTCCGTAAGTCTGATCGTGCGAGCGATTGTTCCTTCATGCTTCAGTTCGTCCGTGCGTCTGTTCGTAAGTGTGTCTGTTCGTCAATGCGTCCGTTCGTCCATGATAATTTTTTCCGTGCGTCTGTTCTTCCGTGCGTCTGTTCGTCCGTGCGTCTATTCATCCGAGCGACTGTTCAACCGTGCGCCTGTTCGACCCTGCTTCCGTTCTTCCGTGCGTCCGTTCGTATGTGCGTATGTACGTCCGTGCTATTTTCGTCCATGCGTCTGATCATACGAGTGATTGTTCCTCCGTGCGTCTTTTCGACCGTGCGTCTGTTCGTCCGTGCATCATTTCGTCCTTGCGTCTGTTCGTCCATGGGTCTGATCGTTCGTGCGTCTGTTCGTCCACGAATCTGTTTGTCCGTGCGTCTGTTTGTCCGTGCGTCTGTTCGTCCTTGCGTCTGTTCGTCCATGCGTCTGTTCGTCCATGCGTCTGTTCATCCGTGCGTCTGTTCGTCCGTGCGTCTGTTCGTCCATGCGTCTGTTCATCCGTGCGTCTGTTCGTCCGTGCGTCTGTTCGTCCATGCGTTTGTTCGTTAGTGTGTCTGTTCGTCCGTGAGTCTGTTCGTCCGTGCGTTTTTTCGTCTGTGCGTCTGTTTATCCGTGCGTCTGTACGTCTGTGCGTCTGTTCGTCCGCGCGTCTGTTCGTCCGTGAGTCTGCTTTTCTGTGCGTCTATTTGTCCGTGCGTCTGTTCATCCGAACGTCTGTTCGTCCGTGCGTCTGTTCGTCCATGCGTCTCTTCATCCTTGCGTCTGTTCGTCCGTGCGTCTGTTCGTCCATGTGTCTGTTGAATCAATGCGTCTGTTCGTCCATGTGTTTTCTTGTCCCTTCGTCTGTTCGTCCGTGCGTCTGTTCGTCGGTGCGTCTGTTTGTTCGTGCATCTGTTCGTCCGTGGCTCTGTTCATCCGAGCGTCTATTCGTCCGTGCGTCTGTTTGTCTGTGCGACTGTTCGTCCATGCGTTTGTTCGTCCGTACATCTGATTGTCCGAACAGAACCAATGTCGAACATTTTTTGATCATACCTCTCTAATACGACAAAAAAAGGGGGAAATATATGAACAAGATTGAAATATCGTTGAATTCATTAGTTTGATACCTTTTTTAGGCCAAACCTCGATAGCATGACGAAAATAAAGTTCGTCCTTGCGTCTGTTCGTCCGTGCGTTTGTTCGTCCGTGCATCTGTTCGTTCGTGTGTCTGTTCGTCCGTGCGTCTGTTCGTTCAAGCGTCAGTTCATCTGTGCGTCTGTTTGTCCGTGCGTCTTTTTGTCCGTGCGTCTGTTTGTCCATGCGTCTGTTCATCCGAACGTCTGTTTGTCCGTGCGTCTGTTCGTCCATGCGTCTGTTCGTCCGTGCGCCTCTTCGTCCATGCTACTGTTCATCCGTGCGTCTGTTCGTGCATGTGTCTGTTTGTCAATGCGTCTGTTCGTCCATGTGTTTTTTCGTCCCTTCATCTGTTCATCCGTGCGTCTGTTTGTCCGTGCGTCTGTTTGTCCGTGCGTCTGTTCGTCCGTGCGTCTATTCGTCCGTGCGTGTTCTTTTCAGTGCGTCTGTTCGTCTGTGCGTCTGTTCGTCCGTGCGTCTGTTCGTCCGTGCGTCTGTTCGGCCGTGCGTGTGTTTTTCCGTGCGTCTGTTCGTCCGTGCGTCTGTTCATCCGAACGTCTGTTCGTCCGTCCGTCTGTTCGTCCGTGCGTCTGTTCGTCCGTGCGTCTTTTCGTCCATGTTTCTGTTCGTCCGTGCGTCTATTCGTCCGTGCGTCTGTTCGTCCGTGCGTCTTTTTGTCCGTGCGTCTGTTTGTCCTTCCATCTGTTCGTCTATGCGTCTGTTTGTTCATGCGTTTGATGGTCCGTACATCTGTTTGTCCGAACACAACCGTTTTCGAAATTTTTTTTGATCATACCTTTAGGAAATAATTATAATAAGGGCTAAATATTGAATATAAATACAAATTTGGTGAAATTATCCGTTTTTGAAACTTTTTTCGATCATACCTCGCTAAAATTACGAAAATAATGGCAAAAAAGGGGAACAAGATTGAAATATCGGTGAATTAATTCGTTTTTTAGTTTTTTTCGGTCATACCTTAATAAAATGACGAAAATTAGGTTCGTCCGTAAGTCTGATCGTGCGAGCGATTGTTCCTTCATGCTTCAGTTCGTCCGTGCGTCTGTTCGTAAGTGTGTCTGTTCGTCAATGCGTCCGTTCGTCCATGATAATTTTTTCCGTGCGTCTGTTCTTCCGTGCGTCTGTTCGTCCGTGCGTCTATTCATCCGAGCGACTGTTCAACCGTGCGCCTGTTCGACCCTGCTTCCGTTCTTCCGTGCGTCCGTTCGTATGTGCGTATGTACGTCCGTGCTATTTTCGTCCATGCGTCTGATCATACGAGTGACTGTTCCTCCGTGCGTCTTTTCGACCGTGCGTCTGTTCGTCCGTGCATCATTTCGTCCTTGCGTCTGTTCGTCCATGGGTCTGATCGTTCGTGCGTCTGTTCGTCCACGAATCTGTTTGTCCGTGCGTCTGTTTGTCCGTGCGTCTGTTCGTCCTTGCGTCTGTTCGTCCATGCGTCTGTTCGTCCATGCGTCTGTTCATCCGTGCGTCTGTTCGTCCGTGCGTCTGTTCGTCCATGCGTCTGTTCATCCGTGCGTCTGTTCGTCCGTGCGTCTGTTCGTCCATGCGTTTGTTCGTTAGTGTGTCTGTTCGTCCGTGAGTCTGTTCGTCCGTGCGTTTTTTCGTCTGTGCGTCTGTTTATCCGTGCGTCTGTACGTCTGTGCGTCTGTTCGTCCGCGCGTCTGTTCGTCCGTGAGTCTGCTTTTCTGTGCGTCTATTTGTCCGTGCGTCTGTTCATCCGAACGTCTGTTCGTCCGTGCGTCTGTTCGTCCATGCGTCTCTTCGTCGTTGCGTATGTTCGTCCGTGCGTCTGTTCGTCCATGTGTCTGTTGAATCAATGCGTCTGTTCGTCCATGTGTTTTCTTGTCCCTTCGTCTGTTCGTCCGTGCGTCTGTTCGTCGGTGCGTCTGTTTGTTCGTGCATCTGTTCGTCCGTGGCTCTGTTCATCCGAGCGTCTATTCGTCCGTGCGTCTGTTTGTCTGTGCGACTGTTCGTCCATGCGTTTGTTCGTCCGTACATCTGATTGTCCGAACAGAACCAATGTCGAACATTTTTTGATCATACCTCTCTAATAAGACAAAAAAAGGGGGAAATATATGAACAAGATTGAAATATCGTTGAATTCATTAGTTTGATACCTTTTTTAGGCCAAACCTCGATAGCATGACGAAAATAAAGTTCGTCCTTGCGTCTGTTCGTCCGTGCGTTTGTTCGTCCGTGCATCTGTTCGTTCGTGTGTCTGTTCGTCCGTGCGTCTGTTCGTTCAAGCGTCAGTTCATCTGTGCGTCTGTTTGTCCGTGCGTCTTTTTGTCCGTGCGTCTGTTTGTCCGTCCGTTTGTTCGTCTGTGCGTCTGTTTGTCCATGCGTCTGTTGGTCCGTACATCTGTATGTCCGAACAAAACCGTTTTCGAAATTTTTTTTGATCATACCTTTAGGAAATAATGATAATAAGGGCTAAATATTGAATATAAATACAAATTTGGTGAAATTGTCCGTTTTTGAAACTTTTTTTCGATCATACCTCGCTAAAATTACGAAAATAATGGCAAAAAAGGGGAACAAGATTGAAATATCGGTGAATTAATTCGTTTTTTAGTATTCTTCCGTCATACCTTAATAAAATGACGAAAATTAGGTTCGTCCGTAAGTTTGATCGTGCGAGTGATTGTTCCTTCATGCTTTAGTTCGTCCGTGCGTCTTTTCGTAAGTGTGTCTGTTCGTCAATGCGTCCGTTCGTCCATGATAATTTTTTCCGTGCGTCTGTTCTTCCGTGCGTCTGTTCGTCCGTGCGTCTATTCATCCGAGCGACTGTTCAACCGTGCGCCTGTTCGACCCTGCATCCGTTCTTCCGTGCGTCCGTTTGTATGTGCGTATGTACGTCCGTGCTATTTTCGTCCATGCGTCTGATCGTACGAGTGATTGTTCTTCCGTGCGACTTTTCGACCGTGCGTCTTTTCGTCCGTGCATCATTTCGTCCTTGCGTCTGTTCGTCCGGGGGTCTGATCGTTCGTGCCAATATTCGTCCGTGCGTCTGTTCGTCTGTGCGTCTGTTCATCCATGCGTCTGTTCGTCCGTGCGTCTGTTCGTCCGTGCGTGTGTTCGTCCGTGCATCTGTTTGTCCGTGCGTTTGTTCGTCCGTGCGTCTGTTCGTCCGTGCGTCTGTTCGTCCATGCGTCTGTTCATCCGTATGTCTGTTCGACCGTGCGTCTGTTCGTCCGTGCGTCTGTTCGTCCGTGCGTCTGTTCGTCCGTGCGTCTTTTCTTCCGTGCGTTTGTTCGTCCGTGCGTCTGTTTGCCTTTGCGTCTGTTCGTCCGTCTGTCTGTACGTCCGTGCATCTGTTCGTCCGTGCGTCTGTTCGTCCGTGCGTCTGTTCGTCCATGCGTATGTTCATCCGTGCGTCTGTTCTTCCGTGCGTCTGTTCATCTTTATGTCTGTTCGTCCGTGCGTCTGTTCGTCCGTGCGTCTGTTCGTCCGTGCGTTTGTTCATCTATGCGTCTGTTCATCCTTTCTGTTCGTCTGTGCGTGTTTTTGTCCATGTGTCTGTTCGTCAAACAGATGAAGATCTGTTTGTCCGAACAGAACCGTTTTCAAAATTTTTTTCGGTCATACCTTTAGAAAATAATAAAAATAAGGAAAAAATATTGGATTAAATATAAATTTAGTGAAATTGTCCGATTTAGAAATTTTTTCCGATCATACCTCGCTAAAATTACGAAATTAGGGGCGATTAAGAGAAACAAGATTGAAATATCGGTGAATTATTTCGTTTTATAGCTTTTTACGATCAAACCTTAAAAAAATGACGAATATAAGGTTCGACCGGGCGTCAGATCGTCCAAGCGATTTTTCTTTCATGATTCAGTTCGTATGTGCGTCTGTTCGTCCATCCGTTTGTTCATCCGTACATCTGTTTCTCCAAACAGAACCAATTTCGAACCTTATTTGATCATAGTTTGAGAAAATAACGAATATAATGGCGAAATAAGGGATAAAAATTGAAATTTCGGTGACAATATACATTTTTGAAACTTTTTTCTATCATACATCTCTAAAATGACGAAAAGTAATTGATAAATAGATGATCAAGATTGAAATATCGGTGTATTCATTTTTTTTACCATATTTAGATCATACCTCGATAAAATGACGAAAATAAGGTTCGTCCGTAAGTCTGATCGTCCGTGCGTTTGTTCGTCCGTGCGTTTGTTCGTCCTTGCGTCTGTTCGTTCGTGTGACTGTTCTTCTGTGCGTCTGTTCGTCCATGCGTTTGTTCATCCGTACATCTGTTTCTCCAAACAGAACCAATTTCGAACCTTATTTGATCAAAGCTTGAGAAAATATCGAATATAAAGACAAAATAGTGGATAAAAATTGAAATTTCGGTGACAATATACATTTTCGAAACTTTTTTCAATCATACCACTCTAAAATGACGAAAAGTAAGGGATAAATAGATGAAGAAGATTGAAATATCGTTGAATTCATTGGTTTTTTACCTTTTTTAGATCATACCTCGATAGAGTGACGAAAATAAAGTTCGTCCGTGCGTCTGTTCGTCCATGCGTTTGTTCGTCCGTGCATCTGTTCGTTCGTGCGTCTGTTCGTCCGAGCGTCTGTTAATCTGTGCGTCTCTTCGACAGTGCGACCGTTCTTCCATGCGTCTGTTCGTCCGAATGTCTGTTCGTCCGTTAGTCTGTCACCCGTTCGACTATTCGTCCGTGCGTCTGTTCGTTCATGCGTCTGTTCGTCCGAGCGTCTGTTCATCCGTGCGTCTGTTTGTCCGTGCGTGTGTTCGTCCGTGCGTCTGTTTTTCCGTGCGTCTGTAAGTCCGTGTGTCTGTTGTCCATGCGTCTGTTCGTCCGTGCGTCTGTTCATCCGTGCGTATGTTCATCCGTTTGTCTGTTCGTCCGTGCGTCTGTTTGTCTGTGCGTCGGTTCGTCCGTGCGTCGGTTCGTCCATGCGTCTGTTCGTCCATGCGTGTGTTCGTCCGTGCATCTGTTTGTCCGTGCGTCTGTTCGTCCGTGCGTCTGTTCGTCCGTGCGTCTGTTCGTCCATGCGTCTGTTCATCCGTATGTCTGTTCGTCCGTGCGTCTGTTCGTCCGTGCGTCTGTTCGTCCATGCGTCTGTTCGTCCGTGCGTCTGTTCGTCCGTGCGTCTTTTCTTCCGTGCGTCTGTTCGTCCTTGCGTCTGTTTGCCTGTGCGTCTGTTCGTCCGTCTGTCTGTACGTCCGTGCGTCTGTTCGTCCGTGCGTCTGTTCGATAGTGCGTCTGTTCGTCCGTGCGTCTGTTCGTCGATGCGTATGTTCATCCGTGCGTCTGTTCTTCCGTGCGTCTGTTCATCTTAATGTCTGTTCGTCCTTACGTCTGTTCGTCCGTGCGTCTGTTCGTCCATGCGTTTGTTCATCTATGCGTCTGTTCATCCGTTCGTCTGTTCGTCTGTGCGTGTTTTTGTCCATGCGTCTGTTCGTCAAACAGATGTAGATCTGTTTGTCCGAACAGAACCGTTTTCAAAATTTTTTTCCGTCATACCTTTAAAAAATAATAAAAATAAGGAAAAAATATTGGATTAAATATAAATTTAGTGAAATTGTCCGATTTAGAAATTTTTTTCCGATCATACCTTGCTAAAATTACGAAAATAGGGGCGATTAAGAGAAACAAGATTGAAATATCGGTGAATTATTTCGTTTCATAGATTTTTACGATCAAACCTTAAAAAAATGACGAATATAAGGTTCGACCGGGCGTCAGATCGTCCAAGCGATTTTTCTTTCATGATTCAGTTCGTATGTGCGTCTGTTCGTCCATGCGTTTTTTCATCCATACATCTGTTTCTCCAAACAGAACCAATTTCGAACCTTATTTGATCATAGTTTGAGAAAATAACGAATATAATGGCGAAATAGTGGATAAAAATTGAAATTTCGGTGACAATATACATTTTTGAAACTTTTTTCTATCATACATCTCTAAAATGACGAAAAGTAAGGGATAAATAGATGATCAAGATTGAAATATCGGTGTATTCATTTTTTTTACCATATTTAGATCATACCTCGATAAAATGACGAAAATAAGGTTCGTCCGTGCGTCTGTTCGTCCGTGCGTCTGTTCGTCCGTGCATCTGTTCGTTCGTGTGACAGTTCGTTCGAGCGTCAGTTCATCCGTGCGTCTGTTCGTCCGTGAGTCTGTTCGTCCGTGCGTCTTTTTGTCCGTGCGTCTGTTCGTCCGTGCGTCTGTTCGTCCGTGCGTCTGTTCGTCCGTGCGTCTCTTCATCCGTGCGTCTGTTTGTCCGTGCGTCTGTTTGTTTGTGCGTCTGTTCGTCCATGCGTCTGTTCGTCCGTGCATCTGTTTGTCCGTGCGTCTGTTCGTCCGTGCATCTGTTCGTCCGTGTGTCTGTTCGTCCATGCGTAAGTTCATCCGTATGTCTGTTCGTCCGTGCGTCTGTTCGTCCGTGCGTCTGTTCGTCTGTGCTTCTGTTCGTCCGTGCTCTGTTCGACCGTGCGTCTGTTCTTCCGTGCGTCTGTTCGTCCGTGCGTCTGTTCTTCCGTATATCTGTTCGTCCGTGCGTCTGTTCGTCCATGCATCTGTTCATCCGTGCGTCTGTTCGTCCGTGCGTCTGTTCTTCCGTATATCTGTTCGTCCGTGCGTCTTTTTGTCCGTGCGTCTGTTCGTCCGTGCGTCTTTTCGTCCTTGCGTCTGTTTGTCCGTGCGTCTCTTCATCCGTATGTCTGTTCGTCCTTGCGTCTGTTCGTCCGTGCGTCTGTTCGTCTGTGCGTCTGTTCGTCCATGCGACTTTTCTTCCGTGCGTCTGTTCGTCCGTGCGTCTGTTCACCTGTGCGTCTATTCGTCCGTGCGTCTGTACGTCCATGCATCTGTTCATCCGTGCGTCTGTTCGTCTGTGCGTCTGTTCGTCCATGCGTCTGTTCATCCGTGCTCTGTTCGACCGTGCGTCTGTTCTTCCGTGCGTCTGTTCGTCCGTGCGTCTGTTCTTCCGTATATCTGTTCGTCCGTGCGTCTGTTCGTCCATGCATCTGTTCATCCGTGCGTCTGTTCGTCTGTGCGTCTGTTCGTCCATGCGTCTGTTCATCCGTGCGTCTGTTCGACCGTGCGTCTGTTCGTCCGTGCGTCTGTTTGTCCGTGCGTCTGTTCGTCCGTGCGTCTGTTCGTCTGCGCATCTGTTTGTCCGTGCGTCTGTTTGTCCGTGCGTCTGTTCGTCCTTGCGTCTGTTCGTCCATGCGTCTGATCGTCCATGCGTCTGTTCATCCGTGCGTCTGTTATACAGTGCGACTGTTCGTCCGTGCGGCTGTTCGTCCGAACGTCTGTTCGTCCGTGCGTCTGTTTGTCCGTGCGTCTGTTCGTCCGCGCATCTGTTTGTCTTTGCGTCTGATTATCCGTGCGTCTGTTCGTCCTTGCGTCTGTTCGTCCGTGCGTCTATTCATCCGTGCGTCTGTTCGTCCATGAGTTTGCTCGTTAGTGCGTCTGTTCGTCCGTGTGTCTGTTCGTCCGTGCGTCTGTTCGCCTGTGCGTCTGTTTGTCCGTGCGTCTGTAAGTCTGTGCGTCTGTTCGTCCGTGCGTCTGTTCGTCCGTGCGTCTGCTTTTCCGTGCGTTTGTTTGTCCGTGCGTCTGTTCATCCGAACGTCTGTTTGTCCGTGCGTCTGTTCGTCCGTGCGTCTGTTCGTCCGTGCGTCTCTTCGTCCATGCGTCTGTTCGTCCGTGCGTCTGTTCGTCCATGTGTCTGTTTGTCAATGCGTCTGTTCGTCCATGTGTTTTTTTGTCCCTTCATCTGTTCATCCGTGCGTCTTTTCGTCCGTGCGTCTGTTTGTCCGTGCGTCTGTTCGTCCGTGCGTCTGTTCGTCCGTGCGTCTGTTCATCCGTATGTCTGTTCGTCCGTGCGTCTATTCGTCCGTGCGTCTGCTTTTCAGTGCGTCTGTTCGTCTGTGCGTCTGTTCGTCCGTGCGTCTGTTCGTCCGTGCGTCTGTTCGTCCGTGCGTCTGTTCGTCCGTGCGTCTGTTTGTCCGTGCGTCTCTTCGTCCGTGCGTCAGTTCATCCGAACGTCTGTTCGTCCGTGCGTCTGTTCGTCCGTGCGTCTGTTCGTCCGTGCGTCTGTTCGTCCATGTTTCTGTTCGTCGGTGCGTCTATTCGTCCGTGCGTCTGTTCGTCCGTGCGTCTTTTTGTCCGTGCGTCTATTTGTCCGTCCGTCTGTTCGTCTATGCGTCTGTTTGTTCATGCGTTTGCTGGTCCGTACATCTGTTTGTCCGAACACAACCGTTTTCAAAATTTTTTTTGATCATACCTTTATAATTATAATAAGGGCTAAATATTGAATATAAATACAAATTTGGTGAAATTGTCCGTTTTTGAAACTTTTTTTCGATCATACCTCGCTAAAATTACGAAAATAATGGCAAAAAAGGGGAACAAGATTGAAATATCGGTGAATTAATTCGTTTTTTAGTTTTTTTCGGTCATACCTTAATAAAATGACGAAAATTAGGATCGTCCGTAAGTCTTATCGAGCGAGCGATTGTTCCTTCATGCTTCAGTTCGTCCGTTCGTTTGTTCGTAAGTGTGTCTGTTCGTCAATGCATCCGTTCGTCCATGATAATTTTTTCCGTTTGTCTGTTCTTCCGTGCGTCTATTCGTCCGTGCGTCTATTCATCCAAGCGACTGTTCAACCGTGCGCCTGTTCGACCCTGCTTCCGTTCTTCCGTGCGTCCGTTCGTATGTGCGTATGTACGTCCGTGCTATTTTCGTCCATGCGTCTGATCATACGAGTGATTGTTCTTCCGTTCGTCTTTTCGACCGTGCGTCTTTTCGTCCGTGCATCATTTCGTCCTTGCGTCTGTTCGTCCATGGGTCTGATCGTTCGTGCGTCTGTTCGTCCACGCATCTGTTTGTCCGTGCGTCTGTTTGTCCGTGCGTCTGTTCGTCCTTGCGTCTGTTCGTCCATGCGTCTGTTCGTCCATGCGTCTGTTCATCCGTGCGTCTGGTCGTCCGTGCGTCTGTTCGTCCATGCGTCTGTTCATCCGTGCGTCTGTTCGTCCGTGCGTCTGTTCGTCCATGCGTTTGTTCGTTAGTGCGTCTGTTCGTCCGTGCGTCTGTTCGTCCGTGCGTCTTTTTGTCCGTGCGTCTTTTCGTCCGTGCGTCTGTACATCCATGCGTCTGTTCATCCGTGCGTCTGTTCATCCGTGCGGCTGTTCGTCCGTGCTTCTGTTCGTCCGTGCGTCTGTTCGTTCCTTCGTCTGTTTGTCCGTGTGTCTTTTCGTCCGTGCGTCTGCTCTTCCGTGCGTCTGTTCGTCCGTGCATCTGTTCGTCCGTTCGTTTGTTCATCCATTCGTCTGTTCGTCCATGCGTCTGTTTGTCCGTGCGTCTGTTCGTCTGTGCTTCAGTTCATCCGTGCATCTGTTCGTCCGTGCGTCTTTTCGTCCGTACGTCTGTTTGTCCGTGCGTATTTTAATCCGTGCGTCTGTTCTTCCGTGCGTCCGTTTGTCCGTGCGTCTGTTCGTCCGTGCGTCTGTTCGTCCGTGCGTCTGTTTGTCCGTGCGAATGTTCGTACTTCCATCTGTTCATCCGAGCGTCTGTTCATCCTTGCGTCTGTTCGTCCGTGCGTCTATTCGTCCGTGCGTCTGCTCGTCCGTGCGTCTGTTCGTCCGTGCGTCTGTTTGTCCGTGCGTCTTTTCGTTCCAACTTCCGTTCTTCCGTGCGTCAACTCGTCCGTGCGTCTGTTCGTCCGTGCATCTGTTCGTCCGTGCATCTGTTCGTCCGTGTGTCTGCTCGTCCTTGCGTCTGTTCATCCGTGCGTCTGATAGACCTAACATCTATTTGTCTGAACATAAATCAATTTTCGAACCTTTTTTCGATCATTACTTGAAAAAATGACGAACATAAGGGCGAAATAGTGGATAAAAATGGAAATTTCGGTGAAATTATCCATTCTCGAAACTTTTTTCGATCATACCTCTCTAAAATGACGAAAAATAAGGGGTAAATATAGGAACAAGATTGAAATATTGTGAATTCATTCGTTTTTTACCTTTTTTAGATCATACCTCGATAAACTGACGAAAATATGGTTCGTCCGTGCGTCTTTTAGTCCGTGCGTCTGTTCTTCCGTTCGTCTGTTCGTCCGTGCGTCTGTTCGTCCTTGCGTCTTTTCGTCCGTTTGTCGGTTCGTCCGAGCGTCTGTACGACCGGATGTCTGTTGTTTCGTGTGTCTGTTCGGCGGTAAGTCCGTTCGTCCTTGGGTCTTTTGGTCCGTGTGTCTGTTCGTCCGTGCGTCTGTTTGTCCGCGCGTCTTTTCGTCCGTGCGTACGTTTGACCGAGCGTCTGTTCGTCCATTCTTCTGTTCGTCCGTACGTCTGCTTGTCAGAACAGGTCAGTTTGAAACATTTTTTTCAATAATACCGCGAAAAAATGACGAAAAAATGGGTGAAATAGAGAAAAAAATTGAAATTTCGCTGAAATTATACGTTTATGACATTTTTTTTATCATGCCCCGATAAAATGATGAATATAATGACAAAATAGAGGAATAAAATTTAAATTTCGGTGAAATTATCCGTTTTCGAAACTAATTTCGAACCTACCTCGATATAATGACGAAAATAAGAGCAGAATAGAGGAAAAAATAGAAATTTCGGTGAAATTATCCGTTTTTTACCTTTTTTCGAACATACCTCGATAAAATGACGAAAATAAGGTTCGTCTGTGCGTATGGTCATCCGTGAGTCTGTTCGTCCGATCATCTGTTCGTCCGTACGTCTGTTTGTCCGGAGAGGTCCGTTGTCAAACATTTTTTCAATCGTTCCTTGAAAAAATGACGAAAATAATGGCAAAATAGAGGAAAATAATTGTAATTTCAGTTAAATTATCCGTTATTGGAACTTTTTTCGATCATTCCTTGAAATAATGACGAAAATAAGGGCAAAATAGAAGAAATAATTGAAATTTCGGTGAAATTATCCGTTTTCGAAACTAATTTCGAACCTACCTCGATATAATGACGAAAATAAGAGCAGAATAGAGGAATATATAGAAATTTCGGTGAAATTATCCGTTTTTTACCTTTTTTCGAACATACCTCGATAAAATGACGAAAATAAGGTTCGTCTGTGCGTATGGTCGTCCGTGAGTCTGTTCGTCCGATCATCTGTTCGTCCGTACGTCTGTTTGTCCGGAGAGGTCCGTTGTCAAACATTTTTTCAATCGTTTCTTGAAAAAATGACGAAAATAATGGCAAAATAGAGGAAAATAATTGTAATTTCAGTTAAATTATCCGTTATTGGAACTTTTTTCGATCATTCCTTGAAATAATGACTATAATAAGGGCAAAATAGAGGAAAATAACTGAAAATTCGATGAAAATATCCGCATTCGAAAATTTTTTCAAATTTAACTCAAAAAATGTCAAGATTAAGTGCAAAATAGAGGAATACAATTGAAATTTCGGTGAATTATTTCGACGAAAATAAAGTTCGTAGGTCCACCTGTTTGTCCTTGCGTCTGTTCGTCCGTGCGTCTGTTCGTTCGTGCGCCTGTTCGTATTTGCGTCTGTTCGTCCGTGTCTGATCGGCCTTACGTCTGTTTGTCCAAACAGATCCATTTTCGAACCATTATTCGATCATACCTCGAGAAACTGACAAAAATAAAGGCAAAATAGAGGAAAATAATTGAAATTTTGGGGAAACTATTCGAGTATGATCTTTTTTCTATCATGCCTAACTAATTTGACGAAATAATTGGCAAAATAGTGGAACAGAATTGAAATATCCCTGAAATTATCCGTTTTTTACCTTTTTTCGATCATTCCACGATAAAATGACGAAAATAAGGTAAGTCCATGCGTCTGTTCGTCCATGCATCTGTTCTTCCGTGCGACTGTTCGTCCTTTCATCTGTTCGTCCGTGCGTCTGTTCGTCCGTTTGTCTGATCGTCCGTACGTCTGTTTGTCCGAACAGGTCCTTTGTCAAACATTTTTTTAATCGTTTCTTGAAAAAAAGACGAAAATAAGTGAAAAATAGTGGAAAATAATTGAAATTTCGGTGAAATTATACGATTATTTGCTTTTTTCGATTATGCCTCGATAAAATGACGAAAATAATGGCAAAATAGTGGAAAATAATTGAAATTTCTCTAAAATTATCCGATATTGAAACATTTTTCGAACATACCTCTCTAAAATGACGAAAAATAAGGGGTAAATATAGGAGCAAGATTGAAATATTGTGAATTCATTCGTTTTTTACCTTTTTTAAATCATACCTCGATAAACTGACGAAAATATGGTTTGTCCGTGCGTCTGTTCGTCGTTGCGTCAGTTCGTCCGTGCATCTGTTCGTAGATGCGTCTGTTCGTCCATGTGTTTGTTTGTCCGTGCGTCTGTTTGTTCGTACGTCTGTTCGTCCGTGCGTCTGTTCATCCGTGCGTCTGTTCGTCCGTTTGGCTGTTCGTCCGTGCTTCTGTTCGTCCGTGCGTCTGTTCGTTCCTTCGTCTGTTTTTCCGTGTGTCTTTTCGTCCGTGCGTCTGCTCTTCCGTGCGTCTGTTCGTCCGTGCATCTGTTCGTCCGTTCGTCTGTTCATCCGTGCGTCAGTTCGTCCGTGCGTCTTTTCGTCCGTACGTCTGTTTGTCCGTGCGTTTTTTAATCCGTGCGTCTGTTCTTCCGTGCGTCTGTTCGTCCGTGCGTCTGTTCATCCGTAGGTTTTTTCGTCCGTGCGTTTTTTCGTCCGTGCGTCTGTTCATCCGTGCGTCTGTTCGTCCGTGCATCTGTTCGTCCGTGCGTCTGTTCGTCCGTGCGTCTTTTTGTCTCTGCGTCTTTTCGTCCGTGCGTCTGTACATCCATGCGTCTGTTCGTCCGTGCGACAGTTCGTCCGTGCGTATGTTTGTCCGTGCGTCTGTTTGTTCGTACGTCTGTTCGTCCGGGCGTCTGTTCATCCGTGCGTCTGTTCGTCCGTGCGGCTGTTCGTCCGTGCTTCTGTACGTCTGTGCTTCAGTTCATCCGTGCATCTGTTCGTCCGTGCGTCTTTTCGGCCTTACGTCTGTTTGTCCGTGCGTATTTTAATCCGTGCGTCTGTTCTTCCGTGCGTCTGTTCGTCCGTGCGGCTGTTCGTCCGTGCTTCTGTACGTCTGTGCTTCAGTTCATCCGTGCATCTGTTCGTCCGTGCGTCTTTTCGGCCTTACGTCTGTTTGTCCGTGCGTATTTTAATCCGTGCGTCTGTTCTTCCGTGCGTCTGTTTGTCCGTGCGTCTGTTCGTCCGTGCGTCTGTTCGTCCGTGCGTCTGTTTGTCCGTGCGTCTGTTCGTACTTCCATCTGTTCATCCGAGCGTCTGTTCATCCTTGCGTCTGTTCGTCCGTGCGTCTGTTCGTCCATGCGTCTGCTCGTCCGTGCGTCTGTTCGTCCGTGCGTCTGTTTGTCCGTGCGTCTTTTCGTTCCAACTTCCGTTCTTCCGTGCGTCAACTCGTCCGTGCGTCTGTTCGTCCGTGCATCTGTTCGTCCGTGCATCTGTTCGTCCGTGTGTCTGCTCGTCCTTGCGTCTGTTCATCCGTGCGTCTGATCGACCTAACATCTATTTGTCTGAACATAAATCCGTTTTCGAACCTTTTTTCGATCATTACTTGAAAAAATAACGAACATAAGGGCGAAATAGTGGATAAAAATGGAAATTTCGGTGAAATTATCCATTCTCGAAACTTTTTTCGATCATACCTCTCTAAAATGACGAAAAATAAGGGGTAAATATAGGAACAAGATTGAAATATTGTGAATTCATTCGTTTTTTACCTTTTTTAGATCATACCTCGATAAACTGACGAAAATATGGGCAAAATAGAGGAAAATAACTGAAAATTCGATGAAAATATCCGCATTCGAAAATTTTTTCAAATTTAACTCAAAAAATGTCAAGATTAAGTGCAAAATAGAGGAATACAATTGAAATTTCGGTGAATTATTTCGACGAAAATAAGGTTCGTAGGTCCACCTGTTTGTCCTTGCGTCTGCTCGTCCGTGCGTCTGTTCGTTCGTGCGCCTGTACGTATTTGCGTCTGTTCGTCCGTGTCTGATCGGCCTTACGTCTGTTTGTCCAAACAGATCCATTTTCGAACCATTATTCGATCATACCTCGAGAAACTGACAAAAATAAAGGCAAAATAGAGGAAAATAATTGAAATTTCGGGGAAACTATTCGATTATGATCTTTTTTCTATCATGCCTAACTAATTTGACGAAATAATTGGCAAAATAGTGGAACAGAATTGAAATATCTCTGAAATTATCCGTTTTTTACCTTTTTTCGATCATACCGCGATAAAATGACGAAAATAAGGTTAGTCCATGCGTCTGTTCGTCCATGCATCTGTTCTTCCGTGCGACTGTTCGTCCTTTCATCTGTTCGTCCGGGTGTTTGTTCGTCCGTGCATCTGTTCGTCAGTGCGTCTGTTCGTCCGAGCGTCTGTTCGTCCGTGCGTATCTTCGTTCCTGCGTCTGTTCATCCGTTCGTCTGTTCGTCCATACGTTTGTTTTTCCGAACAGATCCGTTTTCGAACCTTTTTTCGATCATACCTCGATAAAATGACGACTATAAGGGCAGAACAGAAGAAAAAAATTTAAATTTCAGTGAAATTATCTTTCTCCGAAAATATCTTCGACCATATCTTGATTAAATGACGAAAATCAGTGCAAAATAGAGGAAAAAAATGTAGATATCGGAGAAATTATCCATTTTTGAAGTTTTTTCTATCAAACCTCGATAAAATGACGATATTAGGGGCAGAATATAGGAAAAAATTGAAATATCGGTGACATTATCTGTTTTGAAAATTTTTTGTTCTTATCTCGAAAAAATATCAAAATTAAGGTAAAAATAGACGCAAAAAATTAAAATTTCGGGGAATTTTCCTTTATCAAATATATTTTCGATCATATCTCGTTAAAATGACGTAAATAAGGTTTTTCGGTTCGTCTGTAAGTCCATGCGTCTGCTATTTCGTGCGATTGTTCGGCCGTCCATCTGTTCGTCCGTGCGTCTGTTCGTCCGTTTGTCTGTTCGTCCGTACGTCTATTTGTCCGAACAGGTCCATTGTAAAACATTTTTTCAATCGTTTCTTGAAAAAAAGACGAAAATAAGTGAAAAATAGAGGAAAATAATTGAAATTTCGGTGAAATTATACGATTATTTGCTTTTTTCGATTATGCCTCGATTAAATGACGAAAATAATGGCAAATAGAGGAAAATAATTGAAATTTCTGTAAAATTATCCGATATTGAAAAATTTTTCGATCATACCTCTCTAAAATGACGAAAAATAAGGGGTAAATATAGGAACAAGATTGAAATATTGTGAATTCATTCGTTTTTTACCTTTTTTAGATCATACCTCGATAAACTGACGAAAATATGGTTTGTCCGTGCGTCTGTTCGTCGTTGCGTCAGTTCGTCCGTGCATCTGTTCGTCCATGCGTCTGTTCGTCCATGTGTTAGTTTGTCCGTGCGTCTGTTTGTTCGTACGTCTGTTTCTCCGTGCGTCTGTTCATCCGTGCGTCTGTTCGTCCGTGTGTCTTTTCGTCCGTGCGTCTGATCGTCCGTGCGTCTGTTCGTCCGTGCATCTGTTCGTCCGTTCGTTTGTTCATCCGTGCGTCAGTTCGTCCGTGCGTCTGTTTGTCCGTGCGTCTGTTCGTCTGTGCGTCTGTTCATCCGTGCGTCTGTTCGTCCGTGCGTCTTTTCGTCCGTACGTCTGCTTGTCCGTGCGTTTTTTAATCCGTGCGTCTGTTCTTCCGTGCGTCTGTTCGTCCGTGCGTTTTTTCGTCCGTGCGTCTGTTCATCCGTGCGTCTGTTCGTCCGTGCATCTGTTCGTCCGTGCGTCTGTTCGTCCATGTGTCTGATTGCCGTGTGTCTGTTTGTCCGTGCGTCTGTTCGTCCGTGCGTCTGTTCGTCCGTGCGTCTTTTTGTCTCTGCGTCTTTTCGTCCGTGCGTCTGTACATCCATGCGTCTGTTCGTCCGTGCATCTGTTCGCCCGTGCCTTTGCTCGTCCGTGCGTCTGTTCGTCCGTGAAAAAATAACGAACATAAGGGCGAAATAGTGGATAAAATTTGAAATTTCGGTGAAATTATCCATTTTCGAAACTATTTTCGGCCATACCTTTCAAAAGAGACGTAAAATAAGGGGTAAATATAGGAAGAAGATTGAAATATCGGTGATTTCATTCGTTTTTTACCTTTTTTTGATCATACCTCGATAAACTGACGGAAATAAGGTTTGTCCGTGCGTCTGTGCGTCCGTGCGTCTGTTCATCCGTGCGTCTGTTTGTCCCTGCGTCTGTTCGTCCGTGGGTCAGTCCGTCTGTCCCGTACTGTACTGCCTCACTCCCTCGTCCACACGTGATGCTAGTCGTCTATCCGCAACCGTAGGCGGCGTACTCTCGACCGACGTATCCTGACGTATTACTCCGCGTGACGTCATAGATGATTTTCCTTTCTAACACGTGCGTCTGTTTGTCCGTGCGTCTTTTCGTTCGTGCGTCTATTCTTACGTGTGTCTGGTCGTCCGAGCGTATGTTCGTCCGTGCGTCTGTTCGTCCGTGCGTCTGTTCGTCCGTGCGTCTGTTCGTCTGTGCGTCTGTTTTCCGTGCGTCTGTTCCTCCGTGCGTCTGTTCGTCCGTGCGTCTGTTCTTCCGTGCGTCTTTTCGTCCGTGCGTCTGTTCGTCCGTGCGTCTGTTTTTCCGTGCGTCTGGTTGTCCGTGCGTCTGTTCCTCCGTGCGTCTGATCATCCGTGCGACTTTTCTTCCGTGCGTCTGTTCGTCCGTGCGTCTGTTCGTCCGTTTGTCTGTTCGTCCATGCGTCTGTTCATCCGTATGTCTGTTCGTTCTTGCGTCTGTTCGTCCGTGCGTCAGTTCATCCGTGCGTCTGTTCGACCGTGAGTCTGTTCATCCGTGCGTGTTTTTGTCCGTGCGTCTGTTTGTCCGTGCGTCTGTTCGTCCGTGCGTCTGTTCGTCCGTGCGTCTGTTTGTCCGTGCGCCTTTTTGTCTGTGCGTCTGCTCGTTCATGCGTCTATTCGTCCGTGCATCTGTTTGTCCGTGCGTCTGTTCGTCCGTGCGTCTGTTCGTCCGTTTGTCTGTTCGTCCATACGTCTGTTCATCCGTATGTCTGTTCGTCCTTGCGTCTGTTCGTCCGTGCGTCTGTTCGTCTGTGCGTCTGTTCGTCCGTGCGACTTTTCTTCCGTGCGTCTGTTCGTCCGTGCGTCTGTTCACCTGTGCGTCTATTCGTCCGTGCGTCTGTACGTCCGTGCGTCTGTTCGTCCGTGCGTCTGTTCCTCCATGCATCTGTTCATCCGTGCGTCTGTTCGTCTGTGCGTCTGTTCGTCCATGCGTCTGTTCATCCGTTCGTCTGTTCGACCGTGCGTCTGTTCTTCCGTGCGTCTGTTCGTCCGTGCGTCTGTTCTTCCGTATGACTGTTCGTCCGTGCGTCTGTTCGTCCATGCGTATGTTCATCCGTGCGTCTGTTCTTCCGTGCGTCTGTTCATCCGTATGTCTGTTCGTCCGTGCGTCTGTTCATCTGTGCGACTGTTCGCCCGTGCGTCTATTCGTCCATTCGTCTGTTCGTCCGTACATCTGTTTGTCCGAACAGAACGAATTTCGAACATTTTTTTTGATCATAGCTCGAGAAATTAACGAGCATAAGGGCGAAATGTCGGATAAAAATTGAAATTTTGGTGACATTATCCATTTTCGCAACTTTTTTCAATCATACCTCTCTAAAATGACGAAATACAAAGAGGAAATAAATGAACAAGAATGAAATATCGGTGAATTCATTCGTTTTTTACCTTTTTTAGATCATAACTCGATAAAATGACGAAAATAAAGTTCGTCCTTGCGTCTGTTCGTCCGTGCGTTTGTTCGTCCGTGCATCTGTTCGTTCGTGTGCTAGTTCGTCCGAGCGTCAGTTCATCCGTGCGTCTGTTCGTCCGTGCGTCTGTTCGTTCATGCGTCTATTCGTCCGTGCATCTGTTTTCCGTGCGTCTGTTCGTCCGTGCGTCTGTTCGTCCGTTTGTCTGTTCGTCCATGCGTCTGTTCATCCGTATGTCTGTTCGTCCTTGCGTCTGTTCGTCCGTGCGTCTGTTCGTCTGTGCGTCTGTTCGTCCGTGGGACTTTTCTTCCGTGCGTCTGTTCGTCCGTGCGTCTGTTCACCTGTCCGTCTATTCGTCCGTGCGTCTGTACGTCAATGCATCTGTTCATCCGTGCGTCTGTTCGTCTGTGCATCTGTTCGTCCATGCGTCTGTTCATCCGTGCTCTGTTCGACCGTGCGTCTGTTCTTCCGTGCGTCTGTTCGTCCGTGCGTCTGTTCTTCCGTATGTCTGTTCGTCCGTGCGTCTGTTCGTCCATGCATCTGTTCATCCGTGCGTCTGTTCGTCTGTGCGTCTGTTCGTCCATGCGTCTGTTCATTCGTGCGTCTGTTCGACCGTGCGTCTGTTCGTCCGTGCGTCTGTTTGTCCGTGCGTCTGTTCGTCCGTGCGTCTGTTCGTCTGCGCATCTGTTTGTCCGTGCGTCTGTTTGTCCGTGCGTCTGTTCGTCCTTGCGTCTGTTCGTCCATGCGTCTGTTCGTCCATACGTCTGTTCATCCGTGCGTCTGTTCGACAGTGCGACTGTTCGTCCGTGCGGCTGTTCGTCCGTACGTCTGTTCGTCCGTGCGTCTGTTTGTCCTTGCGTCTGTTTATCCGTGCGTCTGTTCGTCCTTGCGTCTGTTCGTCCGTGCGTCTGTTCGTCCATACGTCTGTTCATCCGTGCGTCTATTCGTCCGTGCGTCTGTTCGTCCATGAGTTTGTTCGTTAGTGCGTCTGTTCGTCCGTGTGTCTGTTCGTCCGTGCGTCTGTTCGCCTGTGCGTCTGTTTGTCCGTGCGTCTGTACGTCTGTGCGTCTGTTCGTCCGTGCGTCTGGTCGTCCGTGCGTCTGCTTTTCCGTGCGTTTGTTTGTCCATGCGTCTGTTCATCCGAACGTCTGTTTGTCCGTGCGTCTGTTCGTCCATGCGTCTGTTCGTCCGTGCGCCTCTTCGTCCATGCTACTGTTCATCCGTGCGTCTGTTCGTGCATGTGTCTGTTTGTCAATGCGTCTGTTCGTCCATGTGTTTTTTCGTCCCTTCATCTGTTCATCCGTGCGTCTGTTTGTCCGTGCGTCTGTTTGTCCGTGCGTCTGTTCGTCCGTGCGTCTATTCGTCCGTGCGTGTTCTTTTCAGTGCGTCTGTTCGTCTGTGCGTCTGTTCGTCCGTGCGTCTGTTCGTCCGTGCGTCTGTTCGTCCGTGCGTGTGTTTTTCCGTGCGTCTGTTCGTCCGTGCGTCTGTTCATCCGAACGTCTGTTCGTCCGTCCGTCTGTTCGTCCGTGCGTCTGTTCGTCCGTGCGTCTTTTCGTCCATGTTTCTGTTCGTCCGTGCGTCTATTCGTCCGTGCGTCTGTTCGTCCGTGCGTCTATTTGTCCGTGCGTCTGTTTGTCCTTCCATCTGTTCGTCTATGCGTCTGTTTGTTCATGCGTTTGATGGTCCGTACATCTGTTTGTCCGAACACAACCGTTTTCGAAATTTTTTTTGATCATACCTTTAGGAAATAATTATAATAAGGGCTAAATATTGAATATAAATACAAATTTGGTGAAATTATCCGTTTTTGAAACTTTTTTCGATCATACCTCGCTAAAATTACGAAAATAATGGCAAAAAAGGGGAACAAGATTGAAATATCGGTGAATTAATTCGTTTTTTAGTTTTTTTCGGTCATACCTTAATAAAATGACGAAAATTAGGTTCGTCCGTAAGTCTGATCGTGCGAGCGATTGTTCCTTCATGCTTCAGTTCGTCCGTGCGTCTGTTCGTAAGTGTGTCTGTTCGTCAATGCGTCCGTTCGTCCATGATAATTTTTTCCGTGCGTCTGTTCTTCCGTGCGTCTGTTCGTCCGTGCGTCTATTCATCCGAGCGACTGTTCAACCGTGCGCCTGTTCGACCCTGCTTCCGTTCTTCCGTGCGTCCGTTCGTATGTGCGTATGTACGTCCGTGCTATTTTCGTCCATGCGTCTGATCATACGAGTGATTGTTCCTCCGTGCGTCTTTTCGACCGTGCGTCTGTTCGTCCGTGCATCATTTCGTCCTTGCGTCTGTTCGTCCATGGGTCTGATCGTTCGTGCGTCTGTTCGTCCACGAATCTGTTTGTCCGTGCGTCTGTTTGTCCGTGTGTCTGTTCGTCCTTGCGTCTGTTCGTCCATGCGTCTGTTCGTCCATGCGTCTGTTCATCCGTGCGTCTGTTCGTCCGTGCGTCTGTTCGTCCATGCGTCTGTTCATCCGTGCGTCTGTTCGTCCGTGCGTCTGTTCGTCCATGCGTTTGTTCGTTAGTGCGTCTGTTCGTCCGTGTGTCTGTTCGTCCGTGCGTTTTTTCGTCTGTGCGTCTGTTTATCCGTGCGTCTGTACGTCTGTGCGTCTGTTCGTCCGCGCGTCTGTTCGTCCGTGAGTCTGCTTTTCTGTGCGTCTATTTGTCCGTGCGTCTGTTCATCCGAACGTCTGTTCGTCCGTGCGTCTCTTCGTCCGTGCGTCTGTTCGTCCATGCGTCTCTTCGTCCTTGCGTCTGTTCGTCCGTGCGTCTGTTCGTCCATGTGTCTGTTGAATCAATGCGTCTGTTCCTCCATGTGTTTTCTTGTCCCTTCGTCTGTTCGTCCGTGCGTCTGTTCGTCGGTGCGTCTGTTTGTTCGTGCATCTGTTCGTCCGTGGCTCTGTTCATCCGAGCGTCTATTCGTCCGTGCGTCTGTTTGTCTGTGCGACTGTTCGTCCATGCGTTTGTTCGTCCGTACATCTGATTGTCCGAACAGAACCAATGTCGAACATTTTTTGATCATACCTCTCTAATAAGACAAAAAAAGGGGGAAATATATGAACAAGATTGAAATATCGTTGAATTCATTAGTTTGATACCTTTTTTAGGCCAAACCTCGATAGCATGACGAAAATAAAGTTCGTCCTTGCGTCTGTTCGTCCGTGCGTTTGTTCGTCCGTGCATCTGTTCGTTCGTGTGTCTGTTCGTCCGTGCGTCTGTTCGTTCAAGCGTCAGTTCATCTGTGCGTCTGTTTGTCCGTGCGTCTTTTTGTCCGTGCGTCTGTTTGTCCGTCCGTTTGTTCGTCTGTGCGTCTGTTTGTCCATGCGTCTGTTGGTCCGTACATCTGTATGTCCGAACAAAACCGTTTTCGAAATTTTTTTTGATCATACCTTTAGGAAATAATGATAATAAGGGCTAAATATTGAATATAAATACAAATTTGGTGAAATTGTCCGTTTTTGAAACTTTTTTTCGATCATACCTCGCTAAAATTACGAAAATAATGGCAAAAAAGGGGAACAAGATTGAAATATCGGTGAATTAATTCGTTTTTTAGTATTCTTCCGTCATACCTTAATAAAATGACGAAAATTAGGTTCGTCCGTAAGTTTGATCGTGCGAGTGATTGTTCCTTCATGCTTTAGTTCGTCCGTGCGTCTGTTCGTAAGTGTGTCTGTTCGTCAATGCGTCCGTTCGTCCATGATAATTTTTTCCGTGCGTCTGTTCTTCCGTGCGTCTGTTCGTCCGTGCGTCTATTCATCCGAGCGACTGTTCAACCGTGCGCCTGTTCGACCCTGCATCCGTTCTTCCGTGCGTCCGTTTGTATGTGCGTATGTACGTCCGTGCTATTTTCGTCCATGCGTCTGATCGTACGAGTGATTGTTCTTCCGTGCGACTTTTCGACCGTGCGTCTTTTCGTCCGTGCATCATTTCGTCCTTGCGTCTGTTCGTCCGGGGGTCTGATCGTTCGTGCCAATATTCGTCCGTGCGTCTGTTCGTCTGTGCGTCTGTTCATCCATGCGTCTGTTCGTCCGTGCGTCTGTTCGTCCGTGCGTGTGTTCGTCCGTGCATCTGTTTGTCCGTGCGTCTGTTCGTCCGTGCGTCTGTTCGTCCGTGCGTCTGTTCGTCCATGCGTCTGTTCATCCGTATGTCTGTTCGACCGTGCGTCTGTTCGTCCGTGCGTCTGTTCGTCCGTGCGTCTGTTCGTCCGTGCGTCTTTTCTTCCGTGCGTCTGTTCGTCCGTGCGTCTGTTTGCCTTTGCGTCTGTTCGTCCGTCTGTCTGTACGTCCGTGCATCTGTTCGTCCGTGCGTCTGTTCGTCCGTGCGTCTGTTCGTCCATGCGTATGTTCATCCGTGCGTCTGTTCTTCCGTGCGTCTGTTCATCTTTATGTCTGTTCGTCCGTGCGTCTGTTCGTCCGTGCGTCTGTTCGTCCGTGCGTTTGTTCATCTATGCGTCTGTTCATCCTTTCTGTTCGTCTGTGCGTGTTTTTGTCCATGTGTCTGTTCGTCAAACAGATGAAGATCTGTTTGTCCGAACAGAACCGTTTTCAAAATTTTTTTCGGTCATACCTTTAGAAAATAATAAAAATAAGGAAAAAATATTGGATTAAATATAAATTTAGTGAAATTGTCCGATTTAGAAATTTTTTTCCGATCATACCTCGCTAAAATTACGAAATTAGGGGCGATTAAGAGAAACAAGATTGAAATATCGGTGAATTATTTCGTTTCATAGCTTTTTACGATCAAACCTTAAAGAAATGACGAATATAAGGTTCGACCGGGCGTCAGATCGTCCAAGCGATTTATTTTTCATGATTCAGTTCGTATGTGCGTCTGTTCGTCCATGCGTTTGTTCATCCGTACATCTGTTTCTCCAAACAGAACCAATTTCGAACCTTATTTGATCATAGTTTGAGAAAATAACGAATATAATGGCGAAATAAGGGATAAAAATTGAAATTTCGGTGACAATATACATTTTTGAAACTTTTTTCTATCATACATCTCTAAAATGACGAAAAGTAAGGGATAAATAGATGATCAAAATTGAAATATCGGTGTATTCATTTTTTTTACCATATTTAGATCATACCTCGATAAAATGACGAAAATAAGGTTCGTCCGTAAGTCTGATCGTCCGTGCGTTTGTTCGTCCGTGCGTTTGTTCGTCCTTGCGTCTGTTCGTTCGTGTGACTCTTCTTCTGTGCGTCTGTTCGTCCATGCGTTTGTTCATCCGTACATCTGTTTCTCCAAACAAAACCAATTTCGAACCTTATTTGATCATAGTTTGAGAAAATAACGAATATAAAGACAAAATAGTGGATAAAAATTGAAATTTCGGTGACAATATACATTTTCGAAACTTTTTTCAATCATACCACTCTAAAATGACGAAAAGTAAGGGATAAATAGATGAAGAAGATTGAAATATCGTTGAATTCATTGGTTTTTTACCTTTTTTAGATCATACCTCGATAGAGTGACGAAAATAAAGTTCGTCCGTGCGTCTGTTCGTCCATGCGTTTGTTCGTCCGTGCATCTGTTCGTTCGTGCGTCTGTTCGTCCGAGCGTCTGTTAATCTGTGCGTCTCTTCGACAGTGCGACCGTTCTTCCATGCGTCTGTTCGTCCGAATGTCTGTTCGTCCGTTAGTCTGTCATCCGTTCGACTATTCGTCCGTGCGTCTGTTCGTTCATGCGTCTGTTCGTCCGAGCGTCTGTTCATCCGTGCGTCTGTTTGTCCGTGCGTGTGTTCGTCCGTGCGTCTGTTTTTCCGTGCGTCTGTAAGTCCGTGTGTCTGTTGTCCATGCGTCTGTTCGTCCGTGCGTCTGTTCATCCGTGCGTATGTTCATCCGTTTGTCTGTTCGTCCGTGCGTCTGTTTGTCTGTGCGTCGGTTCGTCCGTGCGTCGGTTCGTCCATGCGTCTGTTCGTCGATGCGTGTGTTCGTCCGTGCATCTGTTTGTCCGTGCGTCTGTTCGTCCGTGCGTCTGTTCGTCCGTGCGTCTGTTCGTCCATGCGTCTGTTCATCCGTATGTCTGTTCGTCCGTGCGTCTGTTCGTCCGTGCGTCTGTTCGTCCGTGCGTCTGTTCGTCCGTGCGTCTGTTCGTCCGTGCGTCTTTTCTTCCGTGCGTCTGTTCGTCCTTGCGTCTGTTTGCCTGTGCGTCTGTTCGTCCGTCTGTCTGTACGTCCGTGCGTCTGTTCGTCCGTGCGTCTGTTCGATAGTGCGTCTGTTCGTCCGTTCGTCTGTTCGTCGATGCGTATGTTCATCCGTGCGTCTGTTCTTCCGTGCGTCTGTTCATCTTAATGTCTGTTCGTCCTTACGTCTGTTCGTCCGTGCGTCTGTTCGTCCGTGCGTTTGTTCATCTATGCGTCTGTTCATCCGTTCGTCTGTTCGTCTGTGCGTGTTTTTGTCCATGCGTCTGTTCGTCAAACAGATGTAGATCTGTTTGTCCGAACAGAACCGTTTTCAAAATTTTTTTCGGTCATACCTTTAGAAAATAATAAAAATAAGGAAAAAATATTGGATTAAATATAAATTTAGTGAAATTGTCCGATTTAGAAATTTTTTTCCGATCATACCTTGCTAAAATTACGAAAATAGGGGCGATTAAGAGAATCAAGATTGAAATATCGGTGAATTATTTCGTTTCATAGATTTTTACGATCAAACCTTAAAAAAAATGACGAATATAAGGTTCGACCGGGCGTCAGATCGTCCAAGCGATTTTTCTTTCATGATTCAGTTCGTATGTGCGTCTGTTCGTCCATGCGTTTTTTCATCCATACATCTGTTTCTCCAAACAGAACCAATTTCGAACCTTATTTGATCATAGTTTGAGAAAATAACGAATATAATGGCGAAATAGTGGATAAAAATTGAAATTTCGGTGACAATATACATTTTTGAAACTTTTTTCTATCATACATCTCTAAAATGACGAAAAGTAAGGGATAAATAGATGATCAAGATTGAAATATCGGTGTATTCATTTTTTTTACCATATTTAGATCATACCTCGATAAAATGACGAAAATAAGGTTCGTCCGTGCGTCTGTTCGTCCGTGCGTCTGTTCGTCCGTGCCTCTGTTCGTTCGTGTGACAGTTCGTCCGAGCGTCAGTTCATCCGTGCGTCTGTTCGTCCGTGAGTCTGTTCGTCCGTGCGTCTTTTTGTCCGTGCGTCTGTTCGTCCGTGCGTCCGTTCGTCCGTGCGTCTGTTCGTCCGTGCGTCTCTTCATCCGTGCGTCTGTTTGTCCGTGCGTCTGTTTGTTTGTGCGTCTGTTCGTCCATGCGTCTGTTCGTCCGTGCATCTGTTTGTCCGTGCGTCTGTTCGTCCGTGCATCTGTTCGTCCGTGTGTCTGTTCGTCCATGCGTCTGTTCATCTGTATGTCTGTTCGTCCGTGCGTCTGTTCGTCCGTGCGTCTGTTCGTCTGTGCTTCTGTTCGTCCGTGCTCTGTTCGACCGTGCGTCTGTTCTTCCGTGCGTCTGTTCGTCCGTGCGTCTGTTCTTCCGTATATCTGTTCGTCCGTGCGTCTGTTCGTCCATGCATCTGTTCATCCGTGCGTCTGTTTGTCCGTGCGTCTGTCCTTCCGTATATCTGTTCGTCCGTGCGTCTTTTTGTCCGTGCGTCTGTTCGTCCGTGCGTCTTTTCGTCCTTGCGTCTGTTCGTGCGTGCGTCTCTTCATCCGTATGTCTGTTCGTCCTTGCGTCTGTTCGTCCGTGCGTCTGTTCGTCTGTGCGTCTGTTCGTCCATGCGACTTTTCTTCCGTGCGTCTGTTCGTCCGTGCGTCTGTTCACCTGTGCGTCTATTCGTCCGTGCGTCTGTACGTCCATGCATCTGTTCATCCGTGCGTCTGTTCGTCTGTGCGTCTGTTCGTCCATGCGTCTGTTCATCCGTGCTCTGTTCGACCGTGCGTCTGTTCTTCCGTGCGTCTGTTCGTCCGTGCGTCTGTTCTTCCGTATATCTGTTCGTCCGTGCGTCTGTTCGTCCATGCATCTGTTCATCCGTGCGTCTGTTCCTCTGTGCGTCTGTTCGTCCATGCGTCTGTTCATCCGTGCGTCTGTTCGACCGTGCGTCTGTTCGTCCGTGCGACTGTTTGTCCGTGCGTCTGTTCGTCCGTGCGTCTGTTCGTCTGCGCATCTGTTTGTCCGTGCGTCTGTTTGTCCGTGCGTCTGTTCGTCCTTGCGTCTGTTCGTCCATGCGTCTGATCGTCCATGCGTCTGTTCATCCGTGCGTCTGTTATACAGTGCGACTGTTCGTCCGTGCGGCTTTTCGTCCGAACGTCTGTTCGTCCGTGCGTCTGTTTGTCCGTGCGTCTGTTCGTCCGCGCATCTGTTTGTCTTTGCGTCTGATTATCCGTGCGTCTGTTCGTCCTTGCGTCTGTTCGTCCGTGCGTCTATTCATCCGTGCGTCTGTTCGTCCATGAGTTTGCTCGTTAGTGCGTCTGTTCGTCCGTGTGTCTGTTCGTCCGTGCGTCTGTTCGCCTGTGCATCTGTTTGTCCGTGCGTCTGTAAGTCTGTGCGTCTGTTCGTCCGTGCGTCTGTTCGTCCGTGCGTCTGCTTTTCCGTGCGTTTGTTTGTCCGTGCGTCTGTTCATCCGAACGTCTGTTTTTCCGTGCGTCTGTTCGTCCGTGCGTCTGTTCGTCCGTGCGTCTCTTCGTCCATGCGTCTGTTCGTCCGTGCGTCTGTTCGTCCATGTGTCTGTTTGTCAATGCGTCTGTTCGTCCATGTGTTTTTTTGTCCCTTCATCTGTTCATCCGTGCGTCTTTTCGTCCGTGCGTCTGTTTGTCCGTGCGTCTGTTTGTCCGTGCGTCTGTTCGTCCGTGCGTCTGTTCATCCGTATGTCTGTTCGTCCGTGCGTCTATTCGTCCGTGCGTCTGCTTTTCAGTGCGTCTGTTCGTCTGTGCGTCTGTTCGTCCGTGCGTCTGTTCGTCCATGTGTCTGATTGCCGTGTGTCTGTTTGTCCGTGCGTCTGTTCGTCCGTGCGTCTGTTCGTCCGTGCGTCTTTTTGTCTCTGCGTATTTTCGTCCGTGCGTCTGTACATCCATGCGTCTGTTCGTCCGTGCATCTGTTCGCCCGTGCCTTTGCTCGTCCGTGCGTCTGTTCGTCCGTGAAAAAATAACGAACATAAGGGCGAAATAGTGGATAAAATTTGAAATTTCGGTGAAATTATCCATTTTCGAAACTATTTTCGGCCATACCTTTCAAAAGAGACGTAAAATAAGGGGTAAATATAGGAAGAAGATTGAAATATCGGTGATTTCATTCGTTTTTTACCTTTTTTTGATCATACCTCGATAAACTGACGGAAATAAGGTTTGTCCGTGCGTCTGTGCGTCCGTGCGTCTGTTCATCCGTGCGTCTGTTTGTCCCTGCGTCTGTTCGTCCGTGGGTCAGTCCGTCTGTCCCGTACTGTACTGCCTCACTCCCTCGTCCACACGTGATGCTAGTCGTCTATCCGCAACCGTAGGCGGCGTACTCTCGACCGACGTATCCTGACGTATTACTCCGCGTGACGTCATAGATGATTTTCCTTTCTAACACGTGCGTCTGTTTGTCCGTGCGTCTTTTCGTTCGTGCGTCTATTCTTACGTGTGTCTGGTCGTCCGAGCGTATGTTCGTCCGTGCGTCTGTTCGTCCGTGCGTCTGTTCGTCCGTGCGTCTGTTCGTCTGTGCGTCTGTTTTCCGTGCGTCTGTTCCTCCGTGCGTCTGTTCGTCCGTGCGTCTGTTCTTCCGTGCGTCTTTTCGTCCGTGCGTCTGTTCGTCCGTGCGTCTGTTTTTCCGTGCGTCTGGTTGTCCGTGCGTCTGTTCCTCCGTGCGTCTGATCATCCGTGCGACTTTTCTTCCGTGCGTCTGTTCGTCCGTGCGTCTGTTCGTCCGTTTGTCTGTTCGTCCATGCGTCTGTTCATCCGTATGTCTGTTCGTTCTTGCGTCTGTTCGTCCGTGCGTCAGTTCATCCGTGCGTCTGTTCGACCGTGAGTCTGTTCATCCGTGCGTGTTTTTGTCCGTGCGTCTGTTTGTCCGTGCGTCTGTTCGTCCGTGCGTCTGTTCGTCCGTGCGTCTGTTTGTCCGTGCGCCTTTTTGTCTGTGCGTCTGCTCGTTCATGCGTCTATTCGTCCGTGCATCTGTTTGTCCGTGCGTCTGTTCGTCCGTGCGTCTGTTCGTCCGTTTGTCTGTTCGTCCATACGTCTGTTCATCCGTATGTCTGTTCGTCCTTGCGTCTGTTCGTCCGTGCGTCTGTTCGTCTGTGCGTCTGTTCGTCCGTGCGACTTTTCTTCCGTGCGTCTGTTCGTCCGTGCGTCTGTTCACCTGTGCGTCTATTCGTCCGTGCGTCTGTACGTCCGTGCGTCTGTTCGTCCGTGCGTCTGTTCCTCCATGCATCTGTTCATCCGTGCGTCTGTTCGTCTGTGCGTCTGTTCGTCCATGCGTCTGTTCATCCGTTCGTCTGTTCGACCGTGCGTCTGTTCTTCCGTGCGTCTGTTCGTCCGTGCGTCTGTTCTTCCGTATGACTGTTCGTCCGTGCGTCTGTTCGTCCATGCGTATGTTCATCCGTGCGTCTGTTCTTCCGTGCGTCTGTTCATCCGTATGTCTGTTCGTCCGTGCGTCTGTTCATCTGTGCGACTGTTCGCCCGTGCGTCTATTCGTCCATTCGTCTGTTCGTCCGTACATCTGTTTGTCCGAACAGAACGAATTTCGAACATTTTTTTTGATCATAGCTCGAGAAATTAACGAGCATAAGGGCGAAATGTCGGATAAAAATTGAAATTTTGGTGACATTATCCATTTTCGCAACTTTTTTCAATCATACCTCTCTAAAATGACGAAATACAAAGAGGAAATAAATGAACAAGAATGAAATATCGGTGAATTCATTCGTTTTTTACCTTTTTTAGATCATAACTCGATAAAATGACGAAAATAAAGTTCGTCCTTGCGTCTGTTCGTCCGTGCGTTTGTTTGTCCGTGCATCTGTTCGTTCGTGTGCTAGTTCGTCCGAGCGTCAGTTCATCCGTGCGTCTGTTCGTCCGTGCGTCTGTTCGTTCATGCGTCTATTCGTCCGTGCATCTGTTTTCCGTGCGTCTGTTCGTCCGTGCGTCTGTTCGTCCGTTTGTCTGTTCGTCCATGCGTCTGTTCATCCGTATGTCTGTTCGTCCTTGCGTCTGTTCGTCCGTGCGTCTGTTCGTCTGTGCGTCTGTTCGTCCGTGGGACTTTTCTTCCGTGCGTCTGTTCGTCCGTGCGTCTGTTCACCTGTCCGTCTATTCGTCCGTGCGTCTGTACGTCAATGCATCTGTTCATCCGTGCGTCTGTTCGTCTGTGCATCTGTTCGTCCATGCGTCTGTTCATCCGTGCTCTGTTCGACCGTGCGTCTGTTCTTCCGTGCGTCTGTTCGTCCGTGCGTCTGTTCTTCCGTATGTCTGTTCGTCCGTGCGTCTGTTCGTCCATGCATCTGTTCATCCGTGCGTCTGTTCGTCTGTGCGTCTGTTCGTCCATGCGTCTGTTCATTCGTGCGTCTGTTCGACCGTGCGTCTGTTCGTCCGTGCGTCTGTTTGTCCGTGCGTCTGTTCGTCCGTGCGTCTGTTCGTCTGCGCATCTGTTTGTCCGTGCGTCTGTTTGTCCGTGCGTCTGTTCGTCCTTGCGTCTGTTCGTCCATGCGTCTGTTCGTCCATACGTCTGTTCATCCGTGCGTCTGTTCGACAGTGCGACTGTTCGTCCGTGCGGCTGTTCGTCCGTACGTCTGTTCGTCCGTGCGTCTGTTTGTCCTTGCGTCTGTTCATCCGTGCGTCTGTTCGTCCTTGCGTCTGTTCGTCCGTGCGTCTGTTCGTCCATACGTCTGTTCATCCGTGCGTCTATTCGTCCGTGCGTCTGTTCGTCCATGAGTTTGTTCGTTAGTGCGTCTGTTCGTCCGTGTGTCTGTTCGTCCGTGCGTCTGTTCGCCTGTGCGTCTGTTTGTCCGTGCGTCTGTACGTCTGTGCGTCTGTTCGTCCGTGCGTCTGGTCGTCCGTGCGTCTGCTTTTCCGTGCGTTTGTTTGTCCATGCGTCTGTTCATCCGAACGTCTGTTTGTCCGTGCGTCTGTTCGTCCATGCGTCTGTTCGTCCGTGCGCCTCTTCGTCCATGCTACTGTTCATCCGTGCGTCTGTTCGTGCATGTGTCTGTTTGTCAATGCGTCTGTTCGTCCATGTGTTTTTTCGTCCCTTCATCTGTTCATCCGTGCGTCTGTTTGTCCGTGCGTCTGTTTGTCCGTGCGTCTGTTCGTCCGTGCGTCTATTCGTCCGTGCGTGTTCTTTTCAGTGCGTCTGTTCGTCTGTGCGTCTGTTCGTCCGTGCGTCTGTTCGTCCGTGCGTCTGTTCGTCCGTGCGTGTGTTTTTCCGTGCGTCTGTTCGTCCGTGCGTCTGTTCATCCGAACGTCTGTTCGTCCGTCCGTCTGTTCGTCCGTGCGTCTGTTCGTCCGTGCGTCTTTTCGTCCATGTTTCTGTTCGTCCGTGCGTCTATTCGTCCGTGCGTCTGTTCGTCCGTGCGTCTATTTGTCCGTGCGTCTGTTTGTCCTTCCATCTGTTCGTCTATGCGTCTGTTTGTTCATGCGTTTGATGGTCCGTACATCTGTTTGTCCGAACACAACCGTTTTCGAAATTTTTTTTGATCATACCTTTAGGAAATAATTATAATAAGGGCTAAATATTGAATATAAATACAAATTTGGTGAAATTATCCGTTTTTGAAACTTTTTTCGATCATACCTCGCTAAAATTACGAAAATAATGGCAAAAAAGGGGAACAAGATTGAAATATCGGTGAATTAATTCGTTTTTTAGTTTTTTTCGGTCATACCTTAATAAAATGACGAAAATTAGGTTCGTCCGTAAGTCTGATCGTGCGAGCGATTGTTCCTTCATGCTTCAGTTCGTCCGTGCGTCTGTTCGTAAGTGTGTCTGTTCGTCAATGCGTCCGTTCGTCCATGATAATTTTTTCCGTGCGTCTGTTCTTCCGTGCGTCTGTTCGTCCGTGCGTCTATTCATCCGAGCGACTGTTCAACCGTGCGCCTGTTCGACCCTGCTTCCGTTCTTCCGTGCGTCCGTTCGTATGTGCGTATGTACGTCCGTGCTATTTTCGTCCATGCGTCTGATCATACGAGTGATTGTTCCTCCGTGCGTCTTTTCGACCGTGCGTCTGTTCGTCCGTGCATCATTTCGTCCTTGCGTCTGTTCGTCCATGGGTCTGATCGTTCGTGCGTCTGTTCGTCCACGAATCTGTTTGTCCGTGCGTCTGTTTGTCCGTGTGTCTGTTCGTCCTTGCGTCTGTTCGTCCATGCGTCTGTTCGTCCATGCGTCTGTTCATCCGTGCGTCTGTTCGTCCGTGCGTCTGTTCGTCCATGCGTCTGTTCATCCGTGCGTCTGTTCGTCCGTGCGTCTGTTCGTCCATGCGTTTGTTCGTTAGTGCGTCTGTTCGTCCGTGTGTCTGTTCGTCCGTGCGTTTTTTCGTCTGTGCGTCTGTTTATCCGTGCGTCTGTACGTCTGTGCGTCTGTTCGTCCGCGCGTCTGTTCGTCCGTGAGTCTGCTTTTCTGTGCGTCTATTTGTCCGTGCGTCTGTTCATCCGAACGTCTGTTCGTCCGTGCGTCTCTTCGTCCGTGCGTCTGTTCGTCCATGCGTCTCTTCGTCCTTGCGTCTGTTCGTCCGTGCGTCTGTTCGTCCATGTGTCTGTTGAATCAATGCGTCTGTTCCTCCATGTGTTTTCTTGTCCCTTCGTCTGTTCGTCCGTGCGTCTGTTCGTCGGTGCGTCTGTTTGTTCGTGCATCTGTTCGTCCGTGGCTCTGTTCATCCGAGCTTCTATTCGTCCGTGCGTCTGTTTGTCTGTGCGACTGTTCGTCCATGCGTTTGTTCGTCCGTACATCTGATTGTCCGAACAGAACCAATGTCGAACATTTTTTGATCATACCTCTCTAATAAGACAAAAAAAGGGGGAAATATATGAACAAGATTGAAATATCGTTGAATTCATTAGTTTGATACCTTTTTTAGGCCAAACCTCGATAGCATGACGAAAATAAAGTTCGTCCTTGCGTCTGTTCGTCCGTGCGTTTGTTCGTCCGTGCATCTGTTCGTTCGTGTGTCTGTTCGTCCGTGCGTCTGTTCGTTCAAGCGTCAGTTCATCTGTGCGTCTGTTTGTCCGTGCGTCTTTTTGTCCGTGCGTCTGTTTGTCCGTCCGTTTGTTCGTCTGTGCGTCTGTTTGTCCATGCGTCTGTTGGTCCGTACATCTGTATGTCCGAACAAAACCGTTTTCGAAATTTTTTTTGATCATACCTTTAGGAAATAATGATAATAAGGGCTAAATATTGAATATAAATACAAATTTGGTGAAATTGTCCGTTTTTGAAACTTTTTTTCGATCATACCTCGCTAAAATTACGAAAATAATGGCAAAAAAGGGGAACAAGATTGAAATATCGGTGAATTAATTCGTTTTTTAGTATTCTTCCGTCATACCTTAATAAAATGACGAAAATTAGGTTCGTCCGTAAGTTTGATCGTGCGAGTGATTGTTCCTTCATGCTTTAGTTCGTCCGTGCGTCTGTTCGTAAGTGTGTCTGTTCGTCAATGCGTCCGTTCGTCCATGATAATTTTTTCCGTGCGTCTGTTCTTCCGTGCGTCTGTTCGTCCGTGCGTCTATTCATCCGAGCGACTGTTCAACCGTGCGCCTGTTCGACCCTGCATCCGTTCTTCCGTGCGTCCGTTTGTATGTGCGTATGTACGTCCGTGCTATTTTCGTCCATGCGTCTGATCGTACGAGTGATTGTTCTTCCGTGCGACTTTTCGACCGTGCGTCTTTTCGTCCGTGCATCATTTCGTCCTTGCGTCTGTTCGTCCGGGGGTCTGATCGTTCGTGCCAATATTCGTCCGTGCGTCTGTTCGTCTGTGCGTCTGTTCATCCATGCGTCTGTTCGTCCGTGCGTCTGTTCGTCCGTGCGTGTGTTCGTCCGTGCATCTGTTTGTCCGTGCGTCTGTTCGTCCGTGCGTCTGTTCGTCCGTGCGTCTGTTCGTCCATGCGTCTGTTCATCCGTATGTCTGTTCGACCGTGCGTCTGTTCGTCCGTGCGTCTGTTCGTCCGTGCGTCTGTTCGTCCGTGCGTCTTTTCTTCCGTGCGTCTGTTCGTCCGTGCGTCTGTTTGCCTTTGCGTCTGTTCGTCCGTCTGTCTGTACGTCCGTGCATCTGTTCGTCCGTGCGTCTGTTCGTCCGTGCGTCTGTTCGTCCATGCGTATGTTCATCCGTGCGTCTGTTCTTCCGTGCGTCTGTTCATCTTTATGTCTGTTCGTCCGTGCGTCTGTTCGTCCGTGCGTCTGTTCGTCCGTGCGTTTGTTCATCTATGCGTCTGTTCATCCTTTCTGTTCGTCTGTGCGTGTTTTTGTCCATGTGTCTGTTCGTCAAACAGATGAAGATCTGTTTGTCCGAACAGAACCGTTTTCAAAATTTTTTTCGGTCATACCTTTAGAAAATAATAAAAATAAGGAAAAAATATTGGATTAAATATAAATTTAGTGAAATTGTCCGATTTAGAAATTTTTTTCCGATCATACCTCGCTAAAATTACGAAATTAGGGGCGATTAAGAGAAACAAGATTGAAATATCGGTGAATTATTTCGTTTCATAGCTTTTTACGATCAAACCTTAAAGAAATGACGAATATAAGGTTCGACCGGGCGTCAGATCGTCCAAGCGATTTATTTTTCATGATTCAGTTCGTATGTGCGTCTGTTCGTCCATGCGTTTGTTCATCCGTACATCTGTTTCTCCAAACAGAACCAATTTCGAACCTTATTTGATCATAGTTTGAGAAAATAACGAATATAATGGCGAAATAAGGGATAAAAATTGAAATTTCGGTGACAATATACATTTTTGAAACTTTTTTCTATCATACATCTCTAAAATGACGAAAAGTAAGGGATAAATAGATGATCAAAATTGAAATATCGGTGTATTCATTTTTTTTACCATATTTAGATCATACCTCGATAAAATGACGAAAATAAGGTTCGTCCGTAAGTCTGATCGTCCGTGCGTTTGTTCGTCCGTGCGTTTGTTCGTCCTTGCGTCTGTTCGTTCGTGTGACTCTTCTTCTGTGCGTCTGTTCGTCCATGCGTTTGTTCATCCGTACATCTGTTTCTCCAAACAAAACCAATTTCGAACCTTATTTGATCATAGTTTGAGAAAATAACGAATATAAAGACAAAATAGTGGATAAAAATTGAAATTTCGGTGACAATATACATTTTCGAAACTTTTTTCAATCATACCACTCTAAAATGACGAAAAGTAAGGGATAAATAGATGAAGAAGATTGAAATATCGTTGAATTCATTGGTTTTTTACCTTTTTTAGATCATACCTCGATAGAGTGACGAAAATAAAGTTCGTCCGTGCGTCTGTTCGTCCATGCGTTTGTTCGTCCGTGCATCTGTTCGTTCGTGCGTCTGTTCGTCCGAGCGTCTGTTAATCTGTGCGTCTCTTCGACAGTGCGACCGTTCTTCCATGCGTCTGTTCGTCCGAATGTCTGTTCGTCCGTTAGTCTGTCATCCGTTCGACTATTCGTCCGTGCGTCTGTTCGTTCATGCGTCTGTTCGTCCGAGCGTCTGTTCATCCGTGCGTCTGTTTGTCCGTGCGTGTGTTCGTCCGTGCGTCTGTTTTTCCGTGCGTCTGTAAGTCCGTGTGTCTGTTGTCCATGCGTCTGTTCGTCCGTGCGTCTGTTCATCCGTGCGTATGTTCATCCGTTTGTCTGTTCGTCCGTGCGTCTGTTTGTCTGTGCGTCGGTTCGTCCGTGCGTCGGTTCGTCCATGCGTCTGTTCGTCCATGCGTGTGTTCGTCCGTGCATCTGTTTGTCCGTGCGTCTGTTCGTCCGTGCGTCTGTTCGTCCGTGCGTCTGTTCGTCCATGCGTCTGTTCATCCGTATGTCTGTTCGTCCGTGCGTCTGTTCGTCCGTGCGTCTGTTCGTCCGTGCGTCTGTTCGTCCGTGCGTCTGTTCGTCCGTGCGTCTTTTCTTCCGTGCGTCTGTTCGTCCTTGCGTCTGTTTGCCTGTGCGTCTGTTCGTCCGTCTGTCTGTACGTCCGTGCGTCTGTTCGTCCGTGCGTCTGTTCGATAGTGCGTCTGTTCGTCCGTTCGTCTGTTCGTCGATGCGTATGTTCATCCGTGCGTCTGTTCTTCCGTGCGTCTGTTCATCTTAATGTCTGTTCGTCCTTACGTCTGTTCGTCCGTGCGTCTGTTCGTCCGTGCGTTTGTTCATCTATGCGTCTGTTCATCCGTTCGTCTGTTCGTCTGTGCGTGTTTTTGTCCATGCGTCTGTTCGTCAAACAGATGTAGATCTGTTTGTCCGAACAGAACCGTTTTCAAAATTTTTTTCGGTCATACCTTTAGAAAATAATAAAAATAAGGAAAAAATATTGGATTAAATATAAATTTAGTGAAATTGTCCGATTTAGAAATTTTTTTCCGATCATACCTTGCTAAAATTACGAAAATAGGGGCGATTAAGAGAATCAAGATTGAAATATCGGTGAATTATTTCGTTTCATAGATTTTTACGATCAAACCTTAAAAAAAATGACGAATATAAGGTTCGACCGGGCGTCAGATCGTCCAAGCGATTTTTCTTTCATGATTCAGTTCGTATGTGCGTCTGTTCGTCCATGCGTTTTTTCATCCATACATCTGTTTCTCCAAACAGAACCAATTTCGAACCTTATTTGATCATAGTTTGAGAAAATAACGAATATAATGGCGAAATAGTGGATAAAAATTGAAATTTCGGTGACAATATACATTTTTGAAACTTTTTTCTATCATACATCTCTAAAATGACGAAAAGTAAGGGATAAATAGATGATCAAGATTGAAATATCGGTGTATTCATTTTTTTTACCATATTTAGATCATACCTCGATAAAATGACGAAAATAAGGTTCGTCCGTGCGTCTGTTCGTCCGTGCGTCTGTTCGTCCGTGCATCTGTTCGTTCGTGTGACAGTTCGTTCGAGCGTCAGTTCATCCGTGCGTCTGTTCGTCCGTGAGTCTGTTCGTCCGTGCGTCTTTTTGTCCGTGCGTCTGTTCGTCCGTGCGTCTGTTCGTCCGTGCGTCTGTTCGTCCGTGCGTCTCTTCATCCGTGCGTCTGTTTGTCCGTGCGTCTGTTTGTTTGTGCGTCTGTTCGTCCATGCGTCTGTTCGTCCGTGCATCTGTTTGTCCGTGCGTCTGTTCGTCCGTGCATCTGTTCGTCCGTGTGTCTGTTCGTCCATGCGTAAGTTCATCCGTATGTCTGTTCGTCCGTGCGTCTGTTCGTCCGTGCGTCTGTTCGTCTGTGCTTCTGTTCGTCCGTGCTCTGTTCGACCGTGCGTCTGTTCTTCCGTGCGTCTGTTCGTCCGTGCGTCTGTTCTTCCGTATATCTGTTCGTCCGTGCGTCTGTTCGTCCATGCATCTGTTCATCCGTGCGTCTGTTCGTCCGTGCGTCTGTTCTTCCGTATATCTGTTCGTCCGTGCGTCTTTTTGTCCGTGCGTCTGTTCGTCCGTGCGTCTTTTCGTCCTTGCGTCTGTTTGTCCGTGCGTCTCTTCATCCGTATGTCTGTTCGTCCTTGCGTCTGTTCGTCCGTGCGTCTGTTCGTCTGTGCGTCTGTTCGTCCATGCGACTTTTCTTCCGTGCGTCTGTTCGTCCGTGCGTCTGTTCACCTGTGCGTCTATTCGTCCGTGCGTCTGTACGTCCATGCATCTGTTCATCCGTGCGTCTGTTCGTCTGTGCGTCTGTTCGTCCATGCGTCTGTTCATCCGTGCTCTGTTCGACCGTGCGTCTGTTCTTCCGTGCGTCTGTTCGTCCGTGCGTCTGTTCTTCCGTATATCTGTTCGTCCGTGCGTCTGTTCGTCCATGCATCTGTTCATCCGTGCGTCTGTTCGTCTGTGCGTCTGTTCGTCCATGCGTCTGTTCATCCGTGCGTCTGTTCGACCGTGCGTCTGTTCGTCCGTGCGTCTGTTTGTCCGTGCGTCTGTTCGTCCGTGCGTCTGTTCATCTGCGCATCTGTTTGTCCGTGCGTCTGTTTGTCCGTGCGTCTGTTCGTCCTTGCGTCTGTTCGTCCATGCGTCTGATCGTCCATGCGTCTGTTCATCCGTGCGTCTGTTATACAGTGCGACTGTTCGTCCGTGCGGCTGTTCGTCCGAACGTCTGTTCGTCCGTGCGTCTGTTTGTCCGTGCGTCTGTTCGTCCGCGCATCTGTTTGTCTTTGCGTCTGATTATCCGTGCGTCTGTTCGTCCTTGCGTCTGTTCGTCCGTGCGTCTATTCATCCGTGCGTCTGTTCGTCCATGAGTTTGCTCGTTAGTGCGTCTGTTCGTCCGTGTGTCTGTTCGTCCGTGCGTCTGTTCGCCTGTGCGTCTGTTTGTCCGTGCGTCTGTAAGTCTGTGCGTCTGTTCGTCCGTGCGTCTGTTCGTCCGTGCGTCTGCTTTTCCGTGCGTTTGTTTGTCCGTGCGTCTGTTCATCCGAACGTCTGTTTGTCCGTGCGTCTGTTCGTCCGTGCGTCTGTTCGTCCGTGCGTCTCTTCGTCCATGCGTCTGTTCGTCCGTGCGTCTGTTCGTCCATGTGTCTGTTTGTCAATGCGTCTGTTCGTCCATGTGTTTTTTTGTCCCTTCATCTGTTCATCCGTGCGTCTTTTCGTCCGTGCGTCTGTTTGTCCGTGCGTCTGTTCGTCCGTGCGTCTGTTCGTCCGTGCGTCTGTTCATCCGTATGTCTGTTCGTCCGTGCGTCTATTCGTCCGTGCGTCTGCTTTTCAGTGCGTCTGTTCGTCTGTGCGTCTGTTCGTCCGTGCGTCTGTTCGTCCGTGCGTCTGTTCGTCCGTGCGTCTGTTCGTCCGTGCGTCTGTTTGTCCGTGCGTCTCTTCGTCCGTGCGTCAGTTCATCCGAACGTCTGTTCGTCCGTGCGTCTGTTCGTCCGTGCGTCTGTTCGTCCGTGCGTCTGTTCGTCCATGTTTCTGTTCGTCGGTGCGTCTATTCGTCCGTGCGTCTGTTCGTCCGTGCGTCTTTTTGTCCGTGCGTCTATTTGTCCGTCCGTCTGTTCGTCTATGCGTCTGTTTGTTCATGCGTTTGCTGGTCCGTACATCTGTTTGTCCGAACACAACCGTTTTCAAAATTTTTTTTGATCATACCTTTATAATTATAATAAGGGCTAAATATTGAATATAAATACAAATTTGGTGAAATTGTCCGTTTTTGAAACTTTTTTTCGATCATACCTCGCTAAAATTACGAAAATAATGGCAAAAAAGGGGAACAAGATTGAAATATCGGTGAATTAATTCGTTTTTTAGTTTTTTTCGGTCATACCTTAATAAAATGACGAAAATTAGGATCGTCCGTAAGTCTTATCGAGCGAGCGATTGTTCCTTCATGCTTCAGTTCGTCCGTTCGTTTGTTCGTAAGTGTGTCTGTTCGTCAATGCATCCGTTCGTCCATGATAATTTTTTCCGTTTGTCTGTTCTTCCGTGCGTCTATTCGTCCGTGCGTCTATTCATCCAAGCGACTGTTCAACCGTGCGCCTGTTCGACCCTGCTTCCGTTCTTCCGTGCGTCCGTTCGTATGTGCGTATGTACGTCCGTGCTATTTTCGTCCATGCGTCTGATCATACGAGTGATTGTTCTTCCGTTCGTCTTTTCGACCGTGCGTCTTTTCGTCCGTGCATCATTTCGTCCTTGCGTCTGTTCGTCCATGGGTCTGATCGTTCGTGCGTCTGTTCGTCCACGCATCTGTTTGTCCGTGCGTCTGTTTGTCCGTGCGTCTGTTCGTCCTTGCGTCTGTTCGTCCATGCGTCTGTTCGTCCATGCGTCTGTTCATCCGTGCGTCTGGTCGTCCGTGCGTCTGTTCGTCCATGCGTCTGTTCATCCGTGCGTCTGTTCGTCCGTGCGTCTGTTCGTCCATGCGTTTGTTCGTTAGTGCGTCTGTTCGTCCGTGCGTCTGTTCGTCCGTGCGTCTTTTTGTCCGTGCGTCTTTTCGTCCGTGCGTCTGTACATCCATGCGTCTGTTCATCCGTGCGTCTGTTCATCCGTGCGGCTGTTCGTCCGTGCTTCTGTTCGTCCGTGCGTCTGTTCGTTCCTTCGTCTGTTTGTCCGTGTGTCTTTTCGTCCGTGCGTCTGCTCTTCCGTGCGTCTGTTCGTCCGTGCATCTGTTCGTCCGTTCGTTTGTTCATCCATTCGTCTGTTCGTCCATGCGTCTGTTTGTCCGTGCGTCTGTTCGTCTGTGCTTCAGTTCATCCGTGCATCTGTTCGTCCGTGCGTCTTTTCGTCCGTACGTCTGTTTGTCCGTGCGTATTTTAATCCGTGCGTCTGTTCTTCCGTGCGTCCGTTTGTCCGTGCGTCTGTTCGTCCGTGCGTCTGTTCGTCCGTGCGTCTGTTTGTCCGTGCGAATGTTCGTACTTCCATCTGTTCATCCGAGCGTCTGTTCATCCTTGCGTCTGTTCGTCCGTGCGTCTATTCGTCCGTGCGTCTGCTCGTCCGTGCGTCTGTTCGTCCGTGCGTCTGTTTGTCCGTGCGTCTTTTCGTTCCAACTTCCGTTCTTCCGTGCGTCAACTCGTCCGTGCGTCTGTTCGTCCGTGCATCTGTTCGTCCGTGCATCTGTTCGTCCGTGTGTCTGCTCGTCCTTGCGTCTGTTCATCCGTGCGTCTGATAGACCTAACATCTATTTGTCTGAACATAAATCAATTTTCGAACCTTTTTTCGATCATTACTTGAAAAAATGACGAACATAAGGGCGAAATAGTGGATAAAAATGGAAATTTCGGTGAAATTATCCATTCTCGAAACTTTTTTCGATCATACCTCTCTAAAATGACGAAAAATAAGGGGTAAATATAGGAACAAGATTGAAATATTGTGAATTCATTCGTTTTTTACCTTTTTTAGATCATACCTCGATAAACTGACGAAAATATGGTTCGTCCGTGCGTCTTTTAGTCCGTGCGTCTGTTCTTCCGTTCGTCTGTTCGTCCGTGCGTCTGTTCGTCCTTGCGTCTTTTCGTCCGTTTGTCGGTTCGTCCGAGCGTCTGTACGACCGGATGTCTGTTGTTTCGTGTGTCTGTTCGGCGGTAAGTCCGTTCGTCCTTGGGTCTTTTGGTCCGTGTGTCTGTTCGTCCGTGCGTCTGTTTGTCCGCGCGTCTTTTCGTCCGTGCGTACGTTTGACCGAGCGTCTGTTCGTCCATTCTTCTGTTCGTCCGTACGTCTGCTTGTCAGAACAGGTCAGTTTGAAACATTTTTTTCAATAATACCGCGAAAAAATGACGAAAAAATGGGTGAAATAGAGAAAAAAATTGAAATTTCGCTGAAATTATACGTTTATGACATTTTTTTTATCATGCCCCGATAAAATGATGAATATAATGACAAAATAGAGGAATAAAATTTAAATTTCGGTGAAATTATCCGTTTTCGAAACTAATTTCGAACCTACCTCGATATAATGACGAAAATAAGAGCAGAATAGAGGAAAAAATAGAAATTTCGGTGAAATTATCCGTTTTTTACCTTTTTTCGAACATACCTCGATAAAATGACGAAAATAAGGTTCGTCTGTGCGTATGGTCATCCGTGAGTCTGTTCGTCCGATCATCTGTTCGTCCGTACGTCTGTTTGTCCGGAGAGGTCCGTTGTCAAACATTTTTTCAATCGTTCCTTGAAAAAATGACGAAAATAATGGCAAAATAGAGGAAAATAATTGTAATTTCAGTTAAATTATCCGTTATTGGAACTTTTTTCGATCATTCCTTGAAATAATGACGAAAATAAGGGCAAAATAGAAGAAATAATTGAAATTTCGGTGAAATTATCCGTTTTCGAAACTAATTTCGAACCTACCTCGATATAATGACGAAAATAAGAGCAGAATAGAGGAATATATAGAAATTTCGGTGAAATTATCCGTTTTTTACCTTTTTTCGAACATACCTCGATAAAATGACGAAAATAAGGTTCGTCTGTGCGTATGGTCGTCCGTGAGTCTGTTCGTCCGATCATCTGTTCGTCCGTACGTCTGTTTGTCCGGAGAGGTCCGTTGTCAAACATTTTTTCAATCGTTTCTTGAAAAAATGACGAAAATAATGGCAAAATAGAGGAAAATAATTGTAATTTCAGTTAAATTATCCGTTATTGGAACTTTTTTCGATCATTCCTTGAAATAATGACTATAATAAGGGCAAAATAGAGGAAAATAACTGAAAATTCGATGAAAATATCCGCATTCGAAAATTTTTTCAAATTTAACTCAAAAAATGTCAAGATTAAGTGCAAAATAGAGGAATACAATTGAAATTTCGGTGAATTATTTCGACGAAAATAAAGTTCGTAGGTCCACCTGTTTGTCCTTGCGTCTGTTCGTCCGTGCGTCTGTTCGTTCGTGCGCCTGTTCGTATTTGCGTCTGTTCGTCCGTGTCTGATCGGCCTTACGTCTGTTTGTCCAAACAGATCCATTTTCGAACCATTATTCGATCATACCTCGAGAAACTGACAAAAATAAAGGCAAAATAGAGGAAAATAATTGAAATTTTGGGGAAACTATTCGAGTATGATCTTTTTTCTATCATGCCTAACTAATTTGACGAAATAATTGGCAAAATAGTGGAACAGAATTGAAATATCCCTGAAATTATCCGTTTTTTTACCTTTTTTCGATCATTCCACGATAAAATGACGAAAATAAGGTAAGTCCATGCGTCTGTTCGTCCATGCATCTGTTCTTCCGTGCGACTGTTCGTCCTTTCATCTGTTCGTCCGTGCGTCTGTTCGTCCGTTTGTCTGATCGTCCGTACGTCTGTTTGTCCGAACAGGTCCTTTGTCAAACATTTTTTTAATCGTTTCTTGAAAAAAAGACGAAAATAAGTGAAAAATAGTGGAAAATAATTGAAATTTCGGTGAAATTATACGATTATTTGCTTTTTTCGATTATGCCTCGATAAAATGACGAAAATAATGGCAAAATAGTGGAAAATAATTGAAATTTCTCTAAAATTATCCGATATTGAAACATTTTTCGAACATACCTCTCTAAAATGACGAAAAATAAGGGGTAAATATAGGAGCAAGATTGAAATATTGTGAATACATTCGTTTTTTACCTTTTTTAAATCATACCTCGATAAACTGACGAAAATATGGTTTGTCCGTGCGTCTGTTCGTCGTTGCGTCAGTTCGTCCGTGCATCTGTTCGTAGATGCGTCTGTTCGTCCATGTGTTTGTTTGTCCGTGCGTCTGTTTGTTCGTACGTCTGTTCGTCCGTGCGTCTGTTCATCCGTGCGTCTGTTCGTCCGTTTGGCTGTTCGTCCGTGCTTCTGTTCGTCCGTGCGTCTGTTCGTTCCTTCGTCTGTTTTTCCGTGTGTCTTTTCGTCCGTGCGTCTGTTCGTCTGTGCTTCAGTTCATCCGTGCATCTGTTCGTCCGTGCGTCTTTTCGTCCGTACGTCTGTTTGTCCGTGCGTATTTTAATCCGTGCGTCTGTTCTTCCGTGCGTCCGTTTGTCCGTGCGTCTGTTCGTCCGTGCGTCTGTTCGTCCGTGCGTCTGTTTGTCCGTGCGAATGTTCGTACTTCCATCTGTTCATCCGAGCGTCTGTTCATCCTTGCGTCTGTTCGTCCGTGCGTCTATTCGTCCGTGCGTCTGCTCGTCCGTGCGTCTGTTCGTCCGTGCGTCTGTTTGTCCGTGCGTCTTTTCGTTCCAACTTCCGTTCTTCCGTGCGTCAACTCGTCCGTGCGTCTGTTCGTCCGTGCATCTGTTCGTCCGTGCATCTGTTCGTCCGTGTGTCTGCTCGTCCTTGCGTCTGTTCATCCGTGCGTCTGATAGACCTAACATCTATTTGTCTGAACATAAATCAATTTTCGAACCTTTTTTCGATCATTACTTGAAAAAATGACGAACATAAGGGCGAAATAGTGGATAAAAATGGAAATTTCGGTGAAATTATCCATTCTCGAAACTTTTTTCGATCATACCTCTCTAAAATGACGAAAAATAAGGGGTAAATATAGGAACAAGATTGAAATATTGTGAATTCATTCGTTTTTTACCTTTTTTAGATCATACCTCGATAAACTGACGAAAATATGGTTCGTCCGTGCGTCTTTTAGTCCGTGCGTCTGTTCTTCCGTTCGTCTGTTCGTCCGTGCGTCTGTTCGTCCTTGCGTCTTTTCGTCCGTTTGTCGGTTCGTCCGAGCGTCTGTACGACCGGATGTCTGTTGTTTCGTGTGTCTGTTCGGCGGTAAGTCCGTTCGTCCTTGGGTCTTTTGGTCCGTGTGTCTGTTCGTCCGTGCGTCTGTTTGTCCGCGCGTCTTTTCGTCCGTGCGTACGTTTGACCGAGCGTCTGTTCGTCCATTCTTCTGTTCGTCCGTACGTCTGCTTGTCAGAACAGGTCAGTTTGAAACATTTTTTTCAATAATACCGCGAAAAAATGACGAAAAAATGGGTGAAATAGAGAAAAAAATTGAAATTTCGCTGAAATTATACGTTTATGACATTTTTTTTATCATGCCCCGATAAAATGATGAATATAATGACAAAATAGAGGAATAAAATTTAAATTTCGGTGAAATTATCCGTTTTCGAAACTAATTTCGAACCTACCTCGATATAATGACGAAAATAAGAGCAGAATAGAGGAAAAAATAGAAATTTCGGTGAAATTATCCGTTTTTTACCTTTTTTCGAACATACCTCGATAAAATGACGAAAATAAGGTTCGTCTGTGCGTATGGTCATCCGTGAGTCTGTTCGTCCGATCATCTGTTCGTCCGTACGTCTGTTTGTCCGGAGAGGTCCGTTGTCAAACATTTTTTCAATCGTTCCTTGAAAAAATGACGAAAATAATGGCAAAATAGAGGAAAATAATTGTAATTTCAGTTAAATTATCCGTTATTGGAACTTTTTTCGATCATTCCTTGAAATAATGACGAAAATAAGGGCAAAATAGAAGAAATAATTGAAATTTCGGTGAAATTATCCGTTTTCGAAACTAATTTCGAACCTACCTCGATATAATGACGAAAATAAGAGCAGAATAGAGGAATATATAGAAATTTCGGTGAAATTATCCGTTTTTTACCTTTTTTCGAACATACCTCGATAAAATGACGAAAATAAGGTTCGTCTGTGCGTATGGTCGTCCGTGAGTCTGTTCGTCCGATCATCTGTTCGTCCGTACGTCTGTTTGTCCGGAGAGGTCCGTTGTCAAACATTTTTTCAATCGTTTCTTGAAAAAATGACGAAAATAATGGCAAAATAGAGGAAAATAATTGTAATTTCAGTTAAATTATCCGTTATTGGAACTTTTTTCGATCATTCCTTGAAATAATGACTATAATAAGGGCAAAATAGAGGAAAATAACTGAAAATTCGATGAAAATATCCGCATTCGAAAATTTTTTCAAATTTAACTCAAAAAATGTCAAGATTAAGTGCAAAATAGAGGAATACAATTGAAATTTCGGTGAATTATTTCGACGAAAATAAAGTTCGTAGGTCCACCTGTTTGTCCTTGCGTCTGTTCGTCCGTGCGTCTGTTCGTTCGTGCGCCTGTTCGTATTTGCGTCTGTTCGTCCGTGTCTGATCGGCCTTACGTCTGTTTGTCCAAACAGATCCATTTTCGAACCATTATTCGATCATACCTCGAGAAACTGACAAAAATAAAGGCAAAATAGAGGAAAATAATTGAAATTTTGGGGAAACTATTCGAGTATGATCTTTTTTCTATCATGCCTAACTAATTTGACGAAATAATTGGCAAAATAGTGGAACAGAATTGAAATATCCCTGAAATTATCCGTTTTTTACCTTTTTTCGATCATTCCACGATAAAATGACGAAAATAAGGTAAGTCCATGCGTCTGTTCGTCCATGCATCTGTTCTTCCGTGCGACTGTTCGTCCTTTCATCTGTTCGTCCGTGCGTCTGTTCGTCCGTTTGTCTGATCGTCCGTACGTCTGTTTGTCCGAACAGGTCCTTTGTCAAACATTTTTTTAATCGTTTCTTGAAAAAAAGACGAAAATAAGTGAAAAATAGTGGAAAATAATTGAAATTTCGGTGAAATTATACGATTATTTGCTTTTTTCGATTATGCCTCGATAAAATGACGAAAATAATGGCAAAATAGTGGAAAATAATTGAAATTTCTCTAAAATTATCCGATATTGAAACATTTTTCGAACATACCTCTCTAAAATGACGAAAAATAAGGGGTAAATATAGGAGCAAGATTGAAATATTGTGAATACATTCGTTTTTTACCTTTTTTAAATCATACCTCGATAAACTGACGAAAATATGGTTTGTCCGTGCGTCTGTTCGTCGTTGCGTCAGTTCGTCCGTGCATCTGTTCGTAGATGCGTCTGTTCGTCCATGTGTTTGTTTGTCCGTGCGTCTGTTTGTTCGTACGTCTGTTCGTCCGTGCGTCTGTTCATCCGTGCGTCTGTTCGTCCGTTTGGCTGTTCGTCCGTGCTTCTGTTCGTCCGTGCGTCTGTTCGTTCCTTCGTCTGTTTTTCCGTGTGTCTTTTCGTCCGTGCGTCTGCTCTTCCGTGCGTCTGTTCGTCCGTGCATCTGTTCGTCCGTTCGTCTGTTCATCCGTGCGTCAGTTCGTCCGTGCGTCTTTTCGTCCGTACGTCTGTTTGTCCGTGCGTTTTTTAATCCGTGCGTCTGTTCTTCCGTGCGTCTGTTCGTCCGTGCGTCTGTTCATCCGTAGGTTTTTTCGTCCGTGCGTTTTTTCGTCCGTGCGTCTGTTCATCCGTGCGTCTGTTCGTCCGTGCATCTGTTCGTCCGTGCGTCTGTTCGTCCGTGCGTCTTTTTGTCTCTGCGTCTTTTCGTCCGTGCGTCTGTACATCCATGCGTCTGTTCGTCCGTGCGACAGTTCGTCCGTGCGTATGTTTGTCCGTGCGTCTGTTTGTTCGTACGTCTGTTCGTCCGGGCGTCTGTTCATCCGTGCGTCTGTTCGTCCGTGCGGCTGTTCGTCCGTGCTTCTGTACGTCTGTGCTTCAGTTCATCCGTGCATCTGTTCGTCCGTGCGTCTTTTCGGCCTTACGTCTGTTTGTCCGTGCGTATTTTAATCCGTGCGTCTGTTCTTCCGTGCGTCTGTTCGTCCGTGCGGCTGTTCGTCCGTGCTTCTGTACGTCTGTGCTTCAGTTCATCCGTGCATCTGTTCGTCCGTGCGTCTTTTCGGCCTTACGTCTGTTTGTCCGTGCGTATTTTAATCCGTGCGTCTGTTCTTCCGTGCGTCTGTTTGTCCGTGCGTCTGTTCGTCCGTGCGTCTGTTCGTCCGTGCGTCTGTTTGTCCGTGCGTCTGTTCGTACTTCCATCTGTTCATCCGAGCGTCTGTTCATCCTTGCGTCTGTTCGTCCGTGCGTCTGTTCGTCCATGCGTCTGCTCGTCCGTGCGTCTGTTCGTCCGTGCGTCTGTTTGTCCGTGCGTCTTTTCGTTCCAACTTCCGTTCTTCCGTGCGTCAACTCGTCCGTGCGTCTGTTCGTCCGTGCATCTGTTCGTCCGTGCATCTGTTCGTCCGTGTGTCTGCTCGTCCTTGCGTCTGTTCATCCGTGCGTCTGATCGACCTAACATCTATTTGTCTGAACATAAATCCGTTTTCGAACCTTTTTTCGATCATTACTTGAAAAAATAACGAACATAAGGGCGAAATAGTGGATAAAAATGGAAATTTCGGTGAAATTATCCATTCTCGAAACTTTTTTCGATCATACCTCTCTAAAATGACGAAAAATAAGGGGTAAATATAGGAACAAGATTGAAATATTGTGAATTCATTCGTTTTTTACCTTTTTAGATCATACCTCGATAAACTGACGAAAATATGGGCAAAATAGAGGAAAATAACTGAAAATTCGATGAAAATATCCGCATTCGAAAATTTTTTCAAATTTAACTCAAAAAATGTCAAGATTAAGTGCAAAATAGAGGAATACAATTGAAATTTCGGTGAATTATTTCGACGAAAATAAGGTTCGTAGGTCCACCTGTTTGTCCTTGCGTCTGCTCGTCCGTGCGTCTGTTCGTTCGTGCGCCTGTACGTATTTGCGTCTGTTCGTCCGTGTCTGATCGGCCTTACGTCTGTTTGTCCAAACAGATCCATTTTCGAACCATTATTCGATCATACCTCGAGAAACTGACAAAAATAAAGGCAAAATAGAGGAAAATAATTGAAATTTCGGGGAAACTATTCGATTATGATCTTTTTTCTATCATGCCTAACTAATTTGACGAAATAATTGGCAAAATAGTGGAACAGAATTGAAATATCTCTGAAATTATCCGTTTTTTACCTTTTTTCGATCATACCGCGATAAAATGACGAAAATAAGGTTAGTCCATGCGTCTGTTCGTCCATGCATCTGTTCTTCCGTGCGACTGTTCGTCCTTTCATCTGTTCGTCCGGGTGTTTGTTCGTCCGTGCATCTGTTCGTCAGTGCGTCTGTTCGTCCGAGCGTCTGTTCGTCCGTGCGTATCTTCGTTCCTGCGTCTGTTCATCCGTTCGTCTGTTCGTCCATACGTTTGTTTTTCCGAACAGATCCGTTTTCGAACCTTTTTTCGATCATACCTCGATAAAATGACGACTATAAGGGCAGAACAGAAGAAAAAAATTTAAATTTCAGTGAAATTATCTTTCTCCGAAAATATCTTCGACCATATCTTGATTAAATGACGAAAATCAGTGCAAAATAGAGGAAAAAAATGTAGATATCGGAGAAATTATCCATTTTTGAAGTTTTTTCTATCAAACCTCGATAAAATGACGATATTAGGGGCAGAATATAGGAAAAAATTGAAATATCGGTGACATTATCTGTTTTGAAAATTTTTTGTTCTTATCTCGAAAAAATATCAAAATTAAGGTAAAAATAGACGGAAAAAATTAAAATTTCGGGGAATTTTCCTTTATCAAATATATTTTCGATCATATCTCGTTAAAATGACGTAAATAAGGTTTTTCGGTTCGTCTGTAAGTCCATGCGTCTGCTATTTCGTGCGATTGTTCGGCCGTCCATCTGTTCGTCCGTGCGTCTGTTCGTCCGTTTGTCTGTTCGTCCGTACGTCTATTTGTCCGAACAGGTCCATTGTAAAACATTTTTTCAATCGTTTCTTGAAAAAAAGACGAAAATAAGTGAAAAATAGAGGAAAATAATTGAAATTTCGGTGAAATTATACGATTATTTGCTTTTTTCGATTATGCCTCGATTAAATGACGAAAATAATGGCAAATAGAGGAAAATAATTGAAATTTCTGTAAAATTATCCGATATTGAAAAATTTTTCGATCATACCTCTCTAAAATGACGAAAAATAAGGGGTAAATATAGGAACAAGATTGAAATATTGTGAATTCATTCGTTTTTTACCTTTTTTAGATCATACCTCGATAAACTGACGAAAATATGGTTTGTCCGTGCGTCTGTTCGTCGTTGCGTCAGTTCGTCCGTGCATCTGTTCGTCCATGCGTCTGTTCGTCCATGTGTTAGTTTGTCCGTGCGTCTGTTTGTTCGTACGTCTGTTTCTCCGTGCGTCTGTTCATCCGTGCGTCTGTTCGTCCGTGTGTCTTTTCGTCCGTGCGTCTGATCGTCCGTGCGTCTGTTCGTCCGTGCATCTGTTCGTCCGTTCGTTTGTTCATCCGTGCGTCAGTTCGTCCGTGCGTCTGTTTGTCCGTGCGTCTGTTCGTCTGTGCGTCTGTTCATCCGTGCGTCTGTTCGTCCGTGCGTCTTTTCGTCCGTACGTCTGCTTGTCCGTGCGTTTTTTAATCCGTGCGTCTGTTCTTCCGTGCGTCTGTTCGTCCGTGCGTTTTTTCGTCCGTGCGTCTGTTCATCCGTGCGTCTGTTCGTCCGTGCATCTGTTCGTCCGTGCGTCTGTTCGTCCATGTGTCTGATTGCCGTGTGTCTGTTTGTCCGTGCGTCTGTTCGTCCGTGCGTCTGTTCGTCCGTGCGTCTTTTTGTCTCTGCGTCTTTTCGTCCGTGCGTCTGTACATCCATGCGTCTGTTCGTCCGTGCATCTGTTCGCCCGTGCCTTTGCTCGTCCGTGCGTCTGTTCGTCCGTGAAAAAATAACGAACATAAGGGCGAAATAGTGGATAAAATTTGAAATTTCGGTGAAATTATCCATTTTCGAAACTATTTTCGGCCATACCTTTCAAAAGAGACGTAAAATAAGGGGTAAATATAGGAAGAAGATTGAAATATCGGTGATTTCATTCGTTTTTTACCTTTTTTTGATCATACCTCGATAAACTGACGGAAATAAGGTTTGTCCGTGCGTCTGTGCGTCCGTGCGTCTGTTCATCCGTGCGTCTGTTTGTCCCTGCGTCTGTTCGTCCGTGGGTCAGTCCGTCTGTCCCGTACTGTACTGCCTCACTCCCTCGTCCACACGTGATGCTAGTCGTCTATCCGCAACCGTAGGCGGCGTACTCTCGACCGACGTATCCTGACGTATTACTCCGCGTGACGTCATAGATGATTTTCCTTTCTAACACGTGCGTCTGTTTGTCCGTGCGTCTTTTCGTTCGTGCGTCTATTCTTACGTGTGTCTGGTCGTCCGAGCGTATGTTCGTCCGTGCGTCTGTTCGTCCGTGCGTCTGTTCGTCCGTGCGTCTGTTCGTCTGTGCGTCTGTTTTCCGTGCGTCTGTTCCTCCGTGCGTCTGTTCGTCCGTGCGTCTGTTCTTCCGTGCGTCTTTTCGTCCGTGCGTCTGTTCGTCCGTGCGTCTGTTTTTCCGTGCGTCTGGTTGTCCGTGCGTCTGTTCCTCCGTGCGTCTGATCATCCGTGCGACTTTTCTTCCGTGCGTCTGTTCGTCCGTGCGTCTGTTCGTCCGTTTGTCTGTTCGTCCATGCGTCTGTTCATCCGTATGTCTGTTCGTTCTTGCGTCTGTTCGTCCGTGCGTCAGTTCATCCGTGCGTCTGTTCGACCGTGAGTCTGTTCATCCGTGCGTGTTTTTGTCCGTGCGTCTGTTTGTCCGTGCGTCTGTTCGTCCGTGCGTCTGTTCGTCCGTGCGTCTGTTTGTCCGTGCGCCTTTTTGTCTGTGCGTCTGCTCGTTCATGCGTCTATTCGTCCGTGCATCTGTTTGTCCGTGCGTCTGTTCGTCCGTGCGTCTGTTCGTCCGTTTGTCTGTTCGTCCATACGTCTGTTCATCCGTATGTCTGTTCGTCCTTGCGTCTGTTCGTCCGTGCGTCTGTTCGTCTGTGCGTCTGTTCGTCCGTGCGACTTTTCTTCCGTGCGTCTGTTCGTCCGTGCGTCTGTTCACCTGTGCGTCTATTCGTCCGTGCGTCTGTACGTCCGTGCGTCTGTTCGTCCGTGCGTCTGTTCCTCCATGCATCTGTTCATCCGTGCGTCTGTTCGTCTGTGCGTCTGTTCGTCCATGCGTCTGTTCATCCGTTCGTCTGTTCGACCGTGCGTCTGTTCTTCCGTGCGTCTGTTCGTCCGTGCGTCTGTTCTTCCGTATGACTGTTCGTCCGTGCGTCTGTTCGTCCATGCGTATGTTCATCCGTGCGTCTGTTCTTCCGTGCGTCTGTTCATCCGTATGTCTGTTCGTCCGTGCGTCTGTTCATCTGTGCGACTGTTCGCCCGTGCGTCTATTCGTCCATTCGTCTGTTCGTCCGTACATCTGTTTGTCCGAACAGAACGAATTTCGAACATTTTTTTTGATCATAGCTCGAGAAATTAACGAGCATAAGGGCGAAATGTCGGATAAAAATTGAAATTTTGGTGACATTATCCATTTTCGCAACTTTTTTCAATCATACCTCTCTAAAATGACGAAATACAAAGAGGAAATAAATGAACAAGAATGAAATATCGGTGAATTCATTCGTTTTTTACCTTTTTTAGATCATAACTCGATAAAATGACGAAAATAAAGTTCGTCCTTGCGTCTGTTCGTCCGTGCGTTTGTTCGTCCGTGCATCTGTTCGTTCGTGTGCTAGTTCGTCCGAGCGTCAGTTCATCCGTGCGTCTGTTCGTCCGTGCGTCTGTTCGTTCATGCGTCTATTCGTCCGTGCATCTGTTTTCCGTGCGTCTGTTCGTCCGTGCGTCTGTTCGTCCGTTTGTCTGTTCGTCCATGCGTCTGTTCATCCGTATGTCTGTTCGTCCTTGCGTCTGTTCGTCCGTGCGTCTGTTCGTCTGTGCGTCTGTTCGTCCGTGGGACTTTTCTTCCGTGCGTCTGTTCGTCCGTGCGTCTGTTCACCTGTCCGTCTATTCGTCCGTGCGTCTGTACGTCAATGCATCTGTTCATCCGTGCGTCTGTTCGTCTGTGCATCTGTTCGTCCATGCGTCTGTTCATCCGTGCTCTGTTCGACCGTGCGTCTGTTCTTCCGTGCGTCTGTTCGTCCGTGCGTCTGTTCTTCCGTATGTCTGTTCGTCCGTGCGTCTGTTCGTCCATGCATCTGTTCATCCGTGCGTCTGTTCGTCTGTGCGTCTGTTCGTCCATGCGTCTGTTCATTCGTGCGTCTGTTCGACCGTGCGTCTGTTCGTCCGTGCGTCTGTTTGTCCGTGCGTCTGTTCGTCCGTGCGTCTGTTCGTCTGCGCATCTGTTTGTCCGTGCGTCTGTTTGTCCGTGCGTCTGTTCGTCCTTGCGTCTGTTCGTCCATGCGTCTGTTCGTCCATACGTCTGTTCATCCGTGCGTCTGTTCGACAGTGCGACTGTTCGTCCGTGCGGCTGTTCGTCCGTACGTCTGTTCGTCCGTGCGTCTGTTTGTCCTTGCGTCTGTTTATCCGTGCGTCTGTTCGTCCTTGCGTCTGTTCGTCCGTGCGTCTGTTCGTCCATACGTCTGTTCATCCGTGCGTCTATTCGTCCGTGCGTCTGTTCGTCCATGAGTTTGTTCGTTAGTGCGTCTGTTCGTCCGTGTGTCTGTTCGTCCGTGCGTCTGTTCGCCTGTGCGTCTGTTTGTCCGTGCGTCTGTACGTCTGTGCGTCTGTTCGTCCGTGCGTCTGGTCGTCCGTGCGTCTGCTTTTCCGTGCGTTTGTTTGTCCATGCGTCTGTTCATCCGAACGTCTGTTTGTCCGTGCGTCTGTTCGTCCATGCGTCTGTTCGTCCGTGCGCCTCTTCGTCCATGCTACTGTTCATCCGTGCGTCTGTTCGTGCATGTGTCTGTTTGTCAATGCGTCTGTTCGTCCATGTGTTTTTTCGTCCCTTCATCTGTTCATCCGTGCGTCTGTTTGTCCGTGCGTCTGTTTGTCCGTGCGTCTGTTCGTCCGTGCGTCTATTCGTCCGTGCGTGTTCTTTTCAGTGCGTCTGTTCGTCTGTGCGTCTGTTCGTCCGTGCGTCTGTTCGTCCGTGCGTCTGTTCGTCCGTGCGTGTGTTTTTCCGTGCGTCTGTTCGTCCGTGCGTCTGTTCATCCGAACGTCTGTTCGTCCGTCCGTCTGTTCGTCCGTGCGTCTGTTCGTCCGTGCGTCTTTTCGTCCATGTTTCTGTTCGTCCGTGCGTCTATTCGTCCGTGCGTCTGTTCGTCCGTGCGTCTATTTGTCCGTGCGTCTGTTTGTCCTTCCATCTGTTCGTCTATGCGTCTGTTTGTTCATGCGTTTGATGGTCCGTACATCTGTTTGTCCGAACACAACCGTTTTCGAAATTTTTTTTGATCATACCTTTAGGAAATAATTATAATAAGGGCTAAATATTGAATATAAATACAAATTTGGTGAAATTATCCGTTTTTGAAACTTTTTTCGATCATACCTCGCTAAAATTACGAAAATAATGGCAAAAAAGGGGAACAAGATTGAAATATCGGTGAATTAATTCGTTTTTTAGTTTTTTTCGGTCATACCTTAATAAAATGACGAAAATTAGGTTCGTCCGTAAGTCTGATCGTGCGAGCGATTGTTCCTTCATGCTTCAGTTCGTCCGTGCGTCTGTTCGTAAGTGTGTCTGTTCGTCAATGCGTCCGTTCGTCCATGATAATTTTTTCCGTGCGTCTGTTCTTCCGTGCGTCTGTTCGTCCGTGCGTCTATTCATCCGAGCGACTGTTCAACCGTGCGCCTGTTCGACCCTGCTTCCGTTCTTCCGTGCGTCCGTTCGTATGTGCGTATGTACGTCCGTGCTATTTTCGTCCATGCGTCTGATCATACGAGTGATTGTTCCTCCGTGCGTCTTTTCGACCGTGCGTCTGTTCGTCCGTGCATCATTTCGTCCTTGCGTCTGTTCGTCCATGGGTCTGATCGTTCGTGCGTCTGTTCGTCCACGAATCTGTTTGTCCGTGCGTCTGGTTGTCCGTGTGTCTGTTCGTCCTTGCGTCTGTTCGTCCATGCGTCTGTTCGTCCATGCGTCTGTTCATCCGTGCGTCTGTTCGTCCGTGCGTCTGTTCGTCCATGCGTCTGTTCATCCGTGCGTCTGTTCGTCCGTGCGTCTGTTCGTCCATGCGTTTGTTCGTTAGTGCGTCTGTTCGTCCGTGTGTCTGTTCGTCCGTGCGTTTTTTCGTCTGTGCGTCTGTTTATCCGTGCGTCTGTACGTCTGTGCGTCTGTTCGTCCGCGCGTCTGTTCGTCCGTGAGTCTGCTTTTCTGTGCGTCTATTTGTCCGTGCGTCTGTTCATCCGAACGTCTGTTCGTCCGTGCGTCTCTTCGTCCGTGCGTCTGTTCGTCCATGCGTCTCTTCGTCCTTGCGTCTGTTCGTCCGTGCGTCTGTTCGTCCATGTGTCTGTTGAATCAATGCGTCTGTTCCTCCATGTGTTTTCTTGTCCCTTCGTCTGTTCGTCCGTGCGTCTGTTCGTCGGTGCGTCTGTTTGTTCGTGCATCTGTTCGTCCGTGGCTCTGTTCATCCGAGCGTCTATTCGTCCGTGCGTCTGTTTGTCTGTGCGACTGTTCGTCCATGCGTTTGTTCGTCCGTACATCTGATTGTCCGAACAGAACCAATGTCGAACATTTTTTGATCATACCTCTCTAATAAGACAAAAAAAGGGGGAAATATATGAACAAGATTGAAATATCGTTGAATTCATTAGTTTGATACCTTTTTTAGGCCAAACCTCGATAGCATGACGAAAATAAAGTTCGTCCTTGCGTCTGTTCGTCCGTGCGTTTGTTCGTCCGTGCATCTGTTCGTTCGTGTGTCTGTTCGTCCGTGCGTCTGTTCGTTCAAGCGTCAGTTCATCTGTGCGTCTGTTTGTCCGTGCGTCTTTTTGTCCGTGCGTCTGTTTGTCCGTCCGTTTGTTCGTCTGTGCGTCTGTTTGTCCATGCGTCTGTTGGTCCGTACATCTGTATGTCCGAACAAAACCGTTTTCGAAATTTTTTTTGATCATACCTTTAGGAAATAATGATAATAAGGGCTAAATATTGAATATAAATACAAATTTGGTGAAATTGTCCGTTTTTGAAACTTTTTTTCGATCATACCTCGCTAAAATTACGAAAATAATGGCAAAAAAGGGGAACAAGATTGAAATATCGGTGAATTAATTCGTTTTTTAGTATTCTTCCGTCATACCTTAATAAAATGACGAAAATTAGGTTCGTCCGTAAGTTTGATCGTGCGAGTGATTGTTCCTTCATGCTTTAGTTCGTCCGTGCGTCTGTTCGTAAGTGTGTCTGTTCGTCAATGCGTCCGTTCGTCCATGATAATTTTTTCCGTGCGTCTGTTCTTCCGTGCGTCTGTTCGTCCGTGCGTCTATTCATCCGAGCGACTGTTCAACCGTGCGCCTGTTCGACCCTGCATCCGTTCTTCCGTGCGTCCGTTTGTATGTGCGTATGTACGTCCGTGCTATTTTCGTCCATGCGTCTGATCGTACGAGTGATTGTTCTTCCGTGCGACTTTTCGACCGTGCGTCTTTTCGTCCGTGCATCATTTCGTCCTTGCGTCTGTTCGTCCGGGGGTCTGATCGTTCGTGCCAATATTCGTCCGTGCGTCTGTTCGTCTGTGCGTCTGTTCATCCATGCGTCTGTTCGTCCGTGCGTCTGTTCGTCCGTGCGTGTGTTCGTCCGTGCATCTGTTTGTCCGTGCGTCTGTTCGTCCGTGCGTCTGTTCGTCCGTGCGTCTGTTCGTCCATGCGTCTGTTCATCCGTATGTCTGTTCGACCGTGCGTCTGTTCGTCCGTGCGTCTGTTCGTCCGTGCGTCTGTTCGTCCGTGCGTCTTTTCTTCCGTGCGTCTGTTCGTCCGTGCGTCTGTTTGCCTTTGCGTCTGTTCGTCCGTCTGTCTGTACGTCCGTGCATCTGTTCGTCCGTGCGTCTGTTCGTCCGTGCGTCTGTTCGTCCATGCGTATGTTCATCCGTGCGTCTGTTCTTCCGTGCGTCTGTTCATCTTTATGTCTGTTCGTCCGTGCGTCTGTTCGTCCGTGCGTCTGTTCGTCCGTGCGTTTGTTCATCTATGCGTCTGTTCATCCTTTCTGTTCGTCTGTGCGTGTTTTTGTCCATGTGTCTGTTCGTCAAACAGATGAAGATCTGTTTGTCCGAACAGAACCGTTTTCAAAATTTTTTTCGGTCATACCTTTAGAAAATAATAAAAATAAGGAAAAAATATTGGATTAAATATAAATTTAGTGAAATTGTCCGATTTAGAAATTTTTTTCCGATCATACCTCGCTAAAATTACGAAATTAGGGGCGATTAAGAGAAACAAGATTGAAATATCGGTGAATTATTTCGTTTCATAGCTTTTTACGATCAAACCTTAAAGAAATGACGAATATAAGGTTCGACCGGGCGTCAGATCGTCCAAGCGATTTATTTTTCATGATTCAGTTCGTATGTGCGTCTGTTCGTCCATGCGTTTGTTCATCCGTACATCTGTTTCTCCAAACAGAACCAATTTCGAACCTTATTTGATCATAGTTTGAGAAAATAACGAATATAATGGCGAAATAAGGGATAAAAATTGAAATTTCGGTGACAATATACATTTTTGAAACTTTTTTCTATCATACATCTCTAAAATGACGAAAAGTAAGGGATAAATAGATGATCAAAATTGAAATATCGGTGTATTCATTTTTTTTACCATATTTAGATCATACCTCGATAAAATGACGAAAATAAGGTTCGTCCGTAAGTCTGATCGTCCGTGCGTTTGTTCGTCCGTGCGTTTGTTCGTCCTTGCGTCTGTTCGTTCGTGTGACTCTTCTTCTGTGCGTCTGTTCGTCCATGCGTTTGTTCATCCGTACATCTGTTTCTCCAAACAAAACCAATTTCGAACCTTATTTGATCATAGTTTGAGAAAATAACGAATATAAAGACAAAATAGTGGATAAAAATTGAAATTTCGGTGACAATATACATTTTCGAAACTTTTTTCAATCATACCACTCTAAAATGACGAAAAGTAAGGGATAAATAGATGAAGAAGATTGAAATATCGTTGAATTCATTGGTTTTTTACCTTTTTTAGATCATACCTCGATAGAGTGACGAAAATAAAGTTCGTCCGTGCGTCTGTTCGTCCATGCGTTTGTTCGTCCGTGCATCTGTTCGTTCGTGCGTCTGTTCGTCCGAGCGTCTGTTAATCTGTGCGTCTCTTCGACAGTGCGACCGTTCTTCCATGCGTCTGTTCGTCCGAATGTCTGTTCGTCCGTTAGTCTGTCATCCGTTCGACTATTCGTCCGTGCGTCTGTTCGTTCATGCGTCTGTTCGTCCGAGCGTCTGTTCATCCGTGCGTCTGTTTGTCCGTGCGTGTGTTCGTCCGTGCGTCTGTTTTTCCGTGCGTCTGTAAGTCCGTGTGTCTGTTGTCCATGCGTCTGTTCGTCCGTGCGTCTGTTCATCCGTGCGTATGTTCATCCGTTTGTCTGTTCGTCCGTGCGTCTGTTTGTCTGTGCGTCGGTTCGTCCGTGCGTCGGTTCGTCCATGCGTCTGTTCGTCCATGCGTGTGTTCGTCCGTGCATCTGTTTGTCCGTGCGTCTGTTCGTCCGTGCGTCTGTTCGTCCGTGCGTCTGTTCGTCCATGCGTCTGTTCATCCGTATGTCTGTTCGTCCGTGCGTCTGTTCGTCCGTGCGTCTGTTCGTCCGTGCGTCTGTTCGTCCGTGCGTCTGTTCGTCCGTGCGTCTTTTCTTCCGTGCGTCTGTTCGTCCTTGCGTCTGTTTGCCTGTGCGTCTGTTCGTCCGTCTGTCTGTACGTCCGTGCGTCTGTTCGTCCGTGCGTCTGTTCGTCCGTTCGTCTGTTCGTCGATGCGTATGTTCATCCGTGCGTCTGTTCTTCCGTGCGTCTGTTCATCTTAATGTCTGTTCGTCCTTACGTCTGTTCGTCCGTGCGTCTGTTCGTCCGTGCGTTTGTTCATCTATGCGTCTGTTCATCCGTTCGTCTGTTCGTCTGTGCGTGTTTTTGTCCATGCGTCTGTTCGTCAAACAGATGTAGATCTGTTTGTCCGAACAGAACCGTTTTCAAAATTTTTTTCGGTCATACCTTTAGAAAATAATAAAAATAAGGAAAAAATATTGGATTAAATATAAATTTAGTGAAATTGTCCGATTTAGAAATTTTTTTCCGATCATACCTTGCTAAAATTACGAAAATAGGGGCGATTAAGAGAATCAAGATTGAAATATCGGTGAATTATTTCGTTTCATAGATTTTTACGATCAAACCTTAAAAAAAATGACGAATATAAGGTTCGACCGGGCGTCAGATCGTCCAAGCGATTTTTCTTTCATGATTCAGTTCGTATGTGCGTCTGTTCGTCCATGCGTTTTTTCATCCATACATCTGTTTCTCCAAACAGAACCAATTTCGAACCTTATTTGATCATAGTTTGAGAAAATAACGAATATAATGGCGAAATAGTGGATAAAAATTGAAATTTCGGTGACAATATACATTTTTGAAACTTTTTTCTATCATACATCTCTAAAATGACGAAAAGTAAGGGATAAATAGATGATCAAGATTGAAATATCGGTGTATTCATTTTTTTTACCATATTTAGATCATACCTCGATAAAATGACGAAAATAAGGTTCGTCCGTGCGTCTGTTCGTCCGTGCGTCTGTTCGTCCGTGCCTCTGTTCGTTCGTGTGACAGTTCGTCCGAGCGTCAGTTCATCCGTGCGTCTGTTCGTCCGTGAGTCTGTTCGTCCGTGCGTCTTTTTGTCCGTGCGTCTGTTCGTCCGTGCGTCCGTTCGTCCGTGCGTCTGTTCGTCCGTGCGTCTCTTCATCCGTGCGTCTGTTTGTCCGTGCGTCTGTTTGTTTGTGCGTCTGTTCGTCCATGCGTCTGTTCGTCCGTGCATCTGTTTGTCCGTGCGTCTGTTCGTCCGTGCATCTGTTCGTCCGTGTGTCTGTTCGTCCATGCGTCTGTTCATCTGTATGTCTGTTCGTCCGTGCGTCTGTTCGTCCGTGCGTCTGTTCGTCTGTGCTTCTGTTCGTCCGTGCTCTGTTCGACCGTGCGTCTGTTCTTCCGTGCGTCTGTTCGTCCGTGCGTCTGTTCTTCCGTATATCTGTTCGTCCGTGCGTCTGTTCGTCCATGCATCTGTTCATCCGTGCGTCTGTTTGTCCGTGCGTCTGTCCTTCCGTATATCTGTTCGTCCGTGCGTCTTTTTGTCCGTGCGTCTGTTCGTCCGTGCGTCTTTTCGTCCTTGCGTCTGTTCGTCCGTGCGTCTCTTCATCCGTATGTCTGTTCGTCCTTGCGTCTGTTCGTCCGTGCGTCTGTTCGTCTGTGCGTCTGTTCGTCCATGCGACTTTTCTTCCGTGCGTCTGTTCGTCCGTGCGTCTGTTCACCTGTGCGTCTATTCGTCCGTGCGTCTGTACGTCCATGCATCTGTTCATCCGTGCGTCTGTTCGTCTGTGCGTCTGTTCGTCCATGCGTCTGTTCATCCGTGCTCTGTTCAACCGTGCGTCTGTTCTTCCGTGCGTCTGTTCGTCCGTGCGTCTGTTCTTCCGTATATCTGTTCGTCCGTGCGTCTGTTCGTCCATGCATCTGTTCATCCGTGCGTCTGTTCCTCTGTGCGTCTGTTCGTCCATGCGTCTGTTCATCCGTGCGTCTGTTCGACCGTGCGTCTGTTCGTCCGTGCGACTGTTTGTCCGTGCGTCTGTTCGTCCGTGCGTCTGTTCGTCTGCGCATCTGTTTGTCCGTGCGTCTGTTTGTCCGTGCGTCTGTTCGTCCTTGCGTCTGTTCGTCCATGCGTCTGATCGTCCATGCGTCTGTTCATCCGTGCGTCTGTTATACAGTGCGACTGTTCGTCCGTGCGGCTTTTCGTCCGAACGTCTGTTCGTCCGTGCGTCTGTTTGTCCGTGCGTCTGTTCGTCCGCGCATCTGTTTGTCTTTGCGTCTGATTATCCGTGCGTCTGTTCGTCCTTGCGTCTGTTCGTCCGTGCGTCTATTCATCCGTGCGTCTGTTCGTCCATGAGTTTGCTCGTTAGTGCGTCTGTTCGTCCGTGTGTCTGTTCGTCCGTGCGTCTGTTCGCCTGTGCATCTGTTTGTCCGTGCGTCTGTAAGTCTGTGCGTCTGTTCGTCCGTGCGTCTGTTCGTCCGTGCGTCTGCTTTTCCGTGCGTTTGTTTGTCCGTGCGTCTGTTCATCCGAACGTCTGTTTTTCCGTGCGTCTGTTCGTCCGTGCGTCTGTTCGTCCGTGCGTCTCTTCGTCCATGCGTCTGTTCGTCCGTGCGTCTGTTCGTCCATGTGTCTGTTTGTCAATGCGTCTGTTCGTCCATGTGTTTTTTTGTCCCTTCATCTGTTCATCCGTGCGTCTTTTCGTCCGTGCGTCTGTTTGTCCGTGCGTCTGTTTGTCCGTGCGTCTGTTCGTCCGTGCGTCTGTTCATCCGTATGTCTGTTCGTCCGTGCGTCTATTCGTCCGTGCGTCTGCTTTTCAGTGCGTCTGTTCGTCTGTGCGTCTGTTCGTCCGTGCGTCTGTTCGTCCATGTGTCTGATTGCCGTGTGTCTGTTTGTCCGTGCGTCTGTTCGTCCGTGCGTCTGTTCGTCCGTGCGTCTTTTTGTCTCTGCGTCTTTTCGTCCGTGCGTCTGTACATCCATGCGTCTGTTCGTCCGTGCATCTGTTCGCCCGTGCCTTTGCTCGTCCGTGCGTCTGTTCGTCCGTGAAAAAATAACGAACATAAGGGCGAAATAGTGGATAAAATTTGAAATTTCGGTGAAATTATCCATTTTCGAAACTATTTTCGGCCATACCTTTCAAAAGAGACGTAAAATAAGGGGTAAATATAGGAAGAAGATTGAAATATCGGTGATTTCATTCGTTTTTTACCTTTTTTTGATCATACCTCGATAAACTGACGGAAATAAGGTTTGTCCGTGCGTCTGTGCGTCCGTGCGTCTGTTCATCCGTGCGTCTGTTTGTCCCTGCGTCTGTTCGTCCGTGGGTCAGTCCGTCTGTCCCGTACTGTACTGCCTCACTCCCTCGTCCACACGTGATGCTAGTCGTCTATCCGCAACCGTAGGCGGCGTACTCTCGACCGACGTATCCTGACGTATTACTCCGCGTGACGTCATAGATGATTTTCCTTTCTAACACGTGCGTCTGTTTGTCCGTGCGTCTTTTCGTTCGTGCGTCTATTCTTACGTGTGTCTGGTCGTCCGAGCGTATGTTCGTCCGTGCGTCTGTTCGTCCGTGCGTCTGTTCGTCCGTGCGTCTGTTCGTCTGTGCGTCTGTTTTCCGTGCGTCTGTTCCTCCGTGCGTCTGTTCGTCCGTGCGTCTGTTCTTCCGTGCGTCTTTTCGTCCGTGCGTCTGTTCGTCCGTGCGTCTGTTTTTCCGTGCGTCTGGTTGTCCGTGCGTCTGTTCCTCCGTGCGTCTGATCATCCGTGCGACTTTTCTTCCGTGCGTCTGTTCGTCCGTGCGTCTGTTCGTCCGTTTGTCTGTTCGTCCATGCGTCTGTTCATCCGTATGTCTGTTCGTTCTTGCGTCTGTTCGTCCGTGCGTCAGTTCATCCGTGCGTCTGTTCGACCGTGAGTCTGTTCATCCGTGCGTGTTTTTGTCCGTGCGTCTGTTTGTCCGTGCGTCTGTTCGTCCGTGCGTCTGTTCGTCCGTGCGTCTGTTTGTCCGTGCGCCTTTTTGTCTGTGCGTCTGCTCGTTCATGCGTCTATTCGTCCGTGCATCTGTTTGTCCGTGCGTCTGTTCGTCCGTGCGTCTGTTCGTCCGTTTGTCTGTTCGTCCATACGTCTGTTCATCCGTATGTCTGTTCGTCCTTGCGTCTGTTCGTCCGTGCGTCTGTTCGTCTGTGCGTCTGTTCGTCCGTGCGACTTTTCTTCCGTGCGTCTGTTCGTCCGTGCGTCTGTTCACCTGTGCGTCTATTCGTCCGTGCGTCTGTACGTCCGTGCGTCTGTTCGTCCGTGCGTCTGTTCCTCCATGCATCTGTTCATCCGTGCGTCTGTTCGTCTGTGCGTCTGTTCGTCCATGCGTCTGTTCATCCGTTCGTCTGTTCGACCGTGCGTCTGTTCTTCCGTGCGTCTGTTCGTCCGTGCGTCTGTTCTTCCGTATGACTGTTCGTCCGTGCGTCTGTTCGTCCATGCGTATGTTCATCCCTGCGTCTGTTCTTCCGTGCGTCTGTTCATCCGTATGTCTGTTCGTCCGTGCGTCTGTTCATCTGTGCGACTGTTCGCCCGTGCGTCTATTCGTCCATTCGTCTGTTCGTCCGTACATCTGTTTGTCCGAACAGAACGAATTTCGAACATTTTTTTTGATCATAGCTCGAGAAATTAACGAGCATAAGGGCGAAATGTCGGATAAAAATTGAAATTTTGGTGACATTATCCATTTTCGCAACTTTTTTCAATCATACCTCTCTAAAATGACGAAATACAAAGAGGAAATAAATGAACAAGAATGAAATATCGGTGAATTCATTCGTTTTTTACCTTTTTTAGATCATAACTCGATAAAATGACGAAAATAAAGTTCGTCCTTGCGTCTGTTCGTCCGTGCGTTTGTTCGTCCGTGCATCTGTTCGTTCGTGTGCTAGTTCGTCCGAGCGTCAGTTCATCCGTGCGTCTGTTCGTCCGTGCGTCTGTTCGTTCATGCGTCTATTCGTCCGTGCATCTGTTTTCCGTGCGTCTGTTCGTCCGTGCGTCTGTTCGTCCGTTTGTCTGTTCGTCCATGCGTCTGTTCATCCGTATGTCTGTTCGTCCTTGCGTCTGTTCGTCCGTGCGTCTGTTCGTCTGTGCGTCTGTTCGTCCGTGGGACTTTTCTTCCGTGCGTCTGTTCGTCCGTGCGTCTGTTCACCTGTCCGTCTATTCGTCCGTGCGTCTGTACGTCAATGCATCTGTTCATCCGTGCGTCTGTTCGTCTGTGCATCTGTTCGTCCATGCGTCTGTTCATCCGTGCTCTGTTCGACCGTGCGTCTGTTCTTCCGTGCGTCTGTTCGTCCGTGCGTCTGTTCTTCCGTATGTCTGTTCGTCCGTGCGTCTGTTCGTCCATGCATCTGTTCATCCGTGCGTCTGTTCGTCTGTGCGTCTGTTCGTCCATGCGTCTGTTCATTCGTGCGTCTGTTCGACCGTGCGTCTGTTCGTCCGTGCGTCTGTTTGTCCGTGCGTCTGTTCGTCCGTGCGTCTGTTCGTCTGCGCATCTGTTTGTCCGTGCGTCTGTTTGTCCGTGCGTCTGTTCGTCCTTGCGTCTGTTCGTCCATGCGTCTGTTCGTCCATACGTCTGTTCATCCGTGCGTCTGTTCGACAGTGCGACTGTTCGTCCGTGCGGCTGTTCGTCCGTACGTCTGTTCGTCCGTGCGTCTGTTTGTCCTTGCGTCTGTTTATCCGTGCGTCTGTTCGTCCTTGCGTCTGTTCGTCCGTGCGTCTGTTCGTCCATACGTCTGTTCATCCGTGCGTCTATTCGTCCGTGCGTCTGTTCGTCCATGAGTTTGTTCGTTAGTGCGTCTGTTCGTCCGTGTGTCTGTTCGTCCGTGCGTCTGTTCGCCTGTGCGTCTGTTTGTCCGTGCGTCTGTACGTCTGTGCGTCTGTTCGTCCGTGCGTCTGGTCGTCCGTGCGTCTGCTTTTCCGTGCGTTTGTTTGTCCATGCGTCTGTTCATCCGAACGTCTGTTTGTCCGTGCGTCTGTTCGTCCATGCGTCTGTTCGTCCGTGCGCCTCTTCGTCCATGCTACTGTTCATCCGTGCGTCTGTTCGTGCATGTGTCTGTTTGTCAATGCGTCTGTTCGTCCATGTGTTTTTTCGTCCCTTCATCTGTTCATCCGTGCGTCTGTTTGTCCGTGCGTCTGTTTGTCCGTGCGTCTGTTCGTCCGTGCGTCTATTCGTCCGTGCGTGTTCTTTTCAGTGCGTCTGTTCGTCTGTGCGTCTGTTCGTCCGTGCGTCTGTTCGTCCGTGCGTCTGTTCGTCCGTGCGTGTGTTTTTCCGTGCGTCTGTTCGTCCGTGCGTCTGTTCATCCGAACGTCTGTTCGTCCGTCCGTCTGTTCGTCCGTGCGTCTGTTCGTCCGTGCGTCTTTTCGTCCATGTTTCTGTTCGTCCGTGCGTCTATTCGTCCGTGCGTCTGTTCGTCCGTGCGTCTATTTGTCCGTGCGTCTGTTTGTCCTTCCATCTGTTCGTCTATGCGTCTGTTTGTTCATGCGTTTGATGGTCCGTACATCTGTTTGTCCGAACACAACCGTTTTCGAAATTTTTTTTGATCATACCTTTAGGAAATAATTATAATAAGGGCTAAATATTGAATATAAATACAAATTTGGTGAAATTATCCGTTTTTGAAACTTTTTTCGATCATACCTCGCTAAAATTACGAAAATAATGGCAAAAAAGGGGAACAAGATTGAAATATCGGTGAATTAATTCGTTTTTTAGTTTTTTTCGGTCATACCTTAATAAAATGACGAAAATTAGGTTCGTCCGTAAGTCTGATCGTGCGAGCGATTGTTCCTTCATGCTTCAGTTCGTCCGTGCGTCTGTTCGTAAGTGTGTCTGTTCGTCAATGCGTCCGTTCGTCCATGATAATTTTTTCCGTGCGTCTGTTCTTCCGTGCGTCTGTTCGTCCGTGCGTCTATTCATCCGAGCGACTGTTCAACCGTGCGCCTGTTCGACCCTGCTTCCGTTCTTCCGTGCGTCCGTTCGTATGTGCGTATGTACGTCCGTGCTATTTTCGTCCATGCGTCTGATCATACGAGTGATTGTTCCTCCGTGCGTCTTTTCGACCGTGCGTCTGTTCGTCCGTGCATCATTTCGTCCTTGCGTCTGTTCGTCCATGGGTCTGATCGTTCGTGCGTCTGTTCGTCCACGAATCTGTTTGTCCGTGCGTCTGGTTGTCCGTGTGTCTGTTCGTCCTTGCGTCTGTTCGTCCATGCGTCTGTTCGTCCATGCGTCTGTTCATCCGTGCGTCTGTTCGTCCGTGCGTCTGTTCGTCCATGCGTCTGTTCATCCGTGCGTCTGTTCGTCCGTGCGTCTGTTCGTCCATGCGTTTGTTCGTTAGTGCGTCTGTTCGTCCGTGTGTCTGTTCGTCCGTGCGTTTTTTCGTCTGTGCGTCTGTTTATCCGTGCGTCTGTACGTCTGTGCGTCTGTTCGTCCGCGCGTCTGTTCGTCCGTGAGTCTGCTTTTCTGTGCGTCTATTTGTCCGTGCGTCTGTTCATCCGAACGTCTGTTCGTCCGTGCGTCTCTTCGTCCGTGCGTCTGTTCGTCCATGCGTCTCTTCGTCCTTGCGTCTGTTCGTCCGTGCGTCTGTTCGTCCATGTGTCTGTTGAATCAATGCGTCTGTTCCTCCATGTGTTTTCTTGTCCCTTCGTCTGTTCGTCCGTGCGTCTGTTCGTCGGTGCGTCTGTTTGTTCGTGCATCTGTTCGTCCGTGGCTCTGTTCATCCGAGCGTCTATTCGTCCGTGCGTCTGTTTGTCTGTGCGACTGTTCGTCCATGCGTTTGTTCGTCCGTACATCTGATTGTCCGAACAGAACCAATGTCGAACATTTTTTGATCATACCTCTCTAATAAGACAAAAAAAGGGGGAAATATATGAACAAGATTGAAATATCGTTGAATTCATTAGTTTGATACCTTTTTTAGGCCAAACCTCGATAGCATGACGAAAATAAAGTTCGTCCTTGCGTCTGTTCGTCCGTGCGTTTGTTCGTCCGTGCATCTGTTCGTTCGTGTGTCTGTTCGTCCGTGCGTCTGTTCGTTCAAGCGTCAGTTCATCTGTGCGTCTGTTTGTCCGTGCGTCTTTTTGTCCGTGCGTCTGTTTGTCCGTCCGTTTGTTCGTCTGTGCGTCTGTTTGTCCATGCGTCTGTTGGTCCGTACATCTGTATGTCCGAACAAAACCGTTTTCGAAATTTTTTTTGATCATACCTTTAGGAAATAATGATAATAAGGGCTAAATATTGAATATAAATACAAATTTGGTGAAATTGTCCGTTTTTGAAACTTTTTTTCGATCATACCTCGCTAAAATTACGAAAATAATGGCAAAAAAGGGGAACAAGATTGAAATATCGGTGAATTAATTCGTTTTTTAGTATTCTTCCGTCATACCTTAATAAAATGACGAAAATTAGGTTCGTCCGTAAGTTTGATCGTGCGAGTGATTGTTCCTTCATGCTTTAGTTCGTCCGTGCGTCTGTTCGTAAGTGTGTCTGTTCGTCAATGCGTCCGTTCGTCCATGATAATTTTTTCCGTGCGTCTGTTCTTCCGTGCGTCTGTTCGTCCGTGCGTCTATTCATCCGAGCGACTGTTCAACCGTGCGCCTGTTCGACCCTGCATCCGTTCTTCCGTGCGTCCGTTTGTATGTGCGTATGTACGTCCGTGCTATTTTCGTCCATGCGTCTGATCGTACGAGTGATTGTTCTTCCGTGCGACTTTTCGACCGTGCGTCTTTTCGTCCGTGCATCATTTCGTCCTTGCGTCTGTTCGTCCGGGGGTCTGATCGTTCGTGCCAATATTCGTCCGTGCGTCTGTTCGTCTGTGCGTCTGTTCATCCATGCGTCTGTTCGTCCGTGCGTCTGTTCGTCCGTGCGTGTGTTCGTCCGTGCATCTGTTTGTCCGTGCGTCTGTTCGTCCGTGCGTCTGTTCGTCCGTGCGTCTGTTCGTCCATGCGTCTGTTCATCCGTATGTCTGTTCGACCGTGCGTCTGTTCGTCCGTGCGTCTGTTCGTCCGTGCGTCTGTTCGTCCGTGCGTCTTTTCTTCCGTGCGTCTGTTCGTCCGTGCGTCTGTTTGCCTTTGCGTCTGTTCGTCCGTCTGTCTGTACGTCCGTGCATCTGTTCGTCCGTGCGTCTGTTCGTCCGTGCGTCTGTTCGTCCATGCGTATGTTCATCCGTGCGTCTGTTCTTCCGTGCGTCTGTTCATCTTTATGTCTGTTCGTCCGTGCGTCTGTTCGTCCGTGCGTCTGTTCGTCCGTGCGTTTGTTCATCTATGCGTCTGTTCATCCTTTCTGTTCGTCTGTGCGTGTTTTTGTCCATGTGTCTGTTCGTCAAACAGATGAAGATCTGTTTGTCCGAACAGAACCGTTTTCAAAATTTTTTTCGGTCATACCTTTAGAAAATAATAAAAATAAGGAAAAAATATTGGATTAAATATAAATTTAGTGAAATTGTCCGATTTAGAAATTTTTTTCCGATCATACCTCGCTAAAATTACGAAATTAGGGGCGATTAAGAGAAACAAGATTGAAATATCGGTGAATTATTTCGTTTCATAGCTTTTTACGATCAAACCTTAAAGAAATGACGAATATAAGGTTCGACCGGGCGTCAGATCGTCCAAGCGATTTATTTTTCATGATTCAGTTCGTATGTGCGTCTGTTCGTCCATGCGTTTGTTCATCCGTACATCTGTTTCTCCAAACAGAACCAATTTCGAACCTTATTTGATCATAGTTTGAGAAAATAACGAATATAATGGCGAAATAAGGGATAAAAATTGAAATTTCGGTGACAATATACATTTTTGAAACTTTTTTCTATCATACATCTCTAAAATGACGAAAAGTAAGGGATAAATAGATGATCAAAATTGAAATATCGGTGTATTCATTTTTTTTACCATATTTAGATCATACCTCGATAAAATGACGAAAATAAGGTTCGTCCGTAAGTCTGATCGTCCGTGCGTTTGTTCGTCCGTGCGTTTGTTCGTCCTTGCGTCTGTTCGTTCGTGTGACTCTTCTTCTGTGCGTCTGTTCGTCCATGCGTTTGTTCATCCGTACATCTGTTTCTCCAAACAAAACCAATTTCGAACCTTATTTGATCATAGTTTGAGAAAATAACGAATATAAAGACAAAATAGTGGATAAAAATTGAAATTTCGGTGACAATATACATTTTCGAAACTTTTTTCAATCATACCACTCTAAAATGACGAAAAGTAAGGGATAAATAGATGAAGAAGATTGAAATATCGTTGAATTCATTGGTTTTTTACCTTTTTTAGATCATACCTCGATAGAGTGACGAAAATAAAGTTCGTCCGTGCGTCTGTTCGTCCATGCGTTTGTTCGTCCGTGCATCTGTTCGTTCGTGCGTCTGTTCGTCCGAGCGTCTGTTAATCTGTGCGTCTCTTCGACAGTGCGACCGTTCTTCCATGCGTCTGTTCGTCCGAATGTCTGTTCGTCCGTTAGTCTGTCATCCGTTCGACTATTCGTCCGTGCGTCTGTTCGTTCATGCGTCTGTTCGTCCGAGCGTCTGTTCATCCGTGCGTCTGTTTGTCCGTGCGTGTGTTCGTCCGTGCGTCTGTTTTTCCGTGCGTCTGTAAGTCCGTGTGTCTGTTGTCCATGCGTCTGTTCGTCCGTGCGTCTGTTCATCCGTGCGTATGTTCATCCGTTTGTCTGTTCGTCCGTGCGTCTGTTTGTCTGTGCGTCGGTTCGTCCGTGCGTCGGTTCGTCCATGCGTCTGTTCGTCCATGCGTGTGTTCGTCCGTGCATCTGTTTGTCCGTGCGTCTGTTCGTCCGTGCGTCTGTTCGTCCGTGCGTCTGTTCGTCCATGCGTCTGTTCATCCGTATGTCTGTTCGTCCGTGCGTCTGTTCGTCCGTGCGTCTGTTCGTCCGTGCGTCTGTTCGTCCGTGCGTCTGTTCGTCCGTGCGTCTTTTCTTCCGTGCGTCTGTTCGTCCTTGCGTCTGTTTGCCTGTGCGTCTGTTCGTCCGTCTGTCTGTACGTCCGTGCGTCTGTTCGTCCGTGCGTCTGTTCGATAGTGCGTCTGTTCGTCCGTTCGTCTGTTCGTCGATGCGTATGTTCATCCGTGCGTCTGTTCTTCCGTGCGTCTGTTCATCTTAATGTCTGTTCGTCCTTACGTCTGTTCGTCCGTGCGTCTGTTCGTCCGTGCGTTTGTTCATCTATGCGTCTGTTCATCCGTTCGTCTGTTCGTCTGTGCGTGTTTTTGTCCATGCGTCTGTTCGTCAAACAGATGTAGATCTGTTTGTCCGAACAGAACCGTTTTCAAAATTTTTTTCGGTCATACCTTTAGAAAATAATAAAAATAAGGAAAAAATATTGGATTAAATATAAATTTAGTGAAATTGTCCGATTTAGAAATTTTTTTCCGATCATACCTTGCTAAAATTACGAAAATAGGGGCGATTAAGAGAATCAAGATTGAAATATCGGTGAATTATTTCGTTTCATAGATTTTTACGATCAAACCTTAAAAAAAATGACGAATATAAGGTTCGACCGGGCGTCAGATCGTCCAAGCGATTTTTCTTTCATGATTCAGTTCGTATGTGCGTCTGTTCGTCCATGCGTTTTTTCATCCATACATCTGTTTCTCCAAACAGAACCAATTTCGAACCTTATTTGATCATAGTTTGAGAAAATAACGAATATAATGGCGAAATAGTGGATAAAAATTGAAATTTCGGTGACAATATACATTTTTGAAACTTTTTTCTATCATACATCTCTAAAATGACGAAAAGTAAGGGATAAATAGATGATCAAGATTGAAATATCGGTGTATTCATTTTTTTTACCATATTTAGATCATACCTCGATAAAATGACGAAAATAAGGTTCGTCCGTGCGTCTGTTCGTCCGTGCGTCTGTTCGTCCGTGCCTCTGTTCGTTCGTGTGACAGTTCGTCCGAGCGTCAGTTCATCCGTGCGTCTGTTCGTCCGTGAGTCTGTTCGTCCGTGCGTCTTTTTGTCCGTGCGTCTGTTCGTCCGTGCGTCCGTTCGTCCGTGCGTCTGTTCGTCCGTGCGTCTCTTCATCCGTGCGTCTGTTTGTCCGTGCGTCTGTTTGTTTGTGCGTCTGTTCGTCCATGCGTCTGTTCGTCCGTGCATCTGTTTGTCCGTGCGTCTGTTCGTCCGTGCATCTGTTCGTCCGTGTGTCTGTTCGTCCATGCGTCTGTTCATCTGTATGTCTGTTCGTCCGTGCGTCTGTTCGTCCGTGCGTCTGTTCGTCTGTGCTTCTGTTCGTCCGTGCTCTGTTCGACCGTGCGTCTGTTCTTCCGTGCGTCTGTTCGTCCGTGCGTCTGTTCTTCCGTATATCTGTTCGTCCGTGCGTCTGTTCGTCCATGCATCTGTTCATCCGTGCGTCTGTTTGTCCGTGCGTCTGTCCTTCCGTATATCTGTTCGTCCGTGCGTCTTTTTGTCCGTGCGTCTGTTCGTCCGTGCGTCTTTTCGTCCTTGCGTCTGTTCGTCCGTGCGTCTCTTCATCCGTATGTCTGTTCGTCCTTGCGTCTGTTCGTCCGTGCGTCTGTTCGTCTGTGCGTCTGTTCGTCCATGCGACTTTTCTTCCGTGCGTCTGTTCGTCCGTGCGTCTGTTCACCTGTGCGTCTATTCGTCCGTGCGTCTGTACGTCCATGCATCTGTTCATCCGTGCGTCTGTTCGTCTGTGCGTCTGTTCGTCCATGCGTCTGATCGTCCATGCGTCTGTTCATCCGTGCGTCTGTTATACAGTGCGACTGTTCGTCCGTGCGGCTTTTCGTCCGAACGTCTGTTCGTCCGTGCGTCTGTTTGTCCGTGCGTCTGTTCGTCCGCGCATCTGTTTGTCTTTGCGTCTGATTATCCGTGCGTCTGTTCGTCCTTGCGTCTGTTCGTCCGTGCGTCTATTCATCCGTGCGTCTGTTCGTCCATGAGTTTGCTCGTTAGTGCGTCTGTTCGTCCGTGTGTCTGTTCGTCCGTGCGTCTGTTCGCCTGTGCATCTGTTTGTCCGTGCGTCTGTAAGTCTGTGCGTCTGTTCGTCCGTGCGTCTGTTCGTCCGTGCGTCTGCTTTTCCGTGCGTTTGTTTGTCCGTGCGTCTGTTCATCCGAACGTCTGTTTTTCCGTGCGTCTGTTCGTCCGTGCGTCTGTTCGTCCGTGCGTCTCTTCGTCCATGCGTCTGTTCGTCCGTGCGTCTGTTCGTCCATGTGTCTGTTTGTCAATGCGTCTGTTCGTCCATGTGTTTTTTTGTCCCTTCATCTGTTCATCCGTGCGTCTTTTCGTCCGTGCGTCTGTTTGTCCGTGCGTCTGTTTGTCCGTGCGTCTGTTCGTCCGTGCGTCTGTTCATCCGTATGTCTGTTCGTCCGTGCGTCTATTCGTCCGTGCGTCTGCTTTTCAGTGCGTCTGTTCGTCTGTGCGTCTGTTCGTCCGTGCGTCTGTTCGTCCGTGCGTCTGTTCGTCCGTGCGTCTGTTCGTCCGTGCGTCTGTTTGTCCGTGCGTCTGTTCGTCCGTGCGTCAGTTCATCCGAACGTCTGTTCGTCCGTGCGTCTGTTCGTCCGTGCGTCTGTTCGTCCGTGCGTCTGTTCGTCCATGTTTCTGTTCGTCGGTGCGTCTATTCGTCCGTGCGTCTGTTCGTCCGTGCGTCTTTTTGTCCGTGCGTCTATTTGTCCGTCCGTCTGTTCGTCTATGCGTCTGTTTGTTCATGCGTTTGCTGGTCCGTACATCTGTTTGTCCGAACACAACCGTTTTCAAAATTTTTTTTGATCATACCTTTATAATTATAATAAGGGCTAAATATTGAATATAAATACAAATTTGGTGAAATTGTCCGTTTTTGAAACTTTTTTTCGATCATACCTCGCTAAAATTACGAAAATAATGGCAAAAAAGGGGAACAAGATTGAAATATCGGTGAATTAATTCGTTTTTTAGTTTTTTTCGGTCATACCTTAATAAAATGACGAAAATTAGGATCGTCCGTAAGTCTTATCGTGCGAGCGATTGTTCCTTCATGCTTCAGTTCGTCCGTTCGTTTGTTCGTAAGTGTGTCTGTTCGTCAATGCATCCGTTCGTCCATGATAATTTTTTCCGTTTGTCTGCTCTTCCGTGCGTCTATTCGTCCGTGCGTCTATTCATCCAAGCGACTGTTCAACCGTGCGCCTGTTCGACCCTGCTTCCGTTCTTCCGTGCGTCCGTTCGTATGTGCGTATGTACGTCCGTGCTATTTTCGTCCATGCGTCTGATCATACGAGTGATTGTTCTTCCGTGCGTCTTTTCGACCGTGCGTCTTTTCGTCCGTGCATCATTTCGTCCTTGCGTCTGTTCGTCCATGGGTCTGATCGTTCGTGCGTCTGTTCGTCCACGCATCTGTTTGTCCGTGCGTCTGTTTGTCCGTGCGTCTCTTCGTCCTTGCGTCTGTTCGTCCATGCGTCTGTTCGTCCATGCGTCTGTTCATCCGTGCGTCTGGTCGTCCGTGCGTCTGTTCGTCCATGCGTCTGTTCATCCGTGCGTCTGTTCGTCCGTGCGTCTGTTCGTCCATGCGTTTGTTCGTTAGTGCGTCTGTTCGTCCGTGTGTCTGTTCGTCCGTGCGTTTTTTCGTCTGTGCGTCTGTTTATCCGTGCGTCTGTACGTCTGTGCGTCTGTTCGTCCGCGCGTCTGTTCGTCCGTGAGTCTGCTTTTCTGTGCGTCTATTTGTCCGTGCGTCTGTTCATCCGAACGTCTATTCGTCCGTGCGTCTGTTCGTCCGTGCGTCTGTTCGTCCGTGCGTCTCTTCGTCCGTGGCTCTGTTCATCCAAGCGTCTATTCGTCCTTGCGTCTGTTTGTCTGTTCGACTGTTCGTCCATGCGTTTGTTCGTCCGTACATCTGATTGTCCGAACAGAACCAATGTCGAACATTTTTTGATCATACCTCTCTAATATGACAAAAAAAGGGGGGAATATATGAACAAGATTGAAATATCGTTGAATTCATTAGTTTGATACCTTCTTCAGACCAAACCTCGATAGCATGACGAAAATAAAGTTCGTCCTTGCGTCTGATCGTCCGTGCGTCTGTTTCTCCATGCGTCTGATTGTCCGTGCGTCTTTTTGTATGTGCGTCTGTTTGTCCGTCCGTTTGTTCGTCTGTGCGTCTGTTTGTTCATGCGTCTGTTGGTCCGTACATCTGTATGTCCGAACACAACCGTTTTCGAAATTTTTTTTGATCATACCTTTAGGAAATAATGATAATAAGGGCTAAATATTGAATATAAATACAAATTTGGTGAAATTGTCCGTTTTTGAAACTTTTTTTCGATCATACCTCGCTTAAATTACGAAAATAATGGCAAAAAAGGGGAACAAGATTGAAATATCGGTGAATTAATTCGATTTTTAGTATTCTTCCGTCATACCTTAATAAAATGACGAAAATTAGGTTCGTCCGTAAGTCTTATCGTGCGAGCGATTGTTCCTTCATGCTTAAGTTCGTCCGTGCGTCTGTTCGTAAGTGTGTCTGTTCGTCAATGCGTCCGTTCGTCCATGATAATTTTTTCCGTGCGCCTGTTCTTCCGTGCGTCTGTTCGTCCATGCGTCTATTCATCCGAGCGACTGTTCAACCGTGCGCCTGTTCGACCCTGCATCCGTTTTTCCGTGCGTCCATTCGTATGTGCGTATGTACGTCCGTGCTATTTTCGTCCATGCGTCTGATCGTACGAGTGATTGTTCTTCCGTGCGACTTTTCGACCATGCGTCTTTTCGTCCGTGCATCATTTCGTCCTTGCGTCTGTTCGTCCGTGGGTCTGATCGTTCGTGCCAATATTCGTCCGTGCGTCTGTTCGTCCGTGCGTCTGTTCATCCATGCGTCTGTTCATCCGTTCGTTTGTTCGACTGTGCGTGTTTTTCTCCAAGCGTCTGTTCGTCTGTTCATCTCTTTGCCCGAACAGAACCGTTTTCGAAATTGTTTTCGATCATACCTTTAGAAAATAATGAAAATAAGGGTAAAATATTGGATAAAATATAAATTTGGTGAAATTGTCCGTTTTTGAAATTTTTTTTCGATCATACCTCGGTGAAATTACGAAAATAGGGTCGATAAAGAGAAACATGATTGAAATATCGGTGAATTATTTTGTTTCTTAGCTTTTTTCGATCATACCTCAATAAAATGACGAAAATAAGGTTCGACCGGGCGACTGATCGTCCGAGCGATTGTTCCTTCATGCTTCAGTTCGTCCGTGCATCTGTTCGTCCGTGCGACTACTCGTCTGTGCGTCTATTCGTCCATGCGTCTGTTCATCCGTACATCTATTTCTCCAGACAGAACTAATTTCGAACATTTTTTTGATCATAGTTTAGAAAATAACGAACATAAGGGCGAAATAGTAGATAAAAATTGAAATTTCAGTGACAATATACATTTTCGAAACCTTTTTCTATCATACCTCCCTAAAATGACGAAAAGTTAGGGGAAAATAGATGAACTAGATTGAAATATCGGTGAATTCATTCGTTTTTTACCATATTTAGATCATACCTCAATAAAAGGACGAAAATAAGGTTCGTCCGTGCGTCTGTTCGTCCGTGAGTTTGTTCGTCCGTGCATCTGTTTGTCCGTGCGTCTGTACGCCCGTGCATCTGTTCGTTCATGCGTATGTTCGTACGAGCGTCTGTTCATCCGTGCGTCTGTTCGTCCGTGCGTGTGTTCGTCGGTGCGTCTGTTTGTCCGTGCGTCTGTACGTCCGTGCGTCTGTTTGTCCATGCGTCTGTTCGTCCGTGCGTCTGTTCGTCCGTGCGTCTGTTCGTCCGTACATCTGATTGTCTGAACATAACCAATGTCAAACATTTTCGATCATAGCTGGAGTAAATAACGAAAATAAGAGCGAAATAATGTTTAAAAAATGAAATTTCAGTGAAATTATCCGTTTTCGAACCTTTTTTCGATCATACCTCTCTAATATGACGAAAAAAAAGGGTGAAATAGATGAACAAGATTGAAATATTGTTGAATTCATTTGTTATTTTACCTTTTTTAGATCATACCTCGATAGAATGACGAAAATAAGGTTCGTCCGTGCGTCTGTTTGTCTGTGCGCCTGTTCGTCCGTGCATCTGTTCGTCCATGTGTTTGTTCATCCGTACATCTGTTTCTCCAAACAGAACCAATTTCGAACCTTATTTGATCAAAGCTTGAGAAAATAACGAATATAAAGACAAAATAGTGGATAAAAATTGAAATTTCGGTGAGAATATACATTTTCGAAACTTTTTTCAATCATACCACTCTAAAATGACGAAAAGTAAGGGATAAATAGATGAACAAGATTGAAATATGGTTGAATTCATTGGTTTTTTACCTTTTTTAGATCATACCTCGATAGAGTGACGAAAATAAAGTTCGTCCGTGCGTCTGTTCGTCCATGCGTTTGTTCGTCCGTGCATCTGTTCGTTCGTGCGTCTGTTCGTCCGAGCGTCTGTTAATCTGTGCGTCTCTTCGACAGTGCGACCGTTCTTCCATGCGTCTGTTCGTCCGAATGTCTGTTCGTCCGTTAGTCTGTCATCCGTTCGACTATTCGTCCGTGCGTCTGTTCGTTCATGCGTCTGTTCGTCCGAGCGTCTGTTCATCCGTGCGTCTGTTTGTCCGTGCGTGTGTTCGTCCGTGCGTCTGTTTGTCCGTGCGTCTGTAAGTCCGTGTGTCTGTTGTCCATGCGTCTGTTCGTCCGTGCGTCTGTTCATCCGTGCGTATGTTCATCCGTTTGTCTGTTCGTCCGTGCGTCTGTTCGTCAGTGCGTCTGTTCGTCTGTGCGCCTGTTCGTCAGTGCGTCTGTTCGTCTGTGCGTCTGTTCATCCGTGCGACTGTTCGCCCGTGCGTCTGTTCGTCCGTGCGTCTGTTCGTCCGTACATCTGTTTGTCCGAACAGAACCAATTTCAAACATTTTTTTTTGATCATAGCTCGAGAAATTAACGAGCATAAGGGCGAAATGTTGGATAAAAATTGAAATTTTGGTGACATTATCCATTTTCGCAACTTTTTTCAATCATACCTCTCTAAAATGTTTAAATACAAGGCGGAAATAAATGAACAAGAATGAAATATCGGTGAGTTCATTCGTTTTTTACCTTTTTTAGATCATAACTCGATAAAATGACGAAAATAAAGTTCGTCCTTGCGTCTGTTCGTCCGTGCGTTTGTTCATCCGTGCGTCTGTTCGTCCGTGAGTCTGTTCGTCCGTGCGGATTTTTGTCCGTGCATCTCTTCGTCCGTGCGTCTGTTCGTCCGTGTGTCTGTTCGTCCGTGCGTCTGTTCGTCCGTGCGTCTGTTCGTCCGTGCGTCTGTTAGTCCGTTAGTCTGTTCGTCCTTGCGTCTGTTCATCCGTATGTCTGTTCTTCCTTGCGTCTGTTCGTCCGTGCGTCTGTTCGTCTGTGCGTCTGTTCGTCCGTGCGACTTTTCTTCCGTGCGTCTGTTCGTCCGTTTGTCTGTTCGTCCATGCGTCTGTTCAACCGTATGTCTGTTCGTTCTTGCGTCTGTTCGTCCGTGCGTCAGTTCATCCGTGCGTCTGTTCGTCCGTGAGTCTGTTCATCCGTGCGTGTTTTTGTCCGTGCGTCTGTTTGTCCGTGCGTCTGTTCGTCCGTGCGTCTGTTCGTCCGTGCGTCTGTTTGTCCGTGCGTCTTTTTGTCTGTGCGTCTGTTCGTTCATGCGGCTATTCGTCCGTGCATCTGTTTGTCCGTGCGTCTGTTCGTCCTTGCGTCTGTTCGTCCGTTTGTCTGTTCGTCCATACGTCTGTTCATCCGTATGTCTGTTCGTCCTTGCGTCTGTTCGTCCGTGCGTCTGTTCGTCTGTGCGTCTGTTCGTCCGTGCGACTTTCTTTCCGTGCGTCTGTTCGTCCGTGCGTCTGTTCACCTGTGCGTCTATTCGTCCGTGCGTCTGTACGTCCGTGCGTCTGTTCGTCCGTGCGTCTGTTCCTCCATGCATCTGTTCATCCGTGAGTCTGTTCGTCTGTGCGTCTGTTCGTCCATGCGTCTGTTCATCCGTGCGTCTGTTCGACCGTGCGTCTGTTCTTCCGTGCGTCTGTTCGTCCGTGCGTCTGTTCTTCCGTATGACTGTTCGTCCGTGCGTCTGTTCGTCCATGCGTATGTTCATCCGTGCGTCTGTTCTTCCGTGCGTCTGTTCATCCGTATGTCTGTTCGTCCGTGCGTCTGTTCATCTGTGCGTCTGTTCATCCGTGCGACTGTTCGCCCGTGCGTCTATTCGTCCATTCGTCTGTTCGTCCGTACATCTGTTTGTCCGAACAGAACGAATTTCGAACATTTTTTTTGATCATAGCTCGAGAAATTAACGAGCATAAGGGCGAAATGTTGGATAAAAATTGAAATTTTGGTGACATTATCCATTTTCGCAACTTTTTTCAATCATACCTCTCTAAAATGTCGAAATACAAAGAGGAAATAAATGAACAAGAATGAAATATCGGTGAATTCATTCGTTTTTTACCTTTTTTAGATCATAACTCGATAAAATGACGAAAATAAAGTTCGTCCTTGCGTCTGTTCATCCGTGCGTTTGTTCGTCCGTGCATCTGTTCGTTCGTGTGGTAGTTCGTCCGAGCGTCAGTTCATCCGTGCGTCTGTTCGTCCGTGAGTCTTTTCGTCCGTGCGTGCTTTTGTCCGTATATCTGTTCGTCCGTGCGTCTGTTCGTCCGTGCGTCTGTTCGTCCGTGCGTCTGTTCGTCCGTAAGTCTGTTTGTCCGTGTGTCTTTTTGTCTGTGCGTCTGTTCGTTCATGCGTCTATTCGTCCTTGCATCTGTTTTCCGTGCGTCTGTTCGTCCGTGCGTCTGTTCGTCCGTTTGTCAGTTCGTCCAAGCGTCTGTTCATCCGTATGTCTGTTCGTCCTTGCGTCTGTTCGTCCGTGCGTCTGTTCGTCTGTGCGTCTGTTCGTCCGTGCGACTTTTCTTCCGTGCGTCTGTTCGTCCGTGCGTCTGTTCACCTGTGCGTCTATTCGTCCGTGCGTCTGTACGTCCATGCATCTGTTCATCCGTGCGTCTGTTCGTCTGTGCATCTGTTCGTCCATGCGTCTGTTCATCCGTGCTCTGTTCGACCGTGCGTCTGTTCTTCCGTGCGTCTGTTCGTCTGTGCGTCTGTTCATCAGTGCGTCTGTTCGTCTGTGCGTCTGTTCATCCGTGCGACTGTTCGCCCGTGCGTCTGTTCGTCCGTGCGTCTGTTCGTCCGTACATCTGTTTGTCCGAACAGAACCAATTTCGAACATTTTTTTTGATCATAGCTCGAGAAATTAACAAGCATTAGGGCGAAATGTTGGATAAAAATTGAAATTTTGGTGACATTATCCATTTTCGCAACTTTTTTCAATCATACCTCTCTAAAATGTTTAAATACAAGGCGGAAATAAATGAACAAGAATGAAATATCGGTGAGTTCATTCGTTTTTTACCTTTTTTAGATCATAACTCGATAAAATGAAGAAAATAATGTTCGTCCTTGCGTCTGTTCGTCCGTGCGTTTGTTCATCCGTGCGTCTGTTCGTCCGTGAGTCTGTTCGTCCGTGCGGATTTTTGTCCGTGCATCTCTTCGTCCGTGCGTCTGTTCGTCCGTGTGTCTGTTCGTCCGTGCGTCTGTTCGTCCGTGCGTCTGTTCGTCCGTGCGTCTGTTCGTCCGTTAGTCTGTTCGTCCTTTCGTCTGTTCATCCGTATGTTTGTTCTTCCTTGCGTCAGTTCATCCGTGCGTCTGTTCGTCCGTGAGTCTGTTCGTCCGTGCGTGCTTTTGTCCGTATATCTGTTCGTCCGTGCGTCTGTTCGTCCGTGCGTCTGTTCGTCCGTGCGTCTGTTTTTCCGTAAGTCTGTTTGTCCGTGTGTCTTTTTGTCTGTGCGTCTGTTCGTTCATGCGTCTATTCGTCCGTGCATCTGTTTTCCGTGCGTCTGTTCGTCCGTGCGTCTGTTCGTCCGTTTGTCAGTTCGTCCAAGCGTCTGTTCATCCGTATGTCTGTTCGTCTTTGCGTCTGTTCGTCCGTGCGTCTGTTCGTCTGTGCGTCTGTTCGTCTGTGCGACTTTTCTTCCGTGCGTCTGTTCGTCAGTGCGTCTGTTCACCTGTGCGTCTATTCGTCCGTGCGTCTGTACGTCCATGCATCTGTTCATCCGTGCGTCTGTTCGTCTGTGCATCTGTTCGTCCATGCGTCTGTTCATCCGTGCTCTGTTCGACCGTGCGTCTGTTCTTCCGTGCGTCTGTTCGTCTGTGCGTCTGTTCGTCAGTGCGTCTGTTCGTCTGTGCGTCTGTTCATCCGTGCGACTGTTCGCCCGTGCGTCTGTTCGTCCGTGCGTCTGTTCGTCCGTACATCTGTTTGTCCGAACAGAACCAATTTCGAACATTTTTTTTGATCATAGCTCGAGAAATTAACAAGCATAAGGGCGAAATGTTGGATAAAAATTGAAATTTTGGTGACATTATCCATTTTCGCAACTTTTTTCAATCATACCTCTCTAAAATGTTTAAATACAAGGCGGAAATAAATGAACAAGAATGAAATATCGGTGAGTTCATTCGTTTTTTACCTTTTTTAGATCATAACTCGATAAAATGACGAAAATAATGTTCGTCCTTGCGTCTGTTCGTCCGTGCGTTTGTTCATCCGTGCGTCTGTTCGTCCGTGAGTCTGTTCGTCCGTGCGGATTTTTGTCCGTGCATCTCTTCGTCCGTGCATCTGTTCGTCCGTGTGTCTGTTCGTCCGTGCGTCTGTTCGTCCGTGCGTCTGTTCGTCCGTGCGTCTGTTCGTCCGTTAGTCTGTTCGTCCTTTCGTCTGTTCATCCGTATGTTTGTTCTTCCTTGCGTCTGTTCGTCCGTGCGTCTGTTCGTCTGTGCGTCTGTTCGTCCGTGCGACTTTTCTTCCGTGCGTCTGTTCGTCCGTGCGTCTGTTCGTCCGTTTGTCTGTTCGTCCATGCGTCTGTTCATCCGTATGTCTGTTCGTTCTTGCGTCTGTTCGTCCGTGCGTCAGTTCATCCGTGCGTCTGTTCGTCCGTGAGTCTGTTCATCCGTGCGTGTTTTTGTCCGTGCGTCTGTTTGTCCGTGCGTCTGTTCGTCTGTGCGTCTGTTCGTCCGTGCGTCTGTTTGTCCATGCGCCTTTTTGTCTGTGCGTCTGTTCGTTCATGCGTCTATTCGTCCGTGCATCTGTTTGTCCGTGCGTCTGTTCGTCCGTGCGTCTGTTCGTCCGTTTGTCTGTTCGTCCATACGTCTGTTCATCCGTATGTCTGTTCGTCCTTGCGTCTGTTCGTCCGTGCGTCTGTTCATCCGTGCGTCTGTTCGACCGTGCGTCTGTTCTTCCGTGCGTCTGTTCGTCCGTGCGTCTGTTCTTCCGTATGACTGTTCGTCCGTGCGTCTGTTCGTCCATGCGTATGTTCATCCGTGCGTCTGTTCGTCCGTGCGTCTGTTCATCTGTGCGTCTGTTCATCCGTGCGACTGTTTGCCCGTGCGTCTATTCGTCCATTCGTCTGATCGTCCGTACATCTGTTTGTCCGAACAGAACGAATTTCGAACATTTTTTTTGATCATAGCTCGAGAAATTAACGAGCATAAGGGCGAAATGTTGGATAAAAATTGAAATTTTGCTGACATTATCCATTTTCGCAACTTTTTTCAATCATACCTCTCTAAAATGTCGAAATACAAAGAGGAAATAAATGAACAAGAATGAAATATCGGTGAATTCATTCGTTTTTTACCTTTTTTAGATCATAACTCGATAAAATGACGAAAATAAAGTTCGTCCTTGCGTCTGTTCGTCCGTGCGTTTGTTTGTCCGTGCATCTGTTCGTTCGTGTGGTAGTTCGTCCGAGCGTCAGTTCATCCGTGCGTCTGTTCGTCCGTGAGTCTGTTCGTCCGTGCGTGCTTTTGTCCGTATATCTGTTCGTCCGTGCGTCTGTTCGTCCGTGCGTCTGTTCGTCCGTGCGTCTGTTCGTCCGTAAGTCTGTTTGTCCGTGCGTCTTTTTGTCTGTGCGTCTGTTCGTTCATGCGTCTATTCGTCCGTGCATCTGTTTTCCGTGCGTCTGTTCGTCCGTGCGTCTGTTCGTCCGTTTGTCTGTTCGTCCATGCGTCTGTTCATCCGTATGTCTGTTCGTCCTTGCGTCTGTTCGTCCGTGCGTCTGTTCGTCTGTGCGTCTGTTCGTCCGTGCGACTTTCCTTCCGTGCGTCTGTTCGTCCGTGCGTCTGTTCACCTGTGCGTCTATTCGTCCGTGCGTCTGTACGACAATGCATCTGTTCATCCGTGCGTCTGATCGTCCGTGCGTCTTTTCGTCCATGTTTCTGTTCGTCCGTGCGTCTATTCGTCCGTGCGTCTGTTCGTCCGTGCGTCTTTTTGTCCGTGCGTCTGTTTGTCCTTCCGTCTGTTCGTCTATGCGTCTGTTTGTTCATGCGTTTGTTGGTCCGTACATCTGTTTGTCCGAACACAATTGTTTTCGAAATTTTTTTTGATCATACCTTTAGGAAATAATTATAATAAGGGCTAAATATTGAATATAAATACAAATTTGGTGAAATTATCCGTTTTTGAAATTTTTTTCGATCATACCTCGCTAAAATTACGAAAATAATGGCAAAAAAGGGGAACAAGATTGAAATATCGGTGAAATAATTCGTTATTTAGTTTTTTTCGGTCATACCTTAATAAAATGACGAAAATTAGGTTCGTCCGTAAGTCTGATCGTGCGAGCGATTGTTCCTTCATGCTTCAGTTCGTCCGTGCGTCTGTTCGTAAGTGTGTCTGTTCGTCAATGCGTCCGTTCGTCCATGATAATTTTTTCCGCGCGTCTGTTCTTCCGTGCGTCTGTTCGTCCGTGCGTCCTTTCATCCGAGCGACTGTTCAACCGTGCGCCTGTTCGACCCTGCTTCCGTTCTTCCGTGCGTCCGTTCGTATGTGCGTATGTACGTCCGTGCTATTTTCGTCCATGCGTCTGATCATACGAGTGATTGTTCTTCCGTGCGTCTTTTCGACCGTGCGTCTTTTCGTCCGTGCATCATTTCGTCCTTGCGTCTGTTCGTCCATGGGTCTGATCGTTCGTGCGTCTGTTCGTCCACGAATCTGTTTGTCCGTGCGTCTGTTTGTCCGTGCGTCTGTTCGTCCTTGCGTCTGTTCGTCCATGCGTCTGTTCGTCCATGCGTCTGTTCATCCGTGCGTCTGTTCGTCCGTGCGTCTGTTCGTCCATGCGTCTGTTCATCCGTGCGTCTGTTCGTCCGTGCGTCTGTTCGTCCATGCGTTTGTTCGTTAGTGCGTCTGTTCGTCCGTGTGTCTGTTCGTCCGTGCGTTTTTTCGTCTGTGCGTCTGTTTATCCGTGCGTCTGTACGTCTGTGCGTCTGTTCGTCCGCGCGTCTGTTCGTCCGTGAGTCTGCTTTTCTGTGCGTCTATTTGTCCGTGCGTCTGTTCATCCGAACGTCTGTTCGTCCGTGCGTCTGTTCGTCCGTGCGTCTGTTCGTCCATGCGTCTCTTCGTCGTTGCGTCTGTTCGTCCGTGCGTCTGTTCGTCCATGTGTCTGTTGAATCAATGCGTCTGTTCGTCCATGTGTTTTCTTGTCCCTTCGTCTGTTCGTCCGTGCGTCTGTTCGTCGGTGCGTCTGTTTGTTCGTGCATCTGTTCGTCCGTGGCTCTGTTCATCCGACCGTCTATTCGTCCGTGCGTCTGTTTGTCTGTGCGACTGTTCGTCCATGCGTTTGTTCGTCCGTACATCTGATTGTCCGAACAGAACCAATGTCGAACATTTTTTGATCATACCTCTCTTTTAAGACAAAAAAAGGGGGAAATATATGAACAAGATTGAAATATCGTTGAATTCATTAGTTTGATACCTTTTTTAGGCCAAACCTCGATAGCATGACGAGAATAAAGTTCGTCCTTGCGTCTGTTCGTCCGTGCGTTTGTTCGTCCGTGCATCTGTTCGTTCGTGTGTCTGTTCGTCTGTGCGTCTGTTCGTTCAAGCGTCAGTTCATCTGTGCGTCTGTTCGTCCGTGAGTCTGTTCGTCCGTGCGTCTGTTTGTCCGTGCGTCTGTTCGTTCGTGTGGTAGTTCGTTCGAGCGTCAATTCATCCGTGCGTCTATTCGTCCGTGCATCTGTTCGTCCGTGCGTCTGTTCGTCCGTGCATCTGTTCGTCCATGTTTCTGTTTGTCCGTGCGTCTTTTTGTCCGTGCGTCTGTTTGTCCGTCCGTTTGTTCGTCTGTGCGTCTGTTTGTTCATGCGTTTGTTGGTCCGTACATCTGTTTGTCCGAACACAACCGTTTTCGAAATTTTTTTTGATCATACCTTTAGGAAATAATGATAATAAGGGCTAAATATTGAATATAAATACAAATTTGGTGAAATAGTCCGTTTTTGAAACTTTTTTTCGATCATACCTCGCTAAAATTACGAAAATAATGGCAAAAAAGGGGAACAAGATTGAAATATCGGTGAATTGATTCGTTTTTTAGTTTTCTTCGGTCATACCTTAATAAAATGACGAAAATTAGGTTCGTCCGTAAGTCTGATCGTGCGAGCGATTGTTCCTTCATGCTTCAGTTCGTCCGTGCGTCTGTTCGTAAGTGTGTCTGTTCGTCAATGCGTCCGTTCGTCCATGATAATTTTTTCCGTGCGTCTGTTCTTCCGTGCGTCTGTTCGTCCGTGCGTCTATTCATCTGAGTGACTGTTCAACCGTGCGCCTGTTCGACCCTGCTTCCGTTCTTCCGTGCGTCCGTTCGTATGTGCGTATGTACGTCCGTGCTATTTTCGTCCATGCGTCTGATCATACGAGTGATTGTTCTTCCGTGCGACTTTTCGACCGTGCGTCTTTTCGTCCGTGCATCATTTCGTCCTTGCGTCTGTTCGTCCGTGGGTCTGATCGTTCGTGCCAATATTCGTCCGTGCGTCTGTTCGTCCGTGCGTCTGTTCATCCATGCGTCTGTTCATCCGTTTTTTCTGTTCGTCTGTGCGTGTTTTTGTCCAAGCGTCTGCTCGACTGTTCATCTGTTTGCCCGAACAGAACCGGTTTCGAAATTGTTTTCGATCACACCTTTAGAAAATAATGAAAATAAGGGCAAAATATTGGATAAAATATAAATTTGGAAAAAATTGTCCGTTTTCGAAATTTTTTTTCGATCATACCTCGTTGAAATTACGAAAATAGGGTCGATAAAGAGAAACATGGTTGAAATATCGGTGAATTATTTCGTTTCTTAGCTTTTTTCGATCATACCTTAATAAAATGACGAAAATAAGGTTCGACCGGTCGGCTGATCGTCCGAGCGATTGTTCCTTCATGCTTCAATTCGTCCGTGCGTCTGTTCGTCCGTGCGACTACTCGTCTGTGCGTCTATTCGTCCATGCGTCTGTTCATCCGTACATCTATTTCTCCACACAGAACTAATTTCGAACATTTTTTTGATCATAGCTTGAGAAAATAACGAACATAAGGGCGAAATAGTAGATAAAAATTGAAATTTCAGTGACAATATACATTTTCAAAACCTTTTTCTATCATACCTCCCTAAAATGACGAAAAGTTAGGGGAAAATAGATGAACTAGATTGAAATATCGGTGAATTCATTCGTTTTTTACCATATTTAGATCATACCTCAATAAAAGGACGAAAATAAGGTTCGTCCGTGCGTCGGTTCGTCCGTGAGTTTGTTCGTCCGTGCATCTGTTTGTCCGTATGTCTGTACCCCCGTGCATCTGTTTGTTCATGCGTATTTCGTCCGAGCGTCTGTTCATCCGTGCGTCTGTTTGACCGTGCGTGTGTTCGACCGTGCGTGTGTTCGTCCATGCGTCTGTTCGTCCGTGCGTCTGTTCGTCCGTACATCTGATTGTCTGAACAGAACCGATGTTGAACATTTTCGATCGTAGCTTGAGAAAATAACGAAAATAAGAGCAAAATAATGTTTAAGAAATGAAATTTCAGTGCAATTATCCATTTTCGAAACTTTTTTCGATCATACCTCTCTAATATGACGAAAAAAAGGGTGAAATAGATATACAAGATTGAAATATTGTTGAATTCATTCGTTTTTTACCATATTTAGATCATACCTCGATAAAATGACGAAAATAAGGTTCGTCCGTGCGTCTGTTTGTCTGTGCGCCTGTTCGTCCGTGCGTCTGTTCGTCCATGCGTTTGTTCATCCGTACATCTGTTTCTCCAAACAGAACCAATTTCGAACCTTATTTGATCAAAGCTTGAGAAAATAATTAATATAAAGACGAAATAGTGGATAAAAATTGAAATTTCGGTCACAATATACATTTTCGAAACTTTTTTCAATCATAACACTCTAAAATGACGAAAAGTAAGGGATAAATAGATGAACAAGATTGAAATATCGTTGAATTCATTGGTTTTTTACCTTTTTTAGATCATACCTCGATAGCATGACGAAAATAAAGTTCGTCCGTGCGTCTGTTCGTCCATGCGTTTGTTCGTCCGTGCATCTGTTCGTTCGTGCGTCTGTTCGTCCGAGCGTCTGTCAATCTGTGCGTCTCTTCGACAGTGCGACCGTTTTTCCGTGCGTCTGTTCGTCCGAATGTCTGTTCGTCCGTTAGGTTGTCATCCGTTCGACTATTCGTCCGTGCGTCTGTTCGTTCATGCGTCTGTTCGTCCGAGCGTCTGTTCATCCGTGCGTCTGTTTGTCCGTGCGTGTGTTCGTCCGTGCGTCTGTTTGTCCGTGCGTCTGTACGTCCGTGTGTCTGTTGTCCATGCGTCAGTTCGTCCGTGCGTCTGTTCAACCGTGCGTCTGTTCTTCCGTGCGTCTGTTCGCCGTGCGTCTGTTCTTCCGTATGTCTGTTCGTAAGTGCGTCTGTTCGTCCATGCATCTGTTCATCCGTGCATCTGTTCATCTGTGCGTCAGTTCGTCCATGCGTCTGTTCAACCGTGCGTCTGTTCGACCGTGCGTCTGTTCGTCCGTGCGTCTGTTTGTCCGTGCGCTTCTGGTCGTCCGTGCGTCTGTTCGTCCTTGCGTCTGTTCGTCCATGCGTCTGTTCGTCCATGCGTCTGTTCATCCGTGCGTCTGTTCGACCGTGCGACTGTTCGTCCGTGCGGCTGTTCGTCCGTGCGTCTGTTCCTCCGTGCGTCTGTTTGTCCGTGCGTCTGTTCGTCCGCGCATCTGTTTGTCCTTGCGTCTGTTTATCCGTGCGTCTGTTCGTCCTTGCGTCTGTTCGTCCGTGCGTCTGTTCGTCCATGCGTCTGTTCATCCGTGCGTCTATTCGTCCGTGCGTCTGTTCATCCATGCGTCTGTTCATCCGTTCGTCTGTTCGTCTGTGCGTGTTTTTGTCCATGCGTCTTTTCGTCAAACAGATGAAGATCTGTTTGTCAGAATAAAACCGTTTTCGAAAGTTTTTTCGGTCATACCTTTAGAAAATAATTAAAATAAGGGCAAAATATTGGATTTAATATAAATTTGGTGAAATTGTCCGATTTAGAAATTTTTTTCCGATCATACCTCTCTAAAATTACGAAAATAGGGGCGATTAAGAGAAACAAGATTGAAATATCGGTGAATTATTTCGTTTCATAGCTTTTTACGATAAAACCTTAAAAAATGATGAATATAAGGTTCGACCGGGCGTCAGATCGTCAAAGGGATTTTTCTTTCATGATTCAGTTCGTCCGTTCGTCTGTTCGTCCATGCGTATGTCGTCCGTGTATCTGTTCGTTCGTGCGTCTGTTCGTCCGAGCATCTGTTAATCTGTGCGTCTCTTCGACAGTGCGACCGTTCTTCCGTGCGTCTGTTCGTCCGAATGTCTGTTCGTCCGTTAGTCTGTCATCCGTTCGACTATTCGTCCGTGCGTCTGTTCGTTCATGCGTCTGTTCGTCCGAGCGTCTGTTCATCCGTGCGTCTGTTTGTCCGTGCGTGTGTTCGTCCGTGCGTCTGTTTGTCCGTGCGTCTGTACGTCCGTGTGTCTGTTGTCCATGCGTCTGTTTGTCCGTGCGTCTGTTCATCCGTGCGTCTGTTCGACCGTGCGTCTGTTCATCCGTGCGTCTGTTCGTCCGTGCGTCGGTTCGTCCGTGCGTCTGTTCGTCCGTGCGTCTGTTCGTCTGCGCATCTGTTTGTCCGTGCGTCTGTTTGTCCGTGCGTCTGTTCGTCCTTGCGTCTGTTCGTCCATGCGTCTGTTCGTCCATGCGTCTGTTCATCCTTGCGTCTGTTCGACAGTGCGACTGTTCGTCCGTGCGGCTGTTCGTCCGTACGTCTGTTCGTCCGTGCGTCTGTTTGTCCGTGCGTCTGTTCGTCCGCGCATCTGTTTGTCCTTGCGTCTGTTTATCCGTGCGTCTGTTCGTCCTTGCGTCTGTTCGTCCGTGCGTCTGTTCGTCCATACGTCTGTTCATTCGTGCGTCTATTCGTCCGTGCGTCTGTTCGTCCATGAATTAGTTCGTTAGTGCGTCTGTTCGTCCGTGTGTCTGTTCGTCCGTGCGCCTGTTCGCCTGTGAGTCTGTTTTTCCGTGCGTCTGTACGTCTGTGCGTCTGTTCGTCCGTGCGTCTGTTCGTCCGTGCGTCTGCTTTTCCATGCGTTTGTTTGTCCGTGCGTCTGTTCATCCGAACGTCTAATTGTCCGTGCGTCTGTTCGTCCGTGCGTCTGTTCGTCCGTGCGACTCTTCGTCCATGCGTCTGTTCGTCCGTGCGTCTGTTCGTCCATGTGTCTGTTTGTCAATGCGTCTGTTCGTCCATGTGTTTTTTTGTCCCTTCATCTGTTCATCCGTGCGTCTGTTCCTCCGTGCGTCTGCTTGTCCGTGCGTCTGTTCGTCCGTGCGTCTGTTCGTCCGTGCGTCTGTTCATCCGTATGTCTGTTCGTCCGTGCGTCTATTCGTCCGTGCGTCTGCTTTTCAGTGCGTCTGTTCGTCTGTGCGTCTATTCGTCCGTGCGTCTGTTCGTCCATGCGTCTGTTCGTCCGTGCGGGTGTTTTTCCGTGCGTCTGCTCGTCCGTGCGTCTGTTCGTCCATTTTTCTGTTCGTCCGTGCGTCTATTCGTCCGTGCGTCTGTTCGTCCGTGCGTCTGTTTGTCCGTGCGTCTGTTTGTCCGTCCGTCTGTTCGTCTATGCGTCTGTTTGTTCATGCGTTTGTTGGTCCGTACATCTGTTTGTCCGAACACAATTGTTTTCGAAATTTTTTTTGATCATACCTTTAGGAAATAATTATAATAAGGGCTAAATATTGAATATAAATACAAATTTGGTGAAATTGTCCGTTTTTGAAACTTTTTTTCGATCATACCTCGCTAAAATTACGAAAATAATAGCAAAAAAGGGGAACAAGATTGAAATATCGATGAAGTAATTCGTTTTTTAGTTTTTTTCGGTCATACCTTAATAAAATGACGAAAATTAGGTTCGTCCGTAAGTCTGATCGTGCGAGCGATTGTTCCTTCATGCTTCAGTTCGTCCGTGCGTCTGTTCGTAAGTGTGTCTGTTCGTCAATGCGTCCGTTCGTCCATGATAATTTTTTCCGTTCCTCTGTTCTTCCGTGCGTCTGTTCATCCGAGCTACTGTTCAACCGTGCGCCTGTTCGACCCTGCATCCGTTCTTCCGTGCGTCCGTTCGTATGTGCGTATGTACGTCCGTGCTATTTTCGTCCATGCGTCTGATCATACGAGTGATTGTTCTTCCGTGCGTCATTTCGACCGTGCGTCTTTTCGTCCGTGCATTATTTCGTCCTTGCGTCTGTTCGTCCGTGGGTCTGATCGTTCGTGCCAATATTCGTCCGTGCGTAAGTTCGTCCGTGCGTCTGTTCATCCATGCGTCTGTTCATCCGTTTTTCTGTTCGTCTGTGCGTGTTTTTGTCCAAGCGTCTGTTCGTCTGCTCATCTGTTTGCCCGAACAGAACCATTTTCGAAATTGTTTTCGATCATACCTTTAGAAAATAATGAAAATAAGGGCAAAATATTGGATAAAATATGAATTTGGTGAAATTGTCCGTTTTCGAAATTTTTTTTCAATCATACCTCGCTGAAATTACGAAAATAGGGTCAATAAAGAGAAACATGATTGAAATATCGGTGAATTATTTCGTTTCTTAGCTTTTTTCGATCATACCTCAATAAAATGACGAAAATAAGGTTCGACCGGGCGACTGATCGTCCGAGCGATTGTTCCTTCATGCTTCAGCTCGTCCGTGCGTCTGTTCGTCCGTGCGACTACTCGTCTGTGCGTCTATTCGTCCATGCGTCTGTTCTTCCGTACATCTATTTCTCCACATAGAACTAATTTCGAACATTTTTTTGATCATAGCTTGAGAAAATAACGAACATAAGGGCGAAATAGTAGATAAAAATTGAAATTTCAGTGACAATATACATTTTCGAAACCTTTTTCTAACATACCTCACTAAAATAACGAAAAGTTAGGGGAAAATAGATGAACTAGATTGAAATATCGGTGAATTCATTCGTTTTTTACCATATTTAGATCATACCTCAATAAAAGGACGAAAATAAGGTTCGTCCGTGCGTCTGTTCGTCCGTGAGTTTGTTCGTCCGTGCATATGTTTGTCCGTGCGTCTGTACCCCCGTGCATCTGTTCGTTCATGCGTATTTCGTCCGAGCTTCTGTTCATCCGTGCGTCTGTTCGTCCGTGCGTGTGTTCGTCCGTGCGTCTGTTCGTCCTTGCGTCTGTTCGTCCGTGCGTCTGTTCGTCCGTACATCTGATTGTCTGAACAGAACCGATGTTGAACATTTTCGATCGTAGCTTGAGAAAATAACGAAAATAAGAGCGAAATAATGTTTAAAAAATGAAATTTCAGTGAAATTATCCATTTTCGAAACTTTTTTCGATCATACCTCTCTAATATGACGAAAAAAATGGTGAAATAGATGAACAAGATTGAAATATTGTTGAATTCATTCGTTTTTTACCATATTTAGATCATACCTCGATAGAATGACGAAAATAAGGTTCGTCCGTGCGTCTGTTTGTCTGTGCGCCTGTTCGTCCGTGCGTCTGTTCGTCCATGCGTTTGTTCATCCGTACATCTGTTTCTCCAAACAGAACCAATTTCGAACCTTATTTGATCAAAGCTTGAGAAAATAATTAATATAAAGACGAAATAGTGGATAAAAATTGAAATTTCGGTGACAATATACATTTTCGAAACTTTTTTCAATCATAACACTCTAAAATGACGAAAAGTAAGGGATAAATAGATGAAAAAGATTGAAATATCGTTGAATTCATTGGTTTTTTACCTTTTTTAGATCATACCTCGATAGCATGACGAAAATAAAGTTCGTCCGTGCGTCTGTTCGTCCATGCGTTTGTTCGTCCGTGCATCTGTTCGTTCGTGCGTCTGTTCGTCCGAGCGTCTGTCAATCTGTGCGTCTCTTCGACAGTGCGACCGTTTTTCCGTGCGTCTGTTCGTCCGTGCGTCTGTTCGTCCGCGCTTCTGTTTGTCCTTGTGTCTGTTTATCCGTGCGTCTGTTCGTCCTTGCGTCTGTTCGTCCTTGCGTCTGTTCGTCCGTGCGTCTGTTCGTCCATGCGTCTGTTCATCCGTGCGTCTATTCGTCCGTGCGTCTGTTCATCCATGCGTCTGTTCATCCGTTCGTCTGTTCGTCTGTGCGTGTTTTTGTCCATGCGTCTTTTCGTCAAACACATGAAGATCTGTTTGTCAGAATAAAACCGTTTTCGAAATTTTTTTCGGTCATACCTTTAGAAAATAATTAAAATAAGGGCAAAATATTGGATTTAATATAAATTTGGTCAAATTGTCCGATTTAGAAATTTTTTTCCGATCATACCTCTCTAAAATTACGAAAATAGGGGCGATTAAGAGAAACAAGATTGAAATATCGGTGAATTATTTCGTTTCATAGCTTTTTACGATAAAACCTTAAAAAATGATGAATATAAGGTTCGACCGGGCGTCAGATCGTCAAAGGGATTTTTCTTTCATGATTCAGTTCGTCCGTTCGTCTGTTCGTCCATGCGTTTGTTCGTCCGTGTATCTGTTCGTTCGTGCGTCTGTTCGTCCGAGCATCTGTTAATCTGTGCGTCTCTTCGACAGTGCGACCGTTCTTCCGTGCGTCTGTTCGTCCGAATGTCTGTTCGTCCGTTAGTCTGTCATCCGTTCGACTATTCGTCCGTGCGTCTGTTCGTTCATGCGTCTGTTCGTCCGAGCGTCTGTTCATCCGTGCGTCTGTTTGTCCGTGCGTGTGTTCGTCCGTGCGTCTGTTTGTCCGTGCGTCTGTACGTCCGTGTGTCTGTTGTCCATGCGTCTGTTCGTCCGTGAGTCTGTTCATCCGTGCGTATGTTCATCCGTGCGTCTGTTCGTCCGTGCGTCTGTTTGTCTGTGCGTCGGTTCGTCCGTACGTCTGTTCGTCCGTGCGTCTGTTGGTCCGTGCGTGTGTTCGTCCGTGCATCTGTTTGTCCGTGCGTCTGTTCGTCCGTGCGTCTGTTCGTCCGTGCGTCTGTTCGTCCATGCGTCTGTTCATCCGTATGTCTGTTCGTCCGTGCGTCTGTTCGTCCGTGCGTCTGTTCGTCTGTGCGTCTGTTCGTCCGTGCGTCTTTTCTTCCGTGCGTCTGTTCGTCCGTGCGTCTGTTTGCCTGTGCGTCTGTTCGTCCGTGCGTCTGTACGTCCGAGCGTCTGTTCGTCCGTGCGTCTGTTCGTCCGTGCGTCTGTTCGTCCATGCGTATGTTCATCCGTGCGTCTGTTCTTCCGTGCGTCTGTTCATCCGTATGTCTGTTCGTCCGTGCGTCTGTTCGTCCGTGCGTCTGTTCGTCCGTGCCTCTGTTCATCCATGCACCTGTTCATCCGTTCGTCTGTTCGTCTGTGCGTGTTTTTGTCCATGCGTCTGTTTGTCAAACAGATGAACATCTTTTTGTCCGTACAGAACCGTTTTCGAAATTTTTTTCGGTCATACCTTTTGAAAATAATAAAAATAAGGGCAAAATATTGGATTAAATATATATTTGGTGAAATTGTCCGATTTAGAAATTTTTTTCCGATCATACCTCGCTAAAATTACGAAAATAGGGGCGATTAAGAGAAACAAGATTGAAATATCGGTGAATTATTTCGTTTCATAGCTTTTTAAGATCAAACCTTAAAAAAATGACGAATATAAGGTTCGACCGGGCGTCAGATCGTCCAAGCGATTTTTCTTTTTTGATTCAGTTCGTATGTGCCCCTGTTCGTCCATGCGTTTGTTCATCCGTACATCTGTTTCTCCAAACAGAACCAATTTTGAACCTTATTTGATCATAGTTTGAGAAAATAACGAATATAATGGCGAAATATTGGATAAAAATTGAAATTTCGGTGACAATATAAATTTTCGAAACTTTTTTCAATCATACATCTCTAAAATAACGAAAAGTAAGGGATAAATAGATGATCAAGATTGAAATATCGGTGTATTCATTTTTTTTACCATATTTAGATCATACCTCGATAAAATGACGAAAATAAGGTACGTCCGTGCGTCTGTTCGTCCGTGCGTCTGTTCGTCCGTGCATCTGTTCGTTCGTGTTACAGTTCGTCCGAGCGTCAGTTCATCCGTGCGTATGTTCGTCCGTGAGTCTGTTCGTCCGTGCGGCTGTTCTTCCGTACGTCTGTTCGTCCGTGCATCTGTTTGTCCTTGCGTCTGTTTATCCGTGCGTCTGTTCGTCCTTGCGTCTGCTCGTCCGTGCGTCTGTTCGTCCATACGTCTGTTCATCCGTGCGTCTATTCGTCCGTGCGTCTGTTCGTCATTGAGTTTGTTCGTTAGTGCGTCTGTTCGTCCGTGTGTCTGTTTGTCCGTGCGTCTGTTCGCCTGTGCGTCTGTTTGTCCGTGCGTCTGTACGTCTGTGCGTCTGTTCGTCCGTGCGTCTGGTCTTTCGTGCGTCTGCTTTTCCGTGCGTTTGTTTGTCCATGCGTCTGTTCATCCGAACGTCTGTTTGTCCGTGCGTCTGTTCGTCCGTGCGTCTGTTCGTCCGTGCGCCTCTTCGTCCATGCGTCTGTTCGTCCGTGCCTCTGTACGTCCATGTGTCTGTTTGTCAATGAGTCTGTTCGTCCATGTGTTTTTTTGTCCCTTCATCTGTTCATCCGTGCGTCTGTTCCTCCGTGCGTCTGCTTGTCCGTGCGTCTGTTCGTCCGTGCGTCTGTTCGTCCGTGCGTCTGTTCATCCGTATGTCTGTTCGTCCGTGCGTCTATTCGTCCGTGCGTCTGCTTTTCAGTGCGTCTGTTCGTCTGTGCGTCTGTTCGTCCGTGCGTCTGTTCGTCCATGCGTCTGTTCGTCCGTGCGGGTGTTTTTCCGTGCGTCTGCTCGTCCGTGCGTCTGTTCGTCCATGATTCTGTTCGTCCGTGCGTCTATTCGTCCGTGCGTCTGTTCGTCCGTGCGTCTGTTTGTCCGTGCGTCTGTTTGTCCGTCCGTCTGTTCGTCTATGCGTCTGTTTGTTCATGCGTTTGTTGGTCCGTACATCTGTTTGTCCGAACACAATTGTTTTCGAAATTTTTTTTGATCATACCTTTAGGAAATAATTATAATAAGGGCTAAATATTGAATATAAATACAAATTTGGTGAAATTGTCCGTTTTTGAAACTTTTTTTCGATCATACCTCGCTAAAATTACGAAAATAATAGCAAAAAAGGGGATCAAGATTGAAATATCGATGAAGTAATTCGTTTTTAGTTTTTTTCGGTCATACCTTAATAAAATGACGAAAATTAGGTTCGTCCGTAAGTCTGATCGTGCGAGCGATTGTTCCTTCATGCTTCAGTTCGTCCGTGCGTCTGTTCGTAAGTGTGTCTGTTCGTCTATGCGTCCGTTCGTCCATGATAATTTTTTCCGTTCCTCTGTTCTTCCGTGCGTCTGTTCGTCCGTGCGTCTATTCATCCGAGCTACTGTTCAACCGTGCGTCTGTTCGTCCGTGCGTCTGTTCGTCCGTGCGTCTGTTCGTCCGTGCGTCTGTTCGTCCATGCGTCTGTTCATCCGTATGTCTGTTCGTCCGTGCGTCTGTTCGTCCGTGCGTCTGTTCGTCCGTGCGTCTGTTCGTCCGTGCGTCTGTTCGTCCGTGCGTCTTTTCTTCCGTGCGTCAGTTCGTCCTTGCGTCTGTTTGCCTTTGCGTCTGTTCGTCCGTCTGTCTGTACGTCCGTGCGTCTGTTCGTCCGTGCGTCTGTTCGTCCGTGCGTCTGTTCGTCCATGCGTATGTTCATCCGTGCGTCTGTTCTTCCGTGCGTCTGTTCATCTTTATGTCTGTTCGTCCGTGCGTATGTTCGTCCGTGCGACTGTTCGTCCGTGCGTTTGTTCATCTATGCGTCTGTTCATCCTTTCTGTTCGTCTGTGCGTGTTTTTGTCCATGCGTCTGTTCGTCAAACAGATGAAGATCTGTTTGTCCGAACAGAACCGTTTTCAAAATTTTTTTCGGTCATACCTTTAGAAAAAAATAAAAATAAGGAAAAAATATTGGATTGAATATAAATTTAGTGAAATTGTCCGATTTAGAAATTTTTTTCCGATCATACCTCGCTAAAATTACGAAATTAGGGGCGATTAAGAGAAACAAGATTGAAATATCGGTGAATTATTTCGTTCCATAGCTTTTTACGATCAAACCTTAAAAAAATGACGAATATAAGGTTCGACCGGGCGTCAGATCGTCCAAGCGATTTTTCTTTCATGATTCAGTTCGTATGTGCGTCTGTTCGTCCATGCGTTTGTTCATCCGTACATCTGTTTCTCCAAACAGAACCAATTTCGAACCTTATTTGATCATAGTTTGAGAAAATAACGAATATAATGGCGAAATAAGGGATAAAAATTGAAATTTCGGTGACAATATACATTTTTGAAACTTTTTTCTATCATACATCTCTAAAATGACGAAAAGTAAGGGATAAATAGATGATCAAGATTGAAATATCGGTGTATTCATTTTTTTTTTCATATTTAGATCATACCTCGATAAAATGACGAAAATAAGGTTCGTCCGTAAGTCTGATCGTCCGTGCGTTTGTTCGTCCGTGCGTTTGTTCGTCCTTGCGTCTGTTCGTTCGTGTGACTGTTCTTCTGTGCGTCTGTTTGTCCATGCGTTTGTTCATCCGTACATCTGTTTCTCCAAACAGAACCAATTTCGAACCTTATTTGATCAAAGCTTGAGAAAATATCGAATATAAAGACAAAATAGTGGATAAAAATTGAAATTTCGGTGACAATATACATTTTCGAAACTTTTTTCAATCATACCACTCTAAAATGACGAAAAGTAAGGGATAAATAGATGAAAAAGATTGAAATATCGTTGAATTCATTGGTTTTTTACCTTTTTTAGATCATACCTCGATAGAGTGACGAAAATAAAGTTCGTCCGTGCGTCTGTTCGTCCATGCGTTTGTTCGTCCGTGCATCTGTTCGTTCGTGCGTCTGTTCGTCCGAGCGTCTGTTAATCTGTGCGTCTCTTCGACAGTGCGACCGTTCTTCCATGCGTCTGTTCGTCCGAATGTCTGTTCGTCCGTTAGTCTGTCATCCGTTCGACTATTCGTCCGTGCGTCTGTTCACTCATGCGTCTGTTCGTCCGAGCGTCTGTTCATCCGTGCGTCTGTTTGTCCGTGCGTGTGTTCGTCCGTGCGTCTGTTTTTCCGTGCGTCTGTAAGTCCGTGTGTCTGTTGTCCATGCGTCTGTTCGTCCGTGCGTCTGTTCATCCGTGCGTATGTTCATCCGTTTGTCTGTTCGTCCGTGCGTCTGTTTGTCTGTGCGTCGGTTCGTCCGTGCGTCGGTTCGTCCATGCGTCTGTTCGTCCATGCGTGTGTTCGTCCGTGCATCTGTTTGTCCGTGCGTCTGTTCGTCCGTGCGTCTGTTCGTCCGTGCGTCTGTTCGTCCATGCGTCTGTTCATCCGTATGTCTGTTCGTCCGTGCGTCTGTTCTTCCGTGCGTCTGTTCGTCCGTGCGTCTGTTCGTCCGTGCGTCTGTTCGTCCGTGCGTCTTTTCTTCCGTGCGTCTGTTCGTCCTTGCGTCTGTTTGCCTGTGCGTCTGTTCGTCCGTCTGACTGTACGTCCGTGCGTCTGTTCGTCCGTGCGTCTGTTCGTCCGTGCGTCTGCTCGTCCGTGCGTCTGTTCGTCGATGCGTATGTTCATCCGTGCGTCTGTTCTTCCGTGCGTCTGTTCATCTTTATGTCTGTTCGTCCTTACGTCTGTTCGTCCGTGCGTCTGTTCGTCCGTGCGTTTGTTCATCTATGCGCCTGTTCATCCGTTCGTCTGTTCGTCTGTGCGTGTTTTTGTCCATGCGTCTGTTCGTCAAACAGATGTAGATCTGTTTGTCCGAACAGAACCGTTTTCAAAATTTTTTTCGGTCATACCTTTAGAAAATAATAAAAATAAGGAAAAAATATTGGATTAAATATAAATTTAGTGAAATTGTCCGATTTAGAAATTTTTTTCCGATCATACCTTGCTAAAATTACGAAAATAGGGGCGATTAAGAGAAACAAGATTGAAATATCGGTGAATTATTTCGTTTCATAACTTTTTACGATCAAACCTTAAAAAAATTAAGACGAGTATAAGGTTCCACCGGGCGTCAGATCGTCCAAGCGATTTTTCTTTCATGATTCAGTTCGTATGTGCGTCTGATCATCCGTGCGTCTGTTCGTCCGTTAGTCTGTCATCCGTTCGACTATTCGTCCGTGCGTCTGTTCGTTCATGCGTCTGATCGTCCGTGCGTCTGTTCATCCGTGCGTCTGTTTGTCCGTGCGTCTGTGTGTCTTTGCGTCTGTTCGTCCTTGCGTCTGTTCGTCCGTGCATCTGTTTGTCCGTGCGTCTGTTCGTCCGTGCTTCTGTTCGTCCGTGCGTCTGTTCGTCCATGCGTCTGTTCAACCGTATGTCTGTTCGTCCGTGCGTCTGTTCGTCCGTGCGTCTGTTCGTCCGTGCGTCTGTTCGTCTGTGCGTCTGTTCGTCCATGCGTCTTTTCTTCCGTGTGTCTGTTCGTCCGTGCGTCTGTTCGCCTGTGCGTCTGTTCGTCCGTGCGTCTGTACGTCCGTGCGTCTATTCGTCCGTGCGTCTGTTCGTCCGTGCGTCTGTTCGTCCGTGCGTATGTTCATCCGTGCGTCTGTTCGTCCATGCGCATGTTCATCCGTGCGTCTGTTCTTCCGTGCGTCTATTCATCCGTATGTCTGTTCGCCCGTGCGTCTGTTCGTCCGTGCGTCTGTTCGTATGTGCGTCTGTTCGTCCATGCGTCTGTTCGTCCGTACATCTGTTTGTCCGAACAGAACCAATTTCGAACATTTTTTTTTATCATAACTCGAGAAATTAACGAGCATAAGGGCGAAATGTTGGATAAAAATTGAAATTTTGGTGACATTATCTATTGTCGCAACTTTTTTCAATCATACCTCCCTAAAATATCGAAATACAAGGAGGAAATAAATGAACAAGAATGAAATATCGGTGAATTCATTCGTATTTTACCTATCTTAGATCATAACTCGATAAAATGACGAAAATAAAGTTCGTCCTTGCGTCTGTTCGTCCGTGCGTTTGTTCGTCCGTGCATCTGTTCGTTCGTGTGGTAGTTCGTCCGAGAGTCAGTTCATCCGTGCGTCTGTTCGTCCATGAGTCTGTTCGTCCGTGCGAGTTTTTGTCCGTGCATCTGTTCGTCCGTGCGTATGTTCGTCCGTGCGTCTGTTCGTCCGTGCGTCTGTTCGTCCGTGCGACTGTTTGTCCGTGCGTCTTTTTGTCTGTGCGTCTGTTCGTTCATGCGTCTATTCGTCCGTGCATCTGTTTGTCCGTGCGTCTGTTCGTCCGAGCGTCTGTTCGTCCGTTTGTCTGTTCGTCCGTGGGTCTGTTCATCCGTATGTCTGTTCGTCCTTGCGTCTGTTCGTCTGTACGTCTGTTCGTCTGTGCGTCTGTTCGTCCGTGCGACTTTTCTTCCGTGCGTCTGTTGGTCCGTGCGTCTGTTCGCCAGTGCGTCTGTTCGTCCGTGCGTCTGTACGTCCGTGCGTCTGTTCGTCCGTGAGTCTGTTCGTCCGTACGTCTGTTCGTCCATGCGTATGTTCTTCCGTGCGTCTGTTCGTCCGTGCGTCTGTTCTTTCGTATGTCTGTTCGTCCGTGCGTCTGTTCGTCCATGAATCTGTTCATCCGTTTGTCTGTTCGTCTGTGCGTCTGTTCGTCCATGCGTCTGTTCATCCGTTTGTCTGTTCGTCCGCACATCTGTTTGTCCTTGCGTCTGTTTATCCGTACGTCTGTTCGTCCTTGCGTCTGTTCGTCCATGCGTCTGTTCATCCGTGCGTCTGTTCGTCCGTGCGTCTGTTCGTCCATGCATCTGTTCCTCCGTGCGTCTGTTCGTCTGTGCGTCTGTTCGTCCATGCGTCTGTTCATTCGTGCGTCTGTTCGACCGTGCGTCTGTTCGTCCGTGCGTCTGTTTGTCCGTGCGTCTGTTCGTCCGTGCGTCTGTTCGTCTGCGCATCTGTTTGTCCGTGCGTCTGTTTGTCCGTGCGTCTGTTCGTCCTTGCGTCTGTTCGTCCATGCGTCTGTTCGTCCATGCGTCTGTTCATCCGTGCGTCTGTTCGACAGTGCGACTGTTCGTCCGTGCGGCTGTTCGTCCGTACGTCTGTTCGTCCGTGCGTCTGTTTGTCCTTGCGTCTGTTTATCCGTGCGTCTGTTCGTCCTTGCGTCTGTTCGTCCGTGTGTCTGTTCGTCCATACGTCTGTTCATCCGAGCGTCTATTCGTCCGTGCGTCTGTTCGTCCATGAGTTTGTTCGTTAGTGCGTCTGTTCGTCCGTGTGTCTGTACGTCTGTGCGTCTGTTCGTCCGTGCGTTTGGTCGTCCGTGCGTCTGCTTTTCCGTGCGTTTGTTTGTCCATGCGTCTGTTCATCCGAACGTCTGTTTGTCCGTGCGTCTGTTCGTCCGTGCGTCTGTTCGTCCGTGCGCCTCTTCGTCCATGCGTCTGTTCGTCCGTGCGTCTGTTCGTCCATGTGTCTGTTTGTCAATGCGTCTGTTCGTCCATGTGTTTTTTCGTCCCTTCATCTGTTCATCTGTGCGTCTGTTCGTACGTGCGTCTGTATGTCCGTGCGTCTGTTCGTCCGTGCGTCTGTTCGTCCGAGCGTCTGTTCATCCTAATGTCTGTTCGTCCGTGCGTCTATTCGTCCATGCGTCTGCTTTTCAGTGCGTCTGTTCGTCTGTGCGTCTGTTCGTCCGTGCGTCTGTTCGTCCGTGCGTCTGTTCGTCCGTGCGTGTGTTTTTCCGTGCGTCTGTTCGTCCGTGCGTCCGTTCATCCGAACGTCTGTTCGTCCGTGCGTCTGTTCGTCCGTGCGTCTGTTCGTCCGTGCGTCTTTTCGTCCATGTTTCTGTTCGTCCGTGCGTCTATTCGTCCGTGCGTCTGTTCGTCCGTGCGTCTTTTTGTCCGTGCGTCTGTTTGTCCTTCCGTCTGTTCGTCTATGCGTCTGTTTGTTCATGCGTTTGATGGTCCGTACATCTGTTTGTCCGAACACAACCGTTTTCGAAATTTTTTTTGATCATACCTCTCTAATATGACGAAAAAAAAGGGTGATATAGATGAACAAGATTGAAATATTGTTGAATTCATTTGTTATTTTACCTTTTTTAGATCATACCTCGATAGAATGACGAAAATAAGGTTCGTCCGTGCGTCTGTTTGTCTGTGCGCCTGTTCGTCCGTGCATCTGTTCGTCCATGCGTTTGTTCATCCGTACATCTGTTTCTCCAAACAGAACCAATTTCGAACCTTATTTGATCAAAGCTTGAGAAAATAACGAATATAAAGACAAAATAGTGGATAAAAATTGAAATTTCGGTGACAATATACATTTTCGAAACTTTTTTCAATCATACCACTCTAAAATGACGAAAAGTAAGGGATAAATAGATGAACAAGATTGAAATATGGTTGAATTCATTGGTTTTTTACCTTTTTTAGATCATACCTCGATAGAGTGACGAAAATAAAGTTCGTCCGTGCGTCTGTTCGTCCATGCGTTTGTTCGTCCGTGCATCTGTTCGTTCGTGCGTCTGTTCGTCCGAGCGTCTGTTAATCTGTGCGTCTCTTCGACAGTGCGACCGTTCTTCCATGCGTCTGTTCGTCCGAATGTCTGTTCGTCCGTTAGTCTGTCATCCGTTCGACTATTCGTCCGTGCGTCTGTTCGTTCATGCGTCTGTTCGTCCGAGCGTCTGTTCATCCGTGCGTCTGTTTGTCCGTGCGTGTGTTCGTCCGTGCGTCTGTTTGTCCGTGCGTCTGTAAGTCCGTGTGTCTGTTGTCCATGCGTCTGTTCGTCCGTGCGTCTGTTCATCCGTGCGTATGTTCATCCGTTTGTCTGTTCGTCCGTGCGTCTGTTCGTCCGTGCGTCTGTTCGTCTGTGCGTCTGTTCGTCAGTGCGTCTGTTCGTCTGTGCGTCTGTTCATCCGTGCGACTGTTCGCCCGTGCGTCTGTTCGTCCGTGCGTCTGTTCGTCCGTACATCTGTTTGTCCGAACAGAACCAATTTCGAACATTTTTTTTGATCATAGCTCGAGAAATTAACGAGCATAAGGGCGAAATGTTGGATAAAAATTGAAATTTTGGTGACATTATCCATTTTCGCAACTTTTTTCAATCATACCTCTCTAAAATGTTTAAATACAAGGCGGAAATAAATGAACAAGAATGAAATATCGGTGAGTTCATTCGTTTTTTACCTTTTTTAGATCATAACTCGATAAAATGACGAAAATAAAGTTCGTCCTTGCGTCTGTTCGTCCGTGCGTTTGTTCATCCGTGCGTCTATTCGTCCGTGAGTCTGTTCGTCCGTGCGGATTTTTGTCCGTGCATCTCTTCGTCCGTGCGTCTGTTCGTCCGTGTGTCTGTTCGTCCGTGCGTCTGTTCGTCCGTGCGTCTGTTCGTCCGTGCGTCTGTTCGTCCGTTAGTCTGTTCGTCCTTGCGTCTGTTCATCCGTATGTCTGTTCTTCCTTGCGTCTGTTCGTCCGTGCGTCTGTTCGTCTGTGCGTCTGTTCGTCCGTGCGACTTTTCTTCCGTGCGTCTGTTCGTCCGTGCGTCTGTTCGTCCGTTTGTCTGTTCGTCCATGCGTCTGTTCATCCGTATGTCTGTTCGTTCTTGCGTCTGTTCGTCCGTGCGTCAGTTCATCCGTGCGTCTGTTCGTCCGTGAGTCTGTTCATCCGTAAGTGTTTTTGTCCGTGCGTCTGTTTGTCCGTGCGTCTGTTCGTCCGTGCGTCTGTTCGTCCGTGCGTCTGTTTGTCCGTGCGTCTTTTTGTCTGTGCGTCTGTTCGTTCATGCGTCTATTCGTCCGTGCATCTGTTTGTCCGTGCGTCTGTTCATCCGTGCGTCTGTTCGTCCGTTTGTCTGTTCGTCCATACGTCTGTTCATCCGTATGTCTGTTCGTCCTTGCGTCTGTTCGTCCGTGCGTCTGTTCGTCTGTGCGTCTATTCGTCCGTGCGACTTTTCTTCCGTGCGTCTGTTCGTCCGTGCGTCTGTTCACCTGTGCGTCTATTCGTCCGTGCGTCTGTACGTCCGTTTGTTTGTTCGTCCGTGCGTCTGTTCCTCCATGCATCTGTTCATCCGTGCGTCTCTTCGTCTGTGCGTCTGTTCGTCCATGCGTCTGTTCATCCGTGCGTCTGTTCGACCGTGCGTCTGTTCTTCCGTGCGTCTGTTCGTCCGTGCGTCTGTTCTTCCGTATGACTGTTCGTCCGTGCGTCTGTTCGTCCATGCGTATGTTCATCCGTGCGTCTGTTCTTCCGTGCGTCTGTTCATCCGTATGTCTGTTCGTCCGTGCGTCTGTTCATCTGTGCGTCTGTTCATCCGTGCGACTGTTCGCCCGTGCGTCTATTCGTCCATTCGTCTGTTCGTCCGTACATCTGTTTGTCCGAACAGAACGAATTTCGAACATTTTTTTTGATCATAGCTCGAGAAATTAACGAGCATAAGGGCGAAATGTTGGATAAAAATTGAAATTTTGGTGACATTATCCATTTTCGCAACTTTTTTCAATCATACCTCTCTAAAATGTCGTAATACAAAGAGGAAATAAATGAACAAGAATGAAATATCGGTGAAATCATTCGTTTTTTACCTTTTTTAGATCATAACTCGATAAAATGACGAAAATAAAGTTCGTCCTTGCGTCTGTTCGTCCGTGCGTTTGTTCGTCCGTGCATCTGTTCGTTCGTGTGGTAGTTCGTCCGTGCGTGCTTTTGTCCGTATATCTGTTCGTCCGTGCGTCTGTTCGTCCGTGCGTCTGTTCGTCCGTGCGTCTGTTCGTCCGTAAGTCTGTTTGTCCGTGCGTCTTTTTGTCTGTGCGTCTGTTCATTCATGCGTCTATCCGTCCGTGCATCTGTTTTCCGTGCGTCTGTTCGTCCGTGCGTCTGTTCGTCCGTTTGTCTGTTCGTCCATGCGTCTGTTCATCCGTATGTCTGTTCGTCCTTGCGTCTGTTCGTCCGTGTGTCTGTTCGTCTGTACGTCTGTTCGTCCGTGCGACTTTTCTTCCGTGCGTCTGTTCGTCCGTGCGTCTGTTCACCTGTGAAGCTATTCGTCTGTGCGTCTGTACGTCCATGCATCTGTTCATCCGTGCGTCTGTTCGTCTGTGCATCTGTTTGTCCATGCGTCTGTTCATCCGTGCGTCTGTTCGACAGTGCGACTGTTCGTCCGTGCGGCTGTTCGTCCGTACGTCTGTTCGTCCGTGCGTCTGTTTGTCCTTGCGTCTGTTTATCCATGCGTCTGTTCGTCCTTGCGTCTGTTCGTCCGTGCGTCTGTTCGTCCATACGTCTGTTCATCCGTGCGTCTATTCGTCCGTGGGTCTGTTCGTCCATGAGTTTGTTCGTTAGTGCGTCTGTTCGTCCGTGTGTCTGTTCGTCCGTGCGTCTGTTCGCCTCTGCGTCTGCTTGTCCGTGCGTCTGTACGTCTGTGCGTCTGTTCGTCCGTGCGTCTGGTCGTCCGTGCGTCTGCTTTTCCGTGCGTTTGTTTGTCCATGCGTCTGTTCATCCGAACGTCTGTTTGTCCGTGCGTCTGTTCGTCCATGCGTCTGTTCGTCCGTGCGCCTCTTCGTCCATGCGTCTGTTCGTCCGTGCGTCTGTTCGTCCATGTGTCTGTTTGTCAATGCGTCTGTTCGTCCATGTGTTTTTTCGTCCCTTCATCTGTTCATCCGTGCGTCTGTTCATCCGTGCGTGTTTTTGTCCGTGCGTCTGTTTGTCCGTGCGTCTGTTCGTCCGTGCGTCTGTTCGTCCGTGCGTCTGTTTGTCCGTGCGTCTTTTTGTCTGTGCGTCTGTTCGTTCATGCGTCTATTCGTCCGTGCATCTGTTTGTCCGTGCGTCTGTTCGTCCATGCGTCTGTTCGTCCATTTGTCTGTTCGTCCATACGTCTGTTCATCCGTATGTCTGTTCGTCCTTGCGTCTGTTCGTCCGTGCGTCTGTTCGTCTGTGCGTCTGTTCGTCCGTGCTACTTTTCTTCCGTATGTCTGTTCGTCCGTGCGTCTGTTCATCTGTGCGTCTGTTCATCCGTGCGACTGTTCGCCCGTGCGTCTATTCGTCCATTCGTCTGTTCGTCCGTACATCTGTTTGTCCGAACAGAACGAATTTCGAACATTTTTTTTGATCATAGCTCGAGAAATTAACGAGCATAAGGGCGAAATGTTGGATAAAAATTGAAATTTTGGTGACATTATCCATTTTCGCAACTTTTTTCAATCATACCTCTCTAAAATGTCGAAATACAAGGAGGAAATAAATGAACAAGAATGAAATATCGGTGAATTCATTCGTTGTTTACCTTTTTTAGATCATAACTCGATAAAATGACGAAAATAAAGTTCGTCCTTGCGTCTGTTCGTCCGTGCGTGTGTTCGTCCGTGCATCTGTTCGTTCGTGTGGTAGTTCGTCCGTGCGTGCTTTTGTCCGTATATCTGTTCGTCCGTGCGTCTGTTCGTCCGTGCGTCTGTTCGTCCGTGCGTCTGTTCGTCCGTAAGTCTGTTTGTCCGTGTGTCTTTTTGTCTGTGCGTCTGTTCGTTCATGCCTCTATCCGTCCGTGCATCTGTTTTCCGTGCGTCTGTTCGTCCGTGCGTCTGTTCGTCTGTTTGTCTGTTCGTCCATGCGTCTGTTCATCCGTATGTCTGTTCGTCCTTGCGTCTGTTCGTCCGTGCGTCTGTTCGTCTGTACGTCTGTTCGTCCGTGCGACTTTTCTTCCGTGCGGCTGTTCGTCCGTGCGTCTGTTCACCTGTGAAGCTATTCGTCCGTGCGTCTGTACGTCCATGCATCTGTTCATCCGTGCGTCTGTTCGTCTGTGCATCTGTTCGTCCATGCGTCTGTTCATCCGTGCTCTGTTCGACCGTGCGTCTGTTCTTCCGTGCGTCTGTTCGTCCGTGCGTCTGTTCTTCTAAATGTCTGTTCGTCCGTGCGTCTGTTCGTCCATGCATCTGTTCATCCATGCGTCTGCTCGTCTGTGCGTCTGTTCGTCCATGCGTCTGTTCATTCGTGCGTCTGTTCGACCGTACGTCTGTTCGTCCGTGCGTCTGTTTGTCCGTGCGTCTGTTCGTCCGTGCGTCTGTTCGTCTGCGCATCTGTTTGTCCGTGCGTCTGTTTGTCCGTGCGTCTGTTCGTCCTTGCGTCTGTTCGTCCATGCGTCTGTTCGTCCATGTGTCTGTTCATCCGTGCGTCTGTTCGACAGTGCGACTGTTCATCCGTGCGGCTGTTCGTCCGTACGTCTGTTCGTCCCTGCGTCTGTTTGTCCTTGCGTCTGTTTATCCGTGCGTCTGTTCGTCCTTGCGTCTGTTCGTCCGTGCGTCTGTTCGTCCATACGTCTGTTCATCCGAGCGTCTATTCGTCCGTGCGTCTGTTCGTCCATGAGTTTGTTCGTTAGTGCGTCTGTTCGTCCGTGTGTCTGTTCGTCCGTGCGTCTGTTCGCCTGTGCGTCTGCTTGTCCATGCGTCTGTACGTCTGTGCGTCTGTTCGTCCGTGCGTCTGGTCGTCCGTACGTCTGCTTTTCCGTGCGTTTGTTTGTCCATGCGTCTGTTCATCCGAACGTCTGTTTGTCCGTGCGTCTGTTCGTCCGTGCGTCTGTTCGTCCGTGCGCCTCTTCGTCCATGCGTCTGTTCGTCCGTGCGTCTGTTCGTCCATGTGTCTGTTTGTCAATGCGTCTGTTCGTCCATGTGTTTTTTCGTCCCTTCATCTGTTCATCCGTGCGTCTGTTCGTCCGTGCGTCTGTTTGTCCGTGCGTCTGTTCGTCCGTGCGTCTGTTCGTCCGTGCGTCTGTTCATCCTAATGTCTGTTCGTCCGTGCGTCTATTCGTCCGTGCGTCTGCTTTTCAGTGCGTCTGTTCGTCTGTGCGTCTGTTCGTCCGTGCGTCTGTTCGTCCGTGCGTCTGTTCGTCCGTGCGTATGTTTTTCCGTGCGTCTGTTCGTCCGTGCGTCCGTTCATCCGAACGTCTGTTCGTCCGTGCGTCTGTTCGTCCGTGCGTCTGTTCGTCCGTGCGTCTTTTCGTCCATGTTTCTGTTCGTCCGTGCGTCTATTCGTCCGTGCGTCTGTTCGTCCGTGTGTCTTTTTGTCCGTGCGTCTGTTTGTCCTTCCGTCTGTTCGTCTAGGCGTCTGTTTGTTCATGCGTTTGATGGTCCGTACATCTGTTTGTCCGAACACAACCGTTTTCGAAATTTTTTTTGATCATACCTTTAGGAAATAATTATAATAAGGGCTAAATATTGAATATAAATACAAATTTGGTGAAATTATCCGTTTTTGAAACTTTTTTCGATCATACCTCGCTAAAATTACGAAAATAATGGCAAAAAAGGGGAACAAGATTGAAATATCGGTGAATTAATTCGTTTTTTAGTTTTTTTCGGTCATACCTTAATAAAATGACGAAAATTAGGTTCGTCCGTAAGTCTGATCGTGCGAGCGATTGTTCCTTCATGCTTCAGTTCGTCCGTGCGTCTGTTCGTAAGTGTGTCTGTTCGTCAATGCGTCCGTTCGTCCATGATAATTTTTTCCGTGCGTCTGTTCTTCCGTGCGTCTGTTCGTCCGTGCGTCTATTCATCCGAGCGACTGTTCAACCGTGCGCCTGTTCGACCCTGCTTCCGTTCTTCCGTGCGTCCGTTCGTATGTGCGTATGTACGTCCGTGCTATTTTCGTCCATGCGTCTGATCATACGAGTGATTGTTCTTCCGTGCGTCTTTTCGACCGTGCGTCTTTTCGTCCGTGCATCATTTCGTCCTTGCGTCTATTCGTCCATGGGTCTGATCGTTCGTGCGTCTGTTCGTCCACGAATCTGTTTGTCCGTGCGTCTGTTTGTCCGTGCGTCTGTTCGTCCTTGCGTCTGTTCGTCCATGCGTCTGTTCGTCCATGCGTCTGTTCATCCGTGCGTCTGTTCGTCCGTGCGTCTGTTCGTCCATGCGTCTGTTCATCCGTGCGTCTGTTCGTCCGTGCGTCTGTTCGTCCATGCGTTTGTTCGTAAGTGCGTCTGTTCGTCCGTGTGTCTGTTCGTCCGTGCGTTTTTTCGTCTGTGCGTCTGTTTATCCGTGCGTCTGTACGTCTGTGCGTCTGTTCATCCGTGCGTCTGTTCGTCCACGAATCTGTTTGTCCGTGCGTCTGTTCGTCCGTGCGTCTGTTCGTCCGTGCGTCTGTTCGTCCATGCGTCTCTTCGTCCTTGCGTCTGTTCGTCCGTGCGTCTGTTCGTCCATGTGTCTGTTGAATCAATGCGTCTGTTCGTCCATGTGTTTTTTTGTCCCTTCGTCTGTTCGTCCGTGCGTCTGTTCGTCGGTGCGTCTGTTTGTTCGTGCATCTGTTCGTCCGTGGCTCTGTTCATCCGAGCGTCTATTCGTCCGTGCGTCTGTTTGTCTGTGCGACTGTTCGTCCATGCGTTTGTTCGTCCGTACATCTGATTGACCGAACAGAACCAATGTCGAACATTTTTTGATCATACCTCTCTAATAAGACAAAAAAAGGGGGAAATATATGAACAAGATTGAAATATCGTTGAATTCATTAGTTTGATAACTTTTTTAGACCAAACGTCGATAGCATGACGAAAATAAAGTTCGTCCTTGCGTCTGTTCGTCCGTGCGTTTGTTCGTCCGTGCATCTGTTCGTTCGTGTGTCTGTTCGTCCGTGCGTCTGTTCGTTCAAGCGTCAGTTCATCTGTGCGTCTGTTCGTCCGTGAGTCTGTTCGTCCGTACGTCTGTTTGTCCGTGCGTCTGTTCGTTCGTGTGGTAGTTCGTTCGAGCGTCAATTCATCCGTGCGTCTGTTCGTCCGTGCATCTGTTCGTCCGTGCGTCTGTTCGTCCGTGCATCTGTTCGTCCATGTTTCTGTTCGTCCGTGCGTCTATTCGTCCGTGCGTCTGTTCGTCCGTGCGTCTGTTTGTCCGTGCGTCTTTTTGTCCGTGCGTCTTTTTGTCTGTGCGTCTGTTCGTTCATGCGTCTATTCGTCCGTGCATCTGTTTGTCCGTGCGTCTGTTCGTCCGTGCGTCTGTTCGTCCGTTTGTCTGTTCGTCCATACGTCTGTTCATCCGTATGTCTGTTCGTCCTTGCGTCTGTTCGTCCGTGCGTCTGTTCGTCTGTGCGTCTGTTCGTCCGTGCTACTTTTCTTCCGTGCGTCTGTTCGTCCGTGCGTCTGTTCACCTGTGCGTCTATTCGTCCGTGCGTCTGTACGTCCGTGCGTCTGTTCGTCCATGCGTCTGTTCCTCCATGCATCTGTTCATCCGTGCGTCTGTTCGTCTGTGCGTCTGTTCGTCCATGCGTCTGTTCATCCGTGCGTCTGTTCGACCGTGCGTCTGTTCTTCCGTGCGTCTGTTCGTCCGTGCGTCTGTTCTTCCGTATGACTGTTCGTCCGTGCGTCTGTTCGTCCATGCGTATGTTCATCCGTGCGTCTGTTCTTCCGTGCGTCTGTTCATCCGTATGTCTGTTCGTCCGTGCGTCTGTTCATCTGTGCGTCTGTTCATCCGTGCGACTGTTCGCCCGTGCGTCTATTCGTCCATTCGTATGTTCGTCCGTACATCTGTTTGTCCAAACAGAACGAATTTCGAACATTTTTTTTGATCATAGCTCGAGAAATTAACGAGCATAAGGCGAAATGTTGGATAAAAATTGAAATTTTGGTGACATTATCCATTTCGCAACTTTTTTCAATAATACCTCTCTAAATTGTCGAAATACAAAGAGGAAATAAATGAACAAGAATGAAATATCGGTGAATTCATTCGTTTTTTACCTTTTTTAGATCATAACTCGATAAAATGACGAAAATAAAGTTCGTCCTTGCGTCTGTTCGTCCGTGCGTCTGTTCGTCCGTGCATCTGTTCGTCCATGTTTCTGTTCGTCCGTGCGTCTATTCGTCCGTGCGTCTGTTCGTCCGTGCGTCTGTTTGTCCGTGCGTCTTTTTGTCCGTGCGTCTTTTTGTCTGTGCGTCTGTTCGTTCATGCGTCTATTCGTCCGTGCATCTGTTTGTCCGTGCGTCTGTTCGTCCGTGCGTCTGTTCGTCCGTTTGTCTGTTCGTCCATACGTCTGTTCATCCGTATGTCTGTTCGTCCGTGCGTCTGTTCGTCCGTGCGTCTGTTCGTCCATGCGTCTCTTCGTCCTTGCGTCTGTTCGTCCGTGCGTCTGTTCGTCCATGTGTCTGTTGAATCAATGCGTCTGTTCGTCCATGTGTTTTTTTGTCCCTTCGTCTGTTCGTCCGTGCGTCTGTTCGTCGGTGCGTCTGTTTGTTCGTGCATCTGTTCGTCCGTAGCTCTGTTCATCCGAGCGTCTATTCGTCCGTGCATCTGTTTTCCGTGCGTCTGTTCGTCCGTGCGTCTGTTCGTCCGTTTTCCTGTTCGTCCATGCGTCTGTTCATCCGTATGTCTGTTCGTCCTTGCGTCTGTTCGTCCGTGTGTCTGTTCGTCTGTACGTCTGTTCGTCCGTGCGACTTTTCTTCCGTGCGTCTGTTCGTCCGTGCGTCTGTTCACCTGTGAAGCTATTCGTCTGTGCGTCTGTACGTCCATGCATCTGTTCATCCGTGCGTCTGTTCGTCTGTGCATCTGTTTGTCCATGCGTCTGTTCATCCGTGCTCTGTTCGACCGTGCGTCTGTTCTTCCGTGCGTCTGTTCGTCCGTGCGTCTGTTCTTCCGTATGTCTGTTCGTCCGTGCGTCTGTTCGTCCATGCATCTGTTCCTCCGTGCGTCTGTTCGTCTGTGCGTCTGTTCGTCCATGCGTCTGTTCATTCGTGCGTCTGTTCGACCGTGCGTCTGTTCGTCCGTGCGTCTGTTTGTCCGTGCGTCTCTTCGTCCGTGCGTCTGTTCGTCTGCGCATCTGTTTGTCCGTGCGTCTGTTTGTCCGTGCGTCTGTTCGTCCTTGCGTCTGTTCGTCCATGCGTCTGTTCGTCCATACGTCTGTTCATCCGTGCGTCTGTTCGACAGTGCGACTGTTCGTCCGTGCGGCTGTTCGTCCGTACGTCTGTTCGTCCGTGCGTCTGTTTGTCCTTGCGTCTGTTTATCCATGCGTCTGTTCGTCCTTGCGTCTGTTCGTCCGTGCGTCTGTTCGTCCATACGTCTGTTCATCCGTGCGTCTATTCGTCCGTGGGTCTGTTCGTCCATGAGTTTGTTCGTTAGTGCGTCTGTTCGTCCGTGTGTCTGTTCGTCCGTGCGTCTGTTCGCCTCTGCGTCTGTACGTCTGTGCGTCTGTTCGTCCGTGCGTCTGGTCGTCCGTGCGTCTGCTTTTCCGTGCGTTTGTTTGTCCATGCGTCTGTTCATCCGAACGTCTGTTTGTCCGTGCGTCTGTTCGTCCATGCGTCTGTTCGTCCGTGCGCCTCTTCGTCCATGCGTCTGTTCGTCCGTGCGTCTGTTCGTCCATGTGTCTGTTTGTCAATGCGTCTGTTCGTCCATGTGTTTTTTCGTCCCTTCATCTGTTCATCCGTGCGTCTGTTCATCCGTGCGTGTTTTTGTCCGTGCGTCTGTTTGTCCGTGCGTCTGTTCGTCCGTGCGTCTGTTCGTCCGTGCGTCTGTTTGTCCGTGCGTCTTTTTGTCTGTGCGTCTGTTCGTTCATGCGTCTATTCGTCCGTGCATCTGTTTGTCCGTGCGTCTGTTCGTCCATGCGTCTGTTCGTCCATTTGTCTGTTCGTCCATACGTCTGTTCATCCGTATGTCTGTTCGTCCTTGCGTCTGTTCGTCCGTGCGTCTGTTCGTCTGTGCGTCTGTTCGTCCGTGCTACTTTTCTTCCGTATGTCTGTTCGTCCGTGCGTCTGTTCATCTGTGCGTCTGTTCATCCGTGCGACTGTTCGCCCGTGCGTCTATTCGTCCATTCGTCTGTTCGTCCGTACATCTGTTTGTCCGAACAGAACGAATTTCGAACATTTTTTTTGATCATAGCTCGAGAAATTAACGAGCATAAGGGCGAAATGTTGGATAAAAATTGAAATTTTGGTGACATTATCCATTTTCGCAACTTTTTTCAATCATACCTCTCTAAAATGTCGAAATACAAGGAGGAAATAAATGAACAAGAATGAAATATCGGTGAATTCAATCGTTGTTTACCTTTTTTAGATCATAACTCGATAAAATGTCGAAAATAAAGTTCGTCCTTGCGTCTGTTCGTCCGTGCGTGTGTTCGTCCGTGCATCTGTTCGTTCGTGTGGTAGTTCGTCCGTGCGTGCTTTTGTCCGTATATCTGTTCGTCCGTGCGTCTGTTCGTCCGTGCGTCTGTTCGTCCGTGCGTCTGTTCGTCCGTAAGTCTGTTTGTCCGTGCGTCTTTTTGTCTGTGCGTCTGTTCGTTCATGCCTCTATCCGTCCGTGCATCTGTTTTCCGTGCGTCTGTTCGTCCGTGCGTCTGTTCGTCTGTTTGTCTGTTCGTCCATGCGTCTGTTCATCCGTATGTCTGTTCGTCCTTGCGTCTGTTCGTCCGTGCGTCTGTTCGTCTGTACGTCTGTTCGTCCGTGCGACTTTTCTTCCGTGCGTCTGTTCGTCCGTGCGTCTGTTCACCTGTGAAGCTATTCGTCCGTGCGTCTGTACGTCCATGCATCTGTTCATCCGTGCGTCTGTTCGTCTGTGCATCTGTTCGTCCATGCGTCTGTTCATCCGTGCTCTGTTCGACCGTGCGTCTGTTCTTCCGTGCGTCTGTTCGTCCGTGCGTCTGTTCTTCTGTATGTCTGTTCGTCCGTGCGTCTGTTCGTCCATGCATCTGTTCATCCATGCGTCTGTTCGTCCGTGCGTCTGTTCGTCCATGCGTCTGTTCATTCGTGCGTCTGTTCGACCGTACGTCTGTTCGTCCGTGCGTCTGTTTGTCCGTGCGTCTGTTCGTCCGTGCGTCTGTTCGTCTGCGCATCTGTTTGTCCGTGCGTCTGTTTGTCCGTGCGTCTGTTCGTCCTTGCGTCTGTTCGTCCATGCGTCTGTTCGTCCATGTGTCTGTTCATCCGTGCGTCTGTTCGACAGTGCGACTGTTCATCCGTGCGGCTGTTCGTCCGTACGTCTGTTCGTCCCTGCGTCTGTTTGTCCTTGCGTCTGTTTATCCGTGCGTCTGTTCGTCCTTGCGTCTGTTCGTCCGTGCGTCTGTTCGTCCATACGTCTGTTCATCCGAGCGTCTATTCGTCCGTGCGTCTGTTCGTCCATGAGTTTGTTCGTTAGTGCGTCTGTTCGTCCGTGTGTCTGTTCGTCCGTGCGTCTGTTCGCCTGTGCGTCTGCTTGTCCATGCGTCTGTACGTCTGTGCGTCTGTTCGTCCGTGCGTCTGGTCGTCCGTACGTCTGCTTTTCCGTGCGTTTGTTTGTCCATGCGTCTGTTCATCCGAACGTCTGTTTGTCCGTGCGTCTGTTCGTCCGTGCGTCTGTTCGTCCGTGCGCCTCTTCGTCCATGCGTCTGTTCGTCCGTGCGCCTGTTCGTCCATGTGTCTGTTTGTCAATGCGTCTGTTCGTCCATGTGTTTTTTCGTCCCTTCATCTATTCATCCGTGCGTCTGTTCGTCCGTGCGTCTGTTTGTCCGTGCGTCTGTTCGTCCGTGCGTCTGTTCGTCCGTGCGTCTGTTCATCCTAATGTCTGTTCGTCCGTGCGTCTATTCGTCCGTGCGTCTGCTTTTCAGTGCGTCTGTTCGTCTGTGCGTCTGTTCGTCCGTGCGTCTGTTCGTCCGTGCGTCTGTTCGTCCGTGCGTATGTTTTTCCGTGCGTCTGTTCGTCCGTGCGTCCGTTCATCCGAACGTCTGTTCGTCCGTGCGTCTGTTCGTCCGTGCGTCTGTTCGTCCGTGCGTCTTTTCGTCCATGTTTCTGTTCGTCCGTGCGTCTATTCGTCCGTGCGTCTGTTCGTCCGTGTGTCTTTTTGTCCGTGCGTCTGTTTGTCCTTCCGTCTGTTCGTCTAGGCGTCTGTTTGTTCATGCGTTTGATGGTCCGTACATCTGTTTGTCCGAACATAACCGTTTTCGAAATTTTTTTTGATCATACCTTTAGGAAATAATTATAATAAGGGCTAAATATTGAATATAAATACAAATTTGGTGAAATTATCCGTTTTTGAAACTTTTTTCGATCATACCTCGCTAAAATTACGAAAATAATGGCAAAAAAGGGGAACAAGATTGAAATATCGGTGAATTAATTCGTTTTTTAGTTTTTTTCGGTCATACCTTAATAAAATGACGAAAATTAGGTTCGTCCGTAAGTCTGATCGTGCGAGCGATTGTTCCTTCATGCTTCAGTTCGTCCGTGCGTCTGTTCGTAAGTGTGTCTGTTCGTCAATGCGTCCGTTCGTCCATGATAATTTTTTCCGTGCGTCTGTTCTTCCGTGCGTCTGTTCGTCCGTGCGTCTATTCATCCGAGCGACTGTTCAACCGTGCGCCTGTTCGACCCTGCTTCCGTTCTTCCGTGCGTCCGTTCGTATGTGCGTATGTACGTCCGTGCTATTTTCGTCCATGCGTCTGATCATACGAGTGATTGTTCTTCCGTGCGTCTTTTCGACCGTGCGTCTTTTCGTCCGTGCATCATTTCGTCCTTGCGTCTATTCGTCCATGGGTCTGATCGTTCGTGCGTCTGTTCGTCCACGAATCTGTTTGTCCGTGCGTCTGTTTGTCCGTGCGTCTGTTCGTCCTTGCGTCTGTTCGTCCATGCGTCTGTTCGTCCATGCGTCTGTTCATCCGTGCGTCTGTTCGTCCGTGCGTCTGTTCGTCCATGCGTCTGTTCATCCGTGCGTCTGTTCGTCCGTGCGTCTGTTCGTCCATGCGTTTGTTCGTAAGTGCGTCTGTTCGTCCGTGTGTCTGTTCGTCCGTGCGTTTTTTCGTCTGTGCGTCTGTTTATCCGTGCGTCTGTACGTCTGTGCGTCTGTTCATCCCTGCGTCTGTTCGTCCACGAATCTGTTTGTCCGTGCGTCTGTTCGTCCGTGCGTCTGTTCGTCCGTGCGTCTGTTCGTCCATGCGTCTCTTCGTCCTTGCGTCTGTTCGTCCGTGCGTCTGTTCGTCCATGTGTCTGTTGAATCAATGCGTCTGTTCGTCCATGTGTTTTTTTGTCCCTTCGTCTGTTCGTCCGTGCGTCTGTTCGTCGGTGCGTCTGTTTGTTCGTGCATCTGTTCGTCCGTGGCTCTGTTCATCCGAGCGTCTATTCGTCCGTGCGTCTGTTTGTCTGTGCGACTGTTCGTCCATGCGTTTGTTCGTCCGTACATCTGATTGACCGAACAGAACCAATGTCGAACATTTTTTGATCATACCTCTCTAATAAGACAAAAAAAGGGGGAAATATATGAACAAGATTGAAATATCGTTGAATTCATTAGTTTGATACCTTTTTTAGACCAAACCTCGATAGCATGACGAAAATAAAGTTCGTCCTTGCGTCTGTTCGTCCGTGCGTTTGTTCGTCCGTGCATCTGTTCGTTCGTGTGTCTGTTCGTCCGTGCGTCTGTTCGTTCAAGCGTCAGTTCATCTGTGCGTCTGTTCGTCCGTGAGTCTGTTCGTCCGTACGTCTGTTTGTCCGTGCGTCTGTTCGTTCGTGTGGTAGTTCGTTCGAGCGTCAATTCATCCGTGCGTCTGTTCGTCCGTGCATCTGTTCGTCCGTGCGTCTGTTCGTCCGTGCATCTGTTCGTCCATGTTTCTGTTCGTCCGTGCGTCTATTCGTCCGTGCGTCTGTTCGTCCGTGCGTCTGTTTGTCCGTGCGTCTTTTTGTCCGTGCGTCTTTTTGTCTGTGCGTCTGTTCGTTCATGCGTCTATTCGTCCGTGCATCTGTTTGTCCGTGCGTCTGTTCGTCCGTGCGTCTGTTCGTCCGTTTGTCTGTTCGTCCATACGTCTGTTCATCCGTATGTCTGTTCGTCCTTGCGTCTGTTCGTCCGTGCGTCTGTTCGTCTGTGCGTCTGTTCGTCCGTGCTACTTTTCTTCCGTGCGTCTGTTCGTCCGTGCGTCTGTTCACCTGTGCGTCTATTCGTCCGTGCGTCTGTACGTCCGTGCGTCTGTTCGTCCATGCGTCTGTTCCTCCATGCATCTGTTCATCCGTGCGTCTGTTCCTCTGTGCGTCTGTTCGTCCATGCGTCTGTTCATCCGTGCGTCTGTTCGACCGTGCGTCTGTTCTTCCGTGCGTCTGTTCGTCCGTGCGTCTGTTCTTCCGTATGACTGTTCGTCCGTGCGTCTGTTCGTCCATGCGTATGTTCATCCGTGCGTCTGTTCTTCCGTGCGTCTGTTCATCCGTATGTCTGTTCGTCCGTGCGTCTGTTCATCTGTGCGTCTGTTCATCCGTGCGACTGTTCGCCCGTGCGTCTATTCGTCCATTCGTATGTTCGTCCGTACATCTGTTTGTCCAAACAGAACGAATTTCGAACATTTTTTTTGATCATAGCTCGAGAAATTAACGAGCATAAGGGCGAAATGTTGGATAAAAATTGAAATTTTGGTGACATTATCCATTTTCGCAACTTTTTTCAATAATACCTCTCTTAAATGTCGAAATACAAAGAGGAAATAAATGAACAAGAATGAAATATCGGTGAATTCATTCGTTTTTTACCTTTTTTAGATCATAACTCGATAAAATGACGAAAATAAAGTTCGTCCTTGCGTCTGTTCGTCCGTGCGTCTGTTCGTCCGTGCATCTGTTCGTCCATGTTTCTGTTCGTCCGTGCGTCTATTCGTCCGTGCGTCTGTTCGTCCGTGCGTCTGTTTGTCCGTGCGTCTTTTTGTCCGTGCGTCTTTTTGTCTGTGCGTCTGTTCGTTCATGCGTCTATTCGTCCGTGCATCTGTTTGTCCGTGCGTCTGTTCGTCCGTGCGTCTGTTCGTCCGTTTGTCTGTTCGTCCATACGTCTGTTCATCCGTATGTCTGTTCGTCCGTGCGTCTGTTCGTCCGTGCGTCTGTTCGTCCATGCGTCTCTTCGTCCTTGCGTCTGTTCGTCCGTGCGTCTGTTCGTCCATGTGTCTGTTGAATCAATGCGTCTGTTCGTCCATGTGTTTTTTTGTCCCTTCGTCTGTTCGTCCGTGCGTCTGTTCGTCGGTGCGTCTGTTTGTTCGTGCATCTGTTCGTCCGTGGCTCTGTTCATCCGAGCGTCTATTCGTCCGTGCGTCTGTTTGTCTGTGCGACTGTTCGTCCATGCGTTTGTTCGTCCGTACATCTGATTGTCCGAACAGAACCAATGTCGAACATTTTTTGATCATACCTCTCTAATAAGACAAAAAAAGGGGGAAATATATGAACAAGATTGAAATATCGTTGAATTCATTAGTTTTATACCTTTTTTAGACCAAACCTCGATAGCATGACGAAAATAAAGTTCGTCCTTGCGTCTGTTCGTCCGTGCGTTTGTTCGTCCGTGCATCTGTTCGTTCGTGTGTCTGTTCGTCCGTGCGTCTGTTCGTTCAAGCGTCAGTTCATCTGTGCGTCTGTTCGTCCGTGAGTCTGTTCGTCCGTACGTCTGTTTGTCCGTGCGTCTGTTCGTTCGTGTGGTAGTTCGTTCGAGCGTCAATTCATCCGTGCGTCTGTTCGTCCGTGCATCTGTTCGTCCGTGCGTCTGTTCGTCCGTGCATCTGTTCGTCCATGTTTCTGTTCGTCCGTGCGTCTATTCGTCCGTGCGTCTGTTCGTCCGTGCGTCTGTTTGTCCGTGCGTCTTTTTGTCCGTGCGTCTTTTTGTCTGTGCGTCTGTTCGTTCATGCGCCTATTCGTCCGTGCATCTGTTTGTCCGTGCGTCTGTTCGTCCGTGCGTCTGTTCGTCCGTTTGTCTGTTCGTCCATACGTCTGTTCATCCGTATGTCTGTTCGTCCTTGCGTCTGTTCGTCCGTGCGTCTGTTCGTCTGTGCGTCTGTTCGTCCGTGCTACTTTTCTTCCGTGCGTCTGTTCGTCCGTGCGACTGTTCACCTGTGCGTCTATTCGTCCGTGCGTCTGTACGTCCGTGCGTCTGTTCGTCCGTGCGTCTGTTCCTCCATGCATCTGTTCATCCGTGCGTCTGTTCGTCTGTGCGTCTGTTCGTCCATGCGTCTGTTCATCCGTGCGTCTGTTCGACCGTGCGTCTGTTCTTCCGTGCGTCTGTTCGTCCGTGCGTCTGTTCTTCCGTATGACTGTTCGTCCGTGAGTCTGTTCGTCCATGCGTATGTTCATCCGTGCGTCTGTTCTTCCGTGCGTCTGTTCATCCGTATGTCTGTTCGTCCGTGCGTCTGTTCATCTGTGCGTCTGTTCATCCATGCGACTGTTCGTCCGTGCGTCTATTCGTCCATTCGTCTGTTCGTCCGTACATCTGTTTGTCCGAACAGAATGAATTTCGAACATTTTTTTTGATCATAGGTCGAGAAATTAACGAGCATAAGGGCGAAATGTTGGATAAAAATTGAAATTTTGGTGACATTATCCATTTTCGCAACTTTTTTCAATCATACCTCTCTAAAATGTCGAAATACAAAGAGGAAATAAATGAACAAGAATGAAATATCGGTGAATTCATTCGTTTTTTACCTTTTTTAGATCATAACTCAATAAAATGACGAAAATAAAGTTCGTCCTTGCGTCTGTTCGTCCGTGCGTTTGTTCGTCCGTGCATCTGTTCGTTCGTATGGTAGTTCGTCCGTGCGTGCTTTTGTCCGTATATCTGTTCGTCCGTGCGTCTGTTCGTCCGTGCGTCTGTTCGTCCGTACGTCTGTTCGTCCGTGCGTCTGTTTGTCCTTGCGTCTGTTTATCCGTGCGTCTGTTCGTCCTTGCGTCTGTTCGTCCGTGCGTCTGTTCGTCCATACGTCTGTTCATCCGTGCGTCTATTCGTCCGTGCGTCTGTTCGTCCATGAGTTTGTTCGTTAGTGCGTCTGTTCGTCCGTGTGTCTGTTCGTCCGTGCGTCTGTTCGCCTGTGCGTCTGCTTGTCCGTGCGTCTGTACGTCTGTGCGTCTGTTCGTCCGTGCGTCTGGTCGTCCGTGCGTCTGCTTTTCAGTGCGTCTGTTCGTCTGTGCGTCTGTTCGTCCGTGCGTCTGTTCGTCCGTGCGTCTGTTCGTCCGTGCGTGTGTTTTTCCGTGCGTCTGTTCGTCCGTGCGTCCGTTCATCCGAACGTCTGTTCGTCCGTGCGTCTGTTCGTCCGTGCGTCTGTTCGTCCGTGCGTCTTTTCGTCCATGTTTCTGTTCGTCCGTGCGTCTATTCGTCCTTGCGTCTGTTCGTCCGTGCGTCTTTTTGTCCGTGCGTCTGTTTGTCCTTCCGTCTGTTCGTCTATGCGTCTGTTTGTTCATGCGTTTGATGGTCCGTACATCTGTTTGTCCGAACACAACCGTTTTCGAAATTTTTTTTGATCATACCTTTAGGAAATAATTATAATAAGGGCTAAATATTGAATATAAATACAAATTTGGTGAAATTATCCGTTTTTGAAACTTTTTTCGATCATACCTCGCTAAAATTACGAAAATAATGGCAAAAAAGGGGAACAAGATTGAAATATCGGTGAATTAATTCGATTTTTAGTTTTTTTCGGTCATACCTTAATAAAATGACGAAAATTAGGTTCGTCCGTAAGTCTGATCGTGCGAGCGATTGTTCCTTCATGCTTCAGTTCGTCCGTGCGTCTGTTCGTATGTGTGTCTGTTCGTCAATGCGTCCGTTCGTCCATGATAATTTTTTCCGTGCGTCTGTTCTTCCGTGCCTCTGTTCGTCCGTGCGTCTATTCATCCGAGCGACTGTTCAACCGTGCGCCTGTTCGACCCTGCTTCCGTTCTTCCGTGTGTCCGTTCGTATGTGCGTATGAACGTCCGTGCTATTTTCGTCCATGCGTCTGATCATACGAGTGATTGTTCTTCCGTGCGTCTTTTCGACCGTGCGTCTTTTCGTCCGTGCATCATTTCGTCCTTGCGTCTGTTCGTCCATGGGTCTGATCGTTCGTGCGTCTGTTCGTCCACGAATCTGTTTTTCCGTGCGTCTGTTTGTCCGTGCGTCTGTTCGTCCTTGCGTCTGTTCGTCCATGCGTCTGTTCGTCCATGCGTCTGTTCATCCGTGCGTCTGTTCGTCCGTGCGTCTGTTCGTCCATGCGTCTGTTCATCCGTGCGTCTGTTCGTCCGTGCGTCTGTTCGTCCATGCGTTTGTTCGTTAGTGCGTCTGTTCGTCCGTGTGTCTGTTCGTCCGTGCGTTTTTTCGTCTGTGCGTCTGTTTATCCGTGCGTCTGTACGTCTGTGCGTCTGTTCGTCCGTGAGTCTGCTTTTCGGTGCGTCTATTTGTCCGTGCGTCTGTTCATCCGAATGTCTGTTCGTCCGTGCGTCTGTTCGTCCGTGCGTCTGTTCGTCCATGCGTCTCTTCGTCCTTGCGTCTGTTCGTCCGTGCGTCTGTTCGTCCATGTGTCTGTTGAATCAATGCGTCTGTTCGTCCATGTGTTTTTTTGTCCCTTCGTCTGTTCGTCCGTGCGTCTGTTCGTCGGTGCGTCTGTTTGTTCGTGCATCTGTTCGTCCGTGGCTCTGTTCATCCGAGCGTCTAGTCTTCCGTGCGTCTGTTTGTCTGTGCGACTGTTCGTCCATGCGTTTGTTCGTCCGTACATCTGATTGTCCGAACAGAACCAATGTCGAACATTTTTTGATCATACCTCTCTAATAAGACAAAAAAAGGGGGAAATATATGAACAAGATTGAAATATCGTTGAATTCATTAGTTTGATACCTTTTTTAGACCAAACCTCGATAGCATGACGAAAATAAAGTTCGTCCTTGCGTCTGTTCGTCCGTGCGTTTGTTCGTCCGTGCATCTGTTCGTTCGTGTGTCTGTTCGTCCGTGCGTCTGTTCGTTCAAGCGTCAGTTCATCTGTGCGTCTGTTCGTCCGTGAGTCTGTTCGTCCGTACGTCTGTTTGTCCGTGCGTCTGTTCGTTCGTTTGGTAGTTCGTTCGAGCGTCAATTCATCCGTGCGTCTGTTCGTCCGTGCATCTGTTCGTCCGTGCGTCTGTTCGTCCGTGCATCTGTTCGTCCATGTTTCTGTTCGTCCGTGCGTCTATTCGTCCGTGCGTCTGTTTGTCCGTGCGTCTTTTTGTCCGTGCGTCTGTTTGTCCTTCCGTCTGTTCGTCTATGCGTCTGTTTGTTCATGCGTTTGATGGTCCGTACATCTGTTTGTCCGAACACAACCGTTTTCGAAATTTTTTTTGATCATACCTTTAGGAAATAATTATAATAAGGGCTAAATATTGAATATAAATACAAATTTGGTGAAATTATCCGTTTTTGAAACTTTTTTCGATCATACCTCGCTAAAATTACGAAAATAATGGCAAAAAAGGGGAACAAGATTGAAATATCGGTGAATTAATTCGATTTTTAGTTTTTTCGGTCATACCTTAATAAAATGACGAAAATTAGGTTCGTCCGTAAGTCTGATCGTGCGAGCGATTGTTCCTTCATGCTTCAGTTCGTCCGTGCGTCTGTTCGTAAGTGTGTCTGTTCGTCAATGCGTCCGTTCGTCCATGATAATTTTTTCCGTGCGTCTGTTCTTCCGTGCCTCTGTTCGTCCGTGCGTCTATTCATCCGAGCGACTGTTCAACCGTGCGCCTGTTCGACCCTGCTTCCGTTCTTCCGTGTGTCCGTTCGTATGTGCGTATGTACGTCCGTGCTATTTTCGTCCATGCGTCTGATCCTACGAGTGATTGTTCTTCCGTGCGTCTTTTCGACCGTGCGTCTTTTCGTCCGTGCATCATTTCGTCCTTGCGTCTGTTCGTCCATGGGTCTGATCGTTCGTGCGTCTGTTCGTCCACGAATCTGTTTGTCCGTGCGTCTGTTTGTCCGTGCGTCTGTTCGTCCTTGCGTCTGTTCGTCCATGCGTCTGTTCGTCCATGCGTCTGTTCATCCGTGCGTCTGTTCGTCCGTGCGTCTGTTCGTCCATGCGTCTGTTCATCCGTGCGTCTGTTCGTCCGTGCGTCTGTTCGTCCATGCGTTTGTTCGTTAGTGCGTCTGTTCGTCCGTGTGTCTGTTCGTCCGTGCGTTTTTTCGTCTGTGCGTCTGTTTATCCGTGCGTCTGTACGTCTGTGCGTCTGTTCGTCCGTGAGTCTGCTTTTCGGTGCGTCTATTTGTCCGTGCGTCTGTTCATCAGAATGTCTGTTCGTCCGTGCGTCTGTTCGTCCGTGCGTCTTTTCGTCCATGCGTCTCTTCGTCCTTGCGTCTGTTCGTCCGTGCGTCTGTTCGTCCATGTGTCTGTTGAATCAATGCGTCTGTTCGTCCATGTGTTTTTTTGTCCCTTCGTCTGTTCGTCCGTGCGTCTGTTCGTCGGTGCGTCTGTTTGTTCGTGCATCTGTTCGTCCGTGGCTCTGTTCATCCGAGCGTCTAGTCTTCCGTGCGTCTGTTTGTCTGTGCGACTGTTCGTCCATGCGTTTGTTCGTCCGTACATCTGATTGTCCGAACAGAACCAATGTCGAACATTTTTTGATCATACCTCTCTAATAAGACAAAAAAAGGGGGAAATATATGAACAAGATTGAAATATCGTTGAATTCATTAGTTTGATACCTTTTTTAGACCAAACCTCGATAGCATGACGAAAATAAAGTTCGTCCTTGCGTCTGTTCGTCCGTGCGTTTGTTCGTCCGTGCATCTGTTCGTTCGTGTGTCTGTTCGTCCGTGCGTCTGTTCGTTCAAGCGTCAGTTCATCTGTGCGTCTGTTCGTCCGTGAGTCTGTTCGTCCGTACGTCTGTTTGTCCGTGCGTCTGTTCGTTCGTGTGGTAGTTCGTTCGAGCGTCAATTCATCCGTGCGTCTGTTCGTCCGTACATCTGTTCGTCCGTGCGTCTGTTCGTCCGTGCATCTGTTCGTCCATGTTTCTGTTTGTCCGTGCGTCTATTCGTCCGTGCGTCTGTTTGTCCGTGCGTCTTTTTGTCCGTGCGTCTGTTTGTCCGTCCGTTTGTTCGTCTGTGCGTCTGTTTGTTCATGCGTCTGTTGGTCCGTACATCTGTATGTCCGAACACAACCGTTTTCGAAATTTTTTTTGATCATACCTTTAGGAAATAATGATAATAAGGGCTAAATATTGAATATACATACAAATTTGGTGAAATTGTCCGTTTTTGAAACTTATTTTCGATCATACCTCGCTAAAATTACGAAAATAATGGCAAAAAAGGGGAACAAGATTGAAATATCGGTGAATTAATTCGTTTTTTAGTATTCTTCCGTCATACCTTAATAAAATGACGAAAATTAGGTTCGTCCGTAAGTTTGATCGTGCGAGCGATTGTTCCTTCATGCTTTAGTTCGTCCGTGCGTCTGTTCGTAAGTGTGTCTGTTCGTCAATGCGTCCGTTCGTCCATGATAATTTTTTCCGTGCGTCTGTTCTTCCGTGCGTCTGTTCGTCCGTGCGTCTATTCATCCGAGCGACTGTTCAACCGTGCGCCTGTTCGACCCTGCATCCGTTCTTCCGTGCGTCCGTTCGTATGTGCGTATGTACGTCCGTGCTATTTTCGTCCATGCGTCTGATCGTACGAGTGATTGATCTTCCGTGCGACTTTTCGACCGTGCGTCTTTTCGTCCGTGCATCATTTCGTCCTTGCGTCTGTTCGTCCGGGGGTCTGATCGTTCATGCCAATATTCGTCCGTGCGTCTGTTCGTCCGTGCGTCTGTTCATCCATGCGTCTGATCGTCCGTGCGTCTGTTCGTCCAAGCGTGTGTTCGTCCGTGCATCTGTTTGTCCGTGCGTCTGTTCGTCCGTGCGTCTGTTCGTCCGTGCGTCTGTTCGTCCATGCGTCTGTTCATCCGTATGTCTGTTCGTCCGTGCGTCTGCTCGTCCGTGCGTCTGTTCGTCCGTGCGACTGTTCGTCCGTGCGTCTGTTCGTCCGTGCGTCTTTTCTTCCGTGCATCTGTTCGTCCGTGCGTCTGTTTGCCTTTGCGTCTGTTCGTCCGTCTGTCTGTACGTCCGTGCGTCTGTTCGTCCGTGCGTCTGTTCGTCCGTGCGTCTGTTCGTCCATGCGTATGTTCATCCGTGCGTCTGTTCTTCCGTGCGTCTGTTCATCTTTATGTCTGTTCGACCATGCGTCTGTTCGTCCGTGCGTCTGTTCGTCCGTGCGTTTGTTCATCTATGCGTCTGTTCATCCTTTCTGTTTGTCTGTGCGTGTTTTTGTCCATGCGTCTGTTCGTCAAACAGATGAAGATCTGTTTGTCCGAAAGGAACCGTTTTCAAAATTTTTTTCGGTCATACCTTTAGAAAATAATAAAAATAAGGAAAAAATATTGGATTCAATATAAATTTAGTGAAATTGTCCGATTTAGAAATTTTTTCCGATCATACCTCGCTAAAATTACGAAAATAGGGGCGATTAAGAGAAACAAGATTGAAATATCGGTGAATTATATCGTTTCATAGCTTTTTACGATCAAACCTTAAAAAAATGACGAATATAAGGTTCGACCGGGCGTCAGATCGTCCAAGCGATTTTTCTTTCATGATTCAGTTCGTATGTGCGTCTGTTCGTCCATGCGTTTGTTCATCCGTACATCTGTTTCTCCAAACAGAACCAATTTCGAACCTTATTTGATCATAGTTTGAGAAAATAACGAATATAATGGCGAAATAAGGGATAAAAATTGAAATTTCGGTGACAATATACATTTTTGAAACTTTTTTCTATCATACATCTCTTAAATGACGAAAAGTAAGGGATAAATAGATGATCAAGATTGAAATATCGGTGTATTCATTTTTTTACCATATTTAGATCATACCTCGATAAAATGACGAAAATAAGGTTCGTCCGTAAGTCTGATCGACCGTGCGTTTGTTCGTCCGTGCGTTTGTTCGTCCTTGCGTCTGTTCGATCGTGTGACTGTTCTTCTGTGCGTCTCTTCGACAGTGCGACCGTTCTTCCATGCGTCTGTTCGTCCGAATGTCTGTTCGTCCGTTAGTCTGTCATCCGTTCGACTATTCGTCCGTGCGTCTGTTCGTTCATGCGTCTGTTCGTCCGAGCGTCTGTTCATCCGTGCGTCTGTTTGTCCGTGCGTGTGTTCGTCCGTGCGTCTGTTTTTCCGTGCGTCTGTAAGTCCGTGTGTCTGTTGTCCATGCGTCTGTTCGTCGTGCGTCTGTTCATCCGTGCGTATGTTCATCCGTTTGTCTGTTCGTCCGTGCGTCTGTTTGTCTGTGCGTCGGTTCGTCCGTGCGTCGGTTCGTCCATGCGTCTGTTCGTCCATGCGTGTGTTCGTCCGTGCATCTGTTTGTCCGTGCGTCTGTTCGTCCGTGCGTCTGTTCGTCCGTGCGTCTGTTCGTCCATGCGTCTGTTCGTCCGTGCGTCTATTCATCCGAGCGACTGTTCAACCGTGCGCCTGTTCGACCCTGCATCCGTTCTTCCGTGCGTCCGTTCGTATGTGCGTATGTACGTCCGTGATATTTTCGTCCATGCGTCTGTTCGTTCGTGTGACTGTTCTTCTGTGCGTCTCTTCGACAGTGCGACCGTTCTTCCATGCGTCTGTTCGTCCGAATGTCTGTTCGTCCGTTAGTCTGTCATCCGTTCGACTATTCGTCCGTGCGTCTGTTCGTTCATGCGTCTGTTCTTCCGAGCGTCTGTTCATCCGTGCGTCTGTTCGTCCGTGCGTCTGTTCGTCCGTGCATCTGTTCGTTCGTGTGACAGTTCGTCCGAGCGTCAGTTCATCCGTGCGTCTGTTCGTCCGTGAGTCTGTTCGTCCGTGCGTCTTTTTGTCCGTGCGTCTGTTCGTCCGTGCGTCTGTTCGTCCGTGCGTCTGTTCGTCCGTGCGTCTCTTCATCCGTGCGTCTGTTTGTCCGTGCGTCTGTTTGTTTGTGCGTCTGTTCGTCCATGCGTCTGTTCGTCCGTGCATCTGTTTGTCCGTGCGTCTGTTCGTCCGTGCGTCTGTTCGTCCGTGTGTCTGTTCGTCCATGCGTCTGTTCATCCTTATGTCTGTTCATCCGTGCGTCTGTTCGTCCGTGCGTCTGTTCGTCTGTGCTTCTGTTCGTCCGTTCGTCTTTTCTTCCGTGCGTCTGTTCGTCCGTGCGTCTGTTCGCCTGTGCGTCTGTTCGTCCATGCCTATGTTCATCCGTGCGTCTGTTAATCCGTATGTCTGTTCGTACTTGCGTCTGTTCGTCAGTGCGTCTGTTCGTTTGTGCGTCTGTTCATCCGTGCGACTGTTCGCCAGTGCGTCTGTTCATCCGTGCGTCTGTTCGTCTGTGCGTCTGTTCGTCCTTGCGTCTGTTCGTCCGTACATCTGTTTGTCCGAACAGAACCAATTTCGAACATTTTTTTTGATTATAGCTCGAGAAATTAACGAGCATAAGGGCGAAATGTTGGATAAAAATTGAAATTTTGGTGACATTATCCATTTTCGCAACTTTTTTCAATCATACCTCTCTAAAATGTCGAAATACAAGGAGGAAATAAATGAACAAGAATGAAATATCGGTAAATTCATTCGTTTTTTACCTTTTTTAGATCATAACTCGATAAAATGACGAAAATAAAGTTCGTCCTTGAGTCTGTTCGTCCGTGCGTTTGTTCGTCCGTGCATCTGTTTGTTCGTGTGGTAGTTCGTCCGAGCGTCAGTTCATCCGTGCGTCTGTTCGTCCTTGCGTCTGTTCGTCCGTGCGTCTGTTCGTCCATGCGTCTGTTCATCCGTGCGTCTATTCGTCCGTGCGTCTGTTCGTCCATGCAATAGTTCGTTAGTGCGTCTGTTCGTCCGTGTGTCTGTTCGTCCGTGCGTCTGTTCGCCTGTGCGTCTGTTTGTCCGTGCGTCTGTACGTCTGTGCGTCTGTTTGTCCGTGCGTCTGTTCGTCCGTGCGTCTTCTTTTCCGTGCGTCTGTTTGTCCGTGCGTTTGTTCATCCGAACGTCAGTTTGTCCGTGCGTCTGTTCGTCCGTGCGTCTGTTTGTCCGTGCGTCTCTTCATCCATGCGTCTGTTCGTCCGTGCGTCTGTTCTTCCATGTGTCTGTTTGTCAATGCGTCTGTTCGTCCATGTGTTTTTTTGTCCCTTCGTCTGTTCGTCCGTGCGTCTGTTCGTCCGTGCGTCTGTTTGTCCGTGCGTCTGTTCGTCCGTGCGTCTGTTCGTCCGTGCGTCTGTTCATCCGTATGTCTGTTCGTCCGTGCGTCTATTCGTCCGTGCGTCTGCTTTTCAGAGCGTCTGTTCGTCTGTGCGTCTGTTCGTCCGTGCGTCTGTTCGTCCGTGCGTCTGATCGTCCGTGCGTCTTTTTTTACGTGCGTCTGTTTGTCCGAGCGACTGTTCATCCGAACGTCTGTTCGTCCGTGCGTCTGTTCGTCCGTGCGTCTGTTCGTCCATGTTTCTGTTCGTCCGTGCGTCTATTCGTCCGTACGTCTGTTCGTCCGTGCGTCTGTTTGTCCGTGCGACTGTTTGTCCGAGCGTCAGTTAACCGTGCATCTGTTCGTACGTGCGTCTGTTCGTCCGTGCGTCTGTTCATTCGTGCGTCTGTTCATCCGTGCGTCTGTTTGTCCGTGCGTCTGTTTGTCTGTGCGTCTGTTCGTCCATGCGTCTGTTCGTCCGTGCATCTGTTTGTCCGTGCGTCTGTTCGTCCGTGCGTCTGTTCGTCCGTGCGTCTGTTCGTCCATGCGTCTGTTCATCCGTATGTCTGTTCGTCCGTGCGTCTGTTCGTCCGTGCGTCTGTTCGTCCGTGCGTCTTTTCTTCCGTGCGTCTGTTCGTCCGTGCGTCTGTTCGCCTGTGCGTCTGTTCGTCCGTGCGTCTGTACGTCCATGCGTCTGTTCGTCCGTGCGTCTGTTCGTCCGTGCGTCTGTTCGTCCATGCGTATGCTCATCCTTCGCGTCTGTTCTTCCATGCGTCTGTTCATCCGTATGTCTGTTCGTCCGTGCGTCTGTTCGTCCGTGCGTGTGTTCGTCCGTGCATCTGTTTGACCGTGCGTCTGTTCGTCCGTGCGTCTGTTCGTCTGTGCGTCTGTTCGTCCGTGCGTCTTTTCTTCCGTGCGTCTGTTCGTCCGTGCGTCTTTTTGCCTGTGCGTCTGTTCGTCCGTGCGTCTGTTCGTCCGTGCGTCTGTTCGTCCATGCGTCTGTTCGTCCGTGCGTCTGTTCGTCCATGCGTATGTTCATCCGTGCGTCTGTTCTTCCGTGCGTCTGTTCATCCGTATGTCTGTTCGTCCGTGCGTCTGTTCGTCCGTGCGTCTGTTCGTCCGTGCGTCTGTTCATCCATGCGTCTGTTCATCCGTTCGTCTGTTCGTCTGTGCGTGTTTTTGTCCATGCGTCTGTTCGTCAAACAGATGAAGATCTGTTTGTCCGAAGAGAACCGTATTCAAAATTTTTTTTGGTCATACCTTTAGAAAATAATAAAAATAAGGGCAAAATATTGGATTAAATATAAATTTGGTGAAATAGTCCGATTTAGTAATTTTTTTCCGATCATACCTCGCTAAAATTACGAAAATAGGGGCGATTAAGAGAAACAAGATTGAAATATCGGTGAATTATTTCGTTTCATAGCTTTTTACGATCAAACCTTAAAAAAATGACGAATATAAGGTTCGACCGGGCGTCAGATCGTCCAAGCGATTTTTCTTTCATGATTCAGTTCGTATGTGCGTCTGTTCGTCCATGCGTTTGTTTATCCGTACATCCGTTTCTCCAAACAGAACCAATTTCGAACCTTTTTTGATCATAGTTTGAGAAAATAACGAATATAATGGCGAAATAGTGGATAAAAATTGAAATTTCGGTGACAATATACATTTTCGAAACTTTTTTCAATCATACATCTCTAAAATGACGAAAAGTAAGGGATAAATAGATGATCAAGATTGAAATATCGGTGTATTCAATTTTTTACCATATTTAGATCATACCTCGATAAAATGACGAAAATAAGGTTCGTCCGTGCGTCTGTTCGTCCGTAAGTCTGTTCGTTCTTGTGTCAGTTCGTCCGGGCGTCAGTTCACCGTGCGTCTGTTCGTCCGTGAGTCTGTCCGTCCGTGCGTCTGTTTGTCCGTGCGTCTGTTCGTACGTGCGTCTGTTCGTCCGTGCGTCTGTTCGTCCGTGCGTCTGTTCATCCGTGCGTCTGTTTGTCCGTGCGTCTGTTTGTCTGTGCGTCTGTTCGTCCATGCGTCTGTTCGTCCGTGCATCTGTTTGTCCGTGCGTCTGTTCGTCCGTGCGTCTGTTCGTCCGTGCGTCTGTTCGTCCATGCGTCTGTTCATCCGTATGTCTGTTCGTCCGTGCGTCTGTTCGTCCGTGCGTCTTTTCTTCCGTGCGTCTGTTCGTCCGTGCGTCTGTTCGCCTGTGCGTCTGTTCGTCCGTGCGTCTGTACGTCCATGCGTCTGTTCGTCCGTGCGTCTGTTCGTCCGTGCGTCTGTTCGTCCATACGTATGCTCATCCTTCGCGTCTGTTCTTCCGTGCGTCTGTTCATCCGTATGTCTGTTCGTCCGTGCGTCTTTTCGTCAGTTCGTCTGTTCGTCTAAGCGTCTGTTCGTCCGTGCGTCTGTTCGTCTGTGCGTCTGTTTATCCGTGCGACTGTTCGCCCGTGCGTCTGTTCGTCCGTGCGTCTGTTCGTATGTGCGTCTTTTGTCCATGCGTCTGTTCGTCCGTACATCTGTTTGTCCGAACAAAACCAATTTCGAACATTTTTTTTGATCATAGCTCGGGAAATTAACGAACATAAGTGCGAAATGTTGGATAAAAATTGAAATTTTGGTGACATTATCCATTTTCGCAACTTTTTTCAATCATACCTCTCTAAAATGTCGATATACAAGGAGGAAATAAATGAACAAGAATGAAATATCGGTGAATTCATTCGTTTTTTACCTTTTTTAGATCATAACTCGATATAATGACGAAAATAAAGTTCGTCCTTGCGTCTGTTCGTCCGTGCGTTTGTTCGTCCGTGCATCTGTTCGTTCGTGTGGTAGTTCGTCCGAGCGTCAGTTCATCCGTGCGTCTGTTCGTCCGTGAGTCTCTTCGTCCGTGCGTATTTTTGTCCGTGCATCTGTTCGTCCGTGCGTCTGATTGTCCGTGCGTCTGTTCGTCCGTGCGTCTGTTCTTCCGTGCGTATGTTTGTCCGTGCGTATTTTTGTCTGTGCGTCTGTTCGTTCATGCGTCTATTCGTCCGTGCATCTGTTTGTCCGTGCGACTATTCGTCCGTGCGTCTGTTCGTCCGTTTGTCTGTTCGTCCATGCGTCAGTTGATCCGTATGTCTGTTCGTACTTGCGTCTGTTCGTCCGTGCGTCTGTTCGTCTGTGCGTCTGTTTGTCCATGCGACTTTTCTTCCGTGCGTCTGTTCGTCCGTGCGTCTGTTCGTCTGTGCGTCTATTCGTCCGTGCGTCTGTACGTCCGTGCGTCTGTTCGTCCGTGAGTCTGTTCGTCCGTGCGTCTGTTCGTCCATGCGTATGTTCTTCCGTGCGTCTGTTCGTCCGTGCGTCTGTTCTTCCGTATGTCTGTTCGTCCGTGCGTCTGTTCGTCCATGCATCTGTTCATCCGTGCGTCTGTTCGTCTGTGCGTCTGTTCGACCGTGCGTCTGTTTGTCCGTGCATCTGTTTGTCCGTGCGTCTGTTCGTCCGCGCATCTGTTTGTCCGCGCATCTGTTTGTCCGTGCGTCTGTTTGTCCGTGCGTCTGTTCGTCCTTGCGTCTGTTCGTCCATGCGTCTCTTCGTCCATGCGTCTTTTCATCCGTCATCTGTTCGACCGTGCGACTGTTCGTCCGTGCGTCTGTTCGTCCGTGCGTCTGTTCGTCCGTGCGTCTGTTTGTCCGTGCGTCTGTTCGTCCGCGCATCTGTTTGTCCTTGCGTCTGTTTATCCGTGCGTCTGTTCGTCCTTTCGTCTGTTCGTCCGTGCGTCTGTTCGCCCATGCGTCTTTTCATCCGTCATCTGTTCGACCGTGCGTCTATTCGTCCGTGCGTCTGTTCGTCCATGCGTTAGTTCGTTAGTGCGTCTGTTCGTCCGTGTGTCTGTTCGTTCGTAAGTCTGTTCGCCTGTGCGTCTGTTTGTCCGTGCGTCTGTACGTCTGTGCGTCTGTTCGTCCGTGCGTCTGTTCGTCCGTGCGCCTGCTTTTCCGTGCGTCTGTTTGTCCGTGCGTTTGTTCATCCGAACGTCTGTTTGTCCGTGCGTCTGTTCGTCCGTGCGTTTTTGTCCGTGCGTCTCTTCATCAATGCGTCTGTTCGTCCGTGCGTCTGTTCGTCCATGTGTCTGTTTGTCAATGCGTCTGTTTGTCCATGTGTTTTTTTGTCCCTTCGTCTGTTCGTCCGTGCGTCTGTTCGTCCGTGCGTCTGTTCGTCCGTGCGTCTGTTCGTCCGTGCGTCTGTTCGTCCGTGCGTCTGTTCATCCGTATGTCTGTTCGTCCGTGCGTCTATTCGTCCGTGCGTCTGCTTTTCAGAGCGTCTGTTCGTCTGTGCGTCTGTTCGTCCGTGCGTCTGTTCGTCTGTGCGTCTGATCGTCCGTGCGTCTGTTTTTCGTGCGTCCGTTTGTCCGTGCGACTGTTCATCCGAACGTCTGTTTGTCCGTGCGTCTGTTCGTCCGTGCGTCTGTTCGTCCGTGCGTGTGTTCGTCCGTGCATCTGTTTGACCGTGCGTCTGTTCGTCCGTGCGTCTGTTCGTCCGTGCGTCTGTTCGTCCATGCGTCTGTTCATCCGTATGTCTGTTCGTCCGTGCGTCTGTTCGTCCGTGCGTCTGTTCGTCTGTGCGTCTGTTCGTCCGTGCGTCTTTTCTTCCGTGCGTCTGTTCGTCCGTGCGTCTTTTTGCCTGTGCGTCTGTTCGTCCGTGCGTCTGTTCGTCCGTGCGTCTGTTCGTCCATGCGTCTGTTCGTCCGTGCGTCTGTTCGTCCATGCGTATGTTCATCCGTGCGTCTGTTCTTCCGTGCGTCTGTTCATCCGTATGTCTGTTCGTCCGTGCGTCTGTTCGTCCGTGCGTCTGTTCGTCCGTGCGTCTGTTCATCCATGCGTCTGTTCATCCGTTCGTCTGTTCGTCTGTGCGTGTTTTTGTCCATGCGTCTGTTCGTCAAACAGATGAAGATCTGTTTGTCCGAAGAGAACCGTATTCGAAATTTTTTTCGGTCATACCTTTAGAAAATAATAAAAATAAGGGCAAAATATTGGATTAAATATAAATTTGGTGAAATTGTCCGATTTAGAAATTTTTTTCCGATCATACCTCGCTAAAATTACGAAAATAGGGGCGATTAAGAGAAACAAGATTGAAATATCGGTGAATTATTTCGTTTCATAGCTTTTTACGATCAAACCTTAAAAAAATGACGAATATAAGGTTCGACTGGGCGTCAGATCGTCCAAGCGATTTTTCTTTCATGATTCAGTTCGTATGTGCGTCTGTTCGTCCATGCGTTTGTTCATCCGTACATCTGTTTCTCCAAACAGAACCAATTTCGAACCTTTTTTGATCATAGTTTGAGAAAATAACGAATATAATGGCGAAATAGTGGATAAAAATTGAAATTTCGGTGACAATATACATTTTCGAAACTTTTTTCAATCATACATCTCTAAAATGACGAAAAGTAAGGGATAAATAGATGATCAAGATTGAAATATCGGTGTATTCAATTTTTTTACCATATTTAGATCATACCTCGATAAAATGACGAAAATAAGGTTCGTCCGTGCGTCTGTTCGTCCGTAAGTCTGTTCGTTCTTGTGTCAGTTCGTCCGGGCGTCAGTTCACCGTGCGTCTGTTCGTCCGTGAGTCTGTCCGTCCGTGCGTCTGTTTGTCCGTGCGTCTGTTCGTACGTGCGTCTGTTCGTCCGTGCGTCTGTTCGTCCGTGCGTCTGTTCATCCGTGCGTCTGTTTGTCCGTGCGTCTGTTTGTCTGTGCGTCTGTTCGTCCATGCGTCTGTTCGTCCGTGCATCTGTTTGTCCGTGCGTCTGTTCGTCCGTGCGTCTGTTCGTCCGTGCGTCTGTTCGTCCATGCGTCTGTTCATCCGTATGTCTGTTCGTCCGTGCGTCTGTTCGTCCGTGCGTCTGTTCGTCTGTGCGTCTGTTCGTCCGTGCGTCTTTTCTTCCGTGCGTCTGTTCGTCCGTGCGTCTGTTCGCCTGTGCGTCTGTTCGTCCGTGCGTCTGTACGTCCATGCGTCTGTTCGTCCGTGCGTCTGTTCGTCCGTGCGTCTGTTCGTCCATGCGTATGCTCATCCTTCGCGTCTGTTCTTCCGTGCGTCTGTTCATCCGTATGTCTGTTCGTCCGTGCGTCTGTTCGTCAGTTCGTCTGTTCGTCTGTGCGTCTGTTCGTCCGTGCGTCTGTTCGTCTGTGCGTCTGTTTATCCGTGCGACTGTTCGCCCGTGCGTCTGTTCGCCCGTGCGTCTGTTCGTAAGTGCGTCTTTCGTCCATGCGTCTGTTCGTCCGTACATCTGTTTGTCCGAACAAAACCAATTTCGAACTTTTTTTTTGATCATAGCTCGAGAAATTAACGAACATAAGTGCGAAATGTTGGATAAAAATTGAAATTTTGGTGACATTATCCATTTTCGCAACTTTTTTCAATCATACCTCTCTAAAATGTCGAAATACAAGGAGGAAATAAATGAACAAGAATGAAATATCGGTGAATTCATTCGTTTTTTACCTTTTTTAGATCATAACTCGATATAATGACGAAAATAAAGTTCGTCCTTGCGTCTGTTCGTCCGTGAGTCTGTTCGTCCGTGCGTGTTTTTGTCCGTGCATCTGTTCGTCCGTGCGTCTGTTCGTCCGTGCGTCTGTTCGTCCGTGCGTCTGTTCTTCCGTGCGTCTGTTTGTCCGTGCGTATTTTTGTCTGTGCGTCTGTTCGTTCAAACGTCTATTCGTCCGTGAATCTGTTTGTCCGTGCGACTATTCGTCCGTGCGTCTGTTCGTCCGTTTGTCTGTTCGTCCATGCGTCAGTTGATCCGTACGTCTGTTCGTACTTGCGTCTGTTCGTCCGTGCGTCTGTTCGTCTGTGCGTCTGTTCGTCCCTGCGACTTTTCTTCCGTGCGTCTGTTCGTCCATGCGTATACTCATCCTTCGCGTCTGTTCTTCCATGCGTCTGTTCATCCGTATGTCTGTTCGTCCGTGCGTCTGTTCGTCAGTTCGTCTGTTCGTCTGTGCGTCTGTTCGTCCGTGCGTCTGTTCGTCTTTGCGTCTGTTTATCCGTGCGACTGTTCGCCCGTGCGTCTGTTCGTCCGTGCGTCTGTTCGTATGTGCGTCTTTTGTCCATGCGTCTGTTCGTCCGTACATCTGTTTGTCCGAACAAAACCAATTTCGAACATTTTTTTTGATCATAGCTCGGGAAATTAACGAACATAAGTGCGAAATGTTGGATAAAAATTGAAATTTTGGTGACATTATCCATTTTCGCAACTTTTTTCAATCATACCTCTCTAAAATGTCGAAATACAAGGAGGAAATAAATGAACAAGAATGAAATATCGGTGAATTCATTCGTTTTTTACCTTTTTTAGATCATAACTCGATATAATGACGAAATTAAAGTTCGTCCTTGCGTCTGTTCGTCCGTGCGTTTGTTCGTCCGTGCATCTGTTCGTTCGTGTGGTAGTTCGTCCGAGCGTCAGTTCATCCGTGCGTCTGTTCGTCCGTGAGTCTCTTCGTCCGTGCGTATTTTTGTCCGTGCATCTGTTCGTCCGTGCGTCTGCTTGTCCGTGCGTCTGTTCGTCCGTGCGTCTGTTCTTCCGTGCGTATGTTTGTCCGTGCGTATTTTTGTCTGTGCGTCTGTTCGTTCATGCGTCTATTCGTCCGTGCATCTGTTTGTCCGTGCGACTATTCGTCCGTGCGTCTGTTCGTCCGTTTGTCTGTTCGTCCATGCGTCAGTTGATCCGTATGTCTGTTCGTACTTGCGTCTGTTCGTCCGTGCGTCTGTTCGTCTGTGCGTCTGTTCGTTCATGCGACTTTTCTTCCGTGCGTCTGTTTGTCCGTGCGTCTGTTCGTCTGTGCGTCTATTCGTCCGTGCGTCTGTACGTCCGTGCGTCTGTTCGTCCGTGAGTCTGTTCGTCCGTGCGTCTGTTCGTCCATGCGTATGTTCTTCCGTGCGTCTGTTCGTCCGTGCGTCTGTTCTTCCGTATGTCTGTTCGTCCGTGCGTCTGTTCGTCCATGCATCTGTTCATCCGTGCGTCTGTTCGTCTGTGCGTCTGTTCGACCGTGCGTCTGTTTGTCCGTGCATCTGTTTGTCCGTGCGTCTGTTCGTCCGCGCATCTGTTTGTCCGCGCATCTGTTTGTCCGTGCGTCTGTTTGTCCGTGCGTCTGTTCGTCCTTGCGTCTGTTCGTCCATGCGTCTGTTCGTCCATGCGTCTTTTCATCCGTCATCTGTTCGACCGTGCGACTGTTCGTCCGTGCGTCTGTTCGTCCGTGCGTCTGTTCGTCCGTGCGTCTGTTTGTCCGTGCGTCTGTTCGTCCGCGCATCTGTTTGTCCTTGCGTCTGTTTATCCGTGCGTCTGTTCGTCCTTGCGTCTGTTCGTCCGTGCGTCTGTTCGTCCATGCGTCTGTTCATCCGTGCGTCTATTCGTCCGTGCGTCTGTTCGTCCATGCGTTAGTTCGTTAGTGCGTCTGTTCGTCCGTGTGTCTGTTCGTCCGTAAGTCTGTTCGCCTGTGCGTCTGTTTGTCCGTGCGTCTGTACGTCTGTGCGTCTGTTCGTCCGTGCGTCTGTTCGTCCGTGCGTCTGCTTTTCCGTGCGTCTGTTTGTCCGTGCGTTTGTTCATCCGAACGTCTGTTTGTCCGTGCGTCTGTTCGTCCGTGCGTCTGTTTGTCCGTGCGTCTCTTCATCAAAGCGTCTGTTCGTCCGTGCGTCTGTTCGTCCATGTGTCTGTTTGTCAATGCGTCTGTTCGTCCATGTGTTTTTTTGTCCCTTCGTCTTTTCGTCCGTGCGTCTGTTCGTCCGTGCGTCTGTTCGTCCATGCGTCTGTTCTTCCGTGCGTCTATTCGTCCGTGCGTCTGTTCGTCCATGCGTTAGTTCGTTAGTGCGTCTGTTCGTCCGTGTGTCTGTTCGTCCGTAAGTCTGTTCGCCTGTGCGTCTGTTTGTCCGTGCGTCTGTACGTCTGTGCGTCTGTTCGTCCGTGCGTCTGTTCGTCCGTGCGTCTGCTTTTCCGTGCGTCTGTTTGTCCGTGCGTTTGTTCATCCGAACGTCTGTTTGTCCGTGCGTCTATTCGTCCGTGCGTCTGTTTGTCCGTGCGTCTCTTCATCAATGCGTCTGTTCGTCCGTGCGTCTGTTCGTCCATGTGTCTGTTTGTCAATGCGTCTGTTCGTCCATGTGTTTTTTTGTCCCTTCGTCTGTTCGTCCGTGCGTCTGTTCGTCCGTGCGTCTGTTTGTCCGTGCGTCTGTTCGTCCGTGCGTCTGTTCGTCCGTGCGTCTGTTCATCCGTATGTCTGTTCGTCCGTGCGTCTATTCGTCCGTGCGTCTGCTTTTCAGAGCGTCTGTTCGTCTGTGCGTCTGTTCGTCCGTCTGTTCGTCTGTGCGTCTGTTTGTTCATGCGTTTGTTGGTCCGTACATCTGTTTGCCCGAACACAACCGTTTTCGAAATTTTTTTCATCATACCTTTAGGAAATTATTATAATAAGGGCTAAATATTGAATATAAATACAAATTTGGTGAAATTGTCCGTTTTTGAAACTTTTTTTCGATCATACTTCGCTAAAATTACGAAAATAATGGCAAAAAAGGGGAACAAGATTGAAATATCGGTGATTTAATTCGTTTTTTAGTTTTCTTCGGTCATCCCTTAATAAAATGACGAAAATTAGGTTCGTCCGTAAGTCTGATCGTGCGAGCGATTGTTCCTTCATGCTTCAGTTCGTCCGTGCGTCTGTTCGTAAGTGTGTCTGTTCGTCAATGCGTCCGTTCGTCCATGATAATTTTTTCCGTGCGTCTGTTCTTCCGTGCGTCTGTTCGTCCGTGCGTCTATTCATCCAAGCGACTGTTCAACCCTGCGCCTCTTCGACCCTGCTTCCGTTCTTCCGTGCGTCCGATCGTATGTGCGTATGTACGTCCGTGCTATTTTCGTCCATGCGTCTGATCATACGAGTGATTGTTCTTCCGTGCGTCATTTCGACCGTGCGTCTTTTCGTCCGTGCATTATTTCGTCCTTGCGTCTGTTCGTCCGTGGGTCTGATCGTTCGTGCCAATATTCGTCCGTGCGTCTGTTCGTCCGTGCGTCTGTTCATCCATGCGTCTGTTCATCCGTTTTTCTGTTCGTCTGTGCGTGTTTTTGTCCAAGCGTCTGTTCGTCTGCTCATCTGTTTGCCCGAACAGAACCATTTTCGAAATTGTTTTCGATCATACCTTTAGAAAATAATGAAAATAAGGGCAAAATATTGGATAAAATATAAATTTGGTGAAATTGTCCGTTTTCGAAATTTTTTTTCGATCATACCTCGCTAAAATTACGAAAATAGGGTCAATAAAGAGAAACATGATTGAAATATCGGTGAATTATTTCGTTTCTTAGCTTATTTCGATCATACCTCAATAAAATGACGAAAATAAGGTTCGACCGGGCGACTGATCGTCCGAGCGATTGTTCCTTCATGCTTCAGCTCGTCCGTGCGTCTGTTCGTCCGTGCGACTACTCGTCTGTGCGTCTATTCGTCCATGCGTCTGTTCTTCCGTACATCTATTTCTCCACATAGAACTAATTTCGAACATTTTTTTGATCATAGCTTGAGAAAATAACGAACATAAGGGCGAAATAGTAGATAAAAATTGAAATTTCAGTGACAATATTCATTTTCGAAACCTTTTTCTATCATACCTCCCTAAAATGACGAAAAGTTAGGGGAAAATAGATGAACTAGATTGAAATATCGGTGAATTCATTCGTTTTTTACCATATTTAGATCATACCTCAATAAAAGGACGAAAATAAGGTTCGTCCGTGCGTCTGTTCGTCCGTGAGTTTGTTCGTCCGTGCATATGTTTGTCCGTGCGTCTGTACCCCCGTGCATCTGTTCGTTCATGCGTATTTCGTCCGAGCTTCTGTTCATCCGTGCGTCTGTTCGTCCGTGCGTGTGTTCGTCCGTGCGTCTGTTCGTCCGTTTGTCTGTTGGTTCATGCGTCTATTCATCCGAGCGACTGTTCAACCGTGCGCCTGTTCGACCCTGCATCCGTTTTTCCGTGCGTCCATTCGTATGTGCGTATGTACGTCCGTGCTATTTTCGTCCATGCGTCTGATCGTACGAGTGATTGTTCTTCCGTGCGACTGTTCGACGGTGCGTCTTTTCGTCCGTGCATCATTTCGTCCTTGCGTCTGTTCGTCCGTGGGTCTGATCGTTCGTGCCAATATTCGTCCGTGCGTCTGTTCGTCCGTGCGTCTGTTCATCCATGCGTCTGTTCATCCGTTCGTTTGTTCGACTGTGCGTGTTTTTGTCCAAGCGTCTGTTCGTCTGTTCATCTGTTTGCCCGAACAGAACCGTTTTCGAAATTGTTTTCGATCATACCTTTAGAAAAAAATGAAAATAAGGGTAAAATATTGGATAAAATATAAATTTGGTGAAATTGTCCGTTTTTGAAATTTTTTTTCGATCATACCTCGCTGAAATTACGAAAATAGGGTCGATAAAGAGAAACATGATTGAAATATCGGTGAATTATTTTGTTTCTTAGCTTTTTTCGATCATACCTCAATAAAATGACGAAAATAAGGTTCGACCGGGCGACTGATCGTCCGAGCGATTGTTCCTTCATGCTTCAGTTCGTCCGTGCGTCTGTTCGTCCGTGCGACTACTCGTCTGTGCGTCTATTCGTCCATGCGTCTGTTCATCCGTACATCTATTTCTCCAGACAGAACTAATTTCGAACATTTTTTTGATCATAGTTTAGAAAATAACGAACATAAGGGGGAAATAGTAGATAAAAATTGAAATTTCAGTGACAATATACATTTTCGAAACCTTTTTCTATCATACCTCCCTAAAATGACGAAAAGTTAGGGGAAAATAGATGAACTAGATTGAAATATCGGTGAATTCATTCGTTTTTTACCATATTTAGATCATACCTCAATAAAAGGACGAAAATAAGGTTCGTCCGTGCGTCTGTTCGTCCGTGAGTTTGTTCGTCCGTGCATCTGTTTGTCCGTGCGTCTGTACGCCCGTGCATCTGTTCGTTCATGCGTATGTTCGTACGAGCGTCTGTTCATCCGTGCGTCTGTTCGTCCGTGCGTGTGTTCGTCGGTGCGTCTGTTTGTCCGTGCGTCTGTACGTCCGTGCGTCTGTTTGTCCATGCGTCTGTTCGTCCGTGCGTCTGTTCGTCCGTGCGTCTGTTCGTCCGTACATCTGATTGTCTGAACAGAACCAATGTCAAACATTTTCGATCATAGCTGGAGAAAATAACGAAAATAAGAGCGAAATAATGTTTAAAAAATGAAATTTCAGTGAAATTATCCGTTTTCGAACCTTTTTTCGATCATACCTCTCTAATATGACGAAAAAAAAGGGTGAAATAGATGAACAAGATTGAAATATTGTTGAATTCATTTGTTATTTTACCTTTTTTTGATCATACCTCGATAGAATGACGAAAATAAGGTTCGTCCGTGCGTCTGTTTGTCTGTGCGCCTGTTCGTCCGTGCATCTGTTCGTCCATGCGTTTGTTCATCCGTACATCTGTTTCTCCAAACAGAACCAATTTCGAACCTTATTTGATCAAAGCTTGAGAAAATAACGAATATAAAGACAAAATAGTGGATAAAAATTGAAATTTCGGTGACAATATACATTTTTGAAACTTTTTTCAATCATACCACTCTAAAATGACGAAAAGTAAGGGATAAATAGATGAACAAGATTGAAATATGGTTGAATTCATTGGTTTTTTACCTTTTTTAGATCATACCTCGATAGAGTGACGAAAATAAAGTTCGTCCGTGCGTCTGTTCGTCCATGCGTTTGTTCGTCCGTGCATCTGTTCGTTCGTGCGTCTGTTCGTCGGAGCGTCTGTTAATCTGTGCGTCTCTTCGACAGTGCGACCGTTCTTCCATGCGTCTGTTCGTCCGAATGTCTGTTCGTCCGTTAGTCTGTCATCCGTTCGACTATTCGTCCGTGCGTCTGTTCGTTCATGCGTCTGTTCGTCCGAGCGTCTGTTCATCCGTGCGTCTGTTTGTCCGTGCGTGTGTTCGTCCGTGCGTCTGTTTGTCCGTGCGTCTGTAAGTCCGTGTGTCTGTTGTCCATGCGTCTGTTCGTCCGTGCGTCTGTTCATCCGTGCGTATGTTCATCCGTTTGTCTGTTCGTCGTGCGTCTGTTCGTCAGTGCGTCTGTTCGTCTGTGCGTCTGTTCGCCCGTGCGTCTGTTCGTCCGTGCGTCTGTTCGTCCGTACATCTGTTTGTCCGAACAGAACCAATTTCGAACATTTTTTTTGATCATAGCTCGAGAAATTAACGAGCATAAGGGCGAAATGTTGGATAAAAATTGAAATTTTGGTGACATTATCCATTTTCGCAACTTTTTTCAATCATACCTCTCTAAAATGTTTAAATACAAGGCGGAAATAAATGAACAAGAATGAAATATCGGTGAGTTCATTCGTTTTTTACCTTTTTTAGAACATAACTCGATAAAATGACGAAAATAAAGTTCGTCCTTCGTCTGTTCGTCCGTGCGTTTGTTCATCCGTGCGTCTGTTCGTCCGTGAGTCTGTTCGTCCGTGCGGATTTTTGTCCGTGCATCTCTTCGTCCGTGCGTCTGTTCGTCCGTGTGTCTGTTCGTCCGTGCGTCTGTTCGTCCGTGCGTCTGTTCGTCCGTGCGTCTGTTCGTCCGTTAGTCTGTTCGTCCTTGCGTCTGTTCATCCGTATGTCTGTTCTTCCTTGCGTCTGTTCGTCCGTGCGTCTGTTCGTATGTGCGTCTGTTCGTCCGTGCGACTTTTCTTCCGTGCGTCTGTTCGTCCGTGCGTCTGTTCGTCCGTTTGTCTGTTCGTCCATGCGTATGTTCATCCGTATGTCTGTTCGTTCTTGCGTCTGTTCGTCCGTGCGTCAGTTCATCCGTGCGTCTGTTCGTCCGTGAGTCTGTTCATCCGTGCGTGTTTTTGTCTGTGCGTCTGTTTGTCCGTGCGTCTGTTCGTCCGTGCGTCTGTTCGTCCGTGCGTCTGTTTGTCCGCGCGTCTTTTTGTCTGTGCGTCTGTTCGTTCATGCGTCTATTCGTCCGTGCATCTGTTTGTCCGTGCGTCTGTTCGTCCGTGCGTCTGTTCGTCCGTTTGTCTGTTCGTCCATACGTCTGTTCATCCGTATGTCTGGTCGTCCTTGCGTCTGTTCGTCCGTGCGTCTGTTCGTCTGTGCGTCTGTTCGTCCGTGCGACTTTCCTTCCGTGCGTCTGTTCGTCCGTGCGTCTGTTCACCTGTGCGTCTATTCGTCCGTGCGTCTGTACGTCCGTGCGTCTGTTCGTCCGTGCGTCTGTTCCTCCATGCATCTGTTCATCCGTGCGTCTGTTCGTCTGTGCGTCTGTTCGTCCATGCGTCTGTTCATCCGTGCGTCTGTTCGACCGTGCGTCTGTTCTTCCGTGCGTCTGTTCGTCCGTGCGTCTGTTCTTCCGTATGACTGTTCGTCCGTGCGTCTGTTCGAACATGCGTATGTTCATCCGTGCGTCTGTTCTTCCGTGCGTCTGTTCATCCGTATGTCTGTTCGTCCGTGCGTCTGTTCATCTGTGCGTCTGTTCATCCGTGCGACTGTTCGCCCGTGCGTCTATTCGTCCATTCGTCTGTTCGTCCGTACATCTGTTTGTCCGAACAGAACGAATTTCGAACATTTTTTTTGATCATAGCTCGAGAAATTAACGAGCATAAGGGCGAAATGTTGGATAAAAATTGAAATTTTGGTGACATTATCCATTTTCGCAACTTTTTTCAATCATACCTCTCTAAAATGTCGAAATACAAAGAGGAAATAAATGAACAAGAATGAAATATCGGTGAATTCATTCGTTTTTTACCTTTTTTAGATCATAACTCGATAAAATGACGAAAATAAAGTTCGTCCTTGCGTCTGTTCGTCCATGCGTTTGTTCGTCCGTGCATCTGTTCGTTCGTGTGGTAGTTCGTCCGAGCGTCAGTTCATCCGTGCGTCTGTTCGTCCGTGCGTCTGTTCGGCCGTGCGTCTGTTCGTCCGTGCGTCTGTTCGTCCATGCATCTGTTTATCCGTGCGTCTGTTCGTCTGTGCGTCTGTTCGTCCATGCGTCTGTTCATCCGTGCGTCTGTTTGACCGTGCGTCTGTTCTTCCGTGCGTCTGTTTGTCCGTGCGTCTGTTCTTCCGTATGTCTGTTCGTCCGTGCGTCTGTTTGTCTATGCATCTGTTCATCTGTGCGTCTCTTCGTCTGTGCGTCTGTTCGTCCATGCGTCTGTTCATCCGTGCGTCTGTTCGACCGTGCGTCTGTTCGTCCGTGCGTCTGTTTGTCCGTGCGTCTGTTCGTCCGTGCGTCTGTTCGTCCGCGCATCTGTTTGTCAGTGCGTCTGTTTGTCCGTGCGTCTGTTCGACCTTGCGTCTGTTCGTCCATGCGTCTGTTCGTCCATGCGTCTGTTAATCCGTGCGTCTGAACGACCATGCGACTGTTCGTCCGTGCGGCTGTTCGTCCGTGCGTCTGTTTGTCCGTGCGTCTATTTGTCCGTGCGTCTGATCATCCGCGCGTCTGTTTGTCCGTGCGTCCGTTCGTCCGTGCGTCTGTTCGTCCTTGCGACTGTTCGTCCGTGCGTCTGTTTGTCCATACGTCTATTCGACCGTGCGTCTGTTCGTCCATGCGTTTGTTCGTTAGTGCGTCTGTTCGTCCGTGTGTCTGTTCGTCCGTGCGTCTGCTAGCCTGTGCGTCTGTTTGTCCGTGCGTCTGTACGTCTGTAGGTCCGTTCGTCTGTGCGTCTGTTCGTCTGTGCGCCTGCTTTTCCGTGCGTTTGTTTGTCCGAACAGAACCAATTTCATAGGTGTATTCATTTTTTTACCATATTTAGATCATACCTCGATAAAATGACGAAAATAAGGTTCGTCCGTGCGTCTGTTTGTCCGTGCGTGTGTTCGTCCGTGCGTCTGTTTGTCCGTGCGTATGTACGTCCGTGTGTCTGTTGTCCATGCGTTGGTTCGTCCGTGCGTCTGTTCATCCGTGCGTCTGTTCATCCTTGCGTTTTTTCGTCCGTGCGTCTGTTTGTCTGTGCGTCGGTTCGTCCGTGCGTCTGTTCGTCCGTGCGTCTGCTCGTCCGTGCGCGTGTTCGTCCGTGCGTCTGTTTGTCCGTGCGTCTGTTTGTCCGTGCGTCTGTTTATCCATGCGTCTGTTCGTCCGTGCGTTTGTTCATCCGTGCGTCAGTTCATCAGTGCGTCTGTTCGTCCGAGCGTCTGTTCGTCCGTGCGTCTGTTCGTCCGTGCGTATGTTCGTCCGTGCGTCTGTTCATCCATGCGTCTGTTCATCCGTTCGTCTGTTCGTCTGTGCGTGTTTTTGTCCATGCGTCTGTTCGTCAAACAGATGAAGATCTGTTTGTCCGAACAGAACCGTTTTCGAAATTTTTTTCGGTCATACCTTTAGAAAATAATAAAAATAAGGGCAAAATATTGGATTAAATATAAATTTGGTGAAATTGTCCGATTTAGAAATTTTTTTCCGATCATACCTCGCTAAAATTACGAAAATAGGGGCGATTAAGAGAAACAAGATTGAAATATCGGTGAAATATTTCGTTTCATAGCTTTTTACGATAAAACCTTAAAAAAATGATTAATATAAGGTTCGACCGGGCGTCAGATCGTCAAAGCGATTTTTCTTTCATGATTCAGTTCGTATGTGCGTCTGTTCGTCCATGCGTTGGTTCATCCGTACATCTGTTTCTCCAAATAGAACCAATTTCGAACCCTATTTGATCATAGCTCGAGAAATTAACGAACATAAGGGAGAAATGTTGGATAAAAATTGAAATTTTGGTGACATTATCCATTTTCGCAACTTTTTTCAATCATACCTCTATAAAATATCGAAATAAAAGGAGGAAATAAATAAACAAGAATGAAATATCGGTGAATTCATTCGTTTTTTACCTTTTTTAGATCATAACTCGATAAAATGACGAAAATAAACTTCGTCCTTGCGTCTGTTCGTCCGTGAGTCTGATCGTCCGTGCGTGTTTTTGTCCGTGCATCTATTCGTCCTTGCGTCTGTTCGTCCGTGCGTCTGTTCGTCCGTGCGTCTGTTCGTACGTGCGTCTGTTTGTCCGTGCGTCTTTTTGTTTGTGCGTCTGTTCGTTCATGCGTCTGTTCGTCCATGCATCTGTTTGTCCGTGCGTCTTTTCGTCCGTGCGTCTGTTCGTCCGTTTGTCTGTTCGTCCATGCGTCTGTTTATCCATATGTCTGTTCGTCCTTGCGTCTGTTCGTCCGTGCGTCTGTTCGTCTGTGCGTCTGTTCGTCCATGCGACTTTTCTTCCGCACGTCTGTTCGTCCGTGCGTCTGTTCATCCGTGCGTCTGTTCGACTGTGCGTCTGTTCGTCCATGCGTCTGTTTGACCGTGCATATGTTCTTCCGTGCGTCTGTTCGTCCGTGCGTCTGTTCATCCGTATGTCTTTTCGTCCGTGCGTCTGTTCGTCCATGCGTCTGTTCATCCGTGCGTCTGTTCGACAGTGCGTCTGTTCGTCCATGCGTCTGTTCGACCGTGCGTCTGTTCGACCGTGCGTCTGTTCGTCCGTGCGTCTGTTTGTCCGTGCGTCTGTTTGTCCGTGCGTCTGTTCGTCCACGCATCTGTTTGTCCGTGCGTCTGTTTGTCCGTGCGTCTGTTCGTCCTTGCGTCTGTTCGTCCATGCGTCTGATCGTCAATGCGTCTGTTCATCCGTGCGTCTGTTCGTCCGTGCGTCTGTTCGTCCATGCGTCTGTTCATCCGTGCGTCTGTTCGTCCGTGCGTCTGTTTGTCCATGCGTTTGTTCGTTAGTGCGTCTGTTCGTCCGCGCGTCTGTTCGTCCGTGAGTCTGCTTTTCTGTGCGTCTATTTGTCCGTGCGTCTGTTCATCCGAACGTCTTTTCTTCCGTGCGTCTGTTCGTCCGTGCGTCTGTTCGTCCGTGCGTCTCTTCGTCCTTGCGTCTGTTCGTCCGTGCGTCTGTTCGTCCATGTTTCTGTTGAATCAATGCGTCTGTTCGTCCATGTGTTTTTTTGTACCTTCGTTATTTCGTCCGTGCGTCTGTTCGTCGGTGCGTCTGTTTGTTCGTGCATCTGTTCGTCCGTGGCTCTGTTCATCCGAGCGTCTATTCGTCCGTGCGTCTGTTTGTCTGTGCGACTGTTCGTCCATGTGTTTGTTCGTCCGTACATCTGATTGTCCGAACAGAACCAATGTCGAACATTTTTTGATCATACCTCTCTAATATGACAAAAAAAGGGGGAAATATATGAACAAGATTGAAATATCGTTGAATTCATTAGTTTGATACCTTTTTTAGACCAAACCTCGATAGCATGACGAAAATAAAGTTCGTCCTTGCGTCTGTTCGTCCGTGCGTTTGTTCGTCCTTGCATCTGTTCGTTCGTGTGGTAGTTCGTTCAAGCGTCAGTTCATCCGTGCGTCTGTTCGTCCGTGAGTCTGTTCGTCCGTGCGTCTGTTTGTCCGTGCGTCTGTTCGTTCGTGTGGTAGTTCGTTCGAGCGTCAGTTCATCCGTGCGTCTTTTCGTCCGTGCATCTGTTCGTCCGTGCGTCTGTTCGTCCGTGCATCTGTTCGTCCATGTTTCTGTTCGTCCGTGCGTCTATTCGTCCGTGCGTCTGTTCGTCCGTGCGTCTAATTGTCCGTGCGACTGTTTGTCCGTGCGTCTGTTTGTCCGTCCGTTTGTTCGTCTGTGCGTCTGTTTGTTCATGTGTCTGTTGGTCCGTACATCTGTATGTCCGAACACAACCGTTTTCGAAATTTTTTTTGATCATACCTTTAGGAAATAATGATAATAAGGGCGAAATATTGAATATAAATACAAATTTGGTGAAATTGTCCGTTTTTGAAACTTTTTTTCGATCATACCTCGCTAAAATTACGAAAATAATGGCAAAAAAGGGGAACAAGATTGAAATATCGGTGAATTATTTCGTTTTTTAGTATTCTTCAGTCATACCTTAATAAAATGACGAAAATTAGGTTCGTCCGTAAGTCTGATCGTGCGAGCGATTGTTCCTTCATGCTTCAGTTCGTCCGTGCGTCTGTACGTAAGTGTGACTGTTCGTCAATGCGTCCGTTCGTCCATGATAATTTTTTCCGTGCGTCTGTTCTTCCGTGCGTCTGTTCGTCCGTGCGTCTATTCATCCGAGCGACTGTTCAACCCTTCGCCTGTTCGACCCTGCATCCGTTCTTCCGTGCGTCCGTTCGTATGTGTGTATGTAAGTCCGTGCTATTTTTGTCCGTGCGTCTGTTCGTCCGTGAGTCTGTTCGTCCGTGTGTCCGTTTGTCCGTGCGTCTGTTCGTCCGTGCGTCTGTTCGTCCGTGCGTCTGTTCGTCCGTGCGTCTCTTCATCCGTGCGTCTGTTTGTCCGTGCGTCAGTTTGTCTGTGCGTCTGTTCGTTTATGCGTCTGTTCGTCCGTGCATCTGTTTGTCCGTGCGTCTGTTCGTCCGTGCGTCTGTTCGTCCGTGCGTCTGTTCGTCCATATGTCTGTTCATCCGTATGTCTGTTCGTCCGTGCGTCTGTTCTCCCGTGCGTCTGTTCGTCTGTGCGTCTGTTCGTCCGTGCGTCTTTTCTTCCGTGCGTCTGTTCGTCCGTGCGTCTGTTCGCCTGTGCGTCTGTTCGTCCGTGCGTCTGTACGTCCGTGCGTCTGTTCGTCCGTGCGTCTGTTCGTCCGTGCGTCTGTTCGTCAGTGCGTCTGTTCGTCTATGCGTCTGTTCGTCCGTGCGTCTGTTCGTTTGTGCGTCTGTTCATCCGTGCGACTGTTCGCCCGTGCGTCTGTTCATCTGTGCGTCTGTTCGTCTGTGCGTCTGTTCGTCCATGCGTCTGTTCGTCCGTACATCTGTTTGTCCGAACAGAACCAATTTCGAACATTTTTTTTGATCATAGCTCGAGAAATTAACGAGCATAAGGGCGAAATGTTGGATAAAAATTGAAATTTTAGTGACATTATCCATTTTCGCAACTTTTTTCAATCATACCTCTCTAAAATGTCGAAATACAAGGTGGAAATAAATGAACAAGAATGAAATATCGGTGAATTCATTCGTTTTTTACCTTTTTTGATCATAAATCGATAAAATGACGAAAATAAAGTTCGTCCTTGAGTCTGTTCGTCCGTGCGTTTGTTCGTCCGTGCATCTGTTCGTTCGTGTGGTAGTTCGTCCGAGCGTCAGTTCATCCTTGCGTCTGTTCGTCCGTGAGTCTGTTCTTCCGTGCGTGTTTTTGTCCGTGCATCTGTTCGTCCGTGCGTCTGTTCGTCCGTGCGTCTGTTCGTCCGTGCGTCTGTTCCTCCGTGCGTCTGTTCGTCCGTGCGTCTGTTTGTCCGTGCGTCTTTTTGTCTGTGCGTCTGTTCGTTCATGCGTCTATTCGTCCGTGCATCTGTTTGTCCGTGCGTCTGTTCGTCCGTGCGTCTGTTCGTCCGTTTGTCTGTTCGTCCATGTGACTGTTCATCCGTATGTCTGTGCGTCCTTGCGTCTGTTCGTCCGTGCGTCTGTTCGTCTGTGCGTCTGTTCGTCCGTGCGACTTTTCTTCCGTGCGTCTGTTCGTCCGTGAGTCTGTTCGCCAGTGCGTCTGTTCGTCCGTGCGTCTGTACGTCCGTGCGTCTGTTCCTCTTTGAGTCTGTTCGTCCGTGCGTCTGTTCGTCCATGCGTATGTTCTTCCGTGCGTCTGTTCGTCCGTGCGTCTGTTCTTCCGTATGACTGTTCGTCCGTGCGTCTGTTCGTCCATGCATCTGTTCATCCGTGCGTCTGTTCGTCTGTGCGTCTGTTCATCCATGCGTCTGTTCATCCGTGCGTCTGTTCAACCGTGCGTCTGTTCGTCCGTGCGTCTGTTTATCCGTGTGTCTGTTCGTCCGTGCGTCTGTTCGTCCGCGCATCTGTTTGTCCGTGCGTCTGTTTGTCCGTGCGTCTGTTCGTCCTTGCGTCTGTTCGTCCATGCGTCTGTTCGTCCATGCGTCTGTTCATCCGTGCGTCTGTTCGACCGTGCGTCTGTTCGTCCGTGCGTCTGTTCGTCCGTGCGTCTGTTCGTCCATGCGTCTGTTTGTCCGTGCGTCTGTTCGTCCGCGCATCTGTTTGTCCCTGCGTCTGTTTATTCGTGCGTCTGTTCGACCTTGCGTCTGTTCGTCCGTGCGTCTGTTCGTCCGTGCGTCTATTCATCCGAGCGACTGTTCAACCGTGCGCCTGTTCGACCCTGCTTCCGTTCTTCCGTGCGTCAGTTCGTATGTGCGTATGTACGTCCGTGCTATTTTCGTCCATGCATCTGATCATACGAGTGATTGTTCTTCCGTGCGTCTCTTCGACAGTGCGACCGTTCTTCCGTGCGTCTGTTCGTCCGAATGTCTGTTCGTCCGTTAGTCTGTCCTGTCCGTAAGTCTGTCTGTTCATGCGTCTGTTCTTCCGAGCGTCTGTTCATCCGTGCGTCTGTTTGTCCGTGCGTGTGTTCGTCCGTGCGTCTGTTTGTCCGTGCGTCTGAACGTCCGTGTGTCTGTTGTCCATGCGTCTGTTCGTCCGTGCGTCTGTTCATCCGTGCGTCTGTTCATCCGTGCGTCTGTTCGTCCGTGCGTCTGTTTGTCTGTGCGTCGGTTCTTCCGTGCGTCTGTTCGTCCGTGCGTCTGTTCGTCCACGCGTGTGTTCGTCCGTGCCTCTGTTTGTCCGTGCGTCTGTTTGTCCGTGCGTCTGTTTGTCCATGCGTCTGTTCGTCCGTGCGTCTGTTAATCCGTGCGTTAGTTCGTCCGTGCGTCTGTTCGTCCGTGCGTCTGTTCTTCCGTGCGTCTGTTCGTCCGTGCGTCTGTTCGTCCGTGCGTCTGTTCATCCATGCGTCTGTTCATCCGTTCGTCTGTTCGTCTGTGCGTGTTTTTTTTCCATGCGTCTGTTCGTCAAACAGATGAAGATCTGTTTGTCCGAACAGATCCGTTTTCGAAATTTTTTTCGGTCATACCTTTAGAAAATAATAAAAATAAGGGCAAAATATTGGATTAAATATAAATTTGGTGAAATTGTCCGATTTAGAAATTTTTTTCCGATCATACCTCGCTAAAATTACGAAAATAGGGGCGATTAAGAGAAACAAGATTGAAATATCGGTGAATTATTTCGTTTCATAGCTTTTTACGATCAAACCTTAAAAAAATAACGAATATAAGGTTCGACCTGGCGTCAGATCGTCCAAGCGATTTTTCTTTCATGATTCAGTTCGTATGTGCGTCTGTTCGTCCATGCGTTTGTTCATCCGTACATCTGTTTCTCAAAACAGAACCAATTTCGAACCTTATTTGATCATAGTTTGAGAAAATAACGAATATAATGGCGAAATAGTGGATAAAAATTGAAATTTCGGTGAAATTATCCATTTTCGAAACTTTTTTCGATCATACCTCTCTAATATGACAAAAAAAGGGGGAAATATATGAACAAGATTAAAATATCGTTGAATTCATTAGTTTGATACCTTTTTTAGACCAAACCTCGATAGGATGACGAAAATAAAGTTCGTCCTTGCGTCTGTTCGTCTGTGCGTTTGTTCGTCCATGCATCTGTTCGTTCGTGTGGTAGTTCGTTCGAGTGTCAGTTCATCCGTGCGTCTGTTCGTCCGTGAGTCTGTTCGTCCGTGCGTCTGTTTGTCCGTGCGTCTGTTCGTTCGTGTGGTAGTTCGTTCGAGCGTCAGTTCATCCGTGCGTCTGTTCGTCCGTGCATCTGTTCGTCCATGTTTCTGTTCGTCCGTGCGTCTATTCGTCCGTGCGTCTGTTCGTCCGTGCGTCTGTTTGTCCGTGCGACTGTTTCTCCGTGCATCTGTTTGTCCGTCCTTTTGTTCGTCTGTGCGTCTGTTTGTTCATGCGTCTGTTGGTCCGTACATCTGTATGTCCGAACACAACCGTTTTCGAAATTTTTTTTGATCATACCTTTAGGAAATAATGATCTTAAGGGCTAAATATTGAATATAAATACAAATTTGGTGAAATTGTCCGTTTATGAAACTTTTTTTCGATCATACCTCGCTAAAATTACGGAAATAATGGCAAAAAAGGGGAACAAGATTGAAATATCGGTGAATTATTTCGTTTTTTAGTATTCTTCCGTCATACCTTAATAAAATGACGAAAATTAGGTTCGTCCGTAAGTCTGATCGTGCGAGCGATTGTTCCTTCATGCTTCAGTTCGTCCGTGCGTCAGTTCAACCGTGTGTCTATTCATCCGAGCCACTGTTCAACCGTGTGCCTGTTCGACCCTGCTTCCGTTCTTCCGTGCGTCCGTTCGTTTGTGCGTATGTACGTCCGTGCTATTTTCGTCCATGCGTCTGATCATACGAGTGATTGTTCTTCCGTGCGTCTTTTCGAACGTGCGTCTTTTCGTCCGTGCATCATTTCGTCCTTGCGTCTGTTCGTCCGTGGGTCTGATCGTTCGTGCCAATATTCGTCCGTGCGTCTGTTCGTCCGTGCGTCTGTTCATCCATGCGTCTGTTCATCCGTTTTTCTGTTCGTCTGTGCGTGTTTTTGTCCAAGCGTCTGTTCGTCTGCTCATCTGTTTGCCCGAACAGAACCGTTTTCGAAATTGTTTTCGATCATACCTTTAGAAAATAATGAAAATAAGGGCAAAATATTGGATAAAATATAAATTTGGTGAAATTGTCCGTTTTCGAAATTTTTTTTCGATCATACCTCGCTGAAATTACGAAAATAGGGTCAATAAAGAGAAACATGATTGAAATATCGGTGAATTATTTCGTTTCTTAGCTTTTTTCGATCATACCTTAATAAAATGACGAAAATAAGGTTCGACCGGGTGACTGATCGTCCGAGCGATTGTTCCTTCATGCTTCAGTTTGTCCGTGCGTCTGTTCGTCCGTGCGACGACTCGTCTGTGCGTCTATTCGTCCATGCGTCTGTTCATCCGTACATCTATTTCTCCACACAGAACTAATTTCGAACATTTTTTTGATCATAGCTTGAGAAAATAACGAACATAAGGGCGAAATAGTAGATAAAAAATTGAAATTTCAGTGACAATATACATTTTCGAAACCTTTTTCTATCATACCTCCCTAAAATGACGAAAAGTTAGGGGAAAATAGATGAACTAGATTGAAATATCGGTGAATTCATTCGTTTTTTACCATATATAGATCATACCTCAAAAAAAGGACGAAAATAAGGTTCGTCCGTGCGTCTGTTCGTCCGTGAGTTTGTTCGTCCGTGCATCTGTTTGTCCGTGCGTCTGTACCCCCGTGCATCTGTTCGTTCATGCGTATTTCGTCCGAGCGTCTGTTCATCCGTGCGTCTGTTCGTCCGTGCGTGTGTTCGTCAGTGCGATTGTTCGTCCGTGCGTTTTTTCGTCCGTGCGTCTGTTCGTCCGTACATCTGTTTCTCCAAACAGAACCAATTTCGAACCTTATTTGATCAAAGCTTGAGAAAATAACGAATTTAAAGACGAAATAGTGGATAAAAATTGAAATTTCGGTGACAATATACATTTTCGAAACTTTTTTCAATCATACCACTCTAAAATGACGAAAAGTAAGGGATAAATAGATGAACAAGATTGAAATATCGTTGAATTCATTGGTTTTTTACCTTTTTTAGATCATACCTCGATAGCCTGACGAAAATAAAGTTCGTCCGTGCGTCTGTTCGTCCATGCGATTGTTCGTCCGTGCATCTGTTCGTTCGGGCGTCTGTTCGTCCGAGCGTCTGTTCAACCGTGCGTCTGTTCTTCCGTGCGTCTGTTCGTCCGTGCGTCTGTTCTTCCGTATGTCTGTTCGTCCGTGCGTCTGTTCGTCCATGCATCTGTTCATCCGTGCATCTGTTCGTCTGTGCGTCTGTTCGTCCATGCGTCTGTTCATCCGTGCGTCTGTTCGACCGTGCGTCTGTTCGTCCGTGCGTCTGTTTGTCCGTGCGTCTGTTCGTCCGTGCGTCTGTTCTTCCTTGCGTCTGTTCGTCCATGCGTCTGTTCGGCCATGCGTCTGTTCATCCGTGCGTCTGTTCGACCGTGCGACTGTTCGTCCGTGCGGCTGTTCGTCCGCGCGTCTGTTCGTCCGTTCGTCTGTTTGTCCGTGCGTCTGTTCGTCCGCGCATCTGTTTGTCCTTGCGTCTGTTTATCTGTGCGTCTGTTCGTCCTTGCGTCAGTTCGTCCGGGCGTCTGTTCGTCCATGCGTCTGTTCATCCGTGCGTCTATTCGTCCGTGCGTCTGTTCATCCATGCGTCTGTTCATCCGTTCGTCTGTTCGTCTGTGCGTGTTTTTGTCCATGCGTCTGTTCGTCAAACAAATGAAGATCTGTTTGTCCGAACAGAACCGTTTTCGAAATTTTTTTCGGTCATACCTTTAGAAAATAATAAAAATAAGGGCAAAATATTGGATTTAATATAAACTTGGTGAAATTGTCCGATTTAGAAATTTTATTCCGATCATACCTCGCTAAAATTACGAAAATAGGGGCGATTATGAGAAACAAGATTGAAATATCGGTGAATTATTTCGTTTCTTAGCTTTTTTCGATCATACCTTAATAAAATGACGAATATAAGGTTCGACCGGGCGTCAGATCGTCAAAGCGATTTTTCTTTCATGATTCAGTTCGTCCGTGCGTCTGTTCGTCTATGCGTTTGTTCGTCCGTGCATCTGTTCGTTCGTGCGTCTTTTCGTCCGAGCATCTGTTAATCTGTGCGTCTCTTCGACAGTGCGACCGTTCTTCCGTGCGTCTGTTCGTCCGAATGTCTGTTCGTCCGTTAGTCTGTCATCCGTTCGACTATTCGTCCGTGCGTCTGTTCGTCCGCGCTTCTGTTTGTCCGTGTGTCTGTTTGTCGGTGCGTCTGTTCGTCCTTGCGTCTGTTCGTCCATGCGTCTGTTCGTCCATGCGTCTGTTCATCCGTGCGTCTGTTCGACCGTGCGACTGTTCGTCCGTGCGGCTGTTCGTCCGTGCGTCTGTTCCTCCGTGCGTTTGTTTGTCCGTGCGTCTGTTCGTCCGCGCATCTGTTTGTCCTTGCGTCTGTTTATCCGTGCGTCTGTTCGTCCATGCGTCTGTTCATCCGTGCGTCTATTCGTCCGTGCGTCTGTTCATCCATGCGTCTGTTCATCCGTTCGTCTGTTCGTCTGTGTGTGTTTTTGTCCATGCGTCTGTTCGTCAAACAGATGAAGATCTGTTTGTCCGAACAGAACCGTTTTCGAAATTTTTTTCGGTCAAACCTTTAGAAAATAATAAAAATAAGGGCAAAATATTGGATTAAATATAAATTTGGTGAAATTGTCCGATTTAGAAATTTTTTTCCGATCATACCTCGCTAAAATTACGAAAATAGGGGCGATTAAGAGAAACAAGATTGAAATATCGGTGAATTATTTCGTTTCATAGCTTTTTACGATCAAACCTTAAAAAAATGACCAATATAAGGTTCGACCGGGCGTCAGATCGTCCAAGCGATTTTTCTTTTTTGATTCAGTTCGTCCGTGCGTCTGTTCGTCCGTGCGACTACTCGTCTGTGCGTCTATTCGTCCATGCGTCTGTTCTTCCGTACATCTATTTCTCCACATAGAACTAATTTCGAACATTTTTTTGATCATAGCTTGAGAAAATAACGAACATAAGGGCGAAATAGTAGATAAAAATTGATTTTTCTTTTTTGATTCAGTTCGTATGTGCCCCTGTTCGTCCATGCGTTTGTTCATCCGTACATCTGTTTCTCCAAACAGAACCAATTTTGAACCTTATTTGATCATAGTTTGAGAAAATAACGAATATAATGGCGAAATATTGGATAAAAATTGAAATTTCGGTGACAATATAAATTTTCGAAACTTTTTTCAATCATACATCTCTAAAATAACGAAAAGTAAGGGATAAATAGATGATCAAGATTGAAATATCGGTGTATTAATTTTTTTACCATATTTAGATCATACCTCGATAAAATGACGAAAATAAAGTTCGTCCTTGCGTCTGTTCGTCCGTAAGTCTGTTCGTTCTTGTGTCAGTTCGTCCGGGCGTCAGTTCACCGTGCGTCTGTTCGTCCGTGAGTCTGTCCGTCCGTGCGTCTGTTCGTCCGTACGTCTGTTCGTCCGTGCGTCTGTTCGTCCGTGCGTCTGTTCGTCCGTGCGTCTGTTCGTCCGTGCGTCTGTTCATCAGTGCGTCTGTTTGTCCGTGCGTCTGTTTGTCTGTGCGTCTGTTCGTCCATGCGTCTGTTCGTCCGTGCATCTGTTTGTCCGTGCGTCTGTTCGTCCGTGCGTCTGTTCGTCCGTGCGTCTGTTCGTCCGTGCGTCTGTTCGTCCGTGCGTCTGTTCGTCTGTGCGTCTGTTCGTCCGTGCGTCTTTTCTTCCGTGCGTCTGTTCGTCCGTGCGTCTGTTCGCCTGTGCGTCTGTTCGTCCGTGCGTCTGTACGTCCGTGCGTCTGTTCGTCCGTGCGTCTGTTCGTCCGTGCGTCTGTTCGTCCATGCGTATGTTCATCCGTGCGTCTGTTCATCCGTATGTCTGTTCGTCCGTGCGTCTGTTCGTCAGTGCGTCTGTTCGTCTATGCGTCTGTTCGTCCGTGCGTCTGTTCGTTTGTGCGTCTGTTCATCCGTGCGACTGTTCGCCCGTGCGTCTGTTCATCTGTGCGTCTGTTCGTCTGTGCGTCTGTTCGTCCGTACATCTGTTTGTCCGAACAGAACCAATTTCGAACATTTTTTTTGATCATAGCTCGAGAAATTAACGAGCATAAGGGCGAAATGTTGGATAAAAATTGAAATTTTAGTGACATTATCCATTTTCGCAACTTTTTTCAATCATACCTCTCTAAAATGTCGAAATACAAGGTGGAAATAAATGAACAAGAATGAAATATCGGTGAATTCATTCGTTTTTTACCTTTTTTGATCATAAATCGATAAAATGACGAAAATAAAGTTCGTCCTTGAGTCTGTTCGTCCGTGCGTTTGTTCGTCCGTGCATCTGTTCGTTCGTGTGGTAGTTCGTCCGAGCGTCAGTTCATCCGTGCGTCTGTTCGTCCGTGAGTCTGTTCTTCCGTGCGTGTTTTTGTCCGTGCATCTGTTCGTCCGTGCGTCTGTTCCTCCGTGCGTCTGTTCGTCCGTGCGTCTGTTTGTCCGTGCGTCTTTTTGTCTGTGCGTCTGTTCGTTCATGCGTCTATTCGTCCGTGCATCTGTTTGTCCGTGCGTCTGTTCGTCCGTGCGTCTGTTCGTCCGTTTGTCTGTTCGTCCATGTGACTGTTCATCCGTATGTCTGTGCGTCCTTGCGTCTGTTCGTCCGTGCGTCTGTTCGTCTGTGCGTCTGTTCGTCCGTGCGACTTTTCTTCCGTGCGTCTGTTCGTCCGTGAGTCTGTTCGCCAGTGCGTCTGTTCGTCCGTGCGTCTGTACGTCCGTGCGTCTGTTCCTCTTTGAGTCTGTTCGTCCGTGCGTCTGTTCGTCCATGCGTATGTTCTTCCGTGCGTCTGTTCGTCCGTGCGTCTGTTCTTCCGTATGACTGTTCGTCGTGCGTCTGTTCGTCCATGCATCTGTTCATCCGTGCGTCTGTTCGTCTGTGCGTCTGTTCATCCATGCGTCTGTTCATCCGTGCGTCTGTTCAACCGTGCGTCTGTTCGTCCGTGCGTCTGTTTATCCGTGTGTCTGTTCGTCCGTGCGTCTGTTCGTCCGCGCATCTGTTTGTCCGTGCGTCTGTTTGTCCGTGCGTCTGTTCGTCCTTGCGTCTGTTCGTCCATGCGTCTGTTCGTCCATGCGTCTGTTCATCCGTGCGTCTGTTCGACCGTGCGTCTGTTCGTCCGTGCGTCTGTTCGTCCGTGCGTCTGTTCGTCCATGCGTCTGTTTGTCCGTGCGTCTGTTCGTCCGCGCATCTGTTTGTCCCTGCGTCTGTTTATTCGTGCGTCTGTTCGACCTTGCGTCTGTTCGTCCGTGCGTCTGTTCGTCCGTGCGTCTATTCATCCGAGCGACTGTTCAACCGTGCGCCTGTTCGACCCTGCTTCCGTTCTTCCGTGCGTCAGTTCGTATGTGCGTATGTACGTCCGTGCTATTTTCGTCCATGCATCTGATCATACGAGTGATTGTTCTTCCGTGCGTCTCTTCGACAGTGCGACCGTTCTTCCGTGCGTCTGTTCGTCCGAATGTCTGTTCGTCCGTTAGTCTGTCCTGTCCGTAAGTCTGTCTGTTCATGCGTCTGTTCTTCCGAGCGTCTGTTCATCCGTGCGTCTGTTTGTCCGTGCGTGTGTTCGTCCGTGCGTCTGTTTGTCCGTGCGTCTGAACGTCCGTGTGTCTGTTGTCCATGCGTCTGTTCGTCCGTGCGTCTGTTCATCCGTGCGTCTGTTCATCCGTGCGTCTGTTCGTCCGTGCGTCTGTTTGTCTGTGCGTCGGTTCTTCCGTGCGTCTGTTCGTCCGTGCGTCTGTTCGTCCACGCGTGTGTTCGTCCGTGCCTCTGTTTGTCCGTGCGTCTGTTTGTCCGTGCGTCTGTTTGTCCATGCGTCTGTTCGTCCGTGCGTCTGTTAATCCGTGCGTTAGTTCGTCCGTGCGTCTGTTCGTCCGTGCGTCTGTTCTTCCGTGCGTCTGTTCGTCCGTGCGTCTGTTCGTCCGTGCGTCTGTTCATCCATGCGTCTGTTCATCCGTTCGTCTGTTCGTCTGTGCGTGTTTTTTTTCCATGCGTCTGTTCGTCAAACAGATGAAGATCTGTTTGTCCGAACAGATCCGTTTTCGAAATTTTTTTCGGTCATACCTTTAGAAAATAATAAAAATAAGGGCAAAATATTGGATTAAATATAAATTTGGTGAAATTGTCCGATTTAGAAATTTTTTTCCGATCATACCTCGCTAAAATTACGAAAATAGGGGCGATTAAGAGAAACAAGATTGAAATATCGGTGAATTATTTCGTTTCATAGCTTTTTACGATCAAACCTTAAAAAAATAACGAATATAAGGTTCGACCTGGCGTCAGATCGTCCAAGCGATTTTTCTTTCATGATTCAGTTCGTATGTGCGTCTGTTCGTCCATGCGTTTGTTCATCCGTACATCTGTTTCTCAAAACAGAACCAATTTCGAACCTTATTTGATCATAGTTTGAGAAAATAACGAATATAATGGCGAAATAGTGGATAAAAATTGAAATTTCGGTGAAATTATCCATTTTCGAAACTTTTTTCGATCATACCTCTCTAATATGACAAAAAAAGGGGGAAATATATGAACAAGATTAAAATATCGTTGAATTCATTAGTTTGATACCTTTTTTAGACCAAACCTCGATAGGATGACGAAAATAAAGTTCGTCCTTGCGTCTGTTCGTCTGTGCGTTTGTTCGTCCATGCATCTGTTCGTTCGTGTGGTAGTTCGTTCGAGTGTCAGTTCATCCGTGCGTCTGTTCGTCCGTGAGTCTGTTCGTCCGTGCGTCTGTTTGTCCGTGCGTCTGTTCGTTCGTGTGGTAGTTCGTTCGAGCGTCAGTTCATCCGTGCGTCTGTTCGTCCGTGCATCTGTTCGTCCATGTTTCTGTTCGTCCGTGCGTCTATTCGTCCGTGCGTCTGTTCGTCCGTGCGTCTGTTTGTCCGTGCGACTGTTTCTCCGTGCATCTGTTTGTCCGTCCTTTTGTTCGTCTGTGCGTCTGTTTGTTCATGCGTCTGTTGGTCCGTACATCTGTATGTCCGAACACAACCGTTTTCGAAATTTTTTTTGATCATACCTTTAGGAAATAATGATCTTAAGGGCTAAATATTGAATATAAATACAAATTTGGTGAAATTGTCCGTTTATGAAACTTTTTTTCGATCATACCTCGCTAAAATTACGGAAATAATGGCAAAAAAGGGGAACAAGATTGAAATATCGGTGAATTATTTCGTTTTTTAGTATTCTTCCGTCATACCTTAATAAAATGACGAAAATTAGGTTCGTCCGTAAGTCTGATCGTGCGAGCGATTGTTCCTTCATGCTTCAGTTCGTCCGTGCGTCAGTTCAACCGTGTGTCTATTCATCCGAGCCACTGTTCAACCGTGTGCCTGTTCGACCCTGCTTCCGTTCTTCCGTGCGTCCGTTCGTTTGTGCGTATGTACGTCCGTGCTATTTTCGTCCATGCGTCTGATCATACGAGTGATTGTTCTTCCGTGCGTCTTTTCGAACGTGCGTCTTTTCGTCCGTGCATCATTTCGTCCTTGCGTCTGTTCGTCCGTGGGTCTGATCGTTCGTGCCAATATTCGTCCGTGCGTCTGTTCGTCCGTGCGTCTGTTCATCCATGCGTCTGTTCATCCGTTTTTCTGTTCGTCTGTGCGTGTTTTTGTCCAAGCGTCTGTTCGTCTGCTCATCTGTTTGCCCGAACAGAACCGTTTTCGAAATTGTTTTCGATCATACCTTTAGAAAATAATGAAAATAAGGGCAAAATATTGGATAAAATATAAATTTGGTGAAATTGTCCGTTTTCGAAATTTTTTTTCGATCATACCTCGCTGAAATTACGAAAATAGGGTCAATAAAGAGAAACATGATTGAAATATCGGTGAATTATTTCGTTTCTTAGCTTTTTTCGATCATACCTTAATAAAATGACGAAAATAAGGTTCGACCGGGTGACTGATCGTCCGAGCGATTGTTCCTTCATGCTTCAGTTTGTCCGTGCGTCTGTTCGTCCGTGCGACGACTCGTCTGTGCGTCTATTCGTCCATGCGTCTGTTCATCCGTACATCTATTTCTCCACACAGAACTAATTTCGAACATTTTTTTGATCATAGCTTGAGAAAATAACGAACATAAGGGCGAAATAGTAGATAAAAAATTGAAATTTCAGTGACAATATACATTTTCGAAACCTTTTTCTATCATACCTCCCTAAAATGACGAAAAGTTAGGGGAAAATAGATGAACTAGATTGAAATATCGGTGAATTCATTCGTTTTTTACCATATATAGATCATACCTCAAAAAAAGGACGAAAATAAGGTTCGTCCGTGCGTCTGTTCGTCCGTGAGTTTGTTCGTCCGTGCATCTGTTTGTCCGTGCGTCTGTACCCCCGTGCATCTGTTCGTTCATGCGTATTTCGTCCGAGCGTCTGTTCATCCGTGCGTCTGTTCGTCCGTGCGTGTGTTCGTCAGTGCGATTGTTCGTCCGTGCGTTTTTTCGTCCGTGCGTCTGTTCGTCCGTACATCTGTTTCTCCAAACAGAACCAATTTCGAACCTTATTTGATCAAAGCTTGAGAAAATAACGAATTTAAAGACGAAATAGTGGATAAAAATTGAAATTTCGGTGACAATATACATTTTCGAAACTTTTTTCAATCATACCACTCTAAAATGACGAAAAGTAAGGGATAAATAGATGAACAAGATTAAAATATCGTTGAATTCATTGGTTTTTTACCTTTTTTAGATCATACCTCGATAGCCTGACGAAAATAAAGTTCGTCCGTGCGTCTGTTCGTCCATGCGATTGTTCGTCCGTGCATCTGTTCGTTCGGGCGTCTGTTCGTCCGAGCGTCTGTTCAACCGTGCGTCTGTTCTTCCGTGCGTCTGTTCGTCCGTGCGTCTGTTCTTCCGTATGTCTGTTCGTCCGTGCGTCTGTTCGTCCATGCATCTGTTCATCCGTGCATCTGTTCGTCTGTGCGTCTGTTCGTCCATGCGTCTGTTCATCCGTGCGTCTGTTCGACCGTGCGTCTGTTCGTCCGTGCGTCTGTTTGTCCGTGCGTCTGTTCGTCCGTGCGTCTGTTCTTCCTTGCGTCTGTTCGTCCATGCGTCTGTTCGGCCATGCGTCTGTTCATCCGTGCGTCTGTTCGACCGTGCGACTGTTCGTCCGTGCGGCTGTTCGTCCGCGCGTCTGTTCGTCCGTTCGTCTGTTTGTCCGTGCGTCTGTTCGTCCGCGCATCTGTTTGTCCTTGCGTCTGTTTATCTGTGCGTCTGTTCGTCCTTGCGTCAGTTCGTCCGTGCGTCTGTTCGTCCATGCGTCTGTTCATCCGTGCGTCTATTCGTCCGTGCGTCTGTTCATCCATGCGTCTGTTCATCCGTTCGTCTGTTCGTCTGTGCGTGTTTTTGTCCATGCGTCTGTTCGTCAAACAAATGAAGATCTGTTTGTCCGAACAGAACCGTTTTCGAAATTTTTTTCGGTCATACCTTTAGAAAATAATAAAAATAAGGGCAAAATATTGGATTTAATATAAACTTGGTGAAATTGTCCGATTTAGAAATTTTATTCCGATCATACCTCGCTAAAATTACGAAAATAGGGGCGATTATGAGAAACAAGATTGAAATATCGGTGAATTATTTCGTTTCTTAGCTTTTTTCGATCATACCTTAATAAAATGACGAATATAAGGTTCGACCGGGCGTCAGATCGTCAAAGCGATTTTTCTTTCATGATTCAGTTCGTCCGTGCGTCTGTTCGTCTATGCGTTTGTTCGTCCGTGCATCTGTTCGTTCGTGCGTCTTTTCGTCCGAGCATCTGTTAATCTGTGCGTCTCTTCGACAGTGCGACCGTTCTTCCGTGCGTCTGTTCGTCCGAATGTCTGTTCGTCCGTTAGTCTGTCATCCGTTCGACTATTCGTCCGTGCGTTTGTTCGTTCATGCGACTGTTCGTAGAGCGTCTGTTCATCCGTGCGTCTGTTTGTCCGTGCGAGTGTTCGTCCGTGCGTCTGTTCGTCCGCGCTTCTGTTTGTCCGTGTGTCTGTTTGTCGGTGCGTCTGTTCGTCCTTGCGTCTGTTCGTCCATGCGTCTGTTCGTCCATGCGTCTGTTCATCCGTGCGTCTGTTCGACCGTGCGACTGTTCGTCCGTGCGGCTGTTCGTCCGTGCGTCTGTTCCTCCGTGCGTTTGTTTGTCCGTGCGTCTGTTCGTCCGCGCATCTGTTTGTCCTTGCGTCTGTTTATCCGTGCGTCTGTTCGTCCATGCGTCTGTTCATCCGTGCGTCTATTCGTCCGTGCGTCTGTTCATCCATGCGTCTGTTCATCCGTTCGTCTGTTCGTCTGTGTGTGTTTTTGTCCATGCGTCTGTTCGTCAAACAGATGAAGATCTGTTTGTCCGAACAGAACCGTTTTCGAAATTTTTTTCGGTCAAACCTTTAGAAAATAATAAAAATAAGGGCAAAATATTGGATTAAATATAAATTTGGTGAAATTGTCCGATTTAGAAATTTTTTTCCGATCATACCTCGCTAAAATTACGAAAATAGGGGCGATTAAGAGAAACAAGATTGAAATATCGGTGAATTATTTCGTTTCATAGCTTTTTACGATCAAACCTTAAAAAAATGACCAATATAAGGTTCGACCGGGCGTCAGATCGTCCAAGCGATTTTTCTTTTTTGATTCAGTTCGTCCGTGCGTCTGTTCGTCCGTGCGACTACTCGTCTGTGCGTCTATTCGTCCATGCGTCTGTTCTTCCGTACATCTATTTCTCCACATAGAACTAATTTCGAACATTTTTTTGATCATAGCTTGAGAAAATAACGAACATAAGGGCGAAATAGTAGATAAAAATTGATTTTTCTTTTTTGATTCAGTTCGTATGTGCCCCTGTTCGTCCATGCGTTTGTTCATCCGTACATCTGTTTCTCCAAACAGAACCAATTTTGAACCTTATTTGATCATAGTTTGAGAAAATAACGAATATAATGGCGAAATATTGGATAAAAATTGAAATTTCGGTGACAATATAAATTTTCGAAACTTTTTTCAATCATACATCTCTAAAATAACGAAAAGTAAGGGATAAATAGATGATCAAGATTGAAATATCGGTGTATTCATTTTTTTACCATATTTAGATCATACCTCGATAAAATGACGAAAATAAAGTTCGTCCTTGCGTCTGTTCGTCCGTAAGTCTGTTCGTTCTTGTGTCAGTTCGTCCGGGCGTCAGTTCACCGTGCGTCTGTTCGTCCGTGAGTCTGTCCGTCCGTGCGTCTGTTTGTCCGTGCGTCTGTTCGTACGTGCGTCTGTTCGTCCGTGCGTCTGTTCGTCCGTGCGTCTCTTCATCCGTGCGTCTGTTTGTCCGTGCGTCAGTTTGTCTGTGCGTCTGTTCGTTTATGCGTCTGTTCGTCCGTGCATCTGTTTGTCCGTGCGTCTGTTCGTCCGTGCGTCTGTTCGTCCGTGCGTCTGTTCGTCCATATGTCTGTTCATCCGTATGTCTGTTCGTCCGTGCGTCTGTTCTCCCGTGCGTCTGTTCGTCTGTGCGTCTGTTCGTCCGTGCGTCTTTTCTTCCGTGCGTCTGTTCGTCCGTGCGTCTGTTCGCCTGTGCGTCTGTTCGTCCGTGCGTCTGTACGTCCGTGCGTCTGTTCGTCCGTGCGTCTGTTCGTCCGTGCGTCTGTTCGTCCATGCGTATGTTCATCCGTGCGTCTGTTCATCCGTATGTCTGTTCGTCCGTGCGTCTGTTCGTCAGTGCGTCTGTTCGTCTATGCGTCTGTTCGTCCGTGCGTCTGTTCGTTTGTGCGTCTGTTCATCCGTGCGACTGTTCGCCCGTGCGTCTGTTCATCTGTGCGTCTGTTCGTCTGTGCGTCTGTTCGTCCATGCGTCTGTTCGTCCGTGCGTCTGTTCGTCCGTGCGTCTGTTCGTCCGTGCGTCTGTTCATCAGTGCGTCTGTTTGTCCGTGCGTCTGTTTGTCTGTGCGTCTGTTCGTCCATGCGTCTGTTCGTCCGTGCGTCTGTTCGTCCATGCATCTGTTCATCCGTGGGTCTGTTCGTCTGTGCGTCTGTTCGTCCATGCGTCTGTTCATCCGTGCGTCTGTTCGACCGTGCGTCTGTTCGTCCGTGCGTCAGTTCATCCGTGCGTCTGTTCGTTCGTGTGACAGTTCGTCCGAGCGTCAGTTCATCCGTGCGTCTGTTCGTCCGTGAGTCTGTTCGTCCGTGCGTCTGTTTGTCCGTACGTCTGTTCGTCCGTGCGTCTGTTCGTCCGTGCGTCTGTTCGTCCGTGCGTCTGTTCGTCCGTGCGTCTGTTCATCAGTGCGTCTGTTTGTCCGTGCGTCTGTTTGTCTGTGCGTCTGTTCGTCCATGCGTCTGTTCGTCCGTGCATCTGTTTGTCCGTGCGTCTGTTCGTCCGTGCGTCTGTTTGTCCGTGCGTCTGTTCGTCCGTGCGTCTGTTCGTCCGTTTGTCTGTTCGTCCATACGTCTGTTCATCCGTATGTCTTTTCGTCCTTGCGTCTGTTCGTCCGTGTGTCTGTTCGTCCGTGCGTCTGTTGGTCCGTGCGTGTGTTCGTCCGTGCATCTGTTTGTCCGTGCGTCTGTTCGTCCGTGCGTCTGTTCGTCCGTGCGTCTGTTCGTCCATGCGTCAGTTCATCCGTATGTCTGTTCGTCCGTGCGTCTGTTCGTCCGTGCGTCTGTTCGTCCGTGCGTCTGTTCGTCTTTGCGTCTGTTCGTCCGTGCGTCTTTTCTTCCGTGCGTCTGTTCGTCCGTGCGTCTGTTCATCCATGCGTCTGTTCATCCGTTCGTCTGTTCGTCTGTGCGTGTTTTTTTTCCATGCGTCTGTTCATCAAACAGATGAAGATCTGTTTGTCCGAACAGATCCGTTTTCGAAATTTTTTTCGGTCATACCTTTAGAAAATAATAAAAATAAGGGCAAAATATTGGATTAAATATAAATTTGGTGGAATTGTCCGATTTAGAAATTTTTTTCCGATCATACCTCGCTAAAATTACGAAAATAGGGGCGATTAAGAGAAACAAGATTGAAATATCGGTGAATTATTTCGTTTCATAGCTTTTTACGATCAAACCTTAAAAAAATAACGAATATAAGGTTCGACCGGGCGTCAGATCGTCCAAGCGATTTTTCTTTCATGATTCAGTTCGTATGTGCGTCTGTTCGTCCATGCGTTTGTTCATCCGTACATCTGTTTCTCAAAACAGAACCAATTTCGAACCTTATTTGATCATAGTTTGAGAAAATAACGAATATAATGGCGAAATAGTGGATAAAAATTGAAATTTCGGTGAAATTATCCATTTTCGAAACTTTTTTCGATCATACCTCTCTAATATGACAAAAAAAGGGGGAAATATATGAACAAGATTAAAATATCGTTGAATTCATTAGTTTGATACCTTTTTTAGACCAAACCTCGATAGGATGACGAAAATAAAGTTCGTCCTTGCGTCTGTTCGTCTGTGCGTTTGTTCGTCCATGCATCTGTTCGTTCGTGTGGTAGTTCGTTCGAGTGTCAGTTCATCCGTGCGTCTGTTCGTCCGTGAGTCTGTTCGTCCGTGCGTCTGTTTGTCCGTGCGTCTGTTCGTTCGTGTGGTAGTTCGTTCGAGCGTCAGTTCATCCGTGCGTCTGTTCGTCCGTGCATCTGTTCGTCCATGTTTCTGTTCGTCCGTGCGTCTATTCGTCCGTGCGTCTGTTCGTCCGTGCGTCTGTTTGTCCGTGCGACTGTTTCTCCGTGCATCTGTTTGTCCGTCCTTTTGTTCGTCTGTGCGTCTGTTTGTTCATGCGTCTGTTGGTCCGTACATCTGTATGTCCGAACACAACCGTTTTCGAAATTTTTTTTGATCATACCTTTAGGAAATAATGATCTTAAGGGCTAAATATTGAATATAAATACAAATTTGGTGAAATTGTCCGTTTATGAAACTTTTTTTCGATCATACCTCGCTAAAATTACGGAAATAATGGCAAAAAAGGGGAACAAGATTGAAATATCGGTGAATTATTTCGTTTTTTAGTATTCTTCCGTCATACCTTAATAAAATGACGAAAATTAGGTTCGTCCGTAAGTCTGATCGTGCGAGCGATTGTTCCTTCATGCTTCAGTTCGTCCGTGCGTCAGTTCAACCGTGTGTCTATTCATCCGAGCCACTGTTCAACCGTGTGCCTGTTCGACCCTGCTTCCGTTCTTCCGTGCGTCCGTTCGTTTGTGCGTATGTACGTCCGTGCTATTTTCGTCCATGCGTCTGATCATACGAGTGATTGTTCTTCCGTGCGTCTTTTCGAACGTGCGTCTTTTCGTCCGTGCATCATTTCGTCCTTGCGTCTGTTCGTCCGTGGGTCTGATCGTTCGTGCCAATATTCGTCCGTGCGTCTGTTCGTCCGTGCGTCTGTTCATCCATGCGTCTGTTCATCCGTTTTTCTGTTCGTCTGTGCGTGTTTTTGTCCAAGCGTCTGTTCGTCTGCTCATCTGTTTGCCCAAACAGAACCGTTTTCGAAATTGTTTTCGATCATACCTTTAGAAAATAATGAAAATAAGGGCAAAATATTGGATAAAATATAAATTTGGTGAAATTGTCCGTTTTCGAAATTTTTTTTCGATCATACCTCGCTGAAATTACGAAAATAGGGTCAATAAAGAGAAACATGATTGAAATATCGGTGAATTATTTCGTTTCTTAGCTTTTTTCGATCATACCTTAATAAAATGACGAAAATAAGGTTCGACCGGGTGACTGATCGTCCGAGCGATTGTTCCTTCATGCTTCAGTTTGTCCGTGCGTCTGTTCGTCCGTGCGACGACTCGTCTGTGCGTCTATTCGTCCATGCGTCTGTTCATCCGTACATCTATTTCTCCACACAGAACTAATTTCGAACATTTTTTTGATCATAGCTTGAGAAAATAACGAACATAAGGGCGAAATAGTAGATAAAAAATTAAAATTTCAGTGACAATATACATTTTCAAAACCTTTTTCTATCATACCTCCCTAAAATGACGAAAAGTTAGGGGAAAATAGATGAACTAGATTGAAATATCGGTGAATTCATTCGTTTTTTACCATATATAGATCATACCTCAAAAAAAGGACGAAAATAAGGTTCGTCCGTGCGTCTGTTCGTCCGTGAGTTTGTTCGTCCGTGCATCTGTTTGTCCGTGCGTCTGTACCCCCGTGCATCTGTTCGTTCATGCGTATTTCGTCCGAGCGTCTGTTCATCCGTGCGTCTGTTCGTCCGTGCGTGTGTTCGTCAGTGCGATTGTTCGTCCGTGCGTTTTTTCGTCCGTGCGTCTGTTCGTCCGTACATCTGTTTCTCCAAACAGAACCAATTTCGAACCTTATTTGATCAAAGCTTGAGAAAATAACGAATATAAAGACGAAATAGTGGATAAAAATTGAAATTTCGGTGACAATATACATTTTCGAAACTTTTTTCAATCATACCACTCTAAAATGACGAGAAGTAAGGGATAAATAGATGAACAAGATTGAAATATCGTTGAATTCATTGGTTTTTTACCTTTTTTAGATCATACCTCGATAGCCTGACGAAAATAAAGTTCGTCCTTGCGTCTGTTCGTCCGTGCGTTTGTTCATCCATGCGTCTGTTCGTCCGTGAGTCTGTTCGTCCGTGCGTATTTTTGTCCGTGCATCTGTTCGTCCGTGCGTCTGTTCGTCCATGCGTCTGTTCATCCGTATGTCTGTTCGTCCTTGCGTCTGTTCGTCCGTGCGTCTGTTCGTCTGTGCGTCTGTTCGTCCGTGCGACTTTTCTTCCGTACGTCTGTTCGTCCGTGCGTCTGTTCGTCCGTGCGTCTGTTCGTCCGTGCGTCTATTCGTCCGTTTGTCTGTTCGTCCATGCGTCTGTTCATCCGTATGTCTGTTCGTTCTTGTGTCTGTTCGTCTGTGCGTCAGTTCATCCGTGCGTCTGTTCGTCCGTGAGTCTGTTCATCCGTGCGTGTTTTTGTCCGTGCGTCTGTTAGTCCGTTCGTCTGTTCGTCCGTGCGTCTTTTCGTCCGTGCGTCTGTTTGTCCGTGCGTCTTTTTGTCGGTGCGTCTGTTCGTTCATGCGTCTATTCGTCCGTGCATCTGTTTGTCCGTGCGTCTGTTCGTCCGTGCGTCTGTTCGTCCGTTTGTCTGTTCGTCCATACGTCTGTTCATCCGTATGTCTGTTCGTCCTTGCGTCTGTTCGTCCGTGCGTCTGTTCACCTGTGCGTCTATTCGTCCGTGCGTCTGTACGTCCATGCGTCTGTTTGTCCGTGAGTCTGTTCGTTTGTGCGTCTGTTCGTCCGTGTATCTGTTCGTTCGTGCGTCTGTTCGTCCGAGCATCTGTTAATCTGTGCGTCTCTTCGACAGTGCGACCGTTCTTCCGAGCGTCTATTCGTCCGAATGTCTGTTCGTCCGTTAGTCTGTCATCCGTTCGACTATTCGTCCGTGCGTCTGTTCGTTCATGCGTCTGTTCGTCCGAGCGTCTGTTCATCCGTGCGTCTGTTTGTCCGTGCGTGTGTTCGTCCGTGCGTCTGTTTGTCCGTGCGTCTGTACGTCCGTGTGTCTGTTGTCCATGCGTCTGTTCGTCCGTGCGTCTGTTCATCCGTGCGTATGTTCATCCGTGCGTCTGTTCGTCCGTGCGTCTGTTTGTCTGTGCGTCGGTTCGTCCGTACGTCTGTTCGTCCGTGCGTCTGTTGGTCCGTGCGTGTGTTCGTCCGTGCATCTGTTTGTCCGTGCGTCTGTTCGTCCGTGCGTCTGTTCGTCCGTGCGTCTGTTCGTCCATGCGTCTGTTCATCCGTATGTCTGTTCGTCCGTGCGTCTGTTCGTCCGTGTGTCTGTTCGTCTGTGCGTCTGTTCGTCCGTGCGTCTTTTCTTCCGTGCGTCAATTCGTCCGTGCGTCTGTTTGCCTGTGCGTCTGTTCGTCCGTGCGTCTGTACGTCCGAGCGTCTGTTCGTCCGTGCGTCTGTTCGTCCGTGCGTCTGTTCGTCCATGCGTATGTTCATCCGTGCGTCTGTTCTTCCGTGCGTCTGTTCATCCGTATGACTGTTCGTCCGTGCGTCTGTTCGTCCGTGCGTCTGTTCGTCCGTGCGTCTGTTCATCCATGCGCCTGTTCATCCGTTCGTCTGTTCGTCTGTGCGTGTTTTTGTCCATGCGTCTGTTTGTCAAACAGATGAACATCTTTTTGTCCGTACAGAACCGTTTTCGAAATTTTTTTCGGTCATACCTTTAGAAAATAATAAAAATAAGGGCAAAATATTGGATTAAATATATATTTGGTGAAATTGTCCGATTTAGAAATTTTTTTCCGATCATACCTCGCTAAAATTACGAAAATAGGGGCGATTAAGAGAAACAAGATTGAAATATCGGTGAATTATTTCGTTTCATAGCTTTTTACGATCAAACCTTAAAAAAATGACGAATAAAAGTTTCGACCGGGCGTCAGATCGTCCAAGCGATTTTTCTTTCATGATTCAGTTCGTATGTGCGTCTGTTCGTCCATGCGTTTTTTCATCCATACATCTGTTTCACCAAACAGAACCAATTTCGAACCTTATTTAATCATAGTTTGAGAAAATAACGAATATAATGGCGAAATATTGGATAAAAATTGAAATTTCGGTGACAATATACATTTCCGAAACTTTTTTCTATCATACATCTCTAAAATAACGAAAAGTAAGGGATAAATAGATGATCAAGATTGAAATATCGGTGTATTCATTTTTTTTACCATATTTAGATCATACCTCGATAAAATGACGAAAATAAGGTTCGTCCGTGCGTCTGTTCGTCCGTGCGTCTGTTCGTCCGTGCATCTGTTCGTTCGTGTGACAGTTCGTCCGAGCGTCAGTTCATCCGTGCGTCTGTTCGTCCGTGAGTCTGTTCGTCCGTGCGTCTGTTTGTCCGTACGTCTGTTCGTCCGTGCGTCTGTTCGTCCGTGCGTCTGTTCGTCCGTGCGTCTGTTCGTCCGTGCGTCTGTTCATCAGTGCGTCTGTTTGTCCGTGCGTCTGTTTGTCTGTGCGTCTGTTCGTCCATGCGTCTGTTCGTCCGTGCATCTGTTTGTCCGTGCGTCTGTTCGACCGTGCGTCTGTTCTTCCGTGCGTCTGTTCGTCCGTGCGTCTGTTCTTCCGTATGACTGTTCGTCCGTGCGTCTGTTCGTCCATGCGTATGTTCATCCGTGCGTCTGTTCTTCCGTGCGTCTGTTCATCCGTATGTCTGTTCGTCCGTGCGTCTGTTCATCTGTGCGTCTGTTCATCCGTGCGACTGTTCGCCCGTGCGTCTATTCGTCCATTCGTCTGTTCGTCCGTACATCTGTTTGTCCGAACAGAACGAATTTCGAACATTTTTTTTGATCATAGCTCGAGAAATTAACGAGCATAAGGGCGAAATGTTGGATAAAAATTGAAATTTTGGTGACATTATCCATTTTCGCAACTTTTTTCAATCATACCTCTCTAAAATGTCGAAATACAAAGAGGAAATAAATGAACAAGAATGAAATATCGGTGAATTCATTCGTTTTTTTACCTTTTTTAGATCATAACTCGATAAAATGACGAAAATAAAGTTCGTCCTTGCGTCTGTTCGTCCGTGCGTTTGTTCGTCCGTGCATCTGTTCGTTCGTGTGGTAGTTCCTCCGAGCGTCAGTTCATCCGTGCGTCTGTTCGTCCGTGAGTCTGTTCGTCCGTGCGTGCTTTTGTCCGTATATCTGTTCGTCCGTGCGTCTGTTCGTCCGTGCGTCTGATCGTCCGTGCGACTGTTCGTCCGTAAGTCTGTTTGTCCGTGCGTCTTTTTGTCTGTGCGTCTGTTCGTTCATGCGTCTATTCGTCCGTGCATCTGTTTTCCGTGCGTCTGTTCGTCCGTGCGTCAGTTCGTCCGTTTGTCTGTTCATCCATGCGTCTGTTCATCCGTATGTCTGTTCGTCCTTGCGTCTGATCGTCCGTGCGTCTGTTCGTCTGTGCGTCTGTTCGTCCGTGCGACTTTTCTTCCGTGCGTCTGTTCGTCCGTGCGTCTGTTCACCTGTGCGTCTATTCGTCTGTGCATCTGTTCGTCCATGCGTCTGTTCATCCGTGCTCTGTTCGACCGTGCGTCTGTTCTTCCGTGCGTCTGTTCGTCCGTGCGTCTGTTCTTCCGTATTTCTGTTCGTCCGTGCGTCTGTTCGTCCATGCATCTGTTCATCCGTGCGTCTGTTCGTCTGTGCGTCTGTTCGTCCATGCGTCTGTTCATTCGTGCGTCTGTTCGACCGTGCGTCTGTTCGTCCGTGCGTCTGTTTGTCCGTGCGTCTGTTCGTCGGTGCGTCTGTTCGTCTGCGCATCTGTTTGTCCGTGCGTCTGTTTGTCCGTGCGTCTGTTCGTCCTTGCGTCTGTTCGTCCATGCGTCTGTTCGTCCATGCGTCTGTTCATCCGTGCGTCTGTTCGACAGTGCGACTGTTCGTCCGTGCGGCTGTTCGTCCGTACGTCTGTTCGTCCGTGCGTCTGTTTGTCCTTGCGTCTGTTTATCCGTGCGTCTGATCGTCCTTGCGTCTGTTCGTCCGTGCGTCTGTTCGTCCATACGTCTGTTCATCCGTGCGTCTATTCGTCCGTGCGTCTGTTCGTCCATGAGTTTGTTCGTTAGTGCGTCTGTTCGTCCGTGTGTCTGTTCGTCCGTGCGTCTGTTCGCCTGTGCGTCTGTTTGTCCGTGCGTCTGTACGTCTGTGCGTCTGTTCGTCCGTGCGTCTGCTTTTCCGTGCGTTTGTTTGCCCATGCGTCTGTTCATCCGAACGTCTGTTTGTCCGTGCGTCTGTTCGTCCGTGCGTCTGTTCGTCCGTGCGCCTCTTCGTCCATGCGTCTGTTCGTCCGTGCGTCTGTTCGTCCATGTGTCTGTTTGTCAATGCGTCTGTTCGTCCATGTGTTTTTTCGTCCCTTCATCTGTTCATCCGTGCGTCTGTTCGTCCGTGCGTCTGTTTGTCCGTGCGTCTGTTCGTCCGTGCGTCTATTCGTCCGTGCGTCTGCTTTTCAGTGCGTCTGTTCGTCTGTGCGTCTGTTCGTCCGTGCGTCTGTTCGTCCGTGCGTGTGTTTTTCCGTGCGTCTGTTCGTCCGTGCGTCTGTTCATCCGAACGTCTGTTCGTCCGTGCGTCTGTTCGTCCGTGCGTCTGTTCTTCCGTGCGTCTTTTCGTCCATGTTTCTGTTCGTCCGTGCGTCTATTCGTCCGTGCGTCTGTTCTTCCGTGCGTCTTTTTGTCCGTGCGTCTGTTTGTCCTTCCGTCTGTTCGTCTATGCGTCTGTTTGTTCATGCGTTTGATGGTCCGTACATCTGTTTGTCCGAACACAACCGTTTTCGAAATTTTTTTTGATCATACCTTTAGGAAATAATTATAATAAGGGCTAAATATTGAATATAAATACAAATTTGGTGAAATTATCCGTTTTTGAAACTTTTTTCGATCATACCTCGCTAAAATTACGAAAATAATGGCAAAAAAGGGGAACAAGATTGAAATATCGGTGAATTAATTCGTTTTTTAGTTTTTTTTGGTCATACCTTAATAAAATGACGAAAATTAGGTTCGTCCGTAAGTCTGATCGTGCGAGCGATTGTTCCTTCATGCTTCAGTTCGTCCGTGCGTCTGTTCGTAAGTGTGTCTGTTCGTCAATGCGTCCGTTCGTCCATGATAATTTTTTCCGTGCGTCTGTTCTTCCGTGCGTCTGTTCGTCCGTGCGTCTATTCATCCGAGCGACTGTTCAACCGTGCGCCTGTTCGACCCTGCTTCCGTCCTTCCGTGCGTCCGTTCGTATGTGCGTATGTACGTCCGTGCTATTTTCGTCCATGCGTCTGATCATACGAGTGATTGATCTTCCGTGCGTCTTTTCGACCGTGCGTCTTTTCGTCCGTGCATCATTTCGTCCTTGCGTCTGTTCGTCCATGGGTCTGATCGTTCGTGCGTCTGTTCGTCCACGAATCTGTTTGTCCATGCGTCTGTTTGTCCGTGCGTCTGTTCGTCCTTGCGTCTGTTCGTCCATGCGTCTGTTCGTCCATGCGTCTGTTCATCCGTGCGTCTGTTCGTCCATGCGTCTGTTCGTCCATGCGTCTGTTCATCCGTGCGTCTGTTCGTCCGTGCGTCTGTTCGTCCATGCGTTTGTTCGTTAGTGCGTCTGTTCGTCCGTGTGTCTGTTCGTCCGTGCGTTTTTTCGTCTGTGCGTCTGTTTATCCGTGCGTCTGTACGTCTGTGCGTCTGTTCGTCCGCGCGTCTGTTCGTCCGTGAGTCTGCTTTTCTGTGCGTCTATTTGTCCGTGCGTCTGTTCATCCGAACGTCTGTTCGTCCGTGCGTCTGTTCGTCCGTGCGTCTGTTCGTCCATTGTCTCTTCGTCCTTGCGTCTGTTCGTCCGTGCGTCTGTTCGTCCATGTGTCTGTTGAATCAATGCGTCTGTTCGTCCATGTGTTTTCTTGTCCCTTCGTCTGTTCGTCCGTGCGTCTGTTCGCCGGTGCGTCTGTTTGTTCGTGCATCTGTTCGTCCGTGGCTCTGTTCATCCGAGCGTCTATTCGTCCGTGCGTCTGTTTGTCTGTGCGACTGTTCGTCCATGCGTTTGTTCGTCCGTACATCTGATTGTCCGAACAGAACCAATGTCGAACATTTTTTGATCATACCTCTCTAATAAGACAAAAAAAGGGGGAAATATATGAACAAGATTGAAATATCGTTGAATTCATTAGTTTGATACCTTTTTTAGGCCAAACCTCGATAGCATGACGAAAATAAAGTTCGTCCTTGCGTCTGTTCGTCCGTGCGTTTGTTCGTCCGTGCATCTGTTCGTTCGTGTGTGTGTTCGTCCGTGCGTCTGTTCGTTCAAGCGTCAGTTCATCTGTGCGTCTGTTCGTCCGTGAGTTTGTTCGTCCGTGCGTCTGTTTGTCCGTGCGTCTGTTCGTTCGTGTGGTAGTTCGTTCGAGCGTCAATTCATCCGTGCGTCTGTTCGTCCGTGCATCTGTTCGTCCGTGCGTCTGTTCGTCCGTGCATCTGTTCGTCCATGTTTCTGTTCGTCCGTGCGTCTATTCGTCCGTGCGTCTGTTCGTCCGTGCGTCTGTTTGTCCGTGCGTCTTTTTGTCCGTGCGTCTGTTTGTCCGTCCGTTTGTTCGTCTGTGCGTCTGTTTGTCCATGCGTCTGTTGGTCCGTACATCTGTATGTCCGAACACAACTGTTTTCGAAATTTTTTTTGATCATACCTCGCTAAAATTACGAAAATAATGGCAAAAAAGGGGAACAAGATTGAAATATCGGTGAATTAATTCGTTTTGTAGTATTCTTCCGTCATACCTTAATAAAATGACGAAAATTAGGTTCGTCCGTAAGTTTGATCGTGCGAGCGATTGTTCCTTCATGCTTTAGTTCGTCCGTGCGTCTGTTCGTAAGTGTGTCTGTTCGTCAATGCGTCCGTTCGTCCATGATAATTTTTTCCGTGCGTCTGTTCTTCCGTGCGTCTGTTCGTCCGTGCGTCTATTCATCCGAGCGACTGTTCAACCGTGCGCCTGTTCGACCCTGCATCCGTTCTTCCGTGCGTCCGTTCGTATGTGCGTATGTACGTCCGTGCTATTTTCGTCCATGCGTCTGATCGTACGAGTGATTGTTCTTCCGTGCGACTTTTCGACCGTGCGTCTTTTCGTCCGTGCATCATTTCGTCCGTGCGTCTGTTCGTCCGTGCGTCCTTTCGTCCGTGCGTCTGTTCGTCCGTGCGTCTTTTCTTCCGTGCGTCTGTTCGTCCGTGCTTCTGTTTGCCTTTGCGTCTGTTCGTCCGTCTGTCTGTACGTCCGTGCGTGTGTTGGTCCGTGCATCTGTTTGTCCATGCGTCTGTTCGTCCGTGCGTCTGTTCGTCCTTGCGTCTGTTCGTCCATGCGTCTGTTCATCCGTATGTCTGTTCGACCGTGCGTCTGTTCGTCCGTGCGTCTGTTCGTCCGTGCGTCTGTTCGTCCGTGCGTCTATTCATCCGAGCGACTGTTCGTCCGTGCGTCTGTTCGTCCGTGCGTCTGTTCGTCCATTGTCTCTTCGTCCTTGCGTCTGTTCGTCCGTGCGTCTGTTCGTCCATGTGTCTGTTGAATCAATGCGTCTGTTCGTCCATGTGTTTTCTTGTCCCTTCGTCTGTTCGTCCGTGCGTCTGTTCGCCGGTGCGTCTGTTTGTTCGTGCATCTGTTCGTCCGTGGCTCTGTTCATCCGAGCGTCTATTCGTCCGTGCGTCTGTTTGTCTGTGCGACTGTTCGTCCATGCGTTTGTTCGTCCGTACATCTGATTGTCCGAACAGAACCAATATCCGTGCATCTGTTCGTCGATGTTTCTGTTCGTCCGTGCGTCTATTCGTCCGTGCGTCTGTTCGTCCGTGCGTCTGTTTGTCCGTGCGTCTGTTTGTCCGTGCGTCTGTTCGTTCGTGTGGTAGTTCGTTCGAGCGTCAATTCATCCGTGCGTCTGTTCGTCCGTGCATCTGTTCGTCCGTGCGTCTGTTCGTCCGTGCATCTGTTCGTCCATGTTTCTGTTCGTCCGTGCGTCTATTCGTCCGTGCGTCTGTTCGTCCATGCGTCTGTTTGTCCGTGCGTCTTTTTGTCCGTGCGTCTGTTTGTCCGTCCGTTTGTTCGTCTGTGCGTCTTTTTTTTCATGCGTCTGTTGGTCCGTACATCTGTATGTCCAAACACAACCGTTTTCGAAATTTTTTTTGATCATAACTTTAGGAAATAATGATAATAAGGGCTAAATATTGAATATAAATACAAATTTGGTGAAATTGTCCGTTTTTGAAACTTTTTTTCGATCATACCTCGCTAAAATTACGAAAATAATGGCAAAAAAGGGGAACAAGATTGAAATATCGGTGAATTAAATCGTTTTTTAGTATTCTTCCGTCATACCTTAATAAAATGACGAAAATTAGGTTCGTCCGTAAGTTTGATCGTGCGAGCGATTGTTCCTTCATGCTTTAGTTCGTCCATGCGTCTGTTCGTAAGTGTGTCTGTTCGTCAATGCGTCCGTTCGTCCATGATAATTTTTTCCGTGCGTCTGTTCTTCCGTGCGTCTGTTCGTCCGTGCGTCTATTCATCCGAGCGACTGTTCAACCGTGCGCCTGTTCGACCCTGCTTCCGTTCTTCCGTGCGTCCGTTCGTATGTGCGTATTTACGTCCGTGCTATTTTCGTCCATGCGTCTGATCATACGAGTGATTGTTCTTCCGTGCGTCTTTTCGACCGTGCGACTTTTCGTCCGTGCATCATTTCGTCCTTGCGTCTGTTCGTCCATGGGTCTGATCGTTCGTGCGTCTGTTCGTCCACGAATCTGCTTGTCCATGCGTCTGTTTGTCCGTGCGTCTGTTCGTCCTTGCGTCTGTTCGTCCATGCGTCTGTTCGTCCATGCGTCTGTTCATCCGTGCGTCTGTTCGTCCGTGCGTCTGTTCGTCCATGCGTCTGTTCATCCGTGCGTCTGTTCGTCCGTGCGTCTGTTCGTCCATGCGTTTGTTCGTTAGTGCGTCTGTTCGTCCGTGTGTCTGTTCGTCCGTGAGTTTTTTCGTCTGTGCGTCTGTTTATCCGTGCGTCTGTACGTCTGTGCGTCTGTTCGTCCACGCGTCTGTTCGTCCGTGAGTCTGCTTTTCTGTGCGTCTATTTGTCCGTGCGTCTGTTCATCCGAACGTCTGTTCGTCCGTGCGTCTGTTCGTCCGTGCGTCTGTTCGTCCATGCGTCTCTTCGTCCTTGCGTCTCTTCGTCCGTGCGTCTGTTCGTCCATGTGTCTGTTGAATCAATGCGTCTGTTCGTCCATGTGTTTTTTTGTCCCTTCGTCTGTTCGTCCGTGCGTCTGTTCGTCGGTGCGTCTGTTTGTTCGTGCATCTGTTCGTCCGTGGCTCTGTTCATCCGAGCATCTATTCGTCCGTGCGTCTGTTTGTCTGTGCGACTGTTCGTCCATGCGTTTGTTCGTCCGTACATCTGATTGTCCGAACAGAACCAATGTCCGTGCATCTGTTCGTCGATGTTTCTGTTCGTCCGTGCGTCTATTCGTCCGTGCGTCTGTTCGTCCGTGCGTCTGTTTGTCCGTGCGTCTGTTTGTCCGTGCGTCTGTTCGTTCGTGTGGTAGTTCGTTCGAGCGTCAATTCATCCGTGCGTCTGTTCGTCCGTGCATCTGTTCGTCCGTGCGTCTGTTCGTCCGTGCATCTGTTCGTCCATGTTTCTGTTCGTCCGTGCGTCTATTCGTCCGTGCGTCTGTTCGTCCGTGCGTCTGTTTGTCCGTGCGTCTTTTTGTCCGTGCGTCTGTTTGTCCGTCCGTTTGTTCGTCTGTGCGTCTTTTTTTTTCATGCGTCTGTTGGTCCGTACATCTGTATGTCCAAACACAACCGTTTTCGAAATTTTTTTTGATCATAACTTTAGGAAATAATGATAATAAGGGCTAAATATTGAATATAAATACAAATTTGGTGAAATTGTCCGTTTTTGAAACTTTTTTTCGATCATACCTCGCTAAAATTACGAAAATAATGGCAAAAAAGGGGAACAAGATTGAAATATCGGTGAATTAAATCGTTTTTTAGTATTCTTCCGTCATACCTTAATAAAATGACGAAAATTAGGTTCGTCCGTAAGTTTGATCGTGCGAGCGATTGTTCCTTCATGCTTTAGTTCGTCCATGCGTCTGTTCGTAAGTGTGTCTGTTCGTCAATGCGTCCGTTCGTCCATGATAATTTTTTCCGTGCGTCTGTTCTTCCGTGCGTCTGTTCGTCCGTGCGTCTATTCATCCGAGCGACTGTTCAACCGTGCGCCTGTTCGACCCTGCATCCGTTCTTCCGTTCGTCCGTTCGTATGTGCGTATGTACGTCCGTGCTATTTTCGTCCATGCGTCTGATCGTACGAGTGATTGTTCTTCCGTGCGACTTTTCGACCGTGCGTCTTTTTGTCCGTGCATCATTTCGTCCTTGCGTCTGTTCGTCCGGGGGTCTGATCGTTCATGCCAATATTCGTCCGTGCGTCTGTTCGTCCGTGCGTCTGTTCATCCATGCGTCTGTTCGTCCGTGCGTCTTTTCGTCCGTGCGTGTGTTCGTCCGTGCATCTGTTTGTCCGTGCGTCTGTTCGTCCGTGCGTCTGTTCGTCCGTGCGTCTGTTCGTCCATGCGTCTGTTCATCCGTATGTCTGTTCGTCCGTGCGTCTGCTCGTCCGTGCGTCTGTTCGTCCGTGCGACTGTTCGTCCGTGCGTCTGTTCGTCCGTGCGTCTTTTCTTCCATGCATCTGTTCGTCCGTGCGTCTGTTTGCCTTTGCGTCTGTTCGTCCGTCTGTCTGTACGTCCGTGCGTCTGTTCGTCCGTGCGTCTGTTCGTCCGTGCGTCTGTTCGTCCATGCGTATGTTCATCCGTGCGTCTGTTCTTCCGTGCGTCTGTTCATCTTTATGTCTGTTCGTCCGTGCGTCTGTTCGTCCGTGCGTCTGTTCGTCCGTGCGTTTGTTCATCTATGCGTCTGTTCATCCTTTCTGTTCGTCTGTGCGTGTTTTTGTCCATGCGTCTGTTCGTCAAACAGATGAAGATCTGTTTGTCCGAACAGAACCGTTTTCAAAATTTTTTTCGGTCATACCTTTAGAAAATAATAAAAATAAGGAAAAAATATTGGATTAAATATAAATTTAGTGAAATTGTCCGATTTAGAAATTTTTTTCCGATCATACCTCGCTAAAATTACGAAAATAGGGGCGATTAAGAGAAACAAGATTGAAATATCGGTGAATTATTTCGTTTCATAGCTTTTTACGATCAAACCTTAAAAAAATGACGAATATAAGTTTCGACCGGGCGTCAGATCGTCCAAGCGATTTTTCTTTCATGATTCAGTTCGTATGTGCGTCTGTTCGTCCATGCGTTTTTTCATCCATACATCTGTTTCACCAAACAGAACCAATTTCGAACCTTATTTTATCATAGTTTGAGAAAATAACGAATATAATGGCGAAATAGTGTATAAAAATTAAAATTTCGGTGACAATATACATTTCCGAAACTTTTTTCTATCATACATCTCTAAAATGACGAAAAGTAAGGGATAAATAGATAATCAAGATTGAAATATCGGTGTATTCATTTTTTTTACCATATTTAGATCATACCTCGATAAAATGACGAAAATAAGGTTCGTCCGTGCGTCTGTTCGTCCGTGCGTCTGTTCGTCCGTGCATCTGTTCGTTCGTGTGACAGTTCGTCCCAGCGTCAGTTCATCCGTGCGTCTGTTCGTCCGTGAGTCTGTTCGTCCGTGCGTCTTTTTGTCCGTGCGTCTGTTCGTCCGTGCGTCTGTTCGTCCGTGCGTCTGTTCGTCCGTGCGTCTCTTCATCCGTGCGTCTGTTTGTCCGTGCGTCTGTTTGTCCGTGCGTCTGTTTGTTTGTGCGTCTGTTCGTCCATGCGTCTGTTCGTCCGTGCATCTGTTTGTCCGTGCGTCTGTTCGTCCGTGCGTCTGTTCGTCCGTGTGTCTGTTCGTCCATGCGTCTGTTCATCCTTATGTCTGTTCGTCCGTGCGTCTGTTCGTCCGTGCGTCTGTTCGTCTGTGCTTCTGTTCGTCCGTTCGTCTTTTCTTCCTCGCGTCTGTTCGTCCGTGCGTCTGTTCGCCTGTGCGTCTGTTCGTCCGTGCGTCTGTACGTCCGTGCGTCTGTTCATCCGTATGTCTGTTCGTCCGTGCGTCTGTTCGTCCGTGCGTCTGTTCGTCTGTGCGTCTGTTCGTCCGTGCGTCTTTTCTTCCGTGCGTCTGTTCGTCCGTGCGTCTGTACGTCCGTGCGTCTGTTCGTCCGTGCGTCTGTTCGTCCGTGCGTCTGTACGTCCGTGCGTCTGTTCGTCCGTGCGTCTGTTCGTCCGTGCGTCTGTTCGTCCATGCATATGTTCATCCGTGCGTCTGTTCATCCGTATGTCTGTTCGTCCGTGCGTCTGTTCATCCTTGCGTCTGTTCATCCGTGCGTCTGTTCATCCTTGCGTCTATTCGTCCGTGCGTTTGTTTGTCCGCGCATCTGTTTGTCCGTGCGTCTGTTTGTCCGTGCGTCTGTTCGTCCTTGCGTCTGTTCCGTCCATGCGTCTGTTCGTCCATGCTTCTGTTCATCCATGCGTTTGTTCGTTAGTGCGTCTGTTCGTCCGTTTGTCTGTTCGTCCGTGTGTCTGTTCGCCTGTGCGTCTGTTTGTCCGTGCGTCTTTACGTCTGTGCGTCTGTTCGTCCGTGCGTCTGTTCGTCCGTGCGTTCGCTTTTCCGTTCGTCTGTTTGTCCGTGCGTCTGTTCATCCGAACGTCTGTTCGTCCGTGGGTCTGTTCGTCCGTGCGTCTGTTCGTCCGTGCGTCTCTTCGACCATGCGTCTGTTCGTCCGTGCGTCTGTTCGTCCATGTGTATGTTTGTCAATGCGCCTGTTCGTCCATCTGTTTTTTTTTGTCCCTTCGTCTGTTCGTCCATGCGTCTGTTCGTCCGTGCGTCTGTTTGTCCGTGCGTCTGTTCGTCCGTGCGTCTGTTCGTCCGTGCGTCAGTTCATCCGTATGTTTGTTCGTCCGTGCGTCTATTCGTCCGTGCGTCTGCTTTTCATTGCGTCAGTTCGTCTGTGCGTCTGTTCGTCCGTGCGTCTGTTCGTCCGTGCGTCTGTTCGTCCGTGCGTCTGTTTTTCCGTGCGTCTGTTTCTCCGTGCGTCTGTTCATCCGAACGTCTGTTCGTCCGTGCGTCTGTTCGTCCGTGCGTCTGTTCGTCCGTGCGTCTGTTCGTCCATGTTTCTGTTCGTCCGTGCGTCTATTCGTCCGTGCGTATGTTCGTCCGTGCGTCTGTTTGTCCGTGCGATTGTTTGTCCGTGCGTCTGTTTGTCCGTCCGTCTGTTCGTCTGTGCGTCTGTTTGTTCATGCGTTTAATGGTCCGTACATCTGTTTGTCCGAACACAACCGTTTTCGAAATTTTTTTGATCATACCTATAGGAAATAATTATAATAAGGGCTAAGAATTGATTATAAATACAAATTTGGTGAAATTGTCCGTTTTTGAAACTTTTTTTCGATCATACCTCGCTAAAATTACGAAAATAATGGCAAAAAATGGGAACAAGATTGAAATATCGGTGAATTAATTCGTTTTTTAGTTTTCTTCGGTCATACCTAAATAAAATGACGAAAATAAGGTTCGTCCGTGCGTCTGTTAGTCCGTACGTCTGTTCGTCCGTGCATCTGTTCGTTCTTGTGACAGTTCGTCCGAGCGTCAGTTCATCCGTGCGTCTGTTCGTCCGTGAGTCTATTCGTTATTGCGTCTGTTTGTCCGTTCGTCTATTCGTCCGTTCGTTTGTTCGTCCGTGCGTCTGTTCGTCCGTGCGTCTGTTCATCCGTGCGTCTGTTTGTCCGTGCGTCTGTTTGTCTGTGCGTCTGTTTGTCCATGCGTCTGTTCGTCCGTGCATCTTTTTGTCCGTGCGTCTGTTCGTCTGTGCGTCTGTTCGTCCGTGCGTCTGTTCGTCCATGCGTCTGTTCATCCATATGTCTGTTCGTCCCTGCGTCTGTTCGTCCGTGCGTCTGTTCGTCTGTGCGTCTGTTCGTCCGTGCGTCTTTTCTTCCGTGCGTCTGTTCGTCCGTGCGTCTGTTCGCCTGTGTGTCTGTTCTTCCGTGCGTCTGTACGTCCGTGCGTCTGTTCGTCCGTGCGTCTGTTCGTCCGTGCGTCTGTTCGTCAATGCGCATGTTCATCGGTGCGTCTGTTCTTCCGTGCGTCTGTTCATCCGTATGTCTGTTCGTCCGTGCGTCTGTTCGTCAGTGCGTCTGTTCGTCTGTGCGTCTGTTCGTCCGTGCGTCTGTTCGTCTGTGCGTCTGTTCATCCGTGCGACTGTTCGCCCGTGCGTCTGTTCGTCCGTGCGTCTGTTCGTCCGTGCGTCTATTCATCCGAGCGACTGTTCAACCGTGCGCCTGTTCGACCCTGCTTCCGTTCTTCCGTGCGTCCGTTCGTATGTGCGTATTTACGTCCGTGCTATTTTCGTCCATGCGTCTGATCATACGAGTGATTGTTCTTCCGTGCGTCTTTTCGACCGTGCGTCTTTTCGTCCGTGCATCATTTCGTCCTTGCGTCTGTTCGTCCATGGGTCTGATCGTTCGTGCGTCTGTTCGTCCACGAATCTGTTTGTCCATGCGTCTGTTTGTCCGTGCGTCTGTTCGTCCTTGCGTCTGTTCGTCCATGCGTCTGTTCGTCCATGCGTCTGTTCATCCGTGCGTCTGTTCGTCCGTGCGTCTGTTCGTCCATGCGTCTGTTCATCCGTGCGTCTGTTCGTCCGTGCGTCTGTTCGTCCATGCGTTTGTTCGTTAGTGCGTCTGTTCGTCCGTGTGTCTGTTCGTCCGTGAGTTTTTTCGTCTGTGCGTCTGTTTATCCGTGCGTCTGTACGTCTGTGCGTCTGTTCGTCCACGCGTCTGTTCGTCCGTGAGTCTGCTTTTCTGTGCGTCTATTTGTCCGTGCGTCTGTTCATCCGAACGTCTGTTCGTCCGTGCGTCTGTTCGTCCGTGCGTCTGTTCGTCCATGCGTCTCTTCGTCCTTGCGTCTCTTCGTCCGTGCGTCTGTTCGTCCATGTGTCTGTTGAATCAATGCGTCTGTTCGTCCATGTGTTTTTTTGTCCCTTCGTCTGTTCGTCCGTGCGTCTGTTCGTCGGTGCGTCTGTTTGTTCGTGCATCTGTTCGTCCGTGGCTCTGTTCATCCGAGCGTCTATTCGTCCGTGCGTCTGTTTGTCTGTGCGACTGTTCGTCCATGCGTTTGTTCGTCCGTACATCTGATTGTCCGAACAGAACCAATGTCCGTGCATCTGTTCGTCGATGTTTCTGTTCGTCCGTGCGTCTATTCGTCCGTGCGTCTGTTCGTCCGTGCGTCTGTTTGTCCGTGCGTCTGTTTGTCCGTGCGTCTGTTCGTTCGTGTGGTAGTTCGTTCGAGCGTCAATTCATCCGTGCGTCTGTTCGTCCGTGCATCTGTTCGTCCGTGCGTCTGTTCGTCCGTGCATCTGTTCGTCCATGTTTCTGTTCGTCCGTGCGTCTATTCATCCGTGCGTCTGTTCGTCCGTGCGTCTGTTTGTCCGTGCGTCTTTTTGTCCGTGCGTCTGTTTGTCCGTCCGTTTGTTCGTCTGTGCGTCTTTTTTTTTCATGCGTCTGTTGGTCCGTACATCTGTATGTCCAAACACAACCGTTTTCGAAATTTTTTTTGATCATAACTTTAGGAAATAATGATAATAAGGGCTAAATATTGAATATAAATACAAATTTGGTGAAATTGTCCGTTTTTGAAACTTTTTTTCGATCATACCTCGCTAAAATTACGAAAATAATGGCAAAAAAGGGGAACAAGATGGAAATATCAGTGAATTAAATCGTTTTTTAGTATTCTTCCGTCATACCTTAATAAAATGACGAAAATTAGGTTCGTCCGTAAGTTTGATCGTGCGAGCGATTGTTCCTTCATGCTTTAGTTCGTCCATGCGTCTGTTCGTAAGTGTGTCTGTTCGTCAATGCGTCCGTTCGTCGATGATAATTTTTTCCGTGCGTCTGTTCTTCCGTGCGTCTGTTCGTCCGTGCGTCTATTCATCCGAGCGACTATTCAACGGTGCGCCTGTTCAACCCTGCATCCGTTCTTCCGTTCGTCCGTTCGTATGTGCGTATGCACGTCCGTGCTATTTTCGTCCATGCGTCTGATCGTACGAGTGATTGTTCTTCCGTGCGACTTTTCGACCGTGCGTCTTTTCGTCCGTGCATCATTTCGTCCTTGCGTCTGTTCGTCCGGGGGTCTGATCGTTCATGCCAATATTCGTCCGTGCGTCTGTTCGTCCGTGCGTCTGTTCATCCATGCGTCTGTTCGTCCGTGCGTCTTTTCGTCCGTGCGTGTGTTCGTCCGTGCATCTGTTTGTCCGGGCGTCTGTTCGTCCGTGCGTCTGTTCGTCCGTTCGTCTGTTCGTCCATGCGTCTGTTCATCCGTATGTCTGTTCGTCCGTGCGTCTGCTCGTCCGTGCGTCTGTTCGTCCGTGCGACTGTTCGTCCGTGCGTCTGTTCGTCCGTGCGTCTTTTCTTCCATGCATCTGTTCGTCCGTGCGTCTGTTTGCCTTTGCGTCTGTTCGTCCGTCTGTCTGTACGTCCGTGCGTCTGTTCGTCCGTGCGTCTGTTCGTCCGTGCGTCTGTTCGTCCATGCGTATGTTCATCCGTGCGTCTGTTCTTCCGTGCGTCTGTTCATCTTTATGTCTGTTCGTCCGTGCGTCTGTTCGTCCGTGCGTCTGTTCGTCCGTGCGTTTGTTCATCTATGCGTCTGTTCATCCTTTCTGTTCGTCTGTGCGTGTTTTTGTCCATGCGTCTGTTCGTCAAACAGATGAAGATCTGTTTGTCCGAACAGAACCGTTTTCAAAATTTTTTTCGGTCATACCTTTAGAAAATAATAAAAATAAGGAAAAAATATTGGATTAAATATAAATTTAGTGAAATTGTCCGATTTAGAAATTTTTTTCCGATCATACCTCGCTAAAATTACGAAAATAGGGGCGATTAAGAGAAACAAGATTGAAATATCGGTGAATTATTTCGTTTCATAGCTTTTTACGATCAAACCTTAAAAAAATGACGAATATAAGTTTCGACCGGGCGTCAGATCGTCCAAGCAATTTTTCTTTCATGATTCAGATCGTATGTGCGTCTGTTCGTCCATGCGTTTTTTCATCCATACATCTGTTTCAACAAACAGAACCAATTTCGAACCTTATTTAATCATAGTTTGAGAAAATAACGAATATAATGGCGAAATAGTGGATAAAAATTGAAATTTCGGTGACAATATACATTTCCGAAACTTTTTTCTATCATACATCTCTAAAATGACGAAAAGTAAGGGATAAATAGATAATCAAGATTGAAATATCGGTGTATTCATTTTTTTTACCATATTTAGATCATACCTCGATAAAATGACGAAAATAAGGTTCGTCCGTGCGTCTGTTCGTCCGTGCGTCTGTTCGTCCGTGCATCTGTTCGTTCGTGTGACAGTTCGTCCGAGCGTCAGTTCATCCGTGCGTCTGTTCGTCCGTGAGTCTGTTCGTCCGTGCGTCTTTTTGTCCGTGCGTCTGTTCGTCCGTGCGTCTGTTCGTCCGTGCGTCTGTTCGTCCGTGCGTCTCTTCATCCGTGCGTCTGTTTGTCCGTGCGTCTGTTTGTTTGTGCGTCTGTTCGTCCATGCGTCTGTTCGTCCGTGCATCTGTTTGTCCGTGCGTCTGTTCGTCCGTGCGTCTGTTCGTCCGTGTGTCTGTTCGTCCATGCGTCTGTTCATCCTTATGTCTGTTCGTCCGTGCGTCTGTTCGTCCGTGCGTCTGTTCGTCTGTGCTTCTGTTCGTCCGTTCGTCTTTTCTTCCTCGCGTCTGGTCGTCCGTGCGTCTGTTCGCCTGTGCGTCTGTTCGTCCGTGCGTCTGTACGTCCGTGCGTCTGTTCATCCGTATGTCTGTTCGTCCGTGCGTCTGTTCGTCCGTGCGTCTGTTCGTCTGTGCGTCTGTTCGTCCGTGCGTCTTTTCTTCCGTGCGTCTGTTCGTCCGTGCGTCTGTTCGCCTGTGCGTCTGTTCGTCCGTGCGTCTGTACGTCCGTGCGTCTGTTCGTCCGTGCGTCTGTTCGTCCCTGCGTCTGTTCGTCCATGCATATGTTCATCCGTGCGTCTGTTCATCCGTATGTCTGTTCGTCCGTGCGTCTGTTCATCCTTGCGTCTGTTCATCCGTGCGTCTGTTCATCCTTGCGTCTATTCGTCCGTGCGTTTGTTTGTCCGCGCATCTGTTTGTCCGTGCGTCTGTTTGTCCGTGCGTCTGTTCGTCCTTGCGTCTGTTCCGTCCAAGCGTCTGTTCGTCCATGCTTCTGTTCATCCATGCGTTTGTTCGTTAGTGCGTCTGTTCCTCCGTTTGTCTGTTCGTCCGTGTGTCTGTTCGCCTGTGCGTCTGTTGGTCCGTGCGTCTTTACGTCTGTGCGTCTGTTCGTCCGTGCGTCTGTTCGTCCGTGCGTTCGCTTTTCCGTTCGTCTGTTTGTCCGTGCGTCTGTTCATCCGAACGTCTGTTCGTCCGTGGGTCTGTTCGTCCGTATGTCTGTTCGTCCGTGCGTCTCTTCGACCATGCGTCTGTTCGTCCGTGCGTCTGTTCGTCCATGTTTATGCTTGTCAATGCGTCTGTTCGTCCATCTGTTTTTTTTGTCCCTTCGTCTGTTCGTCCATGCGTCTGTTCGTCCGTGCGTCTGTTTGTCCGTGCGTCTGTTCGTCCGTGCGTCTGTTCGTCCGTGCGTCAGTTCATCCGTATGTTTGTTCGTCCGTGCGTCTATTCGTCCGTGCGTCTGCTTTTCATTGCGTCAGTTCGTCTGTGCGTCTGTTCGTCCGTGCGTCTGTTCGTCCGTGCGTCTGTTCGTCCGTGCGTCTGTTTTTCCGTGCGTCTGTTTCTCCGTGCGTCTGTTCATCCGAACGTCTGTTCGTCCGTGCGTCTGTTCGTCCGTGCGTCTGTTCGTCCGTGCGTCTGTTCGTCCATGTTTCTGTTCTTCCGTGCGTCTATTCGTCCGTGCGTATGTTCGTCCGTGCGTCTGTTTGTCCGTGCGACTGTTTGTCCGTGCGTCTGTTTGTCCGTCCGTCTGTTCGTCTGTGCGTCTGTTTGTTCATGCGTTTGTTGGTCCGTACATCTGTTTGTCCGAACACAACCGTTTTCGAAATTTTTTTGATCATACCTATAGGAAATAATTATAATAAGGGCTAAGAATTGATTATAAATACAAATTTGGTGAAATTGTCCGTTTTTGAAACTTTTTCGATCATACCTCGCTAAAATTACGAAAATAATGGCAAAAAATGGGAACAAGATTGAAATATCGGTGAATTAATTCGTTTTTTAGTTTTCTTCGGTCATACCTAAATAAAATGACGAAAATAAGGTTCGTCCGTGCGTCTGTTCGTCCATGGGTCTGATCGTTCGTGCGTCTGTTCGTCCACGAATCTGTTTGTCCATGCGTCTGTTTGTCCGTGCGTCTGTTCGTCCTTGCGTCTGTTCGTCCATGCGTCTGTTCGTCCATGCGTCTGTTCATCCGTGCGTCTGTTCGTCCGTGCGTCTGTTCGTCCATGTGTCTGTTCATCCGTGCGTCTGTTCGTCCGTGCGTCTGTTCGTCCATGCGTTTGTTCGTTAGTGCGTCTGTTCGTCCGTGTGTCTGTTCGTCCGTGAGTTTTTTCGTCTGTGCGTCTGTTTATCCGTGCGTCTGTACGTCTGTGCGTCTGTTCGTCCACGCGTCTGTTCGTCCGTGAGTCTGCTTTTCTGTGCGTCTATTTGTCCGTGCGTCTGTTCATCCGAACGTCTGTTCGTCCGTGCGTCTGTTCGTCCGTGCGTCTGTTCGTCCATGCGTCTCTTCGTCCTTGCGTCTCTTCGTCCGTGCGTCTGTTCGTCCATGTGTCTGTTGAATCAATGCGTCTGTTCGTCCATGTGTTTTTTTGTCCCTTCGTCTGTTCGTCCGTGCGTCTGTTCGTCGGTGCGTCTGTTTGTTCGTGCATCTGTTCGTCCGTGGCTCTGTTCATCCGAGCGTCTATTCGTCCGTGCGTCTGTTTGTCTGTGCGACTGTTCGTCCATGCGTTTGTTCGTCCGTACATCTGATTGTCCGAACAGAACCAATGTCCGTGCATCTGTTCGTCGATGTTTCTGTTCGTCCGTGCGTCTATTCGTCCGTGCGTCTGTTCGTCCGTGCGTCTGTTTGTCCGTGCGTCTGTTTGTCCGTGCGTCTGTTCGTTCGTGTGGTAGTTCGTTCGAGCGTCAATTCATCCGTGCGTCTGTTCGTCCGTGCATCTGTTCGTCCGTGCGTCTGTTCGTCCGTGCATCTGTTCGTCCATGTTTCTGTTCGTCCGTGCGTCTATTCGTCCGTGCGTCTGTTCGTCCGTGCGTCTGTTTGTCCGTGCGTCTTTTTGTCCGTGCGTCTGTTTGTCCGTCCGTTTGTTCGTCTGTGCGTCTTTTTTTTTCATGCGTCTGTTGGTCCGTACATCTGTATGTCCAAACACAACCGTTTTCGAAATTTTTTTTGATCATAACTTTAGGAAATAATGATAATAAGAGCTAAATATTGAATATAAATACAAATTGGGTGAAATTGTCCGTTTTTGAAACTTTTTTTCGATCATACCTCGCTAAAATTACGAAAATAATGGCAAAAAAGGGGAACAAGATTGAAATATCGGTGAATTAAATCGTTTTTTAGTATTCTTCCGTCATACCTTAATAAAATGACGAAAATTAGGTTCGTCCGTAAGTTTGATCGTGCGAGCGATTGTTCCTTCATGCTTTAGTTCGTCCATGCGTCTGTTCGTAAGTGTGTCTGTTCGTCAATGCGTCCGTTCGTCCATGATAATTTTTTCCGTGCGTCTGTTCTTCCGTGCGTCTGTTCGTCCGTGCGTCTATTCATCCGAGCGACTGTTCAACCGTGCGCCTGTTCGACCCTGCATCCGTTCTTCCGTTCGTCCGTTCGTATGTGCGTATGCACGTCCGTGCTATTTTCGTCCATGCGTCTGATCGTACGAGTGATTGTTCTTCCGTGCGACTTTTCGACCGTGCGTCTTTTCGTCCGTGCATCATTTCGTCCTTGCGTCTGTTCCTCCGGGGGTCTGATCGTTCATGCCAATATTCGTCCGTGCGTCTGTTCGTCCGTGCGTCTGTTCATCCATGCGTCTGTTCGTCCGTGCGTCTTTTCGTCCGTGCGTGTGTTCGTCCGTGCATCTGTTTGTCCGTGCGTCTGTTCGTCCGTGCGTCTGTTCGTCCGTGCGTCTGTTCGTCCATGCGTCTGTTCATCCGTATGTCTGTTCGTCCGTGCGTCTGCTCGTCCGTGCGTCTGTTCGTCCGTGCGACTGTTCGTCCGTGCGTCTGTTCGTCCGTGCGTCTTTTCTTCCATGCATCTGTTCGTCCGTGCGTCTGTTTGCCTTTGCGTCTGTTCGTCCGTCTGTCTGTACGTCCGTGCGTCTGTTCGTCCGTGCGTCTGTTCGTCCGTGCGTCTGTTCGTCCATGCGTATGTTCATCCGTGCGTCTGATCTACCGTGCGTCTGTTCATCTTTATGTCTGTTCGTCCGTGCGTCTGTTCGTCCGTGCGTCTGTTCGTCCGTGCGTTTGTTCATCTATGCGTCTGTTCATCCTTTCTGTTCGTCTGTGCGTGTTTTTGTCCATGCGTCTGTTCGTCAAACAGATGAAGATCTGTTTGTCCGAACAGAACCGTTTTCAAAATTTTTTTCGGTCATACCTTTAGAAAATAATAAAAATAAGGAAAAAATTTTGGATTAAATATAAATTTAGTGAAATTGTCCGATTTAGAAATTTTTTTCCGATCATACCTCGCTAAAATTACGAAAATAGGGGCGATTAAGAGAAACAAGATTGAAATATCGGTGAATTATTTCGTTTCATAGCTTTTTACGATCAAACCTTAAAAAAATGACGAATATAAGTGTCGACCGGGCGTCAGATCGTCCAAGCGATTTTTCTTTCATGATTCAGTTCGTATGTGCGTCTGTTCGTCCATGCGTTTTTTCATCCATACATCTGTTTCACCAAACAGAACCAATTTCGAACCTTATTTTATCATAGTTTGAGAAAATAACGAATATAATGGCGAAATAGTGGATAAAAATTGAAATTTCGGTGACAATATACATTTCCGAAACTTTTTTCTATCATACATCTCTAAAATGACGAAAAGTAAGGGATAAATAGATAATCAAGATTGAAATATCGGTGTATTCATTTTTTTTACCATATTTAGATCATACCTCGATAAAATGACGAAAATAAGGTTCGTCCGTGCGTCTGTTCGTCCGTGCGTCTGTTCGTCCGTGCATCTGTTCGTTCGTGTGACAGTTCGTCCGAGCGTCAGTTCATCCGTGCGTCTGTTCGTCCGTGAGTCTGTTCGTCCGTGCGTCTTTTTGTCCGTGCGTCTGTTCGTCCGTGCGTCTGTTCGTCCGTGCGTCTGTTCGTCCGTGCGTCTCTTCATCCGTGCGTCTGTTTGTCCGTGCGTCTGTTTGTTTGTGCGTCTGTTCGTCCATGCGTCTGTTCGTCCGTGCATCTGTTTGTCCGTGCGTCTGTTCGTCCGTGCGTCTGTTCGTCCGTGTGTCTGTTCGTCCATGCGTCTGTTCATCCTTATGTCTGTTCGTCCGTGCGTCTGTTCGTCTGTGCTTCTGTTCGTCCGTTCGTCTTTTCTTCCTCGCGTCTGTTCGTCCGTGCGTCTGTTCGCCTGTGCGTCTGTTCGTCCGTGCGTCTGTACGTCCGTGCGTCTGTTCATCCGTATGTCTGTTCGTCCGTGCGTCTGTTCGTCCGTGCGTCTGTTCGTCTGTGCGTCTGTTCGTCCGTGCGTCTTTTCTTCCGTGCGTCTGTTCGTCCGTGCGTCTGTTCGCCTGTGCGTCTGTTCGTCCGTGCGTCTGTACGTCCGTGCGTCTGTTCGTCCGTGCGTCTGTTCGTCCGTGCGTCTGTTCGTCCATGCATATGTTCATCCGTGCGTCTGTTCATCCGTATGTCTGTTCGTCCGTGCGTCTGTTCATCCTTGCGTCTGTTCATCCGTGCGTCTGTTCATCCTTGCGTCTATTCGTCCGTGCGTTTGTTTGTCCGCGCATCTTTTTGTCCGTGCGTCTGTTTGTCCGTGCGTCTGTTCGTCCTTGCGTCTGTTCCGTCCATGCGTCTGTTCGTCCATGCTTCTGTTCATCCATGCGTTTGTTCGTTAGTGCGTCTGTTCCTCCGTTTGTCTGTTCGTCCGTGTGTCTGTTCGCCTGTGCGTCTGTTTGTCCGTGCGTCTTTACGTCTGTGCGTCTGTTCGTCCGTGCGTCTGTTCGTCCGTGCGTTCGCTTTTCCGTTCGTCTGTTTGTCCGTGCGTCTGTTCATCCGAACGTCTGTTCGTCCGTGGGTCTGTTCGTCCGTGCGTCTGTTCGTCCGTGCGTCTCTTCGACCATGCGTCTGTTCGTCCGTGCGTCTGTTCGTCCATGTTTATGCTTGTCAATGCGTCTGTTCGTCCATCTGTTTTTTTTGTCCCTTCGTCTGTTCGTCCATGCGTCTGTTCGTCCGTGCGTCTGTTTGTCCGTGCGTCTGTTCGTCCGTGCGTCTGTTCGTCCGTGCGTCAGTTCATCCGTATGTTTGTTCGTCCGTGCGTCTATTCGTCCGTGCGTCTGCTTTTCATTGCGTCAGTTCGTCTGTGCGTCTGTTCGTCCGTGCGTCTGTTCGTCCGTGCGTCTGTTCGTCCGTGCGTCTGTTTTTCCGTGCGTCTGTTTCTCCGTGCGTCTGTTCATCCGAACGTCTGTTCGTCCGTGCGTCTGTTCGTCCGTGCGTCTGTTCGTCCGTGCGTCTGTTCGTCCATGTTTCTGTTCGTCCGTGCGTCTATTCGTCCGTGCGTATGTTCGTCCGTGCGTCTGTTTGTCCGTGCGACTGTTTGTCCGTGCGTCTGTTTGTCCGTCCGTCTGTTCGTCTGTGCGTCTGTTTGTTCATGCGTTTGTTGGTCCGTACATCTGTTTGTCCGAACACAACCGTTTTCGAAATTTTTTTGATCATACCTATAGGAAATAATTATAATAAGGGCTAAGAATTGATTATAAATACAAATTTGGTGAAATTGTCCGTTTTTGAAACTTTTTTTCGATCATACCTCGCTAAAATTACGAAAATAATGGCAAAAAATGGGAACAAGATTGAAATATCGGTGAATTAATTCGTTTTTTAGTTTTCTTCGGTCATACCTAAATAAAATGACGAAAATAAGGTTCGTCCATGCGTCTGTTAGTCCGTGCGTCTGTTCGTCCGTGCATCTGTTCGTTCTTGTGACAGTTCGTCCGAGCGTCAGTTCATCCGTGCGTCTGTTCGTCCGTGAGTCTATTCGTTATTGCGTCTGTTTGTCCGTTCGTCTATTCGTCCGTTCGTTTGTTCGTCCGTGCGTCTGTTCGTCCGTGCGTCTGTTCATCCGTGCGTCTGTTTGTCCGTGCGTCTGTTTGTCTGTGCGTCTGTTTGTCCATGCATCTGTTCGTCCGTGCATCTTTTTGTCCGTGCGTCTGTTCGTCTGTGTGTCTGTTCGTCCGTGCGTCTGTTCGTCCATGCGTCTGTTCATCCATATGTCTGTTCGTCCCTGCGTCTGTTCGTCCGTGCGTCTGTTCGTCTGTGCGTCTGTTCGTCCGTGCGTCTTTTCTTCCGTGCGTCTGTTCGTCCGTGCGTCTGTTCGCCTGTGTGTCTGTTCTTCCGTGCGTCTGTACGTCCGTGCGTCTGTTCGTCCGTGCGTCTGTTCGTCCGTGCGTCTGTTCGTCAATGCGCATGTTCATCGGTGCGTCTGTTCTTCCGTGCGTCTGTTCATCCGTATGTCTGTTCGTCCGTGCGTCTGTTCGTCAGTGCGTCTGTTCGTCTGTGCGTCTGTTCGTCCGTGCGTCTGTTCGTCTGTGCGTCTGTTCATCCGTGCGACTGTTCGCCCGTGCGTCTGTTCGTCCTTGCGTCTGTTCGTCCGTACATCTGTTTGTCCGAACAGAACCAATTTCGAACATTTTTTTTGATCATAGCTCGAGAAATTAACGAGCATAAGGGCGAAATGTTGGATAAAAATTGAAATTTTGGTGACATTATCCATTTTCGCAACTTTTTTCAATCATACCTCTCTAAAATGTCGAAAAACAAGGAGGAAATAAATGAACAAGAATGAAATATCGGTGAATTCATTCGTTTTTTACCTTTTTTAGATCATAACTCGATAAAATGACGAAAATAAAGTTCGTCCTTGCGTCTGTTCGTCCGTGCGTTTGTTCATCCGTGCGTCTGTTCGTCCGTGCGTTTTTTTGTCCGTGCATCTGTTCGTCCGTGCGTCTGTTCGTCCGTGCGTCTGTTCGTCCGTGCGTCTGTTCGTCCGTGCGTCTGTTCGTCCGTGCGTCTTTTCGTCCGTTTGTCTGTTCGTCCATGCGTCTGTTCATCCGTATGTCTGTTCGTCCTTGCGTCTGTTCATCCGTGCGTCAGTTCGTCTGTGCGTCTGTTCGTCCGTGCGACTTTTCTTCCGTGCGTCTGTTTGTCCGTGCGTCTGTTCGTCCGTGCGTCTGTTCGTCCGTGCGTCTGTTCGTCCGTGCGTCTGTTCGTCCGTTTGTCTGTTCGTCCATGCGTCTGTTCATCCGTATGTCTGTTCGTCCTTGCGTCTGTTCGTCCGTGCGTCAGTTCATCCGTGCGTCTGTTCGTCCGTGAGTCTGTTCGACCGTGCGTGTTTTTGTCCGTGCGTCTGTTCGTCCGTGCGTCTGTTCGTCCGTGCGTCTGTTCGTCCGTGCTTCTGTTTGTCTAAGCGTCTGTTCGTTCATGCGTCTATTCGTCCGTGCATCTGTTTGTCCATGCGTCTGTACGTCCGTGCGTCTGTTCGTCCTTTTGTCTGTTCGTCCATACGTCTGTTCATCCGTATGTCTGTTCGTCCTCGCGTCTGTTCGTCCGTGCGTCTGTTCGTCTGTGCGTCTGTTTGTCCGTGCGACTTTTCTTCCGTGCGTCTGTTCGTCCGTGCGTCTGTTCACCTGTGCGTCTATTCGTCCGTGCGTCTGTACGTCCGTGCTTCTGTTCGTCCATGAGTCTGTTCGTCCGTGCGTCTGTTCGTCCATGCATCTGTTCATCCGTGCGTCTGTTCGTCTGTGCGTCTGTTCGTCCATGCGTCTGTTCATCCGTGCGTCTGTTCGACCGTGCGTCTGTTCTTCCGTGCGTCTGTTCGTCCGTGCCTCTGTTCTTCCGTATGACTGTTCGTCCGTGCGTCTGTTCGTCCATGCGTATGTTCATCCGTGCGTCTGTTCTTCCGTGCGTCTGTTCATCCGTATGTCTGTTCGTCCGTGCGTCTGTTCGTCAGTGCGTCTGTTCGTGTTTGCGTCTGTTCGTCCGTGCGTCTGTTCATCTGTGCGTCTGTTCATCCATGCAACTGTTCGCCCGTGCGTCTGTTCGTCCATTCTTCTGTTCGTCCGTACATCTGTTTGTCCGAACAGAACCAATTTCGAACATTTTTTTTAATCATAGCTCGAGAAATCAACAAGCATAAGGGCGAAATGTTGGATTAAAATTGAAATTTTGGTGACATTATCCATTTTCGCAACTTTTTTCAATCATACCTCTCTAAAATGTCGAAATACGAGGAGGAAATAAATGAACAAGAATGAAATATCGGTGAATTCATTCGTTTTTTACCTTTCTTAAATCATAACTCGATAAAATGACGAAAATAAAGTTCGTCCTTGCGTCTGTTCGTCCGTGCGTATGTTCGTCCGTGAGTCTGTTCGTCCGTGCGTCTGTTCGTCCGTGAGTCTGTTCGTCCGTGCGTCTGTTCGTCTGTGCGTCTGTTCGTCCATGCGTCTGTTCATCCGTGCGTCTGTTCGACCGTGCGTCTGTTCTTCCGGGCGTCTGTTCGTCCGTGCGTCTATTCTTCCGTATGACTGTTCGTCCGTGCGTCTGTTCGTCCATGCGTATGTTCATCCGTGCGTCTGTTCTTCCGTGCGTCTGTTCATCCGTATGTCTGTTCGTCCTTATGTCTGTTCGTCAGTGCGTCTGTTCGTGTTTGCGTCTGTTCGTCCTTGCGTCTGTTCATCTGTTCGTCTGTTCATCCGTGCAACTGTTCGCCCGTGCGTCTGTTCGTCCATTCTTCTGTTCGTCCGTACATCTGTTTGTCCGAACAGAACCAATTGCGAATTTTTTTTTTGATCATAGCTCGAGAAATTAACGAGCATAAGGGCGAAATGTTGGATAAAAATTGAAATTTTGGTGACATTATCCATTTTCGCAACTTTTTTCAATCATACCTCTCTAAAATGTCGAAATACAAGGAGGAAATAAATGAACAAGAATGAAATATCGGTGATTTCATTCGTTTTTTACCTTTCTTAGATCATAACTCGATAAAATGACGAAAATAAAGTTCGTCCTTGCGTCTGTTCGTCCGTGCGTTTGTTCGTCCGTGCATCTGTTCGTTCGTGTGGTAGTTCGTCCGAGCGTGTTTTTGTCCGTGCATCTGTTTGTCCGTGCATCTGTTTATCCGTGCGTCTGTTCGTCTGTGCGTCTGTTCTGCCATGCGTCTGTTCATCCGTGCGACTGTTTGACCGTGCGTCTGTTCTTCCGGGCGTCTGTTTGTCCGTGCGTCTGTTCTTCCGTATGTCTGTTCGTCCGTGCGTCTGTTTGTCTATGCATCTGTTCATCCGTGCGTCTGTTCGTCTGTGCGTCTGTTCGTCCATGCGTCTGTTCATCCGTGCGTCTGTTCGACCGTGCGTCTGTTCGTCCGTGCGTCTGTTTGTCCGTGCGTCTGTTCGTCCGTGCGTCTGTTCGTCCGCGCATCTGTTTGTCAGTGCGTCTGTTTGTCCGTGCGTCTGTTCGACCTTGCGTCTGTTCGTCCATGCGTCTGTTCGTCCATGCGTCTGTTAATCCGTGCGTCTGAACGACCATGCGACTGTTCGTCCGTGCGGCTGTTCGTCCGTGCGTCTGTTTGTCCGTGCGTCTGTTTGTCCGTGCGTCTTTTCATCCGCGCGTCTGTTTGTCCGTGCGTCTGTTCGTCCGTGCGTCTGTTCGTCCTTGCGACTGTTCGTCCGTGCGTCTGTTTGTCCATATGTCTATTCGTCCGTGCGTCTGTTCGTCCATGCGTTTGTTCGTTAGTGCGTCTGTTCGTCCGTGTGTCTGTTCGTCCGTGCGTTTGCTCGCCTGTGCGTCTGTTTGTCCGTGCGTCTTTACGTCTGTAGGTCCGTTCGTCTGTGCGTCTGTTCGTCTGTGCGTCTGCTTTTCCGTGCGTTTGTTTGTCCGTGCGTCTGTTCATCCGTACGTCTGTTTGTCCGTGCGTCTGTTCGTCCGTGCGTCTGTTCGTCCGTGCGTCTCTTCGTCCATGCGTCTCTTCGTCCATGCGTCTGTTCGTCCATGTGTATGTTTGTCAATGCGTCTGTTCGTCCATCTGTTTTTTTTGTCCCTTCGTCTGTTCGTCCGTGCGTCTGTTCGTCCGTGCGTCTGTTTGTCCGTGCGTCTGTTCGTCCGTGCGTCTGTTCGTCCGTGCGTCAGTTCATCCGTATGTTTGTTCGTCCGTGCGTCTATTCGTCCGTGCGTCTGCTTTTCATTGCGTCTGTTCGTCTGTGCGTCTGTTCGTCCGTGCGTCTGTTCGTCCGTGCGTCTGTTCGTCCATGCGTCTGTTCGTCCTTGCGTCTGTTCGTCCATGGGTCTGATCGTTCGTGCCAATATTCGTCCGTGCGTCTGTTCGTCCGTGCGTCTGTTCATCCATGCGTCTGTTCATCCGTTTTTCTGTTCGTCTGTGCGTGTTTTTGTCCAAGCGTCTGTTCGTCTGTTCATCTGTTTGCCCGAACAGAACCGTTTTCGAAATTGTTTTCGATCATACCTTTAGAAAATAATGAAAATAAGGACAAAATATTGGATAAAATATAAATTTGGTGAAATTGTCCGTTTTCGAAATTTTTTTTCGATCATACCTCGCTAAAATTACGAAAATAGGGTCGATAAAGAGAAACATGATTGAAATATCGGTGAATTATTTCGTTTCTTAGCTTTTTTCGATCATACCTTAATAAAATGACGAAAATAAGGTTCGACCGGGCGACTGATCGTCCGAGCGATTGTTCCTTCATGCTTCAGTTCGTCCGTGCGTCTGTTCGTCCGTGCAACTACTCGTCTGTGCGTCTATTCGTCCATGCTTCTGTTCATCCGTACATCTATTTCTCCACACAGAACTAATTTCGAACATTTTTTTGATCATAGCTTGAGAAAATAACGAGCATAAGGGTGAAATAGTAGATAAAAATTGAAATTTCAGTGACATTATCCATTTTCGCAACTTTTTTCAATCATACCTCTCTAAAATGTCGAAATACAAGGAGGAAATAAATGAACAAGAATGAAATATCGGTAAATTCATTCGTTTTTTACCTTTTTTAGATCATAACTCGATAAAATGACGAAAATAAAGTTCGTCCTTGAGTCTGTTCGTCCGTGCGTTTGTTCGTCCGTGCATCTGTTTGTTCGTGTGGTAGTTCGTCCGAGCGTCAGTTCATCCGTGCGTCTGTTTGTCCGTGAGTCTGTTCGTCCGTGCGTGTTTTTTTCCGTGCATCTGTTCGTCCGTGTGTCTGTTCGTCCGTGAGTCTGTTCGTCCGTGCGTCTGTTCGTCCGTGCGTCTGTTCGTCCTTGCGTCTGTTTGTCCGTGCGTCTTTTTGTCTGTGCGTCTGTTCGTTCATGCGTCTATTCGTCCGTGCATCTGTTTGTCCGTGCGTCTGTTCGTCCGTGCGTCTGTTCGTCCGTTTGTCTGTTCGTCCATGCGACTGTTCATCCGTATGTCTGTGCGTCCTTGCGTCTGTTCGTCCGTGCGTCTGTTCGTCTGTGCGTCTGTTCGTCCGTGCGACTTATCTTCCGTGCGTCTGTTCGTCCGTGCGTCTGTTCGCCTGTGCGTCTGTTCGTCCGTGCGTCTGTACGTCCTTGCGTCTGTTCGTCCGTGAGTCTGTTCATCCGTGCGTCTGTTCGTCCATGCGTATGTTCTTCTGTGCGTCTGTTCGTCCGTGCGTCTGTTCTTCCGTATGTCTGTTCGTCCGTGCGTCTGTTCGTCCATGCATCTGTTCATCCGTGCGTCTGTTCGTCTGTGCGTCTGTTCGTCCATGCGTCTGTTCATCCGTGCGTCTGTTCGACCGTGCGTCTGTTCGTCCGTGCGTCTGTTTGTCCGTGCGTCTGTTCGTCCGTGCGTCTGTTCGTCCGCGCATCTGTTTGTCCGTGCGTCTGTTTGTCAGTGCGTCTGTTCGTCCGTGCGTTTGTTCGTCCGTGCGTCTGTTCGTCGTACATCTGATTGTCTGAACAGAACCAATGTCGAACATTTTCGATCATAACTTGAGAAAAATAACGAAAATAAGAGCGAAATAATGTTTAAAAAATGAAATTTCAGTGAAATTATCCATTTTCGTAACTTTTTTCGATCATACCTCTCTAATATGACGAAAAAAAAGGGTGAAATAGATGAACAAGATTGAAATATTGTTAAATTCATTTGTTATTTTACCTTTTTTAGATCATACCTCGATAGAATGACGAAAATAAGGTTCGTCCGTGCGTCTGTTTGTCTGTGCACCTGTTCGTCCGTGCATCTGTTCGTCCATGCGTTTGTTCATCCGTACATCTGTTTCTCCAAACAGAACCAATTTCGAACCTTATTTGATCAAAGCTTGAGAAAATAACGAATATAAAGACGAAATAGTGGATAAAAATTGAAATTTCGGTGACAATATACATTTTCGAAACTTTTTTCAATCATACCACTCTAAAATGACGAAAAGTAAGGGATAAATAGATGAACAAGATTGAAATATCGTTGAATTCATTGGTTTTTTACCTTTTTTAGATCATACCTCGATAGCATGACGAAAATAAAGTTCGTCCGTGCGTCTGTTCGTCCTTGCGTTTGACGACCATGCATCTGTTCGTTCGTGCGTCTGTTCGCCCGAGCGTCTGTTAATCTGTGCGTCTCTTCGAAAGTGCGACCGTTGTTCCGTGCGTCTGCTCGTCCGAATGTCTGTTCGTCCGTTAGTCTTTCATCCGTTCGACTATTCGTCCGTGCGTCTGTTGGTTCATGCGTCTGTTAGTCCGAGCGTCTGTTCGTCCGTGCGTCTGTTCATCCATGCGTCTGTTCATCCGTTCGTCTGTTCGTCTGTGCGTGTTTTTGTCCATGCGTCTGTTCGTCAAACAGATGAAGATCTGTTTGTCCGAACAGAACCGTTTTCGAAATTTTTTTCGGTCATACCTTTAGAAAATAATAAAAATAAGGGCAAAATATTGGATTAAATATAAATTTGGTGAAATTGTCCGATTTAGAAATTTTTTTCCGATCATACCTCGCTAAAATTACGAAAATAGGGGCGATTAAGAGAAACAAGATTGAAATATCGGTGAATTATTTCGTTTCATAGCTTTTTACGATCAAACCTTAAATAAATGACGAATATAAGGTTCGACCGGGCGTCAGATCGTCCAAGCGATATTTCTTTCATGATTCAGTTCGTATGTGCGACTGTTCGTCCATGCGTTTGTTCATCCGTACATCTGTTTCTCCAAACAGAACCAATTTCGAACCTTATTTGATCATAGTTTGAGAAAATAACGAAAATAATGGCGAAATAACGGATAAAAATTGAAATTTCGGTGACAATATACATTTTCGAAACTTTTTTCAATCATACATCTCTAAAATGACGAAAAGTAAGGGATAAATAGATGATCAAGATTGAAATATCGGTGTATTCATTTTTTTTACCATATTTAGATCATACCTCGATAACATGACGAAAATAAGGTTCGTCCGTGCGTCTGTTTGTCCGTGCGTCTGTACGTCCGTGTGTCTGTTGTCCATGCGTCTGTTCGTCCGTGCGTCTGTTCATCCGTGCGTCTGTTCATCCGTGCGTCTGTTCGTCCGTGCGTCTGTTTGTCTGTGCGTTGGTTCGTCCGTGCGTCTGTTCGTCCGTGCGTCTGTTGGTCCGTGCGTGTGTTCGTCCGTGCGTCTGTTTGTCCGTGAGTCTGTTTGTCCGTGCGTCTGTTTGTCCATGCGTCTGTTCGTCCGTGCGTCTGTTCATCCATGCGTCAGTTCATCCGTGCGTCTGTTCGTCCGTGCGTCTGTTCGTCCGTGCGTCTGTTCGTCCGTGCGTCTGTTCGTCCGTGCGTCTGTTCACCCATGCGTCTGTTCATCCGTTCGTCTGTTCGTCTGTGCGTGTTTTTGTCCATGCGTCTGTTCGTCAAACAGATGAAGTTCTGTTTGTAAGAACAGAACCGTTTTCGAAATTTTTTTCGGTCATACCTTTAGCTAATAATAAAAATAAGGGCAAAATATTGGATTTAATATAAATTTGGTGAAGTTGTCCGATTTTAAAATTTTTTTCCGATCATACCTCGCTAAAATTACGAAAATAGGGGCGATTAAGAGAAACAAGATTGAAATATCGGTGTATTATTTCGTTTCATAGCTTTTTACGATAAAACCTTAAAAAATGATGAATATAAGGTTCGACCGGGCGTCAGATCGTCAAAGCGATTTTTCTTTCATGATTCAGTTCGTCCGTGCGTCTGTTCGTCCATGCCTTTGTTCGTCCGTGCATCTGTTCGTTCGTGCGTCTGTTCGTCTGAGCGTCTGTTAATCTGTGCGTCTCTTCGACAGTGCGACCGTTCTTCTGTGCGTCTGTTCGTCCGAATGTCTTTTCGTCCGTTAGTCTGTCATCCGTTCGACTATTCATCCCTGCGTCTGTTCGTTCATGCGTCTGTTCGTCCGAGCGTCTGTTCATCCGTGCGTCTGTTTGTCTGTGCGTCGGTTCGTCCGTGCGTCTGTCCGTCCGTGCGTCTGTTCGTCCGTGCGTCTGTTCGTCTGTGCGTCTGTTCGTCCTTGCGTCTGTTCGTCCATGCGTCTGTTCATCCGTATGTCTGTTCGTCCGTGCGTCTGTTCGTCCGTGCGTCTGTTCGTCCGAGCGTCTGTTCATCCGTGCGTCTGTTTGTCTGTGCGTCGGTTCGTCCGTGCGTCTGTTCGTCCGTGCGTCTGTTCGTCCGTGCGTCTGTTCGTCCATGCGTCTTTTCGTCCATGCGTCTGTTCATCCGTATGTCTGTTCGTCCGTGCGTCTGTTCGTCCGTGCGTCTGTTCGTCTGTGCGTCTGTTCGTCCGTGCGTCTTTTCTTCCGTGCGTCTGTTCGTCCGTGCGTCTTTTTGCCTGTGCGTCTGTTCGTCCATGCGTCTGTTCATCCGTATGTCTGTTCGTCCGTGCGTCTGTTCGTCCGTGCGTCTGTTCGTCTGTGCGTCTGTTCGTCCGTGCGTCTTTTCTTCCGTGCGTCTGTTCGTCCGTGCGTCTTTTTGCCTGTGCGTCTGTTCGTCCGTGCGTCTGTTCGTCCCTGCGTCTGTTCGTCCATGCGTCTGTTCGTCCGTGCGTCTGTTCGTCCATGCGTACGTTCATCCGTGCGTCTGTTCTTCCGTGCGTCTGTTCATCCGTATGTCTGTTCGTCCGTGCGTCTGTTCGTCCGTGCGTCTGTTCGTCCGTGCGTCTGTTCATCCATGCGTCTGTTCATCCGTTCGTCTGTTCGTCTGTGCGTGTTTTTGTCCATGCGTCTGTTCGTCAAACAGATGAAGATCTGTTTGTCCGAACAGAACCGTATTCGAAATTTTTTTCGGTCATACCTTTAGAAAATAATAAAAATAAGGGCAAAATATTGGATTAAATATAAATTTGGTGAAATTGTCCGATTTAGAAATTTTTTCCGATCATACCTCGCTAAAATTACGAAAATAGGGGCGATTAAGAGAAACAAGATTGAAATATCGGTGAATTATTTCGTTTCATAGCTTTTTACGATCAAACCTTAAAAAAATGACGAATATAAGGTTCGACCGGGCGTCAGATCGTCCAAGCGATTTTTCATTCATGATTCAGTTGGTATGTGCGTCTGTTCGTCCATGCGTTTGTTCATCCGTACATCTGTTTCTCCAAACAGAACCAATTTCGAACCTTTTTTGATCATAGTTTGAGAAAATAACGAATATAATGGCGAAATAGTGGATAAAAATTGAAATTTCGGTGACAATATACATTTTCGAAACTTTTTTCAATCATACATCTCTAAAATGACGAAAAGTAAGGGATAAATAGATGATCAAGATTGAAATATCGGTGTATTCAATTTTTTTACCATATTTAGATCATACCTCGATAAAATGACGAAAATAAGGTTCGTCCTTGCGTCTGTTCGTCCGTAAGTCTGTTCGTTCTTGTGTCAGTTCGTCCGGGCGTCAGTTCACCGTGCGTCTGTTCGTCCGTGAGTCTGTCCGTCCGTGCGTCTGTTTGTCCGTGCGTCTGTTCGTACGTGCGTCTGTTCGTCCGTGCGTCTGTTCGTCCGTGCGTCTGTTCATCCGTGCGTCTGTTTGTCCGTGCGTCTGTTTGTCTGTGCGTCTGTTCGTCCATGCGTCTGTTCGTCCGTGCATCTGTTTGTCCATGCGTCTGTTTGTCCGTGCGTCTGTTCGTCCGTGCGTCTGTTCGTCCATGCGTCTGTTCATCCGTATGTCTGTTCGTCCGTGCGTCTGTTCGTCCGTGCGTCTGTTCGTCTGTGCGTCTGTTCGTCCGTTCGTCTTTTCTTCCGTGCGTCTGTTCGTCCGTGCGTCTGTTCGCCTGTGCGTCTGTTCGTCCGTGCGTCTGTACGTCCATGCGTCTGTTCGTCCGTGCGTCTGTTCGTCCGTGCGTCTGTTCGTCCATGCGTATGCTCATCCTTTGCGTCTGTTCTTCCGTGCGTCTGTTCATCCGTATGTCTGTTCGTCCGTGCGTCTGTTCGTCAGTTCGTCTGTTCGTCGGTGCGTCTGTTCGTCCGTGCGTCTGTTCGTCTGTGCGTCTGTTTATCCGTGCGACTGTTCGCCCGTGTGTCTGTTCGTCCGTGCGTCTGTTCGTAAGTGCGTCTTTCGTCCATGCGTCTGTTCGTCCGTACATCTGTTTGTCCGAACAAAACCAATTTCGAACATTTTTTTTGATCATAGCTCGAGAAATTAACGAACATAAGTGCGAAATGTTGGATAAAAATTGAAATTTTGGTGACATTATCCATTTTCGCAACTTTTTTCAATCATACCTCTCTAAAATGTCGAAATACAAGGAGGAAATAAATGAACAAGAATGAAATATCGATGAATTCATTCGTTTTTTACATTTTTTAGATCATAACTCGATATAATGACGAAAATAAAGTTCGTCATTGCGTCTGTTCGTCCGTGCGTTTGTTCGTCCGTGCATCTGTTCGTTCGTGTGGTAGTTCGTCCGAGCGTCAGTTCATCCGTGCGTCTGTTCGTCCGTGAGTCTGTTCGTCCGTGCGTGTGCTTGTCCGTGCATCTGTTCGTCCGTGCGTCTAATCGTCCGTGCGTCTGTTCGTCCGTGCGTCTGTTCTTCCGTGCGTCTGTTTGTCCGTGCGTATTTTTGACTGTGCGTATGTTCGTTCATGCGTCTATTCGTCCGTGCATCTGTTAGTCCGTGCGACTATTCGTCCGTGCGTCTATTCGTCCGTTTGTCTGTTCGTCCATGCGTCAGTTGATCCGTACGTCTGTTCGTACTTGCGTCTGTTCGTCCGCGTGTCTGTTCGTCTGTGCGTCTGTTCGTTCATGCGACTTTTCTTCCGTGCGTCTGTTCGTCCGTGCGTCTGTTCGTCTGTGCGTCTATTCGTCCGTGCGTCTGTACGTCCGTGCGTCTGTTCGTCCGTGAGTCTGTTCGTCCGTGCGTCTGTCCGTCCATGCGTATGTTCTTCCGTGCGTCTGTTCGTCCGTGCGTCTGTTCTTCCGTATGTCTGTTCGTCCGTGCGTCTGTTCGTCCATGCATCTGTTCATCCGTGCGTCTGTTCGTCTGTGCGTCTGTTCGACCGTGCGTCTGTTTGTCCGTGCATCTGTTTGTCCGTGCGTCTGTTCGTCCGCGCATCTGTTTGTCCGCGCATCTGTTTGTCCGTGCGTCTGTTTGTCCGTGCGTCTGTTCGTCCTTGCGTCTGTTCGTCCATGCGTCTGTTCGTCCATGCCTCTTTTCATCCGTGCGTCTGTTCGACCGTGCGACTGTTCGTCCGTGCGTCTGTTCGTCCGTGCGTCTGTTCGTCCGTGCGTCTGTTTGTCCGTGCGTCTGTTCGTCCGCGCATCTGTTTGTCCTTGCGTCTGTTTATCCGTGCGTCTGTTCGTCCTTTCGTCTGTTCGTCCGTGCGTCTGTTCGTCCATGCGTCTGTTCATCCGTGCGTCTATTCGTCCGTGCGTCTGTTCGTCCATGCAATAGTTCGTTAGTGCGTCTGTTCGTCCGTGTGTCTGTTCGTCCGTGCGTCTGTTCGCCTGTGCGTCTGTTTGTCCGTGCGTCTGTACGTCTGTGCGTCTGTTCGTCCGTGCGTCTGTTCGTCCGTGCGTCTGCTTTTCCGTGCGTCTGTTTGTCCGTGCGTTTGTTCATCCGAACGTCTGTTTGTCCGTGCGTCTGTTCGTCCGTGCGTCTGTTTGTCCGTGCGTCTCTTCATCCATGCGTCTGTTCGTCCGTGCGTCTGTTCTTCCATGTGTCTGTTTGTCAATGCGTCTGTTCGTCCATGTGTTTTTTTGTCCCTTCGTCTGTTCGTCCGTGCGTCTGTTCGTCCGTGCGTCTGTTTGTCCATGCGTCTGTTCGTCCGTGCGTCTGTTCGTCCGTTCGTCTGTTCATCCGTATGTCTGTTCGTCCGTGCGTCTATTCGTCCGTGTGTCTGCTTTTCAGAGCGTCTGTTCGTCTGTGCGTCTGTTCGTCCGTGCGTCTGTTCGTCCGTGCGTCTGATCGTCCGTGCGTCTTTTTTTCCGTGCGTCTGTTTGTCCGTGCGACTGTTCATCCGAACGTCTGTTCGTCCGTGCGTCTGTTCGTCCGTGCGTCTGTTCGTCCATGTTTCTGTTCGTCCGTGCGTCTATTCGTCCGTGCGTCTGTTCGTCCGTGCGTCTGTTTGTCCGTGCGACTGTTTGTCCGAGCGTCAGTTCATCCGTGCGTCTGTTCGTACGTGCGTCTGTTCGTCCGTGCGTCTGTTCATCCGTATGTCTGTTCATCCGTGCGTCTGTTTGTCCGTGCGTCTGTTTGTCTGTGCGTCTGTTCGTCCATGCGTCTGTTCGTCCGTGCATCTGTTTGTCCGTGCGTCTGTTCGTCCGTGCGTCTGTTCGTCCGTGCGTCTGTTCGTCCATGCGTCTGTTCATCCGTATGTCTGTTCGTCCGTGCGTCTGTTCGTCCGTGCGTCTGTTCGTCTGTGCGTCTGTTCGTCCGTGCGTCTTTTCTTCCGTGCGTCTGTTCGTCCATGCGTCTGTTCGCCTGTGCGTCTGTTCGTCCGTGCGTCTGTACGTCCATGCGTCTGTTCGTCCGTGCGTCTGTTCGTCCGTGCGTCTGTTCGTCCATGCGTATGCTCATCCTTCGCGTCTGTTCTTCCATGCGTCTTTTCATCCGTATGTCTGTTCGTCCGTGCGTCTGTTCGTCAGTTCGTCTGTTCGTCTGTGCGTCTGTTCGTCCGTGCGTCTGTTCGTCTGTGCGTCTGTTTATCCGTGCGACTGTTCGCCCGTGCGTCTGTTCGTCCGTGCGTCTGTTCGTATGTGCGTCTTTTGTCCATGCGTCTGTTCGTCCGTACATCTGTTTGTACGAACAAAACCAATTTCGAACATTTTTTTTGATCATAGCTCGGGAAATTAACGAACATAAGTGCGAAATGTTGGATAAAAAATGAAATTTTGGTGACATTATCCATTTTCGCAACTTTTTTCAATCATACCTCTCTAAAATGTCGAAATACAAGGAGGAAATAAATGAACAAGAATGAAATATCGGTGAATTCATTCGTTTTTTAACTTTTTTAGATCATAACTCGATATAATGACGAAAATAAAGTTCGTCCTTGCGTCTGTTCGTCCGTGCGTTTGTTCGTCCGTGCATCTGTTCGTTCGTGTGGTAGTTCGTCCGAGCGTCAGTTCATCCGTGCGTCTGTTCGTCCGTGAGTCTCTTCGTCCGTGCGTATTTTTGTCCGTGCATCTGTTCGTCCGTGCGTCTGTTTGTCCGTGCGTCTGTTCGTCCGTGCGTCTGTTCTTCCGTGCGTATGTTTGTCCGTGCGTATTTTTGTCTGTGCGTCTGTTCGTTCATGCGTCTATTCGTCCATGCATCTGTTTGTCCGTGCGACTATTCGTCCGTGCGTCTGTTCGTCCGTTTGTCTGTTCGTCCATGCGTCAGTTGATCCGTATGTCTGTTCGTACTTGCGTCTGTTCGTCCGTGCGTCTGTTCGTCTGTGCGTCTGTTCGTCCATGCGTCTGTTCGTCCGTGCGTCTGTTCGTCTGTGCGTCTATTCGTCCGTGCGTCTGTACCACCGTGCGTCTGTTCGTCCGTGAGTCTGTTCGTCCGTGCGTCTGTTCGTCCATGCGTATGTTCTTCCGTGCGTCTGTTCGTCCGTGCGTCTGTTCTTCCGTATGGCTGTTCGTCCGTGCGTCTGTTCGTCCATGCATCTGTTCATCCGTGCGTCTGTTCGTCTGTGCGTCTGTTCGACCGTGCGTCTGTTTGTCCGTGCATCTGTTTGTCCGTGCGTCTGTTCGTCCGAGCATCTGTTTGTCCGCGCATCTGTTTGTCCGTGCGTCTGTTTGTCCGTGCGTCTGTTCGTCCTTGCGTCTGTTCGTCCATGCGTCTGTTCGTCCATGCGTCTTTTCATCCGTCATCTGTTCGACCGTGCGACTGTTCGTCCGTGCGTCTGTTCGTCCGTGCGTCTGTTCGTCCGTGCGTCTGTTTGTCCGTGCGTCTGTTCGTCCGCGCATCTGTTTGTTCTTGCGTCTGTTTATCCGTGCGTCTGTTCGTCCTTGCGTCTGTTCGTCCGTGCGTCTGTTCGTCCATGCGTCTGTTCATCCGTGCGTCTATTCGTCCGTGCGTCTGTTCGTCCATGCGTTAGTTCGTTAGTGCATCTGTTCGTCCGTGTGTCTGTTCGTCCGTAAGTCTGTTCGCCTGTGCGTCTGTTTGTCCGTGCGTCTGTACGTCTGTGCGTCTGTTCGTCCGTGCGTATTTTCGTCCGTGCGTCTGCTTTTCCGTGCGTCTGTTTGTCCATGCGTTTGTTCATCCTTACGTCTGTTTGTCCGTGCGTCTGTTCGTCCGTGCGTCTGTTTGTCCGTGCGTCTCTTCATCAATGCGTCTGTTCGTCCGTGCGTCTGTTCGTCCAGGTGTCTGTTTGTCAATGCGTCTGTTCGTCCATGTGTTTTTTTGTACCTTCGTCTGTTCGTCCGTGCGTCTGTTCGTCCGTGCGTCTGTTTGTCCGTGCGTCTGTTCGTCCGGGCGTCTGTTCGTCCGTGCGTCTGTTCATCCGTATGTCTGTTCGTCCGTGCGTCTATTCGTCCGTGCGTTTGCTTTTCAGAGCGTCTGTTCGTCTGTGCGTCTGATCAACCGTGCGTCTGTTCGTCCGTGCGTCTGATCGTCCGTGCGTCTGTTTTTCCGTGCGTCCGTTTGTCCGTGCGACTGTTCATCCGAACGTCTGTTTGTCCGTGCGTCTGTTCGTCCGTGCGTCTGTTCGTCCGTGAGTTTGTTCGTCCGTGCATCTGTTTGTCCGTGCGTCTGTACGCCCGTGCATCTGTTCGTTCATGCGTATGTTCGTACGAGCGTCTGTTCATCCGTGCGTCTGTTCGTCCGTGCGTCTGTTCGTCCGTGCGTGTGTTCGTCGGTGCGTCTGTTTGTCCGTGCGTCTGTACGTCCGTGCGTCTGTTTGTCCATGCGTCTGTTCGTCCGTGCGTCTGTTCGTCCGTACATCTGATTGTCTGAACAGAACCAATGTCAAACATTTTCGATCATAGCTGGAGAAAATAACGAAAATAAGAGCCAAATAATGTTTAAAAAATGAATTTTCAGTGAAATTATCCGTTTTCGAACCTTTTTTCGATCATACCTCTCTAATATGACGAAAAAAAAGGATGAAATAGATGAACAAGATTGAAATATTGTTGAATTCATTTGTTATTTTACCTTTTTTAGATCATACCTCGATAGAATGACGAAAATAAGGTTCGTCCGTGCGTCTGGTTGTCTGTGCGCCTGTTCGTCCGTGCATCTGTTCGTCCATGCGTTTGTTCATCCGTACGTCTGTTTCTCCAAACAGAACCAATTTCGAACCTTATTTGATCAAAGCTTGAGAAAATAACGAATATAAAGACAAAATAGTGGATAAAAATTGAAATTTCGGTGACAATATACATTTTCGAAACTTTTTTCAATCATACCACTCTAAAATGACGAAAAGTAAGGGATAAATAGATGAACAAGATTGAAATAGGGTTGAATTCATTGGTATTTACCTTTTTTAGATCATACCTCGATAGAGTGACGAAAATAAAGTTCGTCCGTGCGTCTGTTCGTCCATGCGTTTGTTCGTCCGTGCATCTGTTCGTTCGTGCGTCTGTTCGTCCGAGCGTCTGTTAATCTGTGCGTCTCTTCGACAGTGCGACCGTTTTTCCATGCGTCTGTTCGTCCGAATGTCTGTTCGTCCGTTAGTCTGTCATCCGTTTGACTATTCGTCCGTGCGTCTGTTCGTTCATGCGTCTGTTCGTCCGAGCGTCTGTTCATCCGTGCGTCTGTTTGTCCGTGCGTGTGTTCGTCCGTGCGTCTGTTTGTCCGTGCGTCTGTAAGTCCGTGTGTCTGTTGTCCATGCGTCTGTTCGTCCGTGCGTCTGTTCATCCGTGCGTATGTTCATCCGTTTGTCTGTTCGTCCGTGCGTCTGTTCGTCAGTGCGTCTGTTCGTCTGTGCGTCTGTTAGTCAGTGCGTCTGTTCGTCTGTGCGTCTGTTCATCCGTGCGACTGTTCGCCCGTGCGTCTGTTCGTCCGTGCGTCTGTTCGTCCGTACATCTGTTTGTCCGAACAGAACCAATTTCGAACATTTTTTTGATCATAGCTCGAGAAATTAACGAGCATAAGGGCGAAATGTTGGATAAAAATTGAAATTTTGGTGACATTATCCATTTTCGCAACTTTTTTCAATCATACCTCTCTAAAATGTTTAAGTACAAGGTGGAAATAAATGAACAAGAATGAAATATCGGTGAGTTCATTCGTTTTTTACCTTTTTTAGATCATAACTCGATAAAATGACGAAAATAAAGTTCGTCCTTGCGTCTGTTCGTCCGTGCGTTTGTTCATCCGTGCGTCTGTTCGTCCGTGAGTCTGTTCGTCCGTGCGGATTTTTGTCCGTGCATCTCTTCGTCCGTGCGTCTGTTCGTCCGTGTGTCTGTTCGTCCGTGCGTCTGTTCGTCCGTGCGTCTGTTCGTCCGTGCGTCTGTTCGTCCGTTAGTCTGTTCGTCCTTGCGTCTGTTCATCCGTATGTCTGTTCTTCCTTGCGTCTGTTCGTCCGTGCGTCTGTTCGTCTGTGCGTCTGTTCGTCCGTGCGACATTTCTTCCGTGCGTCTGTTCGTCCGTGCGTCTGTTCGTCCGTTTGTCTGTTCGTCCATGCGTCTGTTCATCCGTATGTCTGTTCGTTCTTGCGTCTGTTCGTCCGTTCGTCAGTTCATCCGTGCGTCTGTTCGTCCGTGAGTCTGTTCATCCGTGCGTGTTTTTGTCCGTGCGTCTGTTTGTCCGTGCGAATGTTCGTCCGTGCGTCTGTTCGTCCGTGCGTCTGTTTGTCCGTGCGTCTTTTTGTCAGTGCGTCTGTTCGTTCATGCGTCTATTCGTCCGTGCATCTGTTTGTCCGTGCGTCTGTTCGTCCGTGCGTCTGTTCGTCCGTTTGTCTGTTCGTCCATACGTCTGTTCATCCGTATGTCTGTTCGTCCTTGCGTCTGTTCGTCCGTGCGTCTGTTCGTCTGTGCGTCTGTTCGTCCGTGCGACTTTCCTTCCGTGCGTCTGTTCGTCCGTGCGTCTGTTCACCTGTGCGTCTATTCGTCCGTGCGTCTGTACGTCCGTGCGTCTGTTCGTCCGTGCGTCTGTTCCTCCATGCATCTGTTCATCCGTGCGTCTGTTCGTCTGTGTGTCTGTTCGTCCATGCGTCTGTTCATCCGTGCGTCTGTTCGATCGTGCGTCTGTTCTTCCGTGCGTCTGTTCGTCCGTGCGTCCGTTCTTCCGTATGACTGTTCGTCCGTGCGTCTGTTCGTCCATGCGTATGTTCATCCGTGCGTCTGTTCGTCCATGCGTCTGTTCATCCGTATGTCTGTTCGTCCGTGCGTCTGTTCGTCCGTGCGTCTGTTCGTCTGTGCGTCTGTTCGTCCGTTCGTCTTTTCTTCCGTGCGTCTGTTCGTCCGTGCGTCTGTTCGCCTGTGCGTCTGTTCGTCCGTGCGTTTGTACGTCCATGCGTATGTTCGTCCTTGCGTCTGTTTGTCCGTGCGTCTGTTCGTCCATGCGTATGCTCATCCTTTGCGTCTGTTCTTCCGTGCGTCTGTTCATCCGTATGTCTGTTCGTCCGTGCGTCTGTTCGTCAGTTCGTCTGTTCGTCGGTGCGTCTGTTCGTCCGTGCGTCTGTTCGTCTGTGCGTCTGTTTATCCGTGCGACTGTTCGCCCGTGTGTCTGTTCGTCCGTGCGTCTGTTCGTAAGTGCGTCTTTCGTCCATGCGTCTGTTCGTCCGTACATCTGTTTGTCCAAACAAAACCAATTTCGAACATTTTTTTTGATCATAGCTCGAGAAATTAACGAACATAAGTGCGAAATGTTGGATAAAAATTGAAATTTTGGTGACATTATCCATTTTCGCAACTTTTTTCAATCATACCTCTCTAAAATGTCGAAATACAAGGAGGAAATAAATGAACAAGAATGAAATATCGATGAATTCATTCGTTTTTTACATTTTTTAGATCATAACTCGATATAATGACGAAAATAAAGTTCGTCATTGCGTCTGTTCGTCCGTGCGTTTGTTCGTCCGTGCATCTGTTCGTTCGTGTGGTAGTTCGTCCGAGCGTCAGTTCATCCGTGCGTCTGTTCGTCCGTGAGTCTGTTCGTCCGTGCGTGTGCTTGTCCGTGCATCTGTTCGTCCGTGCGTCTAATCGTCCGTGCGTCTGTTCGTCCGTGCGTCTGTTCTTCCGTGCGTCTGTTTGTCCGTGCGTATTTTTGACTGTGCGTATGTTCGTTCATGCGTCTATTCGTCCGTGCATCTGTTAGTCCGTGCGACTATTCGTCCGTGCGTCTATTCGACCGTTTGTCTGTTCGTCCATGCGTCAGTTGATCCGTACGTCTGTTCGTACTTGCGTCTGTTCGTCCGCGTGTCTGTTCGTCTGTGCGTCTGTTCGTCCATGCGACTTTTCTTCCGTGCGTCTGTTCGTCCGTGCGTCTGTTCGTCTGTGCGTCTATTCGTCCGTGCGTCTGTACGTCCGTGCGTCTGTTCGTCCGTGAGTCTGTTCGTCCGTGCGTCTGTCCGTCCATGCGTATGTTCTTCCGTGCGTCTGTTCGTCCGTGCGTCTGTTCTTCCGTATGTCTGTTCGTCCGTGCGTCTGTTCGTCCATGCATCTGTTCATCCGTGCGTCTGTTCGTCTGTGCGTCTGTTCGACCGTGCGTCTGTTTGTCCGTGCATCTGTTTGTCCGTGCGTCTGTTCGTCCGCGCATCTGTTTGTCCGCGCATCTGTTTGTCCGTGCGTCTGTTTGTCCGTGCGTCTGTTCGTCCTTGCGTCTGTTCGTCCATGCGTCTGTTCGTCCATGCCTCTTTTCATCCGTGCGTCTGTTCGACCGTGCGACTGTTCGTCCGTGCGTCTGTTCGTCCGTGCGTCTGTTCGTCCGTGCGTCTGTTTGTCCGTGCGTCTGTTCGTCCGCGCATCTGTTTGTCCTTGCGTCTGTTTATCCGTGCGTCTGTTCGTCCTTTCGTCTGTTCGTCCGTGCGTCTGTTCGTCCATGCGTCTGTTCATCCGTGCGTCTATTCGTCCGTGCGTCTGTTCGTCCATGCAATAGTTCGTTAGTGCGTCTGTTCGTCCGTGTGTCTGTTCGTCCGTGCGTCTGTTCGCCTGTGCGTCTGTTTGTCCGTGCGTCTGTACGTCTGTGCGTCTGTTCGTCCGTGCGTCTGTTCGTCCGTGCGTCTGCTTTTCCGTGCGTCTGTTTGTCCGTGCGTTTGTTCATCCGAACGTCTGTTTGTCCGTGCGTCTGTTCGTCCGTGCGTCTGTTTGTCCGTGCGTCTCTTCATCCATGCGTCTGTTCGTCCGTGCGTCTGTTCTTCCATGTGTCTGTTTGTCAATGCGTCTGTTCGTCCATGTGTTTTTTTGTCCCTTCGTATGTTCGTCCGTGCGTTTGTTCGTCCGTGCGTCTGTTTGTCCGTGCGTCTGTTCGTCCGTGCGTCTGTTCGTCCGTGCGTCTGTTCATCCGTATGTCTGTTCGTCCGTGCGTCTATTCGTCCGTGTGTCTGCTTTTCAGAGCGTCTGTTCGTCTGTGCGTCTGTTCGTCCGTGCGTCTGTTCGTCCGTGCGTCTGATCGTCCGTGCGTCTTTTTTTCCGTGCGTCTGTTTGTCCGTGCGACTGTTCATCCGAACGTCTGTTCGTCCGTGCGTCTGTTCGTCCGTGCGTCTGTTCGTCCATGTTTCTGTTCGTCCGTGCGTCTATTCGTCCGTGCGTCTGTTCGTCCGTGCGTCTGTTTGTCCGTGCGACTGTTTGTCCGAGCGTCAGTTCATCCGTGCGTCTGTTCGTACGTGCGTCTGTTCGTCCGTGCGTCTGTTCATCCGTATGTCTGTTCATCCGTGCGTCTGTTTGTCCGTGCGTCTGTTTGTCTGTGCGTCTGTTCGTCCATGCGTCTGTTCGTCCGTGCATCTGTTTGTCCGTGCGTCTGTTCGTCCGTGCGTCTGTTCGTCCGTGCGTCTGTTCGTCCATGCGTCTGTTCATCCGTATGTCTGTTCGTCCGTGCGTCTGTTCGTCCGTGCGTCTGTTCGTCTGTGCGTCTGTTCGTCCGTGCGTCTTTTCTTCCGTGCGTCTGTTCGTCCATGCGTCTGTTCGCCTGTGCGTCTGTTCGTCCGTGCGTCTGTACGTCCATGCGTCTGTTCGTCCGTGCGTCTGTTCGTCCGTGCGTCTGTTCGTCCATGCGTATGCTCATCCTTCGCGTCTGTTCTTCCATGCGTCTGTTCATCCGTATGTCTGTTCGTCCGTGCGTCTGTTCGTCAGTTCGTCTGTTCGTCTGTGCGTCTGTTCGTCCGTGCGTCTGTTCGTCTGTGCGTCTGTTTATCCGTGCGACTGTTCGCCCGTGCGTCTGTTCGTCCGTGCGTCTGTTCGTATGTGCGTCTTTTGTCCATGCGTCTGTTCGTCCGTACATCTGTTTGTACGAACAAAACCAATTTCGAACATTTTTTTTGATCATAGCTCGGGAAATTAACGAACATAAGTGCGAAATGTTGGATAAAAAATGAAATTTTGGTGACATTATCCATTTTCGCAACTTTTTTCAATCATACCTCTCTAAAATGTCGAAATACAAGGAGGAAATAAATGAACAAGAATGTAATATCGGTGAATTCATTCGTTTTTTAACTTTTTTAGATCATAACTCGATATAATGACGAAAATAAAGTTCGTCCTTGCGTCTGTTCGTCCGTGCGTTTGTTCGTCCGTGCATCTGTTCGTTCGTGTGGTAGTTCGTCCGAGCGTCAGTTCATCCGTGCGTCTGTTCGTCCGTGAGTCTCTTCGTCCGTGCGTATTTTTGTCCGTGCATCTGTTCGTCCGTGCGTCTGTTTGTCCGTGCGTCTGTTCGTCCGTGCGTCTGTTCTTCCGTGCGTATGTTTGTCCGTGCGTATTTTTGTCTGTGCGTCTGTTCGTTCATGCGTCTATTCGTCCATGCATCTGTTTGTCCGTGCGACTATTCGTCCGTGCGTCTGTTCGTCCGTTTGTCTGTTCGTCCATGCGTCAGTTGATCCGTATGTCTGTTCGTATTTGCGTCTGTTCGTCCGTGCGTCTGTTCGTCTGTGCGTCTGTTCGTCCATGCGTCTGTTCGTCCGTGCGTCTGTTCGTCTGTGCGTCTATTCGTCCGTGCGTCTGTACCACCGTGCGTCTGTTCGTCCGTGAGTCTGTTCGTCCGTGCGTCTGTTCGTCCATGCGTATGTTCTTCCGTGCGTCTGTTCGTCCGTGCGTCTGTTCTTCCGTATGGCTGTTCGTCCGTGCGTCTGTTCGTCCATGCATCTGTTCATCCGTGCGTCTGTTCGTCTGTGCGTCTGTTCGACCGTGCGTCTGTTCGTCCGTGCGTCTGTTCGTCCATGCGTCTGTTCATCCGTATGTCTGTTCGTTCTTGCGTCTGTTCGTCCGTTCGTCAGTTCATCCGTGCGTCTGTTCGTCCGTGAGTCTGTTCATCCGTGCGTGTTTTTGTCCGTGCGTCTGTTTGTCCGTGCGAATGTTCGTCCGTGCGTCTGTTCGTCCGTGCGGATGTTTGTCCGTGCGTCTTTTTGTCTGTGCGTCTGTTCGTTCATGCGTCTATTCGTCCGTGCATCTGTTTGTCCGTGCGTCTGTTCGTCCGTGCGTCTGTTCGTCCGTTTGTCTGTTCGTCCATACGTCTGTTCATCCGTATGTCTGTTCGTCCTTGCGTCTGTTCGTCCGTGCGTCTGTTCGTCTGTGCGTCTGTTCGTCCGTGCGACTTTCCTTCCGTGCGTCTGTTCGTCCGTGCGTCTGTTCACCTGTGCGTCTATTCGTCCGTGCGTCTGTACGTCCGTGCGTCTGTTCGTCCGTGCGTCTGTTCCTCCATGCATCTGTTCATCCGTGCGTCTGTTCGTCTGTGCGTCTGTTCGTCCATGCGTCTGTTCATCCGTGCGTCTGTTCGATCGTGCGTCTGTTCTTCCGTGCGTCTGTTCGTCCGTGCGTCCGTTCTTCCGTATGACTGTTCGTCCGTGCGTCTGTTCGCCTGTGCGTCTGTTCGTCCGTGCGTCTGTACGTCCATGCGTCTGTTCGTCCGTGCGTCTGTTTGTCCGTGCGTCTGTTCGTCCATGCGTATGCTCATCCTTTGCGTCTGTTCTTCCGTGCGTCTGTTCATCCGTATGTCTGTTCGTCCGTGCGTCTGTTCGTCAGTTCGTCTGTTCGTCGGTGCGTCTGTTCGTCCGTGCGTCTGTTCGTCTGTGCGTCTGTTTATCCGTGCGACTGTTCGCCCGTGTGTCTGTTCGTCCGTGCGTCTGTTCGTAAGTGCGTCTTTCGTCCATGCGTCTGTTCGTCCGTACATCTGTTTGTCCGAACAAAACCAATTTCGAACATTTTTTTTGATCATAGCTCGAGAAATTAACGAACATAAGTGCGAAATGTTGGATAAAAATTGAAATTTTGGTGACATTATCCATTTTCGCAACTTTTTTCAATCATACCTCTCTAAAATGTCGAAATACAAGGAGGAAATAAATGAACAAGAATGAAATATCGATGAATTCATTCGTTTTTTACATTTTTTAGATCATAACTCGATATAATGACGAAAATAAAGTTCGTCATTGCGTCTGTTCGTCCGTGCGTTTGTTCGTCCGTGCATCTGTTCGTTCGTGTGGTAGTTCGTCCGAGCGTCAGTTCATCCGTGCGTCTGTTCGTCCGTGAGTCTGTTCGTCCGTGCGTGTGCTTGTCCGTGCATCTGTTCGTCCGTGCGTCTAATCGTCCGTGCGTCTGTTCGTCCGTGCGTCTGTTCTTCCGTGCGTCTGTTTGTCCGTGCGTATTTTTGACTGTGCGTATGTTCGTTCATGCGTCTATTCGTCCGTGCATCTGTTAGTCCGTGCGACTATTCGTCCGTGCGTCTATTCGTCCGTTTGTCTGTTCGTCCATGCGTCAGTTGATCCGTACGTCTGTTCGTACTTGCGTCTGTTCGTCCGCGTGTCTGTTCGTCTGTGCGTCTGTTCGTCCATGCGACTTTTCTTCCGTGCGTCTGTTCGTCCGTGCGTCTGTTCGTCTGTGCGTCTATTCGTCCGTGCGTCTGTACGTCCGTGCGTCTGTTCGTCCGTGAGTCTGTTCGTCCGTGCGTCTGTCCGTCCATGCGTATGTTCTTCCGTGCGTCTGTTCGTCCGTGCGTCTGTTCTTCCGTATGTCTGTTCGTCCGTGCGTCTGTTCGTCCATGCATCTGTTCATCCGTGCGTCTGTTCGTCTGTGCGTCTGTTCGACCGTGCGTCTGTTTGTCCGTGCATCTGTTTGTCCGTGCGTCTGTTCGTCCGCGCATCTGTTTGTCCGCGCATCTGTTTGTCCGTGCGTCTGTTTGTCCGTGCGTCTGTTCGTCCTTGCGTCTGTTCGTCCATGCGTCTGTTCGTCCATGCCTCTTTTCATCCGTGCGTCTGTTCGACCGTGCGACTGTTCGTCCGTGCGTCTGTTCGTCCGTGCGTCTGTTCGTCCGTGCGTCTGTTTGTCCGTGCGTCTGTTCGTCCGCGCATCTGTTTGTCCTTGCGTCTGTTTATCCGTGCGTCTGTTCGTCCTTTCGTCTGTTCGTCCGTGCGTCTGTTCGTCCATGCGTCTGTTCATCCGTGCGTCTATTCGTCCGTGCGTCTGTTCGTCCATGCAATAGTTCGTTAGTGCGTCTGTTCGTCCGTGTGTCTGTTCGTCCGTGCGTCTGTTCGCCTGTGCGTCTGTTTGTCCGTGCGTCTGTACGTCTGTGCGTCTGTTCGTCCGTGCGTCTGTTCGTCCGTGCGTCTGCTTTTCCGTGCGTCTGTTTGTCCGTGCGTTTGTTCATCCGAACGTCTGTTTGTCCGTGCGTCTGTTCGTCCGTGCGTCTGTTTGTCCGTGCGTCTCTTCATCCATGCGTCTGTTCGTCCGTGCGTCTGTTCTTCCATGTGTCTGTTTGTCAATGCGTCTGTTCGTCCATGTGTTTTTTTGTCCCTTCGTCTGTTCGTCCGTGCGTCTGTTCGTCCGTGCGTCTGTTTGTCCGTGCGTCTGTTCGTCCGTGCGTCTGTTCGTCCGTGCGTCTGTTCATCCGTATGTCTGTTCGTCCGTGCGTCTATTCGTCCGTGTGTCTGCTTTTCAGAGCGTCTGTTCGTCTGTGCGTCTGTTCGTCCGTGCGTCTGTTCGTCCGTGCGTCTGATCGTCCGTGCGTCTTTTTTTCCGTGCGTCTGTTTGTCCGTGCGACTGTTCATCCGAACGTCTGTTCGTCCGTGCGTCTGTTCGTCCGTGCGTCTGTTCGTCCATGTTTCTGTTCGTCCGTGCGTCTATTCGTCCGTGCGTCTGTTCGTCCGTGCGTCTGTTTGTCCGTGCGACTGTTTGTCCGAGCGTCAGTTCATCCGTGCGTCTGTTCGTACGTGCGTCTGTTCGTCCGTGCGTCTGTTCATCCGTATGTCTGTTCATCCGTGCGTCTGTTTGTCCGTGCGTCTGTTTGTCTGTGCGTCTGTTCGTCCATGCGTCTGTTCGTCCGTGCATCTGTTTGTCCGTGCGTCTGTTCGTCCGTGCGTCTGTTCGTCCGTGCGTCTGTTCGTCCATGCGTCTGTTCATCCGTATGTCTGTTCGTCCGTGCGTCTGTTCGTCCGTGCGTCTGTTCGTCTGTGCGTCTGTTCGTCCGTGCGTCTTTTCTTCCGTGCGTCTGTTCGTCCATGCGTCTGTTCGCCTGTGCGTCTGTTCGTCCGTGCGTCTGTACGTCCATGCGTCTGTTCGTCCGTGCGTCTGTTCGTCCGTGCGTCTGTTCGTCCATGCGTATGCTCATCCTTCGCGTCTGTTCTTCCATGCGTCTGTTCATCCGTATGTCTGTTCGTCCGTGCGTCTGTTCGTCAGTTCGTCTGTTCGTCTGTGCGTCTGTTCGTCCGTACATCTGTTTGTACGAACAAAACCAATTTCGAACATTTTTTTTGATCATAGCTCGGGAAATTAACGAACATAAGTGCGAAATGTTGGATAAAAAATGAAATTTTGGTGACATTATCCATTTTCGCAACTTTTTTCAATCATACCTCTCTAAAATGTCGAAATACAAGGAGGAAATAAATGAACAAGAATGAAATATCGGTGAATTCATTCGTTTTTTACCTTTTTTAGATCATAACTCGATATAATGACGAAAATAAAGTTCGTCCTTGCGTCTGTTCGTCCGTGCGTTTGTTCGTCCGTGCATCTGTTCGTTCGTGTGGTAGTTCGTCCGAGCGTCAGTTCATCCGTGCGTCTGTTCGTCCGTGAGTCTCTTCGTCCGTGCGTATTTTTGTCCGTGCATCTGTTCGTCCGTGCGTCTGTTTGTCCGTGCGTCTGTTCGTCCGTGCGTCTGTTCTTCCGTGCGTATGTTTGTCCGTGCGTATTTTTGTCTGTGCGTCTGTTCGTTCATGCGTCTATTCGTCCATGCATCTGTTTGTCCGTGCGACTATTCGTCCGTGCGTCTGTTCGTCCGTTTGTCTGTTCGTCCATGCGTCAGTTGATCCGTATGTCTGTTCGTACTTGCGTCTGTTCGTCCGTGCGTCTGTTCGTCTGTGCGTCTGTTCGTCCATGCGTCTGTTCGTCCGTGCGTCTGTTCGTCTGTGCGTCTATTCGTCCGTGCGTCTGTACCACCGTGCGTCTGTTCGTCCGTGAGTCTGTTCGTCCGTGCGTCTGTTCGTCCATGCGTATGTTCTTCCGTGCGTCTGTTCGTCCGTGCGTCTGTTCTTCCGTATGGCTGTTCGTCCGTGCGTCTGTTCGTCCATGCATCTGTTCATCCGTGCGTCTGTTCGTCTGTGCGTCTGTTCGACCGTGCGTCTGTTTGTCCGTGCATCTGTTTGTCCGTGCGTCTGTTCGTCCGAGCATCTGTTTGTCCGCGCATCTGTTTGTCCGTGCGTCTGTTTGTCCGTGCTTCTGTTCGTCCTTGCGTCTGTTCGTCCATGCGTCTGTTCGTCCATGCGTCTTTTCATCCGTCATCTGTTCGACCGTGCGACTGTTCGTCCGTGCGTCTGTTCGTCCGTGCGTCTGTTCGTCCGTGCGTCTGTTTGTCCGTGCGTCTGTTCGTCCGCGCATCTGTTTGTTCTTGCGTCTGTTTATCCGTGCGTCTGTTCGTCCTTGCGTCTGTTCGTCCGTGCGTCTGTTCGTCCATGCGTCTGTTCATCCGTGCGTCTATTCGTCCGTGCGTCTGTTCGTCCATGCGTTAGTTCGTTAGTGCATCTGTTCGTCCGTGTGTCTGTTCGTCCGTAAGTCTGTTCGCCTGTGCGTCTGTTTGTCCGTGCGTCTGTACGTCTGTGCGTCTGTTCGTCCGTGCGTATTTTCGTCCGTGCGTCTGCTTTTCCGTGCGTCTGTTTGTCCATGCGTTTGTTCATCCGAACGTCTGTTTGTCCGTGCGTCTGTTCGTCCGTGCGTCTGTTTGTCCGTGCGTCTCTTCATCAATGCGTCTGTTCGTCCGTGCGTCTGTTCGTCCAGGTGTCTGTTTGTCAATGCGTCTGTTCGTCCATGTGTTTTTTTGTACCTTCGTCTGTTCGTCCGTGCGTCTGTTCGTCCGTGCGTCTGTTTGTCCGTGCGTCTGTTCGTCCGGGCGTCTGTTCGTCCGTGCGTCTGTTCATCCGTATGTCTGTTCGTCCGTGCGTCTATTCGTCCGTGCGTTTGCTTTTCAGAGCGTCTGTTCGTCTGTGCGTCTGATCAACCGTGCGTCTGTTCGTCCGTGCGTCTGATCGTCCGTGCGTCTGTTTTTCCGTGCGTCCGTTTGTCCGTGCGACTGTTCATCCGAACGTCTGTTTGTCCGTGCGTCTGTTCGTCCGTGCGTCTGTTCGTCCGTGAGTTTGTTCGTCCGTGCATCTGTTTGTCCGTGCGTCTGTACGCCCGTGCATCTGTTCGTTCATGCGTATGTTCGTACGAGCGTCTGTTCATCCGTGCGTCTGTTCGTCCGTGCGTCTGTTCGTCCGTGCGTGTGTTCGTCGGTGCGTCTGTTTGTCCGTGCGTCTGTACGTCCGTGCGTCTGTTTGTCCATGCGTCTGTTCGTCCGTGCGTCTGTTCGTCCGTACATCTGATTGTCTGAACAGAACCAATGTCAAACATTTTCGATCATAGCTGGAGAAAATAACGAAAATAAGAGCCAAATAATGTTTAAAAAATGAATTTTCAGTGAAATTATCCGTTTTCGAACCTTTTTTCGATCATACCTCTCTAATATGACGAAAAAAAAGGGTGAAATAGATGAACAAGATTGAAATATTGTTGAATTCATTTGTTATTTTACCTTTTTTAGATCATACCTCGATAGAATGACGAAAATAAGGTTCGTCCGTGCGTCTGGTTGTCTGTGCGCCTGTTCGTCCGTGCATCTGTTCGTCCATGCGTTTGTTCATCTGTACATCTGTTTCTCCAAACAGAACCAATTTCGAACCTTATTTGATCAAAGCTTGAGAAAATAACGAATATAAAGACAAAATAGTGGATAAAAATTGAAATTTCGGTGACAATATACATTTTCGAAACTTTTTTCAATCATACCACTCTAAAATGACGAAAAGTAAGGGATAAATAGATGAACAAGATTGAAATAGGGTTGAATTCATTGGTTTTTTACCTTTTTTAGATCATACCTCGATAGAGTGACGAAAATAAAGTTCGTCCGTGCGTCTGTTCGTCCATGCGTTTGTTCGTCCGTGCATCTGTTCGTTCGTGCGTCTGTTCGTCCGAGCGTCTGTTAATCTGTGCGTCTCTTCGACAGTGCGACCGTTTTTCCATGCGTCTGTTCGTCCGAATGTCTGTTCGTCCGTTAGTCTGTCATCCGTTTGACTATTCGTCCGTGCGTCTGTTCGTTCATGCGTCTGTTCGTCCGAGCGTCTGTTCATCCGTGCGTCTGTTTGTCCGTGCGTGTGTTCGTCCGTGCGTCTGTTTGTCCGTGCGTCTGTAAGTCCGTGTGTCTGTTGTCCATGCGTCTGTTCGTCCGTGCGTCTGTTCATCCGTGCGTATGTTCATCCGTTTGTCTGTTCGTCCGTGCGTCTGTTCGTCAGTGCGTCTGTTCGTCTGTGCGTCTGTTAGTCAGTGCGTCTGTTCGTCCGTGCGTCTGTTCGTCCGTGAGTCTGTTCGTCCGTGCGTACTTTTGTCCGTATATCTGTTCGTCCGTGCGTCTGTTCGTCCGTGCGTCTGTTCGTCCGTGCGTCTGTTCGTCCGTAAGTCTGTTTGTCCGTGCGTCTTTTTGTCTGTGCGTCTGTTCGTTCATGCGTCTATTCGTCCGTGCATCTGTTTTCCGTGCGTCTGTTCGTCCGTGCGTCTGTTCGTCCGTTTGTCTGTTCGTCCATGCGTCTGTTCATCCGTATGTCTGTTCGTCCTTGCGTCTGTTCGTCCGTGCGTCTGTTCGTCTGTGCGTCTGTTCGTCCGTGCGACTTTTCTTCCGTGCGTCTGTTCGTCCGTGCGTCTGTTCACCTGTGCGTCTATTCGTCCGTGCGTCTGTACGTCCATGCATCTGTTCATCCGTGCGTCTGTTCGTCTGTGCATCTGTTCGTCCATGCGTCTGTTCATCCGTGCTCTGTTCGACCGTGCGTCTGTTCTTCCGTGCGTCTGTTCGTCTGTGCGTCTGTTCGTCAGTGCGTCTGTTCGTCTGTGCGTCTGTTCATCCGTGCGACTGTTCGCCCGTGCGTCTGTTCGTCCGTGCGTCTGTTCGTCCGTACATCTGTTTGTCCGAACAGAACCAATTTCGAACATTTTTTTTGATCATAGCTCGAGAAATTAACGAGCATAAGGGCGAAATGTTGGATAAAAATTGAAATTTTGGTGACATTATCCATTTTCGCAACTTTTTTCAATCATACCTCTCTAAAATGTTTAAATACAAGGCGGAAATAAATGAACAAGAATGAAATATCGGTGAGTTCATTCGTTTTTTACCTTTTTTAGATCATAACTCGATAAAATGACGAAAATAAAGTTCGTCCTTGCGTCTGTTCGTCCGTGCGTTTGTTCATCCGTGCGTCTGTTCGTCCGTGAGTCTGTTCGTCCGTGCGGATTTTTGTCAGTGCATCTCTTCGTCCGTGCGTCTGTTCGTCCGTGTGTCTGTTCGTCCGTGCGTCTGTTCGTCCGTGCGTCTGTTCGTCCGTGCGTCTGTTCGTCCGTTAGTCTGTTCGTCCTTGCGTCTGTTCATCCGTATGTCTGTTCTTCCTTGCGTCTGTTCGTCCGTGCGTCTGTTCGTCTGTGCGTCTGTTCGTCCGTGCGACTTTTCTTCCGTGCGTCTGTTCGTCCGTGCGTCTGTTCGTCCGTTTGTCTGTTCGTCCATGCGTCTGTTCATCCGTATGTCTGTTCGTTCTTGCGTCTGTTCGTCCGTGCGTCAGTTCATCCGTGCGTCTGTTCGTCCGTGAGTCTGTTCATCCGTGCGTGTTTTTGTCCGTGCGTCTGTTTGTCCGTGCGTCTGTTCGTCCGTGCGTCTGTTCGTCCGTGCGTCTGTTTGTCCGTGCGCCTTTTTGTCTGTGCGTCTGTTCGTTCATGCGTCTATTCGTCCGAGCATCTGTTTGTCCGTGCGTCTGTTCGTCCGTGCGTCTGTTCGTCCGTTTGTCTGTTCGTCCATACGTCTGTTCATCCGTATGTCTGTTCGTCCTTGCGTCTGTTCGTCCGTGCGTCTGTTCGTCTGTACGTCTGTTCGTCCGTGCGACTTTTCTTCCGTGCGTCTGTTCGTCCGTGCGTCTGTTCACCTGTGCGTCTATTCGTCCGTGCGTCTGTACGTCCGTGCGTCTGTTCGTCCGTGCGTCTGTTCCTCCATGCATCTGTTCATCCGTGCGTCTGTTCGTCTGTGCGTCTGTTCGTCCATGCGTCTGTTCATCCGTGCGTCAGTTCGACCGTGCGTCTGTTCTTCCGTGCGTCTGTTCGTCCGTGCGTCTGTTCTTCCGTATGACTGTTCGTCCGTGCGTTTGTTCGTCCATGCGTATGTTCATCCGTGCGTCTGTTCTTCCGTGCGTCTGTTCATCCGTATGTCTGTTCGTCCGTGCGTCTTTTCATCTGTGCGTCTGTTCATCCGTGCGACTGTTCGCCCGTGCGTCTATTCGTCCATCCGTCTGTTCGTCCGTACATCTGTTTGTCCGAACAGAACCAATTTCGAACATTTTTTTTATCATAGCTCGAGAAATTAACGAGCATAAGGGCGAAATGTTGGATAAAAATTGAAATTTTGGTGACATTATCCATTTTCGCAACTTTTTTCAATCATACATCTCTAAAATAAAGAAAAGTAAGGGATAAATAGATGATCAAGATTGAAATATCGGTGTATTGATTTTTTTTACCATATTAAGATAATACCTCGATAAAATGACGAAAATTAGGTTCGTCCGTGCGTCTGTTAGTCCGTGCGTCTGTTCGTCCGTGCATCTGTTCGTTCTTGTGACAGTTCGTCCGTGCGTCTGTTCTTACGTGCGTCTGTTCGTCCGTGCGTCTGTTCTTCCGTGCGTCTGTTCATCCGTGCGTCTGTTTGTCCGTGCGTCTGTTTGTCTGTGCGTCTGTTCGTCCATGCGTCTGTTCGTCCGTGCATCTGTTTGTCCGTGCGTCTGTTCGTCCGTGCGTCTGTTCGTCCGTGCGTCTGTTTGTCCATGCGTCTGTTCATCCGTATGTCTATTCGTCCGTGCGTCTGTTCGTCCGTGCGTCTGTTCGCCTGTGCGTCTGTTCGTCCGTGCGTCTTTTCTTCCGTGCGTCTGTTCGTCCGTGCGTCTGTTCGCCTGTGATTCTGTTCGTCCGTGCGTCTGTACGTCCATGCATCTGTTCGTCCGTGATTCTGTTCGTCCGTGCGTTTGTTCGTCCATGCGTATGTTCATCCGTGCGTCTGTTTTTCCTTGCGTCTGTTCATCCGTATGTCTGTTCGTCCGTGCGTCTGTTCGTCAGTGCGTCTGTTCGTCTGTGCGTCTGTCCGTCCGTGCGTCTGTTCGTCTGTGCGTCTGTTCATCCGTGCGACTGTTCGCACGTGCGTCTGTTCGTCCGAGCGTCTGTTCGTCCGTACATCTGTTTGTCCGAACAGAACCAATTTCGAACATTTTTTTTATCATAGCTCGAGAAATTAACGAGCATAAGGGCGAAATGTTGGATAAAAATTGAAATTTTGGTGACATTATCCATTTTCGCAACTTTCTTCAATCATACCTCTCTAAAATGTTTAAATATAAGGCGGAAATAAATAAACAAGAATGAAATATCGGTGAGTTCATTCGTTTTTTACCTTTTTTAGATCATAACTCGATAAAATGACGAAAATAAAGTTCGTCCTTGCGTCTGTTCGTCCGTGCGTTTGTTCATCCATGCGTCTGTTCGTCCGTGAGTCTGTTCGTCCGTGCGTATTTTTGTCCGTGCATCTGTTCGTCCGTGCGTCTGTTCGTCCGTGCGTCTGTTCGTCCGTGCGTCTGTTCGTCCGTGCGTCTGTTCGTTCGTGCGTCTGTTCATCCGTATGTCTGTTCGTCTGTGCGTCTGTTCGTCCGTGCGACTTTTCTTCCGTACGTCTGTTCGTCCGTGCGTCTGTTCGTCCGTGCGTCTGTTCGTCCGTGCGACTATTCGTCCGTTTGTCTGTTCGTCCATGCGTCTGTTCATCCGTATGTCTGTTCGTTCTTGTGTCTGTTCGTCTGTGCGTCAGTTCATCCATGCGTCTGTTCGTCCGTGAGTCTGTTCATCCGTGCGTGTTTTTGTCCGTGCGTCTGTTAGTCCGTTCGTCTGTTCGTCCGTGCGTCTTTTCGTCCGTGCGTCTGTTTGTCCGTGCGTCTTTTGTCGGTGCGTCTGTTCGTTCATGCGTCTATTCGTCCGTGCATCTGTTTGTCCGTGCGTCTGTTCGTCCGTGCGTCTGTTCGTCCGTTTGCCTGTTCGTCTATACGTCTGTTCATCCGTATGTCTGTTCGTCCTTGCGTCTGTTCGTCCGTGCGTCTGTTCACCTGTGCGTCTATTCGTCCGTGCGTCTGTACGTCCTTGCGTCTGCTCGTCCGTGAGTCTGTTCGTCCGTGCGTCTGTTCGTCCATGCGTCTGTTCATCCGTGCGCCTGTTTGACCGTGCGTCTGTTCTTCCGTGCGTCTGTTTGTCCGTGCGTCTGTTCTTCCGTATGACTGTTCGTCCGTGCGTCTGTTCGTCCATGCGTATGTTCATCCGTGCGTCTGTTCTTCCGTGCGTGTGTTCATCCGTATGTCTGTTCGTCCATGCGTCTGTTCGTAAGTGCGTCTGCTCGTCTGTGCGTCTGTTCGTCCATGCGTCTGTTCATCCGTGCGTCTGTTCGACCGTGCGTCTGTTCATCCGTGCGTCAGTTCGTCCGTGCGTCTGTTTGGCCGTGCGTCTGTTCGTCAGTGCGTCTGTTCGTCTGCGCATCTGTTTGTCCGTGCGTCTGTTTGTCCGTGCGTCTGTTCGTCCTTGCGTCTGTTCGTCCATGCGTCTGTTCGTCCATGCGTCTGTTCATCCGTGCGTCTGTTCGACAGTGCGACTGTTCGTCCGTGCGGCTGTTCGTCCGTACGTCTGTTCGTCCGTGCGTCTGTTTGTCCGTGCGTCTGTTCGTCCGCGCATCTGTTTGTCCTTGCGTCTGTTTATCCGTGCGTCTGTTCGTCCTTGCGTCTGTTCGTCCGTGCGTCTGTTCGTCCATACGTCTGTTCATTCGTGCGTCTATTCGTCCGTGCGTCTGTTCGTCCATGAGTTTGTTCGTTAGTGCGTCTGTTCGTCCGTGTGTCTGTTCGTCCGTGCGTTTTTTCGTCTGTGCGTCTGTTTATCCGTGCGTCTGTACGTCTGTGCGTCTGTTCGTCCGCGCGTCTGTTCGTCCGTGAGTCTGCTTTTCTGTGCGTCTATTTGTCCGTGCGTCTGTTCATCCGAACGTCTGTTCGTCCGTGCGTCTGTTCGTAAATGCGTCTGTTCGTCCATGCGTCTCTTCGTCCTTGCGTCTGTTCGTCCCTGCGTCTGTTCGTCAATGTGTCTGTTGAATCAATGCGTCTGTTCGTCCATGTGTTTTCTTGTCCCTTCGTCTGTTCGTCCGTGCGTCTGTTCGTCGGTGCGTCTGTTTGTTCGTGCATCTGTTCGTCCGTGGCTCTGTTCATCCGAGCGTCTATTCGTCCGTGCGACTGTTTGTCTGTGCGACTGTTCGTCCAAGCGTTTGTTCGTCCATACATCTGATAATCCGAACAGAACCAATGTCGAACATTTTTTGATCATACCTCTCTAATAAGACAAAAAAAGGGGGAAATATATGAACAAGATTGAAATATCGTTGAATTCATTAGTTTGATACCTTTTTTAGACCAAACCTCGATAGCATGACGAAAATAAAGTTCGTCCTTGCGTCTGTTCGTCCGTGCGTTTGTTCGTCCGTGCATCTGTTCGTTCGTGTGTCTGTTCGTCCGTGCGTCTGTTCGTTCAAGCGTCAGTTCAACTGTGCGTCTGTTCGTCCGTGAGTCTGTTCGTCCGTGCGTCTGTTTGTCCGTGCGTCTGTTCGTTCGTGTGGTAGTTCGTTCGAGCGTCAATTCATCCGTGCGTCTGTTCGTCCGTGCATCTGTTCGTCCGTGCGTCTGTTCGTCCGTGCATCTGATCGTCCATGTTTCTGTTCGTCCGTGCGTCTATTCGTCCGTGCGCCTGTTCGTCCGTGCGTCTGTTTGTCCGTGCGTCTTTTTGTCCGTGCGTCTGTTTGTCCGTCCGTTTGTTCGTCTGTGCGTCTGTATGTTCATGCGTCTGTTGGTCCGTACATCTGTATGTCCGAACACAACCGTTTTCGAAATTTTTTTTGATCATACCTTTAGGAAATAATGATAATAAGGGCTAAATATTGAATATAAATACAAATTTGGTGAAATTGTCCGTTTTTGAAACTTTTTTTCGATCATACCTCACTTAAATTACGAAAATAATGGCAAAAAAGGGGAACAAGATTGAAATATCGGTGAATTAATTCGTTATTTAGTATTCTTCCGTCATACCTTAATAAAATGACGAAAATAAGGTTCGTCTGTAAGTTTGATCGTGCGAGCGATTGTTCCTTCATGCTTTAGTTCGTCCGTGCGTCTGTTCGTAAGTGTGTCTGTTCGTCAATGCGTCCGTTCGTCCATGATAATTTTTTCCGTGCGTCTGTTCTTCCGTGCGTCTGTTCGTCCGTGCGTCTATTCATCCGAGCGACTGTTCAACCGTGCGCCTGTTCGACCCTGCATCCGTTCTTCCGTGCGTCCGTTCGTATGTGCGTATGTACGTCCGTGCTATTTTCGTCCATGCGTCTGATCGTACGAGTGATTGTTCTTCCGTGCGACTTTTCGACCGAGCGTCTTTTCGTCCGTGCATCATTTCGTCCTTGCGTCTGTTCGTCCGGGGGTCTGATCGTTCATGCCAATATTCGTCCGTGCGTCTGTTCGTCCGTGCGTCTGTTCATCCATGCGTCTGTTCGTCCGTGCGTCTGTTCGTCCGTGCGTGTGTTCGTCCGTGCATCTGTTTGTCCGTGCGTCTGTTCGTCCGTGCGTCTGTTCGTCCATGCGTCTGTTCATCCGTATGTCTGTTCGTCCGTGCGTCTGTTCGTCCGTGCGTCTGTTCGTCCGTGCGACTGTTCGTCCGTGCGTCTGTTCGTCAGTGCGTCTTTTCTTCCGTGCATCTGTTCGTCCGTGCGTCTGTTTGCCTTTGCGTCTGTTCGTCCGTCTGTCTGTACGTCCGTGCGTCTGTTCGTCCGTGCGTCTGTTCGTCCGTGCGTCTGTTCGTCCATGCGTATGTTCATCCGTGCGTCTGTTCTTCCGTGCGTCTGTTCATCTTTATGTCTGTTCGTCCGTGCGTCTGTTCGTCCGTGCGTCTGTTCGTCCGTGCGTTTGTTCATCTATGCGTCTGTTCATCCTTTCTGTTCGTCTGTGCGTGTTTTTGACCATGCGTCTGTTCGTCAAACAGATGAAGATCTGTTTGTCCGAACAGAACCGTTTTCAAAATTTTTTTCGGTCATACCTTTAGAAAATAATAAAAATAAGGAAAAAATATTGGATTAAATATAAATTTAGTGAAATTGTCCGATTTAGAAATTTTTTTCCGATCATACCTTGCTAAAATTACGAAAATAGGGGCGATTAAGAGAAACAAGATTGAAATATCGGTGAATTATTTCGTTTCATAGCTTTTTACGATCAAACCTTAAAAAAATGACGAATATAAGGTTCGACCGGGCGTCAGATCGTCCAAGCGATTTTTCTTTCATGATTCAGTTCTTATGTGCGTCTTTTCGTCCATGCGTTTTTTCATCCATACATCTGTTTCTCCAAACAGAACCAATTCCGAACCTTATTTGATCATAGTTTGAGAAAATAACGAATATAATGGCGAAATAGTAGATAAAAATTGAAATTTCGGTGACAATATACATTTCCGAAACTTTTTTCTATCATACATCTCTAAAATGACGAAAAGTAAGGGATAAATAGATGATCAAGATTGAAATATCGGTGTATTCATTTTTTTTACCATATTTAGATCATACCTCGATAAAATGACGAAAATAAGGTTCGTCCGTGCGTCTGTTCGTCCGTGCGTCTGTTCGTCCGTGCATCTGTTCGTTCGTGTGACAGTTCGTCCGAGCGTCAGTTCATCCGTGCGTCTGTTCGTCCGTGAGTCTGTTCGTCCGTGCGTCTTTTTGTCCGTGCGTCTGTTCGTCCGTGCGTCTGTTCGTCCGTGCGTCTGTTCGTCCGTGCGTCACTTCATCCGTGCGTCTGTTTGTCCGTGCGTCTGTTTGTTTGTGCGTCTGTTCGTCCGTGCATCTGTTTGTCCGTGCGTCTGTTCGTCCGTGCGTCTGTTCGTCCGTGTGTCTGTTCGTCGATGCGTCTGTTCATCCTTATGTCTTTTCGTCCGTGCGTCTGTTCGTCCGTGCGTCTGTTCGTCTGTGTTTCTGTTCGTCCGTTCGTCTTTTCTTCCTCGACGAAAATAAGGTTCGTCCGTGCGTCTGTTCGTCCGTGCGTCTGTTCGTCCGTGCATCTGTTCGTTCGTGTGACAGTTCGTCCGAGCGTCAGTTCATCCGTGCGTCTGTTCGTCCGTGAGTCTGTTCGTCCGTGCGTCTTTTTGTCCGTGCGTCTGTTCGTCCGTGCGTCTGTTCGTCCGTGCGTCTGTTCGTCCGTGCGTCTGTTCGTCCGTGCGTCTTTTCGTCCGTTTGTCTGTTCGTCCATGCGTCTGTTCATCCGTATGTCTGTTCGTCCTTGCGTCTGTTCATCCGTGCGTCTGTTCGTCTGTGCGTCTGTTCGTCCGTGCGACTTTTCTTCCGTGCGTCTGTTTGTCCGTGCGTCTGTTCGTCCGTGCGTCTGTTCGTCCGTGCGTCTGTTCGTCCGTGCGTCTGTTCGTCCGTTTGTCTGTTCGTCCATGCGTCTGTTCATCCGTATGTCTGTTCGTCCTTGCGTCTGTTCGTCCGTGCGTCAGTTCATCCGTGCGTCTGTTCGTCCGTGAGTCTGTTCGTCCGTGCGTGTTTTTGTCCGTGCGTCTGTTCGTCCGTGCGTCTGTTCGTCCGTGCGTCTGTTCGTCCGTGCGTCTGTTTGTCTAAGCGTCTGTTCGTTCATGCGTCTATTCGTCCGTGCATCTGTTTGTCCATGCGTCTGTACGTCCGTGCGTCTGTTCGTCCTTTTGTCTGTTCGTCCATACGTCTGTTCATCCGTATGTCTGTTCGTCCTCGCGTCTGTTCGTCCGTGCGTCTGTTCGTCTGTGCGTCTGTTTGTCCGTGCGACTTTTCTTCCGTGCGTCTGTTCGTCCGTGCGTCTGTTCACCTGTACGTCTATTCGTCCGTGCGTCTGTACGTCCGTGCGTCTGTTCGTCCGTGAGTCTGTTCGTCCGTGCGTCTGTTCGTCCATGCATCTGTTCATCCGTGCGTCTGTTCGTCTGTGCGTCTGTTCGTCCATGCGTCTGTTCATCCGTGCGTCTGTTCGACCGTGCGTCTGTTCTTCCGTGCGTTTGTTCGTCCGTGCGTCTGTTCTTCCGTATGACTGTTCATCCGTGCGTCTGTTCGTCCATGCGTATGTTCATCCGTGCGTCTGTTCTTCCGTGCGTCTGTTCTTCCGTATGTCTGTTTGTCCGTGCGTCTGTTCGTCAGTGCGTCTGTTCGTGTTTGCGTCTGTTCGTCCGTGCGTCTGTTCATCTGTGCGTCTGTTCATCCATGCAACTGTTCGCCCGTGCGTCTGTTCGTCCATTCTTCTGTTCGTCCGTACATCTGTTTGTCCGAACAGAACCAATTTCGAACATTTTTTTTGATCATAGCTCGAGAAATTAACGAGCATAAGGGCGAAATGTTGGATAAAAATTGAAATTTTGGTGACATTATCCATTTTCGCAACTTTTTTCAATCATACCTCTCTAAAATGTCGAAATACAAGGAGGAAATAAATGAACAAGAATGAAATATCGGTGAATTCATTCGTTTTTTACATTTCTTAGATCATAACTCGATAAAATGACGAAAATAAAGTTCGTCCTTGCGTCTGTTCGTCCGTGCGTATGTTCGTCCGTGAGTCTGTTCGTCCGTGCGTCTGTTCGTCCGTGAGTCTGTTCGTCCGTGCGTCTGTTCGTCTGTGCGTCTGTTCGTCCATGCGTCTGTTCATCCGTGCGTCTGTTCGACCGTGCGTCTGTTCTTCCGTGCGTCTGTTATTCCGTGCGTTTTTTCTTCCGTATGACTGTTCGTCCGTGCGTCTGTTCGTCCATGCGTATGTTCATCCGTGCGTCTGTTCTTCCGTGCGTCTGTTCATCCGTATGTCTGTTCGTCCGTATGTCTGTTCGTCAGTGCGTCTGTTCGTTTTTGCGTCTGTTCGTCCTTGCGTCTGTTCATCTGTGCGTCTGTTCATCCGTGCAACTGTTCGCCCGTGCGTCTGTTCGTCCATTCTTCTGTTCGTCCGTACATCTGTTTGTCCGAACAGAACCAATTGCGAATTTTTTTTTTGATCATAGCTCGAGAAATTAACGAGCATAAGAACGAAATGTTGGATAAAAATTGAAATTTTGGTGACATTATCCATTTTCGCAACTTTTTTCAATCATACCTCTCTAAAATGTCGAAATACAAGGAGGAAATAAATGAACAAGAATGAAATATCGGTCAATTCATTTTTTTTACCATATTTAGATCATACCTCGATAAAATGACGAAAATAAGGTTCGTCCGTGCGTCTGTTCGTCCGTGCGTCTGTTCATCCGTGCGACTGTTCGCCCGTGCGTCTGTTCGTCCGTGCGTCTGTTCGTCCTTGCGTCTGTTCGTCCGTGCGTTTGTTCGTCCGTGCATCTGTTCGTTCGTGTGGTAGTTCGTCCGAGCGTCAGTTCATCCGTGCGTCTGTTCGTCCGTGAGTCTGTTCGTCCGTGCGTGTTTTTGTCCGTGCATCTGTTTGTCCGTGCGTCTGTTCGTCCGTGCGTCTGTTCGGCCGTGCGTCTGTTCGTCCGTGCGTCTGTTCGTCCATGCATCTGTTTATCCGTGCGTCTGTTCGTCTGTGCGTCTGTTCGTCCATGCGTCTGTTCATCCGTGCGTCTGTTTGACCGTGCGTCTGTTCTTCCGTGCGTCTGTTTGTCCGTGCGTCTGTTCTTCCGTATGTCTGTTCGTCCTTGCGTCTGTTTGTCTATGCATCTGTTCATCCGTGCGTCTGTTCGTCTGTGCGTCTGTTCGTCCATGCGTCAGTTCATCCGTGCGTCTGTTCGACCGTGCGTCTGTTCGTCCGTGCGTCTGTTTGTCCGTGCGTCTGTTCGTCCGTGCGTCTGTTCGTCCGCGCATCTGTTTGTCAGTGTGTCTGTTTGTCCGTGCGTCTGTTCGACCTTGCGTCTGTTCGTCCATGCGTCTGTTCGTCCATGCGTCTGTTAATCCGTGCGTCTGAACGACCATGCGACTGTTCGTCCGTGCGGCTGTTCGTCCGTGCGTCTGTTTGTCCGTGCGTCTGTTTGTCCGTGCGTCTGTTCATCCGCGCGTCTGTTTGTCCGTGCGTCTGTTCGCCCGTGCGTCTGTTCGTCCTTGCGAATGTTCGTCCGTGCGTCTGTTTGTCCATACGTCTATTCGTCCGTGCGTCTGTTCGTCCATGCGTTTGTTCGTTAGTGCGTCTGTTCGTCCGTGTGTCTGTTCGTCCGTGCGTCTGCTCGCCTGTGCGTCTGTTTGTCCGTGCGTCTGTACGTCTGTAGGTCCGTTCGTCTGTGCGTCTGTTCGTCTGTGCGTCTGTTCATCCGTGCGTCTGTTTGTCCGTGCGTCTGTTTGTCAGTGCGTCTGTTTGTCCATGCGTCTGTTCGTCCGTGCATCTTTTTGTCCGTGCGTCTGTTCGTCTGTGCGTCTGTTCGTCCGTGCGTCTGTTCGTCCATGCGTCTGTTCATCCGTATGTCTGTTCGTCCCTGCGTCTGTTCGTCCGTGCGTCTGTTCGTCTGTGCGTCTGTTCGTCTATGCGTCTTTTCTTCCGTGCGTCTGTACGTCCGTGCGTCTGTTCGTCCGTGCGTCTGTTCGTCCGTGCGTCTGTTCGTCCATGCGCATGTTCATCGGTGCGTCTGTTCTTCCGTGCGTCTGTTCATCCGTATGTCTGTTAGTCCGTGCGTCTGTTCGTCAGTGCGTCTGTTCGTCTGTGCGTCTGTTCGTCCGTGCGTCTGTTCGTCTGTGCGTCTGTTCATCCGTGCGACTGTTCGCCCGTGCGTCTGTTCGTCCTTGCGTCTGTTCGTCCGTACATCTGTTTGTCCGAACAGAACCAATTTCGAACATTTTCTTTTATCATAGCTCGAAAAATTAACGAGCATAAGGGCGAAATGTTGGATAAAAATTGAAATTTTGGTGACATTATCCATTTTCGCAACTTTTTTCAATCATACCTCTCTAAAATGTCGAAAAACAAGGAGGAAATAAATGAACAAGAATGAAATATCGGTGAATTCATTCGTTTTTTACCTTTTTTAGATCATAACTCGATAAAATGACGAAAATAAAGTTCGTCCTTGCGTCTGTTCGTCCGTGCGTTTGTTCATCCATGCGTCTGTTCGTCCGTACGTCTGTTCGTCCGTGCGTGTTTTTGTCCGTTCATCTGTTCGTCCGTGCGTCTGTTCGTCCGTGCGTCTGTTCGTCCGTGCGTCTGTTCGTCCGTGCGTCTGTTCGTCCGTGCGTCTTTTCGTCCGTTTGTCTGTTCGTCCATGCGTCTGTTCATCCGTATGTCTGTTCGTCCTTGCGTCTGTTCATCCGTGCGTCTGTTCGTCTGTGCGTCTGTTCGTCCGTGCGACTTTTCTTCCGTGCGTCTGTTTGTCCGTGCGTCTGTTCGTCCGTGCGTCTGTTCACCTGTGCGTCTATTCGTCCGTGCGTCTGTACGTCCGTGCGTCTGTTCGTCCGTGAGTCTGTTCGTCCGTGCGTCTGTTCGTCCATGCATCTGTTCATCCGTGCGTCTGTTCGTCTGTGCGTCTGTTCGTCCATGCGTCTGTTCATCCGTGCGTCTTTTCGACCGTGCGTCTGTTCTTCCGTGCGTTTGTTCGTCCGTGCGTCTGTTCTTCCGTATGACTGTTCATCCGTGCGTCTGTTCGTCCATGCGTATGTTCATCCGTGCGTCTGTTCTTCCGTGCGTCTGTTCTTCCGTATGTCTGTTCGTCCGTGCGTCTGTTCGTCAGTGCGTCTGTTCGTGTTTGCGTCTGTTCGTCCGTGCGTCTGTTCATCTGTGCGTCTGTTCATCCATGCAACTGTTCGCCCGTGCGTCTGTTCGTCCATTCTTCTGTTCGTCCGTACATCTGTTTGTCCGAACAGAACCAATTTCGAACATTTTTTTGATCATAGCTTGAGAAAATAACGAACATAAGGGCGAAATAGTAGATAAAAATTGAAATTTCAGTGACAATATACATTTTCAAAACCTTTTTCTATCATACCTCACTAAAATGACGAAAAGTTAGGAGAAAATAGATGAACTAGATTGAAATATCGGTGAATTCATTCGTTTTTTACCATATTTAGATCATACCTCAATAAAAGGACGAAAATAAGGTTCGTCCGTGCGTCGGTTCGTCCGTGAGTTTGTTCGTCCGTGCATCTGTTTGTCCGTGCGTCTGTACCCCCGTGATTCTGTTTGTTCATGCGTATTTCGTCCGAGCGTCTGTTCATCCGTGCGTCTGTTTGACCGTTCGTGTGTTTGTCTGTGCGTCGGTTCGTCCGTGCGTCTGTTCGTCCGTGCGTCTGTTGGTTCTTGCGTCTGTTCGTCCTTGGTTCTGTTCGTCCGTCCGTCTGTTCATCCGTATGTCTGTTCGTCCGTGCGTCTGTTCGTCCGTGCGTCTGTTCGTCCGTGCGTCTGTTCATCCATGCGTCTGTTCATCCGTTCGTCTGTTCGTCTGTGCGTGTTTTTGTCCATGCGTCTGTTCGTCAAACAGATGAAGATCTGTTTGTCCAAACAGAACCGTTTTCGAAATTTGTTTCGGTCATACCTTTAGAAACTAATAAAAATAAGGGCAAAATATTGGATTAAATATAAATTTGGTGAAATTGTCCGATTTAGAAATTTTTTTCGATCATACCTCACTTAAATTACGAAAATAATGGCAAAAAAGGGGAACAAGATTGAAATATCGGTGAATTAATTCGTTATTTAGTATTCTTCCGTCATACCTTAATAAAATGACGAAAATAAGGTTCGTCTGTAAGTTTGATCGTGCGAGCGATTGTTCCTTCATGCTTTAGTTCGTCCGTGCGTCTGTTCGTAAGTGTGTCTGTTCGTCAATGCGTCCGTTCGTCCATGATAATTTTTTCCGTGCGTCTGTTCTTCCGTGCGTCTGTTCGTCCGTGCGTCTATTCATCCGAGCGACTGTTCAACCGTGCGCCTGTTCGACCCTGCATCCGTTCTTCCGTGCGTCCGTTCGTATGTGCGTATGTACGTCCGTGCTATTTTCGTCCATGCGTCTGATCGTACGAGTGATTGTTCTTCCGTGCGACTTTTCGACCGAGCGTCTTTTCGTCCGTGCATCATTTCGTCCTTGCGTCTGTTCGTCCGGGGGTCTGATCGTTCATGCCAATATTCGTCCGTGCGTCTGTTCGTCCGTGCGTCTGTTCATCCATGCGTCTGTTCGTCCGTGCGTCTGTTCGTCCGTGCGTGTGTTCGTCCGTGCATCTGTTTGTCCGTGCGTCTGTTCGTCCGTGCGTCTGTTCGTCCATGCGTCTGTTCATCCGTCTGTGTCTGTTCGTCCGTGCGTCTGTTCGTCCGTGCGTCTGTTCGTCCGTGCGACTGTTCGTCCGTGCGTCTGTTCGTCAGTGCGTCTTTTCTTCCGTGCATCTGTTCGTCCGTGCGTCTGTTTGCCTTTGCGTCTGTTCGTCCGTCTGTCTGTACGTCCGTGCGTCTGTTCGTCCGTGCGTCTGTTCGTCCGTGCGTCTGTTCGTCCATGCGTATGTTCATCCGTGCGTCTGTTCTTCCGTGCGTCTGTTCATCTTTATGTCTGTTCGTCCGTGCGTCTGTTCGTCCGTGCGTCTGTTCGTCCGTGCGTTTGTTCATCTATGCGTCTGTTCATCCTTTCTGTTCGTCTGTGCGTGTTTTTGACCATGCGTCTGTTCGTCAGACAGATGAAGATCTGTTTGTCCGAACAGAACCGTTTTCAAAATTTTTTTCGGTCATACCTTTAGAAAATAATAAAAATAAGGAAAAAATATTGGATTAAATATAAATTTAGTGAAATTGTCCGATTTAGAAATTTTTTTCCGATCATACCTTGCTAAAATTACGAAAATAGGGGCGATTAAGAGAAACAAGATTGAAATATCGGTGAATTATTTCGTTTCATAGCTTTTTACGATCAAACCTTAAAAAAATGACGAATATAAGGTTCGACCGGGCGTCAGATCGTCCAAGCGATTTTTCTTTCATGATTCAGTTCGTATGTGCGTCTTTTCGTCCATGCGTTTTTTCATCCATACATCTGTTTCTCCAAACAGAACCAATTCCGAACCTTATTTGATCATAGTTTGAGAAAATAACGAATATAATGGCGAAATAGTAGATAAAAATTGAAATTTCGGTGACAATATACATTTCCGAAACTTTTTTCTATCATACATCTCTAAAATGACGAAAAGTAAGGGATAAATAGATGATCAAGATTGAAATATCGGTGTATTCATTTTTTTTACCATATTTAGATCATACCTCGATAAAATGACGAAAATAAGGTTCGTCCGTGCGTCTGTTCGTCCGTGCGTCTGTTCGTCCGTGCATCTGTTCGTTCGTGTGACAGTTCGTCCGAGCGTCAGTTCATCCGTGCGTCTGTTCGTCCGTGAGTCTGTTCGTCCGTGCGTCTTTTTGTCCGTGCGTCTGTTCGTCCGTGCGTCTGTTCGTCCGTGCGTCTGTTCGTCCGTGCGTCACTTCATCCGTGCGTCTGTTTGTCCGTGCGTCTGTTTGTTTGTGCGTCTGTTCGTCCGTGCATCTGTTTGTCCGTGCGTCTGTTCGTCCGTGCGTCTGTTCGTCCGTGTGTCTGTTCGTCGATGCGTCTGTTCATCCTTATGTCTTTTCGTCCGTGCGTCTGTTCGTCCGTGCGTCTGTTCGTCTGTGTTTCTGTTCGTCCGTTCGTCTTTTCTTCCTCGACGAAAATAAGGTTCGTCCGTGCGTCTGTTCGTCCGTGCGTCTGTTCGTCCGTGCATCTGTTCGTTCGTGTGACAGTTCGTCCGAGCGTCAGTTCATCCGTGCGTCTGTTCGTCCGTGAGTCTGTTCGTCCGTGCGTCTTTTTGTCCGTGCGTCTGTTCGTCCGTGCGTCTGTTCGTCCGTGCGTCTGTTCGTCCGTGCGTCTGTTCGTCCGTGCGTCTTTTCGTCCGTTTGTCTGTTCGTCCATGCGTCTGTTCATCCGTATGTCTGTTCGTCCTTGCGTCTGTTCATCCGTGCGTCTGTTCGTCTGTGCGTCTGTTCGTCCGTGCGACTTTTCTTCCGTGCGTCTGTTTGTCCGTGCGTCTGTTCGTCCGTGCGTCTGTTCGTCCGTGCGTCTGTTCGTCCGTGCGTCTGTTCGTCCGTTTGTCTGTTCGTCCATGCGTCTGTTCATCCGTATGTCTGTTCGTCCTTGCGTCTGTTCGTCCGTGCGTCAGTTCATCCGTGCGTCTGTTCGTCCGTGAGTCTGTTCGTCCGTGCGTGTTTTTGTCCGTGCGTCTGTTCGTCCGTGCGTCTGTTCGTCCGTGCGTCTGTTCGTCCGTGCGTCTGTTTGTCTAAGCGTCTGTTCGTTCATGCGTCTATTCGTCCGTGCATCTGTTTGTCCATGCGTCTGTACGTCCGTGCGTCTGTTCGTCCTTTTGTCTGTTCGTCCATACGTCTGTTCATCCGTATGTCTGTTCGTCCTCGCGTCTGTTCGTCCGTGCGTCTGTTCGTCTGTGCGTCTGTTTGTCCGTGCGACTTTTCTTCCGTGCGTCTGTTCGTCCGTGCGTCTGTTCACCTGTACGTCTATTCGTCCGTGCGTCTGTACGTCCGTGCGTCTGTTCGTCCGTGCGTCTGTTCGTCCATGCATCTGTTCATCCGTGCGTCTGTTCGTCTGTGCGTCTGTTCGTCCATGCGTCTGTTCATCCGTGCGTCTGTTCGACCGTGCGTCTGTTCTTCCGTGCGTTTGTTCGTCCGTGCGTCTGTTCTTCCGTATGACTGTTCATCCGTGCGTCTGTTCGTCCATGCGTATGTTCATCCGTGCGTCTGTTCTTCCGTGCGTCTGTTCTTCCGTATGTCTGTTCGTCCGTGCGTCTGTTCGTCAGTGCGTCTGTTCGTGTTTGCGTCTGTTCGTCCGTGCGTCTGTTCATCTGTGCGTCTGTTCATCCATGCAACTGTTCGCCCGTGCGTCTGTTCGTCCATTCTTCTGTTCGTCCGTACATCTGTTTGTCCGAACAGAGCCAATTTCGAACATTTTTTTTGATCATAGCTCGAGAAATTAACGAGCATAAGGGCGAAATGTTGGATAAAAATTGAAATTTTGGTGACATTATCCATTTTCGCAACTTTTTTCAATCATACCTCTCTAAAATGTCGAAATACAAGGAGGAAATAAATGAACAAGAATGAAATATCGGTGAATTCATTCGTTTTTTACATTTCTTAGATCATAACTCGATAAAATGACGAAAATAAAGTTCGTCCTTGCGTCTGTTCGTCCGTGCGTATGTTCGTCCGTGAGTCTGTTCGTCCGTGCGTCTGTTCGTCCGTGAGTCTGTTCGTCCGTGCGTCTGTTCGTCTGTGCGTCTGTTCGTCCATGCGTCTGTTCATCCGTGCGTCTGTTCGACCGTGCGTCTGTTCTTCCGTGCGTCTGTTATTCCGTGCGTCTGTTCTTCCGTATGACTGTTCGTCCGTGCGTCTGTTCGTCCATGCGTATGTTCATCCGTGCGTCTGTTCTTCCGTGCGTCTGTTCATCCGTATGTCTGTTCGTCCGTATGTCTGTTCGTCAGTGCGTCTGTTCGTGTTTGCGTCTGTTCGTCCTTGCGTCTGTTCATCTGTGCGTCTGTTCATCCGTGCAACTGTTCGCCCGTGCGTCTGTTCGTCCATTCTTCTGTTCGTCCGTACATCTGTTTGTCCGAACAGAACCAATTGCGAATTTTTTTTTTGATCATAGCTCGAGAAATTAACGAGCATAAGAACGAAATGTTGGATAAAAATTGAAATTTTGGTGACATTATCCATTTTCGCAACTTTTTTCAATCATACCTCTCTAAAATGTCGAAATACAAGGAGGAAATAAATGAACAAGAATGAAATATCGGTCAATTCATTTTTTTTACCATATTTAGATCATACCTCGATAAAATGACGAAAATAAGGTTCGTCCGTGCGTCTGTTCGTCCGTGCGTCTGTTCATCCGTGCGACTGTTCGCCCGTGCGTCTGTTCGTCCGTGCGTCTGTTCGTCCTTGCGTCTGTTCGTCCGTGCGTTTGTTCGTCCGTGCATCTGTTCGTTCGTGTGGTAGTTCGTCCGAGCGTCAGTTCATCCGTGCGTCTGTTCGTCCGTGAGTCTGTTCGTCCGTGCGTGTTTTTGTCCGTGCATCTGTTTGTCCGTGCGTCTGTTCGTCCGTGCGTCTGTTCGGCCGTGCGTCTGTTCGTCCGTGCGTCTGTTCGTCCATGCATCTGTTTATCCGTGCGTCTGTTCGTCTGTGCGTCTGTTCGTCCATGCGTCTGTTCATCCGTGCGTCTGTTTGACCGTGCGTCTGTTCTTCCGTGCGTCTGTTTGTCCGTGCGTCTGTTCTTCCGTATGTCTGTTCGTCCTTGCGTCTGTTTGTCTATGCATCTGTTCATCCATGCGTCTGTTCGTCTGTGCGTCTGTTCGTCCATGCGTCTGTTCATCCGTGCGTCTGTTCGACCGTGCGTCTGTTCGTCCGTGCGTCTGTTTGTCCGTGCGTCTGTTCGTCCGTGCGTCTGTTCGTCCGCGCATCTGTTTGTCAGTGTGTCTGTTTGTCCGTGCGTCTGTTCGACCTTGCGTCTGTTCGTCCATGCGTCTGTTCGTCCATGCGTCTGTTAATCCGTGCGTCTGAACGACCATGCGACTGTTCGTCCGTGCGGCTGTTCGTCCGTGCGTCTGTTTGTCCGTGCGTCTGTTTGTCCGTGCGTCTGTTCATCCGCGCGTCTGTTTGTCCGTGCGTCTGTTCGCCCGTGCGTCTGTTCGTCCTTGCGAATGTTCGTCCGTGCGTCTGTTTGTCCATACGTCTATTCGTCCGTGCGTCTGTTCGTCCATGCGTTTGTTCGTTAGTGCGTCTGTTCGTCCGTGTGTCTGTTCGTCCGTGCGTCTGCTCGCCTGTGCGTCTGTTTGTCCGTGCGTCTGTACGTCTGTAGGTCCGTTCGTCTGTGCGTCTGTTCGTCTGTGCGTCTGTTCATCCGTGCGTCTGTTTGTCCGTGCGTCTGTTTGTCAGTGCGTCTGTTTGTCCATGCGTCTGTTCGTCCGTGCATCTTTTTGTCCGTGCGTCTGTTCGTCTGTGCGTCTGTTCGTCCGTGCGTCTGTTCGTCCATGCGTCTGTTCATCCGTATGTCTGTTCGTCCCTGCGTCTGTTCGTCCGTGCGTCTGTTCGTCTGTGCGTCTGTTCGTCTATGCGTCTTTTCTTCCGTGCGTCTGTACGTCCGTGCGTCTGTTCGTCCGTGCGTCTGTTCGTCCGTGCGTCTGTTCGTCCATGCGCATGTTCATCGGTGCGTCTGTTCTTCCGTGCGTCTGTTCATCCGTATGTCTGTTAGTCCGTGCGTCTGTTCGTCAGTGCGTCTGTTCGTCTGTGCGTCTGTTCGTCCGTGCGTCTGTTCGTCTGTGCGTCTGTTCATCCGTGCGACTGTTCGCCCGTGCGTCTGTTCGTCCTTGCGTCTGTTCGTCCGTACATCTGTTTGTCCGAACAGAACCAATTTCGAACATTTTCTTTTATCATAGCTCGAAAAATTAACGAGCATAAGGGCGAAATGTTGGATAAAAATTGAAATTTTGGTGACATTATCCATTTTCGCAACTTTTTTCAATCATACCTCTCTAAAATGTCGAAAAACAAGGAGGAAATAAATGAACAAGAATGAAATATCGGTGAATTCATTCGTTTTTTACCTTTTTTAGATCATAACTCGATAAAATGACGAAAATAAAGTTCGTCCTTGCGTCTGTTCGTCCGTGCGTTTGTTCATCCATGCGTCTGTTCGTCCGTACGTCTGTTCGTCCGTGCGTGTTTTTGTCCGTTCATCTGTTCGTCCGTGCGTCTGTTCGTCCGTGCGTCTGTTCGTCCGTGCGTCTGTTCGTCCGTGCGTCTGTTCGTCCGTGCGTCTTTTCGTCCGTTTGTCTGTTCGTCCATGCGTCTGTTCATCCGTATGTCTGTTCGTCCTTGCGTCTGTTCATCCGTGCGTCTGTTCGTCTGTGCGTCTGTTCGTCCGTGCGACTTTTCTTCCGTGCGTCTGTTTGTCCGTGCGTCTGTTCGTCCGTGCGTCTGTTCACCTGTGCGTCTATTCGTCCGTGCGTCTGTACGTCCGTGCGTCTGTTCGTCCGTGAGTCTGTTCGTCCGTGCGTCTGTTCGTCCATGCATCTGTTCATCCGTGCGTCTGTTCGTCTGTGCGTCTGTTCGTCCATGCGTCTGTTCATCCGTGCGTCTTTTCGACCGTGCGTCTGTTCTTCCGTGCGTTTGTTCGTCCGTGCGTCTGTTCTTCCGTATGACTGTTCATCCGTGCGTCTGTTCGTCCATGCGTATGTTCATCCGTGCGTCTGTTCTTCCGTGCGTCTGTTCTTCCGTATGTCTGTTCGTCCGTGCGTCTGTTCGTCAGTGCGTCTGTTCGTGTTTGCGTCTGTTCGTCCGTGCGTCTGTTCATCTGTGCGTCTGTTCATCCATGCAACTGTTCGCCCGTGCGTCTGTTCGTCCATTCTTCTGTTCGTCCGTACATCTGTTTGTCCGAACAGAACCAATTTCGAACATTTTTTTGATCATAGCTTGAGAAAATAACGAACATAAGGGCGAAATAGTAGATAAAAATTGAAATTTCAGTGACAATATACATTTTCAAAACCTTTTTCTATCATACCTCACTAAAATGACGAAAAGTTAGGAGAAAATAGATGAACTAGATTGAAATATCGGTGAATTCATTCGTTTTTTACCATATTTAGATCATACCTCAATAAAAGGACGAAAATAAGGTTCGTCCGTGCGTCGGTTCGTCCGTGAGTTTGTTCGTCCGTGCATCTGTTTGTCCGTGCGTCTGTACCCCCGTGATTCTGTTTGTTCATGCGTATTTCGTCCGAGCGTCTGTTCATCCGTGCGTCTGTTTGACCGTTCGTGTGTTTGTCTGTGCGTCGGTTCGTCCGTGCGTCTGTTCGTCCGTGCGTCTGTTGGTTCTTGCGTCTGTTCGTCCTTGGTTCTGTTCGTCCGTCCGTCTGTTCATCCGTATGTCTGTTCGTCCGTGCGTCTGTTCGTCCGTGCGTCTGTTCGTCCGTGCGTCTGTTCATCCATGCGTCTGTTCATCCGTTCGTCTGTTCGTCTGTGCGTGTTTTTGTCCATGCGTCTGTTCGTCAAACAGATGAAGATCTGTTTGTCCAAACAGAACCGTTTTCGAAATTTGTTTCGGTCATACCTTTAGAAAATAATAAAAATAAGGGCAAAATATTGGATTAAATATAAATTTGGTGAAATTGTCCGATTTAGAAATTTTTTTCCGATCATACCTCGCTAAAATTACGAAAATAGGGGCGATTAAGAGAAACAAGATTGAAATATCGGTGAATTATTTTGTTTCATAGCTTTTTACGATCAAACCTTAAAAAAATGACGAATATAAGGTTCGACCGGGCGTCAGATCGTCCAAGCGATTTTTCTTTCATGATTCAGTTCGTATGTGCGTCTGTTCGTCCATGCATTTGTTCATCCGTACATCTGTTTCTCAAAACAGAACCAATTTCGAACCTTATTTGATCATAGTTTGAGAAAATAACGAATATAATGGCGAAATAGTGGATAAAAATTGAAATTTCGGTGACAATATACATTTTCGAAACTTTTTTCAATCATACATCTCTAAAATGACGAAAAGTAAGGGATAAATAGATGATCAAGATTGAAATATCGGTGTATTCATTTTTTTACCATATTTAGATCATACCTCGATAAAATGACGAAAATAAGGTTCGTCCGTGCGTCTGTTTGTCCGTGCGTGTGTTCGTCCGTGCGTCTGTTTGTCCGTGCGTCTGTTCATCCGTGCGTCTGTTCGTCCGTGCGTCTGTTTGTCTGTGCGTCGGTTCGTCCGTGCGTCTGTTCGTCCGTGCGTCTGTTCGTCCGTTTGTCTGTTCGTCCTTGCGTCTGTTCGTCCGTGCGTCAGTTCATCCGTGCGTCTGTTCGTCCGTGAGTCTGTTCGTCCGTGCGTGTTTTTGTCCGTGCGTCTGTTCGTCCGTGCGTCTGTTCGTCCGTGCGTCTGTTCGTCCGTGCGTCTGTTTGTCTAAGCGTCTGTTCGTTCATGCGTCTATTCGTCCGTGCATCTGTTTGTCCATGCGTCTGTACGTCCGTGCGTCTGTTCGTCCTTTTGTCTGTTCGTCCATACGTCTGTTCATCCGTATGTCTGTTCGTCCTCGCGTCTGTTCGTCCGTGCGTCTGTTCGTCAGTGCGTCTGTTTGTCCGTGCGTCTGTTCATCCGTGGGTCTGTTCGACCGTGCGTCTGTTCTTCCGTGCGTCTGTTCGTCCGTGCGTCTGTTCTTCCGTATGACTGTTCGTCCGTGCGTCTGTTCGTCCATGCGTATGTTCATCCGTGCGTCTGTTCTTCCATGCGTCTGTTCATCCGTATGTCTGTTCGTCCGTGCGTCTGTTCGTCAGTGCGTCTGTTCGTGTTTGCGTCTGTTCGTCCGTGCGTCTGTTCATCTGTGCGTCTGTTCATCCATGCAACTGTTAGCCCGTGCGTCTGTTCGTCCATTCTTCAGTTCGGCCGTGCGTCTGTTCGTCCGTGCGTCTGTTCGTCCATGCATCTGTTTATCCGTGCGTCTGTTCGTCTGTGCGTCTGTTCGTCCATGCGTCTGTTCATCCGTGCGTCTGTTTGACCGTGCGTCTGTTCTTCCGTGCGTCTGTTCTTCCGTGCGTCTGTTCATCCGTACATCTGTTTGTCCGAACACAACCGTTTTCGAAATTTTTTTTGATCATACCTTTAGGAACTAATTATAATAAGGGCTTAATATTGAATATAAATACAAATTTGGTGAAATAGTCCGTTTTTGAAACTTTTTTTCGATCATACCTCGCTAAAATTACGAAAATAATGGCAAAAAAGGGGAACAAGATTGAAATATCGGTGAATTAATTCGTTTTTTAGTTTTCTTTGGTCATACCTTAATAAAATGACGAAAATTAGGTTCGTCCGTAAGTCTGATCGTGCGAGCGATTGTTCCTTCATGCTTCAGTTCGTCCGTGCGTCTGTTCGTAAGTGTGTCTGTTCGTGAATAAGTCCGTTCGTCCATGATAATTTTTTCCGTGCGTCTGTTCTTCCGTGCGTCTATTCATCCGAGCGACTGTTCAACCGTGCGCCTGTTCGACCCTGCATCCGTTCTTCCGTGCGTCCGTTCGTATGTGCGTATGTACGTCCGTGCTATTTTCGTCCATGCGTCTGATCATACGAGTGATTGTTCGACAGTGCGACTGTTCGTCCGTGCGGCTGTTCGTCCGTACGTCTGTTCGTCCGTGCGTCTGCTCGTCCGTGCGCGTGTTCGTCCGTGCGTCTGTTTGTCCGTGCGTCTGTTTGTCCGTGCGTCTGTTTATCCATGCGTCTGTTCGTCCGTGCGTTTGTTCATCCGTGCGTCAGTTCATCAGTGCGTCTGTTCGTCCGAGCGTCTGTTCGTCTGTGCGTCTGTTCGTCCGTGCGTATGCTCGTCCGTGCGTCTGTTCATCCATGCGTCTGTTCATCCGTTCGTCTGTTCGTCTGTGCGTGTTTTTGTCCATGCGTCTGTTCGTCAAACAGATGAAGATCTGTTTGTCCGAACAGAACCGTTTTCGAAATTTTTTTCGGTCATACCTTTAGAAAATAATAAAAATAAGGGCAAAATATTGGATTAAATATAAATTTGGTGAAATTGTCCGATTTAGAAATTTTTTTCCGATCATACCTCGCTAAAATTACGAAAATAGGGGCGATTAAGAGAAACAAGATTGAAATATCGGTGAAATATTTCGTTTCATAGCTTTTAACGATAAAACCTTAAAAAAATGATTAATATAAGGTTCGACCGGCCGTCAGATCGTCAAAGCGATTTTTCTTTCATGATTCAGTTCGTATGTGCGTCTGTTCGTCCATGCGTTTGTTCATCCGTACATCTGTTTCTCCAAACAGAACCAATTTCGAACCTTATTTGATCATAGTTTGAGAAAATAACGAATATAATGGCGAAATAGTGGATAAAAATTGAAATTTCGGTGACAATATACATTTTCGAAACTTTTTTCAATCATACATCTCTAAAATGACGAAATACAAGGAGGAAATAAATGAACAAGAATGAAATATCGGTGAATTCATTTTTTTTACCATATTTAGATCATACCTCGATAAAATGACGAAAATAAGGTTCGTCCGTGCGTCTGTTCGTCCGTGCGTCTGTTCATCCGTGCGACTGTTCGCCCGTGCGTCTGTTCGTCCGTGCGTCTGTTCGTGTTTGCGTCTGTTCGTCCATGCGTCTGTTCGTCCGTACATCTGTTTGTCCGAATAGAACCAATTTCGAACATTTTTTTTTATCATAGCTCGAGAAATTAACGAACATAAGGGAGAAATGTTGGATAAAAATTGAAATTTTGGTGACATTATCCATTTTCGCAACTTTTTTCAATCATACCTCTATAAAATGTCGAAATACAAGGAGGAAAAAAATGAACAAGAATGAAATATCGGTGAATTCATTCGTTTTTTACCTTTTTTAGATCATAACTCGATAAAATGACGAAAATAAACTTCGTCCTTGCGTCTGTTCGTCCGTGAGTCTGATCGTCCGTGCGTGTTTTTGTCCGTGCATCTGTTCGTCCTTGCGTCTGTTCGTCCGTGCGTCTGTTCGTCCGTGCGTCTGTTCGTACGTGCGTCTGTTTGTCCGTGCGTCTTTTTTTTTGTGCGTCTGTTCGTTCATGCGTCTGTTCGTCCATGCATCTGTTTGTCCGTGCGTCTGTTCGTCCGTGCGTCTGTTCGTCCGTGTGTCTGTTCGTCCATGCGTCTGTTTATCCATATGTCTGTTCGTCCTTGCGTCTGTTCGTCCGTGCGTCTGTTCACCTGTGCGTCTATTCGTCCGTGCGTCTGTACGTCCGTGCGTCTGCTCGTCCGTGAGTCTGTTCGTCCGTGCGTCTGTTCGTCCATGCGTCTGTTCATCCGTGCGCCTGTTCGACCGTGCGTCTGTTCTTCCGTGCGTCTGTTCGTCCGTGCGTCTGTTCTTCCGTATGACTGTTCGTCCGTGCGTCTGTTCGTCCATGCGTATGTTCATCCGTGCGTCTGTTCTTCCGTGCGTGTGTTCATCCGTATGTCTGTTCGTCCATGCGTCTGTTCGTAAGTGCGTCTGTTCGTCTGTGCGTCTGTTCGTCCATGCGTCTGTTCATCCGTGCGTTTGTTCGACCGTGCGTCTGTTCATCCGTGCGTCAGTTCGTCCGTGCGTCTGTTTGGCCGTGCGTCTGTTCGTCAGTGCGTCTGTTCGTCTGCGCATCTGTTTGTCCGTGCGTCTGTTTGTCCGTGCGTCTGTTCGTCCTTGCGTCTGTTCGTCCATGCGTCTGTTCGTCCATGCGTCTGTTCATCCGTGCGTCTGTTCGACAGTGCGACTGTTCGTCCGTGCAGCTGTTCGTCCGTACGTCTGTTCGTCCGTGCGTCTGTTTGTCCGTGCGTCTGTTCGTCCGCGCATCTGTTTGTCCTTGCGTCTGTTTATCCGTGCGTCTGTTCGTCCTTGCGTCTGTTCGTCCGTGCCTCTGTTCGTCCATACGTCTGTTCATTCGTGCGTCTATTCGTCCGTGCGTCTGTTCGTCCATGAGTTTGTTCGTTAGTGCGTCTGTTCATCCGTGTGTCTGTTCGTCCGTGCGTTTTTTCGTCTGTGCGTCTGTTTATCCGTGCGTCTGTACGTCTGTGCGTCTGTTCATCCGTGCGTCTGTTCGTCCGTGCGTCTGTTTGTCTGTGCGTCGGTTCGTCCGTGCGTCTGTTCGTCCGTGCGTCTGCTCGTCCGTGCGCGTGTTCGTCCGTGCGTCTGTTTGTCCGTGCGTCTGTTTGTCCGTGCGTCTGTTTATCCATGCGTCTGTTCGTCCGTGCGTTTGTTCATCCGTGCGTCAGTTCATCAGTGCGTCTGTTCGTCCGAGCGTCTGTTCGTCTGTGCGTCTGTTCGTCCGTGCGTATGCTCGTCCGTGCGTCTGTTCATCCATGCGTCTGTTCATCCGTTCGTCTGTTCGTCTGTGCGTGTTTTTGTCCATGCGTCTGTTCGTCAAACAGATGAAGATCTGTTTGTCCGAACAGAACCGTTTTCGAAATTTTTTTCGGTCATACCTTTAGAAAATAATAAAAATAAGGGCAAAATATTGGATTAAATATAAATTTGGTGAAATTGTCCGATTTAGAAATTTTTTTCCGATCATACCTCGCTAAAATTACGAAAATAGGGGCGATTAAGAGAAACAAGATTGAAATATCGGTGAAATATTTCGTTTCATAGCTTTTAACGATAAAACCTTAAAAAAATGATTAATATAAGGTTCGACCGGGCGTCAGATCGTCAAAGCGATTTTTCTTTCATGATTCAGTTCGTATGTGCGTCTGTTCGTCCATGCGTTTGTTCATCCGTACATCTGTTTCTCCAAACAGAACCAATTTCGAACCTTATTTGATCATAGTTTGAGAAAATAACGAATATAATGGCGAAATAGTGGATAAAAATTGAAATTTCGGTGACAATATACATTTTCGAAACTTTTTTCAATCATACATCTCTAAAATGACGAAATACAAGGAGGAAATAAATGAACAAGAATGAAATATCGGTGAATTCATTTTTTTTACCATATTTAGATCATACCTCGATAAAATGACGAAAATAAGGTTCGTCCGTGCGTCTGTTCGTCCGTGCGTCTGTTCATCCGTGCGACTGTTCGCCCGTGCGTCTGTTCGTCCGTGCGTCTGTTCGTGTTTGCGTCTGTTCGTCCATGCGTCTGTTCGTCCGTACATCTGTTTGTCCGAATAGAACCAATTTCGAACATTTTTTTTTATCATAGCTCGAGAAATTAACGAACATAAGGGAGAAATGTTAGATAAAAATTGAAATTTTGGTGACATTATCCATTTTCGCAACTTTTTTCAATCATACCTCTATAAAATGTCGAAATACAAGGAGGAAAAAAATGAACAAGAATGAAATATCGGTGAATTCATTCGTTTTTTACCTTTTTTAGATCATAACTCGATAAAATGACGAAAATAAACTTCGTCCTTGCGTCTGTTCGTCCGTGAGTCTGATCGTCCGTGCGTGTTTTTGTCCGTGCATCTGTTCGTCCTTGCGTCTGTTCGTCCGTGCGTCTGTTCGTCCGTGCGTCTGTTCGTACGTGCGTCTGTTTGTCCGTGCGTCTTTTTTTATGTGCGTCTGTTCGTTCATGCGTCTGTTCGTCCATGCATCTGTTTGTCCGTGCGTCTGTTCGTCCGTGCGTCTGTTCGTCCGTTTGTCTGTTCGTCCATGCGTCTGTTTATCCATATGTCTGTTCGTCCTTGCGTGTGTTCGTCCGTTTGTCTGTTCGTCCATGCGTCTGTTTATCCATATGTCTATTCGTCCGTGCGTCTGTACGTCCGTGCGTCTGCTCGTCCGTGAGTCTGTTCGTCCGTGCGTCTGTTCGTCCATGCGTCTGTTCATCCGTGCGCCTGTTCGACCGTGCGTCTGTTCTTCCGTGCGTCTGTTCGTCCGTGCGTCTGTTCTTCCGTATGACTGTTCGTCCGTGCGTCTGTTCGTCCATGCGTATGTTCATCCGTGCGTCTGTTCTTCCGTGCGTGTGTTCATCCGTATGTCTGTTCGTCCATGCGTCTGTTCGTAAGTGCGTCTGTTCGTCTGTGCGTCTGTTCGTCCATGCGTCTGTTCATCCGTGCGTCTGTTCGACCGTGCGTCTGTTCATCCGTGCGTCAGTTCGTCCGTGCGTCTGTTTGGCCGTTTGTCTGTTCGTCAGTGCGTCTGTTCGTCTGCGCATCTGTTTGTCCGTGCGTCTGTTTGTCCGTGCGTCTGTTCGTCCTTGCGTCTGTTCGTCCATGCGTCTGTTCGTCCATGCGTCTGTTCATCCGTGCGTCTGTTCGACAGTGCGACTGTTCGTCCGTGCGGCTGTTCGTCCGTACGTCTGTTCGTCCGTGCGTCTGTTTGTCCGTGCGTCTGTTCGTCCGCGCATCTGTTTGTCCTTGCGTCTGTTTATCCGTGCGTCTGTTCGTCCTTGCGTCTGTTCGTCCGTGCCTCTGTTCGTCCATACGTCTGTTCATTCGTGCGTCTATTCGTCCGTGCGTCTGTTCGTCCATGAGTTTGTTCGTTAGTGCGTCTGTTCATCCGTGTGTCTGTTCGTCCGTGCGTTTTTTCGTCTGTGCGTCTGTTTATCCGTGCGTCTGTACGTCTGTGCGTCTGTTCGTCCGCGCGTCTGTTCGTCCGTGAGTCTGCTTTTCTGTGCGTCTATTTGTCCGTGCGTCTGTTCATCCGAACGTCTGTTCGTCCGTGCGTCTGTTCGTAAATGCGTCTGTTCGTCCATGCGTCTCTTCGTCCTTGCGTCTGTTCGTCCCTGCGTCTGTTCGTCAATGTGTCTGTTGAATCAATGCGTCTGTTCGTCCATGTGTTTTCTTGTCCCTTCGTCTGTTCGTCCGTGCGTCTGTTCGTCGGTGCGTCTGTTTGTTCGTGCATCTGTTCGTCCGTGGCTCTGTTCATCCGAGCGTCTATTCGTCCGTGCGACTGTTTGTCTGTGCGACTGTTCGTCCATGCGTTTGTTCGTCCATACATCTGATTGTCCGAACAGAACCAATGTCGAACATTTTTTGATCATACCTCTCTAATAAGACAAAAAAAGGGGGAAATATATGAACAAGATTGAAATATCGTTGAATTCATTAGTGTGATACCTTTTTTAGACCAAACCTCGATAGCATGACGAAAATAAAGTTCGTCCTTAACTCTGTTCGTCCGTGCGTTTGTTCGTCCGTGCATCTGTTCGTTCGTGTGTCTGTTCGTCCGTGCGTCTGTTCGTTCAAGCGTCAGTTCATCTGTGCGTCTGTTCGTCCGTGAGTCTGTTCGTCCGTGCGTCTGTTTGTCCGTGCGTCTGTTCGTTCGTGTGGTAGTTTGTTCGAGCGTCAATTCATCCGTGCGTCTGTTCGTCCGTGCATCTGTTCGTCCGTGCGTCTGTTCGTCCGTGCATCTGTTCGTCCATGTTTCTGTTCGTCCGTGCGTCTATTCGTCCGTGCGCCTGTTCGTCCGTGCGTCTGTTTGTCCGTGCGTCTTTTTGTCCGTGCGTCTGTTTGTCCGTCCGTTTGTTCATCTGTGCGTCTGTTTGTTCATGCGTCTGTTGGTCCGTACATCTGTATGTCCGAACACAACCGTTTTCGAAATTTTTTTTGATCATACCTTTAGGAAATAATGATAATAAGGGCTAAATATTGAATATAAATACAAATTTGGTGAAATTGTCCGTTTTTGAAACTTTTTTTCGATCATACCTCGCTTAAATTACGAAAATAATGGCAAAAAAGGGGAACAAGATTGAAATATCGGTGAATTAATTCGTTATTTAGTATTCTTCCGTCATACCTTAATAAAATGACGAAAATTAGGTTCGTCCGTAAGTTTGATCGTGCGAGCGATTGTTCCTTCATGCTTTAGTTCGTCCGTGCGTCTGTTCGTAAGTGTGTCTGTTCGTCAATGCGTCCGTTCGTCCATGATAATTTTTTCCGTGCGTCTGTTCTTCCGTGCGTCTGTTCGTCCGTGCGTCTATTCATCCGAGCGACTGTTCAACCGTGCGCCTGTTCGACCCTGCATCCGTTCTTCCGTGCGTCCGTTCGTATGTGCGTATGTACGTCCGTGCTATTTTCGTCCATGCGTCTGATCGTACGAGTGATTGTTCTTCCGTGCGACTTTTCGACCGAGCGTCTTTTCGTCCGTGCATCATTTCGTCCTTGCGTCTGTTCGTCCGGGGGTCTGATCGTTCATGCCAATATTCGTCCGTGCGTCTGTTCGTCCGTGCGTCTGTTCATCCATGCGTCTGTTCGTCCGTGCGTCTGTTCGTCCGTGCGTGTGTTCGTCCGTGCATCTGTTTGTCCGTGCGTCTGTTCGTCCGTGCGTCTGTTCGTCCATGCGTCTGTTCATCCGTATGTCTGTTCGTCCGTGCGTCTGTTCGTCCGTGCGTCTGTTCGTCCGTGCGACTGTTCGTCCGTGCGTCTGTTCGTCAGTGCGTCTTTTCTTCCGTGCATCTGTTCGTCCGTGCGTCTGTTTGCCTTTGCGTCTGTTCGTCCGTCTGTCTGTACGTCCGTGCGTCTGTTCGTCCGTGCGTCTGTTCGTCCGTGCGTCTGTTCGTCCATGCGTATGTTCATCCGTGCGTCTGTTCTTCCGTGCGTCTGTTCATCTTTATGTCTGTTCGTCCGTGCGTCTGTTCGTCCGTGCGTTTGTTCATCTATGCGTCTGTTCATCCTTTCTGTTCGTCTGTGCGTGTTTTTGTCCATGCGTCTGTTCGTCAAACAGATGAAGATCTGTTTGTCCGAACAGAACCGTTTTCAAAATTTTTTTCGGTCATACCTTTAGAAAATAATAAAAATAAGGAAAAAATATTGGATTAAATATAAATTTAGTGAAATTGTCCGATTTAGAAATTTTTTTCCGATCATACCTTGCTAAAATTACGAAAATAGGGGCGATTAAGAGAAACAAGATTGAAATATCGGTGAATTATTTCGTTTCATAGCTTTTTACGATCAAACCTTAAAAAAATGACGAATATAAGGTTCGACCGGGCGTCAGATCGTCCAAGCGATTTTTCTTTCATGATTCAGTTCGTATGTGCGTCTTTTCGTCCATGCGTTTTTTCATCCATACATCTGTTTCTCCAAACAGAACCAATTTCGAACCTTATTTGATCATAGTTTGAGAAAATAACGAATATAATGGCGAAATAGTAGATAAAAATTGAAATTTCGGTGACAATATACATTTCCGAAACTTTTTTCTATCATACATCTCTAAAATGACGAAAAGTAAGGGATAAATAGATGATCAAGATTGAAATATCGGTGTATTCATTTTTTTTACCATATTTAGATCATACCTCGATAAAATGACGAAAATAAGGTTCGTCCGTGCGTCTGTTCGTCCGTGCGTCTGTTCGTCCGTGCATCTGTTCGTTCGTGTGACAGTTCGTCCGAGCGTCAGTTCATCCGTGCGTCTGTTCGTCCGTGAGTCTGTTCGTCCGTGCGTCTTTTTGTCCGTGCGTCTGTTCGTCCGTGCGTCTGTTCGTCCGTGCGTCTGTTCGTCCGTGCGTCTCTTCATCCGTGCGTCTGTTTGTCCGTGCGTCTGTTTGTTTGTGCGTCTGTTCGTCCGTGCATCTGTTTGTCCGTGCGTCTGTTCGTCCGTGCGTCTGTTCGTCCGTGTGTCTGTTCGTCCATGCGTCTGTTCATCCTTATGTCTTTTCGTCCGTGCGTCTGTTCGTCCGTGCGTCTGTTCGTCTGTGTTTCTGTTCGTCCGTTCGTCTTTTCTTCCTCGACGAAAATAAGGTTCGTCCGTGCGTCTGTTCGTCCGTGCGTCTGTTCGTCCGTGCATCTGTTCGTTCGTGTGACAGTTCGTCCGAGCGTCAGTTCATCCGTGCGTCTGTTCGTCCGTGAGTCTGTTCGTCCGTGCGTCTTTTTGTCCGTGCGTCTGTTCGTCCGTGCGTCTGTTCGTCCGTGCGTCTGTTCGTCCGTGCGTCTGTTCGTCCGTGCGTCTTTTCGTCCGTTTGTCTGTTCGTCCATGCGTCTGTTCATCCGTATGTCTGTTCGTCCTTGCGTCTGTTCATCCGTTTGTCTGTTCGTCTGTAAGTGTTTTTGTCCATGCGTCTGTTCGTCAAACAGATGAAGATCTGTTTGTCCGAACAGAACCGTTTTCGAAATTTTTTTCGGTCATACCTTTAGAAAATAATAAAAATAAGGGCAAAATATTGGATTAAATATAAATTTGGTGAAATTGTCCGATTTAGAAATTTTTTTCAAATCATACCTCACTAAAATTACGAAAATAGGGGCGATTAAGAGAACCAAGATTGAAATATCGGTGAATTATTTCGTTTCATAGCTTTTTATGATCAAACCTTAAAAAAATGACGAATATAAGGTTCGACCGGGCGTCAGATCGTCCAAGTGATTTTTCTTTCATGATTCAGTTCGTATGTGCGTCTGTTCGTCCATGCGTTTGTTCATCCGTACATCTGTTTCTCCAAACAGAACCAATTTCGAACCTTATTTGATCATAGTTTGAGAAAATAACGAATATAATGGCGAAATAGTGGATAAAAATTGAAATTTCGGTGACAATAAACATTTTCCAAACTTTTTTCAATCATACATCTCTAAAATAAAGAAAAGTAAGGGATAAATAGATGATCAAGATTGAAATATCGGTGTATTCATTTTTTTTACCATATTTAGATAATACCTCGATAAAATGACGAAAATTAGGTTCGTCCGTGCGTCTGTTAGTCCGTGCGTCTGTTCGTCCGTGCATCTGTTCGTTCTTGTGACAGTTCGTCCGTGCGTCTGTTCTTACGTGCGTCTGTTCGTCCGTGCGTCTGTTCTTCCGTGCGTCTGTTCATCCGTGCGTCTGTTTGTCCGTGCGTCTGTTTGTCTGTGCGTCTGTTCGTCCATGCGTCTGTTCGTCCGTGCATCTGTTTGTCCGTGCGTCTGTTCGTCCGTGCGTCTGTTCGTCCGTGCGTCTGTTGGCCATGCGTCTGTTCATCCGTATGTCTATTCGTCCGTGCGTCTGTTCGTCCGTGCGTCTGTTCGCCTGTGCGTCTGTTCGTCCGTGCGTCTTTTCTTCCGTGCGTCTGTTCGTCCGTGCGTCTGTTCGCCTGTGATTCTGTTCGTCCGTGCGTCTGTACGTCCATGCATCTGTTCGTCCGTGATTCTGTTCGTCCGTGCGTTTGTTCGTCCATGCGTATGTTCATCCGTGCGTCTGTTTTTCCTTGCGTCTGTTCATCCGTATGTCTGTTCGTCCGTGCGTCTGTTCGTCAGTGCGTCTGTTCGTCTGTGCGTCTGTCCGTCCGTGCGTCTGTTCGTCTGTGCGTCTGTTCATCCGTGCGACTGTTCGCACGTGCGTCTGTTCGTCCGAGCGTCTGTTCGTCCGTACATCTGTTTGTCCGAACAGAACCAATTTCGAACATTTTTTTTATCATAGCTCGAGAAATTAACGAGCATAAGGGCGAAATGTTGGATAAAAATTGAAATTTTGGTGACATTATCCATTTTCGCAACTTTTTTCAATCATACATCTCTAAAATAAAGAAAAGTAAGGGATAAATAGATGATCAAGATTGAAATATCGGTGTATTGATTTTTTTTACCATATTAAGATAATACCTCGATAAAATGACGAAAATTAGGTTCGTCCGTGCGTCTGTTAGTCCGTGCGTCTGTTCGTCCGTGCATCTGTTCGTTCTTGTGACAGTTCGTCCGTGCGTCTGTTCTTACGTGCGTCTGTTCGTCCGTGCGTCTGTTCTTCCGTGCGTCTGTTCATCCGTGCGTCTGTTTGTCCGTGCGTCTGTTTGTCTGTGCGTCTGTTCGTCCATGCGTCTGTTCGTCCGTGCATCTGTTTGTCCGTGCGTCTGTTCGTCCGTGCGTCTGTTCGTCCGTGCGTCTGTTTGTCCATGCGTCTGTTCATCCGTATGTCTATTCGTCCGTGCGTCTGTTCGTCCGTGCGTCTGTTCGCCTGTGCGTCTGTTCGTCCGTGCGTCTTTTCTTCCGTGCGTCTGTTCGTCCGTGCGTCTGTTCGCCTGTGATTCTGTTCGTCCGTGCGTCTGTACGTCCATGCATCTGTTCGTCCGTGATTCTGTTCGTCCGTGCGTTTGTTCGTCCATGCGTATGTTCATCCGTGCGTCTGTTTTTCCTTGCGTCTGTTCATCCGTATGTCTGTTCGTCCGTGCGTCTGTTCGTCAGTGCGTCTGTTCGTCTGTGCGTCTGTCCGTCCGTGCGTCTGTTCGTCTGTGCGTCTGTTCATCCGTGCGACTGTTCGCACGTGCGTCTGTTCGTCCGAGCGTCTGTTCGTCCGTACATCTGTTTGTCCGAACAGAACCAATTTCGAACATTTTTTTTATCATAGCTCGAGAAATTAACGAGCATAAGGGCGAAATGTTGGATAAAAATTGAAATTTTGGTGACATTATCCATTTTCGCAACTTTCTTCAATCATACCTCTCTAAAATGTTTAAATATAAGGCGGAAATAAATAAACAAGAATGAAATATCGGTGAGTTCATTCGTTTTTTACCTTTTTTAGATCATAACTCGATAAAATGACGAAAATAAAGTTCGTCCTTGCGTCTGTTCGTCCGTGCGTTTGTTCATCCATGCGTCTGTTCGTCCGTGAGTCTGTTCGTCCGTGCGTATTTTTGTCCGTGCATCTGTTCGTCCGTGCGTCTGTTCGTCCGTGCGTCTGTTCGTCCGTGCGTCTGTTCGTCCGTGCGTCTGTTCGTTCGTGCGTCTGTTCATCCGTATGTCTGTTCGTCTGTGCGTCTGTTCGTCCGTGCGACTTTTCTTCCGTACGTCTGTTCGTCCGTGCGTCTGTTCGTCCGTGCGTCTGTTCGTCCGTGCGACTATTCGTCCGTTTGTCTGTTCGTCCATGCGTCTGTTCATCCGTATGTCTGTTCGTTCTTGTGTCTGTTCGTCTGTGCGTCAGTTCATCCATGCGTCTGTTCGTCCGTGAGTCTGTTCATCCGTGCGTGTTTTTGTCCGTGCGTCTGTTAGTCCGTTCGTCTGTTCGTCCGTGCGTCTTTTCGTCCGTGCGTCTGTTTGTCCGTGCGTCTTTTGTCGGTGCGTCTGTTCGTTCATGCGTCTATTCGTCCGTGCATCTGTTTGTCCGTGCGTCTGTTCGTCCGTGCGTCTGTTCGTCCGTTTGCCTGTTCGTCCATACGTCTGTTCATCCGTATGTCTGTTCGTCCTTGCGTCTGTTCGTCCGTGCGTCTGTTCACCTGTGCGTCTATTCGTCCGTGCGTCTGTACGTCCTTGCGTCTGCTCGTCCGTGAGTCTGTTCGTCCGTGCGTCTGTTCGTCCATGCGTCTGTTCATCCGTGCGCCTGTTCGACCGTGCGTCTGTTCTTCCGTGCGTCTGTTCGTCCGTGCGTCAGTTCATCAGTGCGTCTGTTCGTCCGAGCGTCTGTTCGTCTGTGCGTCTGTTCGTCCGTGCGTATGCTCGTCCGTGCGTCTGTTCATCCATGCGTCTGTTCATCCGTTCGTCTGTTCGTCTGTGCGTGTTTTTGTCCATGCGTCTGTTCGTCAAACAGATGAAGATCTGTTTGTCCGAACAGAACCGTTTTCGAAATTTTTTTCGGTCATACCTTTAGAAAATAATAAAAATAAGGGCAAAATATTGGATTAAATATAAATTTGGTGAAATTGTCAGATTTAGAAATTTTTTTCCGATCATACCTCGCTAAAATTACAAAAATAGGGGCGATTAAGAGAAACAAGATTGAAATATCGGTGAAATATTTCGTTTCATAGCTTTTAACGATAAAACCTTAAAAAAATGATTAATATAAGGTTCGACCGGGCGTCAGATCGTCAAAGCGATTTTTCTTTCATGATTCAGTTCGTATGTGCGTCTGTTCGTCCATGCGTTTGTTCATCCGTACATCTGTTTCTCCAAACAGAACCAATTTCGAACCTTATTTGATCATAGTTTGAGAAAATAACGAATATAATGGCGAAATAGTGGATAAAAATTGAAATTTCGGTGACAATATACATTTTCGAAACTTTTTTCAATCATACATCTCTAAAATGACGAAATACAAGGAGGAAATAAATGAACAAGAATGAAATATCGGTGAATTCATTTTTTTTACCATATTTAGATCATACCTCGATAAAATGACGAAAATAAGGTTCGTCCGTGCGTCTGTTCGTCCGTGCGTCTGTTCATCCGTGCGACTGTTCGCCCGTGCGTCTGTTCGTCCGTGCGTCTGTTCGTGTTTGCGTCTGTTCGTCCATGCGTCTGTTCGTCCGTACATCTGTTTGTCCGAATAGAACCAATTTCGAACATTTTTTTTTATCATAGCTCGAGAAATTAACGAACATAAGGGAGAAATGTTAGATAAAAATTGAAATTTTGGTGACATTATCCATTTTCGCAACTTTTTTCAATCATACCTCTATAAAATGTCGAAATACAAGGAGGAAAATAATGAACAAGAATGAAATATCGGTGAATTCATTCGTTTTTTACCTTTTTTAGATCATAACTCGATAAAATGACGAAAATAAACTTCGTCCTTGCGTCTGTTCGTCCGTGAGTCTGATCGTCCGTGCGTGTTTTTGTCCGTGCATCTGTTCGTCCTTGCGTCTGTTCGTCCGTGCGTCTGTTCGTCCGTGCGTCTGTTCGTACGTGCGTCTGTTTGTCCGTGCGTCTTTTTTTTTGTGCGTCTTTTCGTTCATGCGTCTGTTCGTCCATGCATCTGTTTGTCCGTGCGTCTGTTCGTCCGTGCGTCTGTTCGTCCGTTTGTCTGTTCGTCCATGCGTCTGTTTATCCATATGTCTGTTCGTCCTTGCGTCTGTTCGTCCGTTTGTCTGTTCGTCCATGCGTCTGTTTATCCATATGTCTATTCGTCCGTGCGTCTGTACGTCCGTGCGTCTGCTCGTCCGTGAGTCTGTTCGTCCGTGCGTCTGTTCGTCCATGCGTCTGTTCATCCGTGCGCCTGTTCGACCGTGCGTCTGTTCTTCCGTGCGTCTGTTCGTCCGTGCGTCTGTTCTTCCGTATGACTGTTCGTCCGTGCGTCTGTTCGTCCATGCGTATGTTCATCCGTGCGTCTGTTCTTCCGTGCGTGTGTTCATCCGTATATCTGTTCGTCCATGCGTCTGTTCGTAAGTGCGTCTGTTCGTCTGTGCGTCTGTTCGTCCATGCGTCTGTTCATCCGTGCGTCTGTTCGACCGTGCGTCTGTTCATCCGTGCGTCAGTTCGTCCGTGCGTCTGTTTGGCCGTGCGTCTGTTCGTCAGTGCGTCTGTTCGTCTGCGCATCTGTTTGTCCGTGCGTCTGTTTGTCCGTGCGTCTGTTCGTCCTTGCGTCTGTTCGTCCATGCGTCTGTTCGTCCATGCGTCTGTTCATCCGTGCGTCTGTTCGACAGTGCGACTGTTCGTCCGTGCGGCTGTTCGTCCGTACGTCTGTTCGTCCGTGCGTCTGTTTGTCCGTGCGTCTGTTCGTCCGCGCATCTGTTTGTCCTTGCGTCTGTTTATCCGTGCGTCTGTTCGTCCTTGCGTCTGTTCGTCCGTGCCTCTGTTCGTCCATACGTCTGTTCATTCGTGCGTCTATTCGTCCGTGCGTCTGTTCGTCCATGAGTTTGTTCGTTAGTGCGTCTGTTCGTCCGTGTGTCTGTTCGTCCGTGCGTTTTTTCGTCTGTGCGTCTGTTTATCCGTGCGTCTGTACGTCTGTGCGTCTGTTCGTCCGCGCGTCTGTTCGTCCGTGAGTCTGCTTTTCTGTGCGTCTATTTGTCCGTGCGTCTGTTCATCCGAACGTCTGTTCGTCCGTGCGTCTGTTCGTAAATGCGTCTGTTCGTCCATGCGTCTCTTCGTCCTTGCGTCTGTTCGTCCCTGCGTCTGTTCGTCAATGTGTCTGTTGAATCAATGCGTCTGTTCGTCCATGTGTTTTCTTGTCCCTTCGTCTGTTCGTCCGTGCGTCTGTTCGTCGGTGCGTCTGTTTGTTCGTGCATCTGTTCGTCCGTGGCTCTGTTCATCCGAGCGTCTATTCGTCCGTGCGACTGTTTGTCTGTGCGACTGTTCGTCCATGCGTTTGTTCGTCCATACATCTGATTGTCCGAACAGAACCAATGTCGAACATTTTTTGATCATACCTCTCTAATAAGACAAAAAAAGGGGGAAATATATGAACAAGATTGAAATATCGTTGAATTCATTAGTTTGATACCTTTTTTAGACCAAACCTCGATAGCATGACGAAAATAAAGTTCGTCCTTAACTCTGTTCGTCCGTGCGTTTGTTCGTCCGTGCATCTGTTCGTTCGTGTGTCTGTTCGTCCGTGCGTCTGTTCGTTCAAGCGTCAGTTCATCTGTGCGTCTGTTCGTCCGTGAGTCTGTTCGTCCGTGCGTCTGTTTGTCCGTGCGTCTGTTCGTTCGTGTGGTAGTTTGTTCGAGCGTCAATTCATCCGTGCGTCTGTTCGTCCGTGCATCTGTTCGTCCGTGCGTCTGTTCGTCCGTGCATCTGTTCGTCCATGTTTCTGTTCGTCCGTGCGTCTATTCGTCCGTGCGCCTGTTCGTCCGTGCGTCTGTTTGTCCGTGCGTCTTTTTGTCCGTGCGTCTGTTTGTCCGTCCGTTTGTTCGTCTGTGCGTCTGTTTGTTCATGCGTCTGTTGGTCCGTACATCTGTATGTCCGAACACAACCGTTTTCGAAATTTTTTTTGATCATACCTTTAGGAAATAATGATAATAAGGGCTAAATATTGAATATAAATACAAATTTGGTGAAATTGTCCGTTTTTGAAACTTTTTTTCGATTATACCTCGCTTAAATTACGAAAATAATGGCAAAAAAGGGGAACAAGATTGAAATATCGGTGAATTAATTCGTTATTTAGTATTCTTCCGTCATACCTTAATAAAATGACGAAAATTAGGTTCGTCCGTAAGTTTGATCGTGCGAGCGATTGTTCCTTCATGCTTTAGTTCGTCCGTGCGTCTGTTCGTAAGTGTGTCTGTTCGTCAATGCGTCCGTTCGTCCATGATAATTTTTTCCGTGCGTCTGTTCTTCCGTGCGTCTGTTCGTCCGTGCGTCTATTCATCCGAGCGACTGTTCAACCGTGCGCCTGTTCGACCCTGCATCCGTTCTTCCGTGCGTCCGTTCGTATGTGCGTATGTACGTCCGTGCTATTTTCGTCCATGCGTCTGATCGTACGAGTGATTGTTCTTCCGTGCGACTTTTCGACCGAGCGTCTTTTCGTCCGTGCATCATTTCGTCCTTGCGTCTGTTCGTCCGGGGGTCTGATCGTTCATGCCAATATTCGTCCGTGCGTCTGTTCGTCCGTGCGTCTGTTCATCCATGCGTCTGTTCGTCCGTGCGTCTGTTCGTCCGTGCGTGTGTTCGTCCGTGCATCTGTTTGTCCGTGCGTCTGTTCGTCCGTGCGTCTGTTCGTCCATGCGTCTGTTCATCCGTATGTCTGTTCGTCCGTGCGTCTGTTCGTCCGTGCGTCTGTTCGTCCGTGCGACTGTTCGTCCGTGCGTCTGTTCGTCAGTGCGTCTTTTCTTCCGTGCATCTGTTCGTCCGTGCGTCTGTTTGCCTTTGCGTCTGTTCGTCCGTCTGTCTGTACGTCCGTGCGTCTGTTCGTCCGTGCGTCTGTTCGTCCGTGCGTCTGTTCGTCCATGCGTATGTTCATCCGTGCGTCTGTTCTTCCGTGCGTCTGTTCATCTTTATGTCTGTTCGTCCGTGCGTCTGTTCGTCCGTGCGTTTGTTCATCTATGCGTCTGTTCATCCTTTCTGTTCGTCTGTGCGTGTTTTTGTCCATGCGTCTGTTCGTCAAACAGATGAAGATCTGTTTGTCCGAACAGAACCGTTTTCAAAATTTTTTTCGGTCATACCTTTAGAAAATAATAAAAATAAGGAAAAAATATTGGATTAAATATAAATTTAGTGAAATTGTCCGATTTAGTAATTTTTTTCCGATCATACCTTGCTAAAATTACGAAAATAGGGGCGATTAAGAGAAACAAGATTGAAATATCGGTGAATTATTTCGTTTCATAGCTTTTTACGATCAAACCTTAAAAAAATGACGAATATAAGGTTCGACCGGGCGTCAGATCGTCCAAGCGATTTTTCTTTCATGATTCAGTTCGTATGTGCGTCTTTTCGTCCATGCGTTTTTTCATCCATACATCTGTTTCTCCAAACAGAACCAATTTCGAACCTTATTTGATCATAGTTTGAGAAAATAACGAATATAATGGCGAAATAGTAGATAAAAATTGAAATTTCGGTGACAATATACATTTCCGAAACTTTTTTCTATCATACATCTCTAAAATGACGAAAAGTAAGGGATAAATAGATGATCAAGATTGAAATATCGGTGTATTCATTTTTTTTACCATATTTAGATCATACCTCGATAAAATGACGAAAATAAGGTTCGTCCGTGCGTCTGTTCGTCCGTGCGTCTGTTCGTCCGTGCATCTGTTCGTTCGTGTGACAGTTCGTCCGAGCGTCAGTTCATCCGTGCGTCTGTTCGTCCGTGAGTCTGTTCGTCCGTGCGTCTTTTTGTCCGTGCGTCTGTTCGTCCGTGCGTCTGTTCGTCCGTGCGTCTGTTCGTCCGTGCGTCTCTTCATCCGTGCGTCTGTTTGTCCGTGCGTCTGTTTGTTTGTGCGTCTGTTCGTCCGTGCATCTGTTTGTCCGTGCGTCTGTTCGTCCGTGCGTCTGTTCGTCCGTGTGTCTGTTCGTCCATGCGTCTGTTCATCCTTATGTCTGTTCGTCCGTGCGTCTGTTCGTCCGTGCGTCTGTTCGTCTGTGTTTCTGTGCGTCCGTTCGTCTTTTCTTCCTCGACGAAAATAAGGTTCGTCCGTGCGTCTGTTCGTCCGTGCGTCTGTTCGTCCGTGCATCTGTTCGTTCGTGTGACAGTTCGTCCGAGCGTCAGTTCATCCGTGCGTCTGTTCGTCCGTGAGTCTGTTCGTCCGTGCGTCTTTTTGTCCGTGCGTCTGTTCGTCCGTGCGTCTGTTCGTCCGTGCGTCTGTTCGTCCGTGCGTCTGTTCGTCCGTGCGTCTTTTCGTCCGTTTGTCTGTTCGTCCATGCGTCTGTTCATCCGTATGTCTGTTCGTCCTTGCGTCTGTTCATCCGTGCGTCTGTTCGTCTGTGCGTCTGTTCGTCCGTGCGACTTTTCTTCCGTGCGTCTGTTTTTCCGTGCGTCTGTTCGTCCGTGCGTCTGTTCGTCCGTGCGTCTGTTCGTCCGTGCGTCTGTTCGTCCGTTTGTCTGTTCGTCCATGCGTCTGTTCATCCGTATGTCTGTTCGTCCTTGCGTCTGTTCGTCCGTGCGTCAGTTCATCCGTGCGTCTGTTCGTCCGTGAGTCTTTTCGTCCGTGCGTGTTTTTGTCCGTGCGTCTGTTCGTCCTCGCGTCTGTTCGTCCGTGCGTCTGTTCGTCCGTGCGTCTGTTTGTCTAAGCGTCTGTTCGTTCATGCGTCTATTCGTCCGTGCATCTGTTTGTCCATGCGTCTGTACGTCCGTGCGTCTGTTCGTCCTTTTGTCTGTTCGTCCATACGTCTGTTCATCCGTATGTCTGTTCGTCCTCGCGTCTGTTCGTCCGTGCGTCTGTTCGTCTGTGCGTCTGTTTGTCCGTGCGACTTTTCTTCCGTTCGTCTGTTCGTCCGTGCGTCTGTTCACCTGTGCGTCTATTCGTCCGTGCGTCTGTACGTCCGTGCGTCTGTTCGTCCGTGAGTCTGTTCGTCCGTGCGTCTGTTCGTCCATGCGTCTGTTCATCCGTGCGTCTGTTCGTCCGTGCGTCTGTTCGTCCATGCGTTTGTTCGTTAGTGCGTCTGTTCGTCCGCGCGTCTGTTCGTCCGTGAGTCTGCTTTTCAGTGCGTCTATTTGTCCGTGCGTCTGTTCATCCGAACGTCTTTTCGTCCGTACGTCTGTTCGTCCGTGCGTCTGTTCGTCCGTGCGTCTCATCGTCCTTGCGTCTGTTCGTCCGTGCGTCTGTTCGTCCATGTTTCTGTTGAATCAATGCGTCTGTTCGTCCATGTGTTTTTTTGTCCCTTCGTTATTTCGTCCGTGCGTCTGTTCGTCGGTGCGTCTTTTTGTTCGTGCATCTGTTCGTCCGTGGCTCTGTTCATCCGAGCGTCTATTTGTCCGTGCGTCTGTTTGTCTGTGCGACTGTTCGTCCATGCGTTTGTTCGTCCGTACATCTGATTGTCCGAACAGAACCAATGTCGAACATTTTTTGATCATACCTCTCTAATATGACAAAAAAAGGGGGAAATATATGAACAAGATTGAAATATCGTTGAATTCATTAGTTTGATACCTTTTTTAGACCAAACCTCGATAGCATGACGAAAATATAGTTCGTCCTTGCGTCTGATCGTCCGTGCATCTGTTCGTTCGTGTGGTAGTTCGTTCAAGCGTCAGTTCATCCGTGCGTCTGACCGTCCGTGAGTCTGTTCGTCCGTGCGTCTGTTTGTCCGTGCGTCTGTTCGTTCGTGTGGTAGTTCGTTCGAGCGTCAGTTCATCCGTGCGTCTGTTTGTCCGTGCATCTGTTCGTCCGTGCGTCTGTTCGTCCGTGCATCTGTTCGTCCATGTTTCTGTTCGTCCGTGCGTCTATTCGTCCGTGCGTCTGTTCGTCCGTGCGTCTGTTTGTCCGTGCGACTGTTTGTCCGTGCGTCTGTTTGTCCGTCCGTTTGTTCGTCTGTGCGTCTGTTTGTTCATGCGTCTGTTGTTCCGTACATCTGTATGTCCGAACACAACCGTTTTCGAAATTTTTTTTGATCATACCTTTAGGAAATAATGATAATAACGGCTAAATATTGAATATAAATACAAATTTGGTGAAATAGTCCGTTTTTGAAACTTTTTTTCGATCATACCTCGCTAAAATTACGAAAATAATGGCAAAAAAGGGGAACAAGATTGAAATATCGGTGAATTATTTCGTTTTTTAGTATTCTTCAGTCATACCTTAATAAAATGACGAAAATTAGGTTCGTCCGTAAGTCTGATCGTGCGAGCGATTGTTCCTTCATGCTTCAGTTCGTCCGTGCGTCTGTTCGTTAGTGTGTCTGTTCGTCAATGCGTCCGTTCGTCCATGCTAATTTTTTCCGTGCGTCTGTTCTTCCGTGCGTCTGTTCGTCCGTGCGTCTATTCATCCGAGCGACTGTCAACCGTGCGCCTGTTCGACCCTGCATCCGTTCTTCCGTGCGTCCGTTCGTATGTGTGTATGTACGTCCGTGCTATTTTTGTCCGTGCGTCTGTTCGTCCGTGAGTCTGTTCGTCCGTGCGTCTGTTTGTCCGTGCGTCTGTTCGTCCGTGCGTCTGTTCGTCCGTGCGTCTGTTCGTCCGTGCGTCTCTTCATCCGTGCGTCTGTTTGTCCGTGCGTCTGTTTGTCTGTGCGTCTGTTCGTCCATGCGTCTGTTCGTCCGTGCATCTGTTTGTCCGTGCGTCTGTTCGTCCGTGCGTCTGTTCGTCCGTGCGTCTGTTCGTCCATATGTCTGTTCATCCGTATGTCTGTTCGTCCGTGCGTCTGTTCTCCCGTGCGTTTGTTCGTCTGTGCGTCTGTTCGTCCGTGCGTCTTTTCTTCCGTGCGTCTGTTCGTCCGTGCGTCTGTTCGCCTGTGCGTCTGTTCGTCCGTGCGTCTGTACGTCCGTGCGTCTGTTCGTCCGTGCGTCTGTTCGTCCGTGCGTCTGTTCGTCCATGCGTATGTTCATCCGTGCGTCTGTTCATCCGTATGTCTGTTCGTCCGTGCGTCTGTTCGTCAGTGCGTCTGTTCGTCTATGCGTCTGTTCGTCCATGCGTCTGTTCGTCCGTACATCTGTTTGTCCGAACAGAACAAATTTCGAAAATTTTTTTTGATCATAGCTCGAGAAATTAACGAGCATAAGGGCGAAATGTTGGATAAAAATTGAAATTTTAGTGACATTATCCATTTTCGCAACTTTTTTCAATCATACCTCTCTAAAATGTCGAAATACAAGGAGGAAATAAATGAACAAGAATGAAATATCGGTGAATTCATTCGTTTTTTACCTTTTTTGATCATAACTCGATAAAATGACGAAAATAAAGTTCGTCCTTGAGTCTGTTCGTCCGTGCGTTTGTTCGTCCGTGCATCTGTTCGTTCGTGTGGTAGTTCGTCCGAGCGTCAGTTCATCCGTGCGTCTGTTCGTCCGTGAGTCTGTTCGTCCGTGCGTGTTTTTGTCCGTGCATCTGTTCGTCCGTGCGTCTGTTCGTCCGTGCGTCTGTTCGTCCGTGCGTCTGTTCGTCCGTGCGTCTGTTCGTCCGTGCGTCTGTTCGTCCGTGCGTCTGTTTGTCCGTGGGTCTTTTTGTCTGTGCGTCTGTTCGTTCATGCGTCTATTCGTCCGTGCATCTGTTTGTCCGTGCGTCTGTTCGTCCGTGCGTCTGTTCGTCCGTTTGTCTGTTCGTCCATGCGACTGTTCATCCGTATGTCTGTGCGTCCTTGCGTCTGTTCGTCCGTGCGTCTGTTCGTCTGTGCGTCTGTTCGTCCGTGCGACTTTTCTTCCGTGCGTCTGTTCGTCCGTGAGTCTGTTCGCCAGTGCGTCTGTTCGTCCATGCGTATGTTCTTCCGTGCGTCTGTTCGTCCGTGCGTCTGTTCTTCCGTATGACTGTTCGTCCGTGCGTCTGTTCGTCCATGCATCTGTTCATCCGTGCGTCTGTTCGTCTGTGCGTCTGTTCGTCCATGCGTCTGTTCATCCGTGCGTCTGTTCGACCGTGCGTCTGTTCGTCCGTGCGTCTGTTTATCCGTGTGTCTGTTCGTCCGTGCGTCTGTTCGTCCGCGCATCTGTTTGTCCGTGCGTCTTTTTGTCCGTGCGTCTGTTCGTCCTTGCGTCTGTTCGTCCATGCGTCTGTTCGTCCATGCGTCTGTTCATCCGTGCGTCTGTTCGACCGTGCGTCTGTTCGTCCGTGCGTCTGTTCGTCCGTGCGTCTGTTCGTCCATGCGTCTGTTTGTCCGTGCGTCTGTTCGTCCGCGCATCTGTTTGTCCCTGCGTCTGTTTATTCGTGCGTCTGTTCGACCTTGCGTCTGTTCGTCCGTGCGTCTGTTCGTCCGTGCGTCTATTCATCCGAGCGACTGTTCAACCGTGCGCCTGTTCGACCCTGCTTCCGTTCTTCCGTGCGTCAGTTCGTATGTGCGTATGTACGTCCGTGCTATTTTCGTCCATGCATCTGATCATACGAGTGATTGTTCTTCCGTGCGTCTCTTCGACAGTGCGACCGTTCTTCCGTGCGTCTGTTCGTCCGAATGTCTGTTCGTCCGTTAGTCTGTCCTGTCCGTAAGTCTGTCTGTTCATGCGTCTGTTCGTCCGAGCGTCTGTTCGTCCGTGCGCCTGTTCGACCCTGCATCCGTTCTTCCGTGCGTCCGTTCGTATGTGTGTATGTACGTCCGTGCTATTTTTGTCCGTGCGTCTGTTCGCCCGTGAGTCTGTTCGTCCGTGCGTCTGTTTATCCGTGCGTCTGTTCGTCCGTGCGTCTGTTCGTCCGTGCGTCTGTTCGTCCGTGCGTCTCTTCATCCGTGCGTCTGTTTGTCCGTGCGTCTGTTTGTCTGTGCGTCTGTTCGTCCATGCGTCTGTTCGTCCGTGCATCTGTTTGTCCGTGCGTCTGTTCGTCCGTGCGTCTGTTCGTCCGTGCGTCTGTTCGTCCATATGTCTGTTCATCCGTATGTCTGTTCGTCCGTGCGTCTGTTCTCCCGTGCGTTTGTTCGTCTGTGCGTCTGTTCGTCCGTGCGTCTTTTCTTCCGTGCGTCTGTTCGTCCGTGCGTCTGTTCGCCTGTGCGTCTGTTCGTCCGTGCGTCTGTACGTCCGTGCGTCTGTTCGTCCGTGCGTCTGTTCGTCCGTGCGTCTGTTCGTCCATGCGTATGTTCATCCGTGCGTCTGTTCATCCGTATGTCTGTTCGTCCGTGCGTCTGTTCGTCAGTGCGTCTGTTCGTCTATGCGTCTGTTCGTCCGTGCGTCTGTTCGTTTGTGCGTCTGTTCATCCGTGCGACTGTCCGCCCATGCGTCTGTTCATCTGTGCGTCTGTTCGTCTGTGCGTCTGTTTGTCCGAACAGAACAAATTTCGAAAATTTTTTTTGATCATAGCTCGAGAAATTAACGAGCATAAGGGCGAAATGTTGGATAAAAATTGAAATTTTAGTGACATTATCCATTTTCGCAACTTTTTTCAATCATACCTCTCTAAAATGTCGAAATACAAGGAGGAAATAAATGAACAAGAATGAAATATCGGTGAATTCATTCGTTTTTTACCTTTTTTGATCATAACTCGATAAAATGACGAAAATAAAGTTCGTCCTTGAGTCTGTTCGTCCGTGCGTTTGTTCGTCCGTGCATCTGTTCGTTCGTGTGGTAGTTCGTCCGAGCGTCAGTTCATCCGTGCGTCTGTTCGTCCGTGAGTCTGTTCGTCCGTGCGTGTTTTTGTCCGTGCATCTGTTCGTCCGTGCGTCTGTTCGTCCGTGCGTCTGTTCGTCCGTGCGTCTGTTCGTCCGTGCGTCTGTTCGTCCGTGCGTCTGTTTGTCCGTGCGTCTTTTTGTCTGTGCGTCTGTTCGTTCATGCGTCTATTCGTCCGTGCATCTGATTGTCCGTGCGTCTGTTCGTCCGTGCGTCTGTTCGTCCGTTTGTCTGTTCGTCCATGCGACTGTTCATCCGTATGTCTGTGCGTCCTTGCGTCTGTTCGTCCGTGCGTCTGTTCGTCTGTGCGTCTGTTCGTCCGTGCGACTTTTCTTCCGTGCGTCTGTTCGTCCATGAGTCTGTTCGCCAGTGCGTCTGTTCGTCCGTGCGTCTGTACGTCCGTGCGTCTGATCCTCTTTGAGTCTGTTCGTCCATGCGTCTGTTCGTCCATGCGTATGTTCTTCCGTGCGTCTGTTCGTCCGTGCGTCTGTTCTTCCGTATGACTGTTCGTCCGTGCGTCTGTTCGTCCATGCATCTGTTCATCCGTGCGTCTGTTCGTCTGTGCGTCTGTTCGTCCATGCGTCTGTTCATCCGTGCGTCTGTTCGACCGTGCGTCTGTTCGTCCGTGCGTCTGTTTATCCGTGTGTCTGTTCGTCCGTGCGTCTGTTCTTCCGTGCGTCTGTTCGTCCGTGCGTCTGTTCGTCCGTGCGTCTGTTCATCCATGCGTCTGTTCATCCGTTCGTCTGTTCGTCTGTGCGTGTTTTTTTTCCATGCGTCTGTTCGTCAAACAGATGAAGATCTGTTTGTCCGAACAGAACCGTTTTCGAAATTTTTTTCGGTCATACCTTTAGAAAATAATAAAAATAAGGGCAAAATATTGGATTAAATATAAATTTGGTGAAATTGTCCGATTTAGAAAATTTTTTCCGATCATACCTCGCTAAAATTACGAAAATAGGGGCGATTAAGAGAAACAAGATTGAAATATCGGTGAATTATTTCGTTTCATAGCTTTTTACGATCAAACCTTAAAAAAATAACGAATATAAGGTTCGACCGGGCGTCAGATCGTCCAAGCGATTTTTCTTTCATGATTCAGTTCGTATGTGCGTCTGTTCGTCCATGCGTTTGTTCATCCGTACATCTGTTTCTCAAAACAGAACCAATTTCGAACCTTATTTGATCATAGTTTGAGAAAATAACGAATATAATGGCGAAATAGTGGATAAAAATTGAAATTTCGGTGAAATTATCCATTTTCGAAACTTTTTTCGATCATACCTCTCTAATATGACAAAAAAAGGGGGAAATATATGAACAAGATTGAAATATCGTTGAATTCATTAGTTTGATACCTTTTTTAGACCAAACCTCGATAGGATGACGAAAATAAAGTTCGTCCTTGCGTCTGTTCGTCTGTGCGTTTGTTCGTCCATGCATCTGTTCGTCCGTGCGTCTGTTTGTCCGTACGTCTGTTCGTTCGTGTGGTAGTTCGTTCGAGTGTCAGTTCATCCGTGCGTCTGTTCGTCCGTGAGTCTGTTCGTCCGTGCGTCTGTTTGTCCGTGCGTCTGTTCGTTCGTGTGGTAGTTCGTTCGAGCGTCAGTTCATCCGTGCGTCTGTTCGTCCGTGCATCTGTTCGTCCGTGCGTCTGTTCGTCCGTGCGTCTGTTTGTCCGTGCGTCTGTTCGTTCGTGTGGTAGTTCGTTCGAGCGTCAGTTCATCCGTGCGTCTATTCGTCCGTGCGTCTGTTCGTCCGTGCGTCTGTTTGTCCGTGCGACTGTTTCTCCGTGCATCTGTTTGTCCATCCTTTTGTTCGTCTGTGCGTCTGTTTGTTCATGCGTCTGTTGGTCCGTACATCTGTATGTCCGAACACAACCGTTTTCGAAATTTTTTTTGATCATACCTTTAGGAAATAATGATCTTAAGGGCTAAATATTGAATATAAATACAAATTTGGTGAAATTGTCCGTTTATGAAACTTTTTTTCGATCATACCTCGCTAAAATTACGGAAATAATGGCAAAAAAGGGGAACAAGATTGAAATATCGGTGAATTATTTCGTTTTTTAGTATTCTTCAGTCATACCTTAATAAAATGACGAAAATTAGGTTCGTCCGTAAGTCTGATCGTGCGAGCGATTGTTCCTTCATGCTTCAGTTCGTCCGTGCGTCTGTTCAACCGTGTGTCTATTCATCCAAGCGACTGTTCAACCGTGTGCCGGTTCGACCCTGCTTCCGTTCTTCCGTGCGTCCGTTCGTTTGTGCGTATGTACGTCCGTGCTATTTTCGTCCATGCGTCTGATCATACGAGTGATTGTTCTTCCGTGCGTCTTTTCGAACGTGCGTCTTTTCGTCCGTGCATCATTTCGTCCTTGCGTCTGTTCGTCCGTGGGTCTGATCGTTCGTGCCAATATTCGTCCGTGCGTCTGTTCGTCCGTGCGTCTGTTCATCCATGCGTCTGTTCATCCGTTCGTTTGTTCGTCTGTGCGTGTTTTTTGTCCAAGCGTCTGTTCGTCTGTTCATCTGTTTGCCCGAACAGAACCGTTTCGAAATTGTTTTCGATTATACCTTTAGAAAATAATGAAAATAAGGGCAAAATATTTGATAAAATATTTTGCCCTTATTTTATATATATTTGGTGAAATTGTCCGTTTTCGAAATTTTTTTTCGATCATACCTCGCTGAAATTACGAAAATAGGGTCGATAAAGAGAAACATGATTGAAATATCGGTGAATTTTTTCGTTTCTTAGCTTTTTTCGATCATACCTTAATAAAATGACGAAAATAAGGTTCGACCGGGCGACTGATCGTCCGAGCGATTGTTCCTTCATGCTTCAGTTCGTACGTGCGTCTGTTCGTCCGTGCGACTACTCGTCTGTGCGTGTATTCGTCCATGCTTCTGTTCATCCGTACATCTTTTTCTCCAGACAGAACTAATTTCGAACATTTTTTTGATCATAGCTTGAGAAAATAACGAACATAAGGGCGAAATAGTAGATAAAAATTGAAATTTCAGTGACAATATACATTTTCGAAACCTTTTTCCATCATACCTCCCTAAAATGACGAAAAGTTAGGGGAAAATAGATGAACTAGATTGAAATATCGGTGAATTCATTCGTTTTTTACCATATTTAGATCATACCTCAATAAAAGGACGAAAATAAGGTTCGTCCGTGCGTCTGTTCGTCCGTGAGTTTGTTCGTCCGTGCATCTGTTTGTCCGTGCGTCTGTACCCCCGTGCATCTGCTCGTTCATGCGTATGTTCGTCCGAGCGTCTGTTCATCCGTGCGTCTGTTCGTCCGTGCGTGTGTTCGTCCGTGCGTCTGTTTGTCCGTGCGTCTGTACGTCCGTGCGTCTGTTTGACCATGCGTCTGTTCGTCCGTACATCTGTTTGTCGGAACAGAACCAATGTCGAACATTTTCTATCATAACTTGAGAAAAATAACGAAAATAAGAGCGAAATAATGTTTAAAAAATGAAATTTCAGTGAAATTATCCATTTTCGAAACTTTTTTCGATCATACCTCTCTAATATGACGAAAAAAAAGGGTGAAATAGATGAACAAGATTGAAATATTGTTCAATTCATTTGTTATTTTACCTTTTTTAGATCATACCTCGATAGAATGACGAAAATAAGGTTCGTCCGTGCGTCTGTTTGTCTGTGCGCCTGTTCGTCCGTGCGTCTGTCCGCCCGTGCGTCTGTTCGTCCGTACATCTGTTTCTCCAAAAAGAACCAATTTCGAACCTTATTTGATCAAAGCTTGAGAAAATAACGAATGTAAAGACGAAATAGTGGATAAAAATTGAAATTTCGGTGACAATATACATTTTCGAAACTTTTTTCAATCATACCACTCTAAAATGACGAAAAGTAAGGGATAAATAGATGAACAAGATTGAAATATCGTTGAATTCATTGGTTTTTTACCTTTTTTAGATCATACCTCTATAGCATGACGAAAATAAAGTTCGTCCGTGCGTCTGTTCGTCCATGCGTTTGTTCGTCCGTTCATCTGTTCGTTCGTGCGTCTGTTCGTCCGAGCGTCTGTTAATCTGTGCGTCTCTTCGAAAGTGCGACTGTTGTTCCGTGCGTTTGCTCGTCCGAATGTCTGTTCGTCCGTTAGTCTGTCATCCGTTTGACTATTCGTCCGTGCGTCTGTTCGTTCATGCGTCTGTTCGTCCGAGCGTCTGTTCGTCCGTGCGTCTGCTTGTCCGTGCGTCTGTACGTCCGTGTGTCTGTTGTCCATGCGTCTGTTCGTCCATGCGTCTGATCATCCGTATGTCTGTTCGTCCGTGCGTCTGTTCGTCCGTGCGTCTGTTCGTCTGTGCGTCTGTTCGTCCGTGCGTCTTTTCTTCCGTGCGTCTGTTCGTCCGTGCGTCTGTTTGCCTGTGCGTCTGTTCGTCCATGCGTCTGTTCGTCCGTGCGTGTGTTCGTCCGTGCGTCTGTTTGTCCGTGCGTCTGTTTTTCCGTGCGTCTGTTTGTCCATGCGTCTGTTCGTCCGTGCGTCTGTTCATCCGTGCGTCAGTTCATCCGTGCGTCTGTTCGTCCGTGCGTCTGTTCGTCCGTGCGTCTGTTCGTCCGTGCGTCTGTTCGTCCGTGCGTCTGTTCATCCATGCGTCTGTTCATCCGTTCGTCTGTTCGTCTGTGCGTGTTTTTGTCCATGCGTCTGTTCGTCAAATAGATGAAGTTCTGTTTGTCCGAACAGAACCGTTTTCGAAATTTTTTTCGGTCATACATTTAGAAAATAATAAAAATAAGGGCAAAATATTGGATTTAATATAAATTTGGTGAAATATTCCGATTTTAAAATTTTTTTAAGATCATACCTCGCTAAAATTACGAAAATAGGGTCAATAAAGAGAAACATGATTGAAATATCGGTGAATTATTTCGTTTCTTAGCTTTTTTCGATCATACCTTAATAAAATGACGAAAATAAGGTTCGACCGGGCGACTGATCGTCCGAGCGATTGTTCCTTCATGCTTCAGTTTGTCCGTGCGTCTGTTCGTCCGTGCGACTACTCGTCTGTGCGTCAATTCGTCCATGCGTCTGTTCATCCGTACATCTATTTCTCCACATAGAACTAATTTCGAACATTTTTTTGATCATAGCTTGAGAAAATAACGAACATAAAGGCGAAATAGTAGATAAAAATTGAAATTTCAGTGACAATATACATTTTCGAAACCTTTTTCTATCATACCTCCCTAAAATGACGAAAAGTTAGGGGAAAATAGATGAACTAGATTGAAATATCGATGAATTCATTCGTTTTTTACCATATTTAGATCATACCTCAATAAAAGGACGAAAATAAGGTTCGTCCGTGCGTCTGTTCGTCCGTGAGTTTGTTCGTCCGTGCATCTGTTTGTCCGTGCGTCTTTTCTTCCGTGCGTCTGTTCGTCCGTGCGTCTGTTTGCCTGTGCGTCTGTTCGTCCATGCGTCTGTTCGTCCGTGCGTGTGTTCGTCCGTGCGTCTGTTTGTCCGTGCGTCTGTTTTTCCGTGCGTCTGTTTGTCCATGCGTCTGTTCGTCCGTGCGTCTGTTCATCCGTGCGTCAGTTCATCCGTGCGTCTGTTCTTCCATGCGTCTTTTCATCCGTATGTCTGTTCGTCCGTGCGTCTGTTCGTCCGTGCGTCTGTTCATCCATGCGTCTGTTCATCCGTTCGTCTGTTCGTCTGTGCGTGTTTTTGTCCATGCGTCTGTTCGTCAAACATATGAAGATCTGTTTGTCCGAACAGAACCGTTTTCGAAATTTTTTTCGGTCATACCTTTAGAAAATAATAAAAATATGGGGCAAAATATTGGATTAAATATAAATTTGGTGAAATTTTCCGATTTAGAAATTTTTTCCGATCATACCTCGCTAAAATTACGAAAATAGGGGCGATTAAGAGAAACAAGATTAAAATATCGGTGAATTATTTCGTTTCATAGCTTTTTACGATAAAACCTTAAAAAATGATGAATATAAGGTTCGACCGTGCGTCAGATCGTCAAAGCGATTTTTCTTTCATGATTCAGTTCGTCTGTGCGTCTGTTCGTCCATGCGTTTGTTCGTCCGTGCATCTGTTCGTTCGTGCGTCTGTTCGTCCGAGCGTCTGTTAATCTGTGCGTCTCTTCGACAGTGCGACCGTTCTTCCGTGCGTCTGTTCGTCCGAATGTCTGTTCGTCCGTTAGTCTGTCATCCGTTCGACTATTCGTCCGTGCGTCTGTTCGTTCATGCGTCTGTTTGTCCGAGCGTCTGTTCATCCGTGCGTCTGTTTGTCTGTGCGTCGGTTCGTCCGTGCGTCTGTTCGTCCGTGCGTCTGTTCGTCCGTGCGTGTGTTCATCCGTGCATCTGTTTGACCGTGCGTCTGTTCGTCCGTGCGTCTTTTCGTCCGTGCGTCTGTTCGTCCATGCGTCTGTTCATCCGTGTGTCTGTTCGTCCGTGCGTCTGTTCGTCCGTGCGTCTGTTCGTCTGTGCGTCTGTTCGTCCGTGCGTCTTTTCTTCCGTGCGTCTGATCGTCCGTGCGTCTGTTTGCCTGTGCGTCTGTTCGTCCGTGCGTCTGTACGTCCGTGCGTCTGTTCGTCCGTGCGTCTGTTCGTCCGTGCGTCTGTTCGTCCTTTCGTATGTTCATCCGTGCGTCTGTTCTTCCGTGCGTCTGTTCATCCGTATGTCTGTTCGTCCGTGCGTCTGTTCGTCCGTGCGTCTTTTCGTCCGTGCGTCTGTTCGTCCTTGCGTCTGTTCATCCTTATGTCTGTTCGTCCGTGCGTCTGTTCGTCCGTGCGTCTGTTTGTCCATGCGTCTGTTCGTCCGTGCGTCTGTTCATCCGTATGTCTGTTTGTCCGTGCGTCTATTCGTCCGTGCGTCTGCTTTTCAGTGCGTCTGTTCGTCCGTGCGTCTGTTCGTCCGTGCGTCTGTTCGTCCGTGCGTCTGATTTTCCATGCGTCTGTTTGTCCGTGCGTCTGTTCATCCGAACGTCTGTTCGTCCGTGCGTCTGTTCTTCCATGTTTCTGTTCGTCCGTGCGTCTATTCGTCCGTGCGTCTGTTCGTCCGTGTGTCTGTTGTCCGTCTTTCTGTTCGTCTGTGCGTCTGTTTGTTCATGCGTTTGTTGGTCCGTACATCTGTTTGTCCGAACACAACCGTTTTCGAAATTTTTTAAGATCATACCTTTAGGAAATAATTATAATAAGGGCTAAATATTGAATATAAATACAAATTTGGTGAAATTGTCCGTTTTTGAAACTTTTTTTCGATCATACCTCGCTAAAAGTACGAAAATAATGGCAAAAAAGGGGAACAAGATTGAAATATTGGTGAATTAATTCGTTTTTTAGTTTTTTCTTCGGTCATACCTTAATAAAATGACGAAAATTAGGTTCGTCCGTAAGTCTGATCGTGCGAGCGATTGTTCCTTCATGCTTCAGTTCGTCCGTGCGTCTGTTCGTATGTGTTTCTGTTCGTCAATGCGTCCGTTCGTCCATGATAATTTTTTCCGTGCGTCTGTTCTTCCGTGCGTTTGTTCGTCCGTGCGTCTATTCATCCGAGCGACTGTTCAACCGTGCGCCTGTTCGACCCTGCTTCCGTTCTTCCGTGCGTCCGTTCGTATGTGCGTATGTACGTCCGTGCTATTTTCGTCCATGCGTCTGATCATACGAGTGATTGTTCTTCCGTGCGTCTTTTCGACCGTGCGTCTTTTCGTCCGAGCATCATTTCGTCCTTGCGTCTGTTCGTCCGTGGGTCTGATCGTCCGTGCCAATATTCGTCCGTGCGTCTGTTCGTCCGTGCGTCTGTTCATCCATGCGTCTGTTCATCCGTTTTTCTGTTCGTCTGTGCGTGTTTTTGTCCAAGCGACTGTTCGTCTGCTCATCTGTTTGCCCGAACAGAACCGTTTTCGAAATTGTTTTCGATCATACCTTTAGAAAATAATGAAAATAAGGGCAAAATATTGGATAAAATATAAATTTGGTGAAATTGTCCGTTTTCGAAATTTTTTTTCGATCATACCTCGCTGAAATTACGAAAATAGGGTCAATAAAGAGAAACATGATTGAAATATCGGTGAATTATTTCGTTTCTTAGCTTTTTTCGATCATACCTTAATAAAATGACGAAAATAAGGTTCGACCGGGTGACTGATCGTCCGAGCGATTGTTCCTTCATGCTTCAGTTTGTCCGTGCGTCTGTTCGTCCGTGCGACGACTCGTCTGTGCGTCTATTCGTCCATGTGTCTGTTCATCCGTACATCTATTTCTCCACACAGAACTAATTTCGAACATTTTTTTGATCATAGCTTGAGAAAATAACGAACATAAGGGCGAAATAGTAGATAAAAAATTGAAATTTCAGTGACAATATACATTTTCGAAACCTTTTTCTATCATACCTCCCTAAAATGACGAAAAGTTAGGGGAAAATAGATGAACTAGATTGAAATATCGGTGAATTCATTCGTTTTTTACCATATTTAGATCATACCTCAAAAAAAGGACGAAAATAAGGTTCGTCCGTGCGTCTGTTCGTCCGTGAGTTTGTTCGTCCGTGCATCTGTTTGTCCGTGCGTCTGTACCCCCGTGCATCTGTTCGTTCATGCGTATTTCGTCCGAGCGTCTGTTCATCCGTGCGTCTGTTCGTCCGTGCGTGTGTTCGTCAGTGCGTATGTTCGTCCGTGCGTTTTTTCGTCCGTGCGTCTGTTCGTCCGTACATCTGTTTCTCCAAACAGAACCAATTTCGAACCTTATTTGATCAAAGCTTGAGAAAATAACGAATATAAAGACGAAATAGTGGATAAAAATTGAAATTTCGGTGACAATATACATTTTCGAAACTTTTTTCAATCATACCACTCTAAAATGACGAAAAGTAAGGGATAAATAGATGAACAAGATTGAAATATCGTTGAATTCATTGGTTTTTTACCTTTTTTAGATCATACCTCGATAGCCTGACGAAAATAAAGTTCGTCCGTGCGTCTGTTCGTCCATGCGTTTGTTCGTCCGTGCATCTGTTCGTTCGGGCGTCTGTTCGTCCGAGCGTCTGTTCAACCGTGCGTCTGTTCTTCCTTGCGTCTGTTCTTCCGTGCGTCTGTTCTTCCGTATGTCTGTTCGTCCGTGCGTCTGTTCGTCCATGCATCTGTTCATCCGAGCATCTGTTCGTCTGTGCGTCTGTTCGTCCATGCGTCTGTTCATCCGTGCGTCTGTTCGACCGTGCGTCTGTTCGTCCGTGCGTCTGTTTGTCCGTGCGTCTGTTCGTCCGTGCGTCTGTTCGTCCGCGCATCTGTTTGTCCGTGCGTCTGTTCGTCCGTTCGTCTGTTTGTCCGTGCGTCTGTTCGTCCGCGCATCTGTTTGTCCTTGCGTCTGTTTATCTGTGCGTCTGTTCGACCATGCGACTGTTCGTCCGTGCGTCTGTTCGTCCGCTCGTCTGTTTGTCCGTGCGTCTGTTCGTCCGCGCATCTGTTTGTCCTTGCATCTGTTTATCTGTGCGTCTGTTCGTCCTTGCGTCTGTTCGTCCGTGCGTCTGTTCGTCCATGCGTCTGTTCATCCTTGCGTTTATTCGTCCGTGCGTCTGTTCATCCATGCGTCTGTTCATCCGTTCGTCTGTTCGTCTGTGCGTGTTTTTGTCCATGCGTCTGTTCGTCAAACAAATGAAGATCTGTTTGTCCGAACAGAACCGTTTTCGAAATTTTTTTCGGTCATACATTTAGAAAATAATAAAAATAAGGGCAAAATATTGGATTTAATATTAACTTGGTGAAATTGTCCGATTTAGAAATTTTTTTCCGATCATACCTCGCTAAAATTACGAAAATACTGGCGATTATGAGAAACAAGATTGAAATATCGGTGAATTATTTCGTTTCTTAGCTTTTTTCGATCATACCTTAATAAAATGACGAATATAAGGTTCGACCGGGCGTCAGATCGTCAAAGCGATTTTTCTTTCATGATTCAGTTCGTCCGTGCGTCTGTTCGTCTATGCGTTTGTTCGTCCGTGCATCTGTTCGTTCGTGCGTCTGTTTGTCCGAGCATCTGTTAATCTGTGCGTCTCTTCGACAGTGCGACCGTTCTTCCGTGCGTCTGTTCGTCCGAATGTCTGTTCGTCCGTTAGTCTGTCATCCGTTCGACTATTCGTCCGTGCGTTTGTTCGTTCATGCGACTGTACGTAGAGCGTCTGTTCATCCGTGCGTCTGTTTGTCCGTGCGTGTGTTCGTCCGTGCGTCTGTTTGTCCGTGCGTCTGTACGTCCGTGTGTCTATTGTCCATGCGTCTGTTCGTCCGTGCGTCTGTTCATCCGTGCGTATGTTCATCCGTGCGTCTGTTTGTCCGTGCTTCTGTTTGTCTGTGCGTCGGTTCGTCCGTGTGTCTTTTCGTCCGTGCGTCTGTTGGTCCGTGCGTGTGTTCGTCCGTGCATCTGTTTGTCCGTGCGTCTGTTCGTCCGTGCGTCTGTTCGTCCGTGCGTCTGTTCGTCCATGCGTCTGTTCATCCGTATGTCTGTTCGTCCGTGCGTCTGTTCGTCCGTGCGTCTGTTCGTCCGTGCGTCTGTTCGTCTGTGCGTCTGTTCGTCCGTGCGTCTTTTCTTCCGTGCGTCTGTTCGTCCGTGCGTCTGTTTGCCTGTGCGTCTGTTCGTCCGTGCGTCTGTACGTCCGTGCGTCTGTTCGTCCGTGCGTCTGTTCGTCCGTGCGTCTGTTCGTCCATGCGTATGTTCATCCGTGCGTCTGTTCTTCCGTGCGTCTGTTCATCCGTATGTCTTTTCGTCCGTGCGTCTGTTCGTCCGTGCGTCTGTTCGTCCGTGCGTCTGTTCATCCATGCGTCTGTTCATCCGTTCGTCTGTTCGTCTGTAAGTGTTTTTGTCCATGCGTCTGTTCGTCAAACAGATGAAGATCTGTTTCTCCGAACAGAACCGTTTTCGAAATTTTTTTCGGTCATACCTTTAGAAAATAATAAAAATAAGGGCAAAATATTGGATTAAATATAAATTTGGTGAAATTGGCCGATTTAGAAATTTTTTTCAAATCATACCTCGCTAAAATTACGAAAATAGGGACGATTAAGAGAAACAAGATTGAAATATCGGTGAATTATTTCGTTTCATAGCTTTTTACGATCAAACCTTAAAAAAATGACGAATATAAGGTTCGACCGGGCGTCAGATCGTCCATGCGATTTTTCTTTCATGATTCAGTTCGTATGTGCGTCTGTTCGTCCATGCGTTTGTTCATCCGTACATCTGTTTCTCCAAACAGAACCAATTTCGAACCTTATTTGATCATAGTTTGAGAAAATAACGAATATAATGGCGAAATAGTGGATAAAAATTGAAATTTAGGTGACAATAAACATTTTCCAAACTTTTTTCAATCATACATCTCTAAAATAACGAAAAGTAAGGGATAAATAGATGATCAAGATTGAAATATCGGTGTATTCATTTTTTTTACCATATTTAGATAATACCTCGATAAAATGACGAAAATTAGGTTCGTCCGTGCGTCTGTTAGTCCGTGCGTCTGTTCGTCCGTGCATCTGTTCGTTCTTGTGACAGTTCGTCCGTGCGTCTGTTCTTACGTGCGTCTGTTCGTCCGTGCGTCTGTTCTTCCGTGCGTCTGTTCATCCGTGCGTCTGTTTGTCCGTGCGTCTGTTTGTCTGTGCGTCTGTTCGTCCATGCGTCTGTTCGTCCGTGCATCTGTTTGTCCGTGCGTCTGTTCGTCCGTGCGTCTGTTCGTCCGTGCGTCTGTTTGTCCATGCGTCTGTTCATCCGTATGTCTATTCGTCCGTGCGTCTGTTCGTCCGTGCGTCTGTTCGCCTGTGCGTCTGTTCGTCCGTGCGTCTTTTCTTCCGTGCGTCTGTTCGTCCGTGCGTCTGATCGCCTGTGATTCTGTTCGTCCGTGCGTCTGTACGTCCGTGCATCTGTTCGTCCGTGATTCTGTTCGTCCGTGCGTTTGTTCGTCCATGCGTATGTTCATCCGTGTGTCTGTTTTTCCTTGCGTCTGTTCATCCGTATGTCTGTTCGTCCGTGCGTCTGTTCGTCAGTGCGTCTGTTCGTCTGTGCGTCTGTCCGTCCGTGCGTCTGTTCGTCTGTGCGTCTGTTCATCCGTGCGACTGTTCGCACGTGCGTCTGTTCGTCCGTGCGTCTGTTCGTCCGTACATCTGTTTGTCCGAACAGAACCAATTTCGAACATTTTTTTTATCATAGCTCGAGAAATTAACGAGCATAAGGGCGAAATGTTGGATAAAAATTGAAATTTTGGTGACATTATCCATTTTCGCAACTTTTTTCAAATATACCTCTCTAAAATGTTTGAATACAAGGCGGAAATAAATGAACAAGAATGAAATATCGGTGAGTTCATTCGTTTTTTACCTTTTTTAGATCATAACTCGATAAAATGACGAAAATAAAGTTCGTCCTTGCGTCTGTTCGTCCGTGCGTTTGTTCATCCATGCGTCTGTTCGTCCGTGAGTCTGTTCGTCCGTGCGTATTTTTGTCCGTGCATCTGTTCGTCCGTGCGTCTGTTCGTCCGTGCGTCTGTTCGTCCGTGCGTCTGTTCGTCCGTGCGTCTGTTCGTTCGTGCGTCTGTTCGTCCGTTAGTCTGTTCGTCCATGCGTCTGTTCATCCGTATGTCTGTTCGTCCTTGCGTCTGTTCGTCCGTGCGTCTGTTCGTCTGTGCGTCTGTTCGTCCGTGCGACTTTTCTTCCGTACGTCTGTTCGTCCGTGCGTCTGTTCGTCCGTGCGTCTGTTCGTCCGTGCGTCTATTCTTCCGTTTGTCTGTTCGTCCATGCGTCTGTTCATCCGTGCGTCTGTTCGTCCGTGAGTCTGTTCATCCGTGCGTGTTTTTGTCCGTGCGTCTGTTAGTCCGTTCGTCTGTTCGTCCGTGCGTCTGTTCGTCCGTGCGTCTGTTTGTCCGTGCGTCTTTTTGTCGGTGCGTCTGTTCGTTCATGCGTCTATTCGTCCGTGCATCTGTTTGTCCGTGCGTCTGTTCGTCCGTGCGTCTGTTCGTCCGTTTGTCTGTTCGTCCATACGTCTGTTCATCCGTATGTCTGTTCGTCCTTGCGTCTGTTCGTCCGTGCGTCTGTTCACCTGTGCGTCTATTCGTCCGTACGTCTGTACGTCCGTGCGTCTGTTCGTCCGTGAGTCTGTTCGTCCGTGCGTCTGTTCGTCCATGCATCTGTTCATCCGTGCGTCTGTTTGTCTGTGCGTCTGTTCGTCCATGCGTCTGTTCATCCGTGCGCCTGTTCGACCGTGCGTCTGTTCTTCCGTGCGTCTGTTCGTCCGTGCGTCTGTTCTTCCGTATGACTGTTCGTCCGTGCGTCTGTTCGTCCATGCGTATGTTCATCCGTGCGTCTGTTCTTCCGTGCGTGTGTTCATCCGTATTTCTGTTCGTCCATGCGTCTGTTCGTTAGTGCGTCTGTTCGTCCGTGCGTCTGTTCGTCCGTGCGACATTTCTTCCGTGCGTCTGTTCGTCCGTGCATCTGTACGTCCATGCATCTGTTCATCCGTGCGTTGTTCGTCTGTGCGTCTGTTCGTCCATGCGTCTGTTCATCCGTGCGTCTGTTCGACCGTGCGTCTGTTCATCCGTGCGTCTGTTCGTCCGTGCGTCTGTTTGGCCGTGCGTCTGTTCGTCCGTGCGTCTGTTCGTCTGCGCATCTGTTTGTCCGTGCGTCTGTTTGTCCGTGCGTCTGTTCGTCCTTGCGTCTGTTCGTCCATGCGTCTGTTCGTCCATGCGTCTGTTCATCCGTGCGTCTGTTCGACAGTGCGACTGTTCGTCCGTGCGGCTGTTCGTCCGTACGTCTGTTCGTCCGTGCGTCTGTTTGTCCGTGCGTCTGTTCGTCCGCGCATCTGTTTGTCCTTGCGTCTGTTTATCCGTGCGTCTGTTCGTCCTTCCGTCTGTTCGTCCGTGCGTCTGTTCGTCCATACGTCTGTTCATTCGTGCGTCTATTCGTCCGTGCGTCTGTTCGTCCATGAGTTTGTTCGTTAGTGCGTCTGTTCGTCCGTGTGTCTGTTCGTCCGTGCGCCTGTTCGCCTGTGAGTCTGTTTTTCCGTGCGTCTGTACGTCTGTGCGTCTGTTCGTCCGTGCGTCTGTTCGTCCGTGCGTCTGCTTTTCCATGCGTTTGTTTGTCCGTGCGTCTGTTCATCCGAACGTCTAATTGTCCGTGCGTCTGTTCGTCCGTGCGTCTGTTCGTCCGTGCGTCTCTTCGTCCATGCGTCTGTTCGTCCGTGCGTCTGTTCGTCCATGTGTCTGTTTGTCAATGCGTCTGTTCGTCCATGTGTTTTTTTTGTCCCTTCATCTGTTCATCCGTGCGTCTGTTCCTCCGTGCGTCTGCTTGTCCGTGCGTCTGTTCGTCCGTGCGTCTGTTCGTCCGTGCGTCTGTTCATCCGTATGTCTGTTCGTCCGTGCGTCTATTCGTCCGTGCGTCTGCTTTTCAGTGCGTCTGTTCGTCTGTGCGTCTGTTCGTCCGTGCGTCTGTTCGTCCATGCGTCTGTTCGTCCGTGCGTGTGTTTTTCCGTGCGTCTGTTTATCCGTGCGTCTGTTCATCCGAACGTCTGTTCGTCCGTGCGTCTGTTCGTCCGTGCGTCTGCTCGTCCGTGCGTCTGTTCGTCCATGTTTCTGTTCGTCCGTGCGTCTATTCGTCCGTGCGTCTGTTCGTCCGTGCGTCTGTTTGTCCGTGCGTCTGTATGTCCGTCCGTCTGTTAGTCTATGCGTCTGTTTGTTCATGCGTTTGTTGGTCCGTACATCTGTTTGTTCGAACACAATCGTTTTCGAAATTTTTTTTGATCATACCTTTAGGAAATAATTATAATAAGGGCTTAATATTGAATATAAATACAAATTTGGTGAAATTGTCCGTTTTTGAAACTTTTTTTCGATCATACCTCGCTAAAATTACGAAAATAATAGCAAAAAAGGGGAACAAGATTGAAATATCGATGAATTAATTCGTTTTTTAGTTTTTTTCGGTAATACCTTAATAAAATGACGAAAATTAGGTTCGTCCGTAAGTCTGATCGTGCGAGCGATTGTTCCTTCATGCTTCAGTTCGTCCGTGCGTCTGTTCGTAAGTGTGTCTGTTCGTCAATGCGTCCGTTCGTCCATGATAATTTTTTCCGTTCCTCTGTTCTTCCGTGCGTCTGTTCGTCCGTGCGTCTATTCATCCGAGCTACTGTTCAACCGTGCGCCTGTTCGACCCTGCTTCCGTTCTTCCGTGCGTCCGTTCGTATGTGCGTATGTACGTCCGTGCTATTTTCGTCCATGCGTCTGATCATACGAGTGATTGTTCTTCCGTGCGTCTTTTCGACCGTGCGTCTTTTCGTCCGTGCATCATTTCGTCCTTGCGTCTGTTCGTCCATGGGTCTGATCGTTCGTGCCAATATTCGTCCGTGCGTCTGTTCGTCCGTGCGTCTGTTCATCCATGCGTCTGTTCATCCGTTTTTCTGTTCGTCTGTGCGTGTTTTTGTCCAAGCTTCTGTTCGTCTGTTCATCTGTTTGCCCGAACAGAACCGTTTTCGAAATTGTTTTCGATCATACCTTTAGAAAATAATGAAAATAAGGACGAAATATTGGATAAAATATAAATTTGGTGAAATTGTCAGTTTTCGAATTTTTTTTTCGATCATAAGTCGCTAAAATTACGAAAATAGGGTCGATAAAGAGAAACATGATTGAAATATCGGTGAATTATTTCGTTTCTTAGCTTTTTTCGATCATACCTTAATAAAATGACGAAAATAAGGTTCGACCGGGCGACTGATCGTCCGAGCGATTGTTCCTTCATGCTTCAGTTCGTCCGTGCGTCTGTTCGTCGGTGCAACTACTCGTCTGTGCGTCTATTCGTCCATGCTTCTGTTCATCCGTACATCTATTTCTCCACACAGAACTAATTTCGAACATTTTTTTGATCATAGCTTGAGAAAATAACGAGCATAAGGGTGAAATAGTAGATAAAAATTGAAATTTCAGTGACAATATACATTTTCTAAACCTTTTTCTATCATACCACCCTAAAATGACGAAAAGTTAGGGGAAAATAGATGAACTAGATTGAAATATCGGTGAATTCATTCGTTTTTTACCATATTTAGATCATACCTCAATAAAAGGACGAAAATAAGGTTCGTCCGTGCGTCTGTTCTTCCGAATGTCTGTTCGTCCGTGCGTCTGTTCGTCCGTGCGTCTGTTCGTCCGTGCGTCTGTTCGTCCGTGCGTCTGTTCATCCATGCGTCTGTTCATCCGTTCGTCTGTTCGTCTGTGCGTGTTTTTGTCCTTGCATCTGTTCGTCAAACAGATGAAGATCTGTTTGTCCGAACAGAACCGTTTTCGAAATTTTTTTCGGTCATACCTTTAGAATATAATAAAAATAAGGGCAAAATATTGGATTAAATATAAATTTGGTGAAATTGTCCGATTTAGAAATTTTTTTCCGATCATACCTCGCAAAAATTACGTAAATAGGGGCGATTAAGAGAAACAAGATTGAAATATCGGTGAATTATTTCGTTTCATAGCTTTTAACGATCAAACCTTAAAAAAATGACGAATATAAGGTTCGACCGGGCGTCAGATCGTCCAAGCGATTTTTCTTTCATGATTCAGTTCGTATGTGCGTCTGTTCGTCCATGCGTTTGTTCATCCGTACATCTATATCTCAAAACAGAACCAATTTCGAACCTTATTTGATCATAGTTTGAGAAAATAACGAATATAATGGCGAAATAGTGGATAAAAATTGAAATTTCGGTGACAATATACATTTTCGAAACTTTTTTCTATCATACATCTCTAAAATGACGAAAAGTAAGGGATAAATAGATGATCAAGATTGAAATATCGGTGTATTCATTTTTTTTACCATATTTAGATCATACCTCGATAAAATGACGAAAATAAGGTTCGTCCGTAAGTCTGATCGTCCGTGCGTTTGTTCGTCCGTGCGTTTGTTCGTCCTTGCGTCTGTTCGTTCGTGTGACTGTTCTTCTGTGCGTCTGTTCGTCCATGCGTTTGTTCATCCGTACATCTGTTTCTCCAAACAGAACCAATTTCGAACCTTATTTGATCAAAGCTTGAGAAAATATCGAATATAAAGACAAAATAGTGGATAAAAATTGAAATTTCGGTGACAATATACATTTTCGAAACTTTTTTCAATCATACCACTCTAAAATGACGAAAAGTAAGGGATAAATAGATGAAGAAGATTGAAATATCGTTGAATTCATTGGTTTTTTACCTTTTTTAGATCATACCTCGATAGAGTGACGAAAATAAAGTTCGTCCGTGCGTCTGTTCGTCCATGCGTTTGTTCGTCCGTGCATCTGTTCGTTCGTGCGTCTGTTCGTCCGAGCGTCTGTTAATCTGTGCGTCTCTTCGACAGTGCAACCGTTCTTCCATGCGTCTGTTCGTCCGAATGTCTGTTCGTCCGTTAGTCTGTCATCCGTTCGACTATTCGTCCGTGCGTCTGTTCGTTCATGCGTCTGTTCGTCCGAGCGTCTGTTCATCCGTGCGTCTGTTTGTCCGTGCGTGTGTTCGTCCGTGCGTCTGTTTTTCCGTGCGTCTGTAAGTCCGAGTGTCTGTTGTCCATGCGTCTGTTCGTCCGTGCGTCTGTTCATCCGTGCGTATGTTCATCCGTTTGTCTGTTCGTCCGTGCGTCTGTTTGTCTGTGCGTCGGTTCGTCCGTGCGTCGGTTCGTCCATGCGTCTGTTCGTCCATGCGTGTGTTCGTCCGTGCATCTGTTTGTCCGTGCGTCTGTTCGTCCGTGCGTCTGTTCGTCCGTGCGTCTGTTCGTCCATGCGCCTGTTCATCCGTATGTCTGTTCGTCCGTGCGTAAGTTCGTCCGTGCGTCTGTTCGTCCGTGCGTCTGTTCGTCCGTGCGTCTGTTCGTCCGTGCGTCTTTTCTTCCGTGCGTCTGTTCGTCCTTGCGTCTGTTTGCCTGTGTGTCTGTTCGTCCGTCTGTCTGTACGTCCGTGCGTCTGTTCGTCCGTGCGTCTGTTCGTCCCTGCGTCTGTTCGTCCGTGCGTCTGTTCGTCGATGCGTATGTTCATCCGTGCGTCTGTTCTTCCGTGCGTCTGTTCATCTTTATGTCTGTTCGTCCTTACGTCTGTTCGTCCGTGCGTCTGTTCGTCCGTGCGTTTGTTCATCTATGCGTCTGTTCATCCGTTCGTCTGTTCGTCTGTGCGTGTTTTTTTCCATGCGTCTGTTCGTCAAACAGATGTAGATCTGTTTGTCCGAACAGAACCGTTTTCAAAATTTTTTTCGGTCATACCTTTAGAAAATAAAAAAAAATAAGGAAAAAATATTGGATTAAATATAAATTTAGTGAAATTGTTCGATTTAGAAATTTTTTTCCGATCATACCTTGCTAAAATTACGAAAATAGGGGCGATTAAGAGAAACAAGATTGAAATATCGGTGAATTATTTCGTTTCATAGCTTTTTACGATCAAACCTTAAAAAAATGACGAATATAAGGTTCGACCGGGCGTCAGATCGTCCAAGCGATTTTTCTTTCATGATTCAGTTCGTATGTGCGTCTGTTCGTCCATGCGTTTTTTCATCCATACATCTGTTTCTCCAAACAGAACCAATTTCGAACCTTATTTGATCATAGTTTGAGAAAATAACGAATATAATGGCGAAATAGTGGATAAAAATTGAAATTTCGGTGACAATATACATTTCCGAAACTTTTTTCTATCATACATCTCTAAAATGACGAAAAGTAAGGGATAAATAGATGATCAAGATTGAAATATCGGTGTATTCATTTTTTTACCATATTTAGATCATACCTCGATAAAATGACGAAAATAAGGTTCGTCCGTGCGTCTGTTCGTCCGTGCATCTGTTCGTTCGTGTGACAGTTCGTCCGAGCGTCAGTTCATCCGTGCGTCTGTTCGTCCGTGAGTCTGTTCGTCCGTGCGTCTTTTTGTCCGTGCGTCTGTTCGTCCTTGCGTCTGTTCGTCCGTGCGTCTGTTCGTCCGTGCGTCTCTTCATCCGTGCGTCTGTTTGTCCGTGCGTCTGTTTGTTTGTGCGTCTGTTCGTCCATGCGTCTGTTCGTCCGTGCATCTGTTTGTCCGTGCGTCTGTTCGTCCGTGCGTCTGTTCGTCCGTGTGTCTGTTCGTCCATGCTTCTGTTCATCCGTATGTCTGTTCGTCCGTGCGTCTGTTCGTCCGTGCGTCTGTTCGTCTGTGCTTCTGTTCGTCCGTTAGTCTTTTCTTCCGTGCGTCTGTTCGTCCGTGCGTCTGTTCGCCTGTGCGTCTGTTCGTCCGTGCGTCTGTTCGTCCGTGCGTCTGTTCGTCAGTGCGTCTGTACGTTTGTGCGTAATTTCATCCGTGCGACTGTTCGCCCGTGCGTCTGTTCATCCGTGCGTCTGTTCGTCTGTGCGTCTGTTCGTCCTTGCGTCTGTTCGTCCGTACATCTGTTTGTCCGAACAGAACCAATTTCGAACATTTTTTTTGATCATAGCTCGAGAAATTAACGAGCATAAGGGCGAAATGTTGGATAAAAATTGAAATTTTGGTGACATTATCCATTTTCGCAACTTTTTTCAATCATACCTCTCTAAAATGTCGAAATACAAGGAGGAAATAAATGAACAAGAATGAAATATCGGTAAATTCATTCGTTTTTTACCTTTTTTAGATCATAACTCGATAAAATGACGAAAATAAAGTTCGTCCTTGAGTCTGTTCGTCCGTGCGTTTGTTTGTCCGTGCATCTGTTTGTTCGTGTGGTAGTTCGTCCGAGCGTCAGTTCATCCGTGCGTCTGTTTGTCCGTGAGTCTGTTCGTCCGTGCGTGTTTTTGTCCGTGCATCTGTTCGTCCGTGTGTCTGTTCGTCCGTGCGTCTGTTCGTCCGTGCGTCTGTTCGTCCGTGCGTCTGTTCGTCCTTGCGTCTGTTTGTCCGTGCGTCTTTTTGTCTGTGCGTCTGTTCGTTCATGCGTCTATTCGTCCGTGCATCTGTTTGTCCGTGCGTCTGTTCGTCCGTGCGTCTGTTCGTCCGTTTGTCTGTTCGTCCATGCGACTGTTCATCCGTATGTCTGTGCGTCCTTGCGTCTGTTCGTCCGTGCGTCTGTTCGTCTGTGCGTCTGTTCGTCCGTGCGACTTTTCTTCCGTAGGTCTGTTCGTCCGTGCGTCTGTTCGCCTGTGCGTCTGTTCGTCCGTGCGTCTGTACGTCCTTGCGTCTGTTCGTCCGTGAGTCTGTTCATCCGTGCGTCTGTTCGTCCATGCGTATGTTCTTCTGTGCGTCTGTTCGTCCGTTCGTCTGTTCTTCCGTATGTCTGTTCGTCCGTGCGTCTGTTCGTCCATGCATCTGTTCATCCGTGCGTCTGTTCGTCTGTGCGTCTGTTCGTCCATGCGTCTGTTCATCCGTGCGTCTGTTCGACCGTGCCTCTGTTCGTCCGTGCGTCTGTTTGTCCGTGCGTCTGTTCGTCCGTGCGTCTGTTCGTCCGCGCATCTGTTTGTCCGTGCGTCTGTTTGTCCGTGCGTCTGTTCGTCCGTGCGTCTGTTCGTCCGTGCGTCTGTTCTTCGTACATCTGATTGTCTGAACAGAACCAATGTCGAACATTTTCGATCATAACTTGAGAGAAATAACGAAAATAAGAGCGAAATAATGTTTAAAAATGAAATTTCAGTGAAATTATCCATTTTCGAAACTTTTTTCGATCATACCTCTATAATATGACGAAAAAAAAGGGTGAAATAGATGAACAAGATTGAAATATTGTTAAATTCATTTGTTATTTTACCTTTTTTAGATCATACCTCGATAGAATGACGAAAATAAGGTTCGTCCGTGCGTCTGTTTGTCTGTGCACCTGTTCGTCCGTGCATCTGTTCGTCCATGCGTTTGTTCATCCGTACATCTATTTCTCCAAACAGAACCAATTTCGAACCTTATTTGATCAAAGCTTGAGAAAATAACGAATATAAAGACGAAATAGTGGATAAAAATTGAAATTTCGGTGACAATATACATTTTCGAAACTTTTTTCAATCATACCACTCTAAAATGACGAAAAGTAAGGGATAAATAGATGAACAAGATTGTAATATCGTTGAATTCATTGGTTTTTTACCTTTTTTAGATCATACCTCGATAGCATGACGAAAATAAAGTTCGTCCGTGCGTCTGTTCGTCCATGCGTTTGTTCGTCCATGCATCTGTTCGTTCGTGCGTCTGTTCGTCCGAGCGTCTGTTAATCTGTGCGTCTCTTCGAAAGTGCGACCGTTGTTCCGTGCGTCTGCTCGTCCGAATGTCTGTTCGTCCGTTAGTCTTTCATCCGTTCGACTATTCGTCCGTGCGTCTGTTGGTTCATGCGTCTGTTAGTCCGAGCGTCTGTTCGTCCGTGCGTCTGTTCATCCATGCGTCTGTTCATCCGTGCGCCTGTCATCCGTGCGTCTGTTCGTCCGTGCGTCTGTTTGTCTGTGCGTTGGTTCGTCCGTGCGTCTATTTGTCCGTGAGTCTGTTTGTCCGTGCGTCTGTTTGTCCATGCGTCTGTTCGTCCGTGCGTCTGTTCATCCATGCGTCAGTTCATCCGTGCGTCTGTTCGTCCGTGCGTCTGTTCGTCCGTGCGCCTGTTCGTCCGTGCGTCTGTTCGTCCGTGCGTCTGTTCACCCATGCGTCTGTTCATCCGTTCGTCTGTTCGTCTGTGCGTGTTTTTGTCCATGCGTCTTTTCGTCAAACAGATGAAGTTCTGTTTGTCCGAACAGAACCGTTTTCGAAATTTTTTTCGGTCATACCTTTAGAAAATAATAAAAATAAGGGCAAAATATTGCATTTAATATAAATTTGGTGAAGTTGTCCGATTTTAAAATTTTTTTCCGATCATACCTCGCTAAAATTACGAAAATAGGGGCGATTAAGAGAAACAAGATTGAAATATCGGTGTATTATTTTGTTTCATAGCTTTTTACGATAAAACCTTAAAAAATGATGAATATAAGGTTCGACCGGGCGTCAGATCGTCAATGCGATTTTTCTTTCATGATTCAGTTCGTCCGTGCGTCTGTTCGTCCATGCCTTTGTTCGTCCGTGCATCTGTTCGTTCGTGCGTCTGTTCGTCCGAGCGTCTGTTAATCTGTGCGTCTCTTCGACAGTGCGACCGTTCTTCTGTGCGTCTGTTCGTCCGAATGTCTTTTCGTCCGTTAGTCTGTCATCCGTTCGACTATTCGTCCGTGCGTCTGTTCGTTCATGCGTCTGTTCGTCCGAGCGTCTGTTCATCCGTGCGTCTGTTTGTCTGTGCGTCGGTTCGTCCATGCGTCTGTTCGTCCGTGCGTCTGTTCGTCCGTGCGTCTGTTCGTCCGTGCATCTGTTTGACCGTGCGTCTGTTCGTCCGTGCGTCTGTTCGTCCGTGCGTCTGTTCGTCCATGCGTCTGTTCATCCGTATGTCTGTTCGTCCGTGCGTCTGTTCGTCCGTGCGTCTGTTCGTCTGTGCGTCTGTTCGTCCGTGCGTCTTTTCTTCCGTGCGTCTGTTCGTCCGTGCGTCTTTTTGCCTGTGCGTCTGTTCGTCCGTGCGTCTGTTCGTCCGTGCGTCTGTTCGTCCATGCGTCTGTTCGTCCGTGAGTCTGTTCGTCCATGCGTATGTTCATCCGTGCGTCTGTTCTTCCGTGCGTCTGTTCATCCGTATGTCTGTTCGTCCGTGCGTCTGTTCGTCCGTGCGTCTGTTTGTCCGTGCGTCTGTTCATCCATGCGTCTGTTTATCCGTTCGTCTGTTCGTCTGTGCGTGTTTTTGTCCATGCGTCTGTTCGTCAAACAGATGAAGATCTGTTTGTCCAAACAGAACCGTATTCGAAATTTTTTTCGGTCATACCTTTAGAAAATAATAAAAATAAGGGCAAAATATTGGATTAAATATAAATTTGGTGAAATTGTCCGATTTAGAAATTTTTTTCCGATCATACCTCGCTAAAATTACGAAAATAGGGGCGATTAAGAGAAACAAGATTGAAATATCGGTGAATTATTTCGTTTCATAGCTTTTTACGATCAAACCTTAAAAAAATGACGAATATAAGGTTCGACCGGGCGTCAGATCGTCCAAGCGATTTTTCTTTCATGATTCAGTTCGTATGTGCGTCTGTTCGTCCATGCGTTTGTTCATCCGTACATCTGTTTCTCCAAACAGAACCAATTTCGAACCTTTTTTGATCATAGTTTGAGAAAATAACGAATATAATGGCGAAATAACGGATAAAAATTGAAATTTCGGTGACAATATACATTTTCGAAACTTTTTCCAATCATACATCTCTAAAATGACGAAAAGTAAGGGATAAATAGATGATCAAGATTGAAATATCGGTGTATTCAATTTTTTTACCATATTTAGATCATACCTCGATAACATGACGAAAATAAGGTTCGTCCGTGCGTCTGTTTGTCCGTGCGTGTGTTCGTCCGTGCGCCTGTTCGTCCGTGCGTCTGTACGTCCGTGTGTCTCTTGTCCATGCGTCTGATCGTCCGTGCGTCTGTTCATCCGTGCGTCTGTTCATCCGTGCGTCTGTTCGTCCGTGCGTCTGTTTGTCTGTGCGTTGGTTCGTCCGTGCGTCTGTTCGTCCGTGCGTCTGTTCGTCCGTGCGTGTGTTCGTCCGTGCGTCTGTTTGTCCGTGAGTCTGTTTGTCCGTGCGTCTGTTTGTCCATGCGTCTGTTCGTCCGTGCGTCTGTTCATCCATGCGTCAGTTCATCCGTGCGTCTGTTCGTCCGTGCGTCTGTTCGTCCGTGCGTCTGTTCGTCCGTGCGTCTGTTCGTCCGTGCGTCTGTTCATCCATGCGTCTGTTCATCCGTTCGTCTGTTCGTCTGTGCGTGTTTTTGTCCATGCGTCTGTTCGTCAAACAGATGAAGTTCTGTTTGTCCGAACAGAACCGTTTTCGAAATTTTTTTCGGTCATACATTTAGGAAATAATAAAAATAAGGGCAAAATATTGGATTAAATATAAATTTGGAGAAATTGTCCGATTTAGTAATTTTTTTCCGATCATACCTCGGTAAAATTACGAAAATAGGGGCGATTAAGAGAAACAAGATTGAAATATCGGTGAATTATTTCGTTTCATAGCTTTTTACGATCAAACCTTAAAAAAATGACGAATATAAGGTTCGACCGGGCGTCAGATCGTCCAAGCGATTTTTCTTTCATGATTCAGTTCGTATGTGCGTCTGTTCGTCCATGCGTTTGTTCATCCGTACATCTGTTTCTCCAAACAGAACCAATTTCGAACCTTTTTTGATCATAGTTTGAGAAAATAACGAATATAATGGCGAAATAGTGGATAAAAATTGAAATTTCGGTGACAATATACATTTTCGAAACTTTTTTCAATCATACATCTCTAAAATGACGAAAAGTAAGGGATAAATAGATTATCAAGATTGAAATATCGGTGTATTCAATTTTTTTACCATATTTAGATCATACCTCGATAAAATGACGAAAATAAGGTTCGTCCGTGCGTCTGTTCGTCCGTAAGTCTGTTCGTTCTTGTGACAGTTCGTCCGGGCGTCAGTTCACCGTGTGTCTGTTCGTCCGTGAGTCTGTCCGTCCGTGCGTCTGTTTGTCCGTGCGTCTGTTCGTACGTGCGTCTGTTCGTCCGTGCGTCTGTTCGTCCGTGCGTCTGTTCATCCGTGCGTCTGTTTGTCCGTGCGTCTGTTTGTCTGTGCGTCTGTTCGTCCATGCGTCTGTTCGTCCGTGCATCTGTTTGTCCGAGCGTCTGTTCGTCCGTGCGTCTGTTCGTCCGTGCGTCTGTTCGTCCATGCGTCTGTTCATCCGTATATCTGTTCGTCCGTGCGTCTGTTCGTCCGTGCGTCTGTTCGTCTGTGCGTCTGTTCGTCCGTGCGTCTTTTCTTCCGTGCGTCTGTTCGTCTGTGCGTCTGTTCGCCTGTGCGTCTGTTCGTCCGTGCGTCTGTACGTCCATGCGTCTGTTCGTCCGTGCGTCTGTTCGTCCGTGCGTCTGTTCGTCCATGCGTATGCTCATCCTTCGCGTCTGTTCTTCCGTGCGTCTGTTCATCCGTATGTCTGTTCGTCCGTGCGTCTGTTCGTTAGTTCGTCTGTTCGTCTGTGCGTCTGTTCGTCCGTGCGTCTGTTCGTCTGTGCGTCTGTTTATCCGTGCGACTGTTCGCCCATGCGTCTGTTCGTCCGTGCGTCTGTTCGTAAGTGCGTCTTTCGTCCATGCGTCTGTTCGTCCGTACATCTGTTTGTCCGAACAAAACCAATTTCGAACATTTTTTTTGATCATTGCTCGAGAAATTAACGAACATAAGTGCGAAATGTTGGATAAAAATTGAAATTTTGGTGACATTATCCATTTTCGCAACTTTTTTCAATCATACCTCTCTAAAATGTCGAAATATAAGGAGGAAATAAATGATCAAGAATGAAATATCGGTGAATTCATTCGTTTTTTACCTTTTTTAGATCATAACTCGATATAATGACGAAAATAAAGTTCGTCCTTGCGTCTGTTCGTCCGTGCGTTTGTTCGTCCGTGCATCTGTTCGTTCGTGTGGTAGTTCGTCCGAGCGTCAGTTCATCCGTGCGTCTGTTCGTCCGTGAGTCTGTTCGTCCGTGCGTGTTTTTGTCCGTGCATCTGTTCGTCCGTGCGTCTGTTCGTCCGTGCGTCTGTTCGTCCGTGCGTCTGTTCTTCCGTGCGTCTGTTTGTCCGTGCGTATTTTTGTCTGTGCGTCTGTTCGTTCATGCGTCTATTCGTCCGTGCATCTGATTGTCCGTGCGGCTATTCGTCCGTGCGTCTGTTCATCCGTTTGTTTGTTCGTCCATGCGTCAGTTCATCCGTATGTCTGTTCGTACTTGCGTGTGTTCGTCCGTGCGTCTGTTCGTCTTTGCGTCTGTTCGTCCATGCGACTTTTCTTCCGTGCGTCTGTTCGTCCGTGTGTCTGTTCGTCTGTGCGTCTATTCGTCCGTGCGTCTGTACGTCCGTGCGTCTGTTCGTCCGTGAGTCTGTTCGTCCGTGCGTCTGTTCGTCCATGCGTATGTTCTTCCGTGCGTCTGTTCGTCCGTGCGACTGTTCATCCGAACGTCTGTTCGTCCGTGCGTCTGTTCGTCCGTGCGTCTGATCATACGAGTGATTGTTCTTCCGTGCGTCATTTCGACCGTGCGTCTTTTCGTCCGTGCATCATTTCGTCCTTGCGTCTGTTCGTCCGTGGGTCTGATCGTTCGTGCCAATATTCGTCCGTGCGTCTGTTCGTCCGTGCGTCTGTTCATCCATGCGTCTGTTCATCCGTTTTTCTGTTCGTCTGTGCGTGTTTTTGTCCAAGCGTCTGTTCGTCTGCTCATCTGTTTGCCCGAACAGAACCATTTTCGAAATTGTTTTCGATCATACCTTTAGAAAATAATGAAAATAAGGGCAAAATATTGGATAAAATATAAATTTGGTGAAATTGTCCGTTTTCAAAATTTTTTTTCGATCATACCTCGCTGAAATTACGAAAATAGGGTCAATAAAGAGAAACATGATTGAAATATCGGTGAATTATTTCGTTTCTTAGCTTTTTTCGATCATACCTCAATAAAATGACGAAAATATGGTTCGACCGGGCGACTGATCGTCCGAGCGATTGTTCCTTCATGCTTCAGCTCGTCCGTGCGTCTGTTCGTCCGTGCGACTACTCGTCTGTGCGTCTATTCGTCCATGCGTCTGTTCTTCCGTACATCTATTTCTCCACATAGAACTAATTTCGAACATTTTTTTGATCATAGCTTGAGAAAATAACGAACATAAGGGCGAAATAGTAGATAAAAATTGAAATTTCAATGACAATATACATTTTCGAAACCTTTTTCTATCATACCTCCCTAAAATGACGAAAAGTTAGGGGAAAATAGATGAACTAGATTGAAATATCGGTGAATTCATTCGTTTTTTACCATATTTAGATCATACCTCAATAAAAGGACGAAAATAAGGTTCGTCCGTGCGTCTGTTCGTCCGTGAGTTTGTTCGTCCGTGCATATGTTTGTCCGTGCGTCTGTACCCCCGTGCATCTGTTCGTTCATGCGTATTTCGTCCGAGCTTCTGTTCATCCGTGCGTCTGTTCGTCCGTGCGTGTGTTCGTCCGTGCGTCTGTTCGTCCGTGCGTCTGTTCGTCCGTGCGTCTGTTCGTCCGTACATCTGATTGTCTGAACAGAACCGATGTTGAACATTTTCGATCGTAGCTTGAGAAAATAACGAAAATAAGAGCGAAATAATGTTTAAAAAATGAAATTTCAGTGAAATTATCCATTTTCGAAACTTTTTTCGATCATACCTCTCTAATATGACGAAAAAAAGGGTGAAATAGATGAACAAGATTGAAATATTGTTGAATTCATTTGTTATTTTACCTTTCATAGATCATACCTCGATAGAATGACGAAAATAAGGTTCGTCCGTGCGTCTGTTTGTCTGTGCGCCTGTTCGTCCGTGCGTCTGTTCGTCCATGCGTTTGTTCGTTCGTGTGACTGTTCTTCTGTGCGTCTGTTCGTCCATGCGTTTGTTCATCCGTACATCTGTTTCTCCAAACAGAACCAATTTCGAACCTTATTTGATCAAAGCTTGAGAAAATAATTAATATAAAGACGAAATAGTGGATAAAAATTGAAATTTCGGTGACAATATACATTTTCGAAACTTTTTTCAATCATACCACTCTAAAATGACGAAAAGTAAGGGATAAATAGATGAACAAGATTGAAATATCGTTGAATTCTATGGTTTTTTACCTTTTTTAGATCATACCTCGATAGCATGACGAAAATAAAGTTCGTCCGTGCGTCTGTTCGTCCATGCGTTTGTTCGTCCGTGCATCTGTTCGTTCGTGCGTCTGTTCGTCCGAGCGTCTGTCAATCTGTGCGTCTCTTCGACAGTGCGACCGTTTTTCCGTGCGTCTGTTCGTCCGAATGTCTGTTCGTCCGTTAGTCTGTCATCCGTTCGACTATTCGTCCGTGCGTCTGTTCGTTCATGCGTCTGTTCGTCCGAGCGTCTGTTCATCCGTGCGTCTGTTTGTCCGTGCGTGTGTTCGTCCGTGCGTCTGTTCGTCCGTGCGTCTATTCATCCGAGCGACTGTTCAACCGTGCGCCTGTTCGACCCTGCATCCGTTCTTCCGTGCGTCCGTTCGTATGTGCGTATGTACGTCCGTGCTATTTTCGTCCATGCGTCTGATCGTACGAGTGATTGTTCTTCCGTGCGTCTTTTCGACCGTGCGACTTTTCGTCCGTGCATCATTTCGTCCTTGCGTCTGTTCGTCCGTGGGTCTGATCGTTCGTGCCAATATTCGTCCGTGCGTCTGTTCGTCCGTGCGTCTGTTCATCCATGCGTCTGTTCATCCGTTCGTTTGTTCGTCTGTGCGTGTTTTTGTCCAAGCGTCTGTTCGTCTGTTCATCTGTTTGCCCGAACAGAACCGTTTTCGAAATTGTTTTCGATCATACCTTTAGAAAATAATGAAAATAAGGGCAAAATATTGGATAAAATATAAATTTGGTGAAATTGTCCGTTTTCGAAATTTTTTTTCGATCATGCCTCGCTAAAATTACGAAAATAGGGGCGATTAAGAGAAACAAGATTGAAATATCGGTGAATTATTTCGTTTCATAACTTTTTACGATCAAACCTTAAAAAAATTAAGACGAATATAAGGTTCCACCGGGCGTCAGATCGTCCAAGCGATTTTTCTTTCATGATTCAGTTCCTATGTGCGTCTGATCATCCGTGCGTCTGTTCGTCCGTTAGTCTGTCATCCGTTCGACTATTCGTCCGTGCGTCTGTTCGTTCATGCGTCTGTTCGTCCGTGCGTCTGTTCGTCCGTGCGTCTGTTCGTCCGTGCGTCTGTTCATCCGTGCGTCTGTTTGTCCGTGCGTCTGTGTGTCTGTGCGTCTGTTCGTCCTTGCGTCTGTTCGTCCGTGCATCTGTTTGTCCGTGCGTCTGTTCGTCCGTGCTTCTGTTCGTCCGTGCGTCTGTTCGTCCATGCGTCTGTTCAACCGTATGTCTGTTCGTCCGTGCGTCTGTTCGTCCGTGCGTCTTTTCTTCCGTGCGTCTGTTCGTCCGTGCGTCTGTTCGCCTGTGCGTCTGTTCGTCCGTGCGTCTGTACGTCCGTGCGTCTTTTCGTCCGTGCGTCTGTTCGTCCGTGCGTCTGTTCGTCCATGCGTATGTTCATCCGTGCGTCTGTTCGTCCATGCGTATGTTCATCCGTGCGTCTGTTCTTCCGTGCGTCTATTCATCCGTATGTCTGTTCGTCCGTGCGTCTGTTCGTCAGTGCGTCTGTTCGCCCGTGCGTCTGTTCGTCCGTGCGTCTGTTCGTATGTGCGTCTGTTCGTCCATGCGTCTGTTCGTCCGTACATCTGTTTGTCCGAACAGAACTAATTTCGAACATTTTTTTTTATCATAGCTCGAGAAATTAACGAGCATAAGGGCGAAATGTTGGATAAAAATTGAAATTTTGGTGACATTATCCATTGTCGCAACTTTTTTCAATCATACCTCCCTAAAATATCGAAATACAAGGAGGAAATAAATGAACAAGAATGAAATATCGGTGAATTCATTCGTATTTTACCTATCTTAGATCATAACTCGATAAAATGACGAAAATAAAGTTCGTCCTTGCGTCTGTTCGTCCGTGCGTTTGTTCGTCCGTGCATCTGTTCGTTCGTGTGGTAGTTCGTCCGAGCGTCAGTTCATCCGTGCGTCTGTTCGTCCATGAGTCTGTTCGTCCGTGCGAGTTTTTGTCCGTGCATCTGTTCGTCCGTGCGTATGTTCGTCCGTGCGTCTGTTCGTCCGTGCGTCTGTTCGTCCGTGCGACTGTTTGTCCGTGCGTCTTTTTGTCTGTGCGTCTGTTCGTTCATGCGTCTATTCGTCCGTGCATCTGTTTGTCCGTGCGTCTGTTCGTCCGAGCGTCTGTTCGTCCGTTTGTCTGTTCGTCCATGGGTCTGTTCATCCGTATGTCTGTTCGTCCGTACGTCTGTTAGTCTGTGCGTCTGTTCGTCCGTGCGACTTTTCTTCCGTGCGTCTGTTGGTCCGTGCGTCTGTTCGCCAGTGCGTCTGTTCGTCCGTGCGTCTGTACGTCCGTGCGTCTGTTCGTCCGTGAGTCTGTTCGTCCGTACGTTTGTTCGTCCATGCGTATGTTCTTCCGTGCGTCTGTTCGTCCATGCGTCTGTTCTTTCGTATGTCTGTTCGTCCGTGCGTCTGTTCGTCCATGCATCTGTTCATCCGTGCGTCTGTTCGTCTGTGCGTCTGTTCGTCCATGCGTCTGTTCATCCGTGCGTCTGTTCGTCCACACATCTGTTTGTCCTTGCGTCTGTTTATCCGTGCGTCTGTTCGTCCTTGCGTCTGTTCGTCCGTGCGTCTGTTCGTCCATGCGTCTGTTCATCCGTGCGTCTGTTCGTCCGTGCGTCTGTTCGTCCATGAGTTTGTTCGTTAGTGCGTCTGTTCGTCCGTGTTTCTGTTCGTCCGTGCATCTGTTCGCCAGTGCGTCTGTTTGTCCGTGCGTCTGTACGTCAGTGCGTCTGTTCGTCCTTGCGTCTGTTAGTCCGTGCGTCTGCTTTTCTGTGCGTCTGTTTGTCCGTGCGTCCGTTCATCCGAACGTCTGTTAGTCCGTGCGTCTGTTCGTCCGTGCGTCTGTTCGTCCGTGCGTCTCTTCGTCCATGCGTCTGTTCGTCCGTGCGTCTGTTCGTCCGTGCGTCTGTTCATCCGTATGTCTGTTTGTCCGTGCGTCTATTCGTCCGTGCGTCTGCTTTTCAGTGCGTCTGTTCGTCCGTGCGTCTGTTCGTCCGTGCGTCTGTTCGTCCGTGCGTCTGATTTTCCATGCGTCTGTTTGTCCATGCGTCTGTTCATCCGAACGTCTGTTCGTCCGTGCGTCTGTTCGTCCGTGCGTCTGTTCGTCCGTGCGTCTGTTCTTCCATGTTTCTGTTCGTCCGTGCGTCTATTCGTCCGTGCGTCTGTTCGTCCGTGCGTCTGTTTGTCCGTCTTTCTGTTCGTCTGTGTGTCTGTTTGTTCATGCGTTTGTTGGTCCGTACATCTGTTTGTCCGAACACAACCGTTTTCGAAATTTTTTTTGATCATACCTTTAGGAAATAATTATAATAAGGGCTAAATATTGAATATAAATACAAATTTGGTGAAATAGTCCGTTTTTGAACCTTTTTTTCCATCATACCTCGCTAAAATTACGAATATAATGGCAAAAAAGGGGAACAAGATTGAAATATCGGTGAATTAATTCATTTTTTAGTTTTCTTCGGTCATACCTTAATAAAATGACGAAAATTAGGATCGTCCGTAAGTCTGATCGTCCGTGCGTCTATTCATCCGAGCGACTGTTCAACCGTGCGCCTGTTCGACCCTTCTTCCGTTCTTCCGTGCGTCCGTTCGTATGTGCGTATGTACGTCCGTGCTATTTTCGTCCATGCGTCTGATCATACGAGTGATTGTTCTTCAGTGCGTCTTTTCGACCGTGCGTCTTTTCGTCCGTGCATCATTTCGTCCTTGCGTCTGTTCGTCCGTGGGTCTGATCGATCGTGCCAATATTCGTCCGAGCGTCTGTTCGTCCTTGCGTCTGTTCATCCATGCGTCTGTTCATCCGTTTTTCTGTTTGTCTGTGCGTGTTTTTGTCCAAGCGTCTGTTCGTCTGTTCATCTGTTTGCCCGAACAGAACCGTTTTCGAAATTGTTTTTGATCATACCTTTAGAAAATAATGAAACTAAGGGCAAAATATTGGATAAAATATAAATTTGGTGAAATTGTCCGTTTTCGAAATTTTTTTTCGATCATACCTCGCTGAAATTACGAAAATAGGGTCGATAAAGAGAAACATGAATGAAATATCGGTGAATTATTTCGTTTCTTAGCTTTTTTCGATCATACCTTAATAAAATGACGAAAATAAGGTTCGACCGGGTGACTGATCGTCCGAGCGATTGTTCCTTCATGCTTCAGTTCGTCCGTGCGTCTGTTCGTCCGTGCGACTACTCGTCTGTGCGTCTATTCGTCCATGCGTCTGTTCATCCGTACATCTATTTCTCCAGACAGAACTAATTTCGAGCATTTTTTTGATCATAGCTTGAGAAAATAACGAGCATAAGGGCGAAATAGTAGAAAAAAATTGAAATTTCAGTGACAATATACATTTTCGAAACCTTTTTCTATCATACCTCCCTAAAATGACGAAAAGTTAGGGGAAAATAGATGAACTAGATTGAAATATCGGTGAATTCATTCGTTTTTTACCATATTTAGATCATACCTCAATAAAAGGACGAAAATAAGGTTCGTCCGTGCGTCTGTTCGTCCGTGAGTTTGTACGTCCAAGCATCTGTTTGTCCGTGCGTCTGTACCCCCGTGCATCTGTTCGTTCATGCGTATGTTCGTCCGAGCGTCTGTTCATCCGTGCGTCTGTTCGTCCGTGCGTGTGTTCGTCCGTGCGTCTGTTTGTCCGTGCGTCTGTACGTCCGTGCGTCTGTTTGTCCATGCGTCTGTTCGTCCGTGCGTCTGTTCGTCCGTGCGTCTGTTCGTCCGTACATCTGATTGTCTGAACAGAACCAATGTCGAACATTTTCGATCATAACTTGAGAAAAATAACGAAAATAAGAGCGAAATAATGTTTAAAAAATGAAATTTCAGTTAAATTATCCATTTTCGAAACTTTTTTCGATCATACCTCTCTAATATGACGAAAAAAAAGGGTGAAATAGATGAACAAGATTGAAATATTGTTAAATTCATTTGTTATTTTACCTTTTTTAGATCATACCTCGATAGAATGACGAAAATAAGGTTCGTCCGTGCGTCTGTTTGTCTGTGCACCTGTTCGTCCGTGCATCTGTTCGTCCATGCGTTTGTTCATCCGTACATCTGTTTCTCCAAACAGAACCAATTTCGAACCTTATTTGATCAAAGCTTGAGAAAATAACGAATATAAAGACGAAATAGTGGATAAAAATTGAAATTTCGGTGACAATATACATTTTCGAAACTTTTTTCAATCATACCACTCTAAAATGACGAAAAGTAAGGGATAAATAGATGAACAAGATTGAAATATCGTTGAATTCATTGGTTTTTTACCTTTTTTAGATCATACCTCGATAGCATGACGAAAATAAAGTTCGTCCGTGCGTCTGTTCGTCCATGCGTTTGTTCGTCCATGCATCTGTTCGTTCGTGCGTCTGTTCGTCCGAGCGTCTGTTAATCTGTGCGTCTCTTCGAAAGTGCGACCGTTGTTCCGTGCGTCTGCTCGTCCGAATGTCTGTTCGTCCGTTAGTCTTTCATCCGTTCGACTAATCGTCCCTGCGTCTTTTGGTTCATGCGTCTGTTAGTCCGAGCGTCTGTTCGTCCGTGCGTCTGTTCATCCATGCGTCTGTTCATCCGTTCGTCTGTTCGTCTGTGCGTGTTTTTGTCCATGCGTCTGTTCGTCAAACAGATCTGTTTGTCCGAACAGAACCGTTTTCGAAATTTTTTTCGGTCATACCTTTAGAAAATAATAAAAATAAGGGCAAAATATTGGATTAAATATAAATTTGGTGAAATTGTCCGATTTAGAAATTTTTTTCCGATCATACCTCGCTAAAATTACGAAAATAGGGGCGATTAAGAGAAACAAGATTGAAATATCGGTGAATTATTTCGTTTCATAGCTTTTTACGATCAAACCTTAAATAAATGACGAATATAAGGTTCGACCGGGCGTCAGATCGTCCAAGCGATATTTCTTTCATGATTCAGTTCGTATGTGCGTCTGTTCGTCCATGCGTTTGTTCATCCGTACATCTGTTTCTCCAAACAGAACCAATTTCGAACCTTATTTGATCATAGTTTGAGAAAATAACGAAAATAATGGCGAAATAACGGATAAAAATTGAAATTTCGGTGACAATATACATTTTCGAAACTTTTTACAATCATACATCTCTAAAATGACGAAAAGTAAGGGATAAATAGATGATCAAGATTGAAATATCGGTGTATTCATTTTTTTTACCATATTTAGATCATACCTCGATAACATGACGAAAATAAGGTTCGTCCGTGCGTCTGTTTGTCCGTGCGTGTGTTCGTCCGTGCGCCTGTTCGTCCGTGCGTCTGTACGTCCGTGTGTCTGTTGTCCATGCGTCTGTTCGTCCGTGCGTCTGTTCATCCGTGCGTCTTTTCATCCGTGCGTCTGTTCGTCCGTGCGTCTGTTTGTCTGTGCGTTGGTTCGTCCGTGCGTCTGTTCGTCCGTGCGTCTGTTCGTCCGTGCGTGTGTTCGTCCGTGCCTCCTTTTGTCCATGAGTCTGTTTGTCCGTTCGTCTGTTTGTCCATGCGTCTGTTCGTCCGTGCGTCTGTTCATCCATGCGTCAGTTCATCCGTGCGTCTGTTCGTCCGTGCGTCTGTTCGTCCGTGCGTCTGTTCGTCCGTGCGTCTGTTCGTCCGTGAGTCTGTTCATCCATGCGTCTGTTCATCCGTTCGTCTGTTCGTCTGTGCGTGTTTTTGTCCATGCGTCTGTTCGTCAAACAGATGAAGTTCTGTTTGTCCGAACAGAACCGTTTTCGAAATTTTTTTCGGTCATACCTTTAGAAAATAATAAAAATAAGGGCAAAATATTGGATTTAATATAAATTTGGTGAAGTTGTCCGATTTTAAAATTTTTTTCCGATCATACCTCGCTAAAATTACGAAAATAGGGGCGATTAAGAGAAACAAGATTGAAATATCGGTGTATTATTTCGTTTCATAGCTTTTTACGATAAAACCTTAAAAAATGATGAATATAAGGTTCGACCGGGCGTCAGATAGTCAAAGCGATTTTTCTTTCATAATTCAGTTCGTCCGTGCGTCTGTTCGTCCATGCCTTTGTTCGTCCGTGCATCTGTTCGTTCGTGCGTCTGTTCGTCCGAGCGTCTGTTAATCTGTGCGTCTCTTCGACAGTGCGACCGTTCTTCTGTGCGTCTGTTCGTCCGAATGTCGTTTCGTCCGTTAGTCTGTCATCCGTTCGACTATTCGTCCGTGCGTCTGTTCGTTCATGCGTCTGTTCGTCCGAGCGTCTGTTCATCCGTGCGTCTGTTTGTCTGTGCGTCGGTTCGTCCGTGCGTCTGTTCGTCCGTGCGTCTGTTCGTCCGTGCGTGTGTTCATCCGTGCATCTGTTTGACCGTGCGTCTGTTCGTCCGTTTGTCTGTTCGTCCGTGCGTCTGTTCGTCCATGCGTCTGTTCATCCGTATGTCTGTTCGTCCGTGCGTCTGTTCGTCCGTTCGTCTGTTCGTCTGTGCGTCTGTTCGTCCGTGCGTCTTTTCTTCCGTGCGTCTGTTCGTACGTGCGTCTTTTTGCCTGTGCGTCTGTTCGTCCGTGCGTCTGTTCGTCCGTGCGTCTGTTCGTCCGTGCGTCTGTTCGTCCGTGCGTCTGTTCGTCCGTGCGTCTGTTCGTCCATGCGCATGTTCATCCGTGCGTCTGTTCTTCCGTGCGTCTGTTCATCCGTATGCCTGTTCGTCCATGCGTCTGTTCGTCCGTGCGTCTGTTCGTCCGTGCGTCTGTTCATCCATACGTCTGTTCATCCGTTCGTCTGTTCGTCTGTGCGTGTTTTTGTCCATGCGTCTGTTCGTCAAACAGATGAAGATCTGTTTGTCAGAACAGAACCGTAATCGAAATTTTTTTCGGTCATACCTTTAGAAAATAATAAAAATAAGGGCAAAATATTGGATTAAATATAAATTTGGTGAAATTGTCCGATTTAGTAATTTTTTTCCGATCATACCTCGCTAAAATTACGAAAATAGGGGCGATTAAGAGAAACAAGATTGAAATATCGGTGAATTATTTCGTTTCATAGCTTTTTACGATCAAACCTTAAAAAAATGACGAATATAAGGTTCGACCGGGCGTCAGATCGTCCAAGCGATTTTTCTTTCATGATTCAGTTCGTATGTGCGTCTGTTCGTCCATGCGTTTGTTCATCCGTACATCTGTTTCTCCAAACAGAACCAATTTCGAACCTTATTTGATCATAGTTTGAGAAAATAACGAAAATAATGGCGAAATAACGGATAAAAATTGAAATTTCGGTGACAATATACATTTTCGAAACTTTTTTCAATCATACATCTCTAAAATGACGAAAAGTATGGGATAAATAGATGATCAAGATTGAAATATCGGTGTATTCATTTTTTTTACCATATTTAGATCATACCTCGATAACATGACGAAAATAAGGTTCGTCCGTGCGTCTGTTTGTCCGTGCGTGTGTTCGTCCGTGCGCCTGTTCGTCCGTGCGTCTGTACGTCCGTGTGTCTGTTGTCCATGCGTCTGTTCGTCCGTGCGTCTGTGCATCCGTGCGTCTGTTCATCCGTGCGTCTGTTCGTCCGTGCGTCTGTTTGTCTGTGCGATGGTTCGTCCGTGCGTCTGTTCGTCCGTGCGTCTGTTCGTCCGTGCGTGTGTTCGTCCGTGCGTCTGTTTGTCCGTGAGTCTGTTTGTCCGTGCGTCTGTTTGTCCATGCGTCTGTTCGTCCGTGCGTCTGTTCATCCATGCGTCAGTTCATCCGTGCGTCTGTTCGTCCGTGCGTCTGTTCGTCCGTGCGTCTGTTCGTCCGTGCGTCTTTTCGTCCGTGCGTCTGTTCATCCATGCGTCTGTTCATCCGTTCGTCTGTTCGTCTGTGCGTGTTTTTGTCCATGCGTCTGTTCGTCAAACAGATGAAGTTCTGTTTGTCCGAACAGCACCGTTTTCGAAATTTTTTTCGGTCATACCTTTAGAAAATAATAAAAATAAGGGCAAAATATTGGATTTAATATAAGTTTGGTGAAGTTGTCCGATTTTAAAATTTTTTTCCGATCATACCTCGCTAAAATTACGAAAATAGGGGCGATTAAGAGAAACAAGATTGAAATATCGGTGTATTATTTCGTTTCATAGCTTTTTACGATAAAACCTTAAAAAATGATGAATATAAGGTTCGACCGGGCGTCAGATCGTCAAAGCGATTTTTCTTTCATGATTCAGTTCGTCCGTGCGTCTTTTCGTCCATGCCTTTGTTCGTCCGTGCATCTGTTCGTTCGTGCGTCTGTTCGTCCGAGCGTCTGTTAATCTGTGCGTCTCTTCGACAGTGCGACCGTTCTTCTGTTTGTCTGTTCGTCCGAATGTCTTTTCGTCCGTTAGTCTGTCATCCGTTCGACTATTCGTCCGTGCGTCTGTTCGTTCGTGCTTCTGTTCGTCCGAGCGTCTGTTCATCCGTGCGTCTGTTTGTCTGTGCGTCGGTTCGTCCGTGCGTCTGTTCGTCCGTGCGTCTGTTCGTCCGTGCGTGTGTTCGTCCGTGCATCTGTTTGACCGTGCGTCTGTTCGTCCGTGCGTCTGTTCGTCCGTGCGTCTGTTCGTCCATGCGTCTGTTCATCCGTATGTCTGTTCGTCCGTGCGTCTGTTCGTCCGTGCGTCTGTTCGTCTGTGCGTCTGTTCGTCCGTGCGTCTTTTCTTCCGTGCGTCTGTTTGTCCGTGCGTCTTTTTGCCTGTGCGTCTGTTCGTCCGTGCGTCTGTTCGTCCGTGCGTCTGTTCGTCCGTGCGTCTGTTCGTCCGTGCGTCTGTTCGTCCATGCGTATGTTCATCCGTGCGTCTGTTCTTCCGTGCGTCTGTTCATCCGTATGTCTGTTCGTCCATGCGTCTGTTCGTCCGTGCGTCTGTTCGTCCGTGCGTCTGTTCATCCATACGTCTGTTCATCCGTTCGTCTGTTCGTCTGTGCGTGTTTTTGTCCATGCGTCTGTTCGTCAAACAGATGAAGATCTGTTTGTCTGAACAGAACCGTATTCGAAATTTTTTTCGGTCATAACTTTAGAAAATAATAAAAATAAGGGCAAAATATTGGATTAAATATAAATTTGGTGAAATTGTCCGATTTAGTAATTTTTTCCGATCATACCTCGCTAAAATTACGAAAATAGGGGCGATTAAGAGAAACAAGATTGAAATATCGGTGAATTATTTCGTTTCATAGCTTTTTACGATCAAACCTTAAAAAAATGACGAATATAAGGTTCGACCGGGCGTCAGATCGTCCAAGCGATTTTTCTTTCATGATTCAGTTCGTATGTGTGTCTGTTCGTCCATGCGTTTGTTCATCCGTACATCTGTTTCTCCAAACAGAACCAATTTCGAACCTTTTTTGATCATACTTTGAGAAAATAACGAATATAATGGCGAAATAGTGGATAAAAATTGAAATTTCGGTGACAATATACATTTTCGAAACTTTTTTCAATCATACATCTCTAAAATGACGAAAAGTAAGGGATAAATAGATGATCAAGATTGAAATATCGGTGTATTCAATTTTTTTACCATATTTAGATCATACCTCGATAAAATGAAGAAAATAAGGTTCGTCCGTGCGTCTGTTCGTCCGTAAGTCTGTTCGTTCTTGTGTCAGTTCGTCCGGGCGTCAGTTCACCGTGTGTCTGTTCGTCCGTGAGTCTGTCCGTCCGTGCGTCTGATTGTCCGTGCGTCTGTTCGTACGTGCGTCTGTTCGTCCGTGCGTCTGTTCGTCCGTGCGTCTGTTCATCCGTGCGTCTGTTTGTCCGTGCGTCTGTTTGTCTGTGCGTCTGTTCGTCCATGCGTCTGTTCTTCCGTGCATCTGTTTGTCCGTGCGTCTGTTCGTCCGTGCGTCGGTTCGTCCGTGCGTCTGTTCGTCCATGCGTCTGTTCATCCGTATGTCTGTTCGTCCGTGCGTCTGTTCGTCCGTGCGTCTGTTCGTCTGTGCGTCTGTTCGTCCGTGCCTCTTTTCTTCCGTGCGTCTGTTCGTCCGTGCGTCTGTTCGCCTGTGCGTCTGTTCGTCCGTGCTTCTGTACGTCCATGCGTCTGTTCGTCCGTGCGTCTGTTCGTCCGTGCGTCTGTTCGTCCATGCGTATGCTCATCCTTCGCGTCTGTTCTTCCGTGCGTCTGTTCATCCGTATGTCTGTTCGTCCGTGCGTCTGTTTGTCAGTTCGTCTGTTCGTCTGTGCGTCTGTTCGTCCGTGCGTCTGTTCGTCTGTTTATCCGTGCGACTGTTCGCCCATGCTACTGTTTGTCCGTGCGTCTGTTCGTAAGTGCGTCTTTCGTCCATGCGTCTGTTCGTCCGTACATCTGTTTGTCCGAACAAAACCAATTTCGAACATTTTTTTTGATCATAGCTCGAGAAATTAACGAACATAAGTGCGAAATGTTGGATAAAAATTGAAATTTTGGTGACATTATCCATTTTCGCAACTTTTTTCAATCATACCTCTCTAAAATGTCGAAATACAAGGAGGAAATAAATGAACAAGAATGAAATATCGGTGAATTCATTCGTTTTTTACCTTTTTTAGATCATAACTCGATATAATGACGAAAATAAAGTTCGTCCTTGCGTCTGTTCGTCCGTGCGTTTGTTCGTCCGAGCATCTGTTCGTTCGTGTGGTAGTTCGTCCGAGCGTCAGTTCATCCGTGCGTCTGATCGTCCGTGAGTCTGTTCGTCCGTGCGTGTTTTTGTCCGTGCATCTGTTCGTCCGTGCGTCTGTTCGTCCGTGCGTCTGTTCGTCCGTTCGTCTGTTCTTCCGTGCGTCTGTTTGTCCGTGCGTATTTTTGTCTGTGCGTCTGTTCGTTCATGCGTATATTCGTCCGTGCATCTGTTTGTCCGTGCGACTATTCGTCCGTGCGTCTGTTCGTCCGTTTGTCTGTTCGTCCATGCGTCAGTTCATCCGTATGTCTGTTCGTACTTGCGTCTGTTCGTCCGTGCGTCTGTTCGTCTTTGCGTCTGTTCGTCCATGCGACTTTTCTTCCGTGCGTCTGTTCGTCCGTGCGTCTGTTCGTCTGTGCGTCTATTCGTCCGTGCGTCTGTACGTCCATGCGTCTGTTCGTCCGTGAGTCTGTTTGTCCGTGCGTCTGTTCGTCCATGCGTATGTTCTTCCGTGCGTCTGTTCGTCCGTGCGTCTGTTCTTCCGTTTGTCTGTTCGTCCGTGCGTCTGTTCGTCCATGCATCTGTTCATCCGTGCGTCTGTTCGTCTGTGCGTCTGTTCGACCGTGCGTCTGTTTGTCCGTGCATCTGTTTGTCCGTGCGTCTGTTCGTCCGCGCATCTGTTTGTCCGCGCATCTGTTTGTCCGTGCGTCTGTTTGTCCGTGCGTCTGTTCGTCCTTGCGTCTGTTCGTCCATGCGTCTGTTCGTCCATGCCTCTTTTCATCCTCGCGTCTGTTCGACCGTGCGACTGTTCGTCCGTGCGTCTGATCGTCCGTGCGTCTGTTCGTCCGTGCGTCTGTTTATCCGTGCGTCTGTTCGTCCGCGCATCTGTTTGTCCTTGCGTCTGTTTATCCGTGCGTCTGTTCGTCCTTGCGTCTGTTCGTCCGTGCGTCTGTTCGTCCATGCGTCTGTTCATCCGTGCGTCTATTCGTCCGTGCGTCTGTTCGTCCATGCAATAGTTCGTTAGTGCGTCTGTTCGTCCGTGTGTCTGTACGTCTGTGCGTCTGTTCGTCCATGCGTCTGTTCGTCCATGCCTCTTTTCATCCTCGCGTCTGTTCGACCGTGCGACTGTTCGTCCGTGCGTCTGTTCGTCCGTGCGTCTGTTCGTCCGTGCGTCTGTTTATCCGTGCGTCTGTTCGTCCGCGCATCTGTTTGTCCTTGCGTCTGTTTATCCGTGCGTCTGTTCGTCCTTGCGTCTGTTCGTCCGTGCGTCTGTTCGTCCATGCGTCTGTTCATCCGTGCGTCTATTCGTCCGTGCGTCTGTTCGTCCATGCAATAGTTCGTTAGTGCGTCTGTTTGTCCGTGCGTCTGTACGTCTGTGCGTCTGTTCGTCCATGCGTCTGTTCGTCCGTGCGTCTGCTTTTCCGTGCGTCTGTTTGTCCGTGCGTTTGTTCATCCGAACGTCTGTTTGTCCGTGCGTCTGTTCGTCCGTGCGTCTGTTTGTCCGTGCGTGTCTTCATCCATGCGTCTGTTCGTCCGTGCGTCTGTTCGTCCATGTGTCTATTTGTCAATGCGTCTGTTCGTCCATGTGTTTTTTTGTCCCTTCGTCTGTTCGTCCGTGCGTCTGTTCGTCCGTGCGTCTGTTTGTCCGTGCGTCTGTTCGTCCGTGCGTCTGTTCGTCCGTGCGTCTGTTCATCCGTATGTCTGTTCGTCCGTGCGTCTATTCGTCCGTGCGTCTGCTTTTCAGAGCGTCTGTTCGTCTGTGCGTCTGTTCGTCCGTGCGTCTGTTCGTCCGTGCGTCTGATCGTCCGTGCGTCTTTTTTTCCGTGCGTCTGTTTGTCCGTGCGACTGTTCATCCGAACGTCTGTTCGTCCGTGCGTCTGTTCGTCCGTGCGTCTGTTCGTCCATGTTTCTGTTCGTCCGTGCGTCTATTCGTCCGTGCGTCTGTTCGTCCGTGCGTCTGTTTGTCCGTGCGACTGTTTGTCCGAGCGTCAGTTCATCCGTGCGTCTGTTCGTCTGTGCGTAATTTTGTTCATGCGTTTGTTGGTCCGTACATCTGTTTGCCCGAACACAACCGTTTTCGAAATTTTTTTTGATCATACCTTTAGGAAATAATTATAATAAGGGCTAAATATTGAATATAAATACAAATTTGGTGAAATTGTCCGTTTTTGAAACTTTTTTTCGATCATACCTCGCTAAACTTACGAAAATAATGGCAAAAAAGGGGAACAAGATTGAAATATCGGTGAATTAATTCGTTTTTTAGTATTCTTCCGTCATACCTTAATAAAATGACGAAAATTAGGTTCGTCCGTAAGTCTGATCGTGCGAGCGATTGTTCCTTCATGCTTCAGTTCGTCCGTGCGTCTGTTCGTAAGTGTGTCTGTTCGTCAATGCGTCCGTTCGTCCATGATAATTTTTTCCGTGCGTCTGTTCTTCCGTGCGTCTGTTCGTCCGTTTGTCTATTCATCCGAGCGACTGTTCAACCCTGCGCCTCTTCGACCCTGCTTCCGTTCTTCCGTGCGTCCGATCGTATGTGCGTATGTACGTCCGTGCTATTTTCGTCCATGCGTCTGATCATACGAGTGATTGTTCTTCCGTGCGTCATTTCGACCGTGCGTCTTTTCGTCCGTGCATCATTTCGTCCTTGCGTCTGTTCGTCCGTGGGTCTGATCGTTCGTGCCAATATTCGTCCGTGCGTCTGTTCGTCCGTGCGTCTGTTCATCCATGCGTCTGTTCATCCGTATTTCTGTTCGTCTGTGCGTGTTTTTGTCCAAGCGTCTGTTCGTCTGCTCATCTGTTTGCCCGAACAGAACCATTTTCGAAATTGTTTTCGATCATACCTTTAGAAAATAATGAAAATAAGGGCAAAATATTGGATAAAATATAAATTTGGTGAAATTGTCCGTTTTCAAAATTTTTTTTCGATCATACCTCGCTGAAATTACGAAAATAGGGTCAATAAAGAGAAACATGATTGAAATATCGGTGAATTATTTCGTTTCTTAGCTTTTTTCGATCATACCTCAATAAAATGACGAAAATAAGGTTCGACCGGGCGACTGATCGTCCGAGCGATTGTTCCTTCATGCTTCAGCTCGTCCGTGCGTCTGTTTGTCCGTGCGACTACTCGTCTGTGCGTCTATTCGTCCATGCGTCTGTTCTTCCGTACATCTATTTCTCCACATAGAACTAATTTCGAACATTTTTTTGATCATAGCTTGAGAAAATAACGAACATATGGGCGAAATAGTAGATAAAAATTGAAATTTCAGTGACAATATACATTTTCGAAACCTTTTTCTATCATACCTCCCTAAAATGACGAAAAGTTAGGGGAAAATAAATGAACTAGATTGAAATATCGGTGAATTCATTCGTTTTTTACCATATTTAGATCATACCTCAATAAAAGGACGAAAATAAGGTTCGTCCGTGCGTCTGTTCGTCCGTGAGTTTGTTCGTCCGTGCGTCTGTACCCCCGTGCATCTGTTCGTTCATGCGTATTTCGTCCGAGCTTCTGTTCATCCGTGCGTCTGTTCGTCCGTGCGTGTGTTCGTCCGTGCGTCTGTTCGTCCGTGCGTCTGTTCGTCCGTGCGTCTGTTCGTCCGTACATCTGATTGTCTGAACAGAACCGATGTTGAACATTTTCGATCGTAGCTTGAGAAAATAACGAAAATAAGAGCGAATTAATGTTTAAAAAATGAAATTTCAGTGAAATTATCCATTTTCGAAACTTTTTTCGATCATACCTCTCTAATATGACGAAAAAAAGGGTGAAATAGATGAACAAGATTGAAATATTGTTGAATTCATTTGTTATTTTACCTTTCATAGATCATACCTCGATAGAATGACGAAAATAAGGTTCGTCCGTGCGTCTGTTTGTCTGTGCGCCTGTTCGTCCGTGCGTCTGTTCGTCCATGCGTTTGTTCATCCGTACATCTGTTTCTCCAAACAGAACCAATTTCGAACCTTATTTGATCAAAGCTTAAGAAAATAATTAATATAAAGACGAAATAGTGGATAAAAATTGAAATTTCGGTGACAATATACATTTTCGAAACTTTTTTCAATCATACCAATCTAAAATGACGAAAAGTAAGGGATAAATAGATGAACAAGATTGAAACATCGTTGAATTCATTGGTTTTTTACCTTTTTTAGATCATACCTCGATAGCATGACGAAAATAAAGTTCATCCGTGCGTCTGTTCGTCCATGCGTTTGTTCGTCCGTGCATCTGTTCGTTCGTGCGTCTGTTCGTCCGAGCGTCTGTCAATCTGTGTGTCTCTTCGACAGTGCGACCGTTTTTCCGTGCGTCTGTTCGTCCGAATGTCTGTTCGTCCGTTAGTCTGTCATCCGTTCGACTATTCGTCCGTGCGTCTGTTCGTTCATGCGTCTGTTCGTCCGAGCGTCTGTTCATCCGTGCGTCTGTTTGTCCGTGCGTGTGTTCGTCCGTGCGTCTGTTTGTCCGTGCGTCTGTACGTCCGTGTGTCTGTTGTCCATGCGTCAGTTCGTCCGTGCGTCTGTTCAACCGTGCGTCTGTTCTTCCGTGCGTCTGTTCGCCGTGCGTCTGTTCTTCCGTATGTCTGTTCGTCAGTGCGTCTGTTCATCCATGCATCTGTTCATCCGTGCATCTGTTCGTCTGTGCGTCAGTTCGTCCATGCGTCTGTTCATCCGTGCGTCTGTTCGACCGTGCGTCTGTTCGTCCGTGCGTCTGTTTGTCCGTGCGTCTGTTCGTCCGTGCGTCTGTTCGTCCGCGCTTCTGTTTGTCCGTGCGTCTGTTTGTCCGTGCGTCTGTTCGTCCTTGCGTCTGTTCGTCCATGCGTCTGTTCGTCCATGCGTCTGTTCATCCGTGCGTCTGTTCGACAGTGCGACTGTTCGTCCGTGCGGCTGTTCGTCCGTGCGTCTGTTCGTCCGTGCGTCTGTTTGTCCGTGCGTCTGTTCGTCCGCGCATCTGTTTGTCCTTGCGTCTGTTTATCCGTGCGTCTGTTCGTCCTTGCGTCTGTTCGTTCATGCGTCTGTTCGTCCGAGCGTCTGTTCATCCGTGCGTCTGTTTGACCGTGCGTGTGTTCGTCCGTGCGTCTGTTTGTCCGTGCGTCTGTTTCTCCGTGTGACTGTTGTCCATGCGTCTGTTCGTCCGTGCGTCTGTTCATCCGTGCGTATGTTCATCCGTGCGTCTGTTCGTCCGTGCGTCTGTTTGTCTGTGCGTCGGTTCGTCCGTGCGTCTGTTCGTCCGTGCGTCTGTTGGTCCGTGCGTGTGTTCGTCCGTGCATCTGTTTCTCCGTGCGTCTATTCGTCCGTGCGTATTTTCGTCCGTGCGTCTGTTCGTCCATGCGTCTGTTCATCCGTATGTCTTTTCGTCCGAGCGTCTGTTCGTCCGTGCGTCTGTTCGTCTGTGCGTCTGTTCGTCCGTTTGTCTTTTCTTCCGTGCGTCTGTTCGTCCGTGCGTCTGTTTGCCTGTGCGTCTGTTCGTCCGTGCGTCTGTACGTCCGAGCGTCTGTTCGTCCGTGCGTCTGTTCGTCCGTGCGTCTGTTCGTCTGTGCGTCTGTTCGTCCGTGCGACTTTTCTTCCGTGCGTCTGTTCGACCGTGCGTCTGTTCTTCCGTGCGTCTGTTCGTCCGTGCGTCTGTTCTTCCGTATGTCTGTTCGTCCGTGCGTCTGTTCGTCCATGCATCTGTTCATCCGTGCGTCTGTTCGTCCGTGCGTCTGTTCATCCATGCGTCTGTTCATCCGTTTGTTTGTTCGACTGTGCGTGTTTTTGTCCAAGCGTCTGTTCGTCTGTTCATCTGTTTGCCCGAACAGAACCGTTTCGAAATTGTTTTCGATCATACCTTTAGAAAATAATGAAAATAAGGGTAAAATATTGGATAAAATATAAATTTGGTGAAATTGTCCGTTTTTGAAATTTTTTTTCGATCATACCTCGCTGAAATTACGAAAATAGGGTAGATAAAGAGAAACATGATTGAAATATCGGTGAATTATTTCGTTTCTTAGCTTTTTTCGATCATACCTCAATAAAATGACGAAAATAAGGTTCGACCGGGCGACTGATCGTCCGAGCGATTGTTCCTTCATGCTTCAGTTCGTCCGTGCGTCTGTTCGTCCGTGCGACTACTCGTCTGTGCGTCTATTCGTCCATGCGTCTGTTCATCCGTACATCTATTTCTCCAGACAGAACTAATTTCGAACATTTTTTTGATCATAGCTTGAGAAAATAACGAACATAAGGGCGAAATAGTAGATAAAAATTGAAATTTCAGTGACAATATACATTTTCGAAACCTTTTTCTATCATACCTCCCTAAAATGACGAAAAGTTAGGGGAAAATAGATGAACTAGATTGAAATATCGGTGAATTCATTCGTTTTTTACCATATTTAGATCATACCTCAATAAAAGGACGAAAATAAGGTTCGTCCGTGCGTCTGTTCGTCCGTGAGTTTGTTCGTCCGTGCATCTGTTTGTCCGTGCGTCTGTACGCCCGTGCATCTGTTCGTTCATGCGTATGTTCGTACGAGCGTCTGTTCATCCGTGCGTCTGTTCGTCTGTGCGTGTGTTCGTCGGTGCGTCTGTTTGTCCGTGCGTCTGTACGTCCGTGCGTCTGTTTGTCCATGCTTCTGTTCGTCCGTGCGTCTGTTCGTCCGTGCGTCTGTTCGTCCGTACATTTGATTGTCTGAACAGAACCAATGTCAAACATTTTCGATCATAGCTGGAGAAAATAACGAAAATAAGAGCGAAATAATGTTTAAAAAATGAAATTTCAGTGAAATTATCCGTTTTCGAACCTTTTTTCGATCATACCTCTCTAATATGACGAAAAAAAAGGGTGAAATAGATGAACAAGATTGAAATATTGGTGAATTCATTTGTTATTTTACCTTTTTTAGATCATACCTCGATAGAATGACGAAAATAAGGTTCGTCCGTGCGTCTGTTTGTCTGTGCGCCTGTTCGTCCGTGCATCTGTTCGTCCATGCGTTTGTTCATCCGTACATCTGTTTCTCCAAACAGAACCAATTTCGAACCTTATTTGATCAAAGCTTGAGAAAATAACGAATATAAAGACAAAATAGTGGATAAAAATTGAAATTTCGGTGACAATATACATTTTCGAAACTTTTTTCAATCATACCACTCTAAAATGACGAAAAGTAAGGGATAAATAGATGAACAAGATTGAAATATGGTTGAATTCATTGGTTTTTTACCTTTTTTAGATCATACCTCGATAGAGTGACGAAAATAAAGTTCGTCCGTGCGTCTGTTCGTCCATGCGTTTGTTCGTCCGTGCATCTGTTCGTTCGTGCGTCTGTTCGTCCGAGCGTCTGTTAATCTGTGCGTCTCTTCGACAGTGCGACCGTTCTTCCATGCGTCTGTTCGTCCGAATGTCTGTTCGTCCGTTAGTCTGTCATCCGTTCGACTATTCGTCCGTGTGTCTGTTCGTTCATGCGTCTGTTCGTCCGAGCGTCTGTTCATCCGTGCGTCTGTTTGTCCGTGCGTGTGTTCGTCCGTGCGTCTGTTTGTCCGTGCGTCTGTACGTCCGTGTGTCTGTTGTCCATGCGTCAGTTCGTCCGTGCGTCTGTTCAACCGTGCGTCTGTTTGTCTGTGCGTCGGTTCGTCCGTGCTTCTGTTCGTCCGTGCGTCTGTTCGTCCGTGCGTCTGTTCGTCCGTGCGTCTGTTCGTCCGTGCGTGTGTTCGTCCGTGCGTCTGTTCGTCCGTGCGTCTGTTTGTCCTTGCGTGTGTTCGTCCGTGCGTCTGTTTCTCCGTGCGTCTGTACGTCCGTGTGTCTGTTGTCCATGCGTCTGTTCGTCCGTGCGTCCGTTCGTATGTGCGTATGTACGTCCGTACTATTTTCGTCCATGCGTCTGATCGTACGAGTGATTGTTCTTCCGTGCGTCTTTTCGACCGTGCGACTTTTCGTCCGTGCATCATTTCGTCCTTGCGTCTGTTCGTCCGTGGGTCTGATCGTTCGTGCCAATATTCGTCCGTGCGTCTGTTCGTCCGTGCGTCTGTTCATCCATGCGTCTGTTCATCCGTTCGTTTGTTCGTCTGTGCGTGTTTTTGTCCAAGCGTCTGTTCGTCTGTTCATCTGTTTGCCCGAACAGAACCGTTTTCGAAATTGTTTTCGATCATACCTTTAGAAAATAATGAAAATAAGGGCAAAATATTGGATAAAATATAAATTTGGTGAAATTGTCCGTTTTCGAAATTTTTTTTCGATCATACCTCGCTGAAATTACGAAAATAGGGTCGATAAAGAGAAACATGATTGAAATATCGGTGAATTATTTCGTTTCTTAGCTTTTTTCGATCATACCTTAATAAAATGACGAAAATAAGGTTCGACCGGGCGACTGATCGTCCGAGCGATTGTTCCTTCATGCTTCAGTTCGTCCGTGCGTCTGTTCGTCCGTGCGACTACTCGTCTGTGCGTCTATGCGTCCATGCGTTTGTTCATCCGTACATCTATTTCTCAACACAGAACTAATTTCGAACATTTTTTTGATCATAGTTTGAGAAAATAACGAACATAAAGGTGAAATAGTAGATAAAAATTGAAATTTCAGTGACAATATACATTTTCGAAACCTTTTTCTATCATACCTCCCTAAAATGACGCAAAGTTAGGGGAAAATAGATGAACTAGATTGAAATATCGGTGAATTCATTCGTTTTTTACCATATTTAGATCATACCTCAATAAAAGGACGAAAATAAGGTTCGTCCGTGCGTCTGTTCATCCGAACGTCTGTTCGTCCGTGCGTCTGTTCGTCCGTGCGTCTGTTCGTCCATGTTTCTGTTCGTCCGTGCGTCTATTCGTCCGTGCGTCTGTTCGTCCGTGCGTCTGTTTGTCCGTGCGACTGTTTGTCCGAGCGTCAGTTCATCCGTGCGTCTGTTCGTCTGTGCGTAATTTTGTTCATGCGTTTGTTGGTCCGTACATCTGTTTGCCCGAACACAACCGTTTTCGAAATTTTTTTTGATCATACCTTTAGGAAATAATTATAATAAGGGCTAAATATTGAATATAAATACAAATTTGGTGAAATTGTCCGTTTTTGAAACTTTTTTTCGATCATACCTCGCTAAAATTACGAAAATAATGGCAAAAAAGGGGAACAAGATTGAAATATCGGTGAATTAATTCGTTTTTTAGTATTCTTCCGTCATACCTTAATAAAATGACGAAAATTAGGTTCGTCCGTAAGTCTGATCGTGCGAGCGATTGTTCCTTCATGCTTCAGTTCGTCCGTGCGTCTGTTCGTAAGTGTGTCTGTTCGTCAATGCGTCCGTTCGTCCATGATAATTTTTTCCGTGCGTCTGTTCTTCCGTGCGTCTGTTCGTCCGTGCGTCTATTCATCCGAGCGACTGTTCAACCCTGCGCCTCTTCGACCCTGCTTCCGTTCTTCCGTGCGTCCGATCGTATGTGCGTATGTACGTCCGTGCTATTTTCGTCCATGCGTCTGATCATACGAGTGATTGTTCTTCCGTGCGTCATTTCGACCGTGCGTCTTTTCGTCCGTGCATCATTTCGTCCTTGCGTCTGTTCATCCATGCGTCTGTTCATCCGTTTTTCTGTTCGTCTGTGCGTGTTTTTGTCCAAGCGTCTGTTCGTCTGCTCATCTGTTTGCCCGAACAGAACCATTTTCGAAATTGTTTTCGATCATACCTTTAGAAAATAATGAAAATAAGGGCAAAATATTGGATAAAATATAAATTTGGTGAAATTGTCCGTTTTCAAAATTTTTTTTCGATCATACCTCGCTGAAATTACGAAAATAGGGTCAATAAAGAGAAACATGATTGAAATATCGGTGAATTATTTCGTTTCTTAGCTTTTTTCGATCATACCTCAATAAAATGACGAAAATAAGGTTCGACCGGGCGACTGATCGTCCGAGCGATTGTTCCTTCATGCTTCAGCTCGTCCGTGCGTCTGTTTGTCCGTGCGACTACTCGTCTGTGCGTCTATTCGTCCATGCGTCTGTTCTTCCGTACATCTATTTCTCCACATAGAACTAATTTCGAACATTTTTTTGATCATAGCTTGAGAAAATAACGAACATATGGGCGAAATAGTAGATAAAAATTGAAATTTCAGTGTCAATATACATTTTCGAAACCTTTTTCTATCATACCTCCCTAAAATGACGAAAAGTTAGGGGAAAATAAATGAACTAGATTGAAATATCGGTGAATTCATTCGTTTTTTACCATATTTAGATCATACCTCAATAAAAGGACGAAAATAAGGTTCGTCCGTGCGTCTGTTCGTCCGTGAGTTTGTTCGTCCGTGCATATGTTTGTCCGTGCGTCTGTACCCCCGTGCATCTGTTCGTTCATGCGTATTTCGTCCGAGCTTCTGTTCATCCGTGCGTCTGTTCGTCCGTGCGTGTGTTCGTCCGTGCGTCTGTTCGTCCGTGCGTCTGTTCGTCCGTGCGTCTGTTCGTCCGTACATCTGATTGTCTGAACAGAACCGATGTTGAACATTTTCGATCGTAGCTTGAGAAAATAACGAAAATAAGAGCGAATTAATGTTTAAAAAATGAAATTTCAGTGAAATTATCCATTTTCGAAACTTTTTTCGATCATACCTCTCTAATATGACGAAAAAAAGGGTGAAATAGATGAACAAGATTGAAATATTGTTGAATTCGTTTGTTATTTTACCTTTCATAGATCATACCTCGATAGAATGACGAAAATAAGGTTCGTCCGTGCGTCTGTTTGTCTGTGCGCCTGTTCGTCCGTGCGTCTTTTCGTCCATGCGTTTGTTCATCCGTACATCTGTTTCTCCAAACAGAACCAATTTCGAACCTTATTTGATCAAAGCTTGAGAAAATAATTAATATAAAGACGAAATAGTGGATAAAAATTGAAATTTCGGTTACAATATACATTTTCGAAACTTTTTTCAATCATACCACTCTAAAATGACGAAAAGTAAGGGATAAATAGATGAACAAGATTGAAATATCGTTGAATTCATTGGTTTTTTACCTTTTTTAGATCATACCTCGATAGCATGACGAAAATAAAGTTCATCCGTGCGTCTGTTCGTCCATGCGTTTGTTCGTCCGTGCATCTGTTCGTTCGTGCGTCTGTTCGTCCGAGCGACTGTCAATCTGTGTGTCTCTTCGACAGTGCGACCGTTTTTCCGTGCGTCTGTTCGTCCGAATGTCTGTTCGTCCGTTAGTCTGTCATCCGTTCGACTATTCGTCCGTGCGTCTGTTCGTTCATGCGTCTGTTCGTCCGAGCGTCTGTTCATCCGTGCGTCTGTTTGTCCGTGCGTGTGTTCGTCCGTGCGTCTGTTTGTCCGTGCGTCTGTACGTCCGTGTGTCTGTTGTCCATGCGTCAGTTCGTCCGTGCGTCTGTTCAACCGTGCGTCTGTTCTTCCGTGCGTCTGTTCGCCGTGCGTCTGTTCTTCCGTATGTCTGTTCGTCAGTGCTTCTGTTCATCCATGCATCTGTTCATCCGTCCATCTGTTCGTCTGTGCGTCAGTTCGTCCATGCGTCTGTTCATCCGTGCGTCTGTTCGACCGTGCGTCTGTTCGTCCGTGCGTCTGTTTGTCCGTGCGTCTGCTCGTCCGTGCGTCTGTTCGTCCGCGCTTCTGTTTGTCCGTGCGTCTGTTTGTCCGTGCGTCTGTTCGTCCTTGCGTCTGTTCGTCCATGCGTCTGTTCGTCCATGCGTCTGTTCATCCGTGCGTCTGTTCGACAGTGCGACTGTTCGTCCGTGCGGCTGTTCGTCCGTGCGTCTGTTCGTCCGTGCGTCTGTTTGTCCGTGCGTCTGTTCGTCCGCGCATCTGTTTGTCCTTGCGTCTGTTTATCCGTGCGTCTGTTCGTCCTTGCGTCTGTTCGTCCGTGCGTCTGTTCGTTCATGCGTCTGTTCATCCGTGCGTCTATTCGTCCGTGCGTCTGTTCATCCATGCGTCTGTTCATCCGTTCGTCTGTTCGTCTGTGCGTGTTTTTGTCCATGCGTCTGTTCGTCAAACAGATGAAGATCTGTTTGTCAGAATAAAACCGTTTTCGAAATTTTTTTCGGTCATACCTTTGGAAAATAATTAAAATAAGGGCAAAATATTGGATTTAATATAAATTTGGTGAAATTGTCCGATTTAGAAATTTTTTTCCGATCATACCTCGCTAAAATTACGAAAATAGGGGCGATTAAGAGAAACAAGATTGAAATATCGGTGAATTATTTCGTTTCATAGCTTTTTACGATAAAACCTTAAAAAATGATGAATATAAGTTTCGACCGGGCGTCAGATCGTCAAAGGGATTTTTCTTTCATGATTCAGTTCGTCCGTTCGTCTGTTCGTCCATGCGTTTGTTCGTCCGTGTATCTGTTCGTTCGTGCGTCTGTTCGTCCGAGCATCTGTTAATCTGTGCGTCTCTTCGACAGTGCAACCGTTCTTCCGTGCGTCTGTTCGTCCGAATGTCTGTTCGTCCGTTAGTCTGTCATCCGTTCGACTATTCGTCCGCGCGTCTGTTCGTTCATGCGTCTGTTCGTCCGAGCGTCTGTTCATCCGTGCGTCTGTTTGACCGTGCGTGTGTTCGTCCATTCGTCTGTTTGTCCGTGCGTCTGTACGTCCGTGTGTCTGTTGTCCATGCGTCTGTTCGTCCGTGCGTCTGTTCATCCGTGCGTATGTTCATCCGTGCGTCTGTTCGTCCGTGCGTCTGTTTGTCTGTGCGTTGGTTCGTCCGTGCGTCTGTTCGTCCGTGCGTCTGTTGGTCCGTGCGTGTGTTCGTCCGTGCATCTGTTTGTCCGTGCGTCTATTCGTCCGTGCGTCTGTTCGTCCGTGCGTCTGTTCGTCCATGCGTCTGTTCATCCGTATGTCTGTTCGTCCGTGCGTCTGTTCGTCCGTGCGTCTGTTCGTCTGTGCGTCTGTTCGTCCGTGCGTCTTTTCTTCCGTGCGTCTGTTCGTCCGTGCGTCTGTTTGCCTGTGCGTCTGTTCGTCCGTGCGTCTGTACGTCCGAGCGTCTGTTCGTCCGTGCGTCTGTTCGTCCGTGCGTCTGTTCGTCTGTGCGTCTGTTCGTCCGTGCGACTTTTCTTCCGTGCGTCTGTTCGTCCGTGCGTCAGTTCACCTGTGCGTCTATTCGTCCGTGCGTCTGTACGTCCATGCATCTGTTCATCCGTGCGTATGTTCGTCTGTGCGTCTGTTCGTCCATGCGTCTGTTCATCCGTGCTCTGTTCGACCGTGCGTCTGTTCTTCCGTGCGTCTGTTCGTCCGTGCGTCTGTTCTTCCGTAAGTCTGTTCGTCCGTGCGTCTGTTCGTCCATGCATCTGTTCATCCGTGCGTCTGTTCGTCCGTGCGTCTGTTCATCCATGCGTCTGTTCATCCGTTCGTTTGTTCGACTGTGCGTGTTTTTGTCCAAGCGTCTGTTCGTCTGTTCATCTGTTTGCCTGAACAGAACCGTTTCGAAATTGTTTTCGATCATACCTTTAGAAAATAATGAAAATAAGGGTAAAATATTGGATAAAATATAAATTTGGTGAAATTGTCCGTTTTTGAAATTTTTTTTCGATCATGCCTCGCTGAAATTACGAAAATAGGGTAGATAAAGAGAAACATGATTGAAATATCGGTGAATTATTTCGTTTCTTAGCTTTTTTCGATCATACCTCAATAAAATGACGAAAATAAGGTTCGACCGGGCGACTGATCGTCCGAGCGATTGTTCCTTCATGCTTCAGTTCGTCCGTGCGTCTGTTCGTCCGTGCGACTACTCGTCTGTGCGTCTATTCGTCCATGCGTCTGTTCATCCGTACATCTATTTCTACAGACAGAACTAATTTCGAACATTTTTTTGATCATAGTTTAGAAAATAACGAACATAAGGGCGAAATAGTAGATAAAAATTGAAATTTCAGTGACAATATACATTTTCGAAACCTTTTTCTATCATACCTCCCTAAAATGACGAAAAGTTAGGGGAAAATAGATGAACTAGATTGAAATATCGGTGAATTCATTCGTTTTTTACCATATTTAGATCATACCTCAATAAAAGGACGAAAATAAGGTTCGTCCGTGCGTCTGTTCGTCCGTGAGTTTGTTCGTCCGTGCATCTGTTTGTCCGTGCGTCTGTACGCCCGTGCATCTGTTCGTTCATGCGTATGTTCGTACGAGCGTCTGTTCATCCGTGCGTCTGTTCGTCCGTGCGTGTGTTCGTCGGTGCGTCTGTTCGTCTGTGCGTCTGTTCGTCAGTGCGTCTGTTCGTCTGTGCGTCTGTTCATCCGTGCGACTGTTCGCCCGTGCGTCTGTTCGTCCGTGCGTCTGTTCGTCCGTACATCTGTTTGTCCGAACAGAACCAATTTCGAACATTTTTTTGATCATAGCTCGAGAAATTAACGAGCATAAGGGCGAAATGTTGGATAAAAATTGAAATTTTGGTGACATTATCCATTTTCGAACTTTTTTCAATCATGATCTCTAAAATATTTAAATACAAGGCGGAAATAAATAACAAAAGAATGAAATATCGGTGAGTTCATTCGTTTTTTACCTTTTTTAGATCATAACTCGATAAAATAACGAAAATAAAGTTCGTCCTTGCGTCTGTTCGTCCGTGCGTTTGTTCATCCGTGAGTCTGTTCGTCCGTGAGTCTGTTCGTCCGTGCGGATTTTTGTCCGTGCATCTCTTCGTCCGTGCGTCTGTTCGTCCGTGTGTCTGTTCGTCCGTGCGTCTGTTCGTCCGTGCGTCTGTTCGTCCGTGCGTCTGTTCGTCCGTTAGTCTGTTCGTCCTTGCGTCTGTTCATCCGTATGTCTGTTCTTCCTTGCGTCTGTTCGTCCGTGCGTCTGTTCGTCTGTGCGTCTGTTCGTCCATGCGACTTTTCTTCCGTGCGTCTGTTCGTCCGTGCGTCTGTTCGTTCGTTTGTCTGTTCGTCCATGCGTCTGTTCATCCGTATGTCTGTTCGTTCTTGCGTCTGTTCGTCCGTGCGTCAGTTCATCCGTGCGTCTGTTCGTCCGTGAGTCTGTTCATCCGTGCGTGTTTTTGTCCGTGCGTCTGTTTGTCCGTGCGTCTGTTCGTCCGTGCGTCTGTTCGTCCGTGCGTCTGTTTGTCCGTGCGTCTTTTTGTCTGTGCGTCTGTTCGTTCATGCGTCTATTCGTCCGTGCATCTGTTTGTCCGTGCGTCTGTTCGTCCGTGCGTCTGTTCGTCCGTTTGTCTGTTCGTCCATACGTCTGTTCATCCGTATGTCTGTTCGTCCTTGCGTCTGTTCGTCCGTGCGTCTGTTCGTCTGTGCGTCTGTTCGTCCGTGCGACTTTTCTTCCGTGCGTCTGTTCGTCCGTGCGTCTGTTCGTCCGTTTGTCTGTTCGTCCATACGTCTGTTCGTCCGTTTGTCTGTTCGTCCATACGTCTGTTCATCCGTGCGTCTGTTCGTCCGTGCGTCTGTTCCTCCATGCTTCTGTTCATCCGTGCGTCTGTTCGTCTGTGCGTCTGTTCGTCCATGCGTCTGTTCATCCGTGCGTCTGTTCGACCGTGCGTCTGTTCTTCCGTGCGTCTGTTCGTCCGTGCGTCTGTTCTTCCGTATGACTGTTCGTCCGTGCGTCTGTTCGTCCATGCGTATGTTCATCCGTGCGTCTGTTCTTCCGTGCGTCTGTTCATCCGTATGTCTGTTCGTCCGTGCGTCTGTTCATCTGTGCGTCTGTTCATCCGTGCGACTGTTCGCCCGTGCGTCTATTCGTCCATTCGTCTGTTCGTCCGTACATCTGTTTGTCCGAACAGAACGAATTTCGAACATTTTTTTTGATCATAGCTCGAGAAATTAACGAGCATAAGGGCGAAATGTTGGATAAAAATTGAAATTTTGGTGACATTATCCATTTTCGCAACTTTTTTCAATCATACCTCTCTAAAATGTCGAAATACAAAGAGGAAATAAATGAACAAGAATGAAATATCGGTGAATTCATTCGTTTTTTACCTTTTTTAGATCATAACTCGATAAAATGACGAAAATAAAGTTCGTCCTTGCGTCTGTTCGTCCGTGCGTTTGTTCGTCCGTGCATCTGTTCGTTCGTGTGGTAGTTCGTCCGTGCGTGCTTTTGTCCGTATATCTGTTCGTCCGTGCGTCTGTTCGTCCGTGCGTCCGTTCGTCCGTGCGTCTGTTCGTCCGTAAGTCTGTTTGTCCGTGCGTCTTTTTGTCTGTGCGTCTGTTCGTTCATGCGTCTATTCGTCCGTGCATCTGTTTTCCGTGCGTCTGTTCGTCCGTGCGTCTGTTCGTCCGTTTGTCTGTTCGTCCATGCGTCTGTTCATCCGTATGTCTGTTCGTCCTTGCGTCTGTTCGTCCGTGCGTCTGTTCGTCTGTACGTCTGTTCGTCCGTGCGACTTTTCTTCCGTGCGTCTGTTCGTCCGTGCGTCTGTTCACCTGTGAAGCTATTCGTCCGTGCGTCTGTACGTCCATGCATCTGTTCATCCGTGCGTCTGTTCGTCTGTGCATCTGTTCGTCCATGCGTCTGTTCATCCGTGCTCTGTTCGACCGTGCGTCTGTTCTTCCGTGCGTCTGTTCGTCCGTGCGTCTGTTCTTCCGTATGTCTGTTCGTCCGTGCGTCTGTTCGTCCATGCATCTGTTCATCCGTGCGTCTGTTCGTCTGTGCGTCTGTTCGTCCATGCGTTTGTTCATTCGTGCGTCTGTTCGACCGTGCGTCTGTTCGTCCGTGCGTCTGTTTGTCCGTGCGTCTGTTCGTCCGTGCGTCTGTTCGTCTGCGCATCTGTTTGTCCGTGCGTCTGTTTGTCCGTGCGTCTGTTCGTCCTTGCGTCTGTTCGTCCATGCGTCTGTTCGTCCATGCTTCTGTTCATCCGTGCGTCTGTTCGACAGTGCGACTGTTCGTCCGTGCGGCTGTTCGTCCGTACGTCTGTTCGTCCTTGCGTGTGTTTGTCCTTGCGTCTGTTTATCCGTGCGTCTGTTCGTCCTTGCGTCTGTTCGTCCGTGCGTCTGTTCGTCCATACGTCTGTTCATCCGTGCGTCTATTCGTCCGTGCGTCTGTTCGTCCATGAGTTTGTTCGTTAGTGCGTCTGTTCGTTCGTGTGTCTGTTCGTTCGTGCGTCTATTCGCCTGTGCGTCTGCTTGTCCGTGCGTCTGTACGTCTGTGCGTCTGTTCGTCCGTGCGTCTGGTCGTCCGTGCGTCTGCTTTTCCGTGCGTTTGTTTGTCCATGCGTCTGTTCATCCAAACGTCTGTTTGTCCGTGCGTCTGTTCGTCCGTGCGTCTGTTCGTCCTTGCGCCTCTTCGTCCATGCGTCTGTTCGTCCGTGCGTCTGTTCGTCCATGTGTCTGTTTGTCAATGCATCTGTTCGTCCATGTGTTTTTTCGTCCCTTCATCTGTTCATCCGCGCGTCTGTTCGTCCGTGCGTCTGTTTGTCCGTGCGTCTGTTCGTCCGTGCGTCTGTTCGTCCGTGCGTCTGTTCATCCTAATGTCTGTTCGTCCGTGCGTCTATTCGTCCGTGCGTCTGCTTTTCAGTGCGTCTGTTCGTTTGTGCGTCTGTTCGTCCGTGCGTCTGTTCGTCCGTGCGTCTGTTCGTCCGTGCGTGTGTTTTTCCGTGCGTCTGTTCGTCCGTGCGTCTGTTCATCCGAACGTCTGTTCGTCCGTGCGTCTGTTCGTCCGTGCGTCTGTTCGTCCGTGCGTCTTTTCGTCCATGTTTCTGTTCGTCCGTGCGTCTATTCGTCCGTGCGTCTGTTCGTCCGTGCGTCTTTTTGTACGTGCGTCTGTTTGTCCTTCCGTCTGTTCGTCTATGCGTCTGTTTGTTCATGCGTTTGATGGTCCGTACATCTGTTTGTCCGAACACAACCGTTTTCGAAATTTTTTTTGATCATACCTTTAGGAAATAATTATAATAATGGCTAAATATTGAATATAAATACAAATTTGGTGAAATTATCCGTTTTTGAAACTTTTTTCGATCATACCTCGCTAAAATTACGAAAATAATGGCAAAAAAGGGGAACAAGATTGAAATATCGGTGAATTAATTCGTTTTTTAGTTTTTTTCGGTCATATCTTAATAAAATGACGAAAATTAGGTTCGTCCGTAAGTCTGATCATGAGAGCGATTGTTCCTTCATGCTTCAGTTCGTCCGTGCGTCTGTTCGTAAGTGTGTCTGTTCGTCAATGCGTCCGTTCGTCCATGATAATTTTTTCCGTGCGTCTGTTCTTCCGTGCGTCTGTTCGTCCGTGCGTCTATTCATCCGAGCGACTGTTCAACCGTGCGCCTGTTCGACCCTGCATCCGTTCTTCCGTGCGTCCGTTCGTATGTGCGTATGTACGTCCGTGCTATTTTCGTCCATGCGTCTGATCGTACGAGTGATTGTTCTTCCGTGCGACTTTTCGACCGTGCGTCTTTTCGTCCGTGCATCATTTCGTCCTTGCGTCTGTTCGTCCGGGGGTCTGATCGTTCATGCCAATATTCGTCCGTGCGTCTGTTCGTCCGTGCGTCTGTTCATCCATGCGTCTGTTCGTCCGTGCGTCTGTTCGTCCGAGCGTGTGTTCGTCCGTGCATCTGTTTGTCCGTGCGTCTGTTCGTCCGTGCGTCTGTTCGTCCGTGCGTCTGTTCGTCCATGCGTCTGTTCATCCGTATGTCTGTTCGTCCGTGCGTCTGTTCGTCCGTGCGTCTGTTCGTCCGTGCGACTTTTCGTCCGTGCGTCTGTTCGTCCGTGCGTCTTTTCTTCCGTGCATCTGTTCTTCCGTGCGTCTGTTTGCCTTTGCGTCTGTTCGTCCGTCTGTCTGTACGTCCGTGCGTCTGTTCGTCCGTGCGTCTGTTCGTCCGTGCGTCTGTTCGTCCATGCGTATGTTCATCCGTGCGTCTGTTCTTCCGTGCGTCTGTTCATCTTTATGTCTGTTCGTCCGTGCGTCTGTTCGTCCGTGCGTCTGTTCGTCCGTGCGTTTGTTCATCTATGCGTCTGTTCATCCTTTCTGTTCGTCTGTGCGTGTTTTTGTCCATGCGTCTGTTCGTCAAACAGATGAAGATCTGTTTGTCCGAACAGAACCGTTTTCAAAATTTTTTTCGGTCATTCCTTTAGAAAATAATAAAAATAAGGAAAAAATATTGGATTCAATATAAATTTAGTGAAATTGTCCGATTTAGAAATTTTTTCCGATCATACCTCGCTAAAATTACGAAAATAGGGGCGATTAAGAGAAACAAGATTGAAATATCGGTGAATTATTTCGTTTCATAGCTTTTTACGATCAAACCTTAAAAAAATGACGAATATAAGGTTCGACCGGGCGTCAGATCGTCCAAGCTATTTTTCTTTCATGATTCAGTTCGTACGTGCGTCTGTTCGTCCATGCGTTTGTTCATCCGTACATCTGTTTCTCCAAACAGAACCAATTTCGAACCTTATTTGATCATAGTTTGAGAAAATAACGAATATAATGGCGAAATAAGGGATAAAAATTGAAATTTCGGTGACAATATACATTTTTGAAACTTTTTTCTATCATACATCTCTAAAATGACGAAAAGTAAGGGATAAATAGATGATCAAGATTGAAATATCGGTGTATTCATTTTTTTTACCATATTTAGATCATACCTCGATAAAATGACGAAAATAAGGTTCGTCCGTGCGTCTGTTCGTCCGTAAGTCTGTTCGTTCTTGTGTCAGTTCGTCCGGGCGTCAGTTCACCGTGCGTCTGTTTGTCCGTGCGTATTTTTGTCTGTGCGTCTGTTCGTTCATGCGTCTATTCGTCCGTGCATCTGTTTGTACGTGCGACTATTCGTCCGTGCGTCTGTTCGTCCGTTTGTCTGTTCGTCCATACGTCAGTTGATCCGTATGTCTGTTCGTACTTGCGTCTGTTCGTCCGTGCGTCTGTTCGTCTGTGCGTCTGTTCGTCCATGCGACTTTTCTTCCGTACGTCTGTTCGTCCGTGCGTCTGTTCGTCTCTGCGTCTATTCGTCCGTGCGTCTGTACGTCCGTGCGTCTGTTCGTCCGTGAGTCTGTTCGTCCGTGCGTCTGTTCGTCCATGCGTATGTTCTTCCGTGCGTCTGTTCGTCCGTGCGTCTGTTCTTCCGTATGTTTGTTCATCCGTGCGTCTTTTTGTCTGTGCGTCTATTCGTTCATGCGTCTATTCGTCCGTGCATCTGTTTTCCGTGCGTCTGTTCGTCCGTGCGTCTGTTCGTCCGTTTGTCTGTTCGTCCATGCGTCTGTTCATCCGTATGTCTGTTCGTCCTTGCGTCTGTTCGTCCGTGCGTCTGTTCGTCTGTACGTCTGTTCGTCCGTGCGACTTTTCTTCCGTGCGTCTGTTCGTCCGTGCGACTGTTCACCTGTTAAGCTATTCGTCCGTGCGTCTGTACGTCCATGCATCTGTTCATCCGTGCGTCTGTTCGACTGTGCATCTGTTCGTCCATGCGTCTGTTCATCCGTGCTCTGTTCGACCGTGCGTCTGTTCTTCCGTGCGTCTGTTCGTCCGTGCGTCTGTTCTTCCGTATGTCTGTTCGTCCGTGCGTCTGTTCGTCCATGCATCTGCTCATCCGTGCGTCTTTTCGTCTGTGCGTCTGTTCGTCCATGCGTCTGTTCATTCGTGCGTCTGTTCGACCGTGCGTCTGTTCGTCCGTGCGTCTGTTTGTCCGTGCGTCTGTTCGTCCGTGCGTTTGTTCGTCTGCGCATCTGTTTGTCCGTGCGTCTGTTTGTCCGTGCGTCTGTTCGTCCTTGCGTCTGTTCGTCCATGCGTCTGTTCGTCCATGCGTCTGTTCATCCGTGCGTCTGTTTGACAGTGCGACTGTTCGTCCGTGCGGCTGTTCGTCCGTACGTCTGTTCGTCCGTGCGTGTGTTTGTCCTTGCGTCTGTTTATCCGTGCGTCTGTTCGTCCTTGCGTCTGTTCGTCCGTGCGTCTGTTCGTCCATACGTCTGTTCATCCGTGCGTCTATTCGTCCGTGCGTCTGTTCGTCCATGAGTTTGTTCGTTAGTGCGTCTGTTCGTTCGTGTGTCTGTTCGTTCGTGCGTCTATTCGCCTGTGCGTCTGCTTGTCCGTGCGTCTGTACGTCTGTGCGTCTGTTCGTCCGTGCGTCTGGTCGTCCGTGCGTCTGCTTTTCCGTGCGTTTGTTTGTCCATGCGTCTGTTCATCCAAACGTCTGTTTGTCCGTGCGTCTGTTCGTCCGTGCGTCTGTTCGTCCTTGCGCCTCTTCGTCCATGCGTCTGTTCGTCCGTGCGTCTGTTCGTCCATGTGTCTGTTTGTCAATGCGTCTGTTCGTCCATGTGTTTTTTCGTCCCTTCATCTGTTCATCCGTGCATCTGTTCGTCCGTGCGTCTGTTCGTCCGTGCGTCTGTTCGTCCGTGCGTCTGTTCGTCCGTGCGTCTGTTCATCCTAATGTCTGTTCGTCCGTGCGTCTATTCGTCCGTGCGTCTGCTTTTCAGTGCGTCTGTTCGTCTGTGCGTCTGTTCGTCCGTGCGTCTGTTCGTCCGTGCGTCTGTTCGTCCGTGCGTGTGTTTTTCCGTGTGTCTGTTCGTCCGTGCGTCTGTTCATCCGAACGTCTGTTCGTCCGTGCGTCTGTTCGTCCGTGCGTCTGTTCGTCCGTGCGTCTTTTCGTCCATGTTTCTGTTCGTCCGTGCGTCTATTCGTCCGTGCGTCTGTTCGTCCGTGCGTCTTTTTGTACGTGCGTCTGTTTGTCCTTCCGTCTGTTCGTCTATGCGTCTGTTTGTTCATGCGTTTGATGGTCCGTACATCTGTTTGTCCGAACACAACCGTTTTCGAAATTTTTTTTGATCATACCTTTAGGAAATAATTATAATAAGGGCTAAATATTGAATATAAATACAAATTTGGTGAAATTATCCGTTTTTGAAACTTTTTTCGATCATACCTCGCTAAAATTACGAAAATAATGGCAAAAAAGGGGAACAAGATTGAAATATCGGTGAATTAATTCGTTTTTTAGTTTTTTTCGGTCATATCTTAATAAAATGACGAAAATTAGGTTCGTCCGTAAGTCTGATCGTGCGAGCGATTGTTCCTTCATGCTTCAGTTCGTCCGTGCGTCTGTTCGTAAGTGTGTCTGTTCGTCAATGCGTCCGTTCGTCCATGATAATTTTTTCCGTGCGTCTGTTCTTCCGTGCGTCTGTTCGTCCGTGCGTCTATTCATCCGAGCGACTGTTCAACCGTGCGCCTGTTCGACCCTGCATCCGTTCTTCCGTGCGTCCGTTCGTATGTGCGTATGTACGTCCGTGCTATTTTCGTCCATGCGTCTGATCGTACGAGTGATTGTTCTTCCGTGCGACTTTTCGACCGTGCGTCTTTTCGTCCGTGCATCATTTCGTCCTTGCGTCTGTTCGTCCGGGGGTCTGATCGTTCATGCCAATATTCGTCCGTGCGTCTGTTCGTCCGTGCGTCTGTTCATCCATGCGTCTGTTTGTCCGTTCGTCTGTTCGTCCGTGCGTGTGTTCGTCCGTGCACCTGTTTGTCCGTGCGTCTGTTCGTCCGTGCGTCTGTTCGTCCGTGCGTCTGTTCGTCCATGCGTCTGTTCATCCGTATGTCTGTTCGTCCGTGCGTCTGTTCGTCCGTGCGTCTGTTCGTCCGTGCGACTGTTCGTCCGTGCGTCTGTTCGTCCGTGCGTCTTTTCTTCCGTGCATCTGTTCGTCCGTGCGTCTGTTTGCCTTTGCGTCTGTTCGTCCGTCTGTCTGTACGTCCGTGCGTCTGTTCGTCCGTGCGTCTGTTCGTCCGTGCGTCTGTTCGTCCATGCGTATGTTCATCCGTGCGTCTGTTCTTCCGTGCGTCTGTTCATCTTTATGTCTGTTCGTCCGTGCGTCTGTTCGTCCGTGCGTCTGTTCGTCCGTGCGTTTGTTCATCTATGCGTCTGTTCATCCTTTCTGTTCGTCTGTGCGTGTTTTTGTCCATGCGTCTGTTCGTCAAACAGATGAAGATCTGTTTGTCCGAACAGAACCGTTTTCAAAATTTTTTTCGGTCATTCCTTTAGAAAATAATAAAAATAAGGAAAAAATATTGGATTCAATATAAATTTAGTGAAATTGTCCGATTTAGAAATTTTTTCCGATCATACCTCGCTAAAATTACGAAAATAGGGGCGATTAAGAGAAACAAGATTGAAATATCGGTGAATTATTTCGTTTCATAGCTTTTTACGATCAAACCTTAAAAAAATGACGAATATAAGGTTCGACCGGGCGTCAGATCGTCCAAGCGATTTTTCTTTCATGATTCAGTTCGTATGTGCGTCTGTTCGTCCATGCGTTTGTTCATCCGTACATCTGTTTCTCCAAACAGAACCAATTTCGAACCTTTTTTGATCATAGTTTGAGAAAATAACGAATATAATGGCGAAATAAGGGATAAAAATTGAAATCTCGGTGACAATATACATTTTTGAAACTTTTTTCTATCATACATCTCTAAAATGACGAAAAGTAAGGGATAAATATATGATCAAGAATGAAATATCGGTGTATTCATTTTTTTTACCATATTTAGATCATACCTCGATAAAATGACGAAAATAAGGTTCGTCCGTAAGTCTGATCGTCCGTGCGTTTGTTCGTCCGTGCGTTTGTTCGTCCTTGCGTCTGTTCGTTCGTGTGACTGTTCTTCTGTGCGTCTGTTCGTCCATGCGTTTGTTCATCCGTACATCTGTTTCTCCAAACAGAACCAATTTCGAACCTTATTTGATCAAAGCTTGAGAAAATATCGAATATAAAGACAAAATAGTGGATAAAAATTGAAATTTCGGTGACAATATACATTTTCGAAACTTTTTTCAATCATACCACTCTAAAATGACGAAAAGTAAGGTATAAATAGATGAAGAAGATTGAAATATGGTTGAATTCATTGGTTTTTTACCTTTTTTAGATCATACCTCGATAGAGTGACGAAAATAAAGTTCGTCCGTGCGTCTGTTCGTCCATGCGTTTGTTCGTCCGTGCATCTGTTCGTTCGTGCGTCTGTTCGACCGAGCGTCTGTTAATCTGTGCGTCTCTTCGACAGTGCGACCGTTCTTCCATGCGTCTGTTCGTCCGAATGTCTGTTCGTCCGTTAGTCTGTCATCCGTTCGACTATTCGTCCGTGCGTCTGTTCGTTCATTCGTCTGTTCGTCCGAGCGTCTGTTCATCCGTGCGTCTGTTTGTCCGTGCGTGTGTTCGTCCGTGCGTCTGTTTTTCCGTGCGTCTGTAAGTCCGTGTGTCTGTTGTCCATGCGTCTGTTCGTCGTGCGTCTGTTCATCCGTGCGTATGTTCATCCGTTTGTCTGTTCGTCCGTGCGTCTTTTTGTCTGTGCGTCGGTTCGTCCGTGCGTCGGTTCGTCCATGCGTCTGTTCGTCCATGCGTGTGTTCGTCCGTGCATCTGTTTGTCCGTGCGTCTGTTCGTCCGTGCGTCTGTTCGTCCGTGCGTCTGTTCGTCCATGCGTCTGTTCATCCGTATGTCTGTTCGTCCGTGCGTCTGTTCGTCCGTGCGTCTGTTCGTCCGTGCGTCTGTTCGTCCGTGCGTCTGTTCGTCCGTGCGTCTTTTCTTCCGTGCGTCTGTTCGTCCTTGCGTCTGTTTGCCTGTACGTCTGTTCGTCCGTCTGTCTGTACGTCCGTGCGTCTGTTCGTCCGTGCGTCTGTTCGTCCGTGCGTCTGTTCGTCCGTGCGTCTGTTCGTCCATGCGTATGTTCATCCGTGCGTCTGTTCATCTTTATGTCTGTTCGTCCTTACGTCTGTTCGTCCGTGCGTCTGTTCGTCCGTGCGTTTGTTCATCTATGCGTCTGTTCATCCGTTCGTCTGTTCGTCTGTGCGTGTTTTTGTCCATGCGTCTGTTCGTCAAACAGATGTAGATCTGTTTGTCCGAACAGAACCGTTTTCAAAATTCTTTTCGGTCATACCTTTAGAAAATAACAAAAATAAGGAAAAAATATTGGATTAAATATAAATTTAGTGAAATTGTCCGATTTAGAAATTTTTTTCCGATCATACCTTGCTAAAATTACGAAAATAGGGGCGATTAAGAGAAACAAGATTGAAATATAGGTGAATTATTTCGTTTCATAGCTTTTTACGATCAAACCTTAAAAAAATGACGAATATAAGGTTCGACCGGGCGTCAGATCGTCCAAGCGATTTTTCTTTCATGATTCAGTTCGTATGTGCGTCTGTTAGTCCATGCGTTTTTTCATCCATACATCTGTTTCTCCAAACAGAACCAATTTCGAACCTTATTTGATCATAGTTTGAGAAAATAACGAATATAATGGCGAAATAGTGGATAAAAATTGAAATTTCGGTGACAATATACATTTCCGAAACTTTTTTCTATCATACATCTCTAAAATGACGAAAAGTAAGGGATAAATAGATGATCAAGATTGAAATATCGGTGTATTCATTTTTTTTACCATATTTAGATCATACCTCGATAAAATGACGAAAATAAGGTTCGTCCGTGCGTCTGTTCGTCCGTGCGTCTGTTCGTCAGTGCATCTGTTCGTTCGTGTGACAGTTCGTCCGAGCGTCAGTTCATCCGTGCGTCTGTTCGTCCGTGAGTCTGTTCGTCCGTGCGTCTTTTTGTCCGTGCGTCTGTTCGTCCGTGCGTCTGTTCGTCCGTGCGTCTGTTCGTCCGTGCGTCTGTTCGTCGGTGCGTCTCTTCATCCGTGCGTCTGTTTGTCCGTGCGTCTGTTTGTTTGTGCGTCTGTTCGTCCATGCGTCTGTTCGTCCGTGCATCTGTTTGTCCGTGCGTCTGTTCGTCCGTGCGTCTGTTCGTCCGTGTGTCTGTTCGTCCATGCGTCTGTTCATCCTTATGTCTGTTCGTCCGTGCGTCTGTTCGTCCGTGCGTCTGTTCGTCTGTGCTTCTGTTCGTCCGTTCGTCTTTTCTTCCGTGCGTCTGTTCGTCCGTGCGTCTGTTCGCCTATGCGTCTGTTCGTCCGTGCGTCTGTACGTCCGTGCGTCTGTTCGTCCGTGCGTCTTTTCGTCCGTGCGTCTGTTTGTCCATGCGTATGTTCATCCGTGCGTCTGTTCATCCGTATGTCTGTTCGTCCGTGCGTCTGTTCGTCAGTGCGTCTGTTCGTTTGTGCGTCTATTCATCCGTGCGACTGTTCGCCCGTGCGTCTGTTCATCCGTGCGTCTGTTCGTCTGTGCGTCTGTTCGTCCTTGCGTCTGTTCGTCCGTACATCTCTTTGTCCGAACAGAACCAATTTCGAACATTTTTTTTGATCATAGCTCGAGAAATTAACGAGCATAAGGGCGAAATGTTGGATAAAAATTGAAATTTTTGTGACATTATCCATTTTCGCAACTTTTTTCAATCATACCTCTCTAAAATGTCGAAATACAAGGAGGAAATAAATGAACATGAATGAAATATCGGTAAATTCATTCGTTTTTTACCTTTTTTAGATCATAACTCGATAAAATGACGAAAATAAAGTTCGTCCTTGAGTCTGTTCGTCCGTGCGTTTGTTCGTCCGTGCATCTGTTTGTTCGTGTGGTAGTTCGTCCGAGCGTCAGTTCATCCGTGCGTCTGTTTGTCCGTGAGTCTGTTCATCCGTGCGTCTGTTCATCCGTGCGTCTGTTTGTCCGTGCGTCTTTTTGTCTGTGCGTCTGTTCGTTCATGCGTCTATTCGTCCGTGCATCTGTTTGTCCGTGCGTCTGTTCGTCCGTGCGTCTGTTCGTCCGTTTGTCTATTCGTCCATGCGACTGTTCATCCGTATGTCTGTGCGTCCTTGCGTCTGTTCGTCCGTGCGTTTTTTCGTCTGTGCGTCTGTTCGTCCGTGCGACTTTTCTTCCGTGCGTCTGTTCGTCCGTGCGTCTGTTCGCCTGTGCGTCTGTTCGTCCGTGCGTCTGTACGTCCTTGCGTCTGTTCGTCCGTGAGTCTGTTCATCCGTGCGTCTGTTCGTCCATGCGTATGTTCTTCTGTGCGTCTGTTCGTCCGTGCGTCTGTTCTTCCGTATGTCTGTTCGTCCGTGCGTCTGTTCGTCCATGCATCTGTTAATCCGTGCGTCTGTTCGTCTGTGCGTCTGTTCGTCCATGCGTCTGTTCATCCGTGCGTCTGTTCGACCTTGCGTCTGTTCGTCCGTGCGTCTGTTTGTCCGTGCGTCTGTTCGTCCGTGCGTCTGTTCGTCCGCGCATCTGTTTGTCCGTGCGTCTGTTTGTCCGTGCGTCTGTTCGTCCTTGCGTCTGTTCGTCCATGCGTCTGTTCGTCAATGCGTCTGTTCATCCGTGCGTCTGTTCGACCGTGCGTCTGTTCGTCCTTCGTCTGTTCGTCCGTGCGTCTGTTCGTCCGTGCGTCTGTTCATCCGTGCGTCTGTTCGACCGTGCGTCTGTTCGTCCGTGCGTCTGTTTGTCCGTGCGTCTGTTCGTCCGTGCGTCTGTTCGTCCGCGCATCTGTTTGTCCGTGCGTCTGTTTGTCCGTGCGTCTGTTCGTCCTTGCGTCTGTTCGTCCATGTGTCTGTTCGTCAATGCGTCTGTTCATCCGTGCGTCTGTTCGACCGTGCGTCTGTTCGTCCTTCGTCTGTTCGTCCGTGCGTCTGTTCGTCCGTGCGTCTGTTTGTCCGTGCGTCTGTTCATCCGCGCATCTGTTTGTCCCTGCGTCTGTTTATTCGTGCGTCTGTTTGTCCTTGCGTCAGTTCGTCCGTGCGTCTGTTCGTCTGTGCGTCTATTCATCCCAGCGACTGTTCAACCGTGCGCCTGTTGGACCCTGCTTCCGTTCTTCCGTGCGTCAGTTCGTATGTGCGTATGTACGTCCGTGCTATTTTCGTCCATGCGTCTGATCATACGAGTGATTGTTCTTCCGTGCGTCTTTTCGACCGTGCGTCTTTTCGTCCGTGCATCATTTCGTCCTTGCGTCTGTTCGTCCGTGGGTCTGATCGTTCGTGCCATTATTCGTCCGTGCGTCTGTTCGTCCGTGCGTCTGTTCATCCATGCGTCTGTTCATCCGTTTTTCTGTTCGTCTGTTCGTGTTTTTGTCCAAGCGTCTGTTCGTCTGTTCATCTGTTTGCCCGAACAGAACCGTTTTCGAAATTGTTTTCGATCATACCTTTAGAAAATAATGAAAATAAGGGCAAAATATTGGATAAAATATAAATTTGGTGAAATTGTCCGTTTTCGAAATTTTTTTTCGATCATACCTCGCTGAAATTACGAGAATAGGGTCGATAAAGAGAAACATGATTGAAATATTGGTGAATTATTTCGTTTCTTAGCTTTTTTCGATCATACATCAATAAAATGACGAAAATAAGGTTCGACCGGGCGACTGATCGTCCGAACGATTGTTCCTTCATGCTTCAGTTCGTCCGTGCGTCTGTTCGTCCGTGCGACTACTCGTCTGTGCGTCTATTCGTCCATGCGTCTGTTCATCCTTACATCTATTTCTCCACACAGAACTAATTTCGAACATTTTCTTGATCATAGCTTGAGAAAATAACGAACATAAGGGCGAAATAGTAGATAAAAATTGAAATTTCAGTGACAATATACATTTTCGAAACCTTTTTCTATCATACCTCCCTAAAATGACGAAAAGTTAGGGGAAAATAGATGAACTAGATTGAAATATCGGTGAATTCATTCGTTTTTTACCATATTTAGATTTTACCTCAATAAAAGGACAAAAATAAGGTTCGTCCGTGCGTCTGTTCGTCCGTGAGTTTGTTCGTCCGTGCATCTGTTTGTCCGTGCGTCTGTACCCCCGTGCATCTGTTCGTTCATGCATATGTTCTTCCGAGCGTCTGTTCATCCGTGCGTCTGTTCGTCCGTGCGCTTGTTCGTCCGTGCGTCTGTTTGTCCGTGCGTCTGTACGTCCGTGCGTCTGTTTGTCCATGCGTCTGTTCGTCCGTGCGTCTGTTCGTCCGTGCGTCTGTTCGTCCATACATCTGATTGTCTGAACAGAACCAATGTCGAACATTTTCGATCATAGCTTGAGAAAATAACGAAAATAAGAGCGAAATAATGTTTAAAAAATGAAATTTCAGTGAAATTATCCATTTTCTAAACTTTTTTCGATCATACCTCTCTAATATGACAAAAAAAGGGGGAAATATATGAACAAGATTGAAATATCGTTGAATTCATTAGTTTGATACCTTTTTTAGACCAAACCTCGATAGGATGACGAAAATAAAGTTCGTCCTGCGTCTGTTCGTCTGTGCGTTTGTTCGTCCATGCATCTGTTCGTTCGTGTGGTAGTTCGTTCGAGTGTCAGTTCATCCGTGCGTCTGTTCGTCCGTGAGTCTGTTCGTCCGTGCGTCTGTTTGTCCGTGCGTCTGTTCGTTCGTGTGGTAGTTCGTTCGAGCGTCAGTTCATCCGTGCGTATGTTCGTCCGTGCATCTGTTCGTCCGTGCGTCTGTTCGTCCGTGCGTCTGTTCGTCCATGTTTCTGTTCGTCCGTGCGTCTATTCGTCCGTGCGTCTGTTCGTCCGTGCGTCTGTTTGTCCGTGCGACTGTTTGTCCGTGCATCTGTTTGTCCGTCCTTTTGTTCGTCTGTGCGTCTGTTTGTTCATGCGTCTGTTGGTCCGTACATCTGTATGTCCGAACACAACCGTTTTCGAAATTTTTTTTGATCATACCTTTAGGAAATAATGATCTTAAGGGCTAAATATTGAATATAAATACACATTTGGTGAAATTGTCCGTTTATGAAACTTTTTTTCGATCATACCTCGCTAAAATTACGGAAATAATGGCAAAAAAGGGGAACAAGATTGAAATATCGGTGAATTATTTCGTTTTTTAGTATTCTTCCGTCATACCTTAATAAAATGACGAAAATTAGGTTCGTCCGTAAGTCTGATCGTGCGAGCGATTGTTCCTTCATGATTCAGTTCGTCCGTGCGTCTGTTCAACCGTGTGTCTATTCATCCGAGCGACTGTTCAACCGTGTGCCTGTTCGACCCTGCTTCCGTTCTTCCGTGCGTCCGTTCGTTTGTGCGTATGTACGTCCGTGCTATTTTCGTCCATGCGTCTGATCATACGAGTGATTGTTCTTCCGTGCGTCTTTTCGACCGTGCGTCTTTTCGTCCGAGCATCATTTCGTCCTTGCGTCTGTTCGTCTGTGGGTCTGATCGTTCGTGCCAATATTCGTCCGTGCGTCTGTTCGTCCGTGCGTCTGTTCATCCATGCGTCTGTTCATCCGTTCGTTTGTTCGTCTGTGCGTGTTTTTTGTCCAAGCGTCTGTTCGTCTGTTCATCTGTTTGCCCGAACAGAACCGTTTTCGAAATTGTTTTCGATCATACCTTTAGAAAATAATGAAAATAAGGGCAAAATATTTGATAAAATATTTTGCCCTTATTTTATATATATTTGGTGAAATTGTCCGTTTTCGAAATTTTTTTTCGATCATACCTCGCTGAAATTACGAAAATAGGGTCGATAAAGAGAAACATGATTGAAATATCGGTGAATTATTTCGTTTCTTAGCTTTTTTCGATCATACCTTAATAAAATGACGAAAATAAGGTTCGACCGGGCGACTGATCGTCCGAGCGATTGTTCCTTCATGCTTCAGTTCGTACGTGCGTCTGTTCGTCCGTGCGACTACTCGTCTGTGCGTGTATTCGTCCATGCATCTGTTCATCCGTACATCTTTTTCTCCAGACAGAACTAATTTCGAACATTTTTTTGATCATAGCTTGAGAAAATAACGAACATAAGGGCGAAATAGTTGATAAAAATTGAAATTTCAGTGACAATATACATTTTCGAAACCTTTTTCTATCATACCTCCCTAAAATGACGAAAAGTTAGGGGAAAATAGATGAACTAGATTGAAATATCGGTGAATTCATTCGTTTTTTACCATATTTAGATCATACCTCAATAAAAGGACGAAAATAAGGTTCGTCCGTGCGTCTGTTCGTCCGTGAGTTTGTTCGTCCGAGCATCTGTTTGTCCGTGCGTCTGTACCCCCGTGCATCTGCTCGTTCATGCGTATGTTCGTCCGAGCGTCTGTTCATCCGTGCGTCTGTTCGTCCGTGCGTGTGTTCGTACGTGCGTCTGTTCATCCGTGCGTCTGTACGTCCGTGCGTCTGTTCGTCCGTGCGTCTGTTCGTCCGTGCGTCTGCTCGTCCATGCGTATGTTCATCCGTGCGTCTGTTCTTCCATGCGTCTTTTCATCCGTATGTCTGTTCGTCCGTGCGCCTGTTCGTCCGTGCGTCTGTTCATCCATGCGTCTGTTCATCCGTTCGTCTGTTCGTCTGTGCGTGTTTTTGTCCATGCGTCTGTTCGTCAAACAGATGAAGATCTGTTTGCCCGAACAGAACCGTTTTCGAAATTTTTTTCGGTCATACCTTTAGAAAATAATAAAAATAAGGGCAGAATATTGGATTAAATATAAATTTGGTGAAATTTTCCGATTTAGAAATTTTTTCCGATCATACCTCGCTAAAATTACGAAAATAGGGGCGATTAAGAGAAACAAGATTGAAATATCGGTGAATTATTTCGTTTCATAGCTTTTTACGATAAAACCTTAAAAAATGATGAATATAAGGTTCGACCGGGCGTCAGATCGTCAAAGCGATTTTTCTTTCATGATTCAGTTCGTCTGTGCGTCTGTTCGTCCATGCGTTTGTTCGTCCGTGCATCTGTTTTTTCGTGCGTCTGTTCGTCCGAGCGTCTGTTAATCTGTGCGTCTCTTCGACAGTGCGACCGTTCTTCCGTGCGTCTGTTCGTCCGAATGTCTGTTCGTCCGTTAGTCTGTCATCCGTTCGACTATTCGTCCGTGCGTCTGTTCGTTCATGCGTCTGTTCGTCCGAGCGTCTGTTCATCCGTGCGTCTGTTTGTCTGTGCTTCGGTTCGTCCGTGCGTCTGTTCGTCCGTCTGTCTGTTCGTCCGTGCGTGTGTTCGTCCGTGCATCTGTTTGACCGTGCGTCTGTTCGTCCGTGCGTCTGTTCGTCCGTGCGTCTGTTCGTCCATGCGTCTGTTCATCCGTATGTCTGTTCGTCCATGCGTCTGTTCGTCCGTGCGTCTGTTCGTCTGTGCGTCTGTTCGTCCGTGCGTCTTTTCTTCCTTGCGTCTGATCGTCCGTGCGTCTGTTTGCCTGTGCGTATGTTCGTCCGTGCGTCTGTACGTCCGTGCGTCTGTTCGTCCGTGCGTCTGTTCGTCCGTGCGTCTGTTCGTCCATTCGTATGTTCATCCGTGCGTCTGTTCTTCCGTGCGTCTGTTCATCCGTATGTCTGTTCGTCCGTGCGTCTGTTCGTCCGTGCGTCTGTTCGTCCGTGCGTCTGTTCGTCCTTGCGTCTGTTCATCCGTATGTCTGTTCGTCCGTGCGTCTGTTCGTCCGTGCGTCTGTTCGCCCGTGCGTCTGTTCATCCGTATGTCTGTTTGTCCGTGCGTCTATTCGTCCGTGCGTCTGCTTTTCAGTGCGTCTGTTCGTCCGTGCGTCTGTTCGTCCGTGCGTCTGTTCGTCCGTGCGTCTGTTCGTCCGTGCGTTTGATTTTCCATGCGTCTGTTTGTCCGTGCGTCTGTTCATCCGAACGTCTGTTCGTCCGTGCGTCTGTTCTTCCATGTTTCTGTTCGTCCGTGCGTCTATTCGTCCGTGCGTCTGTTCGTCCGTGTGTCTGTTTGTCCGTCTTTCTGTTCGTCTGTGCGTCTGTTTGTTCATGCGTTTGTTGGTCCGTACATCTGTTTGTCCGAACACAACCGTTTTCGAAATTTTTTTTGATCATACCTTTAGGAAATAATTATAATAAGGGCTAAATATTGAATATAAATACAAATTTGGTGAAATTGTCCGTTTTTGAAACTTTTTTTCGATCATACCTCGCTAAAATTACGAAAATAATGGCAAAAAAGGGGAACAAGATTGAAATATCAGTGAATTAATTCGTTTTTTAGTTTTTTCTTCGGTCATACCTTAATAAAATGACGAAAATTAGGTTCGTCCGTAAGTCTGATCGTGCGAGCGATTGTTCCTTCATGCTTCAGTTCGTCCGTGCGTCTGTTCGTATGTGTTTCTGTTCGTCAATGCGTCCGTTCGTCCATGATAATTTTTTCCGTGCGTCTGTTCTTCCGTGCGTCTGTTCGTCCGTGCGTCTATTCATCCGAGCGACTGTTCAACCGTGCGCCTGTTCGACCCTGCTTCCGTTCTTCCGTGCGTCCGTTCGTATGTGCGTATGTACGTCCGTGCTATTTTCGTCCATGCGTCTGATCATACGAGTGATTGTTCTTCCGTGCGTCTTTTCGACCGTGCGTCTTTTCGTCCGAGCATCATTTCGTCCTTGCGTCTGTTCGTCCGTGGGTCTGATCGTTCGTGCCAATATTCGTCCGTGCGTCTGTTCGTCCGTGCGTCTGTTCATCCATGCGTCTGTTCATCCGTTTTTCTGTTCGTCTGTGCGTGTTTTTGTCCAAGCGTCTGTTCGTCTGCTCATCTGTTTGCCCGAACAGAACCGTTTTCGAAATTGTTTTCGATCATACCTTTAGAAAATAATGAAAATAAGGGCAAAATATTGGATAAAATATAAATTTGGTGAAATTGTCCGTTTTCGAAATTTTTTTTCGATCATACCTCGCTGAAATTACGAAAATAGGGTCAATAAAGAGAAACATGATTGAAATATCGGTGAATTATTTCGTTTCTTAGCTTTTTTCGATCATACCTTAATAAAATGACGAAAATAAGGTTCGACCGGGTGACTGATCGTCCGAGCGATTGTTCCTTCATGCTTCAGTTTGTCCGTGCGTCTGTTCGTCCGTGCGACGACTCGTCTGTGCGTCTATTCGTCCATGCGTCTGTTCATCCGTACATCTATTTCTCCACACAGAACTAATTTCGAACATTTTTTTGATCATTGCTTGAGAAAATAACGAACATAAGGGCGAAATAGTAGATAAAAAATTGAAATTTCAGTGACAATATACATTTTCGAAACCTTTTTCTATCATACCTCCCTAAAATGACGAAAAGTTAGGGGAAAATAGATGAACTAGATTGAAATATCGGTGAATTCATTCGTTTTTTACCATATTTAGATCATACCTCAAAAAAAGGACGAAAATAAGGTTCGTCCGTGCGTCTGTTCGTCCGTGAGTTTGTTCGTCCGTGCATCTGTTTGTCCTCGCGTCTGTACCCCCGTGCATCTGTTCGTTCATGCGTATTTCGTCCAAGCGTCTGTTCATCCGTGCGTCTGTTCGTCCGTGCGTGTGTTCGTCAGTGCGTATGTTCGTCCGTGCATTTTTTCGTCCGTGTGTCTGTTCGTCCGTACATCTGTTTCTCCAAACAGAACCAATTTCGAACCTTATTTGATCAAAGCTTGAGAAAATAACGAATATAAAGACGAAATAGTGGATAAAAATTGAAATTTCGGTGACAATATACATTTTCGAAACTTTTTTCAATCATACCACTCTAAAATGACGAAAAGTAAGGGATAAATAGAGGAACAAGATTGAAATATCGTTGAATTCATTGGTTTTTTACCTTTTTTAGATCATACCTCGATAGCCTGACGAAAATAAAGTTCGTCCGTGCGTCTGTTCGTCCATGCGTTTGTTCGTCCGTGCATCTGTTCGTTCGGGCGTCTGTTCGTCCGAGCGTCTGTTCAACCGTGCGTCTGTTTGTCCGTGCGTCTGTACCCCCGTGCATCTGTTCGTTCATGCGTATTTCGTCCGAGCGTCTGTTCATCCGTGCGTCTGTTCGTCCGTGCGTGTGTTCGTACGTGCGTCTGTTCATCCGTGCGTCTGTACGTCCGTGCGTCTGTTCGTCCGTGCGTCTGTTCGTCCGTGCGTCTGTTCGTCCATGCGTATGTTCATCCGTGCGTCTGTTCTTCCATGCGTCTTTTCATCCGTATGTCTGTTCGTCCGTGCGTCTGTTCGTCCGTGCGTCTGTTCATCCATGCGTCTGTTCATCCGTTCGTCTGTTCGTCTGTGCGTGTTTTTGTCCATGCGTCTTTTCGTCAAGCAGATGAAGATCTATTTGCCCGAACAGAACCGTTTTCGAAATTTTTTTCGGTCAAACCTTTAGAAAATAATAAAAATAAGTGCAGAATATTGGATTAAATATAAATTTGGTGAAATGTTCCGATTTAGAAATTTTTTCCGATCATACTCCGCTAAAATTACGAAAATAGGGGCGATTAAGAGAAACAAGATTGAAATATCGGTGAATTATTTCGTTTCATAGCTTTTTACGATAAAACCTTAAAAAATGATGAATATAAGGTTCGACCGGGCGTCAGATCGTCAAAGCGATTTTTTCTTTCATGATTCAGTTCGTCTGTGCGTCTGTTCGTCCATGCGTTTGTTCGTCCGTGCATCTGTTCGTTCGTGCGTCTGTTCGTCCGAGCGTCTGTTAATCTGTGCGTCTCTTCGACAGTGCGACCGTTCTTCCGTGCGTCTGTTCGTCCGAATGTCTGTTCGTCCGTTAGTCTGTCATCCGTTCGACTATTCGTCCGTGCGTCTGTTCGTTCATGCGTCTGTTCGTCCGAGCGTCTGTTCATCCTTGCGTCTGTTTGTCTGTGCGTCGGTTCGTCCGTGCGTCTGTTCGTCCGTGCGTCTGTTCGTCCGTGCGTGTGTTCGTCCGTGCATCTGTTTGACCGTGCGTCTGTTCGTCCGTGCGTCTGTTCGTCCGTGCGTCTGTTCGTCCATGCGTCTGTTCATCCGTATGTCTGTTCGTCCGTGCGTCTGTTCGTCCGTGCGTCTGTTCGTCTGTGCGTCTGTTCGTCCGTGCGTCTTTTCTTCCTTGCGTCTGATCGTCCGTGCGTCTGTTTGCCTGTGCGTATGTTCGTCCGTGCGTCTGTACGTCCGTGCGTCTGTTCGTCCGTGCGTCTGTTCGTCCGTGCGTCTGTTCGTCCATTCGTATGTTCATCCGTGCGTCTGTTCTTCCGTGCGTCTGTTCATCCGTATGTCTGTTCGTCCGTGCGTCTGTTCGTCCGTGCGTCTGTTCGTCCGTGCGTCTGTTCGTCCTTGCGTCTGTTCATCCGTATGTCTGTTCGTCCGTGCGTCTGTTCGTCCGTGCGTCTGTTTGTCCGTGCGTCTGTTCGCCCGTGCGTCTGTTCATCCGTATGTCTGTTTGTCCGTGCGTCTATTCGTCCGTGCGTCTGCTTTTCAGTGCGTCTGTTCGTCCGTGCGTCTGTTCGTCCGTGCGTCTGTTCGTCCGTGCGTCTGTTCGTCCGTGCGTCTGTTCTTCCATGTTTCTGTTCGTCCGTGCGTCTATTCGTCCGTGCGTCTGTTCGTCCGTGTGTCTGTTTGTCCGTCTTTCTGTTCGTCTGTGCGTCTGTTTGTTCATGCGTTTGTTGGTCCGTACATCTGTTTGTCCGAACACAACCGTTTTCGAAATTTTTTTTGATCATACCTTTAGGAAATAATTATAATAAGGGCTAAATATTGAATATAAATACAAATTTGGTGAAATAATCCGTTTTTGAAACTTTTTTTCGATCATACCTCGCTAAAATTACGAAAATAATGGCAAAAAAGGGGAACAAGATTGAAATATCAGTGAATTAATTCGTTTTTTAGTTTTTTCTTCGGTCATACCTTAATAAAATGACGAAAATTAGGTTCGTCCGTAAGTCTGATCGTGCGAGCGATTGTTCCTTCATGCTTCAGTTCGTCCGTGCGTCTGTTCGTATGTGTTTCTGTTCGTCAATGCGTCCGTTCGTCCATGATAATTTTTTCCGTGCGTCTGTTCTTCCGTGCGTCTGTTCGTCCGTGCGTCTATTCATCCGAGCGACTGTTCAACCGTGCGCCTGTTCGACCCTGCTTCCGTTCTTCCGTGCGTCCGTTCGTATGTGCGTATGTACGTCCGTGCTATTTTCGTCCATGCGTCTGATCATACGAGTGATTGTTCTTCCGTGCGTCTTTTCGACCGTGCGTCTTTTCGTCCGAGCATCATTTCGTCCTTGCGTCTGTTCGTCCGTGGGTCTGATCGTTCGTGCTTATATTCGTCCGTGCGTCTGTTCGTCCGTGCGTCTGTTCATCCATGCGTCTGTTCATCCGTTTTTCTGTTCGTCTGTGCGTGTTTTTGTCCAAGCGTCTGTTCGTCTGCTCATCTGTTTGCCCGAACAGAACCGTTTTCGAAATTGTTTTCGATCATACCTTTAGAAAATAATGAAAATAAGGGCAAAATATTGGATAAAATATAAATTTGGTGAAATTGTCCGTTTTCGAAATTTTTTTTCGATCATACCTCGCTGAAATTACGAAAATAGGGTCAATAAAGAGAAACATGATTGAAATATCGGTGAATTATTTCGTTTCTTAGCTTTTTTCGATCATACCTTAATAAAATGACGAAAATAAGGTTCGACCGGGTGACTGATCGTCCGAGCGATTGTTCCTTCATGCTTCAGTTTGTCCGTGCGTCTGTTCGTCCGTGCGACGACTCGTCTGTGCGTCTATTCGTCCATGCGTCTGTTCATCCGTACATCTATTTCTCCACACAGAACTAATTTCGAACATTTTTTTGATCATAGCTTGAGAAAATAACGAATATAAAGACGAAATAGTGGATAAAAATTGAAATTTCGGTGACAATATACATTTTCGAAACTTTTTTCAATCATACCACTCTAAAATGACGAAAAGTAAGGGATAAATAGAGGAACAAGATTGAAATATCGTTGAATTCATTGGTTTTTTACCTTTTTTAGATCATACCTCGATAGCCTGACGAAAATAAAGTTCGTCCGTGCGTCTGTTCGTCCATGCGTTTGTTCGTCCGTGCATCTGTTCGTTCGGGCGTCTGTTCGTCCGAGCGTCTGTTCAACCGTGCGTCTGTTCTTCCGTGCGTCTGTTCGTCCGTGCGTCTGTTCTTCCGTATGTCTGTTCGTCCGTGCGTCTGTTCGTCCATGCATCTGTTCATCCGTGCATCTGTTCGTCTGTGCGTCCTTTCGTCTATGCGTCTGTTCATCCGTGCGTCTGTTCGACCGTGCGTCTGTTCGTCCGTGCGTCTGTTTGTCCGTGCGTCTGTTCGTCTGTGCGTCTGTTCATCCGTGCGACTGTTCGCACGTGCGTCTGTTCGTCCGTGCGTCTGTTCGTCCGTACATCTGTTTGTCCGAACAGAACCAATTTCGAACATTTTTTTTATCATAGCTCGAGAAATTAACGAGCATAAGGGCGAAATGTTGGATAAAAATTGAAATTTTGGTGACATTATCCATTTTCGCAACTTTTTTCAATCATACCTCTCTAAAATGTTAAAATACAAGGCGGAAATAAATGAACAAGAATGAAATATCGGTGAGTTCATTCGTTTTTTACCATTTTTAGATCATAACTCGATAAAATGACGAAAATAAAATTCGTCCTTGCGTCTGTTCGTCCGTGCGTTTGTTCATCCATGCGTCTGTTCGTCCGTGAGTCTGTTCGTACGTGCGTATCTTTGGCCGTGCATCTGTTCGTCCGTGCGTCTGTTCGTCCGTGCGTCTGTTCGTCCGTGCGTCTGTTCGTCCGTGCGTCTGTTCGTTCGTGCGTCTGTTCGTCCGTTAGTCTGTTCGTCCATGCGTCTGTTCATCCGTATGTCTGTTCGTCCTTGCGTCTGTTCGTCCGTGCGTCTGTTCGTCTGTGCGTCTGTTCGTCCGTGCGACTTTTCTTCCGTACGTCTGTTCGTCCGTGCGTCTGTTCGTCCGTGCGTCTGTTCGTCCGTGCGTCTATTCGTCCGTGCGTCTGTTCGTCCGTGAGTCTGTTCGTCCGTGCTTCTGTTCGTCCATGCATCTGTTCATCCGTATGTCAGTTCGTTCTTGTGTCTGTTCGTCTGTGCGTCAGTTCATCCGTGCGTCTGTTCGTCCGTGAGTCTGTTCATCCGTGCGTGTTTTTGTCCGTGCGTCTGTTAGTCCGTTCGTCTGTTCGTCCGTGCGTCTGTTCGTCCGTGCGTCTGTTTGTCCGTGCGTCTTTTTGTCGGTGCGTCTGTTCGTTCATGCGTCTATTCGTCCATGCATCTGTTTGTCCGTGCATCTGTTCGTCCGTGCGTCTGTTCGTCCGTTTGTCTGTTCGTCCATACGTCTGTTCATCCGTATTTCTGTTCGTCCTTGCGTCTGTTCGTCCGTGCGTCTGTTCACCTGTGCGTCTATTCGTCCGTGCGTCTGTACGTCCGTGCGTCTGTTCGTCCGTGAGTCTGTTCGTCCGTGCTTCTGTTCGTCCATGCATCTGTTCATCCGTGCGTCTGTTCGTCTGTGCGTCTGTTCGTCCATGCGTCTGTTCATCCGTGCGCCTGTTCGACCGTGCGTCTGTTCTTCCGTGCGTCTGTTCGTCCGTGCGTCTGTTCTTCCGTATGACTGTTCGTCCGTGCGTCTGATCGTCCATGCGTATGTTCATCCGTGCGTCTGTTCTTCCGTGCGTGTGTTCATCCGTATGTCTGTTCGTCCATGCGTCTGTTCGTAAGTGCGTCTGTTCGTCTGTGCGTCTGTTCGTCCGTGCGACATTTCTTCCGTGCGTCTGTTCGTCCGTGCATCTGTACGTCCATGCATCTGTTCATCCGTGCGTCTGTTCGTCTGTGCGTCTGTTCGTCCATGCGTCTGTTCATCCGTGCGTCTGTTCGACCGTGCGTCTGTTCATCCGTGCGTCTGTTCGTCCGTGCGTCTGTTTGGCCGTGCGTCTGTTCGTCCGTGCGTCTGTTCGTCTGCGCATCTGTTAGTCCGTGCGTCTGTTTGTCCGTGCGTCTGTTCGTCCTTGCGTCTGTTCGTCCATGCGTCTGTTCGTCCATGCGTCTGTTCATCCGTGCGTCTGTTCGACAGTGCGACTGTTCGTCCGTGCGGCTGTTCGTCCGTACGTCTGTTCGTCCGTGCGTCTGTTTGTCCGTGTGTCTGTTCGTCCGCGCATCTGTTTGTCCTTGCGTCTGTTTATCCGTGCGTCTGTTCGTCCTTGCGTCTGTTCGTCCGTGCGTCTGTTCGTCCATACGTCTGTTCATTCGTGCGTCTATTCGTCCGTGCGTCTGTTCGTCCATGAGTTTGTTCGTTAGTGCGTCTGTTCTTCCGTGTGTCTGTTCGTCCGTGCGCCTGTTCGCCTGTGAGTCTGTTTTTCCGTGCGTCTGTACGTCTGTGCGTCTGTTCGTCCGTGCGTCTGTTCGTCCGTGCGTCTGCTTTTCCATGCGTTTGTTTGTCCGTGCGTCTGTTCATCCGAACGTCTAATTGTCCGTGCGTCTGTTCGTCCGTGCGTCTGTTCGTCCGTGCGTCTCTTCGTCCATGCGTAGGTTCGTCCGTGCGTCTGTTCGTCCATGTGTCTGTTTGTCAATGCGTCTGTTCGTCCATGTGTTTTTTTGTCCCTTCATCTGTTCATCCGTGCGTCTGTTCCTCCGTGCGTCTGCTTGTCCGTGCGTCTGTTCGTCCGTGCGTCTGTTCGTCCGTGCGTCTGTTCATCCGTATGTCTGTTCGTCCGTGCGTCTATTCGTCCGTGCGTCTGCTTTTCAGTGCGTCTGTTCGTCTGTGCGTCTGTTCGTCCGTGCGTCTGTTCGTCCATGCTTCTGTTCGTCCGTGCGTGTGTTTTTCCGTGCGTCTGTTTATCCGTGCGTCTGTTCATCCGAACGTCTGTTCGTCCGTGCGTCTGTTCGTCCGTGCGTCTGCTCGTCCGTGCATCTGTTCGTCCATGTTTCTGTTCGTCCGTGCGTCTATTCGTCCGTGCGTCTGTTCGTCCGTGCGTCTGTTTGTCCGTGCGTCTGTTTGTCCGTCCGTCTGTTCGTCTATGCGTCTGTTTGTTCATGCGTTTGTTGGTCCGTACATCTGTTTGTCCGAACACAATCGTTTTCGAAATTTTTTTTGATCATACCTTTAGGAAATAATTATAATAAGGGCTAAATATTGAATATGAATACAAATTTGGTGAAATTGTCCGTTTTTGAAACTTTTTTTCGATCATACCTCGCTAAAATTACGAAAATAATAGCAAAAAAGGGGAACAAGATTGAAATATCGATGAATTAATTCGTTTTTTAGTTTTTTTCGGTCATACCTTAAAAAAATGACGAAAATTAGGTTCGTCCGTAAGTCTGATCGTGCGAGCGATTGTTCCTTCATGCTTCAGTTCGTCCGTGCGTCTGTTCGTAAGTTTGTCTGTTCGTCCGTGCGTCTGTTCACCTGTGCGTCTATTCGTCCGTGCGTCTGTACGTCCATGCATCTGTTCATCCGTGCGTCTGTTCGTCAGTGCGTCTGTTCGTCCATGCGTCTGTTCATCCGTGCTCTGTTAGACCGTGCGTCTGTTCTTCCGTGCGTCTGTTCATCCGTGCGTCTGTTCTTCCGTATGTTTGTTCGTCCGTGCGTCTGTTCGTCCATGCATCTGTTCATCCGTTCGTCTGTTCGGCTGTGCGTCTGTTCGTCCATGCGTCTGTTCATCCGTGCGTCTGTTCGACCGTGCGTCTGTTCGTCCGTGCGTCTGTTCGTCCGTGCGTCTGTTCGTCCGTGCGTCTGTTCGTCGATGCGTATGTTCATCCGTGCGTCAGAACTAATTTCGAACATTTTTTTGATCATAGCTTGAGAAAATAACGAGCATAAGGGTGAAATAGTAGATAAAAATTGAAATTTCAGTGACAATATACATTTTCGAAACCTTTTTCTATCATACCACCCTAAAATGACGAAAAGTTAGGGGAAAATAGATGAACTAGATTGAAATATCGGTGAATTCATTCCTTTTTTACCATATTTAGATCATACCTCAATAAAAGGACGAAAATAAGGTTCGTCCGTGCGTCTGTTCGTCCGAATGTCTGTTCGTCCGTGCGTCTGTTCGTCCGTGCGTCTGTTCGTCCGTGCGTCTGTTCGTCCGTGCGTCTGTTCATCCATGCGTCTGTTCATCCGTTCGTCTGTTCGTCTGTGCGTGTTTTTGTCCATGCATCTGTTCGTCAAACAGATGAAGATCTGTTTGTCCGAACAGAACCGTTTTCGAAATTTTTTTCGGCCATACCTTTAGAATATAATAAAAATAAGGGCAAAATATTGGATTAAATATAAATTTGGTGAAATTGTCCGATTTAGAAATTTTTTTCCGATCATACCTCGCTAAAATTACGAAAATAGGGGCGATTAAGAGAAACAAGATTGAAATATCCGTGAATTATTTCGTTTCATAGCTTTTAACGATCAACCCTTAAAAAAATGACGAATATAAGGTTCGACCGGGCGTCAGATCGTCCAAGCGATTTTTCTTTCATGATTCAGTTCGTATGTGCGTCTGTTCGTCCATGCGTTTTTTCATCCGTACATCTGTATCTCAAAACAGAACCAATTTCGAACCTTATTTGATCATAGTTTGAGAAAATAACGAATATAATGGCGAAATAGTGGATAAAAATTGAAATTTCGTGTGCCAATATACATTTTCGAAACTTTTTTCTATCATACTTCTCTAAAATGACGAAAAGTAAGGGATAAATAGATGATCAAGATTGAAATATCGGTGTATTCATTTTTTTTACCATATTTAGATCATACCTCGATAAAATGACGAAAATAAGGTTCGTCCGTAAGTCTGATCGTCCGTGCGTTTGTTCGTCCGTGCGTTTGTTCGTCCTTGCGTCTGTTCGTTCGTGTGACTGTTCTTCTGTGCGTCTGTTCGTCCATGCGTTTGTTCATCCGTACATCTGTTTCTCCAAACAGAACCAATTTCGAACCTTATTTGATCAAAGCTTGAGAAAATAACGAACATAAGGGCGAAATAGTAGATAAAAATTGAAATTTCAGTGACAATATACATTTTCGAAACCTTTTTCTATCATACCTCCCTAAAATGACGAAAAGTTAGGGGAAAATAGATGAACTAGATTGAAATATCGTTGAATTCATTGGTTTTTTACCTTTTTTAGATCATACCTCGATAGAGTGACGAAAATAAAGTTCGTCCGTGCGTCTGTTCGTCCATGCGTTTGTTCGTCCGTGCATCTGTTCGTTCGTGCGTCTGTTCGTCCGAGCGTCTGTTAATCTGTGCGTCTCTTCGACAGTGCGACCGTTCTTCCATGCGTCTGTTCGTCCGAATGTCTGTTCGTCCGTTAGTCTGTCATCCGTTCGACTATTCGTCCGTGCGTCTGTTCGTTCATGCGTCTGTTCGTCCGAGCGTCTGTTCATCCGTGCGTCTGTTTGTCCGTGCGTGTGTTCGTCCGTGCGTCTGTTTTTCCGTGCGTCTGTAAGTCCGTGTGTCTGTTGTCCATGCGTCTGTTCGTCCGTGCGTCTGTTCATCCGTGCGTATGTTCATCCGTTTGTCTGTACGTCCGTGCGTCTGTTTGTCTGTGCGTCGGTTCGTCCGTGCGTCGGTTCGTCCATGCGTCTGTTCGTCCATGCGTGTGTTCGTCCGTGCATCTGTTTGTCCGTGCGTCTGTTCGTCCGTGCGTCTGTTCGTCCGTGCGTCTGTTCGTCCATGCGTCTGTTCATCCGTATGTCTGTTCGTCCGTGCGTCTGTTCGTCCGTGCGTCTGTTCGTCCGTGCGTCTGTTCGTCCGTGCGTCTGTTCGTCCGTGCGTCTTTTCTTCCGTGCGTCTGTTCGTCCTTGCGTCTATTTGCCTGTGCGTCTGTTCGTCCGTCTGTCTGTACGTCCGTGCGTCTGTTCGTCCGTGCGTCTGTTCGTCCGTGCGTCTGTTCGTCCGTGCGTCTGTTCGTCGATGCGTATGTTCATCCGTGCGTCTGTTCTTCCGTGCGTCTGTTCATCTTTATGTCTGTTCGTCCTTACGTCTGTTCGTCCGTGCGTCTGTTCGTCCGTGCGTTTGTTCATCTATGCGTCTGTTCATCCGTTCGTCTGTTCGTCTGTGCGTGTTTTTGTCCATGCGTCTGTTCGTCAAACAGATGTAGATCTGTTTGTCCGAACAGAACCGTTTTCAAAATTTTTTTCGGTCATACCTTTAGAAAATAATAAAAATAAGGAAAAAATATTGGATTAAATATAAATTTAGTGAAATTGTCCGATTTAGAAATTTTTTTCCGATCATACCTTGCTAAAATTACGAAAACAGGGGCGATTAAGAGAAACAAGATTGAAATATCGGTGAATTATTTCGTTTCATAGCTTTTTACGATCAAACCTTAAAAAAATGACGAATATAAGGTTCGACCGGGCGTCAGATCGTCCAAGCGATTTTTCTTTCATGATTCAGTTCGTATGTGCGTCTGTTCGTCCATGCGTTTGTTCATCCGTACATCTGTTTCTCCAAACAGAACCAATTTCGAACCTTATTTGATCATAGTTTGAGAAAATAACGAAAATAATGGCGAAATAACGGATAAAAATTGAAATTTCGGTGACAATATACATTTTCAAAACTTTTTTCAATCAAACATCTCTAAAATGACGAAAAGTAAGGGATAAATAGATGATCAAGATTGAAATATCGGTGTATTCATTTTTTTACCATATTTAGATCATACCTCGATAACATGACGAAAATAAGGTTCGTCCGTGCGTCTGTTTGTCCGTGCGTCTGTACGTCCGTGTGTCTGTTGTCCATGCGTCTGTTCGTCCGTGCGTCTGTTCATCCGTGCGTCTGTTCATCCGTGCGTCTGTTCGTCCGTGCGTCTGTTTGTCTGTGCGTTGGTTCGTCCGTGCGTCTGTTCGTCCGTGCGTCTGTTCGTCCGTGCGTGTGTTCGTCCGTGCGTCTGTTTGTCCGTGAGTCTGTTTGTCCGTGCGTCTGTTTGTCCATGCGTACGTTCGTCCGTGCGTCTGTTCATCCATGCGTCAGTTCATCCGTGCGTCTGTTCGTCCGTGCGTCTGTTCGTCCGTGCGTCTGTTCGTCCGTGCGTCTGTTCGTCCGTGCGTCTGTTCACCCGTGCGTCTGTTCGTCCGTGCGTCTGTTTGTCTGTGCGTTGGTTCGTCCGTGCGTCTGTTCGTCCGTGCGTCTGTTCGTCCGTGCGTGCGTTCGTCCGTGCGTCTGTTTGTCCGTGAGTCTGTTTGTCCGTGCGTCTGTTTGTCCATGCGTACGTTCGTCCGTGCGTCTGTTCATCCATGCGTCAGTTCATCCGTGCGTCTGTTCGTCCGTGCGTCTGTTCGTCCGTGCGTCTGTTCGTCCGTGCGTCTGTTCGTCCGTGCGTCTGTTCACCCATGCGTCTGTTCATCCGTTCGTCTGTTCGTCTGTGCGTGTTTTTGTCCATGCGTCTGTTCGTCAAACAGATGAAGTTCTGTTTGTCCGAACAGAACCGTTTTCGAAATTTTTTTCGGTCATACCTTTAGAAAATAATAAAAATAAGGGCAAAATATTGGATTTAATATAAATTTTGTGAAGTTGTCCGATTTTAAAATTTTTTTCCGATCATACCTCGCTAAAATTACGAAAATAGGGGCGATTAAGAGAAACAAGATTGAAATATCGGTGTATTATTTCGTTTCATAGCTTTTTACGATAAAACCTTAAAAAATGATGAATATAAGGTTCGACCGGGCGTCAGATCGTCAAAGCGATTTTTCTTTCATGATTCAGTTCGTCCGTGCGTCTGTTCGTCCATGCCTTTGTTCGTCCGTGCATCTGTTCGTTCGTGCGTCTGTTTGTCCGAGCATCTGTTAATCTGTGCGTCTCTTCGACAGTGCGACCGTTCTTCTGTGCGTCTGTTCGTCCGAATGTCTTTTCGTCCGTTAGTCTGTCATCCGTTCGACTATTCGTCCGTGCGTCTGTTCGTTCATGCGTCTATTCGTCCGAGCGTCTGTTCATCCGTGCGTCTGTTTGTCTGTGCGTCGGTTCGTCCGTGCGTCTGTTCGTCCGTGCGTCTGTTCGTCCGTGCGTGTGTTCGTCCGTGCATCTGTTTGACCGTGCGTCTGTTCGTCCGTGCGTCTGTTCGTCCGTGCGTCTGTTCGTCCATGCGTCTGTTCATCCGTATGTCTGTTCGTCCGTGTGTCTGTTCGTCCGTGCGTCAGTTCGTCTGTGCGTCTGTTCGTCCGTGCGTCTTTTCTTCCGTGCGTCTGTTCGTCCGTGCGTCTTTTTGCCTGTGCGTCTGTTCGTCCGTGCGTCTGTTCGTCCGTGCGTCTGTTCGTCCATGCGTCTGTTCGTCCGTACATCTGATTGTCTGAACAGAACCAATGTCGAACATTTTCGATCATAACTTGAGAAAAATAACGAAAATAAGAGCGAAATAATGTTTAAAAAATGAAATTTCAGTGAAATTATCCATTTTCGAAACTTTTTTCGATCATACCTCTCTAATATGACGAAAATAAAGGGTGAAATAGATGAACAAGATTGAAATATTGTTAAATTCATTTGTTATTTTACCTTTTTTAGATCATACCTCGATAGAATGACGAAAATAAGGTTCGTCCGTGCGTATGTTTGTCTGTGCACCTGTTCGTCCGTGCATCTGTTCGTCCATGCGTTTGTTCATCCGTACATCTGTTTCTCCAAACAGAACCAAGTTCGAACCTTATTTGATCAAAGCTTGAGAAAATAACGAATATAAAGACGAAATAGTGGATAAAAATTGAAATTTCGGTGACAATATACATTTTCGAAACTTTTTTCAATCATACCACTCTAAAATGACGAAAAGTAAGGGATAAATAGATGAACAAGATTGAAATATCGTTGAATTCATTGGTTTTTTACCTTTTTTAGATCATACCTCGATAGCATGACGAAAATAAAGTTCGTCCGTGCGTCTGTTCGTCCATGCGTTTGTTCGTTCATGCATCTGTTCGTTCGTGCGTTTCTTCGTCCGAGCGTCTGTTAATCTGTGCGTCTCTTCGAAAGTGCGACCGTTGTTCCGTGCGTCTGCTCGTCCGAATGTCTGTTCGTCCGTTAGTCTTTCATCCGTTCGACTATTCGTCCGTGCGTCTGTTGGTTCATGCGTCTGTTAGTCCGAGCGTCTGTTCGTCCGTGCGTCTGTTCATCCATGCGTCTGTTCATCCGTTCGTCTGTTCGTCTGTGCGTGTTTTTGTCCATGCGTCTGTTCGTCAAACAGATGAAGATCTGTTTGTCCGAACAGAACCGTTTTCGAAATTTTTTTCGGTCATACCTTTAGAAAATAATAAAAATAAGGGCAAAATATTGGATTAAATATAAATTTTGTGAAATTGTCCGATTTAGAAATTTTTTTCCGATCATACCTCGCTAAAATTACGAAAATAGGGGCGCTTAAGAGAAACAAGATTGAAATATCGGTGAATTATTTCGTTTCATAGCTTTTTACGATCAAACCTTAAATAAATGACGAATATAAGGTTCGACCGGGCGTCAGATCGTCCAACCGATATTTCTTTCATGATTCAGTTCGTATGTGCGTCTGTTCGTCCATGCGTTTGTTCATCCGTACATCTGTTTCTCCAAACAGAACCAATTTCGAACCTTATTTGATCATAGTTTGAGAAAATAACGAAAATAATGGCGAAATAACGGATAAAAATTGAAATTTCGGTGACAATATACATTTTCGAAACTTTTTTCAATCATACATCTCTATAATGACGAAAAGTAAGGGATAAATAGATGATCAAGATTGAAATATCGGTGTATTCATTTTTTTCCCATATTTAGATCATACCTCGATAACATGACGAAAATAAGGTTCGTCCGTGCGTCTGTTTGTCCGTGCGTCTGTACGTCCGTGTATCTGTTGTCCATGCGTCTGTTCGTCCGTGCGTCTGTTCATCCGTGCGTCAGTTCATCCGTGCGTCTGTTCGTCCGTGCGTCTGTTTGTCTGTGCGTTGGTTCGTCCGTGCGTCTGTTCATCCGTGCGTCTGTTCGTCCGTGCGTGTGTTCGTCCGTGCGTCTGTTTGTCCGTGAGTCTGTTTGTCCGTGCGTCTGTTTGTCCATGCGTCTGTTCGTCCGTGCGTCTGTTCATCCATGCGTCAGTTCATCCGTGCGTCTGTTCGTCCGTGCGTCTGTTCGTCCGTGCGTCTGTTCGTCCGTGCGTCTGTTCGTCCGTGCGTCTGTTCACCCATGCGTCTGTTCATCCGTTCGTCTGTTCGTCTGTGCGTGTTTTTGTCCATGCGTCTGTTCGTCAAACAGATGAAGTTCTGTTTGTCCGAACAGAACCGTTTTCGAAATTTTTTTCGGTCATACCTTTAGAAAATAATAAAAATAAGGGCAAAATATTGGATTTAATATAAATTTGGTGAAGTTGTCCGATTTTAAAATTTTTTTCCGATCATACCTCGCTAAAATTACGAAAATAGGGGCGATTAAGAGAAACAAGATTGAAATATCGGTGAATTATTTCGTTTCATAGCTTTTTACGATAAAACCTTAAAAAATGATGAATATAAGGTTCGACCGGGCGTCAGATCGTCAAAGCGATTTTTCTTTCATGATTCAGTTCGTTCGTTCGTCTGTTCGTCCATGCCTTTGTTCGTCTGTGCATCTGTTCGTTCGTGCGTCTGTTCGTCCGAGCGTCTGTTAATCTGTGCGTCTCTTCGACAGTGCGACCGTTCTTCTGTGCGTCTGTTCGTCCGAATGTCTTTTCGTCCGTTAGTCTGTCATCCGTTCGACTATTCGTCCGTGCGTCTGTTCGTTCATGCGTCTGTTCGTCTGAGCGTCTGTTCATCCGTGCGTATGTTTGTCTGTGCGTCGGTTCGTCCGTGCGTCTGTTCGTCCGTGCGTCTGTTCGTCCGTGCGTGTGTTCGTCCGTGCATCTGTTTGACCGTGCGTCTTTTCGTCCGTGCGTCTGTTCGTCCGTGCGTCTGTTCGTCCATGCGTCTGTTCATCCGTATGTCTGTTCGTCCGTGCGACTGTTCGTCCGTGCGTCTGTTCGTCTGTGCGTCTGTTCGTCCGTGCGTCATTTCTTCCGTGCGTCTGTTCGTCCGTGCGTCTTTTTGCCTGTGCGTCTGTTCGTCCGTGCGTCTGTTCGTCCGTGCGTCTGTTCGTCCATGCGTCTGTTCGTCCGTGCGTCTGTTCGTCCATGCGAATGTTCATCCGTGCGTCTGTTCTTCCGTGCGTCTGTTCATCCGTATGTCTGTTCGTCCGTGCGTCTGTTCGTCCGTGCGTTTGTTCGTCCGTGCGTCTGTTCATCCATGCGTCTGTTCATCCCTTCGTCTGTTCGTCTGTGCGTGTTTTTGTCCATGCGTCTGTTCGTCAAACAGATGAAGATCTGTTTGTCCGAACAGAACCGTATTCGAAATTTTTTTCGGTCATACCTTTAGAAAATAATAAAAATAAGGGCAAAATATTGGATTAAATATAAATTTGGTGAAATTGTCCGATTTAGAAATTTTTTTCCGATCATACCTCGCTAAAATTACGAAAATAGGGGCGATTAAGAGAAACAAGATTGAAATATCGGTGAATTATTTCGTTTCATAGCTTTTTACGATCAAACCTTAAAAAAATGACGAATATAAGGTTCGACCGGGCGTCAGATCGTCCAAGCGATTTTTCTTTCATGATTCAGTTCGTATGTGCGTCTGTTCGTCCATGCGTTTGTTCATCCGTACATCTGTTTCTCCAAACAGAACCAATTTCGAACCTTTTTTGATCATAGTTTGAGAAAATAACGAATATAATGGCGAAATAGTGGATAAAAATTGAAATTTCGGTGACAATATACATTTTCGAAATTTTTTTGCAATCATACATCTCTAAAATGACGAAAAGTAAGGGATAAATAGATGATCAAGATTGAAATATCGGTGTATTCAATTTTTTTACCATATTTAGATCATACCTCGATAAAATGACGAAAATAAGGTTCGTCCGTGCGTCTGTTCGTCCGTAAGTCTGTTCGTTCTTGTGTCAGTTCGTCCGGGCGTCAGTTCACCGTGCGTCTGTTTGTCCGTGCGTATTTTTGTCTGTGCGTCTGTTCGTTCATGCGTCTATTCGTCCGTGCATCTGTTTGTACGTGCGACTATTCGTCCGTGCGTCTGTTCGTCCGTTTGTCTGTTCGTCCATACGTCAGTTGATCCGTATGTCTGTTCGTACTTGCGTCTGTTCGTCCGTGCGTCTGTTCGTCTGTGCGTCTGTTCGTCCATGCGACTTTTCTTCCGTACGTCTGTTCGTCCGTGCGTCTGTTCGTCTCTGCGTCTATTCGTCCGTGCGTCTGTACGTCCGTGCGTCTGTTCGTCCGTGAGTCTGTTCGTCCGTGCGTCTGTTCGTCCATGCGTATGTTCTTCCGTGCGTCTGTTCGTCCGTGCGTCTGTTCTTCCGTATGTTTGTTCATCCGTGCGTCTGTTCGTCTGTGCGTCTGTTCGACCGTGCGTCTGTTTGTCCGTGCATCTGTTTGTCCGTGCGTCTGTTCGTCCGCGCATCTGTTTGTCCGCGCATCTGTTTGTCCGTGCGTCTGTTTGTCCGTGCGTCTGTTCGTCCTTGCGTCTGTTCGTCCATGCGTCTGTTCGTCCATGCCTCTTTTCATCCGTGCGTCTGTTCGACCGTGCGACTGTTCGTCCGTGCGTCTGTTCGTCCGTGCGTCTGTTTGTCCGTGCGTCTGTTCGTCCGCGCATCTGTTTGTCCTTGCGTCTGTTTATCCGTGCGTCTGTTCGTCCTTGCGTCTGTTCGTCCGTGCGTCTGTTCGTCCATGCGTCTGTTCATCCGTGCGTCTATTCGTCCGTGCGTCTGTTCGTCCATGCAATAGTTCGTTAGTGCGTCTGTTCGTCCGTGTGTCTGTTCGTCCGTGCGTCTGTTCGCCTGTGCGTCTGTTTGTCCGTGCGTCTGTACGTCTGTGCGTCTGTTCGTCCGTGCGTCTGTTCGTCCGTGCGTCTGCTTTTCCGTGCGTGTGTTTGTCCGTGCGTTTGTTCATCCGAACGTCTGTTTGTCCGTGCGTCTGTTCGTCCGTGCGTCTGTTTGTCCGTGCGTCTCTTCATCCATGCGTCTGTTCGTCCGTGCGTCTGTTCTTTCATGTGTCTGTTTGTCAATGCGTCTGTTCGTCCATGTGTTTTTTTGTCCCTTCGTCTGTTCGTCCGTGCGTCTGTTCGTCCATGCGTCTGTTTGTCCGTGCGTCTGTTCGTCCGTGCGTCTGTTCGTCCGTGCGTCTGTTCATCCGTATGTCTGTTCGTCCGTGCGTCTATTCGTCCGTGCGTCTGCTTTTCAGAGCGTCTGTTCGTCTGTGCGTCTGTTCGTCCGTGCGTCTGTTCGTCCGTGCGTCTGATCCTCCGTGCGTCTTTTTTTCCGTGCGTCTGTTTGTCCGTGCGACTGTTCATCCGAACGTCTGTTCGTCCGTGCGTCTGTTCGTCCGTGCGTCTGTTCGTCCATGTTTCTGTTCGTCCGTGCGTCTATTCGTCCGTGCGTCTGTTCGTCCGTGCGTCTGTTTGTCCGTGCGACTGTTTGTCCGAGCGTCAGTTCATCCGTGCGTCTGTTCGTACGTGCGTCTGTTCGTCCGTGCGTCTGTTCATCCGTGCGTCTGTTCATCCGTGCGTCTGTTTGTCCGTGCGTCTGTTTGTCTGTGCGTCTGTTCGTCCATGCGTCTGTTCGTCCGTGCATCTGTTTGTCCGTGCGTCTGTTCGTCCGTGCGTCTGTTCGTCCGTGCGTCTGTTCGTCCATGCGTCTCTTCATCCGTATGTCTGTTCGTCCGTGCGTCTGTTCGTCCGTGCGTCTGTTCGTCTGTGCGTCTGTTCGTCCGTGCGTCTTTTCTTCCGTGCGTCTGTTCGTCCGTGCGTCTGTTCGCCTGTGCGTCTGTTCGTCCGTGCGTCTGTACGTCCATGCGTCTGTTCGTCCGTGCGTCTGTTCGTCCGTGCGTCTGTTCGTCCATGCGTATGCTCATCCTTCGCGTCTGTTCATCCATGCGTCTGTTCATCCGTATGTCTGTTCGTCCGTGCGTCTGTTCGTCAGTTCGTCTGTTCGTCTGTGCGTCTGTTCGTCCGTGCGTCTGTTCGTCTGTGCGTCTGTTTATCCGTGCGACTGTTCGCCCGTGCGTCTGTTCGTCCGTGCGTCTGTTCGTATGTGCGTCTTTTGTCCATGCGTCTGTTCGTCCGTACATCTGTTTGTCCGAACAAAACCAATTTCGAACATTTTTTTTGATCATAGCTCGGGAAATTAACGAACATAAGTGCGAAATGTTGGATAAAAATTGAAATTTTGGTGACATTATCCATTTTCGCAACTTTTTTCAATCATACCTCTCTAAAATGTCGAAATACAAGGAGGAAATAAATGAACAAGAATGAAATATCGGTGAATTAATTCGTTTTTTACCTTTTTTAGATCATAACTCGATATAATGACGAAAATAAAGTTCGTCCTTGCGTCTGTTCGTCCTCGCGTTTGTTCGTCCGTGCATCTGTTCGTTCGTGTGGTAGTTCGTCCGAGCGTCAGTTCATCCGTGCGTCTGTTCGTCCGTGAGTCTCTTCGTCCGTGCGTATTTTTGTCCGTGCATCTGTTCGTCCGTGCGTCTGTTCGTCCATGCGTCTGTTCGTCCGTGCGTCTGTTCTTCCGTGCGTCTGTTTGTCCGTGCGTATTTTTGTCTGTGCGTCTGTTCGTTCATGCGTCTATTCGTCCGTGCATCTGTTTGTCCGTGCGACTATTCGTACGTGCGTCTGTTCGTCCGTTTGTCTGTTCGTCCATGCGTCAGTTGATCCGTAAGTCTGTTCGTACTTGCGTCTGTTCGTCCGTGCGTCTGTTCGTCTGTGCGTCTGTTCGTCCATGCGACTTTTCTTCCGTGCGTCTGTTCGTCCGTGCGTCTGTTCGTCTGTGAGTCTGTTCGTCCGTGCGTCTGTTCGTCCATGCGTATGGTCTTCCGTGCGTCTGTTCGTCCGTGCGTCTGTTCTTCCGTATGTCTGTTCGTCCGTGCGTCTGTTCGTCCATGCATCTGTTCATCCGTGCGTCTGTTCGTCTGTGCGTCTGTTCGACCGTGCGTCTGTTTGTCCGTGCATCTCTTTTTCCGTGCGTCTGTTCGTCCGCGCATCTGTTTGTCCGCGCATCTGTTTGTCCGTGCGTCTGTTTGTCCGTGCGTCTGTTCGTCCTTGCGTCTGTTTGTCCATGCGTCTGTTCGTCCATGCGTCTTTTCATCCGTCATCTGTTCGACCGTGCGTCTTTTCATCCGTCATCTGTTCGACCGTGCGACTGTTCGTCCGTGCGTCTGTTCGTTAGTGCGTCTGTTCGTCCGTGTGTCTGTTCGTCCGTAAGTCTGTTCGCCTGTGCGTCTGTTTGTCCGTGCGTCTGTACGTCTGTGCGTCTGTTCGTCCGTGCGTCTGTTCGTCCGTGCGTCTGCTTTTCCGTGCGTCTGTTTGTCCGTGCGTTTGTTCATCCGAACGTCTGTTTGTCCGTGCGTCTGTTCGTCCGTGCGTCTGTTTGTCCGTGCGTCTCTTCATCAATGCGTCTGTTCGTCTGTGCGTCTGTTCGTCCATGTGTCTGTTTGTCAATGCGTCTGTTCGTCCATGTGTTTTTTTGTCCCTTCGTCTGTTCGTCCGTGCGTCTGTTCGTCCGTGCGTCTGTTCGTCCATGCGTCTGTTCATCCGTGCGTCTATTCGTCCGTGCGTCTGTTCGTCCATGCGTTAGTTCGTTAGTGCGTCTGTTCGTCCGTGTGTCTGTTCGTCCGTAAGTCTGTTCCCCTGTGCGTCTGTTTGTCCGTGCGTCTGTACGTCTGTGCGTCTGTTCGTCCGTGCGTCTGTTCGTCCGTGCGTCTGCTTTTCCGTGCGTCTGTTTGTCCGTGCGTTTGTTCATCCGAACGTCTGTTTGACCGTGCGTCTGTTCGTCCGTGCGTCTGTTTGTCCGTGCATCTCTTCATCAATGCGTCTGTTCGTCCGTGCGTCTGTTCGTCCATGTGTCTGTTTGTCAATGCGTCTGTTCGTCCATGTGTTTTTTTGTCCCTTCGTCTTTTCGTCCGTGCGTCTGTTCGTCCATGCGTCTGTTCATCCGTATGTCTGTTCGTCCGTGCGTCTGCTTTTCAGAGCGTCTGTTCGTCTGTGCGTCTGTTCGTCCGTGCGTCTGTTCGTCCGTGCGTCTGATCGTCCGTGCGTCTGTTTTTCCGTGCGTCCGTTTGTCCGTGCGACTGTTCATCCGAACGTCTGTTTGTCCGTGCGTCTGTTCGTCCGTGCGTCTGTTCGTCCGTGCGTCTGTTCATCCGTATGTCTGTTCGTCCATGCGTCTATTCGTCCGTGCGTCTGCTTTTCAGAGCGTCTATTCGTCTGTGCGTCTTTTCGTCCGTGCGTCTGTTCGTCCGTGCGTCTGATCGTCCGTGCGTCTGTTTTTCCGTGCGTCTGTTTGTCCGTGCGACTGTTCATCCGAACGTCTGTTCGTCCGTGCGTCTGTTCGTCCGTGCGTCTGTTCGTCCATGTTTCTGTTCGTCCGTGCGTCTATTCGTCCGTGCGTCTGTTCGTCCGTGCGTCTGTTTGTCCGTGCGACTGTTTGTCCGTGCGTCTGTTTGTCCGTCCGTCTGTTCGTCTGTGCGTCTGTTTGTTCATGCGTTTGTTGGTCCGTACATCTGTTTGCCCGAACACAACCGTTTTCGAAATTTTTTTTGATCATACCTTTAGGAAATAATTATAATAAGGGCTAAATATTGAATATAAATACAAATTTGGTGAAATTGTCCGTTTTTGAAACTTTTTTTCGATCATACCTCGCTAAAATTACGAAAATAATGGCAAAAAAGGGGAACAAGATTGAAATATCGGTGATTTAATTCGTTTTTTAGTTTTCTTCGGTCATACCTTAATAAAATGACGAAATTAAGGTTCGTCCGTAAGTCTGATCGTGCGAGCGATTGTTCCTTCATGCTTCAGTTCGTCCGGGCGTCTGTTCGTAAGTGTGTCTGTTCGTCAATGCGTCCGTTCGTCCATGATAATTTTTTCCGTGCGTCTGTTCTTCCGTGCGTCTGTTCGTCCGTGCGTGTATTCATCCGAGCGACTGTTCAACCCTGCGCCTCTTCGACTCTGCTTCCGTTCTTCCGTGCGTCCGTTCGTATGTGCGTATGTACGTCCGTGCTATTTTCGTCCATGCGTCTGATCATACGAGTGATTGTTCTTCCGTGCGTCATTTCGACCGTGCGTCTTTTCGTCCGTGCATTATTTCGTCCTTGCGTCTGTTCGTCCGTGGGTCTGATCGTTCGTGCCAATATTCGTCCGTGCGTCTGTTCGTCCGTGCGTCTGTTCATCCATGCGTCTGTTCATCCGTTTTTCTGTTCGTCTGTGCGTGTTTTTGTCCAAGCGTCTGTTCGTCTGCTCATCTGTTTGCACGAACAGAACCATTTTCGAAATTGTTTTCGATCATACCTTTAGAAAATAATGAAAATAAGGGCAAAATATTGGATAAAATATAAATTTGGTGAAATTGTCCGTTTTCGAAATTTTTTTTCGATCATACCTCGCTGAAATTACGAAAATAGGGTCAATAAAGTGAAACATGATTGAAATATCGGTGAATTATTTCGTTTCTTAGCTTTTTTCGATCATACCTCAATAAAATGACGAAAATAACGTTCGACCGGGCGACTGATCGTCCGAGCGATTGTTCCTTCATGCTTCAGCTCGTCCGTGCGTCTGTTCGTCCGTGCGACTACTCGTCTGTGCGTCTATTCGTCCATGCGTCTGTTCTTCCGTACATCTATTTCTCCACATAGAACTAATTTCGAACATTTTTTTGATCATAGCTTGAGAAAATAACGAACATAAGGGCGAAATAGTAGATAAAAATTGAAATTCCAGTGACAATATACATTTTCGAAACCTTTTTCTATCATACCTCCCTAAAATGACGAAAAGTTAGGGGAAAATAGATGAACTAGATTGAAATATCGGTGAATTCATTCGTTTTTTACCATATTTAGATCATACCTCAGTAAAAGGACGAAAATAAGGTTCGTCCGTGCGTCTGTTCGTCCGTGAGTTTGTTCGTCCGTGCATATGTTTGTCCGTGCGTCTGTACCCCCGTGCATCTGTTCGTTCATGCGTATTTCGTCCGAGCTTCTGTTCATCCGTGCGTCTGTTCGTCCGTGCGTGTGTTCGTCCGTGCGTCTGTTCGTCCGTGCGTCTGTTCGTCCGTGCGTCTGTTCGTCCGTACATCTGATTGTCTGAACAGAACCGATGTTGAACATTTTCGATCGTAGCTTAAGAAAATAATGAAAATAAGAGCGAAATAATGTTTAAAAAATGAAATTTCAGTGAAATTATCCATTTTCGAAACTTTTTTCGATCATACCTCTCTAATATGACGAAAAAAAGGGTGAAATAGATGAACAAGATTGAAATATTGTTGAATTCATTCGTTTTTTACCATATTTAGATCATACCTCGATAGAATGACGAAAATAAGGTTCGTCCGTGCGTCTGTTTGTCTGTGCGCCTGTTCGTCCGTGCGTCTGTTCGTCCATGCGTTTGTTCATCCGTACATCTGTTTATCCAATCAGAACCAATTTCGAACCTTATTTGATCAAAGCTTGAGAAAATAATTAATATAAAGACGAAATAGTGGATAAAAATTGAAATTTCGGTGACAATATACATTTTCGAAACTTTTTTCAATCATACCACTCTAAAATGACGAAAAGTAAGGGATAAATAGATGAACAAGATTGAAATATCGTTGAATTCATTGGTTTCTTACCTTTTTTAGATCATACCTCGATAGCATGACGAAAATAAAGTTCGTCCGTGCGTCTGCTCGTCCATGCGTTTGTTCGTCCGTGCATCTGTTCGTTCGTGCGTCTGTTCGTCCGAGCGTCTGTCAATCTGTGCGTCTCTTCGACAGTGCGACCGTTTTTCCGTGCGTCTGTTCGTCCGAATGTCTGTTCGTCCGTTAGTCTGTCATCCGTTCGACTATTCGTCCGTGCGTCTGTTCGTTCATGCGTCTGTTCGTCCGAGCGTCTGTTCATCCGTGCGTCCGTTTGTCCGTGCGTGTGTTCGTCCGTGCGTCTGTTTGTCCGTGCGTCTGTACGTCCGTGTGTCTGTTGTCCATGCGTCAGTTCGTCCGTGCGTCTGTTCAACCGTGCGTCTGTTCTTCCGTGCGTCTGTTCGCCCTGCGTCTGTTCTTCCGTATGTCTGTTCGTAAGTGCGTCTGTTCGTCCATGCATCTGTTCATCCGTGCATCTGTTCGTCTGTGCGTCAGTTCGTCCATGCGTCTGTTCATCCGTGCGTCTGTTCGACCGTGCGTCGGTGCGTCCGTGCGTCTGTTTGTCCGTGCGTCTGTTCGTCCATGCGTCTGTTCGTCCGCGCTTCTGTTTGTCCGTGCGTCTGTTTGTCCGTGCGTCTGTTCGTCCTTGCGTCTGTTCGTCCATGCGTCTGTTCGTCCATGCGTCTGTTCATCCGTGCGTCTGTTCGACCGTGCGACTGTTCCTCCGTGCGTCTGTTTGTCCGTGCGTCTGTTCGTCCGCGCATCTGTTTGTCCTTGCGTCTGTTTATCCGTGCGTCTGTTCGTCCTTGCGTCTGTTCGTCCGTGCGTCTGTTCGTCCATGCGTCTGTTCATCCGTGCGTCTATTCGTCCGTGCGTCTGTTCATCCATGCGTCTGTTCATCCGTTCGTCTGTTCGTCTGTGCGTGTTTTTGCCTATGCGTCTGTTCGTCAAACAGATGAAGATCTGTTTGTCAGAATAAAACCGTTTTCGAAATTTTTTTCGGTCATACCTTTAGAAAATAATTAAAATAAGGGCAAAATATTGGATTTAATATAAATTTGGTGAAATTGTCCGATTTAGAAATTTTTTTCCGATCATACCTCTCTAAAATTACGAAAATAGGGGCGATTAAGAGAAACAAGATTGAAATATCTGTGAATTATTTCGTTTCATAGCTTTTTACGATAAAACCTTAAAAAATGATGAATGTAAGGTTCGACCGGGCGTCAGATCGTCAAAGGGATTTTTCTTTCATGATTCAGTTCGTCCGTTCGTCTGTTCGTCCATGCGTTTGTTCGTCCGTGTATCTGTTCGTTCGTGCGTCTGTTCGTCCAAGCATCTGTTAATCTGTGCGTCTCTTCGACAGTGCGACCGTTCTTCCGTGCGTCTGTTCGTCCGAATGTCTGTTCGTCCGTTAGTCTGTCATCCGTTCGACTATTCGTCCGTGCGTCTGTTCGTTCATGCGTCTGTTCGTCCGAGCGTCTGTTCATCCGTGCGTCTGTTTGTCCGTGCGTGTGTTCGTCCGTGCGTCTGTTTGTCCGTGCGTCTGTACGTCCGTGTGTCTGTTGTCCATGCGTCTGTTCGTCCGTGCGTCTGTTCATCCGTGCGTATGTTCATCCGTGCGTCTGTTCGTCCGTGCGTCTGTTTGTCTGTGCGTCGGTTCGTCCGTACGTCTGTTCGTCCGTGCGTCTGTTGGTCCGTGCGTTTGTTCGTCCGTGCATCTGTTTGTCCGTGCGTTTGTTCGTCCGTGCGTCTGTTCGTCCGTGCGTCTGTTCGTCCATGCGTCTGTTCATCCGTATGTCTGTTCGTCCGTGCGTCTGTTCGTCCGTGCGTCTGTTCGTCTGTGCGTCTGTTCGTCCGTGCGTCTTTTCTTCCGTGCGTCTGTTCGTCCTTAGCGTCTGTCTGCCTGTGCGTCTGTTCGTCCGTGCCTCTGTACGTCCGAGCGTCTGTTCGTCCGTGCGTCTGTTCGTCCGTGCGTCTGTTCGTCCATGCGTATGTTCATCCGTGCGTCTGTTCTTCCGTGCGTCTGTTCATCCGTATGTCTGTTCGTCCGTGCGTCTGTTTTTCCGTGCGTCTGTTCGTCCGTGCGTCTGTTCATCCATGCGCCTGTTCATCCGTTCGTCTGTTCGTCTGTGCGTGTTTTTGTCCATGCGTCTGTTTGTCAAACAGATGAACATCTTTTTGTCCGTACAGAACCGTTTTCGAAATTTTTTTCGGTCATACCTTTAGAAAATAATAATAATAAGGGCAAAATATTGGATTAAATATATATTTGGTGAAATTGTCCGATTTAGAAATTTTTTTCCGATCATACCTCGCTAAAATTACGAAAATAAGGACGATTAAGAGAAACAAGATTGAAATATCGGTGAATTATTTCGTTTCATAGCTTTTTACGATCAAACCTTAAAAAAATGACGAATATAAGGTTCGACCGGGCGTCAGATCGTCCAAGCGATTTTTCTTTTTTGATTCAGTTCGTATGTGCCCCTGTTCGTCCATGCGTTTGTTCATCCGTACATCTGTTTCTCCAAACAGAACCAATTTTGAACCTTATTTGATCATAGTTTGAGAAAATAACGAATATAATGGCGAAATATTGGATAAAAATTGAAATTTCGGTGACAATATAAATTTTCGAAACTTTTTTCAATCATATATCTCTAAAATAACGAAAAGTAAGGGATAAATAGATGATCAAGATTGAAATATCGGTGTATTCATATTTTTACCATATTTAGATCATACCTCGATAAAATGACGAAAATAAGGTTCGTCCGTGCGTCTGTTCGTCCGTGCGTCTGTTCGTCCGTGCATCTGTTCGTTCGTGTGACAGTTCGTCCGAGCGTCAGTTCATCCGTGCGTCTGTTCGTCCGTGAGTCTGTTCGTCCGTGCGTCTGTTTGTCCGTACGTCTGTTCGTCCGTGCGTCTGTTCGTCCGTGCGTCTGTTCGTCCGTGCGTCTGTTCGTCCATGAGTTTGCTCGTTAGTGCGTCTGTTCGTCCGTGTGTCTGTTCGTCCGTGCGTCTGTTCGTCCGTGCGTCTGTTCGTCCGTGCGTCTGCTTTTCCGTGCGTTTGTTTGTCCGTGCGTCTGTTCATCCGAACGTCTGTTTGTCCGTGCGTCTGTTCGTCCGTGCGTCTGTTCGTCCGTGCGTCTCTTCGTCCATGCGTCTGTTCGTCCGTGCGTCTGTTCGTCCATGTGTCTGTTTGTCAATGCGTCTGTTCGTCCATGTGTTTTTTTGTCCCTTCATCTGTTCATCGGTGCGTCTTTTCGTCCGTGCGTCTGTTTGTCCGTGCGTCTGTTCATCCGTGCGTCTGTTCGTCCGTGCGTCTGTTCATCCGTATGTCTGTTCGTCCGTGCGTCTATTCGTCCGTGCGTCTGCTTTTCAGTGCGTCTGTTCGTCTGTGCGTCTGTTCGTCCGTGCGTCTGTTCGTCCGTGCGTCTGTTCGTCCATGCGTCTGTTCGTCCGTGCGTCTGTTTGTCCGTGCGTCTGTTCGTCCGTGCGTCAGTTCATCCGAACGTCTGTTCGTCCGTGCGTCTGTTCGTCCATGTTTCTGTTCGTCGGTGCGTCTATTCGTCCGTGCGTCTGTTCGTCCGTGCGTCTTTTTGTCCGTGCGTCTATTTGTCCGTCCGTCTGTTCGTCTATGCGTCTGTTTGTTCATGCGTTTGTTGGTCCGTACATCTGTTTGTCCGAACACAACCGTTTTCGAAATTTTTTTTGATCATACCTTTATAATTATAATAAGGGCTAAATATTGAATATAAATACAAATTTGGTGAAATTGTCCTTTTTTGAAACTTTTTTTCGATCATACCTCGCTAAAATTACGAAAATAATGGCAAAAAAGGGGAGCAAGATTGAAATATCGGTGAATTAATTCGTTTTTTAGTTTTTTTCGGTCATACCTTAATAAAATGACGAAAATTAGGATCGTCCGTAAGTCTTATCGTGCGAGCGATTGTTCCTTCATGCTTCAGTTCGTCCGTTGGTTTGTTCGTAAGTGTGTCTGTTCGTCAATGCATCCGTTCGTCCATGATAATTTTTTCCGTTTGTCTGTTCTTCCGTGCGTCTGTTCGTCCGTGCGTCTATTCATCCAAGCGACTGTTCAACCGTGCGCCTGTTCGACCCTGCTTCCGTTCTTCCGTGCGTCCGTTCGTATGTGCGTATGTACGTCCGTGCTATTTTTGTCCATGCGTCTGATCATACGAGTGATTGTTCTTCCGTGCGTCTTTTCGACCGTGCGTCTTTTCGTCCGTGCATCATTTCGTCCTTGCGTCTGTTCGTCCATGGGTCTGATCGTTCGTGCGTCTGTTCGTCCACGCATCTGTTTGTCCGTGCGTCTGTTTGTCCGTGCGTCTGTTCGTCCTTGCGTCTGTTCGTCCATGCGTCTGTTCGTCCATGCGTCTGTTCATCCGTGCGTCTGGTCGTCCGTGCGTCTGTTCGTCCATGCGTCTGTTCATCCGTGCGTCTGTTCGTCCGTGCGTCTGTTCGTCCATGCGTTTGTTCGTTAGTGCGTCTGTTCGTCCGTGTGTCTGTTCGTCCGTGCGTTTTTTTGTCTTTGCGTCTGTTTATCCGTGCGTCTGTACGTCTGTGCGTCTGTTCTTCCGCGCGTCTGTTCGTCCGTGAGTCTGCTTTTCTGTGCGTCTATTTGTCCGTGCGGCTGTTCATCCGAACGTCTATTCGTCCGTGCGTCTGTTCATCCGTTCGTCTGTTCGTCCGTGCGTCTCTTCGTCCTTGCGTCTGTTCGTCCGTGCGTCTGTTCGTCCGTGCGTTTGTTCGTCCGTGCGTCTCTTCGTCCTTGCGTCTGTTCGTCCGTGCGTCTGTTCGTCCATGTTTCTGTTGAATCAATGCGTCTGTTCGTCCATGTGTTTTTTTGACCCTTCGTCTGTTCGTCCGTGCGTCTATTCGTCCGTGCGTCTGTTTGTCTGTGCGACTGTTCGTCCATGCGTTTGTTCGTCCGTACATCTGATTGTCCGAACAGAACCAATGTCGAACATTTTTTGATCATACCTCTCTAATATGACAAAAAAAGGGGGAAATATATTATCAAGATTGAAATATCGTTGAATTCATTAGTTTGATACCTTTTTCTGACCAAACCTCGATAGCATAACGAAAATAAAGTTCGTCCTTGCGTCTGATCGTCCGTGCGTCTGTTTGTCCGTGCGTCTGTTCGTTCGTGTGGTAGTTCGTTCGAGCGTCAGTTCATCCGTGCGTCTTTTCGTCCATGCGTCTGTTTGTCCGTGCGTCTTTTTGTATGTGCGTCTGTTTGTCCGTCCGTTTGTTCGTCTGTGCGTCTGTTTGTTCATGCGTCTGTTGGTCCGTACATCTGTATGTCCGAACACAACCGTTTTCGAATTTTTTTTGATCATACCTTTAGGAAATAATGATAATAAGGGCTAAATATTGAATATAAATACAAATTTGGTGAAATTGTCCGTTTTTGAAACTTTTTTTCGATCATACCTCGCTTAAATTACGAAAATAATGGCAAAAAAGGGGAACAAGATTGAAATATCGGTGAATTATTTCGTTTTTTAGTATTCTTCCGTCATACCTTAATAAAATGACGAAAATTAGGTTCGTCCGTAAGTCTTATCGTGCGAGCGATTGTTCCTTCATGCTTAAGTTCGTCCGTGCGTCTGTTCGTAAGTGTGTCTGTTCGTCAATGCGTCCGTTCGTCCATGATAATTTTTTCCGTGCGCCTGTTCTTCCGTGCATCTGTTCGTCCATGCGTCTATTCATCCGAGCGACTGTTCAACCGTGCGCCTGTTCGACCCTGCATCCGTTTTTCCGTGCGTCCATTCGTATGTGCGTATGTACGTCCGTGCTATTTTCGTCCATGCGTCTGATCGTACGAGTGATTGTTCTTCCGTGCGACTTTTCGACCGTGCGTCTTTTCGTCCGTGCATCATTTCGTCCTTGCGTCTGTTCGTCCGTGGGTCTGATCGTTCGTGCCAATATTCGTCCGTGCGTCTGTTCGTCCGTGCGTCTGTTCATCCATGCGTCTGTTCATCCGTTCGTTTGTTCGACTGTGCGTGTTTTTGTCCAAGCGTCTGTTCGTCTGTTCATCTGTTTGCCCGAACAGAACCGTTTTCGAAATTGTTTTCGATCATACCTTTAGAAAATAATGAAAATAAGGGTAAAATATTGGATAAAATATAAATTTGGTGAAATTGTCCGTTTTTGAAATTTTTTTTCGATCATACCTCGCTGAAATTACGAAAATAGGGTCGATAAAGAGAAACACTATTGAAATATCGGTGAATTATTTTGTTTCTTAGCTTTTTTCGATCATACCTCAATAAAATGACGAAAATAAGGTTCGACCGGGCGACTGATCGTCCGAGCGATTGTTCCTTCATGCTTCAGTTCGTCCGTGCGTCTGTTCGTCCGTGCGACTACTCGTCTGTGCGTCTATTCGTCCATGCGTCTGTTCATCCGTACATCTATTTCTCCAGACAGAACTAATTTTGAACATTTTTTTGATCATAGTTTAGAAAATAACGAACATAAGGGCGAAATAGTAGATAAAAATTGAAATTTCAGTGACAATATACATTTTCGAAACCTTTTTCTATCATACCTCCCTAAAATGACGAAAAGTTATGGGAAAATAGATGAACTAGATTGAAATATCGGTGAATTCATTCGTTTTTTACCATATTTAGATCATACCTCAATAAAAGGACGAAAATAAGGTTCGTCCGTGCGGGTGTTCGTCCGTGAGTTTGTTCGTCCGTGCATCTGTTTGTCCGTGCGTCTGTACGCCCGTGCATCTGTTCGTTCATGCGTATGTTCGTACGAGCGTCTGTTCATCCGTGCGTCTGTTCGTCCGTGCGTGTGTTCGTCGGTGCGTCTGTTTGTCCGTGCGTCTGTACGTCCGTGCGTCTGTTTGTCCATGCGTCTGTTCGTCCGTGCGTCTGTTCGTCCGTGCGTCTGTTCGTCCGTGCGTCTGTTCGTCCGTACATCTGATTGTCTGAACAGAACCAATGTCAAACATTTCCGATCATAGCTGGAGAAAATAACGAAAATAAGAGCGAAGTAATGTTTAAAAAATGAAATTTCAGTGAAATTATCCGTTTTCGAACCTTTTTTCGATCATATCTCTCTAATATGACGAAAAAAAAGGGTGAAATAGATGAACAAGATTGAAATATTGTTGAATTCATTTGTTATTTTACATTTTTTAGATCATACCTCGATAGAGTGACGAAAATAAAGTTCGTCCGTGCGTCTGTTCGTCCATGCGATTGTTCGTCCGTGCATCTGTTCGTTCGTGCGTCTGTTCGTCCGAGCGTCTGTTAATCTGTGCGTCTCTTCGACAGTGCGACCGTTCTTCCATGCGTCTGTTCGTCCGAATGTCTGTTCGTCCGTTAGTCTGTCATCCGTTCGACTATTCGTCCGTGCGTCTGTTCGTTCATGCGTCTGTTCGTCCGAGCGTCTGTTCATCCGTGCGTCTGTTTGTCCGTGCGTGTGTTCGTCCGTGCGTCTGTTTGTCCGTGCGTCTGTAAGTCCGTGTGTCTGTTGTCCATGCGTCTGTTCGTCCGTGCGTCTGTTCATCCGTGCGTATGTTCATCCGTTGGTCTGTTCGTCCGTGCGTCTGTTCGTCAGTGCGTCTGTTCGTCTGTGCGTCTGTTCGTCAGTGCGTCTGTTCGTCTGTGCGTCTGTTCATCCGTCCGACTGTTCGCCCGTGCGTCTGTTCGTCCGTGCGTCTGTTCGTCCGTACATCTGTTTGACCGAACAGAACCAATTTCGAACATTTTTTTTGATCATAGCTCGAGAAATTAACGAGCATAAGGGCGAAATGTTGGATAAAAATTGAAATTTTGGTGACATTATCCATTTTCGCAACTTTTTTCAATCATACCTCTCTAAAATGTTTAAATACAAGGCGGAAATAAATGAACAAGAATGAAATATTGGTGAGTTCATTCGTTTTTTAACTTTTTTAGATCATAACTCGATAAAATGACGAAAATAAAGTTCGTCCTTGCGTCTGTTCGTCCGTGCGTCTGTTCGTCCGTGTGTCTGTTCGTCCGTGCGTCTGTTCGTCCGTGCGTCTGTTCGTCCGTGCGTCTGTTCGTCCGTTAGTCTGTTCGTCCTTGCGTCTGTTCATCCGTATGTCTGTTCTTCCTTGCGTCTGTTCGTCCGTGCGTCTGTTCGTCTGTGCGTCTGTTCGTCCGTGCGACTTTTCTTCCGTGCGTCTGTTCGTCCGTGCGTCTGTTCGTCCGTTTGTCTGTTCGTCCATGCGTCTGTTCATCCGTATGTCTGTTCGTTCTTGCGTCTGTTCGTCCGTGCGTCAGTTCATCCGTGCGTCTGTTCGTCCGTGAGTCTGTTCATCCGTGCGTGTTTTTGTCCGTGCGTCTGTTTGTCCGTGCGTCTGTTCGTCCGTGCGTCTGTTCGTCCGTGCGTCTGTTTGTCCGTGCGTCTTTTTGTCTGTGCGTCTGTTCGTTCATGCGTCTATTCGTCCGTGCATCTGTTTGTCCGTGCGTCTGTTCGTCCGTGCGTCTGTTCGTCCGTTTGTCTGTTCGTCCATACGTCTGTTCACCCGTATGTCTGTTCGTCCTTGCGTCTGTTCGTCCGTGCGTCTGTTCGTCTGTGCGTCTGTTCGTCCGTGCGACTTTCCTTCCGTGCGTCTGTTCGTCCGTGCGTCTGTTCACCTGTGCGTCTATTCGTCCGTGCGTCTGTACGTCCGGGCGTCTGTTCGTCCGTGCGTCTGTTCCTCAATGCATCTGTTCATCCGTGCGTCTGTTCGTCTGTGCGTCTGTTCGTCCATGCGTCTGTTCATCCGTGCGTCTGTTCGACCGTGCGTCTGTTCTTCCGTGCGTCTGTTCGTCCGTGCGTCTGTTCTTCCGTATGACTGTTCGTCCGTGCGTCTGTTCGTCCATGCGTATGTTCATCCGTGCGTCTGTTCTTCCGTGCGTCTGTTCATCCGTATGTCTGTTCGTCCGTGCGTCTGTTCATCTGTGCGTCTGTTCATCCGTGCGACTGTTCGCCCGTGCGTCTATTCGTCCATTCGTCTGTTCGTCCGTACATCTGTTTGTCCGAACAGAACGAATTTCGAACATTTTTTTGATCATAGCTCGAGAAATTAACGAGCATAAGGGCGAAATGTTGGATAAAAATTGAAATTTTGGTGACATTATCCATTTTCGCAACTTTTTTCAATCATACCTCTCTAAAATGTCGAAATACAAAGAGGAAATAAATGAACAAGAATGAAATATCGGTGAATTCATTCGTTTTTTACCTTTTTTAGATCATAACTCGATAAAATGACGAAAATAAAGTTCGTCCTTGCGTCTGTTCGTCCGTGCGTTTGTTCGTCCGTGCATCTGTTCGTTCGTGTAGTAGTTCGTCCGAGCGTCAGTTCATCCGTGCGTCTGTTCGTCCGTGAGTCTGTTCGTCCGTGCGTGCTTTTGTCCGTATATCTGTTCGTCCGTGCGTCTGTTCGTCCGTGCGTCTGTTCGTCCGTGCGTCTGTTCGTCCGTAAGTCTGTTTGTCCGTGCGTCTTTTTGTCTGTGCGTCTGTTCGTTCATGCGTCTATTCGTCCGTGCATCTGTTTTCCGTGCGTCTGTTCGTCCGTGCGTCTGTTCGTCCGTTTGTCTGTTCGTCCATGCGTCTGTTCATCCGTATGTCTGTTCGTCCTTGCGTCTGTTCGTCCGTGCGTCTGTTCGTCTGTGCGTCTGTTCGTCCGTGCGACTTTTCTTCCGTGCGTCTGTTCGTCCGTGCGTCTGTTCACCTGTGCGTCTATTCGTCCGTGCGTCTGTACGTCCATGCATCTGTTCATCCGTGCGTCTGTTCGTCTGTGCATCTGTTCGTCCATGCGTCTGTTCATCCGTGCTCTGTTCGACCGTGCGTCTGTTCTTCCGTGCGTCTTTTCGTCTGTGCGTCTGTTCGTCAGTGCGTCTGTTCGTCTGTGCGTCTGTTCATCCGTGCGACTGTTCGCCCGTGCGTCTGTTCGTCCGTGCGTCTGTTCGTCCGTACATCTGTTTGTCCGAACAGAACGAATTTCGAACATTTTTTTTGATCATAGCTCGAGAAATTAACGAGCATAAGGGCGAAATGTTGGATAAAAATTGAAATTTTGGTGACATTATCCATTTTCGCAACTTTTTTCAATCATACCTCTCTAAAATGTTTAAATACAAGGCGGAAATAAATGAACAAGAATGAAATATCGGTGAGTTCATTCGTTTTTTACCTTTTTTAGATCATAACTCGATAAAATGACGAAAATAAAGTTCGTCCTTGCGTCTGTTCGTCCGTGCGTCTGTTCGTCCGTGCGTCTGTTCGTCCGTTAGTCTGTTCGTCCGTGCGTCTGTTCATCCGTATGTCTGTTCTTCCTTGCGTCTGTTCGTCCGTGCGTCTGTTCGTCTGTGCGTCTGTTCGTCCGTGCGACTTTTCTTCCGTGCGTCTGTTCGTCCGTGCGTCTGTTCGTCCGTTTGTCTGTTCGTCCATGCGTCTGTTCATCCGTATGTCTGTTCGTTCTTGCGTCTGTTCTATTGAAATATCGGTGAATTCATTCGTTTTTTACCATATTTAGATCATACCTCAGTAAAAGGACGAAAATAAGGTTCGTCCGTTCGTCCATGCGTTTGTTCGTCCGTGTATCTGTTCGTTCGTGCGTCTGTTCGTCCAAGCATCTGTTAATCTGTGCGTCTCTTCGACAGTGCGACCGTTCTTCCGTGCGTCTGTTCGTCCGAATGTCTGTTCGTCCGTTAGTCTGTCATCCGTTCGACTATTCGTCCGTGCGTCTGTTCGTTCATGCGTCTCTTCGTCCGAACGTCTGTTCATCCGTGCGTCTGTTTGTCCGTGCGTGTGTTCGTCCATGCGTCTGTTTGTCCGTGCGTCTGTACGTCCGTGTGTCTGTTGTCCATGCGTCTGTTCGTCCGTGCGTCTGTTCATCCGTGCGTATGTTCATCCGAGCGTCTGTTCGTCCGTGCGTCTGTTTGTCTGTGCGTCGGTTCGTCCGTACGTCTGTTCGTCCGTGAGTCTGTTGGTCCGTGCGTTTGTTCGTCCGTGCATCTGTTTGTCCGTGCGTCTGTTCGTCCGTGCGTCTGTTCGTCCGTGCGTCTGTTCGTCCATGCGTCTGTTCATCCGTATGTCTGTTCGTCCGTGCGTCTGTTCGTCCGTGCGTCTGTTCGTCTGTGCGTCTGTTCGTCCGTGCGTCTTTTCTTCCGTGCGTCTGTTCGTCCGTGCGTCTGTTTGCCTGTGCGTCTGTTCGTCCGTGCGTCTGTACGTCCGAGCGTCTGTTCGTCCGTGCGTCTGTTCGTCCGTGCGTCTGTTCGTCCATGCGTATGTTCATCCGTGCGTCTGTTCTTCCGTGCGTCTGTTCATCCGTATGTCTGTTCGTCCGTGCGTCTGTTCGTCCGTGCGTCTGTTCGTCCGTGCGTCTGTTCATCCATGCGCCTGTTCATCCGTTCGTCTGTTCGTCTGTGCGTGTTTTTGTCCATGCGTCTGTTTGTCAAACAGATGAACATCTTTTTGTCCGTACAGAACCGTTTTCGAAATTTTTTTCGGTCATACCTTTAGAAAATAATAAAAATAAGGGCAAAATATTGGATTAAATATATATTTGGTGAAATTGTCCGATTTAGAAATTTTTTTCCGATCATACCTCGCTAAAATTACGAAAATAGGGGCGATTAAGAGAAACAAGATTGAAATATCGGTGAATTATTTCGTTTCATAGCTTTTTACGATCAAACCTTAAAAAAATGACGAATATAAGGTTCGACCGGGCGTCAGATCGTCCAAGCGATTTTTCTTTTTTGATTCAGTTCGTATGTGCCCCTGTTCGTCCATGCGTTTGTTCATCCGTACATCTGTTTCTCCAAACAGAACCAATTTTGAACCTTATTTGATCATAGTTTGAGAAAATAACGAATATAATGGCGAAATATTGGATAAAAATTGAAATTTCGGTGACAATATAAATTTTCGAATCTTTTTTCAATCATACATCTCTAAAATAACGAAAAGTAAGGGATAAATAGATGATCAAGATTGAAATATCGGTGTATTCATTTTTTTTACCATATTTAGATCATACCTCGATAAAATGACGAAAATAAGGTTCGTCCGTGCGTCTGTTCGTCCGTGCGTCTGTTCGTCCGTGCATCTGTTCGTTCGTGTGACAGTTCGTCCGAGCGTCAGTTCATCCGTGCGTCTGTTCGTCCGTGAGTCTGTTCGTCCGTGCGTCTGTTTGTCCGTACGTCTGTTCGTCCGTGCGTCTGTTCGTCCGTGCGTCTGTTCGTCCGTGCGTCTGTTCGTCCGTGCGGTTGATCATCAGTGCGTCTGTTTGTCCGTGCGTCTGTTTGTCTGTGCGTCTGTTCGTCCATGCGTCTATTCGTCCGTGCATCTGTTTGTCCGTGCGTCTGTTCGTCCGTGCGTCTGTTCGTCCGTGCGTCTGTTCGTCCATGTGTCTGTTCATCCGTATGTCTGTTCGTCCGTGCGTCTGTTCGTCCGTGCGTCTGTTCGTCTGTGCGTCTGTTCGTCCGTGCGTCTTTTCTTCCGTGCGTCTGTTCGTCCGTGCGTCTGTTCGCCTGTGCGTCTATTCGTCCGTGCATCTATTTGTCCGTGCGTCTGTTCGTCCGTGGGTCTGTTCGTCCGTTTGTCTGTTCGTCCATACGTCTGTTCATCCGTATATCTTTTCGTCCTTGCGTCTGTTCGTCCGTGCGTCTGTTCGTCTATGCGTCTGTTCGTCCGTGCGTCTGTTCGTCCGTAAGTCTGTTTGTCCGTGCGTGTTTTTGTCTGTGCGTCTGTTCGTTCATGCGTCTATTCGTCCGTGCATCTGTTTTCCGTGCGTCTGTTCGTCCGTGCGTCTGTTCGTCCGTTTGTCTGTTCGTCCATGCGTCTGTTCATCCGTATGTCTGTTCGTCCTTGCGTCTGTTCGTCCGTGCGTCTGTTCGTCTGTGCGTCTGTTCGTCCGTGCAACTTTTCTTCCGTGCGTCTGTTCGTCCGTGCGTCTGTTCACCTGTGCGTCTGTTCGTCTGTGAGTCTGTTCGTCCATGCGTCTGTTCATCCGTGCTCTGTTCGACCGTGCGTCTGTTCTTCCGTGCGTCTGTTCGTCCGTGCGTCTGTTCTTCCGTATATCTGTTCGTCCGTGCGTCTGTTCGTCCATGCATCTGTTCATCCGTGCGTCTGTTCGTCAGTGCGTCTGTTCGTCCATGCGTCTGTTCATCCGTGCGTCTGTTCGACCGTGCGTCTGTTCGTCCGTGCGTCTGTTTGTCCGTGCGTCTGTTCGTCCGTGCGTCTGTTCGTCTGCGCATCTGTTTGTCCGTGCGTCTGTTTGTCCGTGCGTCTATTCGTCCTTGCGTCTGTTCGTCCATGCGTCTGATCGTCCATGCGTCTGTTTATCCGTGCGTCTGTTCGATAGTGCGACTGTTCGTCCGTGCGGCTGTTCGTCCGAACGTCTGTTCGTCCGTGCGTCTGTTTGTCCGTGCGTCTGTTCGTCCGCGCATCTGTTTGTCTTTGCGTCTGTTTATCCGTGCGTCTGTTCGTCCTTGCGTCTGTTCGTCCGTGCGTCTATTCGTCCGTGCGTCTGTTCGTCCATGAGTTTGCTCGTTAGTGCGTCTGTTCGTCCGTGTGTCTGTTCGTCCGTGCGTCTGTTCGCCTGTGCGTCTGTTTGTCCGTGCGTCTGTAAGTCTGTGCGTCTGTTCGTCCGTGCGTCTGTTCGTCCGTGCGTCTGCTTTTCCGTGCGTTTGTTTGTCCGTGCGTCTGTTCATCCGAACGTCTGTTTATCCGTGCGTCTGTTCGTCCGTGCGTCTGTTCGTCCGTGCGTCTCTTCGTCCATGCGTCTGTTCGTCCGTGCGTCTGTTCGTCCATGTGTCTGTTTGTCAATGCGTCTGTTTGTCCATGTGTTTTTTTGTCCCTTCATCTGTTCATCGGTGCGTCTTTTCGTCCGTGCGTCTGTTTGTCCGTGCGTCTGTTCATCCGTGCGTCTGTTCGTCCGTGCGTCTGTTCATCCGTATGTCTGTTCGTCCGTGCGTCTATTCGTCCGTGCGTCTGCTTTTCAGTGCGTCTGTTCGTCTGTGCGTCTGTTCGTCCGTGCGTCTGTTCGTCCGTGCGTCTGTTCGTCCGTGCGTCTGTTCGTCCGTGCGTCTGTTTGTCCGTGCGTCTGTTCGTCCGTGCGTCAGTTCATCCGAACGTCTGTTCGTCCGTGCGTCTGTTCGTCCGTGCGTCTGTTCGTCCGTGCGTCTGTTCGTCCATGTTTCTGTTCGTCGGTGCGTCTATTCGTCCGTGCGTCTGTTCGTCCGTGCGTCTTTTTTCCGTGCGTCTATTTGTCCGTCCGTCTGTTCGTCTATGCGTCTGTTTGTTCATGCGTTTGTTGGTCCGTACATCTGTTTGTCCGAACACAACCGTTTTCGAAATTTTTTTTGATCATACCTTTATAATTATAATAAGGGCTAAATATTGAATATAAATACAAATTTGGTGAAATTGTCCTTTTTTGAAACTTTTTTTCGATCATACCTCGCTAAAATTACGAAAATAATGGCAAAAAAGGGGAGCAAGATTGAAATATCGGTGAATTAATTCGTTTTTTAGTTTTTTTCGGTCATACCTTAATAAAATGACGAAAATTAGGATCGTCCGTAAGTCTAATCGTGCGAGCGATTGTTCCTTCATGCTTCAGTTCGTCCGTTGGTTTGTTCGTAAGTGTGTCTGTTCGTCAATGCATCCGTTCGTCCATGATAATTTTTTCCGTTTGTCTGTTCTTCCGTGTGTCTGTTCGTCCGTGCGTCTATTCATCCAAGCGACTGTTCAACCGTGCGCCTGTTCGACCCTGCTTCCGTTCTTCCGTTCGTCCGTTCGTATGTGCGTATGTACGTCCGTGCTATTTTCGTCCATGCGTCTGATCATACGAGTGATTGTTCTTCCGTGCGTCTTTTCGACCGTGCGTCTTTTCGTCCGTGCATCATTTCGTCCTTGCGTCTGTTCGTCCATGGGTCTGATCGTTCGTGCGTCTGTTCGTCCACGCATCTGTTTGTCCGTGCGTCTGTTTGTCCGTGCGTCTGTTCGTCCTTGCGTCTGTTCGTCCATGCGTCTGTTCGTCCATGCGTCTGTTCATCCGTGCGTCTGGTCGTCCGTGCGTCTGTTCGTCCATGCGTCTGTTCATCCGTGCGTCTGTTCGTCCGTGCGTCTGTTCGTCCATGCGTTTGTTCGTTAGTGCGTCTGTTCGTCCGTGTGTCTGTTCGTCCGTGCGTTTTTTCGTCTGTGCGTCTGTTTATCCGTGCGTCTGTACGTCTGTGCGTCTGTTCGTCCGCGCGTCTGTTCGTCCGTGAGTCTGCTTTTCTGTGCGTCTATTTGTCCGTGCGTCTGTTCATCCGAACGTCTATTCGTCCGTGCGTCTGTTCGTCCGTGCGTCTGTTCGTCCGTGCGTCTCTTCGTCCTTGCGTCTGTTCATCCGTGCGTCTGTTCGTCCGTGCGTCAGTTCGTCCGTGCGTCTCTTCGTCCTTGCGTCTGTTCGTCCGTGCGTCTGTTCGTCCATGTTTCTGTTGAATCAATGCGTCTGTTCGTCCATGTGTTTTTTTGACCCTTCGTCTGTTCGTCCGTGCGTCTATTCGTCCGTGCGTCTGTTTGTCTGTGCGACTGTTCGTCCATGCGTTTGTTCGTCCGTACATCTGATTGTCCGAACAGAACCAATGTCGAACATTTTTTGATCATACCTCTCTAATATGACAAAAAAAGGGGGAAATATATGAACAAGATTGAAATATCGTTGAATTCATTAGTTTGATACCTTTTTCTGACCAAACCTCGATAGCATGACGAAAATAAAGTTCGTCCTTGCGTCTGATCGTCCGTGCGTCTGTTTGTCCGTGCGTCTGTTCGTTCGTGTGGTAGTTCGTTTGAGCGTCAGTTCATCCGTGCGTCTTTTCGTCCATGCGTCTGTTTGTCCGTGCGTCTTTTTGTATGTGCGTCTGTTTGTCCGTCCGTTTGTTCGTCTGTGCGTCTGTTTGTTCATGCGTCTGTTGGTCCGTACATCTGTATGTCCGAACACAACCGTTTTCGAATTTTTTTTGATCATACCTTTAGGAAATAATGATAATAAGGGCTAAATATTGAATATAAATACAAATTTGGTGAAATTGTCCGTTTTTGAAACTTTTTTTCGATCATACCTCGCTTAAATTACGAAAATAATGGCAAAAAAGGGGAACAAGATTGAAATATCGGTGAATTAATTCGTTTTTTAGTATTCTTCCGTCATAACTTAATAAAATGACGAAAATTTGGTTCGTCCGTAAGTCTTATCGTGCGAGCGATTGTTCCTTCATGCTTAAGTTCGTCCGTGCGTCTGTTCGTAAGTGTGTCTGTTCGTCAATGCGTCCGTTCGTCCATGATAATTTTTTCCGTGCGCCTGTTCTTCCGTGCATCTGTTCGTCCATGCGTCTATTCATCCGAGCGACTGTTCAACCGTGCGCCTGTTCGACCCTGCATCCGTTTTTCCGTGCGTCCATTCGTATGTGCGTATGTACGTCCGTGCTATTTTCGTCCATGCGTCTGATCGTACGAGTGATTGTTCTTCCGTGCGACTTTTCGACCGTGCGTCTTTTCGTCCGTGCATCATTTCGTCCTTGCGTCTGTTCGTCCGTGGGTCTGATCGTTCGTGCCAATATTCGTCCGTGCGTCTGTTCGTCCGTGCGTCTGTTCATCCATGCGTCTGTTCATCCGTTCGTTTGTTCGACTGTGCGTGTTTTTGTCCAAGCGTCTGTTCGTCTGTTCATCTGTTTGCCCGAACAGAACCGTTTTCGAAATTGTTTTCGATCATACCTTTAGAAAATAATGAAAATAAGGGTAAAATATTGGATAAAATATAAATTTGGTGAAATTGTCCGTTTTTGAAATTTTTTTTCGATCATACCTCGCTGAAATTACGAAAATAGGGTCGATAAAGAGAAACACTATTGAAATATCGGTGAATTATTTTGTTTCTTAGCTTTTTTCGATCATACCTCAATAAAATGACGAAAATAAGGTTCGACCGGGCGACTGATCGTCCGAGCGATTGTTCCTTCATGCTTCAGTTCGTCCGTGCGTCTGTTCGTCCGTGCGACTACTCGTCTGTGCGTCTATTCGTCCATGCGTCTGTTCATCCGTACATCTATTTCTCCAGACAGAACTAATTTCGAACATTTTTTTGATCATAGTTTAGAAAATAACGAACATAAGGGCGAAATAGTAGATAAAAATTGAAATTTCAGTGACAATATACATTTTCGAAACCTTTTTCTATCATACCTCCCTAAAATGACGAAAAGTTATGGGAAAATAGATGAACTAGATTGAAATATCGGTGAATTCATTCGTTTTTTACCATATTTAGATCATACCTCAATAAAAGGACGAAAATAAGGTTCGTCCGTGCGGCTGTTCGTCCGTGAGTTTGTTCGTCCGTGCATCTGTTTGTCCGTGCGTCTGTACGCCCGTGCATCTGTTCGTTCATGCGTATGTTCGTACGAGCGTCTGTTCATCCGTGCGTCTGTTCGTCCGTGCGTGTGTTCGTCGGTGCGTCTGTTTGTCCGTGCGTCTGTACGTCCGTGCGTCTGTTTGTCCATGCGTCTGTTCGTCCGTGCGTCTGTTCGTCCGTGCGTCTGTTCGTCCGTGCGTCTGTTCGTCCGTACATCTGATTGTCTGAACAGAACCAATGTCAAACATTTCCGATCATAGCTGGAGAAAATAACGAAAATAAGAGCGAAATAATGTTTAAAAAATGAAATTTCAGTGAAATTATCCGTTTTCGAACCTTTTTTCGATCATACCTCTCTAATATGACGAAAAAAAAGGGTGAAATAGATGAACAAGATTGAAATATTGTTTAATTCATTTGTTATTTTACCTTTTTTAGATCATACCTCGATAGAGTGACGAAAATAAAGTTCGTCCGTGCGTCTGTTCGTCCATGCGTTTGTTCGTCCGTGCATCTGTTCGTTCGTGCGTCTGTTCGTCCGAGCGTCTGTTAATCTGTGCGTCTCTTCGACAGTGCGACCGTTCTTCCATGCGTCTGTTCGTCCGAATGTCCGTTCGTCCGTTAGTCTGTCATCCGTTCGACTATTCGTCCGTGCGTCTGTTCGTTCATGCGTCTGTTCGTCCGAGCGTCTGTTCATCCGTGCGTCTGTTTGTCCGTGCGTGTGTTCGTCCGTGCGTCTGTTTGTCCGTGCGTCTGTAAGTCCGTGTGTCTGTTGTCCATGCATCTGTTCGTCCGTGCGTCTGTTCATCCGTGCGTATGTTCATCCGTTTGTCTGTTCGTCCGTGCGTCTGTTCGTCAGTGCGTCTGTTCGTCTGTGCGTCTGTTCGTCAGTGCGTCTGTTCGTCTGTGCGTCTGTTCATCCGTGCGACAGTTCGCCCGTGCGTCTGTTCGTCCGTGCGTCTGTTCGTCCGTACATCTGTTTGTCCGAACAGAACCAATTTCGAACATTTTTTTTTGATCATAGCTCGAGAAATTAACGAGCATAAGGGCGAAATGTTGGATAAAAATTGAAATTTTGGTGACATTTTCCATTTTCGCAACTTTTTTCAATCATACCTCTCTAAAATGTTTAAATACAAGGCGGAAATAAATGAACAAGAATGAAATATCGGTGAGTTCATTCGTTTTTTAACTTTTTTAGATCATAACTCGATAAAATGACGAAAATAAAGTTCGTCCTTGCGTCTGTTCGTCCGTGCGTCTGTTCGACCGTGTGTCTGTTCGTCCGTGCGTCTGTTCGTCCGTGCGTCTGTTCGTCCGTGCGTCTGTTCGTCCGTTAGTCTGTTCGTCCTTGCGTCTGTTCATCCGTATGTCTGTTCTTCCTTGCGTCTGTTCGTCCGTGCGTCTGTTCGTCTGTGCGTCTGTTCGTCTTTGCGACTTTTCTTCCGTGCGTCTGTTCGTCCGTGCGTCTGTTCGTCCGTTTGTCTGTTCGTCCATGCGTCTGTTCATCCGTATGTCTGTTCGTTCTTGCGTCTGTTCGTCCGTGCGTCAGTTCATCCGTGCGTCTGTTCGTCCGTGAGTCTGTTCATCCGTGCGTGTTTTTGTCCGTGCGTCTGTTTGTCCGTGCGTCTGTTCGTCCGTGCGTCTGTTCGTCCGTGCGTCTAATTGTCCGTGCGTCTTTTTGTCTGTGCGTCTGTTCGTTCATGCGTCTATTCGTCCGTGCATCTGTTTGTCCGTGCGTCTGTTCGTCCGTGCGTCTGTTCGTCCGTTTGTCTGTTCGTCCATACGTCTGTTCATCCGTATGTCTGTTCGTCCTTGCGTCTGTTCGTCCGTGCGTCTGTTCGTCTGTGCGTCTGTTCGTCCGTGCGACTTTCCTTCCGTGCGTCTGTTCGTCCGTGCGTCTGTTCACCTGTGCGTCTATTCGTCCGTGCGTCTGTACGTCCGTGCGTCTGTTCGTCCGTGCGTCTGTTCCTCCATGCATCTGTTCATCCGTGCGTCTGTTCGTCTGTGCGTCTGTTCGTCCATGCGTCTGTTCATCCGTGCGTCTGTTCGACCGTGCGTCTGTTCTTCCGTGCGTCTGTTCGTCCGTGCGTCTGTTCTTCCGTATGACTGTTCGTCCGTGCGTCTGTTCGTCCATGCGTATGTTCATCCGTGCGTCTGTTCTTCCGTGCGTCTGTTCATCCGTATGTCTGTTCGTCCGTGCGTCTGTTCATCTGTGCGTCTGTTCATCCGTGCGACTGTTCGCCCGTGCGTCTATTCGTCCATTCGTCTGTTCGTCCGTACATCTGTTTGTCCGAACAGAACGAATTTCGAACATATTTTTTGATCATAGCTCGAGAAATTAACGAGCATAAGGGCGAAATGTTGGATAAAAATTGAAATTTTGGTGACATTATCCATTTTCGCAACTTTTTTCAATCATACCTCTCTAAAATGTCGAAATACAAAGAGGAAATAAATGAACAAGAATGAAATATCGGTGAATTCATTCGTTTTTTACCTTTTTTAGATCATAACTCGATAAAATGACGAAAATAAAGTTCGTCCTTGCGTCTGTTCGTCCGTGCGTTTGTTCGTCCGTGCATCTGTTCGTTCGTGTAGTAGTTCGTCCGAGCGTCAGTTCATCCGTGCGTCTGTTCGTCCGTGAGTCTGTTCGTCCGTGCGTGCTTTTGTCCGTATATCTGTTCGTCCGTGCGTCTGTTCGTCCGTGCGTCTGTTCGTCCGTGCGTCTGTTCGTCCGTAAGTCTGTTTGTCCGTGCGTCTTTTTGTCTGTGCGTCTGTTCGTTCATGCGTCTATTCGTCCGTGCATCTGTTTTCCGTGCGTCTGTTCGTCCGTGCGTCTGTTCGTCCGTTTGTCTGTTCGTCCATGCGTCTGTTCATCCGTATGTCTGTTCGTCCTTGCGTCTGTTCGTCCGTGCGTCTGTTCGTCTGTGCGTCTGTTCGTCCGTGCGACTTTTCTTCCGTGCGTCTGTTCGTCCGTGCGTCTGTTCACCTGTGCGTCTATTCGTCCGTGCGTCTGTACGTCCATGCATCTGTTCATCCGTGCGTCTGTTCGTCTGTGCATCTGTTCGTCCATGCGTCTGTTCATCCGTGCTCTGTTCGACCGTGCGTCTGTTCTTCCGTGCGTCTGTTCGTCTGTGCGTCTGTTCGTCAGTGCGTCTGTTCGTCTGGGCGTCTGTTCATCCGTGCGACTGTTCGCCCGTGCGTCTGTTCGTCCGTGCGTCTGTTCGTCCGTACATCTGTTTGTCCGAACAGAACGAATTTCGAACATTTTTTTGATCATAGCTCGAGAAATTAACGAGCATAAGGGCGAAATGTTGGATAAAAATTGAAATTTTGGTGACATTATCCATTTTCGCAACTTTTTTCTATCATACCTCTCTAAAATGTTTAAATACAAGGCGGAAATAAATGAACAAGAATGAAATATCGGTGAGTTCATTCGTTTTTTACCTTTTTTAGATCATAACTCGATAAAATGACGAAAATAAAGTTCGTCCTTGCGTCTGTTCGTCCGTGCGTTTGTTCATCCGTGCGTCTGTTCGTCCGTGAGTCTGTTCGTCCGTGCGGATTTTTGTCCGTGCATCTCTTCGTCCGTGCGTCTGTTCGTCCGTGTGTCTGTTCGTCCGTGCGTCTGTTCGTCCGTGCGTCTGATCGTCCGTGCGTCTGTTCGTCCGTTAGTCTGTTCGTCCTTGCGTCTGTTCATCCGTATGTCTGTTCTTCCTTGCGTCTGTTCGTCCGTGCGTCTGTTCGTCTGTGCGTCTGTTCGTCCGTGCGACTTTTCTTCCGTGCGTCTGTTCGTCCGTGCGTCTGTTCGTCCGTTTGTCTGTTCGTCCATGCGTCTGTTCATCCGTATGTCTGTTCGTTCTTGCGTCTGTTCGTCCGTGCGTCAGTTCATCCGTGCGTCTGTTCGTCCGTGAGTCTGTTCATCCGTGCGTGTTTTTGTCCGTGCGTCTGTTTGTCCGTGCGTCTGTTCGTCCGTGCGTCTGTTCGTCCGTGCGTCTGTTTGTCCGTGCGCCTTTTTGTCTGTGCGTCTGTTCGTTCATGCGTCTATTCGTCCGTGCATCTGTTTGTCCGTGCGTCTGTTCGTCCGTGCGTCTGTTCGTCCGTTTGTCTGTTCGTCCATACGTCTGTTCATCCGTATGTCTGTTCGTCCTTGCGTCTGTTCGTCCGTGCGTCTGTTCGTCTGTGCGTCTGTTCGTCCGAGCGACTTTTCTTCCGTGCGTCTGTTCGTCCGTGCGTCTGTTCACCTGTGCGTCTATTCGTCCGTGCGTCTGTACGTCCGTGCGTCTGTTCGTCCGTGCGTCTGTTCCTCCATGCATCTGTTCATCCGTGCGACTGTTCGTCTGTGCCTCTGTTCGTCCATGCGTCTGTTCGACCGTGCGTCTGTTCTTCCGTGCGTCTGTTCGTCCGTGCGTCTGTTCTTCCGTATGACTGTTCGTCCGTGCGTCTGTTCGTCCATGCGTATGTTCATCCGTGCGTCTGTTCTTCCGTGCGTCTGTTCATCCGTATGTCTGTTCGTCCGTGCGTCTGTTCATCTGTGCGTCTGTTCATCCGTGCGACTGTTCGCCCGTGCGTCTATTCGTCCATTCGTCTGATCGTCCGTACATCTGTTTGGCCGAACAGAACGAATTTCGAACATTTTTTTTGATCATAGCTCGAGAAATTAACGAGCATAAGGGCGAAATGTTGGATAAAAATTGAAATTTTGGTGACATTATCCATTTTCGCAACTTTTTTCAATCATACCTCTCTAAAATGTCGAAATACAAAGAGGAAATAAATGAACAAGAATGAAATATCGGTGAATTCATTCGTTTTTTACCTTTTTTAGATCATAACTCGATAAAATGACGAAAATAAAGTTCGTCCTTGCGTCTGTTCGTCCGTGCGTTTGTTCGTCCGTGCATCTGTTCGTTCGTGTGGTAGTTCGTCCGAGCGTCAGTTCATCCGTGCGTCTGTTCGTCCGTGAGTCTGTTCGTCCGTGCGTGCTTTTGTCCGTATATCTGTTCGTCCGTGCGTCTGTTCGTCCGTGCGTCTGTTCGTCCGTGCGTCTGTTCGTCCGTAAGTCTGTTTGTCCGTGCGTCTTTTTGTCTGTGCGTCTGTTCGTTCATGCGTCTATTCGTCCGTGCATCTGTTTTCCGTGCGTCTGTTCGTCCGTGCGTCTGTTCGTCCGTTTGTCTGTTCGTCAATGCGTCTGTTCATCCGTATGTCTGTTCGTCCTTGCGTCTGGTCGTCCGTGCGTCTGTTCGTTTGCGCGTCTGTTCGTCCGTGCGACTTTTCTTCCGTGCGTCTGTTCGTCCGTGCGTCTGTTCACCAGTGCGTCTATTCGTCCGTGCGTCTGTACGTCCATGCATCTGTTCATCCGTGCGTCTGTTCGTCCATGCGTCTGTTCATCCGTGCTCTGTTCGACCGTGCGTCTGTTCTTCCGTGCGTCTGTTCGTCCGTGCGTCTGTTCATCCGTGCGTCTGTTCGTCTGTGCGTCTGTTCGTCCATACGTCTGTTCATTCGTGCGTCTCTTCGACCGTGCGTCTGTTCGTCCGTGCGTCTGTTTGTCCATGCGTCTGTTCGTCCGTGCGTCTGTTCGTCTGCGCATCTGTTTGTCCGTGCGTCTGTTTGTCCGTGCGTCTGTTCGTCCTTGCGTCTGTTCGTCCATGCGTCTGTTCGTCCATGCGTCTGTTCATCCGTGCGTCTGTTCGACAGTGCGACTGTTCGTCCGTGCGGCTGTTCGTCCGTACGTCTGTTCGTCCGTGCGTCTGTTTGTCCTTGCGTCTGTTTATCCGTGCGTCTGTTCGTCCTTGCGTATGTTCGTCCGTGCGTCTGTTCGTCCATACGTCTGTTCATCCGTGCGTCTATTCGTCCGTGCGTCTGTTCGTCCATGAGTTTCTTCGTTAGTGCGTCTGTTCGCATGTGCGTCTGTTTGTTCGTGCGTCTGTACGTCTGTGAGTCTGTTCGTCCGTGCGTCTGGTCGTCCGTGCGTCTGCTTTTCCGTGCGTTTGTTTGTCCATGCGTCTGTTCATCCGAACGTCTGTTTGTCCATGCGTCTGTTCATCCGTGCGTCTGTTCGACAGTGCGACTGTTCGTCCGTGCGGCTTTTCGTCCGTACGTCTGTTCGTCCGTGCGTCTGTTTGTCCTTGCGTCTGTTTATCCGTGCGTCTGTTCGTATTTGCGTCTGTTCGTCCGTGCGTCTGTTCGTCCATACGTCTGTTCATCCGTGCGTCTATTCGTCCGTGCGTCTGTTCGTCCACGAGTTTGTTCGTCCGTGCGTCTGTTCTCCTGTGCGTCTGTTTGTTCGTGCGTCTGTACGTCTGTGCGTCTGTTCGTCCGTGCGTCTGGTCGTCCGTGCGTCTGCTTTTCCGTGCGTTTGTTTGTCCATGCGTCTGTTCATCCGAACGTCTGTTTGTCCGTGCGTCTGTTCGTCCGTGCGTCTGTTCGTCCGTGCGCCTCTTCGTCCATGCGTCTGTTCGTCCGTGCGTCTGTTCGTCCATGTGTCTGTTTGTCAATGCGTCTGTTCGTCCATGTGTTTTTTCGTCCCTTCATCTGTTCATCCGTGCGTCTGTTCGTCCGTGCGTCTGTTTGTCCGTGCGTCTGTTCGTCCGTGCGTCTGTTTGTCCGTGCGTCTGTTCATCCTAATGTCTGTTCGTCCGTGCGTCTATTCGTCCGTGCGTCTGCTTTTCAGTGCGTCTGTTCGTCTGTGCGTCTGTTCGTCCGTGCGTCTGTTCGTCCGTGCGTCTGTTCGTCCGTGCGTGTGTTTTTCCGTGCGTCTGTTCGTCCGTGCGTCTGTTCATCCGCACGTCTGTTCGTCCGTGCGTCTGTTCGTCCGTGCGTCTGTTCGTCCGTGCGTCTTTTCGTCCATATTTCTGTTCGTCCGTGCGTCTATTCGTCCGTGCGTCTGTTCGTCCGTGCGTCTTTTTGTCCGTGCGTCTGTTTGTCGTTCCGTCTGTTTGTCTATGCGTCTGTTTGTTCATTCCTTTTTATGGTCCGTACATCTGTTTGTCCGAACACAACCGTTTTCGAAATTTTTTTTGATCATACCTTTAGGAAATAATTATAATAAGGGCTTAATATTGAATATAAATACAAATTTGGTGAAATTATCCGTTTTTGAAACTTTTTTCGATCATACCTCGCTAAAATTACGAAAATAATGGCAAAAAAGGGGAACAAGATTGAAATATCGGTGAATTAATTCGTGTTTTAGTTGTTTTCGGTCATACCTTAATAAAATGACGAAAATTAGGTTCGTCCGTAAGTCTGATCGTGCGAGCGATTGTTCCTTCATGCTTCGGTTCGTCCGTGCGTCTGTTCGTAAGTGTGTCTGTTCGTCAATGCGTCCGTTCGTCCATGATAGTTTTTTCCGTGCGTCTGTTCTTCCGTGCGTCTGTTCGTCCGTGCGTCTATTCATCCGAGCGACTGTTCAACCCTGCGCCTTTTCGACCCTGCTTCCGTTCTTCCGTGCGTCCGTTCGTATGTGCGTATGTACGTCCGTGCTATTTTCGTCCATGCGTCTGATCATACGAGTGATTGTTCTTCCGTGCGTCTTTTCGACCGTGCGTCTTTTTGTCCGTGCATCATTTCGTCCTTGCGTCTGTTCGTCCATGGGTCTGATCGTTCGTGCGTCTGTTCGTCCACGAATCAGTTTGTCCGTGCGTCTGTTTGTCCGTGCGTCTGTTCGTCCTTGCGTCTGTTCGTCCATGCGTCTGTCCGTCCATGCGTCTGTTCATCCGTGCGTCTGTTCGTCCGTGCGTCTGTTCGTCCATGCGTCTGTTCATCCGTGCGTCTGTTCGTCCGTGCGTCTGTTCGTCCATGCGTTTGTTCGTTAGTGCGTCTGTTCCTCCGTGTGTCTGTTCGTCCGTGCGTTTTTTCGTCTGTGCGTCTGTTTATCCGTGCGTCTGTACGTCTGTGCGTCTGTTCGTCTGCGCGTCTGTTCGTCCATGAGTCTGCTTTTCTGTGCGTCTACTTGTCCGTGCGTCTGTTCATCCGAACGTCTGTTCGTCCGTGCGTCTGTTCGTCCGTGCGTCTGTTCGTCCATGCGTCTCTTCGTCCTTGCGTCTGTTCGTTCGTGCGTCTGTTCGTCCATGTGTCTGTTGAATCAATGCGTCTGTTCGTCCATGTGTTTTCTTGTCCCTTCGTCTGTTCGTCCGTGCGTCTGTTCGTCGGTGCGTCTGTTTGTTCGTGCATCTGTTCGTCCGTGGCTCTGTTCATCCGAGCGTCTATTCGTCCGTGCGTCTGTTTGTCTGTGCGACTGTTCGTCCATGCGTTTGTTCGTCCGTACATCTGATTGTCTGAACAGAACCAATGTCGAACATGTTTTGATCATACCTCTCTAATAAGACAAAAAAAGGGGGAAATATATGAACAAGATTGAAATATCGTTGAATTCATTAGTTTGATACCTTTTTTAGGCCAAACCTCGATAGCATGACGAAAATAAGGTTCGTCCTTGCGTCTGTTCGTCCGTGCGTTTGTTCGTCCGTGCATATGTTCGTTCGTGTGTCTGTTCGTCTGTGCGTCTGTTCGTTCAAGCGTCAGTTCATCTGTGCGTCTGTTCGTCCGTGAGTCTGTTCGTCCGTGCGTCTGTTTGTCCGTGCGTCTGTTCGTTCGTGTGGTAGTTCGTTCGAGCGTCAATTCATCCGTGCGTCTGTTCGTCCGTGCATCTGTTCGTCCGTGCGTCTGTTCGTCCGTGCATCTGTTCGTCCATGTTTCTGTTCGTCCGTGCGTCTATTCGTCCGTGCGTCTGTTCGTCCGTGCGTCTGTTTGTCCGTGCGTCTTTTTGTCCGTGCGTCTGTTTGTCCCTCCGTTTGTTCGTCTGTGCGTCTGTTTGTTCATGCGTCTGTTGGTCCGTACATCTGTATGTCCGAACACAACCGTTTTCGAAATTTTTTTTGATCATACCTTTAGGAAATGATGATAATAAGGGCTAAATATTGAATATAAATACAAATTTGGTGAAATTGTCCGTTTTTGAAACTTTTTTTCGATCATACCTCGCTAAAATTACGAAAATAATGGCAAAAAAGGGGAACAAGATTGAAATATCGGTGAATTAATTCGTTTTTTAGTATTCTTCCGTCATACCTTAATAAAATGACGAAAATTAGGTTCGTCCGTAAGTTTGATCGTGCGAGCGATTGTTCCTTCATGCTTTAGTTCGTCCGTGCGTCTGTTCGTAAGTGTGTCTGTTCGTCAATGCGTCCGTTTGTCCATGATAATTTTTTCCGTGCGTCTGTTCTTCCGTGCGTCTGTTCGTCCGTGCGTCTATTCATCCGAGCGACTGTTCAACCGTGCGCCTGTTCGACCCTGCATCCGTTCTTCCGTGCGTCCGTTCGTATGTGCGTATGTACGTCCGTGCTATTTTCGTCCATGCGTCTGATCGTACGAGTGATTGTTCTTCCGTGCGACTTTTCAACCATGCGTCTTTTCGTCCGTGCATCATTTCGTCCTTGCGTCTGTTCGTCCGGGGGTCTGATCGTTCGTGCCAATATTCGTCCGTGCGTCTGTTCGTCCGTGCGTCTGTTCATCCATGCGTCTGTTCGTCCGTGCGTCTGTTCGTCCGTGCGTGTGTTCGTCCGTGCATCTGTTTGTCCGTGCGTCTGTTCGTCCGTGCGTCTGTTCGTCCGTGCGTCTGTTCGTCCATGCGTCTGTTCATCCGTATGTCTGTTCGTCCGTGCGTCTGTTCGTCCGTGCGTCTGTTCGTCCGTGCGTCTGTTCGTCCGTGCGTCTGTTCGTCCGTGCGTCTTTTCTTCCGTGCGTCTGTTCGTCCGTGCGTCTGTTTGCCTTTGCGTCTGTTCGTCCGTCTGTCTGTACGTCCGTGCGTCTGTTCATCCGTGCGTCTGTTCGTCCGTGCGTCTGTTCGTCCATGCGTATGTTCATCCGTGCGTCTGTTCTTCCGTGCGTCTGTTCATCTTTATGTCTGTTCGTCCGTGCGTCTGTTCGTCCGTGCGTCTGTTCGTCCGTGCGTTTGTTCATCTATGCGTCTGTTCATCCTTTCTGTTCGTCTGTGCGTGTTTTTGTCCATGCGTCTGTTCGTCAAACAGATGAAGATCTGTTTGTCCGAACAGAACCGTTTTCAAAATTTTTTTCGGTCATACCTTTAGAAAATAATAAAAATAAGGAAAAAATATTGGATTAAATATAAATTTGGTGAAATTGTCAGTTTTCGAAATTTTTTTTCGATCATACCTCGCTGAAATTACGAAAATAGGGTCGATAAAGAGAAACATGATTGAAATATCGGTGAATTATTTCGTTTCTTAGCTTTTTTCGATCATACCTTAATAAAATGACGAAAATAAGGTTCGACCGGGCGACTGATCGTCCGAGCGATTGTTCCTTCATGCTTCAGTTCGTCCGTGCGTCTGTTCATCCGTGCAACTACTCGTCTGTGCGTCTATTCGTCCATGCGTCTGTTCATCCGTACATCTTTTTCTCCACACAAAACTAATTTCGAACATTTTTTTGATCATAGCTTGAGAAAATAACGAACATAAGGGCGAAATAGTAGATAAAAATTGAAATTTCAGTGACAATATACATTTTCGAAACCTTTTTCTATCATACCTCCCTAAAATGACGAAAAGTTAGGGGAAAATAGATGAACTAGATTGAAATATCGGTGAATTCATTCGTTTTTTACCATATTTAGATCATACCTCAATAAAAGGACGAAAATAAGGTTCGTCCGTGCGTCTGTTCGTCCGAATGTCTGTTCGTCCATGCGTCTGTTCGTCCGTGCGTCTGTTCGTCCGTGCGTCTGTTCGTCCGTGCGTCTGTTCGTCCGTGCGTCTGTTCGTCCGTGCGTCTGTTCATCCATGCGTCTGTTCATCCGTTCGTCTGTTCGTCTGTGCGTGTTTTTGTCCATGCGTCTGTTCGTCAAACAGATGAAGATCTGTTTGTCCGAACAGAACCGTTTTCGAAATTTTTTTCGGTCATACCTTTAGAATATAATAAAAATAAGGGCAAAATATTGGATTAAATATAAATTTGGTGAAATTGTCCGATTAAAAAATTTCTTCCGATCATACCTCGCTAAAATTACGAAAATAGGGGCGATTAAGAGAAACAAGATTGAAATATCGGTGAATTATTTCGTTTCATAGCTTTTTACGATCAAACCTTAAAAAAATGACGAATATAAGGTTCGACCGGGCGTCAGATCGTCCAAGCGATTTTTCTTTCATGATTCAGTTCGTATGTGCGTCTGTTCGTCCATGCGTTTGTTCATCCGTACATCTGTATCTCAAAACTGAACCAATTTCGAACCTTATTTGATCATAGTTTGAGAAAATAACGAATATAATGGCGAAATAGTGGATAAAAATAGAAATTTCGGTGACAATATACATTTTCGAAACTTTTTTCAATCATACATCTCTAAAATGACGAAAAGTAAGGGATAAATAGATGATCAAGATTGAAATATCGGTGTATTCATTTTTTTACCATATTTAGATCATACCTCGATAAAATGACGAAAATAAGGTTCGTCCGTGCGTCTGTTTGTCCGTGTGTGTGTTCGTCCGTGCGTCTGTTTGTCCGTGCGTCTGTACGTCCGTGTGTCTGTTGTCCATGCGTCTGTTCGTCCGTGCGTCTGTTCATCCGTGCGTCTGTTCATCCGTGCGTCTGTTCGTCCGTGCGTCTGTTTGTCTGTGCATCGGTTCGTCCGTGCGTCTGTTTGTCCGAGCGTCTGTTCGTCCGTTCGTGTGTTCGTCCGTGCGTCTGTTTGTCCGTGCGTCTGTTTGTCCATGCGACTGTTCGCCCGTGCGTCTGTTCGTCCAAGCGTCTGTTCGTCTGTGCGTCTGTTCGTCCATGCGTCTGTTCGTCCGTACATCTGTTTGTCCGAACAGAACCAATTTCGAACATTTTTTTTGATCATAGATCGAGAAATTAACGAGCATAAGGGCGAAATTTTGGATAAAAATTGAAATTTTGGTGACATTATCCATTTTCGCAACTTTTTTCAATCATAACTCTCTAAAATGTCGAAATACAAGGAGGAAATAAATGAACAAGAATGAAATATCGGTGAATTCATTCGTTTTTTACCTTTTTTAGATCATAACTCGATAAAATGACGAAAATAAAGTTCGTCCTTGCGTCTGTTCGTCCGTGCGTTTGTTCGTCCGTGCATCTGTTCGTTCGTGTGGTAGTTCGTCCGAGCGTCAGTTCATCCGTGCGTCTGTTCGTCGGTGAGTCTGTTCGTCCGTGCGTCTGTTCGTCCATGCATCTGTTCGTCCGTGCGTCTGTTCGTCTCTGCGTCTGTTCGTCCATGCGTCTGTTCATCCGTGCGTCTGTTCGACCGTGCGTCTGTTCTTCCGTGCGTCTGTTCGTCCGTGCGTCTGTTCTTCCGTATGACTGTTCATCCGTGCGTCTGTTCTTCCGTGCGTCTGTTCATCCGTATGTCTGTTCGTCCGTATGTCTGTTCGTCAGTGCGTCTGTTCGTGTTTGCGTCTGTTCGTTCTTGCGGCTGTTCATCTGTGCGTCTGTTCATCCGTGCAACTGTTCGCCCGTGCGTCTGTTCGTCCATTCTTCTGTTCGTCCGTACATCTGTTTGTCCGAACAGAACCAATTGCGAATTTTTTTTTTGATCATAGCTCGAGAAATTAACGAGCATAAGGGCGAAATGTTGGATAAAAATTGAAATTTTGGTGACATTATCCATTTTCGCAACTTTTTTCAATCATACCTCTCTAAAATGTCGAAATACAAGGAGGAAATAAATGAACAAGAATGAAATATCGGTGAATTCATTCGTTTTTTACCTTTCTTAGATCATAACTCGATAAAATGACGAAAATAAAGTTCGTCCTTGCGTCTGTTCGTCCGTGCGTTTGTTCGTACCTGCATCTGTTCGTTCGTGTGGTAGTTCGTCCGAGCGTCAGTTCATCCGTGCGTCTGTTCGTCCGTGAGTCTGTTCGTCCGTGCGTGTTTTTGTCCGTGCATCTGTTTGTCCGTGCGTCTGTTCGTCCGTGCATCTGTTCGGCCGTGCGTCTGTTCGTCCGTGCGTCTGTTCGTCCATGCATCTGTTTATCCGTGCATCTGTTTGTCCGTGCGTCTGTTCGTCCGTGCGTCTGTTCGGCCGTGCGTCTGTTCGTCCGTGTGTCTGTTCGTTCATGCATCTGTTAATCCGTGCGTCTGTTCGTCTGTGCGTCTGTTCGTCCATGCGTCTGTTCATCCGTGCGTCTGTTTGACCGTGCGTCTGTTCTTCCGTGCGTCTGTTTGTCCGTGCGTCTGTTCTTCCGTATGTCTGTTCGTCCGTGCGTCTGTTTGTCTATGCATCTGTTCATCCGTGCGTCTGTTCGTCTGTGCGTCTGTTCGTCCATGCGTCTGTTCATCCGTGCGTCTGTTCGACCGTAAGTCTGTTCGTCCGTGCGTCTGTTTGTCCGTGCGTCTGTTCGTCCGTGCGTCTGTTCGTCCGCGCATCTGTTTGTCAGTGCGTCTGTTTGTCCGTGCGTCTGTTCGTCCGTGCGTCAGTTCATCCGTATGTTTGTTCGTCCGTGCGTCTATTCGTCCGTGCGTCTGCTTTTCATTGCGTCTGTGCGTCTGTTCGTCCATGCGTCTGTTCATCCGTGCGTCTGTTCGACCGTAAGTCTGTTCGTCCGTGCGTCTGTTTGTCCGTGCGTCTGTTCGTCCATGCGTCTATTCGTCCATGTGTATGTTTGTCAATGCGTCTGTTCGTCCATCTGTTTTTTTTGTCCCTTCGTCTGTTCGTCCGTGCGTCTGTTCGTCCGTGCGTCTGTTTGTCCGTGCGTCTGTTCGTCCGTGCGTCTGTTCGTCCGTGCGTCAGTTCATCCGTATGTTTGTTCGTCCGTGCGTCTATTCGTCCGTGCGTCTGCTTTTCATTGCGTCTGTTCGTCTGTGCGTCTGTTCGTCCGTGCGTCTGTTCGTCCGTGCGTCTGTTCGTCCGTGCGTCTGTTTTTCCGTGCGTCTGTTTCTCCGTGCGTCTGTTCATCCGAACGTCTGTTCGTCCGTGCGTCTGTTCGTCCGTGCGTCTGTTCGTCCGTGCGTCTGTTCGTCCATGTTTCTGTTCGTCCGTGCGTCTATTCGTCCGTGCGTATGTTCGTCCGTGCGTCTGTTTGTCCGTGCGACTGTTTGTCCGTGCGTCTGTTTGTCCGTCCGTCTGTTCGTCTGTGCGTCTGTTTGTTCATGCGTTTGTTGGTCCGTACATCTGTTTGTCCGAACACAACCGTTTTCGAAATTTTTTTGATCATACCTATAGGAAATAATTATAATAAGGGCTAAGAATTGATTATAAATACAAATTTGGTGAAATTGTCCGTTTTTGAAACTTTTTTTCGATCATACCTCGCTAAAATTACGAAAATAATGGAAAAAAATGGGAACAAGATTGAAATATCGGTGAATTAATTCGTTTTTTAGTTTTCTTCGGTCATACCTAAATAAAATGACGAAAATAAGGTTCGTCCGTGCGTCTGTTAGTCCGTGCGTCTGTTCGTCCGTGCATCTGTTCGTTCTTGTGACAGTTCGTCCGAGCGTCAGTTCATCCGTGCGTCTGTTTGCCCGTTCGTCTATTCGTCCGTTCGTTTGTTCGTCCGTGCGTCTGTTCGTCCGTGCGTCTGTTCATCCGTGCGTCTGTTTGTCCGTGCGTCTGTTTGTCTGTGCGTCTGTTTGTCCATGCGTCTGTTCGTCCGTGCATCTTTTTGTCCGTGCGTCTGTTCGTCTGTGCGTCTGTTCGTCCGTGCGTCTGTTCGTCCATGCGTCTGTTCATCCGTATGTCTGTTCGTCCCTGCGTCTGTTCGTCCGTGCGTCTGTTCGTCTGTGCGTCTGTTCGTCCGTGCGTCCTTTCTTCCGTGCGTCTGTTCGTCCGTGCGTCTGTTCGCCTGTGTGTCTGTTCGTCCGTGCGTCTGTACGTCCGTGCGTCTGTTCGTCCGTGCGTCTGTTCGTCCGTGCGTCTGTTCGTCCATGCGCATGTTCATCGGTGCGTCTGTTCTTCCGTGCGTCTGTTCATCCGTATGTCTGTTAGTCCGTGCGTCTGTTCGTCAGTGCGTCTGTTCGTCTGTGCGTCTGTTCGTCCGTGCGTCTGTTCGTCTGTGCGTCTGTTCATCCGTGCGACTGTTCGCCCGTGCGTCTGTTCGTCCTTGCGTCTGTTCGTCCGTACATCTGTTTGTCCGAACAGAACCAATTTCGAACATTTTTTTTGATCATAGCTCGAGAAATTTACGAGCATAAGGGCGAAATGTTGGATAAAAATTGAAATTTTGGTGACATTATCCATTTTCGCAACTTTTTTCAATCATACCTCTCTAAAATGTCGAAAAACAAGGAGGAAATAAATGAGAAAGAATATAATATCGGTGAATTCATTCGTTTTTTACCTTTTTTAGATCATAACTCGATAAAATGACGAAAATAAAGTTCGTCCTTGCGTCTGTTCGTCCGTGCGTTTGTTCATCCGTGCGTCTGTTCGTCCGTACGTCTGTTCGTCCGTGCGTGTTTTTGTCCGTGCATCTGTTCGTCCGTGCGTCTGTTCGTCCGTGCGTCTGTTCGTCCGTGCGTCTGTTCGTCCGTGCGTCTGTTCGTCCGTGCGTCTTTTCGTCCGTTTGTCTGTTCGTCCATGCGTCTATTCATCCGAATGTCTGTTCGTCCTTGCGTCTGTTCATCCGTGCGTCTGTTCGTCTGTGCGTCTGTTCGTCCGTGCGACTTTTCTTCCGTGCGTCTGTTTGTCCGTGCGTCTGTTCGTCCGTGCGTCTGTTCGTCCGTGCGTCTGTTCGTCCGTCCGTCTGCTCGTCCGTTTGTCTGTTCATCCATGCGTCTGTTCATCCGTATGTCTGTTCGTCCTTGCGTCTGTTCGTCCGTGCGTTAGTTCATCCGTGCGTCTGTTCGTCCGTGAGTCTGTTCGTCCGTGCGTGTTTTTGTCCGTGCGTCTGTTCGTCCGTGCGTCTGTTCGTCCGTGCGTCTGTTCGTCCGTGCGTCTGTTTGTCTAAGCGTCTGTTCGTTCATGCGTCTATTCGTCCGTGCATCTGTTTGTCCATGCGTCTGTACGTCCGTGCGTCTGTTCGTCCATACGTCTGTTCATCCGTATGTCTGTTCGTCGTCGCGTCTGTTCGTCCGTGCGTCTGTTCGTCTGTGCGTCTGTTTGTCCGTGCGACTTTTCTTCCGTGCGTCTGTTCGTCCGTGCGTCTGTTCACCTGTGCGTCTATTCGTCCGTGCGTCTGTACGTCCGTGCGTCTGTTCGTCCGTGAGTCTGTTCGTCCGTGCGTCTGTTCGTCCATGCATCTGTTCATCCGTGCGTCTGTTCGTCCTAGCGTCTGTTCGTCCATGCGTCTGTTCATCCGTGCGTCTGTTCGACCGTGCGTCTGTTCTTCCGTGCGTCTGTTCGTCCGTGCGTCTGTTCTTCCGTGCGTCTGTTCGTCCGTGCGTCTGTTCTTCCGTGCGTCTGTTCGTCCGTGCGTCTGTTCTTCCGTATGACTGTTCGTCCGTGCATCTGTTCGTTCGTGTGGTAGTTCGTCCGAGCGTCAGTTCATCCGTGCGTCTGTTCGTCCGTGAGTCTGTTTGACCGTGCGTCTGTTCTTCCGTGCGTCTGTTTGTCCGTGCGTCTGTTCTTCCGTATGTCTGTTCGTCCGTGCGTCTGTTTGTCTATGCATCTGTTCATCCGTGCGTCTGTTCGTCCGTGCGTCTATTTGTCCGTGCGTCTGTTCGTCCGTGCGTCTGTTCGTCCGCGCATCTGTTTGTCAGTGCGTCTGTTTGTCCGTGCGTCTGTTCGACCTTGCGTCTGTTCGTCCATGCGTCTGTTCGTCCATGCGTCTGTTAATCCGTGCGTCTGAACGACCATGCGACTGTTCGTCCGTGCGGCTGTTCGTCCGTGCGTCTGTTTGTCCGTGCGTCTGTTTGTCCGTGCGTCTGTTCATCCGCGCGTCTGTGTGTCCGTGCGTCTGTTCGTCCGTGCGTCTGTTCGTCCTTGCGACTGTTCGTCCGTGCGTCTGTTTGTCCATACGTCTATTCGTCCGTGCGTCTGTTCGTCCATGCGTTTGTTCGTTAGTGCGTCTGTTCGTCCGTGTGTCTGTTCGTCCGTGCGTCTGCTCGCCTGTGCGTCTGTTTGTCCGTGCGTCTGTACGTCTGTAGGTCCGTTCGTCTGTGCGTCTGTTCGTCTGTGCGTCTGCTTTTCCGTGCGTTTGTTTGTCCGTGCGTCTGTTCATCCGTACGTCTGTTTGTCCTTGCGTCTGTTCGTCCGTGCGTCTGTTCGTCCGTGCGTCTCTTCGTCCATGCGTCTCTTCGTCCATGCGTCTGTTCGTCCATGTGTATGTTTGTCAATGCGTCTGTTCGTCCATCTGTTTTTTTTGTCCCTTCGTCTGTTCGTCCGTGCGTCTGTTCGTCCGTGCGTCTGTTTGTCCGTGCGTCTGTTCGTCCGTGCGTCTGTTCGTCCGTGCGTCAGTTCATCCGTATCTTTGTTCGTCCGTGCGTCTATTCGTCCGTGCGTCTGCTTTTCATTGCGTATGTTCGTCTGTGCGTCTGTTCGTCCGTGCGTCTGTTCGTCCGTGCGTCTGTTCGTCCGTGCGTCTGTTTTTCCGTGCGTCTGTTTCTCCGTGCGTCTGTTCATCCGAACGTCTGTTCGTCCGTGCGTCTGTTCGTCCGTGCGTCTGTTCGTCCGTTCGTCTGTTCGTCCATGTTTCTGTTCGTCCGTGCGTCTATTCGTCCGTGCGTATGTTCGTCCGTGCGTCTGTTTGTCCGAACACAACCGTTTTCGAAATTTTTTTGATCATACCTATAGGAAATAATTATAATAAGGGCTAAGAATTGATTATAAATACAAATTTGGTGAAATTGTCCGTTTTTGAAACTTTTTTTCGATCATACCTCGCTAAAATTACGAAAATAATGGCAAAAAATGGGAACAAGATTGAAATATCGGTGAATTAATTCGTTTTTTAGTTTTCTTCGGTCATACCTAAATAAAATGACGAAAATAAGGTTCGTCCGTGCGTCTGTTAGTCCGTGCGTCTGTTCGTCCGTGCATCTGTTCGTTCTTGTGACAGTTCGTCCGAGCGTCAGTTCATCCGTGCGTCTGTTTGTCCGTTCGTCTATTCGTCCGTTCGTTTGTTCGTCCGTGCGTCTGTTCGTCCGTGCGTCTGTTCATCCGTGCGTCTGTTTGTCCGTGCGTCTGTTTGTCTGTGCGTCTGTTTGTCCATGCGTCTGTTCGTCCGTGCATCTTTTTGTCCGTGCGTCTGTTCGTCTGTGCGTCTGTTCGTCCGTGCGTCTGTTCGTCCATGCGTCTGTTCATCCGTATGTCTGTTCGTCCCTGCGTCTGTTCGTCCGTGCGTCTGTTCGTCTGTGCGTCTGTTCGTCCGTGCGTCCTTTCTTCCGTGCGTCTGTTCGTCCGTGCGTCTGTTCGCCTGTGTGTCTGTTCGTCCGTGCGTCTGTACGTCCGTGCGTCTGTTCGTCCGTGCGTCTGTTCGTCCGTGCGTCTGTTCGTCCATGCGCATGTTCATCGGTGCGTCTGTTCTTCCGTGCGTCTGTTCATCCGTATGTCTGTTAGTCCGTGCGTCTGTTCGTCAGTGCGTCTGTTCGTCTGTGCGTCTGTTCGTCCGTGCGTCTGTTCGTCTGTGCGTCTGTTCATCCGTGCGACTGTTCACCCGTGCGTCTGTTCGTCCTTGCGTCTGTTCGTCCGTACATCTGTTTGTCCGAACAGAACCAATTTCGAACATTTTTTTTGATCATAGCTCGAGAAATTAACGAGCATAAGGGCGAAATGTTGGATAAAAATTGAAATTTTGGTGACATTATCCATTTTCGCAACTTTTTTCAATCATACCTCTCTAAAATGTCGAAAAACAAGGAGGAAATAAATGAGAAAGAATATAATATCGGTGAATTCATTCGTTTTTTAACTTTTTTAGATCATAACTCGATAAAATGACGAAAATAAAGTTCGTCCTAGCGTCTGTTCGTCCGTGCGTTTGTTCATCCGTGCGTCTGTTCGTCCGTACGTCTGTTCGTCCGTGCGTGTTTTTGTCCGTGCATCTGTTCGTCCGTGCGTCTGTTCGTCCGTGCGTCTGTTCGTCCGTGCGTCTGTTCGTCCGTGCGTCTGTTCGTCCGTGCGTCTTTTCGTCCGTTTGTCTGTTCGTCCATGCGTCTGTTCATCCGAATGTCTGTTCGTCCTTGCGTCTGTTCATCCGTGCGTCTGTTCGTCTGTGCGTCTGTTCGTCCGTGCGACTTTTCTTCCGTGCGTCTGTCTGTCCGTGCGTCTGTTCGTCCGTGCGTCTGTTCGTCCGTGCGTCTGTTCGTCCGTCCGTCTGCTCGTCCGTTTGTCTGTTCATCCATGCGTCTGTTCATCCGTATGTCTGTTCGTCCTTGCGTCTGTTCGTCCGTGCGTTAGTTCATCCGTGCGTCTGTTCGTCCGTGAGTCTGTTCGTCCGTGCGTGTTTTTGTCCGTGCGTCTGTTCGTCCGTGCGTCTGTTCGTCCGTGCGTCTGTTCGTCCGTGCGTCTGTTTGTCTAAGCGTCTGTTCGTTCATGCGTCTATTCGTCCGTGCATCTGTTTGTCCATGCGTCTGTACGTCCGTGCGTCTGTTCGTCCTTTTGCCTGTTCGTCCATACGTCTGTTCATCCGTATGTCTGTTCGTCGTCGCGTCTGTTCGTCCGTGCGTCTGTTCGTCTGTGCGTCTGTTTGTCCGTGCGACTTTTCTTCCGTGCGTCTGTTCGTCCGTGCGTCTGTTCAACTGTGCGTCTATTCGTCCGTGCGTCTGTACGTCCGTGCGTCTGTTCGTCCGTGAGTCTGTTCGTCCGTGCGTCTGTTCGTCCATGCATCTGTTCATCCGTGCGTCTGTTCGTCCTAGCGTCTGTTCGTCCATGCGTCTGTTCATCCGTGCGTCTTTTCGACCGTGCGTCTATTCTTCCGTGCGTCTGTTCGTCCGTGCGTCTGTTCTTCCGTGCGTCTGTTCGTCCGTGCGTCTGTTCTTCCGTGCGTCTGTTCGTCCGTGCGTCTGTTCTTCCGTATGACTGTTCGTCCGTGCGTCTGTTCGTCCATGCGTATGTTCATCCGTGCGTCTGTTCTTCCGTGCGTCTGTTCATCCGTTTGTCTGTTCGTCCGTGCGTCTGTTCGTCAGTGCGTCTGTTCGTGTTTGCGTCTGTTCGTCCGTGCGTCTGTTCATCTGTGCGTCTGTTCATCCATGCAACTGTTCGCCCGTACGTCTGTTCGTCCATTCTTCTGTTCGTCCGTACATCTGTTTGTCCGAACAGAACCAATTTCGAACATTTTTTTTGATCATAGCTCGGGAAATTAACGAACATAAGTGCGAAATGTTGGATAAAAATTGAAATTTTGGTGACATTATCCATTTTCGCAACTTTTTTCAATCATACCTCTCTAAAATGTCGGTATACAAGGAGGAAATAAATGAACAAGAATGAAATATCGGTGAATTCATTCGTTTTTTACATTTCTTAGATCATAACTCGATAAAATGATGAAAATAAAGTTCGTCCTTGCGTCTGTTCGTCCGTGCGTTTGTTCGTCCGTGCATCTGTTCGTTCGTGTGGTAGTTCGTCCGAGCGTCAGTTCATCCGTGCGTCTGTTCGTCCGTGAGTCTGTTCGTCCGTGCGTGTTTTTGTCCGTGCATCTGTTTGTCCGTGCGTCGGTTCGTCCGTGCATCTGTTCGGCCGTGCGTCTGTTCGTCCATGCATCTGTTTATCCGTGCATCTGTTTGTCCGTGCGTCTGTTCGTCCGTGCGTCTGTTCGGCCGTGCGTCTGTTCGTCCGTGTGTCTGTTCGTCCATGCATCTGTTTATCCGTGCGTCTGTTCGTCTGTGCGTCTGTTCGTCCATGCGTCTGTTCATCCGTGCGTCTGTTTGACCGTGCGTCTGTTCTTCCGTGCGTCTGTTTGTCCGTGCGTCTGTTCTTCCGTATGTCTGTTCGTCCGTGCGTCTGTTTGTCTATGCATCTGTTCATCCGTGCGTCTGTTCGTCCGTGCGTCTGTTTGTCCGTGCGTCTGTTCGTCCGTGCGTCTGTTCGTCCGCGCATCTGTTTGTCAGTGCGTCTGTTTGTCCGTGCGTCTGTTCGACCTTGCGTCTGTTCGTCCATGCGTCTGTTCGTCCATGCGTCTGTTAATCCGTGCGTCTGAACGACCATGCGACTGTTCGTCCGTGCGGCTGTTCGTCCGTGCGTCTGTTTGTCCGTGCGTCTGTTTGTCCGTGCGTCTGTTCATCCGCGCGTCTGTTTGTCCGTGCGTCTGTTCGTCCGTGCGTCTGTTCGTCCTTGCGACTGTTCGTCCGTGCGTCTGTTTGTCCATACGTCTATTCGTCCGTGCGTCTGTTCGTCCATGCGTTTGTTCGTTAGTGCGTCTGTTCGTCCGTGTGTCTGTTCGTCCGTGCGTCTGCTCGCCTGTGCGTCTGTTTGTCCGTGCGTCTGTACGTCTGTAGGTCCGTTCGTCTGTGCGTCTGTTCGTCTGTGCGTCTGCTTTTCCGGGCGTTTGTTTGTCCGTGCGTCTGTTCATCCGTACGTCTGTTTGTCCGTGCGTCTGTTCGTCCGTGCGTCTGTTCGTCCGTGCGTCTCTTCGTCCATGCGTCTCTTCGTCCATGCGTCTGTTCGTCCATGTGTATGTTTGTCAATGCGTCTGTTCGTCCATCTGTTTTTTTTGTCCCTTCGTCTGTTCGTCCGTGCGTCTGTTCGTCCGTGCGTCTGTTTGTCCGTGCGTCTGTTCGTCCGTGCGTCTGTTCGTCCGTGCGTCAGTTCATCCGTATGTTTGTTCGTCCGTGCGTCTATTCGTCCGTGCGTCTGCTTTTCATTGCGTCTGTTCGTCTGTGCGTCTGTTCGTCCGTGCGTCTGTTCGTCCGTGCGTCTGTTTTTCCGTGCGTCTGTTTCTCCGTGCGTCTGTTCATCCGAACGTCTGTTCGTCCGTGCGTCTGTTCGTCCGTGCGTCTGTTCGTCCGTGCGTCTGTTCGTCCATGTTTCTGTTCGTCCGTGCGTCTATTCGTCCGTGCGTATGTTCGTCCGTGCGTCTGTTTGTCCGTGCGACTGTTTGTCCGTGCGTCTGTTTGTCCGTCCGTCTGTTCGTCTGTGCGTCTGTTTGTTCATGCGTTTGTTGGTCCGTACATCTGTTTGTCCGTGCGTCTGTTCGTCCATGCATCTTTTTATCCGTGCGTCTGTTCGTCTGTGCGTCTGTTCGTCCATGCGTCTGTTCATCCGTGCGTCTGTTTGACCGTGCGTCTGTTCTTCCGTGCGTCTGTTTGTCCGTGCGTCTGTTCTTCCGTATGTCTGTTCGTCCGTGCGTCTGTTTGTCTATGCATCTGTTCATCCGTGCGTCTGTTCCTCTGTGCGTCTGTTCGTCCATGCGTCTGTTCATCCGTGCGTCTGTTCGACCGTGCGTCTGTTCGTCCGTGCGTCTGTTTGTCCGTGCGTCTGTTCGTCCGAACACAACCGTTTTCGAAATTTTTTTGATCATACCTATAGGAAATAATTATATTAAGGGCTAAGAATTGATTATAAATACAAATTTGGTGAAATTGTCCGTTTTTGAAACTTTTTTTCGATCATACCTCGCTAAAATTACGAAAATAATGGCAAAAAATGGGAACAAGATTGAAATATCGGTGAATTAATTCGTTTTTTAGTTTTCTTCGGTCATACCTAAATAAAATGACGAAAATAAGGTTCGTCCGTGCGTCTGTTAGTCCGTGCGTCTGTTCGTCCGTGCATCTGTTCGTTCTTGTGACAGTTCGTCCGAGCGTCAGTTCATCCGTGCGTCTGTTCGTCCGTGAGTCTGTTCGTTATTGCGTCTGTTTGTCCGTTCGTCTATTCGTCCGTTCGTTTGTTCGTCCGTGCGTCTGTTCGTCCGTGCGTCTGTTCATCCGTGCGTCTGTTTGTCCGTGCGTCTGTTTGTCTGTGCGTCTGTTTGTCCATGCGTCTGTTCGTCCGTGCATCTTTTTGTCCGTGCGTCTGTTCGTCTGTGCGTCTGTTCGTCCGTGCGTCTGTTCGTCCATGCGTCTGTTCATCCGTATGTCTGTTCGTCCCTGCTTCTGTTCGTCCATGCGTCTGTTCGTCTGTGCGTCTGTTCGTCCGTGCGTCTTTTCTTCCGTGCGTCTGTTCGTCCGTGCGTCTGTTCGCCTGTGTGTCTGTTCGTCCGTGCGTCTGTACGTCCGAGCGTCTGTTCGTCCGTGCGTCTGTTCGTCCGTGCGTCTGTTCGTCCATGCGCATGTTCATCGGTGCGTCTGTTCTTCCGTGCGACTGTTCATCCGTATGTCTGTTAGTCCGTGCGTCTGTTCGTCAGTGCGTCTGTTCGTCTGTGCGTCTGTTCGTCCGTGCGTCTGTTCGTCTGTGCGTCTGTTCATCCGTGCGACTGTTCGCCCGTGCGTCTGTTCGTCCTTGCGTCTGTTCGTCCGTACATCTGTTTGTCCGAACAGAACCAATTTCGAACATTTTTTTTGATCATAGCTCGAGAAATTAACGAGCATAAGGGCGAAATGTTGGATAAAAATTGAAATTTTGGTGACATTATCCATTTTCGCAACTTTTTTCAATCATACCTCTCTAAAATGTCGAAAAACAAGGAGGAAATAAATGAGCAAGAATAAAATATCGGTGAATTCATTCGTTTTTTACCTTTTTTAGATCATAACTCGATAAAATGACGAAAATAAAGTTCGTCCTTGCGTCTGTTCGTCCGTGCGTTTGTTCATCCGTGCGTCTGTTCGTCCGTACGTCTGTTCGTCCGTGCGTGTTTTTGTCCGTGCATCTGTTCGTCCGTGCGTCTGTTCGTCCGTGCGTCTGTTCGTCCGTGCGATTGTTCGTCCGTGCGTTTGTTCGTCCGTGCGTCTTTTCGTCCGTTTGTCTGTTCGTCCATGCGTCTGTTCATCCGAATGTCTGTTCGTCCTTGCGTCTGTTCATCCGTGCGTCTGTTCGTCTGTGCGTCTGTTCGTCCGTGCGACTTTTCTTCCGTGCGTCTGTTTGTCCGTGCGTCTGTTCGTCCGTGCGTCTGTTCGTCCGTCCGTCTGCTCGTCCGTTTGTCTGTTCATCCATGCGTCTGTTCATCCGTATGTCTGTTCGTCCTTGCGTCTGTTCGTCCGTGCGTCAGTTCATCCGTGCGTCTGTTCGTCCGTGAGTCTGTTCGTCCGTGCGTGTTTTTGTCCGTGCGTCTGTTCGTCCGTGCGTCTGTTCGTCCGTGCGTCTGTTCGTCCGTGCGTCTGTTTCTCTAAGCGTCTTTTCGTTCATGCGTCTATTCGTCCGTGCATCTGTTTGTCCATGCGTCTGTACGTCCGTGCGTCTGTTCGTCCTTTTGTCTGTTCGTCGATACGTCTGTTCATCCGTATGTCTGTTCGTCCTCGCGTCTGTTCGTCCGTGCGTCTGTTCGTCTGTGCGTCTGTTTGTCCGTGCGACTTTTCTTCCGTGCGTCTGTTCGTCCGTGTGTCTGTTCACCTGTGCGTCTATTCGTCCGTGCGTCTGTACGTCCGTGCGTCTGTTCGTCCGTGAGTCTGTTCGTCCGTGCGTCTGTTCGTCCATGCATCTGTTCATCCGTGCGTCTGTTCGTCCTAGCGTCTGTTCGTCCATGCGTCTGTTCATCCGTGCGTCTGTTCGACCGTGCGTCTGTTCTTCCGTGCGTCTGTTCGTCCGTGCGTCTGTTCTTCCGTGCGTCTGTTCGTCCGTGCGTCTGTTCTTTCGTGCGTCTGTTCATCTGTGCGTCTGTTCATCCATGCAACTGTTCGCCCGTACGTCTGTTCGTCCATTCTTCTGTTCGTCCGTACATCTGTTTGTCCGAACAGAACCAATTTCGAACATTTTTTTTGATCATAGCTCGGGAAATTAACGAACATAAGTGCGAAATGTTGGATAAAAATTGAAATTTTGGTGACATTATCCATTTTCGCAACTTTTTTCAATCATACCTCTCTAAAATGTCGGTATACAAGGAGGAAATAAATGAACAAGAATGAAATATCGGTGAATTCATTCGTTTTTTACCTTTCTTAGATCATAACTCGATAAAATGATGAAAATAAAGTTCGTCCTTTTGTCTGTTCGTCCGTGCGTTTGTTCGTCCGTGCATCTGTTCGTTCGTGTGGTAGTTCGTCCGAGCGTCAGTTCATCCGTGCGTCTGTTCGTCCGTGAGTCTGTTCGTCCGTGCGTGTTTTTGTCCGTGCATCTGTTTGTCCGTGCGTCGGTTCGTCCGTGCATCTGTTCGGCCGTGCGTCTGTTCGTCCATGCATCTGTTTATCCGTGCATCTGTTTGTCCGTGCGTCTGTTCGTCCGTGCGTCTGTTCGGCCGTGCGTCTGTTCGTCCGTGTGTCTGTTCGTCCATGCATCTGTTTATCCGTGCGTCTGTTCGTCTGTGCGTCTGTTCGTCCATGCGTCTGTTCATCCGTGCGTCTGTTTGACCGTGCGTCTGTTCTTCCGTGCGTCTGTTTGTCCGTGCGTCTGTTCTTCCGTATGTCTGTTCGTCCGTGCGTCTGTTTGTCTATGCATCTGTTCATCCGTGCGTCTGTTCGTCCGTGCGTCTGTTTGTCCGTGCGTCTGTTCGTCCGTGCGTCTGTTCGTCCGCGCATCTGTTTGTCAGTGCGTCTGTTTGTCCGTGCGTCTGTTCGACCTTGCGTCTGTTCGTCCATGCGTCTGTTCGACCATGCGTCTGTTAATCCGTGCGTCTGAACGACCATGCGACTGTTCGTCCGTGCGGCTGTTCGTCCGTGCGTCTGTTTGTCCGTGCGTCTGTTTGTCCGTGCGTCTGTTCATCCGCGCGTCTGTTTGTCCGTGCGTCTGTTCGTCCGTGGGTCTGTTCGTCCTTGCGACTGTTCGTCCGTGCGTCTGTTTGTCCATACGTCTATTCGTCCGTGCGTCTGTTCGTCCATGCGTTTGTTCGTTAGTGCGTCTGTCCGTCCGTGTGTCTGTTCGTCCGTGCGTCTGCTCGCCTGTGCGTCTGTTTGTCCGTGCGTCTGTACGTCTGTAGGTCCGTTCGTCTGTGCGTCTGTTCGTCTGTGCGTCTGCTTTTCCGGGCGTTTGTTTGTCCGTGCGTCTGTTCATCCGTACGTCTGTTTGTCCGTGCGTCTGTTCGTCAGTGCGTCTGTTCGTCCGTGCGTCTCTTCGTCCATGCGTCTCTTCGTCCATGCGTCTGTTCGTCCATGTGTATGTTTGTCAATGCGTCTGTTCGTCCATCTGTTTTTTTTGTCCCTTCGTCTGTTCGTCCGTGCGTCTGTTCGTCCGTGCGTCTGTTTGTCCGTGCGTCTGTTCGTCCGTGCGTCTGTTCGTCCGTGCGTCAGTTCATCCGTATGTTTGTTCGTCCGTGCGTCTATTCGTCCGTGCGTCTGCTTTTCATTGCGTCTGTTCGTCTGTGCGTCTGTTCGTCCGTGCGTCTGTTCGTCCGTGCGTCTGTTCGTTCGTGTGGTAGTTCGTCCGAGCGTCAGTTCATCCGTGCGTCTGTTCGTCCGTGAGTCTGTTCGTCCGTGCGTCTGTTCGTCCGTGAGTCTGTTCGTCCGTGCGTCTGTTCGTCCATGCATCTGTTCGTCCGTGCGTCTGTTCGTCTGTGCGTCTGTTCGTCCATGCGTCTGTTCATCCGTGAGTCTGTTCGACCGTGCGTCTGTTCTTCCGTGCGTCTGTTCGTCCGTGCGTCTGTTCTTCCGTATGACTGTTCGTCCGTGCGTCTATTCGTCCATGCGTATGTTCATCCGTGCGTCTGTTCTTCCGTACGTCTGTTCATCCGTATGTCTGTTCGTCCGTATGTCTGTTCGTGTTTGCGTCTGTTCGTCCTTGCGTCTGTTCATCTGTGCGTCTGTTCATCCGTGCAACTGTTCGCCCGTGCGTCTGTTCGTCCATTCTTCTGTTCGTCCGTACATCTGTTTGTCCGAACAGAACCAATTGCGAATTTTTTTTTTGATCATAGCTCGAGAAATTAACGAGCATAAGGGCGAAATGTTGGATAAAAATTGAAATTTTGGTGACATTATCCATTTTCGCAACTTTTTTCAATCATACCTCTCTAAAATGTCGAAATACAAGGAGGAAATAAATGAACAAGAATGAAATATCGGTGAATTCATTCGTTTTTTACCTTTCTTAGATCATAACTCGATAAAATGACGAAAATAAAGTTCGTCCTTGCGTCTGTTCGTCCGTGCGTTTGTTCGTCCGTGAATCTGTTCGTTCGTGTGGTAGTTCGTCCGAGCGTCAGTTCATCCGTGCGTCTGTTCGTCCGTGAGTCTGTTCGTCCGTGCGTGTTTTTGTCCGTGCATCTGTTTGTCCGTGCGTCTGTTCGTCCGTGCGTCTGTTCGTCCGTTCGTCTGTTCGTCCATGCATCTGTTTATCCGTGCGTCTGTTCGTCTGTGCGTCTGTTCGTCCATGCGTCTGTTCATCCGTGCGTCTGTTTGACCGTGCGTCTGTTCTTCCGTGCGTCTGTTTGTCCATGCGTCTGTTCTTCCGTATGTCTGTTCGTCCGTGCGTCTGTTTGTCTATGCATCTGTTCATCCGTGCGTCTGTTCGTCTGTGCGTCTGTTCGTCCATGCGTCTGTTCATCCGTGCGTCTGTTCGACCGTGCGTCTGTTCGTCCGTGCGTCTGATTGTCCGTGCGTCTGTTCGTCCGTGCGTCTGTTCGTCCGCGCATCTGTTTGTCAGTGCGTCTGTTTGTCCGTGCGTCTGTTCGACCTTGCGTCTGTTCGTCCATGCGTCTGTTCGTCCATGCGTCTGTTAATCCGTGCGTCTGAACGACCATGCGACTGTTCGTCCGTGCGGCTGTTCGTCCGTGCGTCTGTTTGTCCGTGCGTTTGTTTGTCCGTGCGTCTGTTCATCCGCGCGTCTGTTAGTCCGTGCGTCTGTTCGTCCGTGCGTCTGTTCGTCCTTGCGACTGTTCGTCCGTGCGTCTGTTTGTCCATACGTCTATTCGTCCGTGCGTCTGTTCGTCCATGCGTTTGTTCATTAGTGCGTCTGTTCGTCCGTGTGTCTGTTCGTCCGTGCGTCTGCTCGCCTGTGCGTCTGTTTGTCCGTGCGTCTGTACGTCTGTAGGTCCGTTCGTCTGTGCGTCTGTTCGTCTGTGCGTCTGCTTTTCCGTGCGTTTGTTTGTCCGTGCGTCTGTTCATCCGTACGTCTGTTTGTCCGTGCGTCTGTTCGTCCGTGCGTCTGTTCGTCCGTGCGTCTCTTCGTCCATGCGTCTGTTCGTCCGTGCGTCTGTTCGTCCATGTGTCTGTTTGTCAATGCGTCTGTTCGTCCATGTGTTTTTTTGTCCCTTCATCTGTTCATCCGTGCGTCTGTTCGTCCGTGCGTCTGTTTGTCCGTGCGTCTGTTCGTCCGTGCGTCTGTTCGTCCGTGCGTCTGTTCATCAGTTTGTCTGTTCGTCCGTGCGTCTATTCGTCCGTGCGTCTGCTTTTCAGTGCGTCTGTTCGTCTGTGCGTCTGTTCGTCCGTTCGTCTGTTCGTCCGTGCGTCTTTCGTCCGTGCGTCTGTTTTTCCGTGCGTCTGTTTGTCCGTGCGTCTGTTCATCCGAACGTCTGTTCGTCCGTGCGTCTGTTCGTCCGTGCGTCTGTTCGTCCGTGCGTCTGTTCGTCCATGTTTCTGTTCGTCCGTGCGTCTATTCGTCCGTGCGTCTGTTCGTCCGTGCGTCTGTTTGTCCGTGTGACTGTTTTTCCGTGCGTCTGTTTGTCCGTCCGTCTGTTCGTCTGTGCGTCTGTTTGTTCATGCGTTTGTTGGTCCGTACATCTGTTTGTCCGAACACAACCGTTTTCGAAATTTTTTTTGATCATACCTTTAGGAACTAATTATAATAAGTGCTAAATATTGAATATAAATACAAATTTGGTGAAATAGTCCGTTTTTGAAACTTTTTTTCAATCATACCTCGCTAAAATTACGAAAATAATGGCAAAAAAGGGGAACAAGATTGAAATATCGGTGAATTAATTCGTTTTTTAGTTTTCTTCGGTCATACCTTAATAAAATGATGAAAATTGGGTTCGTCCGTAAGTCTGATCGTGCGAGCGATTGTTCCTTCATGCTTCAGTTCGTCCGTGCGTCTGTTCGTAAGTGTGTCTGTTCGTCAATGCGTCCGTTCGTCCATGATAATTTTTTCCGTGCGTCTGTTCTTCCGTGCGTCTGTTCGTCCGTGCGTCTATTCATCCGAGCGACTGTTCAACCGTGCGCCTGTTCGACCCTGCTTCCGTTCTTCCGTGCGTCCGTTCGTATGTGCGTATGTACGTCCGTGCTATTTTCGTCCATGCGTCTGATCATACGAGTGATTGTTCTTCCGTGCGTCTTTTCGACCGTGCGTCTATTCGTCCGTGCATCATTTCGTCCTTGCGTATGTTCGTCCGTGGGTCTGATCGTTAGTGCCAATATTCGTCCGTGCGTCTGTTCGTCTGTGCGTCTGTTCATCCATGCGTCTGTTCATCCGTTTTTTCTGTTCGTCTGTGTGTGTTTTTGTCCAAGCGTCTGTTCGACTGTTCATCTGTTTTCCCGAACAGAAACGTTTTCGAAATTGTTTTCGATCATACCTTTAGAAAATATTGAAAATAAGGGCAAAATATTGGATAAAATATAAATTTGGAAAAAATTGTCCGTTTTCGAAATTTTTTTTCGATCATACCTCGTTCAAATTACGAAAATAGGGTCGATAAAGAGAAACATGATTGAAATATCGGTGAATTATTTCGTTTCTTAGCTTTTTTCGATCATACCTTAATAAAATGACGAAAATAAGGTTCGACCGGGCGACTGATCGTCCGAGCGATTGTTCCTTCATGCTTCAATTCGTCCGTGCGTCTGTTCGTCCGTGCGACTACTCGTCTGTGCGTCTATTCGTCCATGCGTCTGTTCATCCGTACATCTATTTCTCCACACAGAACTAATTTCGAACATTTTTTTGATCATAGCTTGAGAAAATAACGAACATAAGGGCGAAATAGTAGATAAAAATTGAAATTTCAGCGACAATATACATTTTCAAAACCTTTTTCTATCATACCTCCCTAAAATGACGAAAAGTTAGGGGAAAATAGATGAACTAGATTGAAATATCGGTGAATTCATTCGTTTTTTACCATATTTAGATCATACCTCAATAAAAGGACGAAAATAAGGTTCGTCCGTGCGTCGGTTCGTCCGTGAGTTTGTTCGTCCGTGCATCTGTTTGTCCGTACGTCTGTACCCCCGTGCATCTGTTTGTTCATGCGTATTTCGTCCGAGCGTCTGTTCATCCGTGCGTCTGTTTGACCGTTCGCGTGTTTGTCCGTGCGTCTGTTTGTCCGTGCATCTGTACGTCCGTGTGTCTGTTGTCCATGCGTCTGTTCGTCCGTGCGTCTGTTCATCCGTGCGTCTGTTCATCCGTGCGTCTGTTCGTCCGTGCGTCTGTTTGTGTGTGCGTCGGTTCGTCCGTGTTACTGTTCGTCCGTGCGTCTGCTCGTCCGTGCGCGTGTTCGTCCGTGCGTCTGTTTGTCCGTGCGTCTGTTTGTCCGTGCGTCTGTTTATCCATGCGTCTGTTCGTCCGTGCGTTTGTTCATCCGTGCGTCAGTTCATCAGTGCGTCTGTTCGTCCGAGCGTCTGTTCGTCCGTGCGTCTGTTCGTCCGTGCGTATGTTCGTCCGTGCGTCTGTTCATCCATGCGTCTGTTCATCCGTTCGTCTGTTCGTCTGTGCGTGTTTTTGTCCATGCGTCTTTTCGTCAAACAGATGAAGATCTGTTTGTCCGAACAGAACCGTTTTCGAAATTTTTTTCGGTCATACCTTTAGAAAATAATAAAAAAAAGGGCAAAATATTGGATTAAATATAAATTTGGTGAAATTGTCCGATTTAGAAATTTTTTTCCGATCATACCTCGCTAAAATTACGAAAATAGGGGCGATTAAGAGAAACAAGATTGAAATATCGGTGAAATATTTCGTTTTATAGCTTTTTACGATAAAACCTTAAAAAAATGATTAATATAAGGTTCGACCGGGCGTCAGATCGTCAAAGCGATTTTTCTTTCATGATTCAGTTCGTATGTGCGTCTGTTCGTCCATGCGTTTGTTCATCCGTACATCTGTTTCTCCAAACAGAACCAATTTCGAACCTTATTTGATCATAGTTTGAGAAAATAACGAATATAATGGCGAAATAGTGGATAAAAATTGAAATTTCGGTGACAATATACATTTTCGAAACTTTTTTCAATCATACATCTCTAAAATGACGAAATACAAGGAGGAAATAAATGAACAAGAATGAAATATCGGTGAATTCATTTTTTTTACCATATTTAGATCATACCTCGATAAAATGACGAAAATAAGGTTCGTCCGTGCGTCTTATCGTCCGTGCGTCTGTTCATCCGTGCGACTGTTCGCCCGTGCGTCTGTTCGTCCGTGCGTCTGTTCGTCTGTGCGTCTGTTCGTCCATGCGTCTGTTCGTCCGTACATCTGTTTGTCCGAATAGAACCAATTTCGAACATTTTTTTTGATCATAGCTCGAGAAATTAACGAACATAAGGGAGAAATGTTGGATAAAAATTGAAATTTTGGTGACATTATCCATTTTCGCAACTTTTTTCAATCATACCTCTATAAAATGTCGAAATACAAGGAGGAAATAAATGAACAAGAATGAAATATCGGTGAATTCATTCGTTTTTTACCTTTTTTAGATCATAACTCGATAAAATGACGAAAATAAACTTCGTCCTTGCGTCTGTTCGTCCGTGAGTCTGATCGTCCGTGCGTGTTTTTGTCCGTGCATCTGTTCGTCCTTGCGTCTGTTCGTCCGTGCGTCTGTTCGTCCGTGCGTCTGTTCGTACGTGCGTCTGTTTGTCCGTGCGTCTTTTTGTTTGTGCGTCTGTTCGTTCATGCGTCTGTTCGTCCATGCATCTGTTTGTCCGTGCGTCTGTTCGTCCGTGCGTCTGTTCGTCCGTTTGTCTGTTCGTCCATGCGTCTGTTTATCCATATGTCTGTTCGTCCTTGCGTATGTTCGTCCGTGCGTCTGTTCGTCTGTGCGTCTGTTCGTCCGTGCGACTTTTCTTCCGCGCGTCTGTTCGTCCGTGCGTCTGTTCATCCGTGCGTCTGTTCGACTGTGCGTCTGTTCGTCCATGCGTCTGTTCGACCGTGCATATGTTCTTCCGTGCGTCTGTTCGTCCGTGCGTCTGTTCATCCGTATGTCTTTTCGTCCGTGCGTCTGTTCGTCCATGCGTCTGTTCATCCGTGCGTCTGTTCGACTGTGCGTCTGTTCGTCCATGCGTCTGTTCGACCGTGCGTCTGTTCGACCGTGCGTCTGTTCGTCCGTGCGTCTGTTTGTCCGTGCGTCTGTTCGTCCGTGCGTCTTTTCGTCCACGCATCTGTTTGTCCGTGCGTCTGTTTGTCCGTGCGTCTGTTCGTCCTTGCGTCTGTTCGTCCATGCGTCTGATCGTCAATGCGTCTGTTCATCCGTGCGTCTGTTCGTCCGTGCGTCTGTTCGTCCATGCGTCTGTTCATCCGTGCGTCTGTTCGTCCGTGCGTCTGTTCGTCCATGCGTTTGTTCGTTAGTGCGTCTGTTCGTCCGCGCGTCTGTTCGTCCGTGAGTCTGCTTTTGTGTGCGTCTATTTGTCCGTGCGTCTGTTCATCCGAACGTCTTTTCGTCCGTGCGTCTGTTCGTCCGTGCGTCTGTTCGTCCGTGCGTCTCTTCGTCCTTGCGTCTGTTCGATGTGCGTCTGTTCGTCCATGTTTCTGTTGAATCAATGCGTCTGTTCGTCCATGTGTTTTTTTGTCCCTTCGTTATTTCGTCCGTGCGTCTGTTCGTCGGTGCGTCTGTTTGTTCGTGCATCTGTTCGTCCGTGGCTCTGTTCATCCGAGCGTCTAATCGTCCGTGCGTCTGTTTGTCTGTGCGACTGTTCGTCCATGCGTTTGTTCGTCCGTACATCTGATTGTCCGAACAGAACCAATGTCGAACATTTTTTGATCATACCTCTCTAATATGACAAAAAAAGGGGGAAATATATGAACAAGATTGAAATATCGTTGAATTCATTAGTTTGATAGCTTTTTTAGACCAAACCTAGATAGCATGACGAAAATAAAGTTCGTGCTTGCGTCTGTTCGTCCGTGCGTTTGTTCGTCCGTGCATCTGTTCGTTCGTGTGGTAGTTCGTTCAAGCGTCAGTTCATCCGTGCGTCTGTTCGTCCGTGAGTCTGTTCGTCCGTGCGTCTGTTTGTCCGTGCGTCTGTTCGTTCGTGTGGTAGTTCGTTCGAGCGTCAGTTCATCCGTGCGTCTGTTCGTCCGTGCATCTGTTCGTCCGTGCGTCTGTTCGTCCGTGCATCTGTTCGTCCATGTTTCTGTTCGTCCATGCGTCTATTCGTCCGTGCGTCTGTTCGTCCGTGCGTCTGTTTGTCCGTGCGACTGTTTGTCCGTGCGTCTGTTTGTCCGTCCGTTTGTTCGTCTGTGCGTCTGTTTGTTCATGCGTCTGTTGGTCCGTTCATCTGTATGTCCGAACACAACCGTTTTCGAAATTTTTTTTGATCATACCTTTAGGAAATAATGATAATAAGGGCTAAATATTGAATATAAATACAAATTTGGTGAAATTGTCGGTTTTTGAAACTTTTTTTCGATCATACCTCGCTAAAATTACGAAAATAATGGCAAAAAAATGGAACAAGATTGAAATATCGGTGAATTATTTCGTTTTTTAGTATTCTTCAGTCATACCTTAATAAAATGACGAAAATTAGGTTCGTGCGTAAGTCTGATCGTGCGAGCGATTGTTCCTTCATGCTTCAGTTCGTCCGTGCGTCTGTTCGTAAGTGTGTCTGTTCGTCAATGCGTCCGTTCGTCCATGATAATTTTTTCCGTACGTCTGTTCTTCCGTGCGTCTGTTCGTCCGTGCGTCTATTCATCCGAGCGACTGTTCAACCGTGCGCCTGTTCGACCCTGCATCCGTTCTTCCGTGCGTCCGTTCGTATGTGTGTATGTACGTCCGTGCTATTTTTGTCCGTGCGTCTGTTCGTCCGTGAGTCTGTTCGACCGTGCGTCTGTTTGTCCGTGCGTCTGTTCGTCCGTGCGTCTGTTCGTCCGTGCGTCTGTTCGTCCGTGCGTCTCTTCATCCGTGCGTCTGTTTGTCCGTGCGTCTGTTTGTCTGTGCGTCTGTTCGTCCATGCGTCTGTTCGTCCATGCATCTGTTTGTCCGTGCGTCTGTTCGTCCGTGCGTCTGTTCGTCCGTGCGTCTGTTCGTCCATATGTCTGTTTATCCGTATGTCTGTTCGTCCGTGCGTCTGTTCTCCCGTGCGTCTGTTCGTCTGTGCGTCTGTTCGTCCGTGCGTCTTTTCTTCCGTGCGTCTGTTCGTCCGTGCGTCTGTTCGCCTGTGCGTCTGTTCGTCCGTGCGTCTGTTCGTCCATGCGTATGTTCATCCGTGCGTCTGTTCATCCGTATGTCTGTTCGTCCGTGCGTCTGTTCGTCAGTGCGTCTGTTCGTCTATGCGTCTGTTCGTCCGTGCGTCTGTTCGTTTGTGCGTCTGTTCATCCGTGCGACTGTTCGCCCGTGCGTCTGTTCATCTGTGCGTCTGTTCGTCTGTGCGTCTGTTCGTCCATGCGTCTGTTCGTCCGTACATCTGTTTGTCCGAACAGAACCAATTTCGAACATTTTTTTTGATCATAGCTCGAGAAATTAACGAGCATAAGGGCGAAATGTTGGATAAAAATTGAAATTTTAGTGACATTATCCATTTTCGCAACTTTTTTCAATCATACCTCTCTAAAATGTCGAAATACAAGGAGGAAATAAATGAACAAGAATGAAATATCGGTGAATTCATTCGTTTTTTACCTTTTTTGATCATAACTCAATAAAATGACGAAAATAAAGTTCGTCCTTGAGTCTGTTCGTCCGTGCGTTTGTTCGTCCGTGCATCTGTTCGTTCGTGTGGTAGTTCGTCCGAGCGTCAGTTCATCCGTGCGTCTGTTCATCCGTGAGTCTGTTCGTCCTTGCGTGTTTTTGTCCGTGCATCTGTTCGTCCGTGCGTCTGTTCGTCCGTGCGTCTGTTCGTCCGTGCGTCTGTTCGTCCGTGCGTCTGTTCGTCCGTGCGTCTGTTTGTCCGTGCGTCTTTTTGTCTGTGCGTCTGTTCGTTCATGCGTCTATTCGTCCGTGCATCTGTTTGTCCGAGCGTCTGTTCGTCCGTGCGTCTGTTCGTCCGTTTGACTGTTCGTCCATGCCACTGTTCATCCGTATGTCTGTGCGTCCTTGCGTCTGTTCGTCCGTGCGTCTGTTCGTCTGTGCGTCTGTTCGTCCGTGCGACTTTTCTTCCGTGCGTCTGTTCGTCCGTGAGTCTGTTCGCCAGTGCGTCTGTTCGTCCGTGCGTCTGTACGTCCGTGCGTCTGTTCCTCTTTGAGTCTGTTCGTCCGTGCGTCTGTACGTCCATGCGTATGTTCTTCCGTCCGTCTGTTCGTCCTTGCGTCTGTTCTTCCGTATGACTGTTCGTCCGTGCGTCTGTTCGTCCATGCATCTGTTCATCCGTGCGTCTGTTCGTCTGTGCGTCTGTTCGTCCATGCCTCTGTTCATCCGTGCGTCTGTTCGACCGTGCGTCTGTTCGTCCGTGCGTCTGTTAATCCGTGTGTCTGTTCGTCCGTGCGTCTGTTCGTCCGCGCATCTGTTTGTCCGTGCGTCTGTTTGTCCGTGCGTCTGTTCGTCCTTGCGTCTGTTCGTCCATGCGTCTGTTCGTCCATGCGTCTGTTCATCCGTGCGTCTGTTCGACCGTGCGTCTGTTCGTCCGTGCGTCTGTTCGTCCGTGCCTCTGTTCGTCTATGCGTCTGTTTGTCCGTGCGTCTGTTCGTCCGCGCATCTGTTTGTCCCTGCGTCTGTTTATTCGTGCGTCTGTTCGACCTTGCGTCTGTTCGTCCGTGCGTCTGTTCGTCCGTGCGTCTATTCATCCGTGCGACTGTTCAACCGTGCGCCTGTTCGACCCTGCTTCCGTTCTTCCGTGCGTCAGTTCGTATGTGCGTATGTACGTCCGTGCTATTTTCGTCCATGCATCTGATCATACGAGTGATTGTTCTTCCGTGCGTCTCTTCGACAGTGCGACCGTTCTTCCGTGCGTCTGTTCGTCCGAATGCCTGTTCGTCCGTTAGTCTGTCCTGTCCGTAAGTCTGTCTGTTCATGCGTCTGTTCGTCCGAGCGTCTGTTCATCCGTGCGTCTGTTTGTCCGTGCGTGTGTTCGTCCGTGCGTCTGTTTGTCCGTGCGTCTGTACGTCCGTGTGTCTGTTGTCCATGCGTCTGTTCGTCCGTGCGTCTGTTCATCCGTGCGTCTGTTCATCCGTGCGTCTCTTCGTCCGTGCGTCTGTTTGTCTGTGCGTCGGTTCTTCCGTGCGTCTGTTCGTCCGTGCGTCTTTTCGTCCGCGCGTGTGTTCGTCCGTGCGTCTGTTTGTCCGTGCGTCTGTTTGTCCGTGCGTCTGTTTGTCCATGCGTCTGTTAATCCGTGCGTTAGTTCGTCCGTGCGTCTGTTCGTCCGTGCGTCTGTTCTTCCGTGCGTCTGTTCGTCCGTGCGTCTTTTCGTCCCTGCGTCTGTTCATCCATGCGTCTGTTCATCCGTTCGTCTGTTCGTCTGTGCGTGTTTTTTTTCCATGCGTCTGTTCGTCAAACAGATGAAGATCTGTTTGTCCGAACAGAACCGTTTTCGAAATTTTTTTCGGTCATACCTTTAGAAAATAATAAAAATAAGGGCAAAATATTGGATTAAATATAAATTTGGTGAAATTGTCCGATTTAGAAATTTTTTTCCGATCATACCTCGCTAAAATTACGAAAATAGGGGCGATTAAGAGAAACAATATTGAAATATCGGTGAATTATTTCGTTTCATAGCTTTTTACGATCAAACCTTAAAAAAATAACGAATATAAGGTTCAACCGGGCGTCAGATCGTCCAAGCGATTTTTCTTTCATGATTCAGTTCGTATGTGCTTCTGTTCGTCTATGCGTTTGTTCATCCGTACATCTGTTTCTCAAAACAGAACCAATTTCGAACCTTATTTGATCATAGTTTGAGAACATAACGAATATAATGGCGAAATAGTGGATAAAAATTGAAATTTCAGTGAAATTATCCATTTTCGAAACTTTTTTCGATCATACCTCTCTAATATGACAAAAAAGGGGGAAATATATGAACAAGATTGAAATATCGTTGAATTCATTAGTTTGATACCTTTTTTAGACCAAACCTCGATAGGATGACGAAAATAAAGTTCGTCCTTGCGTCTGTTCGTCTGTGCGTTTGTTCGTCCATGCATCTGTTCGTTCGTGTGGTAGTTCGTTTGAGTGTCAGTTCATCCGTGCGTCTGTTCGTCCGTGAGTCTGTTCGTCCGTTCGTCTGTTTGTCCGTGCGTCTGTTCGTTCGTGTGGTAGTTCGTTCGAGCGTCAGTTCATCCGTGCGTCTGTTCGTCCGTGCATCTGTTCGTCCGTGCGTCTGTTCGTCCTTGCGTCTGTTCGTCCATGTTTCTGTTCGTCCGTGCGTCTATTCGTCCGTGCGTCTGTTCGTCCGTGCGTCTGTTTGTCCGTGCGACTGTTTCTCCGTGCATCTGTTTATACGTCCTTTTCTTCGTCTGTGCGTCTGTTTGTTCATGCGTCTGTTGGTCCGTACATCTGTATGTCCGAACACAACCGTTTTCGAAATTTTTTTTGATCATACCTTTAGAAAATAATGATCTTAAGGGCTAAATATTGAATATAAATACAAATTTGGTGAAATTGTCCGTTTATGAAACTTTTTTTCGATCATACCTCGCTAAAATTACGGAAATAATGGCAAAAAAGGGGAACAAGATTGAAATATCGGTGAATTATTTCGTTTTTTAGTATTCTTCCGTCATACCTTAATAAAATGACGAAAATTAGGTTCGTCCGTAAGTCTGATCGTGCGAGCGATTGTTCCTTCATGCTTCAGTTCGTCCGTGCGTCTGTTCAACCGTGTGTCTATTCATCCGAGCGACTATTCAACCGTGTGCCTGTTCGACCCTGCTTCCGTTCTTCTGTGCGTCCGTTCGTTTGTGCGTATGTACGTCCGTGCTATTTTCGTCCATGCGTCTGATCATACGAGTGATTGTACTTCCGTGCGTCTTTTCGAACGTGCGTCTTTTCGTCCGTGCATCATTTCGTCCTTGCGTCTGTTCGTCCGTGGGTCTGATCGTTCGTGCCAATATTCGTCCGTGCGTCTGTTCGTCCGTGCGTCTGTTCATCCATGCGTCTGTTCATCCGTTCGTTTGTTCGTCTGTGCGTGTTTTTTGTCCAAGCGTCTGTTCGTCTGTTCATCTGTTTGCCCGAACAGAACCGTTTTCGAAATTGTTTTCGATCATACCTTTAGAAAATAATGAAATTAAGGGCAAAATATTTGATAAAATATTTTGCCCTTATTTTATATATATTTGGTGAAATTGTCCGTTTTCGAAATTTTTTTTCGATCATACCTCGCTGAAATTACGAAAATAGGGGCGATTAAGAGAAACAAGATTGAAATATCGGTGAATTATTTCGTTTCATAGCTTTTTAAGATCAAACCTTAAAAAAATGACGAATATAAGGTTCGACCATTCGTCAGATCGTCCAAGCGATTTTTCTTTCATGATTCAGTTTGTATGTGCGTATGTTTGTCCATGCATTTGTTCATCCGTACATCTGTTTCTCAAAACAGAACCAATTTCGAACCTTATTTGATCATAGTTTGAGAAAATAACGAATATAATGGCGAAATAGTGGATAAAAATTGAAATTTCGGTGACAATATACATTTTCGAAACTTTTTTCAATCATACATCTCTAAAATGACGAAAAGTAAGGGATAAATAGATGATCAAGATTGAAATATCGGTGTATTCATTTTTTTACCATATTTAGATCATACCTCGATAAAATGACGAAAATAAGGTTCGTCCGTGCGTCTGTTTGTCCGTGCGTGTGTTCGTCCGTGCGTCTGTTTGTCCGTGCGTATGTACGTCCGTGTGTCTGTTATCCATGCGTTGGTTCGTCTGTGCGTCTGTTCATCCGTGCGTCTGTTCATCCGTGCGTCTGTTCGTCCGTGCGTCTGTTTGTCTGTGCGTCGGTTCGTCCGTGCGTCTGTTCGTCCGTGCGTCTGCTCGTCCGTGCGCGTGTTCGTCCGTGCGTCTGTTTGTCCGTGCGTCTGTTTGTCCGTGCGTCTGTTTATCCATGCGTCTGTTCGTCCGTGCGTTTGTTCATCCGTGCGTCAGTTCATCAGTGCGTCTGTTCGTCCGAGCGTCTGTTCGTCCGTGCGTCTGTTCGTCCGTGCGTATGTTCGTCCGTGCGTCTGTTCATCCATGCGTCTGTTCATCCATTCGTCTGTTCGTCTGTGCGTGTTTTTGTCCATGCGTCTGTTCGTCAAACAGATGAAGATCTGTTTGTCCGAACAGAACCGTTTTCGAAATTTTTTTTGGTCATACCTTTAGAAAATAATAAAAAAAAGGCAAAATATTGGATTAAATATAAATTTGGTGAAATTGTCCGATTTAGAAATTTTTTTCCGATCATACCTCGCTAAAATTACGAAAATAGGGGCGATTAAGAGAAACAAGATTGAAATATCGGTGAAATATTTCGTTTTATAGCTTTTTACGATAAAACCTTAAAAAAATGATTAATATAAGGTTCGACCGGGCGTCAGATCGTCAAAGCGATTTTTCTTTCATGATTCAGTTCGTATGTGCGTCTGTTCGTCCATGCGTTTGTTCATCCGTACATCTGTTTCTCCAAACAGAACCAATTTCGAACCTTATTTGATCATAGTTTGAGAAAATAACGAATATAATGGCGAAATAGTGGATAAAAATTGAAATTTCGGTGACAATATACATTTTCGAAACTTTTTTCAATCATACATCTCTAAAATGACGAAATACAAGGAGGAAATAAATGAACAAGAATGAAATATCGGTGAATTCATTTTTTTTACCATATTTAGATCATACCTCGATAAAATGACGAAAATAAGGTTCGTCCGTGCGTCTGTTCGTCCGTGCGTCTGTTCATCCGTGCGACTGTTCGCCCGTGCGTCTGTTCGTCCGTGCGTCTGTTCGTCTGTGCGTCTGTTCGTCCATGCGTCTGTTCGTCCGTACATCTGTTTGTCCGAATAGAACCAATTTCGAACATTTTTTTTGATCATAGCTCGAAAAATTAACGAACATAAGGGAGAAATGTTGGATAAAAATTGAAATTTTGGTGACATTATCCATTTTCGCAACTTTTTTCAATCATACCTCTATAAAATGTCGAAATACAAGGAGGAAATAAATGAACAAGAATGAAATATCGGTGAATTCATTCGTTTTTTACCTTTTTTAGATCATAACTCGATAAAATGACGAAAATAAACATCGTCCTTGCGTCTGTTCGTCCGTGAGTCTGATCGTCCGTGCGTGTTTTTGTCCGTGCATCTGTTCGTCCTTGCGTCTGTTCGTCCGTGCGTCTGTTCGTCCGTGCGTCTGTTCGTACGTGCGTCTGTTTGTCCGTGCGTCTTTTTGTTTGTGCGTCTGTTCGTTCATGCGTCTGTTCGTCCATGCATCTGTTTGTCCGTGCGTCTGTTCGTCCGTGCGTCTGTTCGTCCGTTTGTCTGTTCGTCCATGCGTCTGTTTATCCATGCGTCTGTTCGTCCGTGCGTTTGTTCATCCGTGCGTCAGTTCATCAGTGCGTCTGTTCGTCCGAGCGTCTGTTCGTCCGTGCGTCTGTTCGTCCGTGCGTATGTTCGTCCGTGCGTCTGTTCATCCATGCGTCTGTTCATCCATTCGTCTGTTCGTCTGTGCGTGTTTTTGTCCATGCGTCTGATCGTCAAACAGATGAAGATCTGTTTGTCCGAACAGAACCGTTTTCGAAATTTTTTTTGGTCATACCTTTAGAAAATAATAAAAAAAGGGCAAAATATTGGATTAAATATAAATTTGGTGAAATTGTCCGATTTAGAAATTTTTTTCCGATCATACCTCGCTAAAATTACGAAAATAGGGGCGATTAAGAGAAACAAGATTGAAATATCGGTGAAATATTTCGTTTTATAGCTTTTTACGATAAAACCTTAAAAAAATGATTAATATAAGGTTCGACCGGGCGTCAGATCGTCAAAGCGATTTTTCTTTCATGATTCAGTTCGTATGTGCGTCTGTTCGTCCATGCGTTTGTTCATCCGTACATCTGTTTCTCCAAACAGAACCAATTTCGAACCTTATTTGATCATAGTTTGAGAAAATAACGAATATAATGGCGAAATAGTGGATAAAAATTGAAATTTCGGTGACAATATACATTTTCGAAACTTTTTTCAATCATACATCTCTAAAATGACGAAATACAAGGAGGAAATAAATGAACAAGAATGAAATATCGGTGAATTCATTTTTTTTACCATATTTAGATCATACCTCGATAAAATGACGAAAATAAGGTTCGTCCGTGCGTCTGTTCGTCCGTGCGTCTGTTCATCCGTGCGACTGTTCGCCCGTGCGTCTGTTCGTCCGTGCGTCTGTTCGTCTGTGCGTCTGTTCGTCCATGCGTCTGTTCGTCCGTACATCTGTTTGTCCGAATAGAACCAATTTCGAACATTTTTTTTGATCATAGCTCGAGAAATTAACGAACATAAGGGAGAAATGTTGGATAAAAATTGAAATTTTGGTGACATTATCCATTTTCGCAACTTTTTTCAATCATACCTCTATAAAATGTCGAAATACAAGGAGGAAATAAATGAACAAGAATGAAATATCGGTGAATTCATTCGTTTTTTACCTTTTTTAGATCATAACTCGATAAAATGACGAAAATAAACTTCGTCCTTGCGTCTGTTCGTCCGTGAGTCTGATCGTCCGTGCGTGTTTTTGTCCGTGCATCTGTTCGTCCTTGCGTCTGTTCGTCCGTGCGTCTGTTCGTCCGTGCGTCTGTTCGTACGTGCGTCTGTTTGTCCGTGCGTCTTTTTGTTTGTGCGTCTGTTCGTTCATGCGTCTGTTCGTCCATGCATCTGTTTGTCCGTGCGTCTGTTCGTCCGTGCGTCTGTTCGTCCCTTTGTCTGTTCGTCCATGCGTCTGTTTATCCATATGTCTGTTCGTCCTTGCGTCTGTTCGTCCGTGCGTCTGTTCGTCTGTGCGTCTGTTCGTCCGTGCGACTTTTCTTCCGCGCGTCTGTTCGTCCGTGCGTCTGTTCATCCGTGCGTCTGTTCGACTGTGCGTCTGTTCGTCCATGCGTCTGTTCGACCGTGCATATGTTCTTCCGTGCGTCTGTTCGTCCGTGCGTCTGTTCATCCGTATGTCTTTTCGTCCGTGCGTCTGTTCGTCCATGCGTCTGTTCATCCGTGCGTCTGTTCGACTGTGCGTCTGTTCGTCCATGCGTCTGTTCGACCGTGCGTCTGTTCAACCGTGCGTCTGTTCGTCCGTGCGTCTGTTTGTCCGTGCGTCTGTTCGTCCGTGCGTCTGTTCGTCCACGCATCTGTTTGTCCGTGCGTCTGTTTGTCCGTGCGTCTTTTCGTCCTTGCGTCTGTTCGTCCATGCGTCTGATCGTCAATGCGTCTGTTCATCCGTGCGTCTGTTCGTCCGTGCGTCTGTTCGTCCATGCGTCTGTTCATCCGTGCGTCTGTTCGTCCGTGCGTCTGTTCGTCCATGCGTTTGTTCGTTAGTGCGTCTGTTCGTCCGCGCGTCTGTTCGTCCGTGAGTCTGCTTTTGTGTGCGTCTATTTGTCCGTGCGTCTGTTCATCCGAACGTCTTTTCGTCCGTGCGTCTGTTCGTCCGTGCGTCTGTTCGTCCGTGCGTCTCTTCGTCCTTGCGTCTGTTCGATGTGCGTCTGTTCGTCCATGTTTCTGTTGAATCAATGCGTCTGTTCGTCCATGTGTTTTTTTGTCCCTTCGTTATTTCGTCCGTGCGTCTGTTCGTCGGTGCGTCTGTTTGTTCGTGCATCTGTTCGTCCGTGGCTCTGTTCATCCGAGCGTCTATTCGTCCGTGCGTCTGTTAGTCTGTGCGACTGTTCGTCCATGCGTTTGTTCGTCCGTACATCTGATTGTCCGAACAGAACCAATGTCGAACATTTTTTGATCATACCTCTCTAATATGACAAAAAAAGGGGGAAATATATGAACAAGATTGAAATATCGTTGAATTCATTAGTTTGATACCTTTTTTAGACCAAACCTCGATAGCATGACGAAAATAAAGTTCGTCCTTGCGTCTGTTCGTCCGTGCGTTTGTTCGTCCGTGCATCTGTTCGTTCGTGTGGTAGTTCGTTCAAGCGTCAGTTCATCCGTGCGTCTGTTCGTCCGTGAGTCTGTTCGTCAATGCGTCTGTTTGTCCGTGCGTCTGTTCGTTCGTGTGGTAGTTCGTTCGAGCGTCAGTTCATCCGTGCGTCTGTTCGTCCGTGCATCTGTTCGTCCGTGCGTCTGTTCGTCCGTGCATCTGTTCGTCCATGTTTCTGTTCGTCCGTGCGTCTATTCGTCCGTGCGTCTGTTCGTCCGTGCGTCTGTTTGTCCGTGCGACTGTTTGTCCGTGCGTCTGTTTGTCCGTCCGTTTGTTCGTCTGTGCGTCTGTTTGTTCATGCGTCTGTTGGTCCGTACATCTGTATGTCCGAACACAACCGTTTTCGAAATTTTTTTTGATCATACCTTTAGGAAATAATGATAATAAGGGCTAAATATTGAATATAAATACAAATTTGGTGAAATTGTCCGTTTTTGAAACTTTTTTTCGATCATACCTCGCTAAAATTACGAAAATAATGGCAAAAAATGGAACAAGATTGAAATATCGGTGAATTATTTCGTTTTTTAGTATTCTTCAGTCATACCTTAATAAAATGACGAAAATTAGGTTCGTCCGTAAGTCTGATCGTGCGAGCGATTGTTCCTTCATGCTTCAGTTCGTCCGTGCGTCTGTTCGTAAGTGTGTCTGTTCGTCAATGCGTCCGTTCGTCCATGATAATTTTTTCCGTGCGTCTGTTCTTCCGTGCGTCTGTTCGTCCGTGCGTCTATTCATCCGAGCGACTGTTCAACCGTGCGCCTGTTCGACCCTGCATCCGTTCTTCCGTGCGTCCGTTCGTATGTGTGTATGTACGTCCGTGCTATTTTTGTCCGTGCGTCTGTTCGTCCGTGAGTCTGTTCGACCATGCGTCTGTTTGTCCGTGCGTCTGTTCGTCCGTGCGTCTGTTCGTCCGTGCGTCTGTTCGTCCGTGCGTCTCTTCATCCGTGCGTCTGTTTGTCCGTGCGTCTGTTTGTCTGTGCGTCTGTTCGTCCATGCGTCTGTTCGTCCGTGCATCTGTTTGTCCGTGCGTCTGTTCGTCCGTGCGTCTGTTCGTCCGTGCGTCTGTTCGTCCATATGTCTGTTCATCCGTATGTCTGTTCGTCCGTGCGTCTGTTCTCCCGTGCGTCTGTTCGTCTGTGCGTCTGTTCGTCCGTGCGTCTTTTCTTCCGTGCGTCTGTTCGTCCGTGCGTCTGTTCGCCTGTGCGTCTGTTCGTCCGTGCGTCTGTTCGTCCATGCGTATGTTCATCCGTGCGTCTGTTCATCCGTATGTCTGTTCGTCCGTGCGTCTGTTCGTCAGTGCGTCTCTTCGTCTATGCGTCTGTTCGTCCGTGCGTCTGTTCGTTTGTGCGTCTGTTCATCCGTGCGACTGTTCGCCCGTGCGTCTGTTCATCTGTGCGTCTGTTCGTCTGTGCGTCTGTTCGTCCATGCGTCTGTTCGTCCGTACATCTGTTTTGAAATTTTAGTGACATTATCCATTTTCGCAACTTTTTTCAATCATACCTCTGTAAAATGTCGAAATACAAGATGGAAATAAATGAACAAGAATGAAATATCGGTGAATTCATTTGTTTTTTACCTTTTTTGATCATAACTCGATAAAATGACGAAAATAAAGTTCGTCCTTGAGTCTGTTCGTCCGTGCGTTTGTTCGTCCGTGCATCTGTTCGTTCGTGTGGTAGTTCGTCCGAGCGTCAGTTCATCCGTGCGTCTGTTCATCCGTGAGTCTGTTCGTCCGTGCGTGTTTTTGTCCGTGCATCTGTTCGTCCGTGCGTCTGTTCGTCCGTGCGTCTGTTCGTCCGTGCGTCTGTTCGTCCGTGCGTCTGTTCGTCCGTGCGTCTGTTTGTCCGTGCGTCTTTTTGTCTGTGCGTCTGTTCGTTCATGCGTCTATTCGTCTGTGCATCTGTTTGTCCGTGCGTCTGTTCGTCCGTGCGTCTGTTCGTCCGTTTGTCTGTTCGTCCATGCCACTGTTCATCCGTATGTCTGTGCGTCCTTGCGTCTGTTCGTCCGTGTGTCTGTTCGTCTGTGCGTCTGTTCGTCCGTGCGACTTTTCTTCCGTGCGTCTGTTCGTCCGTGAGTCTGTTCGCCAGTGCGTCTGTTCGTCCGTGCGTCTGTACGTCCGTGCGTCTGTTCCTCTTTGAGTCTGTTCGTCCGTGCGTCTGTTCTTCCGTATGACTGTTCGTCCGTGCGTCTGTTCGTCCATGCATCTGTTCATCAGTGCGTCTGTTCGTCTGTGCGTCTGTTCGTCCATGCCTCTGTTCATCCGTGCGTCTGTTCGACCGTGCGTCTGTTCGTCCGTGCGTCTGTTAATCCGTGTGTCTGTTCGTCCGTGCGTCTGTTCGTCCGCGCATCTGTTTGTCCGTGCGTCTGTTCGTCTGTGCGTCTGTTCGTCCATGCCTCTGTTCATCCGTGCGTCTGTTCGACCGTGCGTCTGTTCGTCCGTGCGTCTGTTAATCCGTGTGTCTGTTCGTCCGTGCGTCTGTTCGTCCGCGCATCTGTTTGTCCGTGCGTCTGTTTGTCCGTGCGTCTGTTCGTCCTTGCGTCTGTTCGTCCATGCGTCTGTTCGTCCATGCGTCTGTTCATCCGTGCGTCTGTTCGACCGTGCGTCTGTTCGTCCGTGCGTCTGTTCGTCCGTGCGTCTGTTCGTCCATGCGTCTGTTTGTCCGTGCGTCTGTTCGTCCGCGCATCTGTTTGTCCCTGCGTCTGTTTATTCGTGCGTCTGTTCGACCTTGCGTCTGTTCAACCGTGCGCCTGTTCGACCCTGCTTCCGTTCTTCCGTGCGTCAGTTCGTATGTGCGTATGTACGTCCGTGCTATTTTCGTCCATGCATCTGATCATACGAGTGATTGTTCTTCCGTGCGTCTCTTCGACAGTGCGACCGTTCTTCCGTGCGTCTGTTCGTCCGAATGTCTGTTCGTCCATTAGTCTGTCCTGTCCGTAAGTCTGTCTGTTCATGCGTCTGTTCGTCCGAGCGTCTGTTCATCCGTGCGTCTGTTTGTCCGTGCGTGTGTTCGTCCGTGCGTCTGTTTGTCCGTGCGTCTGTACGTCCGTATGTCTGTTGTCCATGCGTCTGTTCGTCCGTGCGTCTGTTCATCCGTGCGTCTGTTCATCCGTGCGTCTCTTCGTCCGTGCGTCTGTTTGTCTGTGCGTCGGTTCTTCCGTGCGTCTGTTCGTCCGTGCGTCTGTTCGTCCGTGCGTGTGTTCGTCCGTGCGTCTGTTTGTCCGTGCGTCTGTTTGTCCGTGCGTCTGTTTGTCCATGCGTCTGTTCGTCCGTGCGTCTGTTAATCCGTGCGTTAGTTCGTCCGTGCGTCTGTTCGTCCGTGCGTCTGTTCTTCCGTGCGTCTGTTCGTCCGTGCGTCTTTTCGTCCGTGCGTCTGTTCATCCATGCGTCTGTTCATCCGTTCGTCCGTTCGTCAAACAGATGAAGATCTGTTTGTCCGAACAGAACCGTTTTCGAAATTTTTTTCGGTCATACCTTTAGAAAATAATAAATATAAGGGCAAAATATTGGATTAAATATAAATTTGGTGAAATTGTCCGATTTAGAAATTTTTTTCCGATCATACCTCGCTAAAATTACGAAAATAGGGGCGATTAAGAGAAACAAGATTGAAATATCGGTGAATTATTTCGTTTCATAGCTTTTTACGATCAAACCTTAAAAAAATAACGAATATAAGGTTCGACCGGGCGTCAGATCGTCCAAGCGATTTTTCTTTCATGATTCAGTTCGTATGTGCGTCTGTTTGTCCATGCGTTTGTTCATCCGTACATCTGTTTCTCAAAACAGAACCAATTTCGAACCTTATTTGATCATAGTTTGAGAACATAACGAATATAATGGCGAAATAGTGGATAAAAATTGAAATTTCGGTGAAATTATCCATTTTCGAAACTTTTTTCGATCATACCTCTCTAATATGACAAAAAAAGGGGGAAATATATGAACAAGATTGAAATATCGTTGAATTCATTAGTTTGATACCTTTTTTAGACCAAACCTCGATAGGATGACGAAAATAAAGTTCGTCCTTGCGTCTGTTCGTCTGTGCGTTTGTTCGTCCATGCATCTGTTCGTTCGTGTGGTAGTTCGTTTGAGTGTCAGTTCATCCGTGCGTCTGTTCGTCCGTGAGTCTGTTCCTCCGTGCGTCTGTTTGTCCGAGCGTCTGTTCGTTCGTGTGGTAGTTCGTTCGAGCGTCAGTTCATCCGTGCGTCTGTTCGTCCGTGCATCTGTTCGTCCGTGCGTCTGTTCGTCCTTGCGTCTGTTCGTCCATGTTTCTGTTCGTCCGTGCGTCTATTCGTCCGTGCGTCTGTTCGTCCGTCCGTCTGTTTGTCCGTGCGACTATTTCTCCTTGCATCAGTTTGTACGTCCTTTTCTTCGTCTGTGCGTCTGTTTGTTCATGCGTCTGTTGGTCCGTACATCTGTATGTCCGAACACAACCGTTTTCGAAATTTTTTTTGATCATACCTTTAGGAAATAATGATCGTAAGGGCTAAATATTGAATATAAATACAAATTTGGTGAAATTGTCCGTTTATGAAACTTTTTTTCGATCATACCTCGCTAAAATTACGGAAATAATGGCAAAAAAGGGGAACAAGATTGAAATATCGGTGAATTATTTCGTTTTTTAGTATTCTTCCGTCATACCTTAATAAAATGACGAAAATTAGGTTCGTCCGTAAGTCTGATCGTGCGAGCGATTGTTCCTTCATGCTTCAGTTCGTCCGTGCGTCTGTTCAACCGTGTGTCTATTCATCCGAGCGACTGTTCAACCGTGTGCCTGTTCGACCCTGCTTCCGTTCTTCCGTGCGTCCGTTCGTTTGTGCGTATGTACGTCCGTGCTATTTTCGTCCATGCGTCTGATCATACGAGTGATTTTTCTTCCGTGCGTCTTTTCGAACGTGCGTCTTTTCGTCCGTGCATCATTTCGTCCTTGCGTCTGTTCGTCCGTGGGTCTGATCGTTCGTGCCAATATTCGTCCGTGCGTCTGTTCGTCCGTGAGTTTGTTCGTCCGTGCATCTGTTTGTCCGTGCGTCTGTACCCCCGTGCATCTGTTCGTTCATGCGTATTTCGTCCGAGCGTCTGTTCATCCGTGCGTCTGTTTGTCCGTGCGTGTGTTCGTACGTGCGTCTGTTCATCCGTGCGTCTTTACGTCCGTGCGTCTGTTCGTCCGTGCGGCTGTTCGTCCGTGCGTCTGTTCGTCCATGCGTATGTTCATCCGTGCGTCTGTTCTTCCATGCGTCTTTTCATCCGTATGTCTGTTCGTCCGTGCGTCTGTTCGTCCGTGCGTCTGTTCATCCATGCGTCTGTTCATCCGTTCGTCTGTTCGTCTGTGCGTGTTTTTGTCCATGCGTCTGTTCGTCAAACAGATGAAGATCTGTTTGTCCGAACAGAACCGTTTTCGAAATTTTTTTCGGTCATACCTTTAGAAAATAATAAAAATAAGGGCAAAATATTGGATTAAATATAAATTTGGTGAAATTTTCCGATTTAGAAATTTTTTCCGATCATACCTCGCTAAAATTACGAAAATAGGGGCGATTAAGAGAAACAAGATTGAAATATCGGTGAATTATTTCGTTTCATAGGTTTTTACAATAAAACCTTAAAAAATGATGAATATAAGGTTCGACCGGGCGTCAGATCTTAAAAGCGATTTTTCTTTCATGATTCAGTTCGTCTGTGCGTCTGTTCGTCCATGCGTTTGTTCGTCCGTGCATCTGTTCGTTCGTGCGTCTGTTCGTCCGAGCGTCTGTTAATCTGTGCGTCTCTTCGACAGTGCGACCGTTCTTCCGTGCGTCTGTTCGTCCGAATGTCTGTTCGTCCGTTAGTCTGTCATCCGTTCGACTATTCGTCCGTGCGTCTGTTCGTTCATGCGTCTGTTCGTCCGAGCGTCTGTTCATCCGTGCGTATGTTTGTCTGTGCGTCGGTTCGTCCGTGCGTCTGTTCGTCCGTGCGTCTGTTCGTCCGTGCGTGTGTTCGTCCGTGCATCTGTTTGACCGTGCGTCTGTTCGTCCGTGCGTCTGTTCGTCCGTGCGTCTGTTCGTCCATGCGTCTGTTCATCCGTATGTCTGTTCGTCCGTGCGTCTGTTCGTCCGTGCGTCTGTTCGTCTGTGCGTCTGTTCGTCCGTGCGTCTTTTCTTCCGTGCGTCTGATCGTCCGTGCGTCTGTTTGCCTGTGCGTCTGTTCATCCGTGCGTCTGTTCTTCCGTGCGTCTGTTCATCCGTATGTCTGTTCGTCCGTGCGTCTGTTCGTCCGTGCGTCTGTTCGTCCGTGCGTCTGTTCGTCCTTGCGTCTGTTCATCCGTATGTCCGTTCGTCCGTGCGTCTGTTCGTCCGTGCGTCTGTTTGTCCGTGCGTCTGTTCGTCCGTGCGTCTGATCATCCGTATGTCTGTTTGTCCGTGCGTCTATTCGTCCGTGCGTCTGCTTTTCAGTGCGTCTGTTCGTCCGTGCGTCTGTTCGTCCGTGCGTCTGTTCGTCCGTGCGTCTGTTCGTCCTTTGCGTCTGATTTTCCATGCGTCTGTTTGTCCGTGCGTCTGTTCATCCGAACGTCTGTTCGTCCGTGCGTCTGTTCTTCCATGTTTCTGTTCGTCCGTGCGTCTATTCGTCCGTGCGTCTGTTCGTCCGTGTGTCTGTTTGTCCGTCTTTCTGTTCGTCTGTGCGTCTGTTTGTTCATGCGTTTGTTGGTCCGTACATCTGTTTGTCCGAACACAACCGTTTTCGAAATTTTTTTTGATCATACCTTTAGGAAATAATTATAATAAGGGCTAAATATTGAATATAAATACAAATTTGGTGAAATTGTCCGTCTTTGAAACTTTTTTTCGATCATACCTCGCTAAAATTACGAAAATAATGGCAAAAAAGGGGAACAAGATTGAAATATCGGTGAATTAATTCGTTTTTTAGTTTTTTCTTCGGTCATACCTTAATAAAATGACGAAAATTAGGTTCGTCCGTAAGTCTGATCGTGCGAGCGATTGTTCCTTCATGCTTCAGTTCGTCCGTGCGTCTGTTTGTATGTGTTTCTGTTCGTCAATGCGTCCGTTCGTCCATGATAATTTTTTCCGTGCGTCTGTTCTTCCGTGCGTCTGTTCGTCCGTGCGTCTATTCATCCGAGCGACTGTTCAACCGTGCGCCTGTTCGACCCTGCTTCCGTTCTTCCGTGCGTCCGCTCGTATGTGCGTATGTACGTCCGTGCTATTTACGTCCATGCGTCTGATCATACGAGTGATTGTTCTTCCGTGCGTCTTTTCGACCGTGCGTCTTTTCGTCCGAGCATCATTTCGTCCTTGCGTCTGTTCGTCCGTGGGTCTGATCGTTTGTGCCAATATTCGTCCGTGCGTCTGTTCGTCCGTGCGTCTGTTCATCCATGCGTCTGTTCATCCGTTTTTCTGTTCGTCTGTGCGTGTTTTTGTCCAAGCGTCTGTTCGTCTGCTCATCTGTTTGCCCGAACAGAACCGTTTTCGAAATTGTTTTCGATCATACCTTTAGAAAATAATGAAAATAAGGGCAAAATATTGGATAAAATATAAATTTGGTGAAATTGTCCGTTTTCGAAATTTTTTTTCGATCATACCTCGCTGAAATTACGAAAATAGGGTCAATAAAGAGAAACATGATTGAAATATCGGTGAATTATTTCGTTTCTTAGCTTTTTTCGATCATACCTTAATAAAATTACGAAAATAAGGTTCGACCGGGCGTCAGATCGTCCGAGCGATTGTTCCTTCATGCTTCAGTTTGTCCGTGCGTCTGTTCTTCCGTGCGACGACTCGTCTGTGCGTCTATTCGTCCATGCGTCTGTTCATCCGTACATCTATTTCTCCACACAGAACTAATTTCGAACATTTTTTTGATCATAGCTTGAGAAAATAACGAACATAAGAGCGAAATAGTAGATAAAAATTGAAATTTCAGTGACAATATACATTTTCGAAACCTTTTTCTATCATACCTCCCTAAAATGACGAAAAGTTAGGGGAAAATAGATGAACTAGATTGAAATATCGGTGAATTCATTCGTTTTTTACCATATATAGATCATACCTCAAAAAAAGGACGAAAATAAGGTTCGTCCGTGCGTCTGTTCGTCCGTGAGTTTGTTCGTCCGTGCATCTGTTTGTCCGTGCGTCTGTACCCCCGTGCATCTGTTCGTTCATGCGTATTTCGTCCGAGCGTCTGTTCATCCGTGCGTCTGTTCGTCCGTGCGTGTGTTCGTCAGTGCGTATGTTCGTCCGTGCGTTTTTTCGTCCGTGCGTCTGTTCGTCCGTACATCTGTTTCTCCAAACAGAACCAATTTCGAACCTTATTTGATCAAAGCTTGAGAAAATAACGAATATAAAGACGAAATAGTGGATAAAAATTGAAATTTCGGTGACAATATACATTTTCGAAACTTTTTTCAATCATACCACTCTAAAATTACGAAAAGTAAGGGATAAATAGATGAACAAGATTGAAATATCGTTGAATTCATTGGTTTTTTACCTTTTTTAGATCATACCTCGATAGCCTGACGAAAATAAAGTTCGTCCGTGCGTCTGTTCGTCCATGCGTTTGTTCGTCCGTGCATCTGTTCGTTCGGGCGTCTGTTCGTCCGAGCGTCTGTCAATCCGTGCGTCTTTTCGACAGTGCGACCGTTTTTCCGTGCGTCTGTTCGTCCGAATGTCTGTTCGTCCGTTAGTCTGTCATCCGTTCGACTATTCGTCCGTGCGTCTGTTCGTTCATGCGTCTGTTCGTCCGAGCGTCTGTTCATCCGTGCGTCTGTTTGTCCGTGCGTGTGTTCGTCCGTGCGTCTGCTTGTCCGTGCGTCTGTACGTCCGTGTGTCTGTTGTCCATGCGTCTGTTCGTCCGTGCGTCTGTTCATCCGTGCGTATGTTCATCCGTGCGTCTGTTCGTCCGTGCGTCTGTTTGTCTGTGCGTCGGTTCGTCCGTACGTCTGTTCGTCCGTGCGTCTGTTGGTCCGTGCGTTTGTTCGTCCGTGCATCTGTTTGTCCGTGCGTCTGTTCGTCCGTGCGTCTGTTCGTCCGTGCGTCTGTTCGTCCATGCGTCTGTTCATCCGTATGTCTGTTCGTCCGTGCGTCTGTTCGTCCGTGCGTCTGTTCGTCCATGCATCTGTTCGTCCGTGCGTCTGTTCGTCTGTGTCTCTGTTCGTCCATGCGTCTGTTCATCCGTGCATCTGTTCGACCGTGCGTCTGTTCGTCCGTGCGTCTGTTTGTCCATGCGTCTGTTCGTCCGTGCGTCTGTTCGTCTGCGCATCTGTTTGTCCGTGCGTCTGTTTGTCCGTGCGTCTGTTTGTCCTTGCGTCTGTTCGTCCATGCGTCTGATCGTCCATGCGTCTGTTCATCCGTGCGTCTGTTCGACAGTGCGACTGTTCGTCCGTGCGGCTGTTCGTCCGTACGTCTGTTCGTCCGTGCGTCTGTTTGTCCGTGCGTCTGTTCGTCCGCGCATCTGTTTGTCTTTGCGTCTGTTTATCCGTTCGTCTGTTCGTCCTTGCGTCTGTTCGTCCGTGCGTCTATTCGTCCGTGCGTCTGTTCGTCCATGAGTTTGCTCGTTAGTGCGTCTGTTCGTCCGTGTGTCTGTTCGTCCGTGCGTCTGTTCGCCTGTGCGTCTGTTTGTCCGTGCGTCTGTAAGTCTGTGCGTCTGTTCGTCCGTGCGTCTGTTCGTCCGTGCGTCTGCTTTTCCGTGCGTTTGTTTGTCCGAGCGTCTGTTCATCCGAACGTCTGTTTGTCCATGCGTCTGTTCGTCCGTGCGTCTGTTCGTCCGTGCGTCTCTTCGTCCATGCGTCTGTTCGTCCGGTCGTCTGTTCGTCCATGTGTCTGTTTGTCAATGCGTCTGTTCGTCCATGTGTTTTTTTGTCCCTTCATCTGTTCATCCGTGCGTCTTTTCGTCCGTGCGTCTGTTTGTCCGTGCGTCTGTTCGTCCGTGCGTCTGTTCGTCCGTGCGTCTGTTTGTCCGTGCGTCTGTTCGTCCGTGCGTCAGTTCATCCGAACGTCTGTTCGTCCGTGCGTCTGTTCGTCCGTGCGTCTGTTCGTCCGTGAGTCTGTTCGTCCATGTTTCTGTTCGTCGGTGCGTCTATTCGTCCGTGCGTCTGTTCGTCCGTGCGTCTTTTTGTATGTGCGTCTGATTGTCCGTCCGTTTGTTCGTCTGTGCGTCTGTTTGTTCATGCGTCTGTTGGTCCGTACATCTGTATGTCCGAACACAACCGTTTTCGAAATTTTTTTTGATCATACCTTTAGGAAATAATGATAATAAGGGCTAAATATTGAATATAAATACAAATTTGGTGAAATTGTCCGTTTTTGAAACTTTTTTTCGATCATACCTCGCTTAAATTACGAAAATAATGGCAAAAAAGGGGAACAAGATTGAAATATCGGTGAATTAATTCATTTTTTAGTATTCTTCCGTCATACCTTAATAAAATGACGAAAATTAGGTTCGTCCGTAAGTCTTATCGTGCGAGCGATTGTTCCTTCATGCTTAAGTTCGTCCGTGCGTCTGTTAGTAAGTGTGTCTGTTCGTCAATGCGTCCGTTCGTCCATGATAATTTTTTCCGTGCGCCTGTTCTTCCGTGCGTCTGTTCGTCCATGCGTCTATTCATCCGAGCGACTGTTCAACCGTGCGCCTGTTCGACCCTGCATCCGTTTTTCCGTGCGTCCATTCGTATGTGCGTATGTACGTCCGTGCTATTTTCGTCCATGCGTCTGATCGTACGAGTGATTGTTCTTCCGTGCGACTTTTCGACCGTGCGTCTTTTCGTCCGTGCATCATTTCGTCCTTGCGTCTGTTCGTCCGTGGGTCTGATCGTTCGTGCCAATATTTGTCCGTGCGTCTGTTCGTCCGTGCGTCTGTTCATCCATGCGTCTGTTCATCCGTTCGTTTGTTCGACTGTGCGTGTTTTTGTCCAAGCGTCTGTTCGTCTGTTCATCTGTTTGCCCGAACAGAACCGTTTTCGAAATTGTTTTCGATCATACCTTTAGAAAATAATGAAAATAAGGGTAAAATATTGGATAAAATATAAATTTGGTGAAATTGTCCGTTTTTGAAATTTTTTTTCGATCATACCTCGCTGAAATTACGAAAATAGGGTCGATAAAGAGAAACATGATTGAAATATCGGTGAATTATTTCGTTTCTTAGCTTTTTTCGATCATACCTCAATAAAATGACGAAAATAAGGTTCGACCGGGTGACTGATCGTCCGAGCGATTGTTCCTTCATGCTTCAGTTCGTCCGTGCGTCTGTTCGTCCGTGCGACTACTCGTCTGTGCGTCTATTTGTCCATGCGTCTGTTCATCCGTACATCTATTTCTCCAGACAGAACTAATTTCGAACATTTTTTTGATCATAGTTTAGAAAATAACGAACATAAGGGCGAAATAGTAGATAAAAATTGAATTTTCAGTGACAATATACATTTTCGAAACCTTTTTCTATCATACCTCCCTAAAATGACGAAAAGTTAGGGGAAAATTGAAACTGTTCGTTCATGCGTCTGTTCGTCCGAGCGTCTGTTCATCCGTGCGTCTGTTTGTCCGTGCGTGTGTTCGTCCGTGCGTCTGTTTGTCCGTGCGTCTGTAAGTCCGTGTGTCTGTTGTCCATGCGTCTGTTCGTCCGTGCGTCTGTTCATCCGTGCGTATGTTCATCCGTTTGTCTGTTCGTCCGTGCGTCTGTTCGTCAGTGCGTCTGTTCGTCTGTGCGTCTGTTCGTCAGTGCGTCTGTTCGTCTGTGCGTCTGTTCATCCGTGCGACTGTTCGCCCGTGCGTCTGTTCGTCCGTGCGTCTGTTCGTCCGTACATCTGTTTGTCCGAACAGAACCAATTTCGAACATTTTTTTTGATCATAGCTCGAGAAATTAACGAGCATAAGGGCGAAATGTTGGATAAAAATTGAAATTTTGGTGACATTATCCATTTTCGCAACTTTTTTCAATCATACCTCTCTAAAATGTTTAAATACAAGGCGGAAATAAATGAACAAGAATGAAATATCGGTGTGTTCATTCGTTTTTTACCTTTTTTATATCATAACTCGATAAAATGACGAAAATAAAGTTCGTCCTTGCGTCTGTTCGTCCGTGCGTTTGTTCATCCGTGCGTCTGTTCGTCCATGAGTCTGTTCGTCCGTGAGTCTGTTCATCCGTGCGTCTGTTCGTCCATGCGTATGTTCTTCCGTGCGTCTGTTCGTCCGTGCGTCTGTTCTTCCGTATGTCTGTTCGTCCGTGCGTCTGTTCGTCCATGCATCTGTTCATCCGTGCGTCTGTTCGTCTGTGCGTCTGTTCGTCCATGCGTCTGTTCATCCGTGCGTCTGTTCGACCGTGCGTCTGTTCGTCCGTGCGTCTGTTTGTCCGTGCGTCTGTTCGTCCGTGCGTCTGTTCGTCCGCGCATCTGTTTGTCCGTGCGTCTGTTTGTCCGTGCGTCTGTTCGTCCTTGCGTCTGTTCGTCCATGCGTCTGTTCGTCAATGCGTCTGTTCATCCGTGCGTCTGTTCGACCGTGCGTCTGTTCATCCTTCGTCTGTTCGTCCGTGCGTCTGTTCGTCCGTGCGTCTGTTCGTCCGTGCGTCTGCTTTTCCGTGCGTCTGTTTGTCCGTGGGTTTGTTCATCCGAACGTCTGTTTGTCCGTGCGTCTGTTCGTCCGTGCGTCTGTTTGTCCGTGCGTCTCTTCATCAATGCGTCTGTTCGTCCGTGCGTCTGTTCGTCCATGTGTCTGTTTGTCAATGCGTCTGTTCGTCCATGTGTTTTTTTGTCCCTTCGTCTGTTCGTCCGTGCGTCTGTTCGTCCGTGCGTCTGTTTGTCCGTGCGTCTGTTCTTCCGTGCGTCTGTTCGTCCGTGCGTCTGTTCATCCGTATGTCTGTTCGTCCGTGCGTCTATTCGTCCGTGCGTCTGCTTTTCAGAGCGTCTGTTCGTCTGTGCGTCTGTTTGTCCGTGCGTCTGTTCGTCCGTGCGTCTGATCGTCCGTGCGTCTGTTTTTCCGTGCGTCCGTTTGTCCGTGCGACTGTTCATCCGAACGTCTGTTTGTCCGTGCGTCTGTTCGTCCGTGCGTCTGTTCGTCCGTGCGTCTGTTCATCCGTATGTCTGTTCGTCCGTGCGTCTATTCGTCCGTGCGTCTGCTTTTCAGAGCGTCTGTTCGTCTGTGCGTCTGTTCGTCCATGCGTCTGTTCGTCCGTGCGTCTGATCGTCCGTGCGTCTGTTTTTCCGTGCGTTTGTTTGTCCGTGCGACTGTTCATCCGAACGTCTGTTCGTCCGTGCGTCTCTTCGTCCGTGCGTCTGTTCGTCCATGTTTCTGTTCGTCCGTGCGTCTATTCGTCCGTGCGTCTGTTCGTCCGTGCGTCTGTTTGTCCGTGCGACTGTTTGTCCGTGCGTCTGTTTGTCCGTCCGTCTGTTCGTCTGTGCGTCTGTTTGTTCATGCGTTTGTTGGTCCGTACATCTGTTTGCCCGAACACAACCGTTTTCGAAATTTTTTTTGATCATACCTTTAGGAAATAATTATAATAAGGGCTAAATATTGAATATAAATACAAATTTGGTGAAATTGTCCGTTTTTGAAACTTTTTTTCGATCAAACCTCGCTAAAATTACGAAAATAATGGCAAAAAAGGGGAACAAGATTGAAATATCGGTGATTTTATTCATTTTTTAGTATTCTTCCGTCATACCTTAATAAAATGACGAAAATTAGGTTCGTCCGTAAGTCTTATCGTGCGAGCGATTGTTCCTTCATGCTTAAGTTCGTCCGTGCGTCTGTTAGTAAGTGTGTCTGTTCGTCAATGCGTCCGTTCGTCCATGATAATTTTTTCCGTGCGCCTGTTCTTCCGTGCGTCTGTTCGTCCATGCGTCTATTCATCCGAGCGACTGTTCAACCGTGCGCCTGTTCGACCCTGCATCCGTTTTTCCGTGCGTCCATTCGTATGTGCGTATGTACGTCCGTGCTATTTTCGTCCATGCGTCTGATCGTACGAGTGATTGTTCTTCCGTGCGTCATTTCGACCGTGCGTCTTTTCGTCCGTGCATTATTTCGTCCTTGCGTCTGTTCGTCCGTGGGTCTGATCGTTCGTGCCAATATTCGTCCGTGCGTCTGTTCGTCCGTGCGTCTGTTCATCCATGCGTCTGTTCATCCGTTTTTCTGTTCGTCTGTGCGTGTTTTTGTCCAAGCGTCTGTTCGTCTGCTCATCTGTTTGCCCGAACAGAACCTTTTTCGAAATTGTTTTCGATCATACCTTTAGAAAATAATGAAAATAAGGGCAAAATATTGGATAAAATATAAATTTGGTGAAATTGTCCGTTTTCGAAATTTTTTTTCGATCATACCTCGCTGAAATTACGAAAATAGGGTCAATAAAGAGAAACATGATTGAAATATCGGTGAATTATTTCGTTTCTTAGCTTTTTTCGATCACACCTCAATAAAATGACGAAAATAAGGTTCGACCGGGCGACTGATCGTCCGAGCGATTGTTCCTTCATACTCTAGCTCGTCCGTGCGTCTGTTCGTCCGTGCGACTACTCGTCTGTGCGTCTATTCGTCCATGCGTCTGTTCTTCCGTACATCTATTTCTCCACATAGAACTAATTTCGAACATTTTTTTGATCATAGCTTGAGAAAATAACGAACATAAGGGCGAAATAGTAGATAAAAATTGAAATTTCAGTGACAATATACATTTTCGAAACCTTTTTCTATCATACCTCCCTAAAATGACGAAAAGTTAGGGGAAAATAGATGAACTAGATTGAAATATCGGTGAATTCATTCGTTTTTTACCATATTTAGATCATACCTCAATAAAAGGACGAAAATAAGGTTCGTCCGTGCGTCTGTTCGTCCGTGAGTTTGTTCGTCCGTGCATATGTTTGTCCGTGCGTCTGTACCCCCGTGCATCTGTTCGTTCATGCGTATTTCGTCCGAGCTTCTGTTCATCCGTGCGTCTGTTCGTCCGTGCGTGTGTTCGTCCGTGCGTCTGTTCGTCCGTGCGTCTGTTCGTCCGTGCGTCTGTTCGTCCGTACATCTGATTGTCTGAACAGAACCGATGTTGAACATTTTCGATCGTAGCTTGAGAAAATAACGAAAATAAGAGCGAAATAATGTTTAAAAAATGAAATTTCAGTGAAATTATCCATTTTCGAAACTTTTTTCGATCATACCTCTCTAATATGACAAAAAAAGGGTGAAATAGATGAACAAGATTGAAATATTGTTGAATTCATTCGTTTTTTACCATATTTAGATCATACCTCGATAGAATGACGAAAATAAGGTTCGTCCGTGCGTCTGTTTGTCTGTGCGCGTGTTCGTCCGTGCGTCTGTTCGTCCATGCGTTTGTTCATCCTTACATCTGTTTCTCCAAACAGAACTAATTTCGAACCTTATTTGAGCAAAGCTTGAGAAAATAATTAATATAAAGACGAAATAGTGGATAAAAATTGAAATTTCGGTGACAATATACATTTTCGAAACTTTTTTCAATCATACCACTCTAAAATGACGAAAAGTAAGGGATAAATAGATGAACAAGATTGAAATATCGTTGAATTCTTTGGTTTTTTACCTTTTTTAGATCATACCTCGATAGCATGACGAAAATAAAGTTCGTCCGTGCGTCTGTTCGTCCATGCGTTTGTTCGTCCGTGCATCTGTTCGTTCGTGCGTCTGTTCGTCCGAGCGTCTGTCAATCTGTGCGTCTCTTCGACAGTGCGACCGTTTTTCCGTGCGTCTGTTCGTCCGAATGTCTGTTCGTCCGTTAGTCTGTCATCCGTTCGACTATTCGTCCGTGCGTCTGTTCGTTCATGCGTCTGTTCGTCCGAGCGTCTGTTCATCCGTGCGTCTGTTTGTCCGTGCGTGTGTTCGTCCGTGCGTCTGTTTGTCCGTGCGTCTGTACGTCCGTGTGTCTGTTGTCCATGCGTCAGTTCGTCCGTGCGTCTGTTCAACCGTGCGTCTGTTCTTCCGTGCGTCTGTTCGCCGTGCGTCTGTTCTTCCGTATGTCTGTTCGTAAGTGCGTCTGTTCGTCCATGCATCTGTTCATCCGTGCATCTGTTTGTCTGTGCGTCAGTTCGTCCATGCGTCTGTTCATCCGTGCGTCTGTTCGACCGTGCGTCTGTTCGTCCGTGCGTCTGTTTGTCCGTGCGTCTGTTCGTCCGTGCGTCTGTTCGTCCGCGCTTCTGTTTGTCCGTGCGTCTGTTTGTCCGTGCGTCTGTTCGTCCTTGCGTCTGTTCGTCCATGCGTCTGTTCGTCCATGCGTCTGTTCATCCGTGCGTCTGTTCGACCGTGCGACTGTTCGTCCGTGCGGCTGTTCATCCGTGCGTCTGTTCCTCCGTGCGTCTGTTTGTCCGTGCGTCTGTTCGTCCGCGCATCTGTTTGTCCTTGCGTCTGTTTATCCGTGCGTCTGTTCGTCCTTGCGTCTGTTCGTCCGTGCGTCTGTTCGTCCATGTGTCTGTTTGTCAATGCGTCTGTTCGTCCATGTGTTTTTTTGTCCCTTCGTCTGTTCGTCCGTGCGTCTGTTCGTCCGTGCGTCTGTTTGTCCGTGCGTCTGTTCGTCCGTGCGTCTGTTCGTCCATGCGTCTGTTCATCCGTATGTCTGTTCGTCCGTGCGTCTATTCGTCCGTGCGTCTGCTTTTCAGAGCGTCTGTTCGTCTGTGCGTCTGTTCGTCCGTGCGTCTGTTCGTCCGTGCGTCTGATCGTCCGTGCGTCTGTTTTTCCGTGCGTCCGTTTGTCCGTGCGACTGTTCATCCGAACGTCTGTTTGTCCGTGCGTCTGTTCGTCCGTGCGTCTGTTCGTCCGTGCGTCTGTTCATCCGTATGTCTGTTCGTCCGTGCGTCTATTCGTCCGTGCGTCTGCTTTTCAGAGCGTCTGTTCGTCTGTGCGTCTGTTCGTCCGTGCGTCTGTTCGTCCGTGCGTCTGTTCGTCCGTGCGTCTGTTCGTCCGTGCGTCCGTTCGTCCATGTTTCTGTTCGTCCGTGCGTCTATTCATCCGTGCGTCTGTGCGTCCGTGCGTCTGTTTGTCCGTGCGACTGTTTGTCCGTGCGTCTGTTTGTCCGTCCGTCTGTTCGTCCGTGCGTCTGTTTGTCCGTGCGTCTGTTTGTTCGTGCATCTGTTCTTCCGTGCGTCTGTTTGTCAGTGCGACTGTTTGTCCGTGCGTCTGTTTGTCCGTCCGTCTGTTCGTCCGTGCGTCTGTTTGTCCGTGCGTCTGTTTGTTCGTGCGTCTGTTCCTCCGTGCGTCTGTTCGTCCATGTTTCTGTTCGTCCGTGCGTCTATTCGTCCGTGCGTCTGTTTGTCCGTGCGTCTGTTTGTCCGTCCGTCTGTTCGTCCGTGCGTCTGTTCGTCCGTGCGTCTATTCGTCCGTGCGTCTGTTCGTCCGTGCGTCTGTTTGTCCGTGCGACTGTTTGTCCGTGCGTCTGTTTGTCCGTCCGTCTGTTCGTCCGTGCGTCTGTTTGTCCGTGCGTCTGTTTGTTCGTGCGTCTGTTCGTCCGTGCGTCTGTTTGTCCGTGCGACTGTTTGTCCGTGCGTCTGTTTGTCCGTCCGTCTGTTCGTCCGTGCGTCTGTTTGTCCGTGCGTCTGTTTGTTCGTGCGTCTGTTCGTCCGTGCGTCTGTTCGTCCATGTTTCTGTTCGTCCGTGCGTCTATTCGTGCGTGTGTCTGTTCGTCCGTGCGTCTGTTTGTCCGTGCGACTGTTTGTCCGTGCGTCTGTTTGTCCGTCCGTCTGTTCGTCCGTACGTCTGTTTGTCCGTGCGTCTGTTTGTTCGTGCGTCTGTTCGTCCGTGCGTCTCTTCGTCCGTGCGTCTGTTCGTCCATGTTTCTGTTCGTCCGTGCGTCTATTCGTCCGTGCGTCTGTTCGTCCGTGCATCTGTTTGTCGCGTGCGACTGTTTGTCCATGCGTCTGTTTGTCCGTCCGTCTGTTCGTCTGTGCGTCTGTTTGTTCATGCGTTTGTTGGTCCGTACATCTGTTTGCCCGAACACAACCGTTTTCGAAATTTCTTTTGATCATACCTTTAGGAAATAATTATAATAAGGGCTAAATATTGAATATAAATACAAATTTGGTGAAATTGTCCGTTTTTGAAACTTTTTTTCGATCATACCTCACTAAAATTACGAAAATAATGGCAAAAAAGGGGAACAAGATTGAAATATCGGTGAATTAATTCGTTTTTTAGTTTTCTTCGGTCATACCTTAATAAAATGACGAAATTTAGGTTCGTCCGTAAGTCTGATCGTGCGAGCGATTGTTCCTTCATGCTTCAGTTCGTCCGTGCGTCTGTTCGTAAGTGTGTCTGTTCGTCAATGCGTCCGTTCGTCCATGATAATTTTTTCCGTGCGTCTGTTCTTCCGTGCGTCTGTTCGTCCGTGCGTCTATTCATCCGAGCGACTGTTCAACCCTGCGCCTCTTCGACCCTGCTTCCGTTCTTCCGTGCGTCCGTTCGTATGTGCGTATGTACGTCCGTGCTATTTTCGTCCATGCGTCTGATCATACGAGTGATTGTTCTTCCGTGCGTCTTTTCGACCGTGCGTCTTTTCGTCCGAGCATCATTTCGCCTTGCGTCTGTTCGTCCGTGGGTCTGATCGTTCGTGCCAATATTCGTCCGTGCGTCTGTTCGTCCGTGCGTCTGTTCATCCATGCGTCTGTTCATCCGTTTTTCTGTTCGTCTGTGCGTGTTTTTGTCCAAGCGTCTGTTCGTCTGCTCATCTGTTTGCCCGAACAGAACCTTTTTCGAAATTGTTTTCGATCATACCTTTAGAAAATAATGAAAATAAGGGCAAAATATTGGATAAAATATAAATTTGGTGAAATTGTCCGTTTTCGAAATTTTTTTTCGATCATACCTCGCTGAAATTACGAAAATAGGGTCAATAAAGAGAAACATGATTGAAATATCGGTGAATTATTTCGTTTCTTAGCTTTTTTTGATCATACCTCAATAAAATGACGAAAATAAGGTTCGACCGGGCGACTGATCGTCCGAGCGATTGTTCCTTCATGCTTCAGCTCGTCCGTGCGTCTGTTCGTCCGTGCGACTACTCGTCTGTGCGTCTATTCGTCCATGCGTCTGTTCTTCCGTACATCTATTTCTCCACATAGAACTAATTTCGAACATTTTTTTGATCATAGCTTGAGAAAATAGCGAACATAAGGGCGAAATAGTAGATAAAAATTGAAATTTCAGTGACAATATACATTTTCGAAACCTTTTTCTATCATACCTCCCTAAAATGACGAAAAGTTAGGGGGAAAATAGATGAACTAGATTGAAATATCGGTGAATTCATTCGTTTTTTACCATATTTAGATCATACCTCAGTAAAAGGACGAAAATAAGGTTCGTCCGTGCGTCTGTTCGTCCGTGAGTTTGTTCGTCCGTGCATATGTGTGGTCCGTGCGTCTGTTCGTCCGTGCGTCTGTTCGTCCGTACATCTGATTGTCTGAACAGAACCGATGTTGAACATTTTCGATCGTAGCTTGAGAAAATAAAGAAAATAAGAGCGAAATAATGTTTAAAAAATGAAATTTCAGTGAAATTATCCATTTTCGAAACTTTTTTCGATCATACCTCTCTAATATGACGAAAAAAAGGGTGAAATAGATGAACAAGATTGAAATATTGTTGAATTCATTCGTTTTTTACCATATTTAGATCATACCTCGATAGAATGACGAAAATAAGGTTCGTCCGTGCGTCTGTTTGTCTGTGCGCCTGTTCGTCCGTGCGTCTGTTCGTCCATGAGTTTGTTCATCCGTACATCTGTTTCTCCAAACAGAACCAATTTCGAACCTTATTTGATCAAAGCTTGAGAAAATAATTAATATAAAGACGAAATAGTGGATAAAAATTGAAATTTCGGTGACAATATACATTTTCGAAACTTTTTTTCAATCATACCACTCTAAAATGACGAAAAGTAAGGGATAAATAGATGAACAAGATTGAAATATCGTTGAATTCATTGGTTTTTTACCTTTTTTAGATCATACCTCGATAGCATGACGAAAATAAAGTTCGTCCGTGCGTCTGTTCGTCCATGCGTTTGTACGTCCGTGCATCTGTTCGTTCGTGCGTCTGTTCGTCCGAGCGTCTGTCAATCTGTGCGTCTCTTCGACAGTGCGACCGTTTTTCCGTGCGTCTGTTCGTCCGAATGTCTGTTCGTCCGTTAGTCTGTCATCCGTTCGACTATTCGTCCGTGCGTCTGTTCGTTCATGCTTCTGTTCGTCCGAGCGTCTGTTCATCCGTGCGTCTGTTTGTCCGTGCGTGTGTTCGTCCGTGCGTCTGTTTGTCCGTACGTCTGTACGTCCGTGTGTCTGTTGTCCATGCGTCAGTTCGTCCGTGCGTCTGTTCAACCGTGCGTCAGTTCTTCCGTGCGTCTGTTCGCCGTAGGTCTGTTCTTCCGTATGTCTGTTCGTAAGTGCGTCTGTTCGTCCATGCATCTGTTCATCCGTGCATCTGTTCGTCTGTGCGTCAGTTCGTCCATGCGTCTGTTCATCCGTGCGTACGTTTGACCGTGCGTCTGTTCGTCCGTGCGTCTGTTTGTCCGTGCGTCTGTTCGTCCATGCGTCTGTTCGTCCGCGCTTCTGTTTGTCCGTGTGTCTGTTTGTCCGTGCGTCTGTTCGTCCTTGCGTCTGTTCGTCCATGTGTCTGTTCGTCCATGCGTCTGTTCATCCGTGCGTCTGTTCGACCGTGCGACTGTTCGTCCGTGCGGCTGTTCGTCCGTGCGTCTGTTCCCTCCGTGCGTCTGTTTGTCCGTGCGTCTGTTCGTCCGCGCATCTGTTTGTCCTTGCGTCTGTTTATCCGTGCGTCTGTTCGTCCTTGCGTCTGTTTGTCCGTGCGTCTGTTCGTCCATGCGTCTGTTCATCCGTGCGTCTATTCGTCCGTGCGTCTGTTCATCCATGCGTCTGTTCATCCGTTCGTCTGTTCGTCTGTGCGTGTTTTTGTCCATGCGTCTGTTCGTCAAACAGATGAAGATCTGTTTGTCAGAATAAAACCGTTTTCGAAATTTTTTTCGGTCATACCTTTAGAAAATAATTAAAATAAGGGCAAAATATTGGATTTAATATAAATTTGGTGAAATTGTCCGATTTAGAAATTTTTTTCCGATCATACCTCTCTAAAATTACGAAAATAGGGGCGATTAAGAGAAACAAGATTGAAATATCGGTGAATTATTTCGTTTCATAGCTTTTTACGATAAAACCTTAAAAAATGATGAATATAAGGTTCGACCGGGCGTCAGATCGTCAAAGGGATTTTTCTTTCATGATTCAGTTCGTCCGTTCGTCTGTTCGTCCATGCGTTTGTTCGTCCGTGTATCTGTTCGTTCGTGCGTCTGTTCGTCCGAGCATCTGTTAATCTGTGCGTCTCTTCGACAGTGCGACCGTTCTTCCATGCGTCTGTTCGTCCGAATGTCTATTCGTCCGTTAGTCTGTCATCCGTTCGACTATTCGTCCGTGCGTCTGTTCGTTCATGCGTCTGTTCGTCCGAGCGTCTGTTCATCCGTGCGTCTGTTTGTCCGTGCGTGTGTTCGTCCGTGCGTCTGTTTGTCCGTGCGTCTGTACGTCCGTGTGTCTGTTGTCCATGCGTCTGTTCGTCCGTGCGTCTGTTCATCCGTGCGTATGTTCATCCGTGCGTCTGTTCGTCCGTGCGTCTGTTTGTCTGTGCGTCGGTTCGTCCGTACGTCTGTTCGTCCGTGCGTCTGTTGGTCCGTGCGTGTGTTCGTCCGTGCATCTGTTTGTCCGTGCGTCTGTCCGTCCGTGCGTCTGTTCGTCCATGCGTCTGTTCATCCGTATGTCTGTTCGTCCGTGCGTCTGTTCGTCCGTGCGTCTGTTCGTCTGTGCGTCTGTTCGTCCGTGCGTCTTTTCTTCCGTGCGTCTGTTCGTCCGTGCGTCTGTTTGCCTGTGCGTCTGTTCGTCTGTGCGTCTGTACGTCCGAGCGTCTGTTCGTCCGTGCGTCTGTTCGTCCGTGCGTCTGTTCGTCCATGCGTATGTTCATCCGTGCGTCTGTTCTTCCGTGCGTCTGTTCATCCGTATGTCTGTTCGTCCGTGCGTCTGTTCGTCCGTGCGTCTGTTTGTCCGTGCGTCTGTTCGTCCGTGCGTCTGTTCATCCATGCGCCTGTTCATCCGTTCGTCTGTTCGTCTGTGCGTGTTTTTGTCCATGCGTCTGTTCGTCAAACAGATGAAGTTCTGTTTGTCCGTACAGAACCGTTTTCGAAATTTTTTTCGGTCATACCTTTAGAAAATAATAAAAATAAGGGCAAAATATTGGATTAAATATATATTTGGTGAAATTGTCCGATTTAGAAATTTTTTTCCGATCATACCTCGCTAAAATTACGAAAATAGGGGCGATTAAGAGAAACAAGATTGAAATATCGGTGAATTATTTCGTTTCATAGCTTTTTACGATCAAACCTTAAAAAAATGACGAATATAAGGTTCGACCGGGCGTCAGATCGTCCAAGCGATTTTTCTTTTTTGATTCAGTTCGTATGTGCCCCTGTTCGTCCATGCGTTTGTTCATCCGTACATCTGTTTCTCCAAACAGAACCAATTTTGAACCTTATTTGATCATAGTTTGAGAAAATAACGAATATAATGGCGAAATATTGGATAAAAATTGAAATTTCGGTGACAATATAAATTTTCGAAACTTTTTTCAATCATACATCTCTAAAATAACGAAAAGTAAGGGATAAATAGATGATCAAGATTGAAATATCGGTGTATTCATTTTTTTTACCATATTTAGATCATACCTCGATAAAATGACGAAAATAAGGTTCGTCCGTGCGTCTGTTCGTCCGTGCGTCTGTTCGTCCGAGCATCTGTTCGTTCGTGTGAGAGTTCGTCCGAGCTCCAGTTCATCCGTGCGTCTGTTCGTCCGTGAGTCTGTTCGTCCGTGCGTCTGTTTGTCCGTACGTCTGTTCGTCCGTATGTCTGTTCGTCCGTGCGTCTGTTCGTCCGTGCGTCTGTTCGTCTGTGCGTCTGTTAGTCCGTGCGTCTTTTCTTCCGTGCGTCTGTTCGTCCGTGCGTCTGTTCGCCTGTGCGTCTATTCGTCCGTGCATCTGTTTGTCCGTACGTCTGTTCGTCCGTGCGTCTGTTTGTCCGTGCGTCTGTTTGTCTGTGCGTCTGTTCGTCCATGCGTCTGTTCGTCCGTGCATCTGTTTGTCCGTGCGTCTGTTCGTCTGTGCGTCTGTTCGTCCGTGTGTCTGTTCGTCCATGCGTCTGTTCATCCGTATGTCTGTTCGTCCGTGCGTCTGTTCGTCCGTGCGTCTGTTCGTCTGTGCGTCTGTTCGTCCGTGCGTCTTTTCTTCCGTGCGTCTGTTCGTCCGTGCGTCTGTTCGCCTGTGCGTCTATTCGTCCGTGCATCTGCTTGTCCGTGCGTCTGTTCATCCGTGCGTCTGTTCGTCCGTTTGTCTGTTCGTCCATACGTCTGTTCATCCGTGTGTCTTTTCGTCCTTGCGTCTGTTCGTCCGTGCGTCTGTTCGTCTGTGCGTCTGTTCGTCCGTGCGTCTGTTCGTCCGTGCGTCTGTTCGTCCGTAAGTCTGTTTGTCCTTGCGTCTTTTTGTCTGTGCGTCTGTTCGTTCATGCGTCTATTCGTCCGTGCTTCTGTTTTCCGTGCGTCTGTTCGTCCGTGCGTCTGTTCGTCCGTTTGTCTGTTCGTCCATGCGTCTGTTCATCCGTATGTCTGTTCGTCCTTGCGTCTGTTCGTCCGTGCGTCTGTTCGTCTGTGCGTCTGTTCGTCCGTGCGACTTTTCTTCCGTGCGTCTGTTCGTCCGTGCGTCTGTTCACCTGTGCGTCTATTCGTCCGTGCGTCTGTACGTCCATGCATCTGTTCATCCGTGCGTCTGTTCGTCTGTGCGTCTGATCGTCCATGCGTCTGTTCATCCGTGCTCTGTTCGACAGTGCGTCTGTTCTTCCGTGCGTCTGTTCGTCCATGCGTCTGTTCTTCCGTATATCTGTTCGTCCGTGCGTCTGTTCGTCCATGCATCTGTTCATCAGTGCGTCTGTTCGTCTGTGCGTCTGTTCGTCCATGCGTCTGTTCATCCGTGCGTCTGTTCGACCGTGCGTCTGTTCGTCCGTGCGTCTGTTTGTCCGTGCGTCTGTTCGTCAGTGCGTCTGTTCGTCTGCGCATCTGTTTGTCCGTGCGTCTGTTTGTCCGTGCGTCTGTTCGTCCTTGCGTCTGTTCGTCCATGCGTCTGATCGTCCATGCGTCTGTTCATCCGTGCGTCTGTTCGACAGTGCGACTGTTCGTCCGTGCGGCTGTTCGTCCGAACGTCTGTTCGTCCGTGCGTCTGTTTGTCCGTGCGTCTGTTCGTCCGCGCATCTGTTTGTCTTTGCGTCTGTTTATCCGTGCGTCTGTTCGTCCTTGCGTCTGTTCGTCCGTGCGTCTATTCGTCCGTGCGTCTGTTCGTCCATGAGTTTACTCGTTAGTGCGTCTGTTCGTCCGTGTGTCTGTTCGTCCGTGCGTCTGTTCGCCTGTGCGTCTGTTTGTCCGTGCGTCTGTAAGTCTGTGCGTCTGTTCGTCCGTGCGTCTGTTCGTCCGTGCGTCAGTTCATCCGAACGTCTGTTCGTCCGTGCGTCTGTTCGTCCGTGCGTCTGTTCGTCCGTGCGTCTGTTCGTAAGTGTGTCTGTTCGTCAATGCGTCCGTTCGTCCATGATAATTTTTTCCGTGCGCCTGTTCTTCCGTGCGTCTGTTCGTCCATGCGTCTATTCATCCAAGCGACTGTTCAACCGTGCGCCTGTTCGACCCTGCATCCGTTTTTCCGTGCGTCCATTCGTATGTGCGTATGTACGTCCGTGCTATTTTCGTCCATGCGTCTGATCGTACGAGTGATTGTTCTTCCGTGCGACTTTTCGACCGTGCGTCTTTTCGTCCGTGCATCATTTCGTCCTTGCGTCTGTTCGTCCGTGGGTCTGATCGTTCGTGCCAATATTCGTCCGTGCGTCTGTTCGTCCGTGCGTCTGTTCATCCATCTGTCTATTCATCCTTTCGTTTGCTCGACTGTGCGTGTTTTTGTCCAAGCTTCTGTTCGTCTGTTCATCTGTTTGCCCGAACAGAACCGTTTTCGAAATTGTTTTCGATCATACCTTTAGAAAATAATGAAAATAAGGGTAAAATATTGGATAAAATATAAATTTGGTGAAATTGTCCGTTTTTGAAATTTTTTTTCGATCATACCTCGCTGAAATTACGAAAATAGGGTCGATAAAGAGAAACATGATTGAAATATCGGTGAATTATTTTGTTTCTTAGCTTTTTTCGATCATACCTCAATAAAATGACGAAAATAAGGTTCGACCGGGCGACTGATCGTCCGAGCGATTGTTCCTTCATGCTTCAGTTCGTCCGTGCGTCTGTTCGTCCGTGCGACTACTCGTCTGTGCGTCTATTCGTCCATGCGTCTGTTCATCCGTACATCTATTTCTCCAGACAGAACTAATTTCGAACATTTTTTTGATCATAGTTTAGAAAATAACGAACATAAGGGCGAAATAGTAGATAAAAATTGAAATTTCAGTGACAATATACATTTTCGAAACCTTTTTCTATCATACCTCCCTAAAATGACGAAAAGTTAGGGGAAAATAGATGAACTAGATTGAAATATCGGTGAATTCATTCGTTTTTTACCATATTTAGATCATACCTCAATAAAAGGACGAAAATAAGGTTCGTCCGTGCGTCTGTTCGTCCGTGAGTTTGTTCGTCCGTGCATCTGTTTGTCCGTGCGTCTGTACGCCCGTGCATCTGTTCGTTCATGCGTATGTTCGTACGAGCGTCTGTTCATCCGTGCGTCTGTTCGTCCGTGCGTGTGTTCGTCGGTGCGTCTGTTTGTCCGTGCGTCTGTACGTCCGTGCGTCTGTTTGTCCATGCGTCTGTTCGTCCGTGCGTCTGTTCGTCCGTGCGTCTGTTCGTCCGTACATCTGATTGTCTGAACAGAACCAATGTCAAACATTTCCGATCATAGCTGGAGAAAATAACGAAAATAAGAGCGAAATAATGTTTAAAAAATGAAATTTCAGTGAAATTATCCGTTTTCGAACCTTTTTTCGATCATACCTCTCTAATATGACGAAAAAAAAAGGGTGAAATAGATGAACAAGATTGAAATATTGTTGAATTCATTTGTTATTTTACCTTTTTTAGATCATACCTCGATAGAATGACGAAAATAAGGTTCGTCCGTGCGTCTGTTTGTCTGTGCGCCTGTTCGTCCGTGCATTAGTTCGTCCATGCGTTTGTTCATCCGTACATCTGTTTCTCCAAACAGAACCAATTTCGAACCTTATTTGATCAAAGCTTGAGAAAATAACGAATATAAAGACAAAATAGTGGATAAAAATTGAAATTTCGGTGACAATATACATTTTCGAAACTTTTTCAATCATACCACTCTAAAATGACGAAAAGTAAGGGATAAATAGATGAACAAGATTGAAATATGGTTGAATTCATTGGTTTTTTACCTTTTTTAGATCATACCTCGATAGAGTGACGAAAATAAAGTTCGTCCGTGCGTCTGTTCGTCCATGCGTTTGTTCGTCCGTGCATCTGTTCGTTCGTGCGTCTGTTCGTCCGAGCGTCTGTTAATCTGTGCGTCTCTTAAACAGTGCGACCGTTCTTCCATGCGTCTGTTCGTCCGAATGTCTGTTCGTCCGTTAGTCTGTCATCCGTTCGACTATTCGTCCGTGCGTCTGTTCGTTCATGCGTCTGTTCGTCCGAGCGTCTGTTCATCCGTGCGTCTGTTTGTCCGTGCGTGTGTTCGTCCGTGCGTCTGTTTGTCCGTGCGTCTGTTAGTCCGTGTGTCTGTTGTCCATGCGTCTGTTCGTCCGTGCGTCTGTTCATCCGTGCGTATGTTCATCCGTTTGTCTGTTCGTCCGTGCGTCTGTTCGTCAGTGCGTCTGTTCATCTGTGCGTCTGTTCGTCAGTGCGTCTAATCGTCTGTGCGTCTGTTCATCCGTGCGACTGTTCGCCCGTGCGTCTGTTCGTCCGTGCGTCTGTTCGTCCGTACATCTGTTTGTCCGAACAGAACCAATTTCGAACATTTTTTTTGATCATAGCTCGAGAAATTAACGAGCATAAGGGCGAAATGTTGGATAAAAATTGAAATTTTGGTGACATTATCCATTTTCGCAACTTTTTTCAATCATACCTCTCTAAAATGTTTAAATACAAGGCGGAAATAAATGAACAAGAATGAAATATCGGTGAGTTCATTCGTTTTTTACCTTTTTTAGATCATAACTCGATAAAATGACGAAAATAAAGTTCGTCCTTGCGTCTGTTCGTCCGTGCGTTTGTTCATCCGTGCGTCTGTTCGTCCGTGAGTCTGTTCGTCCGTGCGGATTTTTGTCCGTGCATCTCTTCGTCCGTGCGTCTGTTCGTCCGTGTGTCTGTTCGTCCGTGCGTCTGTTCGTCCGTGCGTCTGTTCGTCCGTGCGTCTGTTCGTCCGTTAGTCTGTTCGTCCTTGCGTCTGTTCATCCGTATGTCTGTTCTTCCTTGCGTCTGTTCGTCCGTGCGTCTGTTCGTCTGTGCGTCTGTTCGTCCGTGCGACCTTTCTTCCGTGCGTCTGTTCGTCCGTGCGTCTGTTCGTCCGTTTGTCTGTTCGTCCATGCGTCTGTTCATCCGTATGTCTGTTCGTTCTTGCGTCTGTTCGTCCGTGCGTCAGTTCATCCGTGCGTCTGTTCGTCCGTGAGTCTGTTCATCCGTGCGTGTTTTTGTCCGTGCGTCTGTTTGTCCGTGCGTCTGTTCGTCCGTGCGTCTGTTCGTCCGTGCGTCTGTTTGTCCGTGCGTCTTTTTGTCTGTGCGTCTGTTCGTTCATGCGTCTATTCGTCCGTGCATCTGTTTGTCCGTGCGTCTGTTCGTCCGTGCGTCTGTTCGTCCGTTTGTCTGTTCGTCCATACGTCTGTTCATCCGTATGTCTGTTCGTCCTTGCGTCTGTTCGTCCGTGCGTCTGTTCGTCTGTGCGTCTGTTCGTCCGTGCGACTTTCCTTCCGTGCGTCTGTTCGTCCGTGCGTCTGTTCACCTGTGCGTCTATTCGTCCGTGCGTCTGTACGTCCGTGCGTCTGTTCGTCCGTGCGTCTGTTCCTCCATGCATCTGTTCATCCGTGCGTCTGTTCGTCTGTGCGTCTGTTCGTCCATGCGACTGTTCATCCGTGCGTCTGTTCGACCGTGCGTCTGTTCTTCCGTGCGTCTGTTCGTCCGTGCGTCTGTTCTTCCGTATGACTGTTCGTCCGTGCGTCTGTTCGTCCATGCGTATGTTCATCCGTGCGTCTGTTCTTCCGTGCGTCTGTTCATCCGTATGTCTGTTCGTCCGTGCGACTGTTCATCTGTGCGTCTGTTCATCCGTGCGACTGTTCGCCCGTGCGTCTATTCGTCCATTCGTCTGTTCGTCCGTACATCTGTTTGTCCGAACAGAACGAATTTCGAACATTTTTTTTGATCTTAGCTCGAGAAATTAACGAGCATAAGGGCGAAATGTTGGATAAAAATTGAAATTTTGGTGACATTATCCATTTTCGCAACATTTTTCAATCATACCTCTCTAAAATGTCGAAATACAAAGAGGAAATAAATGAACAAGAATGAAATATCGGTGAATTCATTCGTTTTTCACCTTTTTTAGATCATAACTAGATAAAATGACGAAAATAAAGTTCGTCCTTGCGTCTGTTCGTCCGTGCGTTTGTTCGTCCGTGCATCTGTTCGTTCGTGTGGTAGTTCGTCCGAGCGTCAGTTCATCCGTGCGTCTGTTCGTCCGTGAGTCTGTTCGTCCGTGCATGCTTTTGTCCGTATATCTGTTCGTCCGTGCGTCTGTTCGTCCGTGCGTCTGTTCGTCCGTGCGTCTGTTCGTCCGTAAGTCTGTTTGTCCGTGCGTCTTTTTGTCTGTGCGTCTGTTCGTTCATGCGTCTATTCGTCCGTGCATCTGTTTTCCGTGCGTCTGTTCGTCCGTGCGTCTGTTCGTCCGTTTGTCTGTTCGTCCATGCGTCTGTTCATCCGTATGTCTGTTCGTCCTTGCGTCTGTTCGTCCGTGCGTCTGTTCGTCTGTGCGTCTGTTCGTCCGTGCGACTTTTCTTCCGTGCGTCTGTTCGTCCGTGCGTCTGTTCACCTGTGCGTCTATTCGTCCGTGCGTCTGTACGCCCATGCATCTGTTCATCCGTGCGTCTGTTCGTCTGTGCATCTGTTCGTCCATGCGTCTGTTCATCCGTGCGACTGTTCGCCCGTGCGTCTGTTCGTCCGTGCGTCTGTTCGTCCGTACATCTGTTTGTCCGAACAGAACCAATTTCGAACATTTTTTTTGATCATAGCTGGAGAAATTAACGAGCATAAGGGCGAAATGTTGGATAAAAATTGAAATTTTGGTGACATTATCCATTTTCGCAACTTTTTTCAATCATACCTCTCTAAAATGTTTAAATACAAGAAGGAAATAAATGAACAAAAATGAAATATCGGTGAGTTCATTCGTTTTTTACCTTTTTTAGATCATAACTCGATAAAATGACGAAAATAAAGTTCGTCCTTGCGTCTGTTCGTCCGTGCGTTTGTTCATCCGTGCGTCTGTTCGTCCGTGAGTCTGTTCGTCCGTGCGGATTTTTGTCCGTGCATCTCTTCGTCCGTGCGTCTGTTCGTCCGTGTGTCTGTTCATCCGTGCGTCTGTTCGTCCGTGCGTCTGTTCGTCCGTGCGTCTGTTCGTCCGTTGGTCTGTTCGTCCTTGCGTCTGTTCATCCGTATGTCTGTTCTTCCTTGCGTCTGTTCGTCCGTGCGTCTGTTCGTCTGTGCGTCTGTTCGTCCGTGCGTCTGTTCATCCGTGCGTCTGTTCGACCGTGCGTCTGTTCTTCCGTGCGTCTGTTCGTCCGTGCGTCTGTTCTTCCGTATGACTGTTCGTCCGTGCGTCTGTTCGTCCATGCGTATGTTCATCCTTGCGTCTGTTCTTCCGTGCGTCTGTTCATCCGTATGTCTGCTCGTCCGTATGTCTGTTCATCTGTGCGTCTGTTCATCCGTGCGACTGTTCGCCCGTGCGTCTATTCGTCCATTCGTCTGTTCGTCCGTACATCTGTTTGTCCGAACAGAACGAATTTCGAACATTTTTTTTGATCATAGCTCGAGAAATTAACGAGCATAAGGGCGAAATGTTGGATAAAAATTGAAATTTTGGTGACATTATCCATTTTCGCAACTTTTTTCAATCATACCTCTCTAAAATGTCGAATACAAAGAGGAAATAAATGAACAAGAATGAAATATCGGTGAATTCATTCGTTTTTTACCTTTTTTAGATCATAACTCGATAAAATGACGAAAATAAAGTTCGTCCTTGCGTCTGTTCGTCCGTGCGTTTGTTCGTCCGTGCATCTGTTCGTTCGTGTGGTAGTTTGTCCGAGCGTCAGTTCATCCGTGCGTATGTTCGTCCGTGAGTCTGTTCGTCCGTGCGTGCTTTTGTCCGTTTATCTGTTCGTCCGTGCGTCTGTTCGTCCGTGCGTCTGTTCGTCCGTGCGTCTGTTCGTCCGTAAGTCTGTTTGTCCGTGCGTCTTTTTGTCTGTGCGTCTGTTCGTTCATGCGTCTATTCGTCCGTGCATCTGCTTTCCGTGCGTCTGTTCGTCCGTGCGTCTGTTCGTCCGTTTGTCTGTTCGTCCATGCGTCTGTTCATCCGTATGTCTGTTCGTCCTTGCGTCTGTTCGTCTGCGCATCTGTTCGACCGTGCGTATGTTCGTCCGTGCGTCTGTTCTTCCGTATGTCTGTTCGTCCGTGCGTCTGTTCGTCCATGCATCTGTTCATCCGTGCGTCTGTTCGTCTGTGCGTCTGTTCGTCCATGCGTCTGTTCATTCGTGCGTCTCTTCGACCGTGCGTCTGTTCGTCCGTGCGTCTGTTTGTCCGTGCGTCTGTTCGTCCGTGCGTCTGTTCGTCTGCGCATCTGTTTGTCCGTGCGTCTGTTTGTCCGTGCGTCTGTTCGTCCTTGCGTCTGTTCGTCCATGCGTCTGTTCGTCCATGCGTCTGTTCATCCGTGCGTCTGTTCGACAGTGCGACTGTTCGTCCGTGCGGCTGTTCGTCCGTACGTCTGTTCCTCCGTGCGTCTGTTTGTCCTTGCGTATGTTTATCCGTGCGTCTGTTCGTCCTTGCGTCTGGTCGTCCGTGCGTCTGTTCGTCCATACGTCTGTTCATCCGTGCGTCTATTCGTCCGTGCGTCTGTTCGTCCATGAGTTTGTTCGTTAGTGCGTCTGTTCGTCCGTGTGTCTGTTCGTCCGTGCGTCTGTTCGCCTGTGCGTCTGTTTGTCCGTGCGTCTGTACGTTTTTGCGTCTGTTCGTCCGTGCGTCTGGTCGTCCGTGCGTCTGCTTTTCCGTGCGTTTGTTTGTCCATGCGTCTGTTCATCCGAACGTCTGTTTGTCCGTGCGTCTGTTCGTCCGTGCGTCGGTTCGTCCGTGCGCCTCTTCGTCCATGCGTCTGTTCGTCCGTGCGTCTGTTCGTCCATTTGTCTGTTTGTCAATGCGTCTGTTCGTCCATGTGTTTTTTCGTCCCTTCATCTGTTCATCCGTGCGTCTGTTCGTCCGTGCGTCTGTTTGTCCGTGCGTCTGTTCGTCCGTGCGTCTGTTCGTCCGTGCGTCTGTTCATCCTAATGTCTGTTCGTCCGTGCGTCTGTTCGTCCGTGCGTCTGCTTTTCAGTGCGTCTGTTCGTCTGTGCGTCTGTTCGTCCGTGCGTCTGTTCGTCCGTGCGTCTGTTCGTCCGTGCGTGTGTTTTTCCGTGCGTCTGTTCGTCCGTGCGTCTGTTCATCCGAACGTCTGTTCGTCCGTGCGTCTGTTCGTCCGTGCGTCTGTTCGTCCGTGCGTCTTTTCGTCCATGTTTCTGTTCGTCCGTGCGTCTATTCGTCCATGCGTCTGTTCGTCCGTGCGTCTTTTTGTCCGTGCGTCTGTTTGTCCTTCCGACTGTTCGTCTATGCGTCTGTTTGTTTATGCGTTTGATGGTCCGTACATCTGTTTGTCCGAACACAACCGTTTTCGAAATTTTTTTTGATCATACCTTTAGGAAATAATTATAATAAGGGCTAAATATTGAATATAAATACAAATTTGGTGAAATTATCCGTTTTTGAAATTTTTTTCGATCATACCTTGCTAAAATTACGAAAATAATGGCAAAAAAGGGGAACAAGATTGAAATATCGGTGAATTAATTCGTTTTTTAGTTTTTTTCGGTCATACCTTAATAAAATGACGAAAATTAGGTTCGTCCGTAAGTCTGATCGTGCGAGCGATTGTTCCTTCATGCTTCAGTTCGTCCGTGCGTCTGTTCGTAAGTGTGTCTGTTCGTCAATGCGTCCGTTCGTCCATGATAATTTTTTCCGTGCGTCTGTTCTTCCGTGCGTCTGTTCGTCCGTGCGTCTATTCATCTGACCGACTGTTCAACCGTGCGCATGTTCGACCCTGCTTCCGTTCTTCCGTACGTCCGTTCGTTTGTGCGTATGTACGTCCGTGCTATTTTCGTCCATGCGTCTGATCATACGAGTGATTGTTCTTCCGTGCGTCTTTTCGACCGTGCGTCTTTTCGTCCGTGCATCATTTCGTCCTTGCGTCTGTTCGTCCATGGGTCTGATCGTTCGTGCGTCTGTTCGTCCACGAATCTGTTTGTCCGTGCGTCTGTTTGTCCGTGCGTCTGTTCGTCCTTGCGTCTGTTCGTCCATGCGTCTGTTCGTCCATGCGTCTGTTCATCCGTGCGTCTGTTCGTCCGTGCGTCTGTTCGTCCATGCGTCTGTTCATCCGTGCGTCTGTTCGTCCGTGCGTCTGTTCGTCCATGCGTTTGTTCGTTAGTGCGTCTGTTCGTCCGTGTGTCTGTTCGTCCGTGCGTTTTTTCGTCTGTGCGTCTGTTTATTCGTGCGTCTGTACGTCTGTGCGTCTGTTCGTCCGCGCGTCTGTTCGTCCGTGAGTCTGCTTTTCTGTGCGTCTATTTGTCCGTGCGTCTGTTCATCCGAACGTCTGTTCGTCCGTGCGTCTGTTCGTCCGTGCGTCGGTTCGTCCATGCGTCTCTTCGTCCTTGCGTCTGTTCATCCGTGCGTCTGTTCATCCATGTGTCTGTTGAATCAATGCGTCTGTTCGTCCATGTGTTTTCTTGTCCCTTCGTCTGTTCGTCCGTGCGTCTGTTCGTCGGTGCGTCTGTTTGTTCGTGCATCTGTTCGTCCGGTGCTCTGTTCATCCGAGCGTCTATTCGTCCGTGCGTCTGTTTGTCTGTGCGACTGTTCGTCCATGCGTTTGTTCGTCCGTACATCTGATTGTCCGAACAGAACCAATGTCGAAAATTTTTTGATCATACCTCTCTAATAAGACAAAAAAAGGGGGAAATATATGAACAAGATTGAAATATCGTTGAATTCATTAGTTTGATACCTTTTTTAGGCCAAACCTCGATAGCATGACGAAAATAAAGTTCGTCCTTGCGTCTGTTCGTCCGTGCGTTTGTTCGTCCGTGCATCTGTTCGTTCGTGTGTCTGTTCGTCTGTGCGTCTGTTCGTTCAAGCGTCAGTTCATCTGTGCGTCTGTTCGTCCGTGAGTCTGTTCGTCCGTGCGTCTGTTTGTCCGTTCGTCTGTTCTTTCGTGTGGTAGTTCGTTCGAGCGTCAATTCATCCGTGCGTCTGTTCGTCCGTGCATCTGTTCGTCCGTGCGTCTGTTCGTCCGTGCATCTGTTCGTCCATGTTTCTGTTTGTCCGTGCGTCTTTTTGTCCGTGCGTCTGTTTGTCCGTCCGTTTGTTCGTCTGTGCGTCTGTTTGTTCATGCGTCTGTTGGTCCGTACATCTGTATGTCCGAACACAACTGTTTTCGAAATTTTTTTTGATCCTACCTTTAGGAAATAATGATAATAAGGGCTAAATATTGATTATAAATACAAATTTGGTGAAATTGTCCGTTTTTGAAACTTTTTTTCGATTATACCTCGCTAAAATTACGAAAATAATGGCAAAAAAGGGGAACAAGATTGAAATATCGGTGAATTAATTCGTTTTTTAGTATTCTTCCGTCATACCTTAATAAAATGACTAAATTAGGTTCGTCCGTAAGTTTGATCGTGCGAGCGATTGTTCCTTCATGCTTTAGTTCGTCCGTGCGTCTGTTCGTAAGTGTGTCTGTTCGTCAATGCGTCCGTTCGTCCATGATAATTTTTTCCGTGCGTCTGTTCTTCCGTGCGTCTGTTCGTCCGTGCGTCTATTCATCCGAGCGACTGTTCAACCGTGCGCCTGTTCGACCCTGCATCCGTTCTTCCGTGCGTCCGTTCGTATGTGCGTATGTACGTCCGTGCTATTTTCGTCCATGCGTCTGATCGTACGAGTGATTGTTCTTCCGTGCGACTTTTCGACCGTGCGTCTTTTCGTCCGTGAATCATTTCGTCCTTGCGTCTGTTCGTCCGGGGGTCTGATCGTTCGTGCTAATATTCGTCCGTGCGTCTGTTCGTCCGTGCGTCTGTTCATCCATGCGTCTATTCGTCCGTGCGTCTGTTCGTCCGTGCGTGTGTTCGTCCGTGCATCTGTTTGTCCGTGCGTCTGTTCGTCCGTGCGTCTGTTCGTCCGTGCGTCTGTTTGCCTTTGCGTCTGTTCGTCCGTCTGACTGTACGTCCGTGCGTCTGTTCGTCCGTGCGTCTGTTCGTCCGTGCGTCTGTTCGTCCATGCGTATGTTCATCCGTGCGTCTGTTCTTCCGTGCGTCTGTTCATCTTTATGTCTGTTCGTCCGTGCGTCTGTTCGTCCGTGCGTCTGTTCGTCCGTGCGTTTGTTCATCTATGCGTCTGTTCATCCTTTCTGTTCATCTGTGCGTGTTTTTGTCCATGCGTCTGTTCGTCAAACAGATGAAGATCTGTTTGTCCGAACAGAACCGTTTCAAAATTTTTTTCGGTCATACCTTTAGAAAATAATAAAAATAAGGAAAAAATATTGGATTAAATATAAATTTGGTGAAATTGTCAGTTTTCGAAATTTTTTTTCGATCATACCTCGCTGAAATTACGAAAATAGGGTCGATAAAGAGAAACATGATTGAAATATCGGTGAATTATTTCGTTTCTTAGCTTTTTTCGATCATACCTTAATAAAATGACGAAAATAAGGTTCGACCGGGCGACTGATCGTCCGAGCGATTGTTCCTTCATGCTTCAGTTCGTCCGTGCGTCTGTTCATCCGTGCAACTACTCGTCTGTGCGTCTATTCGTCCATGCGTCTGTTCATCCGTACATCTTTTTCTCCACACAGAACTAATTTCGAACATTTTTTTGATCATAGCTTGAGAAAATAACGAACATAAGGGCGAAATAGTAGATAAAAATTGAAATTTCAGTGACAATATACATTTTCGAAACCTTTTTCTATCATACCTCCCTAAAATGACGAAAAGTTAGGGGAAAATAGATGAACTAGATTGAAATATCGGTGAATTCATTCGTTTTTTACCATATTTAGATCATACCTCAATAAAAGGACGAAAATAAGGTTCGTCCGTGCGTCTGTTCGTCCGTGCGTCTGTTCGTCCGTGCGTCTGTTTGTCTGTGCATCGGTTCGTCCGTGCGTCTGTTTGTCCGTGCGTCTGTTCGTCCGTGCGTGTGTTCGTCCGTGCGTCTGTTTGTCCGTGCGTCTGTTTGTCCATGCGACTGTTCGCCCGTGCGTCTGTTCGTCCGTGCGTCTGTTCGTCTGTGCGTCTGTTCGTCCATGCGTCTGTTCGTCCGTACATCTGTTTGTCCGAACAGAACCAATTTCGAACATTGTTTTTGATCATAGATCGAGAAATTAACGAGCATAAGGGCGAAATGTTGGATAAAAATTGAAATTTTGGTGACATTATCCATTTTCGCAACTTTTTTCAATCATACCTCTCTAAAATGTCGAAATACAAGGAGGAAATAAATGAACAAGAATGAAATATCGGTGAATTCATTCGTTTTTTACCTTTTTTAGATCATAACTCGATAAAATGACGAAAATAAAGTTCGTCCTTGCGTCTGTTCGTCCGTGCGTTTGTTCGTCCGTGCATCTGTTCGTTCGTGTGGTAGTTCGTCCGAGCGTCAGTTCATCCGTGCGTCTGTTCGTCCGTGAGTCTGTTCGTCCGTGCGTCTGTTCGTCCGTGAGTCTGTTCGTCCGTGCGTCTGTTCGTCCATGCATCTTTTCGTCCGTGCGTCTGTTCGTCTGTGCGTCTGTTCGCCCATGCGTCTGTTCATCCGTGCGTCTGTTCGACCGTGCGTCTGTTCTTCCGTGCGTCTGTTCGTCCGTGCGTCTGTTCTTCCGTATGACTGTTCGTCCGTGCGTCTGTTCGTCCATGCGTATGTTCATCCGTGCGTCTGTTCTTCCGTGCGTCTGTTCATCCGTATGTCTGTTCGTCCGTATGTCTGTTCGTCAGTGCGTCTGTTCGTGTTTGCGTCTGTTCGTCCTTGCGTCTGTTCATCTGTGCGTCTGATCATCCGTGTAACTGTTCGCCCGTGCGTCTGTTCGTCCATTCTTCTGTTCGTCCGTACATCTGTTTGTCCGAACAGAACCAATTGCGAATTTTTTTTTTGATCATAGCTCGAGAAATTAACGAGCATAAGGGCGAAATGTTGGATAAAAATTGAAATTTTGGTGACATTATCCATTTTCGCAACTTTTTTCAATCATACCTCTCTAAAATGTCGAAATACAAGGAGGAAATAAATGAACAAGAATGAAATATCGGTGAATTCATTCGTTTTTTACCTTTCTTAGATCATAACTCGATAAAATGACGAAAATAAAGTTCGTCCTTGCGTTTGTTCGTCCGTGCGTTTGTTCGTCCGTGCATCTGTTCGTTCGTGTGGTAGTTCTTCCGAGCGTCAGTTCATCCGTGCGTCTGTTCGTCCGTGAGTCTGTTCGTCCGTGCGTGTTTTTGTCCGTGCATCTGTTTGTCCGTGCGTCTGTTCGTCCGTGCGTCTGTTCGGCCGTGCGTCTGTTCGTCCGTGCGTCTGTTCGTCCATGCATCTGTTTATCCGTGCGTCTGTTCGTCTGTGCGTCTGTTCGTCCATGCGTCTGTTCATCCGTGCGTCTGTTTGACCGTGCGTCTGTTCTTCCGTACGTCTGTTTGTCCGTGCGTCTGTTCTTCCGTATGTCTGTTCGTCCGTGCGTCTGTTTGTCTATGCATCTGTTCATCCGTGCGTCTGTTCCTCTGTGCGTCTGTTCGTCCATGCGTCTGATCATCCGTGCGTCTGTTCGACCGTGCGTCTGTTCGTCCGTGCGTCTGTTTGTCCGTGCGTCTGTTCGTCCGTGCGTCTGTTCGTCCGCGCATCTGTTTGTCAGTGCGTCTGTTTGTCCGTGCGTCTGTTCGACCTTGCGTCTGTTCGTCCATGCGTCTGTTCGTCCATGCGTCTGTTAATCCGTGCGTCTGAACGACCATGCGACTGTTCGTCCGTGCGGCTGTTCGACCGTGCGTCTGTTTGTCCGTGCGTCTGTTTGTCCGTGCGTCTGTTCATCCGCGCGTCTGTTTGTCCGTGCGTCTGTTCGTCCGTGCGTCTGTTCGTCCTTGCGACTGTTCGTCCGTGCGTCTGTTTGTCCATACGTCTATTCGTCCGTGCGTCTGTTCGTCCATGCGTTTGTTCGTTAGTGCGTCTGTTCGTCCGTGTGTCTGTTCGTCCGTGCGTCTGCTCGCCTGTGCGTCTGTTTGTCCGTGCGTCTGTACGTCTGTAGGTCCGTTTGTCTGTGCGTCTGTTCGTCTGTGCGTCTGCTTTTCCGTGCGTTTGTTTGTCAATGCGTCTGTTCGTCCGTGCGTCTGTTCGTCCGTGCGTCTGTTCGTCCGTGCGTCAGTTCATCCGTATGTTTGTTCGTCCGTGCGTCTATTCGTCCGTGCGTCTGCTTTTCATTGCGTCTGTTCCTCTGTGCGTCTGTTCGTCCGTGCGTCTGTTCGTCCGTGCGTCTGTTCGTCCGTGCGTCTGTTTTTCCGTGCGTCTTTTTTCTCCGTGCGTCTGTTCATCCGAACGTCTGTTCGTCCGTGCGTCTGTTCGTCCGTGCGTCTGTTCGTCCGTGCGTCTGTTCGTCCATGTTTCTGTTCGTCCGTGCGTCTATTCGTCCGTGCGTATGTTCGTCCGTGCGTCTGTTTGTCCGTGCGACTGTTTGTCCGTGCGTCTGTTTGTCCGTCCGTCTGTTCGTCTGAGCGTCTGTTTGTTCATGCGTTTGTTGGTCCGTACATCTGTTTGTCCGAACACAACCGTTTTCGAAATATTTTTGATCATACCTATAGGAAATAATTATAATAAGGGCTAAGAATTGATTATAAATACAAATTTGGTGAAATTGTCCGTTTTTGAAACTTTTTTTCGATCATACCTCGCTAAAATTACGAAAATAATGGCAAAAAATGGGAACAAGATTGAAATATCGGTGAATTAATTCGTTTTTTAGTTTTCTTCGGTCATACCTAAATAAAATGACGAAAATAAGGTTCGTCCGTGCGTCTGTTAGTCCGTGCGTCTGTTCGTCCGTGCATCTGTTCGTTCTTGTGACAGTTCGTCCGAGCGTCAGTTCATCCGAGCGTCTGTTCGTCCGTGAGTCTGTTCGTTATTGCGTCTGTTTGTCCGTTCGTCTATTCGTCCGTTCGTTTGTTCGTCCATGCGTCTGTTCGTCCGTGCGTCTGTTCATCCGTGCGTCTGTTTGTCCGTGCGTCTGTTTGTCTGTGCGTCTGTTTGTCAATGCGTCTGTTCGTCCGTGCATCTTTTTGTCCGTGCGTCTGTTCGTCTGTGCGTCTGTTCGTCCGTGCGTCTGTTCGTCCATGCGTCTGTTCATCCGTAGGTATGTTCGTCCCTGCGTCTGTTCGTCCGTGCGTCTGTTCGTCTGTGCGTCTGTTCGTCCGTGCGTCTTTTCTTCCGTGCGTCTGTTCGTCCGTGCGTCTGTTCGCCTGTGTGTCTGTTCGTCCGTGCGTCTGTACGTCCGTGCGTCTGTTCGTCCGTGCGTCTGTTCGTCCGTGCGTCTGTTCGTCCATGCGCATGTTCATCGGTGCGTCTGTTCTTCCGTGCGTCTGTTCATCCGTATGTCTGTTAGTCCGTGCGTCTGTTCGTCAGTGCGTCTGTTCGTCTGTGCGTCTGTTCGTCCGTGCGTCTGTTCGTCTGTGCGTCTGTTCATCCGTGCGACTGTTCGCCCGTGCGTCTGTTCGTCCTTGCGTTAGTTCGTCCGTACATCTGTTTGTCCGAACAGAACCAATTTCGATCATTTTTTTTGATCATAGCTCGAGAAATTAACGAGCATAAGGGCGAAATGTTGGATAAAAATTGAAATTTTGGTGACATTTTCCATTTTCGCAACTTTTTTCAATCATACCTCTCTAAAATGTCGAAAAACAAGGAGGAAATATATGAACAAGAATGAAATATCGGTGAATTCATTCGTTTTTTACCTTTTTTAGATCATAACTCGATAAAATGACGAAAATAAAGTTCGTCCTTGCGTCTGTTCGTCCGTGCGTTTTTTCATCCGTGCGTCTGTTTGTCCGTACGTCTGTTCGTCCGTGCGTGTTTTTGTCCGTGCATCTGTTCGACCGTGCGTCTGTTCGTCCGTGCGTCTGTTCGTCCGTGCGTCTGTTCGTCCGTGCGTCTGTTCGTCCGTGCGTCTTTTCGTCCGTTTGTCTGTTCGTCCATGCGTCTGTTCATCCGTATGTCTGTTCGTCCTTGCGTCTGTTCATCCGTGCGTCTGTTCGTCTGTGCGTCTGTTCGTCCGTGCGACTTTTCTTCCGTGCGTCTGTTTGTCCGTGCGTCTGTTCGTCCGTGCGTCTGTTCGTCCGTGCGTCTGTTCGTCCGTCCGTCTGTTCGTCCGTTTGTCTGTTCGTCCATGCGTCTGTTCATCCGTATGTCTGTTCGTCCTTGCGTCTGTTCGTCCGTGCGTCAGTTCATCCGTGCGTCTGTTCGTCCGTGAGTCTGTTCGTCCGTGCGTGTTTTTGTCCGTGCGTCTGTTCGTCCGTGCGTCTGTTCGTCCGTGCGTCTGTTCGTCCGTGCGTCTGTTTGTCTAAGCGTCTGTTCGTTCATGCGTCTATTCGTCCGTGCATCTGTTTGTCCATGCGTCTGTACGTCCGTGCGTCTGTTCGTCCTTTCGTCTGTTCGTCCATACGTCTGTTCATCCGTATGTCTGTTCGTCCTCGCGTCTGTTCGTCCGTGCGTCTGTTCGTCCTCGCGTCTGTTCGTCCGTGCGTCTGTTCGTCTGTGCGTCTGTTTGTCCGTGCGTCTGTTCACCTGTGCGTCTATTCGTCCGTGCGTCTGTTCGTCCGTGAGTCTGTTCGTCCGTGCGTCTGTTCGTCCGTGCGTCTGTTCATCCGTGCGTCTGTTCGTCTGTGCGTCTGTTCGTCCATGCGTCTGTTCATCCGTGCGTCTGTTCGACCGTGCGTCTGTTCTTCCGTGCGTCTGTTCGTCCGTGCGTCTGTTCTGCCGTGCGTCTGTTCGTCCGTGCGTCTGTTCTTCCGTGCGTCTGTTCGTCCGTGCGTCTGTTCTTCCGTATGACTGTTCGTCCGTGCGTCTGTTCGTCCATGCGTATGTTCAGCCGTGCGTCTGTTCTTCCGTGCGTCTGTTCATCCGTGAGTCTGTTCGTCCGTGCGTCTGTTCGTCCGTGAGTCTGTTCGTCCGTGCGTCTGTTCGTCCATGCATCTGTTCGTCCGTGCGTCTGTTCGTCCGTGCGTTTGTTCGTCTGTGCGTCTGTTCGTTCGTGTGGTAGTTCGTCCGAGCGTCTGTTCATCCGTGCGTCTGTTCGTCCGTGAGTCTGTTCGTCCGTGCGTCTGTTCGTCCGTGAGTCTGTTCGTCCGTGCGTCTGTTCGTCCATGCATCTGTTCGTCCGTGCGTCTGTTCGTCTGTGCGTCTGTTCGTCCATGCGTCTGTTCATCCGTGCGTCTGTTCGACCGTGCGTCTGTTCTTCCGTGCGTCTGTTCGTCCGTGCGTCTGTTCTTCCGTATGACTGTTCGTCCGTGCGTCTGTTCGTCCATGCGTATGTTCATCCGTGCGTCTGTTCTTCCGTGCGTCTGTTCATCCGTATGTCTGTTCGTCCGTATGTCTGTTCGTCAGTGCGTCTGTTCGTGTTTGCGTCTGTTCGTCCTTGCGTCTGTTCATCTGAGCGTCTGTTCATCCGTGCAACTGTTCGCCCGTGCGTCTGTTCGTCCATTCTTCTGTTCGTCCGTACATCTGTTTGTCCGAACAGAACCAATTGCGAATTTTTTTTTTGATCATAGCTCGAGAAATTAACGAGCATAAGGGCGAAATGTTGGATAAAAATTGAAATTTTGGTGACATTATCCATTTTCGCAACTTTTTTCAATCATACCTCTCTAAAATGTCGAAATACAAGGAGGAAATAAATGAACAAGAATGAAATATCGGTGAATTCATTCGTTTTTTACCTTTCTTAGATCATAACTCGATAAAATGACGAAAATAAAGTTCGTCCTTGCGTCTGTTCGTCCGTGCGTTTGTTCGTCCGTGCATCTGTTCGTTCGTGTGGTAGTTCGTCCGAGTGTCAGTTCATCCGTGCGTCTGTTCGTCCGTGAGTCTGTTCGTCCGTGCGTGTTTTTGTCCGTGCATCTGTTTGTCCGTGCGTCTGTTCGTCCGTGCGTCTGTTCGGCCGTGCGTCTGTTCGTCCGTGCGTCTGTTCGTCCATGCATCTGTTTATCCGTGCGTCTGTTCGTCTGTGCGTCTGTTCGTCCATGCGTCTGTTCATCCGTGCGTCTGTTTGACCGTGCGTCTGTTCTTCCGTGCGTCTGTTTGTCCGTGCGTCTGTTCTTCCGTATGTCTGTTCGTCCGTGCGTCTGTTTGTCTATGCATCTGTTCATCCGTGCGTCTGTTCGTCTGTGCGTCTGTTCGTCCATGCGTCTGTTCATCCGTGCGTCTGTTTGACCGTGCGTCTGTTCGTCCGTGCGTCTGTTTGTCCGTGCGTCTGTTCGTCCGTGCGTCTGTTCGTCCGCGCATCTGTTTGTCAGTGCGTCTGTTTGTCCGTGCGTCTGTTCGACCTTGCGTCTGTTCGTCCATGCGTCTGTTCGTCCATGCGTCTGTTAATCCGTGCGTCTGAACGACCATGCGACTGTTCGTCCGTGCGGCTGTTCGTCCGTGCGTCTGTTTGTCCGTGCGTCTGTTTGTCCGTGCGTCTGTTCATCCGCGCGTCTGTTTGTCCGTGCGTCTGTTCGTCCGTGCGTCTGTTCGTCCTTGCGACTGTTCGTCCGTGCGTCTGTTTGTCCATACGTCTATTCGTCCGTGCGTCTGTTCGTCCATGCGTTTGTTCGTTAGTGCGTCTGTTCGTCCGTGTGTCTGTTCGTCCGTGCGTCTGCTCGCCTGTGCGTCTGTTTGTCCGTGCGTCTGTACGTCTGTAGGTCCGTTCGTCTGTGCGTCTGTTCGTCTGTGCGTCTGCTTTTCCGTGCGTTTGTTTGTCCGTGCGTCTGTTCATCCGTTCGTCTGTTTGTCCGTGCGTCTGTTCGTCCGTGCGTCTGTTCGTACGTGCGTCTCTTCGTCCATGCGTCTGTTCGTCCGTGCGTCTGTTCGTCCATGTGTCTGTTTGTCAATGCGTCTGTTCGTCCATGTGTTTTTTTGTCCCTTCATCTGTTCATCCGTGCGTCTGTTCGTCCGTGCGTCTGTTTGTCCGTGCGTCTGTTCGTCCGTGCGTCTGTTCGTCCGTGCGTCTGTTCATCCATATGTCTGTTCGTCCGTGCGTCTATTCGTCCGTGCGTCTGCTTTTCAGTGCGTCTGTTCGTCTGTGTGTCTGTTCGTCCGTTCGTCTGTTCGTCCGTGCGTCTGTTCGTCCGTGCGTCTGTTTTTCCGTGCGTCTGTTTGTCCGTGCGTCTGTTCATCCGAACGTCTGTTCGTCCGTGCGTCTGTTCGTCCGTGCGTCTGTTCGTCCGTGCGTCTGTTCGTCCATGTTTCTGTTCGTCCGTGCGTCTATTCGTCCGTGCGTCTGTTCGTCCGTGCGTCTGTTTGTCCGTGTGACTGTTTGTCCGTGCGTCTGTTTGTCCGTCCGTCTGTTCGTCTGTACGTCTGTTTGTTCATGCGTTTGTTGGTCCGTACATCTGTTTGTCCGAACACAACCGTTTTCGAAATTTTTTTTGATCATACCTTTAGGAACTAATTATAATAAGGGCTAAATATTGAATATAAATACAAATTTGGTGAAATAGTCCGTTTTTGATACTTTTTTTCGATCATACCTCGCTAAAATTACGAAAATAATGGCAAAAAGGGGGAACAAGATTCAAATATCGGTGAATTAATTCGTATTTTAGTTTTCTTCGGTCATACCTTAATAAAATGACGAAAATTAGGTTCGTCCGTAAGTCTGATCGTGCGAGCGATTGTTCCTTCATACTTCAGTTCGTCCGTGCGTCTGTTCGTAAGTGTGTCTGTTCGTCAATGCGTCCGTTCGTCCATGATAATTTTTTCCGTGCGTCTGTTCTTCCGTGCGTCTGTTCGTCCGTGCGTCAATTCATCCGAGCGACTGTTCAACCGTGCGCCTGATCGACCCTGCTTCCGTTCTTCCGTGCGTCCGTTCGTATGTGCGTATGTACGTCCGTGCTATTTTCGTCCATGCGTCTGATCATACGAGTGATTGTTCTTCCGTGCGTCTTTTCGACCGTGCGTCTATTCGTCCGTGCATCATTTCGTCCTTGCGTATGTTCGTCCGTGGGTCTGATCGTTAGTGCCAATATTCGTCCGTGCGTCTGTTCGTCTGTGCGTCTGTTCATCCATGCGTCTGTTCATCCGTTTTTTCTGTTTGTCTGTGCGTTTTTTTGTCCGAGCGTCTGTTCGACTGTTCATCTGTTTGCCCGAACAGAACCGTTTTCGAAATTGTTTTCGATCATACCTTTAGAAAATAATGAAAATAAGGGCAAAATATTGGATAAAATATAAATTTGGAAAAAATTGTCCGTTTTCGAAATTTTTTTTCGATCATACCTCGTTGAAATTACGAAAATAGGGTCGATAAAGAGAAACATGATTGAAATATCGGTGAATTATTTCGTTTCTTAGCTTTTTTCGATCATACCTTAATAAAATGACGAAAATAAGGTTCGACCGGGCGACTGATCGTCCGAGCGATTGTTCCTTCATGCTTCAATTCGTCCGTGCGTCTGTTCGTCCGTGCGACTACTCGTCTGTGCGTCTATTCGTCCATGCGTCTGTTCATCCGTACATCTATTTCTCCACACAGAACTAATTTCGAACATTTTTTTGATCATAGCTTGAGAAAATAACGAACATAAGGGCGAAATAGTAGATAAAAATTGAAATTTCAGTGACAATATACATTTTCGAAACCTTTTTCTATCATACCTCCCTAAAATGACGAAAAGTTAGGGGAAAATAGATGAACTAGATTGAAATATCGGTGAATTCATTCGTTTTTTACCATATTTAGATCATACCTCAATAAAAGGACGAAAATAAGGTTCGTCCGTGCGTCGGTTCGTCCGTGAGTTTGTTCGTCCGTGCATCTGTTTGTCCGTGCGTCTGTACCCCCGTGCATCTGTTTGTTCATGCGTATTTCGTCCGAGCGTCTGTTCATCCGTGCGTCTGTTTGACCGTTCGTGTGTTCGTCCGTGCGTCTGTTTGTCCGTGCATCTGTACGTCCGTGTGTCTGTTGTCCATGCGTCTGTTCGTCCGTGCGTCTATTCATCCGTGCGTCTGTTCATCCGTGCGTCTGTTCGTCCGTGCGTCTGTTTGTCTGTGCGTCGGTTCGTCCGTGCGTCTGTTCGTCCGTGCGTCTGTTCGTTCGTGCGTCTGTTCGTCCTTGGTTCTGTTCGTCCGTGCGTCTGTTCGTCCGTGCGTCTGTTCATCCATGCGTCTGTTCATCCGTTCGTCTGTTCGTCTGTGCGTGTTTTTGTCCATGCGTCTGTTCGTCAAACAGATGAAGATCTGTTTGTCCGAACAGAACCGTTTTCGAAATTTTTTTCGGTCATACCTTTAGAAAATAATAAAAATAAGGGCAAAATATTGGATTAAATATAAATTTGGTGAAATTGTCCGATTTAGAAATTTTTTTCCGATCATACCTCGCTAAAATTACGAAAATAGGGGCGATTAAGAGAAACAAGATTGAATTATCGGTGAATTATTTCGTTTCATAGCTTTTTACGATCAAACCTTAAAAAAATGACGAATATAAGGTTCGACCGGGCGTCAGATCGTCCAAGCGATTTTTCTTTCATGATTCAGTTTGTATGTGCGTCTGTTTGTCCATGCATTTGTTCATCCGTACATCTGTTTCTCAAAACAGAACCAATTTCGAACCTTATTTGATCATAGTTTGAGAAAATAACGAATATAATGGCGAAATAGTGGATAAAAATTGAAATTTCGGTGACAATATACATTTTCGAAACTTTTTTCAATCATACATCTCTAAAATGACGAAAAGTAAGGGATAAATAGATGATCAAGATTGAAATATCGGTGTATTCATTTTTTTACCATATTTAGATCATACCTCGATAAAATGACGAAAATAAGGTTCGTCCGTGCGTCTGTTTGTCCGTGCGTGTGTTCGTCCGTGCGTCTGTTTGTCCGTGCGTATGTACGTCCGTGTGTCTGTTGTCCATGCGTTGGTTCGTCCGTGCGTCTGTTCATCCGTGCGTCTGTTCATCCGTGCGTCTGTTCATCCGTGCGTCTGTTTGTCTGTGCGTCGGTTCGTCCGTGCGTCTGTTCGTCCGTGCGTCTGCTCGTCCGTGCGCGTGTTCGTCCGTGCGTCTGTTTGTCCGTGCGTCTGTTTGTCCGTGCGTCAGTTTATCCATGCGTCTGTTCGTCTGTGCGTTTGTTCATCCGTGCGTCAGTTCATCAGTGCGTCTGTTCGTCCGAGCGTCTGTTCGTCCCTGCGTCTGTTCGTCCGTGCGTATGTTCGTCCGTGCGTCTGTTCATCCATGCTCTGTTCATCCGTTCGTCTGTTCGGCTGTGCGTGTTTTTGTCCATGCGTCTGTTCGTCAAACAGATGAAGATCTGTTTGTCCGAACAGAACCGTTTTCGAAATTTTTTTCGGTCATACCTTTAGAAAATAATAAAAATAAGGGCAAAATCTTGGATTAAATATAAATTTGGTGAAATTGTCCGATTTAGAAATTTTTTTCCGATCATACCTCGCTAAAATTACGAAAATAGGGGCGATTAAGAGAAACAAGATTGAAATATCGGTGAAATATTTCGTTTCATAGCTTTTTACGATAAAACCTTAAAAAAATGATTAATATAAGGTTCGACCGGACGTCAGATCGTCAAAGCGATTTTTCTTTCATGATTCAGTTCGTATGTGCGTCTGTTCGTCCATGCGTTTGTTCATCCGTACATCTGTTTCTCCAAACAGAACCAATTTCGAACCTTATTTGATCATAGTTTGAGAAAATAACGAATATAATGGCGAAATAGTGGATAAAAATTGAAATTTCGGTGACAATATACATTTTCGAAACTTTTTTCAATCATACATCTCTAAAATGACGAAATACAAGGAGGAAATAAATGAACAAGAATGAAATATCGGTGAATTCATTTTTTTTACCATATTTAGATCATACCTCGATAAAATGACGAAAATAAGGTTCGTCCGTGCGTCTGTTCGTCAGTGCGTCTGTTCATCCGTGCGACTGTTCGCCCGTGCTTCTGTTCGTCCGTGCGTCTGTTCGTCTGTGCGTCTGTTCGTCCATGCGTCTGTTCGTCCGTACATCTGTTTGTCCGAATAGAACCAATTTCGAACATTTTTTTTTATCATAGCTCGAGAAATTAACGAACATAAGGGAGAAATGTTGGATAAAAATTGAAATTTTGGTGACATTATCCATTTTCGCAACTTTTTTCAATCATACCTCTATAAAATGTCGAAATACAAGGAGGAAATAAATGAACAAGAATGAAATATCGGTGAATTCATTGGTTTTTTACCTTTTTTAGATCATAACTCGATAAAATGACGAAAATAAACTTCGTCCTTGCGTCTGTTCGTCCGTGAGTCTGATCGTCCGTGCGTGTTTTTGTCCGGGCATCTGTTCGTCCTTGCGTCTGTTCGTCCGTGCGTCTGTTCGTCCGTGCGTCTGTTCGTACGTGCGTCTGTTTGTCCGTGCGTCTTTTTGTTTGTGCGTCTGTTCGTTCATGCGTCTGTTCGTCCATGCATCTGTTTGTCCGTGCGTCTGTTCGTCCGTGCGTCTGTTCGTCCGTTTGTCTGTTCGTCCATGCGTCTGTTTATCCATATGTCTGTTCGTCCTTGCGTCTGTTCGGCCGTGCGTCTGTTCGTCTGTGCGTCTGTTCGTCCGTGCGACTTTTCTTCCGCGCGTCTGTTCGTCCGTGCGTCTGTTCATCCGTGCGTCTGTTCGACTGTGCGTCTGTTCGTCCATGCGTCTGTTCGACCGTGCATATGTTCTTCCGTGCGTCTGTTCGTCCGTGCGTCTGTTCATCCGTATGTCTTTTCGTCCGTGCGTCTGTTCGTCCATGCGTCTGTTCATCCGTGCGTCTGTTCGACTGTGCGTCTGTTCGTCCATGCGTCTGTTCGACCGTGCGTCTGTTCGACCGTGCGTCTGTTCGTCCGTGCGTCTGTTTGTCCGTGCGTCTGTTCGTCCGTGCGTCTGTTCGTCCACGCATCTGTTTGTCCGTGCGTCTGTTTGTCCGTGCGTCTGTTCGTCCTTGCGTCTGTTCGTCCATGCGTCTGATCGTCAATGCGTCTGTTCATCCGTGCGTCTGTTCGTCCGTTCGTCTGTTCGTCCATGCGTCTGTTCATCCGTGCGTCTGTTCGTCCGTGCGTCTGTTCGTCCATGCGTTTGTTCGTTAGTGCGTCTGTTTGTCCGCGCGTCTGTTCGTCCGTGAGTCTGCTTTTCTGTGCGTCTATTTGTCCGTGCGTCTGTAAATCCGAACGTCTTTTCGTCCGTGCGTCTGTTCGTCCGTGCGTCTGTTCGTCCGTGCGTCTCTTCGTCCTTGCGTCTGTTCGTCCGTGCGTCTGTTCGTCCATGTTTCTGTTGAATCAATGCGTCTGTTCGTCCATGTGTTTTTTTGTCCCTTCGTTATTTCGTCCGTGCGTCTGTTCGTCGGTGCGTCTGTTTGTTCGTGTATCTGTTCGTCCGTGGCTCTGTTCATCCGAGCGTCTATTCGTCCATGCGTTTGTTCGTCCGTACATCTGATTGTCCGAACAGAACCAATGTCGAACATTTTTTGATCATACCTCTCTAATATGACAAAAAAAGGGGGAAATATATGAACAAGATTGAAATATCGTTGAATTCATTAGTTTGATACCTTTTTTAGACCAAACCTCGATAGCATGACGAAAATAAAGTTCGTCCTTGCGTCTGTTCGTCCGTGCGTTTGTTCGTCCGTGCATCTGTTCGTTCGTGTGGTAGTTCGTTCAAGCGTCAGTTCATCCGTGCGTCTGTTCGTCCGTGAGTCTGTTCGTCCGTGCGTCTGTTTGTCCGTGCGTCTGTTCGTTCGTGTGGTAGTTCGTTCGAGCGTCAGTTCATCCGTGCGTCTGTTCTTCCGTGCGTCTGTTTGTCCGTGCGTCTGTTCTTCCGTATGTCTGTTCGTCCGTGCGTCTGTTTGTCTATGCATCTGTTCATCCGTGCGTCTGTTCGTCTGTGCGTCTGTTCGTCCATGCGTCTGTTCATCCGTGCGTCTGTTTGACCGTGCGTCTGTTCGTCCGTGCGTCTGTTTGTCCGTGCGTCTGTTCGTCCGTGCGTCTGTTCGTCCGCGCATCTGTTTGTCAGTGCGTCTGTTTGTCCGTGCGTCTGTTCGACCTTGCGTCTGTTCGTCCATGCGTCTGTTCGTCCATGCGTCTGTTAATCCGTGCGTCTGAACGACCATGCGACTGTTCGTCCGTGCGGCTGTTCGTCCGTGCGTCTGTTTGTCCGTGCGTCTGTTTGTCCGTGCGTCTGTTCATCCGCGCGTCTGTTTGTCCGTGCGTCTGTTCGTCCGTGCGTCTGTTCGTCCTTGCGACTGTTCGTCCGTGCGTCTGTTTGTCCATACGTCTAATCGTCCGTGCGTCTGTTCGTCCATGCGTTTGTTCGTTAGTGCGTCTGTTCGTCCGTGTGTCTGTTCGTCCGTGCGTCTGCTCGCCTGTGCGTCTGTTTGTCCGTGCGTCTGTACGTCTGTAGGTCCGTTCGTCTGTGCGTCTGTTCGTCTGTGCGTCTGCTTTTCCGTGCGTTTGTTTGTCCGTGCGTCTGTTCATCCGTACGTCTGTTTGTCCGTGCGTCTGTTCGTCCGTGCGTCTGTTCGTACGTGCGTCTCTTCGTCCATGCGTCTGTTCGTCCGTGCGTCTGTTCGTCCATGTGTCTGTTTGTCAATGCGTCTGTTCGTCCATGTGTTTTTTTGTCCCTTCATCTGTTCATCCGTGCGTCTGTTCGTCCGTGCGTCTGTTTGTCCGTGCGTCTGTTCGTCCGTGCGTCTGTTCGTCCGTGCGTCTGTTCATCCATATGTCTGTTCGTCCGTGCGTCTATTCGTCCGTGCGTCTGCTTTTCAGTGCGTCTGTTCGTCTGTGCGTCTGTTCGTCCGTTCGTCTGTTCGTCCGTGCGTCTGTTCGTCCGTGCGTCTGTTTTTCCGTGCGTCTGTTTGTCCGTGCGTCTGTTCATCCGAACGTCTTTTCGTCCGTGCGTCTGTTCGTCCGTGCGTCTGTTCGTCCGTGCGTCTGTTCGTCCATGTTTCTGTTCGTCCGTGCGTCTATTCGTCCGTGCGTCTGTTCGTCCGTGCGTCTGTTTGTCCGTGTGACTGTTTGTCCGTGCGTCTGTTTGTCCGTCCGTCTGTTCGTCTGTACGTCTGTTTGTTCATGCGTTTGTTGGTCCGTACATCTGTTTGTCCGAACACAACCGTTTTCGAAATTTTTTTTGATCATACCTTTAGGAACTAATTATAATAAGGGCTTAATATTGAATATAAATACAAATTTGGTGAAATAGTCCGTTTTTGATACTTTTTTTCGATCATACCTCGCTAAAATTACGAAAATAATGGCAAAAAGGGGGAACAAGATTGAAATATCGGTGAATTAATTCGTATTTTAGTTTTCTTCGGTCATACCTTAATAAAATGACGAAAATTAGGTTCGTCCGTAAGTCTGATCGTGCGAGCGATTGTTCCTTCATGCTTCAGTTCGTCCGTGCGTCTGTTCGTAAGTGTGTCTGTTCGTCAATGCGTCCGTTCGTCCATGATAATTTTTTCCGTGCGTCTGTTCTTCCGTGCGTCTGTTCGTCCGTGCGTCTATTCATCCGAGCGACTGTTCAACCGTGCGCCTGATCGACCCTGCTTCCGTTCTTCCGTGCGTCCGTTCGTATGTGCGTATGTACGTCCGTGCTATTTTCGTCCATGCGTCTGATCATACGAGTGATTGTTCTTCCGTGCGTCTTTTCGACCGTGCGTCTATTCGTCCGTGCATCATTTCGTCCTTGCGTATGTTCGTCCGTGGGTCTGATCGTTAGTGCCAATATTCGTCCGTGCGTCTGTTCGTCTGTGCGTCTGTTCATCCATGCGTCTGTTCATCCGTTTTTTCTGTTTGTCTGTGCGTGTTTTTGTCCGAGCGTCTGTTCGACTGTTCATCTGTTTGCCCGAACAGAACCGTTTTCGAAATTGTTTTCGATCATACCTTTAGAAAATAATGAAAATAAGGGCAAAATATTGGATAAAATATAAATTTGGAAAAAATTGTCCGTTTTCGAAATTTTTTTTCGATCATACCTCGTTGAAATTACGAAAATAGGGTCGATAAAGAGAAACATGATTGAAATATCGGTGAATTATTTCGTTTCTTAGCTTTTTTCGATCATACCTTAATAAAATGACGAAAATAAGGTTCGACCGGGCGACTGATCGTCCGAGCGATTGTTCCTTCATGCTTCAATTCGTCCGTGCGTCTGTTCGTCCGTGCGACTACTCGTCTGTGCGTCTATTCGTCCATGCGTCTGTTCATCCGTACATCTATTTCTCCACACAGAACTAATTTCGAACATTTTTTTGATCATAGCTTGAGAAAATAACGAACATAAGGGCGAAATAGTAGATAAAAATTGAAATTTCAGTGACAATATACATTTTCGAAAACTTTTTCTATCATACCTCCCTAAAATGACGAAAAGTTAGGGGAAAATAGATGAACTAGATTGAAATATCGGTGAATTCATTCGTTTTTTACCATATTTAGATCATACCTCAATAAAAGGACGAAAATAAGGTTCGTCCGTGCGTCGGTTCGTCCGTGAGTTTGTTCGTCCGTGCATCTGTTTGTCCGTGCGTCTGTACCCCCGTGCATCTGTTTGTTCATGCGTATTTCGTCCGAGCGTCTGTTCATCCGTGCGTCTGTTTGACCGTTCGTGTGTTCGTCCGTGCGTCTGTTTGTCCGTGCATCTGTACGTCCGTGTGTCTGTTGTCCATGCGTCTGTTCGTCCGTGCGTCTATTCATCCGTGCGTCTGTTCATCCGTGCGTCTGTTCGTCCGTGCGTCTGTTTGTCTGTGCGTCGGTTCGTCCGTGCGTCTGTTCGTCCGTGCGTCTGTTCGTTCGTGCGTCTGTTCGTCCTTGGTTCTGTTCGTCCGTGCGTCTGTTCGTCCGTGCGTCTGTTCATCCATGCGTCTGTTCATCCGTTCGTCTGTTCGTCTGTGCGTGTTTTTGTCCATGCGTCTGTTCGTCAAACAGATGAAGATCTGTTTGTCCGAACAGAACCGTTTTCGAAATTTTTTTCGGTCATACCTTTAGAAAATAATAAAAATAAGGGCAAAATATTGGATTAAATATAAATTTGGTGAAATTGTCCGATTTTGAAATTTTTTTCCGATCATACCTCGCTAAAATTACGAAAATAGGGGCGATTAAGAGAAACAAGATTGAAATATCGGTGAATTATTTCGTTTCATAGCTTTTTACGATCAAACCTTAAAAATATGACGAATATAAGGTTCGTCCGTGCGTCTGTTTGTCCGTGCGTGTGTTCGTCCGTGCGTCTGTTTGTCCGTGCGTATGTACGTCCGTGTGTCTGTTGTCCATGCGTTGGTTCGTCCGTGCGTCTGTTCATCCGTGCGTCTGTTCATCCGTGCGTCTGTTCGTCCGTGCGTCTGTTTGTCTGTGCGTCGGTTCGTCCGTGCGTCTGTTCGTCCGTGCGTCTGCTCGTCCGTGCGCGTGTTCGTCCGTGCGTCTGTTTGTCCGTGCGTCTGTTTGTCCGTGCGTCTGTTTATCCATGCGTCTGTTCGTCCGTGCGTTTGTTCATCCGTGCGTCAGTTCATCAGTGCGTCTGTTCGTCCGAGCGTCTGTTCGTCCCTGCGTCTGTTCGTCCGTGCGTATGTTCGTCCGTGCGTCTGTTCATCCATGCTCTGTTCATCCGTTCGTCTGTTCGGCTGTGCGTGTTTTTGTCCATGCGTCTGTTCGTCAAACAGATGAAGATCTGTTTGTCCGAACAGAACCGTTTTCGAAATTTTTTTCGGTCATACCTTTAGAAAATAATAAAAATAAGGGCAAAATATTGGATTAAATATAAATTTGGTGAAATTGTCCGATTTAGAAATTTTTTTCCGATCATACCTCGCTAAAATTACGAAAATAGGGGCGATTAAGAGAAACAAGATTGAAATATCGGTGAAATATTTCGTTTCATAGCTTTTTACGATAAAACCTTAAAAAAATGATTAATATAAGGTTCGACCGGACGTCAGATCGTCAAAGCGATTTTTCTTTCATGATTCAGTTCGTATGTGCGTCTGTTCGTCCATGCGTTTGTTCATCCGTACATCTGTTTCTCCAAACAGAACCAATTTCGAACCTTATTTGATCATAGTTTGAGAAAATAACGAATATAATGGCGAAATAGTGGATAAAAATTGAAATTTCGGTGACAATATACATTTTCGAAACTTTTTTCAATCATACATCTCTAAAATGACGAAATACAAGGAGGAAATAAATGAACAAGAATGAAATATCGGTGAATTCATTTTTTTTACCATATTTAGATCATACCTCGATAAAATGACGAAAATAAGGTTCGTCCGTGCGTCTGTTCGTCCGTGCGTCTGTTCATCCGTGCGACTGTTCGCCCGTGCTTCTGTTCGTCCGTGCGTCTGTTCGTCTGTGCGTCTGTTCGTCCATGCGTCTGTTCGTCCGTACATCTGTTTGTCCGAATAGAACCAATTTCGAACATTTTTTTTTATCATAGCTCGAGAAATTAACGAACATAAGGGAGAAATGTTGGATAAAAATTGAAATTTTGGTGACATTATCCATTTTCGCAACTTTTTTCAATCATACCTCTATAAAATGTCGAAATACAAGGAGGAAATAAATGAACAAGAATGAAATATCGGTGAATTCATTCGTTTTTTACCTTTTTTAGATCATAACTCGATAAAATGACGAAAATAAACTTCGTCCTTGCGTCTGTTCGTCCGTGAGTCTGATCGTCCGTGCGTGTTTTTGTCCGGGCATCTGTTCGTCCTTGCGTCTGTTCGTCCGTGCGTCTGTTCGTCCGTGCGTCTGTTCGTACGTGCGTCTGTTTGTCCGTGCGACTTTTTGTTTGTCGTCTGTTCGTTCATGCGTCTGTTCGTCCATGCATCTGTTAATCCGTGCGTCTGTTCGTCCGTGCGTCTGTTCGTCCGTTTGTCTGTTCGTCCATGCGTCTGTTTATCCATATGTCTGTTCGTCCTTGCGTCTGTTCGGCCGTGCGTCTGTTCGTCTGTGCGTCTGTTCGTCCGTGCGACTTTTCTTCCGCGCGTCTGTTCGTCCGTGCGTCTGTTCATCCGTGCGTCTGTTCGACTGTGCGTCTGTTCGTCCATGCGTCTGTTCGACCGTGCATATGTTCTTCCGTGCGTCTGTTCGTCCGTGCGTCTGTTCATCCGTATGTCTTTTCGTCCGTGCGTCTGTTCGTCCATGCGTCTGTTCATCCGTGCGTCTGTTCGACTGTGCGTCTGTTCGTCCATATGTCTGTTCGACCGTGCGTCTGTTCGACCGTGCGTCTGTTCGTCCGTGCGTCTGTTTGTCCGTGCGTCTGTTCGTCCGTGCGTCTGTTCGTCCACGCATCTGTTTGTCCGTGCGTCTGTTTGTCCGTGCGTCTGTTCGTCCTTGCGTCTGTTCGTCCATGCGTCTGATCGTCAATGCGTCTGTTCATCCGTGCGTCTGTTCGTCCGTTCGTCTGTTCGTCCATGCGTCTGTTCATCCGTGCGTCTGTTCGTCCGTGCGTCTGTTCGTCCATGCGTTTGTTCGTTAGTGCGTCTGTTCGTCCGCGCGTCTGTTCGTCCGTGAGTCTGCTTTTCTGTGCGTCTATTTGTCCGTGCGTCTGTAAATCCGAACGTCTTTTCGTCCGTGCGTCTGTTCGTCCGTGCGTCTGTTCGTCCGTGCGTCTCTTCGTCCTTGCGTCTGTTCGTCCGTGCGTCTGTTCGTCCATGTTTCTGTTGAATCAATGCGTCTGTTCGTCCATGTGTTTTTTTGTCCCTTCGTTATTTCGTCCGTGCGTCTGTTCGTCAGTGCGTCTGTTTGTTCGTGCATCTGTTCGTCCGTGGCTCTGTTCATCCGAGCGTCTATTCGTCCGTGCGTCTGTTTGTCTGTGCGACTGTTCGTCCATGCGTTTGTTCGTCCGTACATCTGATTGTCCGAACAGAACCAATGTCGAACATTTTTTGATCATACCTCTCTAATATGACAAAAAAAGGGGGAAATATATGAACAAGATTGAAATATCGTTGAATTCATTAGTTTGATACCTTTTTTAGACCAAACCTCGATAGCATGACGAAAATAAAGTTCGTCCTTGCGTCTGTTCGTCCGTGCGTTTGTTCGTCCGTGCATCTGTTCGTTCGTGTGGTAGTTCGTTCAAGCGTCAGTTCATCCGTGCGTCTGTTCGTCCGTGAGTCTGTTCGTCCGTGCGTCTGTTTGTCCGTGCGTCTGTTCGTTCGTGTGGTAGTTCGTTCGAGCGTCAGTTCATCCGTGCGTCTGTTCGTCCGTGCATCTGTTCGTCCGTGCGTCTGTTCGTCCGTGCATCTGTTCGTCCATGTTTCTGTTCGTCCGTGCGTCTATTCGTCCGTGCGTCTGTTCGTCCGTGCGTCTGTTTGTCCGTGCGACTGTTTGTCCGTGCGTCTGTTTGTCCGTCCGTTTGTTCGTCTGTGCGTCTGTTTGTTCATGCGTCTGTTGGTCCGTACATCTGTATGTCCGAACACAACCGTTTTCGAAATTTTTTTTGATCATACCTTTAGGAAATAATGATAATAAGGGCTAAATATTGAATATAAATACAAATTTGGTGAAATTGTCCGTTTTTGAAACTTTTTTTCGATCATACCTCGCTAAAATTACGTAAATAATGGCAAAAAAGGGGAACAAGATTGAAATATCGGTGAATTATTTCGTTTTTTAGTATTCTTCAGTCATACCTTAATAAAATGACGAAAATTAGGTTCGTCCGTAAGTCTGATCGTGCGAGCGATTGTTCCTTCATGCTTCAGTTCGTCCGTGCGTCTGTTCGTAAGTGTGTCTGTTCGTCAATGCGTCCGTTCGTCCATGATAATTTTGTCCGTGCGTCTGTTCGTCCGTGAGTCTGTTCGTCCGTGCGTCTGTATGTCCGTGCGTCTGTTCGTCCGTGCGTCTGTTCGTCCGTGCGTCTGTTCGTCCGTGCGTCTCTTCATCCGTGCGTCTGTTTGTCCGTGCGTCTGTTTGTCTGTGCGTCTGTTCGTCCATGCGTCTGTTCGTCCGTGCATCTGTTTGTCCGTGCGTCTGTTCGTCCGTGCGTCTGTTCGTCCTTGCGTCTGTTCGTCCATATGTCTGTTCATCCGTATGTCTGTTCGTCCGTGCGTCTGTTCTCCCGTGCGTCTGTTCGTCTGTGTGTCTGTTCGTCCGTGCGTCTTTTCTTCGGTGCGTCTGTTCGTCCGTGCGTCTGTTCGCCTGTGCGTCTGTTCGTCCGTGCGTCTGTACGTCCGTGCGTCTGTTCGTCCGTGCGTCTGTTCGTCCGTGCGTCTGTTCGTCCATGCGTATGTTCATCCGTGCGTCTGTTCATCCGTATGTCTGTTCGTCCGTGCGTCTGTTCGTCAGTGCGTCTGTTCGTCTATGCGACTGTTCGTCCGTGCGTCTGTTCGTTTGTGCGTCTGTTCATCCGTGCGACTGTTCGCCCGTGCGTCTGTTCATCTGTGCGTCTGTTCGTCTGTGCGTCTGTTCGTCCATGCGTCTGTTCGTCCGTACATCTGTTTGTCCGAACAGAACCAATTTCGAACATTTTTTTTGATCATAGCTCGAGAAATTAACGAGCATAAGGGCGAAATGTTGGATATAAATTGAAATTTTAGTGACATTATCCATTTTCGCAACTTTTTTCAATCATACCTCTCTAAAATGTCGAAATACAAAGAGGAAATAAATGAACAAGAATGAAATATCGGAAATTCATTGGTTTTTTACCTTTTTTGATCATAACTCGATAAAATGACGAAAATAAAGTTCGTCCTTGAGTCTGTTCGTCCGTGCGTTTGTTCGTCCGTGCATCTGTTCGTTCGTGTGGTAGTTCGTCCGAGCGTCAGTTCATCCGTGCGTCTGTTCGTCCGTGAGTCTGTTCGTCCGTGCGTGTTTTTGTCCGTGCATCTGTTCGTCCGTGAGTCTGTTCGTCTGTGCGTCTGTTCGTCCGTGCGTCTGTTCGTCCGTGCGTCTGTTCGTCCGTGCGTCTGTTTGTCCGTGCGCCTTTTTGTCTGTGCGTCTGTTCGTTCATGCGTCTATTCGTCCGTGCATCTGTTTGTCCGTGCGTCTGTTCGTCCGTGCGTCTGTTTGTCCGTTTGTCTGTTCGTCCTTGCGACTGTTCATCCGTATGTCTGTGCGTCCTTGCGTCTGTTCGTCCGTGCGTCTGTTCGTCTGTGCGTCTGTTCGTCCGTGCGACTTTTCTTCCGTGCGTCTGTTCGTCCGTGAGTCTGTTCGCCAGTGCGTCTGTTCGTCCGTGCGCCTGTACGTCCGTGCGTCTGTTCCTCTTTGAGTCTGTTCGTCCGTGCGTCTGTTCGTCCATGCGTATGTTCTTCCGTGCGTCTGTTCGTCCGTGCGTCTGTTCTTCCGTATGACTGTTCGTCCGTGCGTCTGTTCGTCCATGCATCTGTTCATCCGTGCGTCTGTTCGTCTGTGCGTCTGTTCGTCCATGCGTCTGTTCATCCGTGCGTCTGTTCGACCGTGCGTCTGATCGTCCGTGCGTCTTTTTATCCGTGTGTCTGTTCGTCCGTGCGTCTGTTCGTCCGCGCATCTGTTTGTCCGTGCGTCTGTTTGTCCGTGCGTCTGTTCGTCCTTGCGTCTGTTCGTCCATGCGTCTGTTCGTCCATGCGTCTGTTCATCCGTGCGTCTGTTCGACCGTGCGTCTGTTCGTCCGTGCGTCTGTTCGTCCGTGCGTCTGTTCGTCAATGCGTCTGTTTGTCCGTGCGTCTGTTCGTCCGCGCATCTGTTTGTCCCTGCGTCTGTTTATTCGTGCGTCTGTTCGACCTTGCGTCTGTTCGTCCGTGCGTCTGTTCGTCCGTGAGTCTATTCATCCGAGCGACTGGTCAACCGTGCGCCTGTTCGACCCTGCTTCCGTTCTTCCGAGCGTCAGTTCGTATGTGCGTATGTACGTCCGTGCTATTTTCGTCCATGCATCTGATCATACGAGTGATTGTTCTTCCGTGCGTCTCTTCGACAGTGCGACCGTTCTTCCGTGCGTCTGTTCGTCCGAATGTCTGTTCGTCCGTTAGTCTGTCCTGTCCGTAAGTCTTTCTGTTCATGCGTCTGTTCGTCCGAGCGTCTGTTCATCCGTGCGTCTGTTTGTCCGTGCGTGTGTTCGTCCGTGCGTCTGTTTGTCCGTGCGTCTGTACGTCCGTGTGTATGTTGTCCATGCGTCTGTTCGTCCGTGCGTCTGTTCATCCGTGCGTCTGTTCATCCGTGCGACTGTTCGTCCGTGCGTCTGTTTGTCTGTGCGTCGGTTCTTCCGTGCGTCTGTTCGTCCGTGCGTCTGTTCGTCCGTGCGTGTGTTCGTCCGTGCGTCTGTTTATCCGTGCGTCTGTTTGTCCGTGCGTCTGTTTGTCCATGCGTCTGTTCGTCCGTGCGTCTGTTTGTCCGTGCGACTGTTTGTCCGTGCATCTGTTTGTCCGTCCTTTTGTTCGTCTGTGCGTCTGTTTGTTCATGCGTCTGTTAGTCCGTACATCTGTATATCCGAACACAACCGTTTTCGAAATTTTTTTTGATCATACCTTTAGGAAATAATGATCTTAAGGGCTAAATATTGAATATAAATACAAATTTGTCGAAATTGTCCGTTTATGGAACTTTTTTTCGATCATACCTCGCTAAAATTACGGAAATAATGGCAAAAAAGGGGAACAAGATTGAAATATCGGAGAATTATTTCGTTTTTTAGTATTCTTCCGTCATACCTTAATAAAATGACGAAAATTAGGTTCGTCCGTAAGTCTGATCGTGCGAGCGATTGTTCCTTCATGCTTCAGTTCGTCCGTGCGTCTGTTCAACCGTGTGTCTATTCATCCGAGCGACTGTTCAACCGTGTGCCTGTTCGACCCTGCTTCCGTTCTTCCGTGCGTCCGTTCGTTTGTGCGTATGTACGTCCGTGCTATTTTCGTCCATGCGTCTGATCATACGAGTGATTGTTCTTCCGTGCGTCTTTTCGAACGTGCGTCTTTTCGTCCGTGCATCATTTCGTCCTTGCGTCTGTTCGTCCGTGGGTCTGATCGTTCGTGCCAATATTCGTCCGTGCGTCTGTTCGTCCGTGCGTCTGTTCATCCATGCGTCTGTTCATCCGTTCGTTTGTTCGTCTGTGCGTGTTTTTTGTCCAAGCGTCTGTTCGTCTGTTCATCGGTTTGCCCGAACAGAACCGTTTTCGAAATTGTTTTCGATCATACCTTCAGAAAATAATGAAAATAAGGGCAAAATATTTGATAAAATATTTTGCCCTTATTTTATATATATTTGGTGAAATTGTCCGTTTTCGAAATTTTTTTTCGATCATACCTCGCTGAAATTACGAAAATAGGGTCGATAAAGAGAAACCTGATTGAAATATCGGTGAATTATTTCGTTTCTTAGCTTTTTTCGATCATACCTTTATAAAATGACGAAAATAAGGTTCGACCGGGCGACTGATCGTCCGAGCGATTGTTCCTTCATGCTTCAGTTCGTACGTGCGTCTGTTCGTCCGTGCGACTACTCGTCTGTGCGTGTATTCGTCCTTGCTTCTGTTCATCCGTACATCTTTTTCTCCAGACAGAACTAATTTCGAACATTTTTTTGATCATAGCTTGAGAAAATAACGAACATAAGGGCGAAATAGTAGATAAAAATTGAAATTTCAGTGACAATATACATTTTCGAAACCTTTTTCTATCATACCTCCCTAAAATGACGAAAAGTTAGGGGAAAATAGATGAACTAGATTGAAATATCGGTGAATTCATTCGTTTTTTACCATATTTAGATCATACCTCAATAAAAGGACGAAAATAAGGTTCGTCCGTGCGTCTGTTCGTCCGTGAGTTTGTTCGTCCGTGCATCTGTTTGTCCGTGCGTCTGTACCCCCGTGCATCTGCTCGTTCATGCGTATGTTCGTCCGAGCGTCTGTTCATCCGTGCGTCTGTTCGTCCGTGCGTGTGTTCGTCCGTGCGTCTGTTTGTCCATGCGTCTGTTCGTCCGTACATCTGTTTGTCTGAACAGAACCAATGTCGAACATTTTCTATCATAACTTGAGAAAAATAACGAAAATAAGAGCGAAATAATGTTTAAAAAATGAAATTTCAGTGAAATTATCCATTTTCGAAACTTTATTCGATCATACCTCTCTAATATGACGAAAAAAAAGGGTGAGATAGATGAACAAGATTGAAATATTGTTAAATTCATTTGTTATTTTACCTTTTTTAGATCATACCTCGATAGAATGACGAAAATAAGGTTCGTCCGTGCGTCTGTTCGTCCGTACATCTGTTTCTCCAAAAAGAACCAATTTCGAACCTTATTTGATCAAAGCTTGAGAAAATAACGAATGTAAAGACGAAATAGTGGATAAAAATTGAAATTTCGGTGACAATATACATTTTCGAAACTTTTTTCAATCATACCACTCTAAAATGACGAAAAGTAAGGGATAAATAGATGAACAAGATTGAAATATCGTTGTATTCATTGGTTTTTTACCTTTTTTAGATCATACCTCTATAGCATGACGAAAATAAAGTTCGTCCGTGCGTCTGTTCGTCCATGCGTTTGTTCGTCCGTGCATCTGTTCGTTCGTGCGTCTGTTCGTCCGAGCGTCTGTTAATCTGTGCGTCTCTTCGAAAGTGCGACCGTTGTTCCGTGCGTCTGCTCGTCCGAATGTCTGTTCGTCCGTTAGTCTTTCATCCGTTCGACTATTCGTCCGTTCGTCTGTTCGTTCATGCGTCTGTTCGTCCGAGCGTCTGTTCGTCCGTGCGTCTGCTTGTCCGTGCGTCTGTACGTCCGTGTGTCTGTTGTCCATGCGTCTGTTCGTCCATGCGTCTGTTCATCCGTATGTCTGTTCGTCCGTGCGTCTGTTCGTCCGTGCTTCTGTTCGTCTGTGCGTCTGTTCGTCCGTGCGTCTTTTCTTCCGTGCGTCTGTTCGTCCGTGCGTCTGTTTGCCTGTGCGTCTGTTCGTCCGTGCGTCTGTTCGTCCGTGCGTGTGTTCGTCCGTGCGTCTGTTTGTCCATGCGTCTGTTTGTCCGTGCGTCTGTTTGTCCATGCGTCGGTTCGTCCGTGCGTCTGTTCATCCGTGCGTCAGTTCATCCGTGCATCTGTTCGTCCGTGCGTCTGTTCGTCCGTGCGTCTGTTCGTCCGTGCGTCTGTTCGTCCGTGCGTCTGTTCATCCATGCGTCTGTTCATCCGTTCGTCTGTTCGTCTGTGCGTGTTTTTGTCCATGCGTCTGTTCGTCAAACAGATGAAGTTCTGTTTGTCCGAACAGAACCGTTTTCGAAATTTTTTTCGGTCATACATTTAGAAAATAATAAAAATAAGGGCAAAATAATGGATTTAATATAAATTTGGTGAAATTGTCCGATTTTAAAATTTTTTTCCGATCATTCCTCGCTAAAATTACGAAAATAGGGTCAATAAAGAGAAACATGATTGAAATATCGGTGAATTATTTCGTTTCTTAGCTTTTTTCGATCATACCTTAATAAAATGACGAAAATAAGGTTCGACCGGGCGTCAGATCGTCCGAGCGATTGTTCCTTCATGCTTCAGTTTGTCCGTGCGTCTGTTCGTCCGTGCGACTACTCGTCTGTGCGTCTATTCGTCCATGCGTCTGTTCATCCGTACATCTATTTCTCCACACAGAACTAATTTCGAACATTTTTTTGATCATAGCTTGAGAAAATAACGAACATAAGGGCGAAATAGTAGATAAAAATTGAAATTTCAGTGACAATATACATTTTCGAAACCTTTTTCTATCATACCTCACTAAAATGACGAAAAGTTAGGGGAAAATAGATGAACTAGATTGAAATATCGGTGAATTCATTCGTTTTTTACCATATTTAGATCATACCTCAATAAAAGGACGAAAATAAGGTTCGTCCGTGCGTCTGTTCGTCCGTGAGTTTGTTCGTCTGTGCATATGTTTGTCCGTGCGTCTGTACCCCCGTGCATCTGTTCGTTCATGCGTATTTCGTCCGAGCTTCTGTTCATCCGTGCGTCTGTTCGTCCGTGCGTGTGTTCGTCCGTGCGTCTGTTCGTCCGTGCGTCTGTTCGTCCGTGCGTCTGTTCGTCCGTACATCTGATTGTCTGAACAGAACCGATGTTGAACATTTTCGATCGTAGCTTGAGAAAATAACGAAAATAAGAGCGAAATAATGTTTAAAAAATGAAATTTCAGTGAAATTATCCATTTTCGAAACTTTTTTCGATCATACCTCTCTAATATGACGAAAAAAAGGGTGAAATAGATGAACAAGATTGAAATATTGTTGAATTCATTCGTTTTTTACCATATTTAGATCATACCTCGATAGAATGACGAAAATAAGGTTCATCCGTGCGTCTGTTTGTCTGTGCGCCTGTTCGTCCGTGCGTCTGTTCGTCCATGCGTTTGTTCATCCGTACATCTGTTTCTCCAAACAGAACCAATTTCGAACCTTATTTGATCAAAGCTTGAGAAAATAATTAATATAAAGACGAAATAGTGGATAAAAATTGAAATTTCGGTGACAATATACATTTTCGAAACTTTTTTCAATCATACCACTCTAAAATGACGAAAAGTAAGGGATAAATAGATGAACAAGATTGAAATATCGTTGAATTCATTGGTTTTTTACCTTTTTTAGATCATACCTCGATAGCATGACGAAAATAAAGTTCGTCCGCGCGTCTGTTCGTCCATGCGTTTGTTCGTCCGTGCATCTGTTCGTTCGTGCGTCTGTTCGTCCGAGCGTCTGTCAATCTGTGCGTCTCTTCGAGAGTGCGACCGTTTTTCCGTGCGTCTGTTCGTCCGAATGTCTGTTCGTCAATTAGTCTGTCATCCGTTCGACTATTCGTCCGTGCGTCTGTTCGTTCATGCGTCTGTTCGTCCGAGCGTCTGTTCATCCGTGCGTCTGTTTGTCCGTGCGTGTGTTCGTCCGTGCGTCTGTTTGTCCGTGCGTCTGTACGTCCGTGTGTCTGTTGTCCATGCGTCAGTTCGTCCGTGCGTCTGTTCAACCGTGCGTCTGTTCTTCCGTGCGTCTGTTCGCCGTGCGTCTGTTCTTCCGTATGTCTGTTCGTAAGTGCGTCTGTTCGTCCATGCATCTGTTCATCCGTGCATCTGTTCATCTGTGCGTCAGTTCGTCCATGCGTCTGTTCATCCGTGCGTCTGTTCGACCGTGCGTCTGTTCGTCCGTGCGTCTGTTTGTCCGTGCGTCTGTTCGTCCGTGCGTCTGTTCGTCCGTGCTTCTGTTTGTCCGTGCGTCTGTTTGTCCGTGCGTCTGTTCGTCCTTGCGTTTGTTCGTCCATGCGTCTGTTCGTCCATGCGTCTGTTCATCCGTGCGTCTGTTCGACCGTGCGACTGTTCGTCCGTGCGGCTGTTCGTCCGTGCGTCTGTTCCTCCGTGCGTCTGTTTGTCCGTGCGTCTGTTCGTCCGCGCATCTGTTTGTCCTTTTTTTTTTTTTTTTTTTTTTTAAATTTTTTTATTGACTTAAATATTTTAATTCTTACATTATAACAATCGATGATGAGAAACAAAATCTTGAATTTCTCTGAACAGATATTAGTTACATTAAAGTATTAGCATTCACATCTTTGTAATTTTTGTATTACAAAAACATTGAGGCATGTCTAGGTAACCAGTCTTTACAGGATGGATACAACAATGAATTGTATACTTAAAAAAAAAAAACATAATGAGTAACCCTTGGTGAGATAAATCAGCATGAGCAGTTTTCACTTCAATTTTTTTAAACAATGATAGGAATACAACATTCTTTAAATATTTATGATGATAGAGACAACATAATTAGCCTTTGAAAAATTCCATTAGTTGAATTATTTGGCCAATTCTACAAGAGAGAAACAGCAGACTCAATGTTCACACAATAACTACATTCAGAAATACATTTGAACATTAATAACAACACGTGAAACAAAAGAAAATAAATGTAACAAATAAATTTCTTCAAGATCCACAACAATGCTCTTCATTATTCAAAAAATAGACAAAATTAACTCACTTTTTTGTGCTCAAAACGACAAAAAAAAATTATGAAGTACAATGAAAGCTATGTCTGCATTTCCAAGCACTTATGGGCAAAAATGTGAAGCCTCACATTTTTAAACATAGAATCACTCAGCAACAAGCAAGCGGTGAGAGCGTCAGTTCGTCGAGACCCAGTCCCAAAACCTTGGGTCGTTGCCAGGGTCCCCTTGTGAATCCGTAGCGGACGCCACCCCATGCCAGCTCACCGGCCATTCATCTAGTTGTAGCAAAGAAGCAAGCACCACAAGGGCCGTGATGAGAGCAGCGGCGATTTTGGTGATAGCGAGGGCACGAAAACCTTCCGCAGCTTCGAGGTTGTCACGCACTGGCTGTGGAGATGATGGTCCTGTTATTCGGAGCATACAGTCAACAATCATCACTGGACGAGATTTCACTGAGAATAACGCCTTTATATCCCCAAAATCTGTTGAAACGAGTTAAACTCCCTTTTGCCATACAGTCTGACTTCTCTTTTGTGAGTCTTGACGTAAGTGTTCGAATGAATTCCGTCCAGTAGTTGACATGTCTGATTTTATTTTTTACAAACAAGGAAAACTGTCTATAGATAGTACTCTTCGCCAGCGTAAGGATATAATTGGCTAAGATAGAGCCCGTTGGATTTTGTTTGCGGTTGCTGAAGCCAGTGTATAGCTCATACAGGTATATGTTGTCCTGATTCATAAGTACTTTCATAGGTCGTCGCAGTCTCCTCCACAGATCCTTAACCATGACACAAGTGAAGATTAAGTGCCACGAATCACCTTCAATTCCGGTGCACCATGGACAATATGGATTCTGGCGTTTAAGCGTGTGGTGAAGGAATTCCCCGTCAGCTAACCTGTTCAATGTAAAACGCCATGCTATATCCGCATCATTTCCTAGGGTGGGTTTGGCTCTTATGGATAGCCAATTTATTTTTTCATCACTGAAGGCACCTGGTATTGGCCATGAGTTTCCAGAAACGAGATAAATTAATTCATCATAAATAGACTTCTTTTCCATCGGGAGGTAAACTGTAGCATTTTTCCTTTTGCTGTCGAATACAATTTTCGGTAATGGATTAGGAGGTGGCCATTCGGTTGGAAAAGGGCGGTTATCGGAATCTTGAACATCTGTTATTTTGGGGCTGAAGATGGTCCATGCTTTCATTAGGCTATTATAAAACTCGCCGCTAATATTGCATCGTTGATATGGTTGTTTGTTGATGAGTAGGCCGAATGCTTGGCCAAGTCCCCTGAACTCCATCAGTCTTCTAGCTGAGAGGACTTTCCACGGATCTAAAGGTGAGCCTGTTAGTAGTCTTTGGAGGAGTTTGAACCTAAATGATAGCATTTTGTGTTCTAAATTAATTAGTCCTAGTCCACCCTCGGCCAGAGGAGCTGATAGAATGGACATGTTGACCCAGTGTTTACCCTTTTGCCACACGAAGTCCACGATTTTTGATTGAAGCATACGGATACATCGTGTTGGTGGAGTGTGACACTGGAGAATGTGCCAGAGTCTGGGGGTAATAAGTTGGTTAATTGACATGACCCTCCCCCTTAATGACAGTGTTATAACTCTAGGTTTCCAAACGTGTAGCGCCGAGTCTAGTCTTTTTAGAAGTAAGTCGCTTATCACTTTTGTTTCTTCTTTGGGGTCGTTTGAGATCCACACTCCTAATATGTTCAATCCATTACTCTTCCAATTAAAGCCTAAGGGTGCGTCACATCTGTTGACCCAACTTCCCGCCCATAGTCCTTTGCACTTCTGGACGTTGAGTTCTGCTCCTGAAGCTGCAGCGTGATTGTTAAATATCTCCAAGGCTTTTCCAAAGTCGTCGTTTTTGGTGATAAAGACATTGATGTCGTCGGCGTAGGCAGCAACGGCAAGCCTGGTGTCACTGGGCGCAGGCAAAGGGGCGCCTGAGAGGTTTTTCAGAAGTCTTATTAGGGGTTCTATGGAAATAGTATAGAGTTGCCCAGACAAGGGGCATCCTTGCCTTATGCCTCGGCTGAATCTGAAGGGAGAGGTGAGGGTGTTTTTGACGCGTATCATACTGTGAGCATTCTTATATAAGGTCTGAATATTGTGTATAAACTGTTTTCCGAAATTATATTTTTCCATCACGGTGAATAAATAATTATGTTTTACCCTGTCGAAAGCTTTAGATTGGTCCAGTGCCAATACCGCGAGTGGGTTCTTGCACTTGTTGCACCACCACACTAAATCTCTTATGAGAGAGATCGTGTCGAACATTTTTCTGCTGGGCACACAGTAGCTTTGTTCAGTAGAAATGCATGTTTCCATCACTCTGCTCAATCTCATTGATAAAGCTTTGGCAACGATTTTATAATCTACATTCGTTATAGATATTGGTCGCCAGTTTGATATAAGAAGCGGGTCTCCTTGCTTACCTATCAATGAAATAACTGAGGTAGATGTCGTCCGGGGCAGGTGTCCTCTATAAAAAGCACTCTCAGCCATTTGGGTGAATGGGTGGACCAGTTCAGTCCAAAATTTTGAGAAGAACTCGACCGTAAGTCCATCTAGACCAGGGACTTTATGTTTTTTTAGGCTTTTTAGAGCAACAGTAAAATCTTCCGCATCCAGTGGGTTATTCAAAAATTCCCTATCACAGTCACTTATCGGATTTATCTCGGCCAAGAGATCGGCGCGAACAGGGGTATCTTGAAAACCATCTCTGTGCATTTCAGAAAAGTGTTTGTGCAGGAAACCACCTAGCTCAGCCGAGGTGGAGATGAGGTGGCCATCGACCATCAATTTACTGAGGGGTTTAGGCCTGCACGATGCGGCCCATTTACCTAGGTGATTATTAGCTGCAGCATCATTAGCAACTAATGCGCTCCAGCCCATAGAAGCTATCATCTTCTCATTTAATGTTCTTAGTCGATCTGCATCGTTGGTGAGGAGGCGCGTATCTTTTTGATGAATAATGACGTAATCTTTAACACTTCTTTTTATCTTTTCCCATTCGGAACATGGGTCCGCCTCAGGTTTCACTTCTCTCGCAAGGGCGGACAAGAAGATTTTCATGTATTCCACGAAGTCTTTACTGTCCAAAAGTTCGTTAGGAAATCTCCAGTAGGGGGGTGTTATATTCCCTCCAGTGAACGAAAGCCGTAGGGAGACAGCTTTATGGTCGGAGAAGGAGTTACGTAACGTTATGTTTTCAACGCACTCAATCTTTCCCTTTGATAGGTATATCCGGTCTAGTCGAGACGAAGATCTTGGGGCAGAGAAGGTAAATCCCGGGTCATTAGTTTTGAGTTTTGACCATACATCAACTAAGTCGATTGCATCAATGATCTGTTTTAGTTGATTCGCGATCCAAGGGCGCTTCTGTGTCTTGCTAGTCCTGTCGGTTTCTGGGTTTAGGGTAATGTTGAAGTCGCCTCCGAGTAGTATAACACCCTTTGCCGGCGATGATTGCGATGGCATCTCAGTTACATGTCTCTTAAGTGTATTGAGTACGTCTGAAGCCGTATCTATGTCTATAGGGCCATAAAAGTTAATTATTCGCAATTTGTCCTGAGAGTTATTGCTGAGAACGAATTCTATTTCTTGAACATGCCCATGATAAATGATGCGATGAGAGGTTACACAGCTGCTTAGAGCCGATCTTACGGCGATTGCTGTGCCAGTATGATTTGTTCTAAGAGGATTAACGAATAAATCATAGCCAGATAAACCAATAAATGGGAAGGAGTCTGCATTGGTTTCTTGAATCAGTAAGATATCGGGTTTATTTTGTGAGATAAAGAAACATAGTTTTACCCATTTAGAATGACTTCTAACAGAACGGACATTAAGTGTTAATATGGATATTCGAACCATTCTGTTTTCTATGGTGGAGCGGAGTGCAGTTTTACTTACAGCTGGTGGATAGATGGTTCCTAAGACGATGAATTCTGACTCTGAGTTTTTCAGAAAGATGAGGTCTGAGGTGATCTAATATCCTTATCAACTCACTAATGTTCTTTGTCAGGCACTTTGCGATTATAATCTGTTTCTCCTTATTTCTATTATGCGTATCCTCTAGGAATCTAAGTATTTCATCTGCATCAAGGGAACAGTTTTGAAGTTGAGTATCCATTACAGCCATGATGGTTTCTTTGTCCTCGGGATCTAGGCGATGCATCATTGTTTTCATGCTTTTTTCATCCTTGCTTACTTTTTTCTTCTGGCTTAGGGAGTCATCTTCACTCTGTTGACGTTTGGATGCACGAGAAGATGACGTCGGGATTGCATCGATTACCATATCGTTTTCAGAATCATAGAGAGAGTCGATTGAGAGGTGCAAGGGAGAAGGATGATTTGGGAGAGCGGAAATGAGCGGGATTGTCGGAGTGGAAGAAGGGGGTAATGGAGTCATTGTTATAGAAGCTGTTGGTTGATGGTCCTTGGGCAAAGGGTTAAGTTCAGTCGGTGATGGAGAATGAAAAGAAGTAGTGGTCGAAGTATCTGTTGGAGTAGAGGCCCCGGGTGCGCCATTATGCGCAGGTGAGACGTTGACGAGGCTGTTTGAAGGTTTTGGGGAGTTATTTTGGGGGATGGAAGTGGAAGCTTCTGATTTATCGTTGGAATCACCAACGAGTTTACCATTGGCGTCAACTGTGCCAATTATTCCCTCAGCATCTTTCTTGGGTGTACTATTATTTGTGTCCTCCTGTGTAATGTTAGAATCATTAGCTTCCTTATGGGCTAGGTTGGCTTTATCATTTGGGCACAATCTGGCGACGTGTCCTTCTCTCTTACATTTGAAGCATCGGGGTTCTTCCATAGAAAGATAAATTCTGTAGTAGGCATTGTCGATGTCTAGAAGAATTGACTCAGGAATAGGGGAATTATCTCTTCTCATAACAGAGACGGCCCTTCTCCAGGATGTTATGTGAGTGTATCCTTCCCTTTTGGCACCAATTGTAAATGAACGAATTGGGCTGCAAACTGTTGCCACTCGTTGAATAATGTCGACGAGTTCATTATTCGGTACCTCCGGTGGAATGTTGGATATTATGAGTTTTTCGATGCGCGCAGACATTCTGCGTGCTTCAATGAATGTATTATTCAAAGAGATTCCGCCATGCTCATCGAGAAACTTGTCCACTAATTCTTCTGTCTTCAGATAAATGCATACACGGCTATTAGATAACTTCGTGGCATGCGTAATCGCTTCTCCTCCTCCTAGAGCGTCACCAACTCCGTAGACGTATTCTAAAAGCGCTGTGTTCTCTATACAGTTGAAAAGGACTCCAGTTTTTTTCGATGGACCTGCGTTGTTTGTTTTTATTTTCTTGACAGGTAAGGAGGATTTGGGAAATGCGGAGCGTTCGACTTGGGACGAATATGGTCGGTTCTGAAAGCTGTTATTATGCATCGCTTCATTGTTCATTTCTTCCGATCTGTTGCCTGCAACTGCAGCATAGCTTATCGGAGTCTCGGTGTGTTGTGGTCTGGTAGTTTTAACGGGTATGTTTATCTCTTTGTCTGACGGAGGAGAGCAAGGTTGTTCTATGATTAGGTTGCCATTCCTTCTTCGTAAAATCGTTGAACTTACAGCATCGGTGGTAATAATCGATGAAGTTTTTTGACTGTCGATTAGATTTAACGGTAGTTGCTTTTGTCTTCTATCTCCCGACGGAGACGAAGCTTCTCCCAAGGTCACATTAAGCTTCGTTGGGGAAGGAGGGCCGGCAAATAGGGGAGGCGGTTCTATGACCGCGAGCGAGGTGTCTTCCGCCATCCTCGTGAGGATGACGGAACAGGAGACAAATGAACGTTCTCAAAGCGCAAGGAGAACACAAGTGCAACAAAAAACGGGAAAATCACTGCAGTTTATGCAGTTAAAGTCAAAACAGAGTGCAAACAAGAATTATACTCAAGTATCAGCACAGCCGCAGGCGTCGAAACGATGAAAACCAAGAAGGAAGACACTAAAACACTTAAAGAAAACGGAGCACACGAAAGCACGTCCTTTCCCTTCGGAGTCTGTCGGAGAACAGACGCATGGACGAACAGACAAACGGACGAACAAACGCACGGACGAACAGACGCACGGAAAACAGATGCACGGACGAATAGACGCATGAACGAACAGACGCACAGACAAAAAGACGCACGGACAAACAGACTTACGGACGAACAGACGCACGGACGAACAGACGCACGGACGAACAGACGCACGGACGAACAGATATACGGACAAAAGCACGCTCGGACGAACAGACTCACGGACGAACAGACGCACGGATGAACTGACGCTCGGACGAACTACCACACGAACGAACAGATGCACGGACGAACAAACGCACGGACGAACAGACGCAAGGACGAACTTTATTTTCGTCATTTTATCGAGTTATGATCTAAAAATGGTAAAAAACGAATGAATTCACCGATATTTCATTCTTGTTCATTTATTTCCTCTTTGTATTTCGACATTTTAGAGAGGTATGATTGAAAAAAGTTGCGAAAATGGATAATGTCACCAAAATTTCAATTTTTATCCAACATTTCGCCCTTATGCTTGTTAATTTCTCGAGCTATGATCAAAAAAAATGTTCGAAATTCGTTCTGTTCGGACAAACAGATGCACGGACGAACAGACGAATGGACGAATAGACGCACGGGCGAACAGTCGCACGGATGAACAGACGCACAGATGAACAGACGCACGGACGAACAGACATACGGATGAACAGACGCATGGAAGAACAGACGCACGGATGAACATACGCAAGGACGAACAGACGCACGGACGAACAGTCATACGGAAGAACAGACGCACGGACGAACAGACGCATGGAAGAACAGACGCACGGTCGAACAGACGCACGGATGAACAGACGCATGGACGAACAGACGCACAGACGAACAGACGCACGGATGAACAGATGCATGGAGGAACAGACGCACGGACGAACAGACGCACGGACGTACAGACGCACGGACGAATAGACACACAGGTGAACAGACGCACGGACGAACAGACGCACGGAAAAAAAGTCGCACGGACGAACAGACGCACAGACGAACAGACGCACGGACGAACAGACGCAAGGACGAACAATTTCACCAAATTTGTATTTATATTCAATATTTAGCCCTTATTATAATTATTTCCTAAAGGTATGATCAAAAAAAATTTCGAAAACGGTTGTGTTCGGACAAACAGATGTACGGACCATCAAACGCATGAACAAACAGACGCATAGACGAACAGACGGAAGGACATACAGACGCACGGACAAAAAGACGCACGGACGAACAGACGCACGGACGAATAGACGCACGGACGAACAGAAACATGGACGAAAAGACGCACGGACGAACAGACGCACGGACGAACAGACGCACGGACGAACAGACGTTCGGATGAACAGACGCACGGACGAACAGACGCACGGAAAAACACACGCACGGACGAACAGACGCACGGACGAACAGACGTACGGACGAACAGACGCACAGACGAACAGACGCACTGAAAAGCAGACGCACGGACGAATAGACGCACGGACGAAAAAACGCACGGACAAACAGACGCACGGACGAACAGACGCACGGATGAACAGATGAAGGGACGAAAAAACACATGGACGAACAGACGCACTAACGAACAAACTCATGGACGAACAGACGCACGGACGAATAGACGCACGGATGAACAGACGTATGGACGAACAGACGCACGGACGAACATACGCAAGGACGAGCAGACGCACGGATGAACAGACGCATGGACGAACAGACGCACAGACGAACAGACGCACGGATGAACAGATGCATGGAGGAACAGACGCACGGACGAACAGACGCACGGACGTACAGACGCACGGACGAATAGACGCACAGGTGAACAGACGCACGGACGAACAGACGCACGGAAGAAAAGTCGCACGGACGAACAGACGCACAGACGAACAGACGCACGGACGAACAGACGCAAGGACGAACAGACATACGGATGAACAGACGTATGGACGAACAGACAAACGGACGAACAGACGCACGGACGAACAGACGCACGGACAAACAGATGCACGGACGAATAGACGCATGAACGAACAGACGCACAGACAAAAAGGCATACGGACAAACAGACGCACGGACGAACAGACGCACTGACGAACAGACGCACGGACAAACAGACGCACGGACAAAAACACGCACGGATGAACAGACTCACGGACGAACAGACGCACGGATGAACTGACGCACGGACGAACAGACGCAAGAACGAACAGACATACGGATGAACAGACGCATGGACGAACAGACAAACGGACGAACAGACGCACGGACGAACAGACGCACGGAAGAAAAGTCGCACGGACGAACAGACGCACGGATGAACTGACGCACGGACGAACAGACGCAAGAACGAACAGACATACGGATGAACATACGCATGGACGAACAGACAAACGGACGAACAGACGCACGGACGAACAGACGCACGGAAGAAAAGTCGCACGGACGAACAGACGCACAGACCAACAGACGCACGGACGAACAGACGCAAGGAAGAACAGACATACGGATGAACAGACGCAAGGACGAACAGACTAACGGACGATTAGACGCACGGACGAACAGACGCACGGACGAACAGACGCACGGACGAACAGACACACTGACGAACAGACGCACGGACGAAGAGATGCACGGACAAAAATCCGCACGGACGAACAGACTCATGGACGAACAGACGCACGGATGAACAAACGCACGGACGAACAGACGCAAGGACGAACTTTATTTTCGTCATTTTATCGAGTTATGATCTAAAAAAGGTAAAAAACGAATGAACTCACCGATATTTCATTCTTGTTCATTTATTTCCGCCTTGTATTTAAACATTTTAGAGAGGTATGATTGAAAAAAGTTGCGAAAATGGATAATGTCACCAAAATTTCAATTTTTATCCAACATTTCGCCCTTATGCTCGTTAATTTCTCGAGCTATGATGAAAAAAAATGTTGGAAATTGGTTCTGTTCGGACAAACAGATGTACGGACGAACAGACGCACGGACGAACAGACGCACGGGCGAACAGTCGCACGGATGAACAGACGCACAGACGAACAGACGCACTGACGAACAGACGCACAGACGAACAGACGCACGGAAGAACAGACGCACGGTCGAACAGAGCACGGATGAACAGACGCATGGACGAACAGATGCACAGACGAACAGACGCACGGATGAACAGATGCATGGACGTACAGACGCACGGACGAATAGACGCACAGGTGAACAGACGCACGGACGAACAGACGCACGGAAGAAAAGTCGCACGGACGAACAGACGCACAGACGAACAGACGCACGGACGAACAGACGCAAGGACGAACAGACATACGGATGAACAGACGCATGGACGAACAGACAAACGGACGAACAGACGCACGGACGAACAGACGCACGGAAAACAAATGCACGGACGAATAGACGCATGAACGAACAGACGCACAGACAAAAAGACGCACGGACAAACAGACTTACGGACGAACAGACGCACGGACGAACAGACGCACGGACGAACAGACGCACGGACGAACAGATATACGGACAAAAGCACGCACGGACGAACAGACTCACGGACGAACAGACGCACGGATGAACCGACGCTCGGACGAACTACCACACGAACGAACAGATGCACGGACGAACAAACGCACGGACGAACAGACGCAAGGACGAACTTTATTTTCGTCATTTTATCGAGTTATGATCTAAAAAAGGTAAAAAACGAATGAACTCACCGATATTTCATTCTTGTTCATTTATTTCCGCATTGTATTTAAACATTTTAGAGAGGTATGATTGAAAAAAGTTGCGAAAATGGATAATGTCACCAAAATTTCAATTTTTATCCAACATTTCGCCCTTATGCTCGTTAATTTCTCGAGCTAAGATCAAAAAAAATGTTCGAAATTGGTTCTGTTCGGACAAACAAATGTACGGACGAACAGACGCACGGACGAACAGACGCACGGGCGAACAGTCGCACGGATGAATAGACGCACAGACGAACAGACGCACTGACGAACAGACGCACAGACGAACAGACGCACTGACGAACAGACGCACGGACGAACAGACAAACGGATGAACATACGCACGGATGAACAGACGCACGGACGAACAGACGCATGGACAACAGACACACGAACTTACAGACGCACGGACAAACAGACGCACGGACGAACACACGCACGGACAAACAGACGCACGGATGAACAGACGCTCGGACGAACAGACGCATGAACGAACAGTTTCAATTTTCCCCTATTTTTCGTCATTTTAGGGAGGTATGATAGAAAAAGGTTTCGAAAATGTATATTGTCACTGAAATTTCAATTTTTATCTACTATTTCGCCCTTATGTTCGTTATTTTCTAAACTATGATCAAAAAAATGTTCGAAATTAGTTCTGTCTGGAGAAATAGATGTACGGATGAACAGACGCATGGACGAATAGACGCACAGACGAGTAGTCGCACGGACGAACAGACGCACGGACGAACTGAAGTATGAAGGAACAATCGCTCGGACGATCAGTCGCCCGGTCGAACCTTATTTTCGTCATTTTATTGAGGTTAGATCGAAAAAAGCTAAGAAACGAAATAATTCACCGATATTTCAATCATGTTTCTCTTTATCGACCCTATTTTCGTAATTTCAGCGAGGTATGATCGAAAAAAAATTTCAAAAACGGGCAATTTCACCAAATTTATATTTTATCCAATATTTTACCCTTATTTTCATTATTTTCTAAAGGTATGATCGAAAACAATTTCGAAAACGGTACTGTTCGGGCAAACAGATGAACAGACGAACAGACGCTTGGACAAAAACACGCACAGTCGAACAAACGAACGGATGAACAGACGCATGGATGAACAGACGCACGGACGAACAGACGCACGGACGAATATTGGCACGAACGATCAGACCCACGGACGAACAGACGCAAGGACGAAATGATGCACGGACGAAAAGACGCACGGTCGAAAAGTCGCACGGAAGAACAATCACTCGTACGATCAGACGCATGGACGAAAATAGCACGGACGTACATACGCACATACGAATGGACGCACGGAAAAACGGATGCAGGGTCGAACAGGCGCACGGTTGAACAGTCGCTCGGATGAATAGACGCATGGACGAACAGACGCACGGAAGAACAGACGCACGGACGAGCAGACCCACGGACGAACAGACGCACGGACGAACAGACGCACGGACGAACAGACATACGGATGAACAGACGCACGGACGAACAGACGCACGGACGAACAGACGCACGGACAAACAGACGCACGGACGAAAAGACGCACGGATGAACAGATGAAGGGACAAAAAAACACATGGACGAACAGACGCATTGACAAACAGACACATGGACGAACAGACGCACGGACGAACAGACGCATGGACGAAGAGACGCACGGACGAACAGACGCACGGACGAACAGACGCACGGACAAACAGACGTTCGGATGAACAGACGCACGGACAAACAAACGCACGGAAAAGCAGACGCACGGACGAACAGACGCACGGACGAACAGACGCACAGACTTACAGACGCACGGACAAACAGACGCACAGGCGAACAGACGCACGGACGAACAGACACACGGACGAACAGACGCACTAACGAGCAAACTCATGGACGAACAGACGCACGGACGAATAGACGCACGGACGAACAGACGCAAGGACGAACAGACGCACGGATAAACAGACGCAAAGACAAACAGATGCGCGGACGAACAGACGCACGGACAAACAGACGCACGGACGAACAGACGTACGGACGAACAGCCGCACGGACGAACAGTCGCACTGTCGAACAGATGCACGGATGAACAGACGCATGGACGATCAGACGCATGGACGAACAGACGCAAGGACGAACAGACGCACGGACAAACAGACGTTCGGATGAACAGACGCACGGACAAACAAACGCACGAAAAGGCAGACGCACGGACGAACAGACGCACGGACGAACAGACGCACAGACTTACAGACGCACAGGCGAACAGACGCACGGACGAACAGACACACGGACGAACAGACGCACTAACGAGCAAACTCATGGACGAACAGACGCACGGACGAATAGACGCACGGACGAACAGACGCAAGGACGAACAGACGCACGGATAAACAGACGCAAAGACAAAAAGATGCGCGGACGAACAGACGCACGGACAAACAGACGCACGGACGAACAGACGTACGGACGAACAGCCGCACGGACGAACAGTCGCACTGTCGAACAGACGCACGGATGAACAGACGCATGGACGATCAGACGCATGGACGAACAGACGCAAGGACGAACAGACGCACGGACAAACAGACGCACGGACAAACAGATGCGCAGACGAACAGACGCACGGACGAACAGACGCACGGACAAACAGACGCACGGACGAACAGACGCACGGTCGAACAGACGCACGGATGAACAGACGCATGGACGAACAGACGCACAGCCGAACAGACGAACGGATGAACAGATGCATGGACGAACAGACGCACGGACGAACAAACATACGGAAGAACAGACGCACGGATGAACAGACGCACGGAAGAACAGACGCACGGTCTAACAGAGCACGGATGAACAGACGCATGGACGAACAGACGCACTGACGAACAGACGCACGGATGAACAGATGCATGGACGTACAGACGCACGGACGAATAGACGCACAGGTGAACAGACGCACGGACGAACAGACGCACGGACGAACAGACGCAAGGACGAACAGACATACGGATGAACAGACGCATGGACGAACAGACAAACGGACGAACAGACGCACGGACGAACAGACGCACGGAAAACAGATGCACGGACGAATAGACGCATGAACGAACAGACACACAGACAAAAAGACGCACGGACAAACAGACTTACGGACGAACAGACGCACGGACGAACAGACGCACGGACGAACAGACGCACAGACGAACAGACGCACGGACGAACAGACGCACGGACGAACAGACGCACGCACAAACAGATGCACGGACGAACAGACGCATGGACGAACAGACGCACAGACAAACAGACGCACTGATGAACAGACGCACGGACGAACAGACGCACGGACGAACAGACGCACGGACGAACAGACGCACGGACGAACAGACGTACGGACAAACAGACGCACGGACGAACAGACTCACCGACGAACAGAGGCATGGATGAACTGACGCTCGGACGAACTGTCACACGAACGAACAGATGCACGGACGAACAGACGCACGGACGAACAGACGCACGGACGAACCTTATTTTCGTCATTTTATCGAGGTATGATCTAAATATGGTAAAAAAAATGAATACACCGATATTTCAATCTTGATCATCTATTTATCCCTTACTTTTCGTTATTTTAGAGATGTATGATTGAAAAAAGTTTCGAAAATTTATATTGTCACCGAAATTTGTATTTTTATCCAATATTTCGCCATTATATTCGTTATTTTCTCAAACTATGATCAAATAAGGTTCAAAATTGGTTCTGTTTGGAGAAACAGATGTACGGATGAACAAACGCATGGACGAACAGGGGCACATACGAACTGAATCAAAAAAGAAAAATCGCTTGGACGATCTGACGCCCGGTCGAACCTTATATTCGTCATTTTTTTAAGGTTTGATCGTAAAAAGCTATGAAACGAAATAATTCACCGATATTTCAATCTTGTTTCTCTTAATCGCCCCTATTTTCGTAATTTTAGCGAGGTATGATTTGAAAAAAATTTCTAAATCGGACAATTTCACCAAATTTATTTTTAATACAATATTTTGCCCTTATTTTTATTATTTTCTAAAGGTATGACCGAAAAAAATTTCGAAAACGGTTCTGTTCGGACAAACAGATCTTCATCTGTTTGACGAACAGACGCATGGACAAAATTTCACCAAATTTATATTTTATCCAATATTTTGCCCTTATTTTCATTATTTTCTAAAGGTATGATCGAAAACAAATTCGAAAACGGTTCTGTTCGGACAAACAGATCTTCATCTGTTTGACGAACAGACGCAATGACAAAAACACGCACAGACGAACGGATGAACAGACGCATGGATGAACAGACGCACGGACGAACATACGCACGGACGAACAGACGCACGGACGAACAGACGCTCGGACGAACAGACGCACTAATGAACTGACGCACGGACGAACAAACGCAAGGACGAACAGACGCATGGATAAACAGACGCACGGACAAACAGACGCACGGACAAACAGACGCACGGACGAACACGCGCATGGACGAGCAGACGCACGGACGAACAGACGCACGGACGAACTACCACACGAACGAACAGATCATACCTGTCGTTCGATCATACCTTGCTAAAATTACGAAAATAATGGCAAAAAATGGGAACAAGATTGAAATATCGGTGAATTAATTCGTTTTTTAGTTTTCTTCGGTCATACCTAAATAAAATGACGAAAATAAGGTTCGTCCGTGCGTCTGTTAGTCCGTGCGTCTGTTCGTCCGTGCATCTGTTCGTTCTTGTGACAGTTCGTCCGAGCGTCAGTTCATCCGTGCGTCTGTTCGTCCGTGAGTCTGTTCGTTATTGCGTCTGTTTGTCCGTTCGTCTATTCGTCCGTTCGTTTGTTCATCCGTGCGTCTGTTTGTCCGTGCGTCTGTTTGTCTGTGCGTCTGTTTGTCCATGCGTCTGTTCGTCCTTGCATCTTTTTGTCCGTGCGTCTGTTCGTCTGTGCGTCTGTTCGTCCGTGCGTCTGTTCGTCCATGCGTCTGTTCATCCGTATGTCTGTTCGTCCCTGCGTCTGTTCGTCCGTGCGTCTGTTCGTCTGTGCGTCTGTTCGTCCGTGCGTCTTTTCTACCGTGCGTCTGTTCGTCCGTGCGTCTGTTCGCCTGTGTGTCTGTTCGTCCGTGCGTCTGTACGTCCGTGCGTCTGTTCGTCCGTGCGTCTGTTCGTCCGTGCGTCTGTTCGTCCATGCGCATGTTCATCGGTGCGTCTGTTCTTCTGTGCGTCTGTTCATCCGTATGTCTGTTAGTCCGTGCGTCTGTTCGTCAGTGCGTCTGTTCGTCTGTGCGTCTGTTCGTCCGTGCGTCTGTTCGTCTGTGCGTCTGTTCATCCGTGCGACTGTTCGCCCGTGCGTCTGTTCGTCCTTGCGTCTGTTCGTCCGTACATCTGTTTGTCCGAATAGAACCAATTTCGAACATTTTTTTTGATCATAGCTCGAGAAATTAACGAGCATAAGGGCGAAATGTTGGATAAAAATTGAAATTTTGGTGACATTAACCATTTTCGCAACTTTTTTCAATCATACCTCTCTAAAATGTCGAAAAACAAGGAGGAAATAAATGAACAAGAATGAAATATCGGTGAATTCATTCGTTTTTTACCTTTTTTAGATCATAACTCGATAAAATGACGAAAATAAAGTTCGTCCTTGCGTCTGTTCGTCCGTGCGTTCGTTCATCCGTGCGTCTGTTCGTCCGTACGTCTGTTCGACCGTGCGTGTTTTTATCCATGCATCTGTTCGTCCGTGCGTCTGTTTGTCCGTACGTCTGTTCGTCCGTGCGTCTGTTCGTCCGTGCGCCTGTTCGTCCGTCCGTCTGTTCGTCCGTTTGTCTGTTCGTCCATGCGTCTGTTCATCCGTATGTCTTTTCGTCCTTGCGTCTGTTCGTCCGTGCGTCAGTTCATCCGTGCGTCTGTTCGTCCGTGAGTCTGTTCGTCCGTGCGTGTTTTTGTCCGTGCGTCTGTTCGTCCGTGCGTCTGTTCGTCCGTGCGTCTGTTCGTCCGTGCGTCTGTTTGTCTAAGCGTCTGTTCGTTCATGCGTCTATTCGTCCGTGCATCTGTTTGTCCATGCGTCTGTACGTCCGTGCGTCTGTTCGTCCTTTTGTCTGTTCGTCCATACGTCTGTTCATCCGTATGTCTGTTCGTCCTCGCGTCTGTTCGTCCGTGCGTCTGTTCGTCCTCGCGTCTGTTCGTCCGTGCGTCTGTTCGTCTGTGCGTCTGTTTGTCCGTGCGTCTGTTCACCTGTGCATCTATTCGTCCGTGCGTCTGTACGTCCGTGCGTCTGTTCGTCCGTGAGTCTGTTCGTCCGTGCGTCTGTTCGTCCATGCATCTGTTCATCCGTGCGTCTGTTCGTCTGTGCGACTGTTCGTCCATGCGTCTGTTCATCCGTGCGTCTGTTCGACCGTGCGTCTGATCTTCCGTGCGTCTGTTCGTCCGTGCGTCTGTTCTTCCGTGCGTCTGTTCGTCCGTGCGTCTGTTCTTCCGTGCGTCTGTTCGTCCGTGCGTCTGTTCGTCCGTGCGTCTATTCGTCCGTGCGTCTGCTTTTCAGTGCGTCTGTTCGTCTGTGCGTCTGCTCGTCCGTTCGTCTGTTCGTCCGTGCGTCTGTTCGTCCGTGCGTCTGTTTTTCCGTGCGTCTGTTTGTCCGTGCGTCTGTTCGTCCGTGCGTCTCTTCGTCCGTGCGTCTGTTCATCCGTATGTCTGTTCGTCCGTGCGTCTATTCGTCCGTGCGTCTGCTTTTCAGTGCGTCTGTTCGTCTGTGCGTCTGCTCGTCCGTTCGTCTGTTCGTCCGTGCGTCTGTTCGTCCGTGCGTCTGTTTTTCCGTGCGTCTGTTTGTCCGTGCGTCTGTTCATCCGAACGTCTGTTCGTCCGTGCGTCTGTTCGTCCGTGCGTCTGTTCGTCCGTGCTTCTGTTCGTCCATGTTTCTCTTCGTCCGTGCGTCTATTCGTCCGTGCGTCTGTTCGTCCGTGCGTCTGTTTGTCCATGCGACTGTTTTTCCGTGCGTCTGTTTGTCCGTGCGTCTGTTCATCCGAACGTCTGTTCGTCCGTGCGTCTGTTCGTCCGTGCGTCTGTTCGTCCGTGCGTCTGTTCGTCCATGTTTCTCTTCGTCCGTGCGTCTATTCGTCCGTGCGTCTGTTCGTCCGTGCGTCTGTTTGTCCGTGCGACTGTTTTTCCGTGCGTCTGTTTGTCCGTCCGTCTGTTCGTCTGTGCGTCTGTTTGTTCATGCGTTTGTTGGTCCGTACATCTGTTTGCCCAAACACAACCGTTTTCGAAATTTTTTTTGATCATACCTTTAGGAACTAATTATAATAAGGGCTAAATATTGAATATAAATACAAATTTGGTGAAATAGTCCGTTTTTGAAACTTTTTTTCGATCATACCTCGCTAAAATTACGAAAATAATGGCAAAAAAGGGGAACAAGATTGAAATATCGGTGAATTAATTCGTTTTTTAGTTTTCTTCGGTCATACCTTAATAAAATGACGAAAATTAGGTTCGTCCGTAAGTCTGATCGTGCGAGCGATTGTTCCTTCATGCTTCAGTTCGTCCGTGCGTCTGTTCGTAAGTGTGTCTGTTCGTCAATGCGTCCGTTCGTCCATGATAATTTTTTCCGTGCGTCTGTTCTTCCGTGCGTCTGTTCGTCCGTGCGTCTATTCATCCGAGCGACTGTTCAACCGTGCGCCTGTTCGACCCTGCTTCCGTTCTTCCGTGCGTCCGTTCGTATGTGCGTATGTACGTCCGTGCTATTTTCGTCCATGCGTCTGATCATACGAGTGATTGTTCTTCCGTGCGTCTTTTCGACCGTGCGTCTATTCGTCCGTGCATCATTTCGTCCTTGCGTATGTTCGTCCGTGGGTCTGATCGTTAGTGCCAATATTCGTCCGTGCGTCTGTTCGTCTGTGCGTCTGTTCATCCATGCGTCTGTTCATCCGTTTTTTCTGTTCGTCTGTGCGTGTTTTTGTCCAAGCGTCTGTTCGACTGTTCATCTGTTTGCCCGAACAGAACCGTTTTCGAAATTGTTTTCGATCATACCTTTAGAAAATAATGAAAATAAGGGCTAAATATTGGATAAAATATAAATTTGGAAAAAATTGTCCGTTTTCGAAATTTTTTTTCGATCATACCTCGTTGAAATTACGAAAATAGGGTCGATAAAGAGAAACATGATTGAAATATCGGTGAATTATTTCGTTTCTTAGCTTTTTTCGATCATACCTTAATAAAATGACGAAAATAAGGTTCGACCGGGCGACTGATCGTCCGAGCGATTGTTCCTTCATGCTTCAATTCGTCCGTGCGTCTGTTCGTCCGTGCGACTACTCGTCTGTGCGTCTATTCGTCCATGCGTCTGTTCATCCGTACATCTATTTCTCCACACAGAACTAATTTCGAACATTTTTTTGATCATAGCTTGAGAAAATAACGAACATAAGGGCGAAATAGTAGATAAAAATTGAAATTTCAGTGACAATATACATTTTCGAAACCTTTTTCTATCATACCTCCCTAAAATGACGAAAAGTTAGGGGAAAATAGATGAACTAGATTGAAATATCGGTGAATTAATTCGTTTTTTACCATATTTAGATCATACCTCAATAAAAGGACGAAAATAAGGTTCGTCCGTGCGTCGGTTCGTCCGTGAGTTTGTTCGTCCGTGCATCCGTTTGTCCGTGCGTCTGTACCCCCGTGCATCTGTTTGTTCATGCGTATTTCGTCCGAGCGTCTGTTCATCCGTGCGTCTGTTTGACCATTCGTGTGTTCGTCCGTGCGTCTGTTTGTCCGTGCATCTTTATTTTCGTCATTTTATCGAGTTATGATCTAAAAAAGGTAAAAAACGAATGAATTCACCGATATTTCATTCTTGTTCATTTATTTCCTCCTTGTATTTCGACATTTTAGAGAGGTATGATTGAAAAAAGTTGCGAAAATGGATAATGTCACCAAAATTTCAATTTTTATCCAACATTTCGCCCTTATGCTCGTTAATTTCTCGATCTATGATCAAAAAAAATGTTCGAAATTGGTTCTGTTCGTACAAACAGATGTACGGACGAACAGACGCATGGACGAACAGACGCACAGACGAACAGACGCACGGACGAATAGACGCACGGGCGAACAGTCGCATGGACAAACAGACGCACGGACAAACAGACGCACGGACGAACACACGCACGGACGAACAGACGCACGGACAAACAGACGCACGGACGAACCGATGCACAGACAAACAGACGCACGGACGAACAGACGCACGGATGAACAGACGCACGGATGAACAGACGCATGGATGAACAGACGCACGGACGACTAGACGCACGGACGAACAGACGCACGGACGAACAGACGCATGGACGAACAGACATTCGGACGAACAGACGCACGGACGAACCTTATTTTCGTCCTTTTATTGAGGTATGATCTAAATATGGTAAAAAACGAATGAATTCACCGATATTTCAATCTAGTTCATCTATTTTCCCCTAACTTTTCGTCATTTTAGGGAGGTATGATAGAAAAAGGTTTCGAAAATGTATATTGTCACTGAAATTTCAATTTTTATCTACTATTTCGCCCTTATGTTCGTTATTTTCTCAAGCTATGATCAAAAAAATGTTCGAAATTAGTTCTGTCTGGAGAAAAAGATGTACGGATGAACAGACGCATGGACGAATAGACGCACAGACGAGTAGTTGCACGGATGAACAGACGCACGGACGAACTGAAGCATGAAGGAACAATCGCTCGGACGATCAGTCGCCCGGTCGAACCTTATTTTCGTCATTTTATTAAGGTATGATCGAAAAAAGCTAAGAAACGAAATAATTCACCGATATTTTAATCATGTTTCTCTTTATCGACCCTATTTTCGTAATTTCAGCGAGGTATGATCGAAAAAAAATTTCGAAAAATGACAATTTCACCAAATTTATATTTGATCCAATATTTTTTCCTTATTTTTATTATTTTCTAAAGGTATGACCGAAAAAAATTTTGAAAACGGTTCTGTTCGGACAAACAGATCTTCATCTGTTTGACGAACAGACGCATGGACAAAAACACGCACAGACGAACAGAAAGGATGAACAGACGCATAGATGAACAAACGCACGGACGAACAGACGCACGGACGAACAGACGCACGGACGAACAGACATAAAGATGAACAGACGCACGGAAGAACAGACGCACGGATGAACATACGCATGGACGAACAAACGCACGGACGAACAGACGCACGGACGAACAGACGCACGGACGTACAGACAGACGGACGAACAGACGCAAAGGCAAACAGACGCACGGACGAACAGACGCACGGAAGAAAAGACGCACGGACGAACAGACGCACGGACGAACAGACGCACGGACGAACAGTCATACGGATGAACAGACGCATGGACGAACAGACGCACGGACGAACAGACGCACGGACGAACAGACGCACGGACAAACAGATGCACGGGCGAACACACGCACGGACGAACAGACGCACGGACGAACAGACGCATGGATGAACAGACGCACGGACGAACAGACGCACGGACGAATATTGGCACGAACGATCAGACCCCCGGACGAACAGACGCAAGGACGAAATGATGCACGGACGAAAAGACGCACGGTCGAAAAGTCGCACGGAAGAACAATCACTCGTACGATCAGACGCATGGACGAAAATAGCACGGACGTACATACGCACATACGAACGGACGCACGGAAGAACGGATGCAGGGTCGAACAGGCGCACGGTTGAACAGTCGCTCGGATGAATAGACGCACGGACGAACAGACGCACGGAAGAACAGACGCACGGAAAAAATTATCATGGACGAACGGACGCATTGACGAACAGACACACTTACGAACAGACGCACGGACGAACTAAAGCATGAAGGAACAATCGCTCGCACGATCAAACTTACGGACGAACCTAATTTTCGTCATTTTATTAAGGTATGACAGAAGAATACTAAAAAACGAATTAATTCACCGATATTTCAATCTTGTTCCCCTTTTTTGCCATTATTTTCGTAATTTTAGATAGGTATGATCGAAAAAAAGTTTCAAAAACGGACTATTTCACCAAATTTGTATTTATATTCAATATTTAGCCCTTATTATCATTATTTCCTAAAGGTATGATCAAAAAAAATTTCGAAAACGGTTGTGTTCGGACATACAGATGTACGGACCAACAGACGCATGAACAAACAGACGCACAGACGAACAAACGGACGGACAAACAGACGCACGGTCAAAAAGACGCACGGACAAACAGAAACATGGACGAACAGATGCACGGACGAACAGACGCACGGACGAACAGATGCACGGACGAACAGACGCACGGATGAATTGACGCTCGAACGAACTACCACACGAACGAACAGACGCACGGACAAACAGACGCACGGACGAACAGACTCACGGACGAACAGACGCACAGATGAACTGACGCTTGAACGAACAGACGCACAGACGAACAGACACACGAACGAACAGATGCACGGACGAACAAACGCACGGACGAACAGACGCAAGGACGAACTTTATTTTCGTCATGCTATCGAGGTTTGGCCTAAAAAAGGTATCAAACTAATGAATTCAACGATATTTCAATCTTGTTCATATATTTCCCCCTTTTTTTGTCTTATTAGAGAGGTATGATCAAAAAAAGTTCGACATTGGTTCTGTTCGGACAATCAGATGTACGGACGAACAAACGCATGGACGAACAGTCGCACAGACAAACAGACGCACGGACGAATAGACGCTCGGATGAACAGAGCCACGGACGAACAGATGCACGAACAAACAGACGCACCGACGAACAGACGCACGGACGAACAGACGAAGGGACAAGAAAACACATGGACGAACAGACGCATTGATTCAACAGACACATGGACGAACAGACGCACGGACGAACAGACGCAAGGACGAAGAGACGCATGGACGAACAGACGCACGGACGAACAGACGCACGGACGAACAGACGTTCGGATGAACAGACGCACGGACAAATAGACGCACAGAAAAGCAGACTCACGGACGAACAGACGCGCGGACGAACAGACGCACAGACGTACAGACGCACGGATAAACAGACGCACAGACGAAAAAACGCACGGACGAACAGACAAACGGAGGAACAGACGCACTAACGAACAAACGCATGGACGAACAGACGCACGGACGAACAGACGCACGGATGAACAGACGCATGGACGAACAGACGCACGGACGAACAGACGCACGGATGAACAGACGCATGGACGAACAGACGCATGGACGAACAGACGCAAGGACGAACAGACGCACGGACAAACAGACGCACGGACAAACAGATTCGTGGACGAACAGACGCACGAACGATCAGACCCATGGACGAACAGACGCAAGGACGAAATGATGCACGGACGAAAAGACGCACGGTCGAAAAGACGCACGGAAGAACAATCACTCGTATGATCAGACGCATGGACGAAAATAGCACGGACGTACATACGCACATACGAACGGACGCACGGAAGAACGGAAGCAGGGTCGAACAGGCGTACGGTTGAACAGTCGCTCGGATGAATAGACGCACGGACGAACAGACGCACGGAAGAACAGACGCACGGAAAAAATTATCATGGACGAAGGGACGCATTGACGAACAGACACACTTACGAACAGACGCACGGACGAACTGAAGCATGAAGGAACAATCGCTCGCACGATCAGACTTACGGACGAACATAATTTTCGTCATTTTATTAAGGTATGACCGAAAAAAATCAAAAAACGAATTAATTCACCGATATTTCAATCTTGTTCCCCTTTTTTGCCATTATTTTCGTAATTTTAGCGAGGTATGATCGAAAAAAATTTCAAAAACGGATAATTTCACCAAATTTGTATTTATATTCAATATTTAGCCCTTATTATAATTATTTCCTAAAGGTATGATCAAAAAAAATTTCGAAAACGGTTGTGTTCGGACTAACAGATGTACGGACCATCAAACGCATGAACAAACAGACGCATAGACGAACAGACGGAAGGACAAATAGACGCACGGACAAAAAGACGCACGGACGAACAGACGCACGGACGAATAGACGCACGGACGAACAGAAACATGGACGAAAAGACGCACGGACGAACAGACGCACGGACGAACAGACGCACGGACGAACAGACGTTCGGATGAAAAGATGCACGGACGAACAGACGCACGGAAAAACACACGCACGGACGAACAGACGCACGGACGAACAGACGCACGGACGAACAGACGCACAGACGAACAGACGCACTGAAAAGCAGACGCACGGACGAATAGACGCACGGACGAACAGACATTAGGATGAACAGACGCACGGACGAACAGACGCACGGACGAACAGACGCACGGACAAACAGACGCACGGACGAACAGACGCACGGATGAACAGATGAAGGGACGAAAAAACACATGGACGAACAGACGCATTGACAAACAGACACATGGACGAACAGACGCACGGACGAACAGACGCATGGACGAAGAGGCGCACGGACGAACAGACGCACGGACGAACAGACGCACGGACAAACAGACGTTCGGATGAACAGACGCATGGACAAACAAACGCACGGAAAACAGACGCACGGACGACCAGACGCACGGACGAACAGACGCACAGACGTACAGACGCACGGACAAACAGACGCACAGGCGAACAGACGCACGGACGAACAGACACACGGACGAAAAGACGCACTAACGAACAAACTCATGGACGAACAGACGCACGGACGAATAGACGCACGGATGAACAGACGTATGGACGAACAGACGCACGGACGAACAGACGCAAGGACGAACAGACGCACGGATAAACAGACGCAAGGACAAACAGACGCACGGACGAACAGACGTACGGACGAACAGCCGCACGGACGAACAGTCGCACTGTCGAACAGACGCACTGATGATCAGACGCCTGGACGAACAGACGCATGGACGAACAAACGCAAGGACGAACAGACGCACGGACAAACAGACGCACGGACAAACAGATGCGCAAACGAACAGACGCACGGACGAACAGACGCACGGACAAACAGACGCACGGACGAACAGACGCACGGTCGAAGAGACTCACGAATGAACAGACGCATGGACGAACAGACGCACAGACGAACAGACGCACGGATGAACAGATGCATGGACGAACAGACGCACGGACGAACAGACATACGGAAGAACAGACGCACGGACGAACAGACGCACGGAAGAACAGACGCACGGTCGAACAGAGCACGGATGAACAGACGCATGGACGAACAGATGCACAGACGAACAGACGCATGGATGAACAGATGCATGGACGTACAGACGCACGGACGAATAGACGCACAGGTGAACAGACGCACGGACGAACAGACGCACGGAATAAAAGTCGCACGGACGAACAGACGCACAGACGAACGGACGCACGGACGAACAGACGCAAGGACGAACAGACATACGGATGAACAGACGTATGGACGAACAGACAAACGGACGAACAGACGCACGGACGAACAGACGCACGGACAAACAGATGCACGGACGAATAGACGCATGAACGAACAGACGCACAGACAAAAAGGCGCACGGACAAACAGACGCACGGACGAACAGGCGCACGGACGAACAGACGCACGGACAAACAGACGCACGGACAAAAACACGCACGGATGAACAGACTCACGGACGAACAGACGCACGGATGAACTGACGCACGGACGAACAGACGCAAGAACGAACAGACATACGGATGAACAGACGCATGGACGAACAGACAAACGGACGAACAGACGCACGGACGAACAGACGCACGGAAGAAAAGTCGCACGGACGAACAGACTCACAGACGAACAGACGCACGGACGAACAGACGCAAGGAAGAACAGACATACGGATGAACAGACGCAAGGACGAACAGACTAACGGACGAACAGACGCACGGACGAACAGACGCACGGACGAACAGACGCACGGACGAACAGACACACGGACGAATAGACGCACGGACGAAGAGATGCACGGACAAAAATCCGCACGGACGAACAGACTCACGGACGAACAGACGCACGGATGAACAAACGCACGGACGAACAGACGCAAGGACGAACTTTATTTTCGTCATTTTATCGAGTTATGATCTAAAAAAGGTAAAAAACGAATGAACTCACCGATTTTTCATTCTTGTTCATTTATTTCCGCCTTGTATTTAAACATTTTAGAGAGGTATGATTGAAAAAAGTTGCGAAAATGGATAATGTCACCAAAATTTCAATTTTTATCCAACATTTCGCCCTTATGCTCGTTAATTTCTCGAGCTATGATCAAAAAAAATGTTCGAAATTGGTTCTGTTCGGATAAACAGATGTACGGACGAACAGACGCACGGACGAACAGACGCACGGGCGAACAGTCGCACGGATGAACAGACGCACAGACGAACAGACGCACTGACGAACAGACGCACAGACGAACAGACGCACGGAAGAACAGACGCAGGGACGAACAGATGCACAGACGAACAGACGCACGGATGAACAGATGCATGGACGTACAGACGCACGGACGAATAGACGCACAGGTGAACAGACGCACGGACGAACAGACGCACGGAAGAAAAGTCGCACGGACGAACAGACGCACAGACGAACAGACGCACGGACGAACAGACGCAAGGACGAACAGACATACGGATGAACAGACGCATGGACGAACAGACAAACGGACGAACAGACGCACGGACGAACAGACGCACGGAAAACAGATGCACGGACGAATAGACGCATGAACGAACAGACGCACAGACAAAAAGACGCACGGACAAACAGACTTACGGACGAACTGACGCACGGACGAACAGACGCACGGACGAACAGACGCACGGACGAACAGATATACGGACAAAAGCACGCACGGACGAACAGACTCACGGACGAACAGACGCACGGATGAACTGACGCTCGGACGAACTACCACACGAACGAACAGATGCACGGACGAACAAACGCACGGACGAACAGACGCAAGGACGAACTTTATTTTCGTCATGTTATCGAGTTATGATCTAAAAAAGGTAAAAAACGAATGAATTCACCGATATTTCATTCTTGTTCATTTATTTCCTCTTTGTATTTCGACATTTTAGAGACTTATGATTGAAAAAAGTTGCGAAAATGGATAATGTCACCAAAATTTCAATTTTTATCCAACATTTCGCCCTTATGCTCGTTAATTTCTCGAGCTATGATCAAAAAAAATTTTCGAAATTCGTTCTGTTCGGACAAACAGATGTACGGACGAACAGACGAATGGACGAATAGACGCACGGGCGAACAGTCGCACGGATGAACAGACGCACAGATGAAGAGACGCACGGACGAACAGACATACGGATGAACAGACGCACGGAAGAAAAGACGCAGGGATGAACATACGCATGGACGAACAGACGCACGGACGAACAGTTATACGGAAGAACAGACGCACGGACGAACAGACGCACGGATGAACAGACGCACGGTCGAACAGACGCACGGATGAACAGACGCATGGACGAACAGACGCACAGACGAACAGACGCACGGATGAACAGATGTATGGAGGAACAGACGCACGGACGAACAGACGCACGGACGTACAGACGCACGGACGAATAGACGCACAGGTGAACAGACGCACGGACGAACAGACGCACGGAAGGAAAGTCGCACGGACGAACAGACGCACAGACGAACAGACGCACGGACGAACAGACGCAAGGACGAACAGACATACGGATGAACAGACGTATGGACGAACAGACAAACGGACGAACAGACGCACGGACGAACAGACTCACGGACAAACAGATGCACGGACGAATAGACGCATGAACGAACAGACGCACAGACAAAAAGACGCACGGACAAACAGACGCACGGACGAACAGACGCACGGACGAACAGACGCACGGACAAACAGACGCACGGACAAAAACACGCACGGATGAACAGACTCACGGACGAACAGACGCACGGATGAACTGAACTACGGACGAACAGACGCAAAGACGAACAGACATACGGATGAACAGACGCATGGACGAACAGACAAACGGACGAACAGACGCACGGAGGAACAGACGCACGGAAGAAAAGTCGCACGGACGAACAGACGCACAGACGAACAGACGCACGGAAGAACAGACGCAAGGAAGAACAGACATACGGATGAACAGACGCAAGGACGAACAGACTAACGGACGAACAGACGCACGGACGAACAGACGCACGGACGAACAGACGCACGGACGAACAGACACACGGACGAACAGACGCACGGACGAAGAGATGCACGGACAAAAATCCGCACGGACGAACAGACTCACGGACGAACAGACGCACGGATGAACAAACGCACGGACGAACAGACGCAAGGACGAACTTTATTTTCGTCATTTTATCGAGTTATGATCTAAAAAAGGTAAAAAACGAATGAACTCACCGATATTTCATTCTTGTTCATTTATTTCCGCCTTGTATTTAAACATTTTAGAGAGGTATGATTGAAAAAAGTTGCGAAAATGGATAATGTCACCAAAATTTCAATTTTTATCCAACATTTCGCCCTTATGCTCGTTAATTTCTCGAGCTATGATCAAAAAAAATGTTCGAAATTCGTTCTGTTCGGACAAACAGATGTACGGACGAACAGACGAATGGACGAATAGACGCACGGGCGAACAGTCGCACGGATGAACAGACGCACAGATGAACAGACGCACGGACGAACAGACATACGGATGAACAGACGCACGGAAGAACAGACGCACGGATGAACATACGCATGGACGAACAGACGCACGGACGAACAGTCATACGGAAGAACAGACGCACGGACGAACAGACGCACGGAAGAACAGACGCACGGTCGAACAGACGCACGGATGAACAGACGCATGGACGAACAGACGCACAGACGAACAGACGCACGGATGAACAGATGCATGGAGGAACAGACGCACGGACGAACAGACGCACGGACGTACAGACGCACGGACGAATAGACGCACAGGTGAACAGACGCACGGACGAACAGACGCACGGAAGAAAAGTCGCACGGACGAACAGACGCACAGACGAACAGACGCACGGACGAACAGACGCAAGGACGAACAGACGCACGGTCGAACAGACGCACGGATGAACAGACGCATGGACGAACAGACGCACAGACGAACAGACGCACGGATGAACAGATGCATGAAGGAACAGACGCACGGGCGAACAGACGCACGGACGAACAGACGCACGGAAGAACAGACGCACGGTCGAACAGACGCACGGATGAACAGACGCATGGACGAACAGACGCACAGACGAACAGACGCACGGATGAACAGATGCATGGAGGAACAGACGCACGGACGAACAGACGCACGGACGTACAGACGCACGGACAAATAGACGCACAGGTGAACAGACGCATGGACGAACAGACGCACGGAAGAAAAGTCGCACGGACGAACAGACGCACAGACGAACAGACGCACGGACGAACAGACGCAAGGACGAACAGACGCACGGAAGAAAAGTCGCACGGACGAACAGACGCACAGACGAACAGACGCACGGACGAACAGACGCAAGGAAGAACAGACATACGGATGAACAGACGCAAGGACGAACAGACTAACGGACGAACAGACGCACGGACGAATAGACGCACGGACGAACAGACGCACGGACGAACAGACACACGGACGAACAGACGCACGGACGAAGAGATGCACGGACAAAAATCCGCACGGACGAACAGACTCACGGACGAACAGACGCACGGATGAACAAACGCACGGACGAACAGACGCAAGGACAAACTTTATTTTCGTCATTTTATCGAGTTATGATCTAAAAAAGGTAAAAAACGAATGAACTCACCGATATTTCATTCTTGTTCATTTATTTCCGCCTTGTATTTAAACATTTTAGAGAGGTATGATTGAAAAAAGTTGCGAAAATGGATAATGTCACCAAAATTTCAATTTTTATCCAACATTTCGCCCTTATGCTCGTTAATTTCTCGAGCTATGATCAAAAAAAATGTTCGAAATTCGTTCTGTTCGGACAAACAGATGTACGGACGAACAGACGCACGGACGAACAGACGCACGGGCGAACAGTCGCACGGATGAACAGACGCACAGACGAACAGACGCACTGACGAACAGACGCACAGACGAACAGACGCACTGACGAACAGACGCACGGACGAACAGACAAACGGATGAACATACGCACGGATGAACAGACGCACGGACGAAAAGACGCATGGACAACAGACACACGGACTTACAGACGCACGGACAAACAGACGCACGGACGAACACACGCACGGACAAACAGACGCACGGATGAACAGACGCTCGGACGAACAGACGCATGAACGAACAGTTTCAATTTTCCCCTAACTTTTCGTCATTTTAGGGAGGTATGATAGAAAAAGGTTTCGAAAATGTATATTGTCACTGAAATTTCAATTTTTATCTACTATTTCGCCCTTATGTTCGTTATTTTCTAAACTATGATCAAAAAAATGTTCGAAATTAGTTCTGTCTGGAGAAATAGATGTACGGATGAACAGACGCATGGACGAATAGACGCACAGACGAGTAGTCGCACGGACGAACAGACGCACGGACGAACTGAAGCATGAAGGAACAATCGCTCGGACGATCAGTCGCCCGGTCGAACCTTATTTTCGTCATTTTATTGAGGTATGATCGAAAAAAGCTAAGAAACGAAATAATTCACCGATATTTCAATCATGTTTCTCTTTATCGACCCTATTTTCGTAATTTCAGCGAGGTATGATCGAAAAAAAATTTCAAAAACGGACAATTTCACCAAATTTATATTTTATCCAATATTTTACCCTTATTTTCATTATTTTCTAAAGGTATGATCGAAAACAATTTCGAAAACGGCTCTGTTCGGGCAAACAGATGAACAGACGAATTAACGCTTGGACAAAAACACGCACAGTCGAACAAACGAACGGATGAACAGACGCATGGATGAACAGACGCACGGACGAACAGACGCACGGACGAATATTGGCACGAACGATCAGACCCACGGACGAACAGACGCAAGGACGAAATGATGCACGGACGAAAAGACGCACGGTCGAAAAGTCGCACGGAAGAACAATCACTCGTACGATCAGACGCATGGACGAAAATAGCACGGATGTACATACGCACATACGAATGGACGCACGGAAAAACGGATGCAGGGTCGAACAGGCGCACGGTTGAACAGTCGCTCGGATGAATAGACGCATGGACGAACAGACGCACGGAAGAACAGGCGCACGGAAAAAATTATCATGGACGAACGGACGCATTGATGAACAGACACACTTACTAACAGACGCACGGACGAACTTAAGCATGAAGGAACAATCGCTCGCACGATAAGACTTACGGACGAACCTAATTTTCGTCATTTTATTAAGGTATGACGGAAGAATACTAAAAAACGAATTAATTCACCGATATTTCAATCTTGTTCCCCTTTTTTGCTATTATTTTCGTAATTTAAGCGAGGTATGATTGAAAAAAAGTTTCAAAAATGGACAATTTCACCAAATTTGTATTTATATTCAATATTTAGCCCTTATTATCATTATTTCCTAAAGGTATGATCAAAAAAAATTTCGAAAACGGTTGTGTTCGGACATACATATGTACGGACCAACAGACGCATGAACAAACAGACGCACAGACGAACAAACGGACGGACAAACAGACGCACATACAAAAAGACGCACGGACAAACAGACGCATGGACGAACAGACGCACGGATGAACTGACGCTCGAACGAACTACCACACGAACGAACAGACGCACGGACAAACAGACGCATGGACGAACAGACGCAAGGACGAACTTTATTTTCGTCATGCTATCGAGATTTGGTCAGAAAAAGGTATCAAACTAATGAATTCAACGATATTTCAATCTTGTTCATATATTTCCCCCTTTTTTTGTCATATTAGAGAGGTATGATCAAAAAATGTTCGACATTGGTTCTGTTCGGACAATCAGATGTACGGACGAACAAACGCATGGACGAACAGTCGCACAGACAAACAGACGCACGGACGAATAGACGCTTGGATGAACAGAGCCACGGACGAACAGATGCACGAACAAACAGACGCACCGACGAACAGACGCACGGACGAACAGACGAAGGGTCAAAAAAACACATGGACGAACAGACGCATTGATTCAACAGAAACATGGACGAACAGACGCACGGACGAACAGACGCAAGGACGAAGAGACGCACGGACGAACAGACGCACGGACGAAGAAACGCACGGACGAATAGACGTTCGGATGAACAGACGCACGGACAAATAGACGCACATAAAAGCAGACTCACGGACGAACAGACGCGCGGACGAACAGACGCACAGACGTACAGACGCACGGATAAACAGACGCACAGACGAAAAAACGCACGGACGAACAGACACACGGACGAACAGACGCACTAACGAACAAACACATGGACGAACAGACGCACGGACGAACAGACGCACGGATGAACAGACGCATGGACGTACAGACGCACGGACGACCAGACGCACGGATGAACAGACGCATGGACGAACAGACGCATGGACGAACAGACGCAAGGACGAACAGACGCACGGACAAACAGACGCACGGACAAACAGATGCGTGGACGAACAGACGCACGAACGATCAGACCCATGGACGAACAGACGCAAGGACGAAATGATGCACGGACGAAAAGACGCACGGTCGAAAAGACGCACGGAAGAACAATCACTCGTATGATCAGACGCATGGACGAAAATAGCACGGACGTACATACGCACATACGAACGGACGCACGGAAGAACGGAAGCAGGGTCGAACAGGCGCACGGTTGAACAGTCGCTTGGATGAATAGACGCACGGACGAACAGACGCACGGAAGAACAGACAAACGGAAAAAATTATCATGGACGAACGGATGCATTGACGAACAGACACACTTACGAACAAACGAACGGACGAACTGAAGCATGAAGGAACAATCGCTCGCACGATAAGACTTACGGACGATCCTAATTTTCGTCATTTTATTAAGGTATGACCGAAAAAAACTAAAAAACGAATTAATACACCGATATTTCAATCTTGTTCCCCTTTTTTGCCATTATTTTCGTAATTTTAGCGCGGTATGATCGAAAAAAAGTTTCAAAAACGGACAATTTCACCAAATTTGTATTTATATTCAATATTTAGCCCTTATTATAATTATAAAGGTATGATCAAAAAAAATTTCGAAAACGGTTGTGTTCGGACAAACAGATGTACGGACCAACAAACGCATGAACAAACAGACGCATAGACGAACAGACGGACATACAAATAGACGCAAGGACAAAAAGACGCACGGACGAACAGACGCACGGACGAATAGACGCACCGACGAACAGAAACATGGACGAACAGACGTTCGGATGAACAGACGCACGGACAAACAAACGCACGGAAAAGCAGACGCACGGACGAACAGACGCACGGACGAACAGACGCACAGACTTACAGACGCACGGACAAACAGACGCACAGGCGAACAGACGCACGGACGAACAGACATACGGACGAACAGACGCACTAACGAGCAAACTCATGGACGAACAGACGCACGGACGAATAGACGCACGGACGAACAGACGCAAGGACGAACAGACGCACGGATAAACAGACGCAAAGACAAACAGATGCGTGGACGAACAGACGCACGGACAAACAGACGCACGGACGAACAGACGCACGGATGAACATACGCATGGACGAACAGACGCACGGACGAACAGTCATACGGAAGAACAGAGGCACGGACGAACAGACGCACGGAAGAACAGACGCACGGTCGAACAGACGCACGGATGAACAGACGCACGGATGAACAGACGCATGGACGATCAGACGCATGGACGAACAGACGCAAGGACGAACAGACGCGCGGACAAACAGACGCACGGACAAACAGATGCGCAGACGAACAGACGCACGGACGAACAGACGCACGGACAAACAGACGCACGAACGAACAGACGCACGGTCGAACAGACGCACGGATGAACAGACGCATGGACGAACAGACGCACAGACGAACAGACGCACGGATGAACAGATGCATGGACGAACAGACGCACGGACGAACAAACATACGGAAGAACAGACGCACGGACGAACAGACGCACGGAAGAACAGACGCACGGTCGAACAGAGCACGGATGAACAGACGCATGGACGAACAGACGCACAGACGAACAGACGCACGGATGAACAGATGCATGGACGTACAGACGCACGGACGAATAGACGCACAGGTGAACAGACGCACGGACGAACAGACGCACGGAAGAAAAGTAGCACGGACGAACAGACGCACAGACGAACAGACGCACGGACGAACAGACGCAAGGACGAACAGACATACGGATGAACAGACGCATGGACGAACAGACAAACGGACGAACAGACGCACGGACGAACAAACGCATAGACGAACAGACGCACGGACGAACTGAATCATGAAAGAAAAATCGCTTTGACGATCTGACGCCCGGTCGAACCTTATATTCGTCATTTTATTAAGGTATGATCGAAAAAAGCTAAGAAACGAAATAATTCACCGATATTTCAATCTTGTTTCTCATAATCGCCCCTATTTTCGTAATTTTAGCGAGGTATGATCGGAAAAAAATTTCTAAATCGGACAATTTCACCAAGTTTATATTAAATCCAATATTTTGCCCTTATTTTTATTATTTTCTAAAGGTATGACCGAAAAAAATTTCGAAAACGGTTCTGTTCGGACAAACAGATCTTCATTTGTTTGACGAACAGACGCATGGACAAAAACACGCACAGACAAACAGACGAACGGATAAACAGACGCATGGATGAACAGACGCACGGACGAATAGACGCACGGATGAACAGACGCATGGACGAACAGACGCACGGACGAACAGAGGCAAGGACGAACAGACGCACAGATAAACAGACGCAAGGACAAACAGATCCGCGGACGAACAGACGCACGGACAAACTGACGAACGGACGAACAGACGCACGGACGAACAGCCGCACGGACGAACAGTCGCACGGTCGAACAGACGCACAGATGAACAGACGCATGGCCGAACAGACGCATGGACGAACAGACGCAAGGAAGAACAGACGCACGGACAAACAGACGCACGGACAAACAGATGCGCGGACGAACAGACGCACGGACGAACAGACGCACGGACAAACAGACGCACGGACGAACAGACGCACGGTCGAACAGACGCACAAATGAACAGACGCATGGACGAACAGACGCACAGACGAACAGATGCACGGATGAACAGATGCATGGACGAACAGACGCACGGACGAACAGACATACGGAAGAACAGACGCACGGACGAACAGACGCACGGAAGAACAGACGCACGGTTGAACAGACGCTCGGACGAACAGACGCCCGAACGAACAGATGCACGGACGAACAAACGCATGGACGAACAGACGCACGGACGAACTTTATTTTCGTCAGGCTATCGAGGTATGATCTAAAAAAGGTAAAAAACCAATGAATTCAACGATATTTCAATCTTGTTCATCTATTTATCCCTTACTTTTCGTCATTTTAGAGTGGTATGATTGAAAAAAGTTTCGAAAATGTATATTGTCACCGAAATTTCAATTTTTATCCACTATTTCGTCTTTATATTCGTTATTTTCTCAAGCTTTGATCAAATAAGGTTCGAAATTGGTTCTGTTTGGAGAAACAGATGTACGGACGAACAGACGCACGGACGAAAAAACGCACGGACGAACATACGCACTGACGAACACACGCACGGACGAACAGACGCACGGATGAACAGACGCTCGGACGAAATACGCATGAACGAACAGATGCACGGGGGTACAGACGCACGGACAAACAGATGCACGGACGAACAAACTCACGGACGAACAGACGCACGGACGAACCTTATTTTCGTCCTTTTTTTGAGGTATGATCTATACATGGTAAAAAACGAATGAATTCACCGATATTTCAATCTAGTTCATCTATTTTCCCCTAACTTTTCGTCATTTTAGGGAGGTATGATAGAAAAAGGTTTCGAAAATGTATATTGTCACTGAAATTTCAATTTTTTATCTACTATTTCGCCCTTATGTTCGTTATTTTCTCAAGCTATGATCAAAAAAATGTTCGAAATTAGTTCTGTGTGGAGAAATAGATGTACGGATGAACAGACGCATGGACGAATAGACGCACAGACGAGTCGTCGCACGGACGAACAGACGCACGGACAAACTGAATCATGAAGGAACAATCGCTCGGACGATCAGTCACCCGGTCGAACCTTATTTTCGTCATTTTATTAAGGTATGATCGAAAAAAGCTAAGAAACGAAATAATTCACCGATATTTCAATCATGTTTCTCTTTATTGACCCGATTTTCGTAATTTCAGCGAGGTATGATCGAAAAAAAATTTCGAAAACGGACAATTTCACCAAATTTATATTTTATCCAATATTTTGCCCTTATTTTCATTATTTTCTAAAGGTATGATCGAAAACAATTTCGAAAACGGTTCTGTTCGGGCAAACAGATTAGCAGACGAACAGATGCTTGGACAAAAACACGCACAGACGAACAGAAAAACGGATGAACAGACGCATGGATGAACAGACGCACGGACGAACAGACGCACGGACGAATATTGGCACTAACGATCAGACCCACGGACGAACAGACGCAAGGACGAAATGATGCTCGGACGAAAAGACGCACGGTCGAAAAGACGCACGGAAGAACAATCACTCGTATGATCAGACGCATGGACGAAAATAGCACGGACGTACATACGCACATACGAATGGACGCACGGAAAAACGGAAAAACAGTCGCTCGGATGAATAGACGCACGGACGAACAGACGCACGTAAAAACAGACGCACGGAAAAAATTATCATGGACGAACGGATGCATTGACGAACAGAAACACATACGAACAGACGCACGGACGAACTGAAGCATGAAGGAACAATCGCTCGCACGATCAGACTTACGGACGAACCTAATTTCCGTCATTTTATTAAGGTATGACCGAAGAAAAAACTAAAAAACGAATTAATTCACCGATATTTCAATCTTGTTCCCCTTTTTTGCCATTATTTTCGTAATTTTAGCGAGGTATGATCGAAAAAAAGTTTCAAAAACGGACAATTTCACCAAATTTGTATTTATATTCAATATTTAGCCCTTATTATAATTATTTCCTAAAGGTATGATCAAAAAAAATTTCGAAAACGGTTGTGTTCGGACAAACAGATGTACGGACCAACAAACGCATGAACAAACAGACGCACAGACGAACAGAAAGACGGACAAACAGAATCACGGACGAACAGACGCACGGACGAATAGACGCACGGACGAACAGAAACATGGAAGAACAGACGCACGGACGAACAGACGTTCGGATGAACAGACGCACGGACAAACAGACGCATGGAAAATCAGACGCACGGACGAACAGACGCACGGACGAACAGACGCACGGACGAACAGACGCACGGACGAACAGACGCACTGAAAAGCAGACGCACGGACGAATAGACGCACGGACAAACAGACATACGGATGAACAGACGCACGGACGAACAGACGCACGGACAAACAGACGCACGGACGAACAGACGCACGGACGAACAGACATACGGATGAACAGACGCAAGGACGAACAGACGCACGGACGAACAGACGCACGGACGAACAGACGCACGGACGAACAGACATACGGATGAACAGACGCACGGAAGAACAGACGCACGGATGAACATACGAATGGACGAACAGACGCACGGACGAATAGACACACGGACGAACAGACGCACGGACGTACAGACGCACGGACGAACAGACGCACAGGCAAACAGACGCACGGACGACCAGACGCACGGAAGAAAAGACGCACGGACGAACAGACGCACAGACGAACAGACGCACGGACGAACAGACGCACGGACGAACAGACATACGGAAGAACAGACGCATGGACGAACAGACGCACGGACGAACAGACGCACGGACGAACAGACGCACGGACGAACAGACGAACGGACGAACCGACGCACAGACAAACAGACGCACGGATGAACAGACGCTCGGACGAACAGACGCATGAACGAACAGACGCACGGACGAATAGTCGAACGGATGACAGACTAACGGACGAACAGACATTCAGACGAACAGACGCACGGAACAACGGTCGCACTGTCGAAGAGACGCACAGATTAACAGACGCTCGGACGAACACACGCACGAACGAACAGATGCACGGACGAACAAACGCATGGACGAACAGACGCACAGACGAACTGAATCATGAAAGAAAAATCGCTTTGACGATCTGACGCCCGGTCGAACCTTATATTCATCATTTTTTAAGGTTTTATCGTAAAAAGCTATGAAACGAAATAATTCACCGATATTTCAATCTTGTTTCTCTTAATCGCCCCTATTTTCGTAATTTTAGCGAGGTATGATCGGAAAAAATTTCTAAATCGGAAAATTTCACCATATTTATATTTAATCCAATATTTTGCCCTTATTTTTATTATTTTCTAAAGGTATGACCGAAAAAAATTTCGAAAACGGTTCTGTTCGGACAAATAGATCTTCATCTGTTTGACGAACAGACGCATGGACAAAAACACGCACAGACGAACAGACGAACGGATGAACAGACGCATGGATGAACAGACGCACGGACGAACAGACGCACGGACGAACAGAAATACGGATGAAAAGACGCATGGAAGAACAGACGCACGGATGAACATACGCATGGACGAACAGACGCACGGACGAACAGACGCACGGACGAACAGACGCACGGACGTACAGACGCACGGATGAACAGACGCACGTACGAACACACGCACGGACGAACAGACGCACGGATGAACAGACGCTCGGACGAAATACGCATGAACGAACAGATGCACGGGGGTACAGACGCACGGACAAACAGATGCACGGACGAACAAACTCACGGACGAACAGACGCACGGACGAACCTTATTTTCGTGCTTTTATTGAGGTATGATCTAACTATGGTAAAAAACGAATGAATTCATCGATATTTCAATCTAGTTCATCTATTTTCCCCTAACTTTTCGTCATTTTAATGAGGTATGATAGAAAAAGGTTTCGAAAATGTATATTGTCACTGAAATTTCAATTTTTATCTACTATTTCGCCTTTATGTTCGTTATTTTCTCAAGCTATGATCAAAAAAATGTTCGAAATTAGTTCTATGTGGAGAAATAGATGTACGGATGAACAGACGCATGGACGAATAGACGCACAGACGAGTAGTCGCACGGACGAACAGACGCACGGACAAACTGAAGCATGAAGGAACAATCGCTCGGACGATCAGTCGCCCGGTCGAACCTTATTTTCGTCATTTAATTAAGGTATGATCGAAAAAAGCTAAGAAACGAAATAATTCACCGATATTTCAATCATGTTTCTCTTTATTGACCCTATTTTCGTAATTTTAGCGAGGTATGATCGGAAAAAAATTTTAAAATCGGACAATTTCACCAAATTTATATTAAATCCAATATTTTGCCCTTATTTTTATTATTTTCTAAATGTATGACCGAAAACAATTTCGAAAACGGTTCTGTTCGGACAAACAGAACCTCATCTGTTTGACGAACAGACGCATGGACAAAAACACGCACAGACGAACAGACGAACGGATGAACAGACGCATGGATGAACAGACGCACGGACGAACAGACGCACGGACGAACAGACGCACGGACGAACAGACGCACGGACGAACAGACGCACGGATGAACTGACGCACGGATGAACAGACGCACGGACGAACAGACGCATGGACAAACAGACGCACGGACAAACAGACGCACGGACAAACAGACACACGGACGAACACACGCACGGACGAACAGACGCACGGACGAACAGACGCACAGGCAAACAGACGCACGGACGAACAGACGCACGGAAGAAAAGACGCACGGTCGAACAGACGCACAGACGAACAGACGCACGGACGAACAGACGCACGGACGAACAGACATACGGATGAACAGACGCATGGACGAACAGACGCATGGACAACAGACACACGGACGTACAGACGCACGGACAAGCAGACGCACGGACGAACAGACGCTCGGACGAACAGACGCATGAACGAACAGACGCACGGACGAATAGTCGAACGGATGACAGACTAACGGACGAACAGACATTCGGACGAGCAGACGCACGGAACAACGGTCGCACTTTCGAAGAGACGCACAGATTAACAGACGCTCGGACGAACAGACGCACGAACGAACAGATACACGGACGAACAAACGCATGGACGAACAGACGCACGGACGAACTTTATTTTCGTCATGCTATAGAGGTATGATCTAAAAAAGGTAAAAAACTAATGAATTCAACGATATTTCAATCTTGTTTATCTATTTATCCCTTACTTTTCGTCATTTTAGAGTGGTATGATTGAAAAAAGTTTCGAAAATGTATATTGTCACCGAAATTTCAATTTTTATCCACTATTTCGTCTTAACATTCGTTATTTTCTCAAGCTTTGATCAAATAAGGTTCGAAATTGGTTCTTTTTGGAGAAACAGATGTACGGACGAACAGACGCACGGGCGGACAGACGCACGGACGAACAGGCGCACAGACAAACAGACGCACGGACGAACCTTATTTTCGTCATTCTATCGAGGTATGATCTAAAAAAGGTAAAATAACAAATGAATTTAACAATATTTCAATCTTGTTCATCTATTTCACCCTTTTTTTTCGTCATATTAGAGAGGTATGATCGAAAAAAGTTTCGAAAATGGATAATTTCACTGAAATTTCATTTTTTAAACATTATTTCGCTCTTATTTTCGTTATTTTTCTCAAGTTATGATAGAAAATGTTCGACATTGGCTCTGTTCAGACAAACAGATGTACGGACGAACAGACGCATGGACAAACAGACGCACGGACGTACAGACGCACGGACAAACAGACGCACGGACGAACACACGCACGGACGAACAGACGCACGGATGAACAGACGCTCGGACGAACATACGCATGAACGAGCAGATGCACGGGGGTACAGACGCACGGACAAACAGATGCACGGACGAACAAACTCACGGACGAACAGACGCTCGGACGAACCTTATTTTCGTCCTTTTATTGAGGTATGATCTAAATATGGTAAAAAACGAATGAATTCACCGATATTTCAATCTAGTTCATCTATTTTCCCCTAACTTTTCGTCATTTTAGGGAGGTATGATAGAAAAAGGTTTCGAAAATGTATATTGTCACTGAAATTTCAATTTTTATCTACTATTTCGCCCTTATGTTCGTTATTTTCTCAAGCTATAATCAAAAAAATGTTCGAAATTAGTTCTGTCTGGAGAAAAAGATGTACGGATGAACAGAAGCATGGACGAATACACGCACAGACGAGTAGTTGCACGGACGAACAGACGCACGTACGAACTGAAGCATGAAGGAACAATCGCTCGGACGATCAGTCGCCCGGTCGAACCTTATTTTCGTCATTTTATTAAGGTATGATCGAAAAAAGCTAAGAAACGAAATAATTCACCGATATTTGAATCATGTTTCTCTTTATCGACCCTATTTTCGTAATTTCAGCGAGGTATGATCGAAAAAAAATTTCGACAACGGACAATTTCACCAAATATATATAAAATAAGGGCAAAATATTTTATCAAATATTTTGCCCTTATTTTCATTATTTTCTAAAGGTATGATCGAAAACAATTTAGAAAACGGTTCTGTTCGGGCAAACAGATGAACAGACGAACAGACGCTTGGACAAAAAACACGCACAGACGAACAAACGAACGGATGAACAGACGCATGGATGAACAGACGCACGGACGAACAGACGCACGGACGAATATTGGCACGAACGATCAGACCCACGGACGAACAGACGCAAGGACGAAATGATGCACGGACGAAAAGTCGCACGTTCGAAAAGACGCACGGAAGAACAATCACTCGTATGATCAGACGCATGGACGAAAATAGCACGGACGTACATACGCACAAACGAACGGACGCACGGAAGAACGGAAGCAGGGTCGATCAGGCACACGGTTGAACAGTCGCTCGGATGAATAGACACACGGTTGAACAGACGCACGGACGAACTGAAGCATGAAGGAACAATCGCTCGCACGATCAGACTTACGGACGAACCTAATTTTCGTCATTTTATTAAGGTATGACGGAAGAATACTAAAAAACGAAATAATTCACCGATATTTCAATCTTGTTCCCCTTTTTTGCCATTATTTCCGTAATTTTAGCGAGGTATGATCGAAAAAAAGTTTCATAAACGGACAATTTCACCAAATTTGTATTTATATTCAATATTAAGCCCTTAAGATCATTATTTTCTAAAGGTATGATCAAAAAAAATTTCGAAAACGGTTGTGTTCGGACATACAGATGTACGGACCAACAGACGCATGAACAAACAGACGCACAGACGAACAAAAGGACGGACAAACAGTTGCACGGAGAAACAGTCGCACGGACAAACAGACACACGGACGAACAGACGCACGGACGAATAGACGCACGGACGAACAGAAACATGGACGAACAGACGCACGGACGAACAGACGCACGGACGAACAGATGCACGGACGAACAGACGCACGGATGAACTGACGCTCGAACGAACTACCACACGAACGAACAGACGCACGGACAAACAGACGCACGGACGAACAGACTCACGGACGAACAGACGCACGGATGAACTGACACTCGAACGAACTACCACACGAACGAACAGATGCATGGACGAACAAACGCACAGACGAACAGACGCAAGGACGAACTTTATTTTCGTCATCCTATCGAGGTTTGGTCTAAAAAAGGTATCAAACTAATGAATTCAACGATATTTCAATCTTGTTCATATATTTCCCCCTTTTTTTGTCATATTAGAGAGGTATGATCGAAAAAAGTTTCGAAAATGGATAATTTCACCGAAATTTCAATTTTTATCCACTATTTCGCCATTATATTCGTTATTTTCTCAAACTATGATCAAATAAGGTTAAAAATTGGTTCTGTTTTGAGAAACAGATGTACGGATGAACAAACGCATGGACGAACAGACGCACATACGAACTGAATCATGAAAGAAAAATCGCTTGGACGATCTGACGCCCGGTCGAACATTATATTCGTTATTTTTTTAAGGTTTGATCGTAAAAAGCTATGAAAAGAAATAATTCACCGATATTTCAATCTTGTTTCTCTTAATCGCCCCTATTTTCGTAATTTTAGCGAGGTATGATCGGAAAAAAATTTCTAAATCGGACAATTTCACCAAATTTATATTTAATCCAATATTTTGCCCTTATTTTTATTATTTTCTAAAGGTTTGACCGAAAAAAATTTCGAAAACGGTTCTGTTCGGACAAACAGATCTTCATCTGTTTGACGAACAGACGCATGGAAAAAAAACACGCACAGATGAACAGACGAACGGATGAACAGACGCATGGATGAACAGACGCACGGACGAACAGACGCACGGACGAACAGACGCACGGAAGAACAGACGCACGGACGAACAGACGCACGGACGAACTAACGCACGGATTAACAGACGCACGGACGAACAGACGCATGGACAAACAGACGCACGGACAAACAGACGCACGGACAAACAGACGCACGGACGAACACACGCACGGACGAACAGACGCACGGACGAACAGACGCACGGAAGAACCGACGCACAGACAAACAGACGCACGGACGAACAGACGCACGGATGAACAGACGCACGGATGAACAGACGCACGGACGAACAGACGCATGGACAACAGACACACGGACGTACAGACGCACGGACAAACAGACGCACGGACGAACACACGCACGGACAAACAGACGCACGGATGAACAGACGCTCGGACGAACAGACGCATGAACAGACAGACTTACGGACAGGACAGACTAACGGACGAACAGACATTCGGACGAACAGACGCACGGAAGAACGTTCGCACTGTCGAAGAGACGCACGGAAGAACAATCACTCGTATGATCAGATGCATGGACGAAAATAGCACGGACGTACATACGCACATACGAACTGACGCACGGAAGAACGGAAGCAGGGTCGAACAGGCGCACGGTTGAACAGTCGCTCGGATGAATAGACGCACGGACGAACAGACGCACGGACGAACAGACGCACGAATAAACAGACGCAGGGACAAACAGATGCGCGGACGAACAGACGCACGGACAAACAGACGCATGGACGAACAGACGCACGGACGAACAGACGCACGGACGAACAGACGCACGGTCGAACAGACGCACGGATGAACAGACGCATGGACGAACAGACGCATGGACGAACAGACGCAAGGACGAACAGACGCACGGACAAACAGACGCACGGACAAACAGATGCGCGGACGAACAGACGCACGGACGAACAGACATACGGATAAACAGACGCACGGACGAACAGACGCACGGTCGAACAGACGCACGGATGAACAGACGCATGGACGAACAGACGCACAGACGAACAGACGCACGGATGAACAGATGCATGGACGAACAGAAGCACGGACGAACAGTCGCATGGACGAACAGACAAACGGACGAACAGACGCACGGACGAACAGACGCACGGACAAACAGATGCACGGACGAATAGACGCATGAACGAACAGACGCACAGACAAAAAGACGCACGGACAAACAGACGCACGGACGAACAGACGCACGGACGAACAGACGCACGGACGAACAGACGCACGGACGAACAGACGCACGGACGAACAGACGCACGGATGAACTGACGCTTGGACGAACTACCACACGAACGAACAGATGCACGGACGAACAAACGCACGGACGAACAGACTCAAGGACGAACTTTATTTTCGTCATTTTATCGAGTTATGATCAAAAAAGGTAAAAAACGAATGAATTCACCGATATTTCATTCTTGTTCATTTATTTCCTCCTTGTATTTCGACATTTTAGAGAGGTATGATTGAAAAAAGTTGCGAAAATGGATAATGTCACTAAAATTTCAATTTTTATCCAACATTTCGCCCTTATGCTCGTTAATTTCTCGAGCTATGATCAAAAAAAATGTTCGAAATTGGTTCTGTTCGGACAAACAGATGTACGGACGAACAGACGCATGGACGAACAGACGCACTGACGAACAGACGCACAGATGAACAGACGCACGGGCAAACAGTCGCACGGATGAACAGACGCACAAACGAACAGACGCACGGACGAACAGACGCATAGACGAACAGACGCACTGACGAACAGACGCACGGACGAACAGACATACGGATGAACAGACGCACGGATGAACATACGCATGGACGAACAGACGAACGGACGAACAGACGCACGGACGAACAGACGCACGGACGTTCAGACGCACGGACGAACAGACGCACAGGCGAACAGACGCACGGACGAACAGACGCACGGAAGAAAAGACGCACGGACGAACAGACGCACAGACGAACAAACGCACGGGAGAACAGACGCACGGACGAACAGACATACGGATGAACAGACATATGGACGAACAGACGCACGGACGAACAGACGCACGGACGAACAGACGCACGGACAAACAGATGCACGGACGAACAGACGCATGGACGAACAGACGCACAGACAAACAGACGCACGGACAAACAGACGCACGGATGAAGAGACGCACGGACGAACAGACGCACGGACGAACAGACGCACGGACGAACAGACGCACGGACAAACAGACGCACGGACGAACAGACTCACGGACGAACAGACGCACGGACAAAAATAGCACGGACGTACATACACACATACGAACGGACGCACGGAAGAACGGATGCAGGGTCGAACAGGCGCACGGTTGAACAGTCGCTCGGATGAATAGACGCACGGACGAACAGACGCACGGAAAAACAGACGCACGGAAAAAATTATCATGGACGAACGGACGCATTGACGAACAGACACACTTACGAACAGACGCACGGACGAACTGAAGCATGAAGGAACAATCGCTCGCACGATCAGACTTACGGACGAACCTAATTTTCGTCATTTTATTAAGGTATGACTGAAGAATACTAAAAAACGAAATAATTCACCGATATTTCAATCTTGTTCCCCTTTTTTGCCATTATTTTCGTAATTTTAGCGAGGTATGATCGAAAAAAAGTTTCAAAAACGGACAATTTCACCAAATTTGTATTTATATTCAATATTTAGCCCTTATTATCATTATTTCCTAAAGGTATGATCAAAAAAAATTTCAAAAACGGTTGTGTTCGGACATACAGATGTACGGACCAACAGACGCATGAACAAACAGACGCACAGACGAACAAAAGGACGGACAAACAGATGCACGGAGAAACAGTCGCACGGACAAACAGACGCACGGACGAACAGACGCACGGACGAATAGACGCACGGACGAACAGAAACATGGACGAACAGACGCACGGACGAACAGACGCACGGACGAACAGATGCACGGACGAACAGACGCACGGATGAACTGACGCTCGAACGAACTACCACACGAACGAACAGACGCACGGACAAACAGACGCACGGACGAACAGACTCACGGACGAACAGACGCACGGATGAACTGACACTCGAACGAACTACCACACGAACGAACAAATTCATGGACGAACAAACGCACAGACGAACAGACGCAAGGACGAACTTTATTTTCGTCATCCTATCGAGGTTTGGTCTAAAAAAGGTATCAAACTAATGAATTCAACGATATTTCAATCTTGTTCATATATTTCCCCCATTTTTTGTCATATTAGAGAGGTATGATCAAAAAATGTTCGACATTGGTTCTGTTCGGACAATTAGATGTACGGACGAACAAACGCATGGACGAACAGTCGCACAGACAAACAGACGCACGGACGAATAGACGCTCGGATGAACAGAGCCATGGACGAACAGATGCACGAACAAACAGAGGCACCGACGAACAGACGCACGGACGAAATAACGAAGGGACAAAAAAACACATGGACGAACAGACGCATTGATTCAATAGAAACATGGACGAACAGACGCACGGACGAACAGACGCAAGGACGAAGAGACGCACGGACGAACAGACGCACGGACGAACAGACGCACGGACGAAAAGACGTTCGGATGAACAGACGCACGGACAAATAGACGCACAGAAAAGCAGACTCACGGACGAACAGACGCGCGGACGAACAGACGCACTAACGAACAAACGCATGGACGAACAGACGCACGGACGAAAAGACGCACGGATGAACAGACGCATGGACGAACAGACGCACGGACGAACAGACGCACGGATGAACAGACGCATTGACGATCAGACGCATGGACGAACAGACGCAAGGACGAACAGACGCACGGACAAACAGACGCACGGACAAACAGATGCGTAGACGAACAGACGCACGGACGAACAGACGCACGGACAAACAGACGCACGGACGAACAGACGCACGGTCGAACAGACGCACGGTCGAACAGACGCATGGACGAACAGACGCACAGTCGAACAGACGCACGGATGAACAGACGCATGGACGAACTGACGCACGGACGAAAAGACATACGGATGAACAGACGCACGGACGAACAGACGCACGGAAGAACATATGCACGGTCGAACAGACGCATGGACGAACAGACGCACAGTCGAACAGACGCACAGACGAACAGACGCACGGACGAACAGACGCAAGGACGAACAGACATATGGATAAACAGACGCATGGACGAACAGACAAACGGACGAACAGACGCACGGACGAACAGACGCACGGACAAACAGATGCATGGACGAACAGACGCATGAACGAACAGACGCACAAACAAAAAGACGCACGGACAAACAGACGCACGTACGAACAGACGCACGGACGAACAGACGCACGGACGAACAGACGCAAGGACGAACAGATGCACGGACAAAAACACGCACGGACGATCAGACTCACGGACGAACAGACTTAAGGACGAAGTTTATTTTCGTCATTTTATCGAGTTATGATCTAAAAAAGGTAAAAAACAAATGAATTCACCGATATTTCATTCTTGTTCATTTATTTCCTCCTTGTATTTCGACATTTTATAGAGGTATGATTGAAAAAAGTTGCGAAAATGGATAATGTCACCAAAATTTCAATTTTTATCCAACATTTCTCCCTTATGTTCGTTAATTTCTCGAGCTATGATCAAAAAAAATTTTCGAAATTGGTTCTATTCGGACAAACAGATGTACGGACGAACAGACGCATGGACGAACAGACGCACAGACGAACAGACGCACGGACGAACAGACGCACGGGCGAACAGTCGCACGGATGAACAGACGCACGGACGAACAGACGCACGGACGAACCTTATTTTCGTCATTTTATGGAGGTATGATCTAAATATGGTAAAAAAAATGAATTCACCGATATTTCATTCTTGTTCATTTATTTCCTCCTTGTATTTCGTCATTTTAGAGATGTATGATTGAAAAACGTTTCGAAAATGTATATTGTCACCGAAATTTCAATTTTTATCCACTATTTCGCCATTATATTCGTTATTTTCTCAAACTATGATCAAATAAGGTTCGAAATTGGTTCTGTGTGGAGAAACAGATGTACGGATGAACAAACGCATGGACGAACAGAAGCACATACGAACTGAATCATGAAAGAAAAATCGCTTTGACGATCTGACGCCCGGTCGAACCTTATATTAATCATTTTTTTAAGGTTTTATCGTAAAAAGCTATTAAAAGAAATATTTCACCGATATTTCAATCTTGTTTCTCTTAATCGCCCCTATTTTCGTAATTTTAGCGAGGTATGATCGGAAAAAAATTTCTAAATCGGACAATTTCACCAAATTTATATTTAATCCAATATTTTGCCCTTATTATTATTATTTTTTCTAAGGGTATGACCGAAAAAAATTTCGAAAACGGTTCTGTTCGGACAAACAGATCTTCATCTGTTTGACGAACAGACGCATGGACAAAAACACGCACAGACGAACAGACGAACGGATGAACAGACGCATGGATGAACAGACGCACGGACGAACATACGCACGGACGAACAGACGCACGGACGAACAGACGCTCGGACGAACAGACGCACAGATGAACTGACGCACGGATGAACAAACGCACGGACGAACAGACGCATGGATAAACAGACGCACGGACAAACAGACGCACGGACAAACAGACGCACGGACGAACACGCGCACGGACGAGCAGACGCACGGACGAACAGACGCACGGACGAACCGACGCACAGACAAACAGACGCACGGACGAACAGACGCACGGATGAACAGACGCACGGACGAACCAACGCATGGACAACAGACACACGGACGTACAGACGCACGGACAAACAGACGCACGGACGAACACACGCACGGACAAACAGACGCACGGACGAACCTTATTTTCGTCATTTTATCGAGGTATGATCTAAATATGGTAAAAAAATGAATACACCGATATTTCAATCTTGATCATCTATTTATCCCTTACTTTTCGTCATTTTAGAGATGTATGATTGAAAAAAGTTTCGAAAATGTATATTGTCACCGAAATTTCAATTTTTATCCACTATTTCGCCATTATATTCGTTATTTTCTCAAACTATGATCAAATAAGGTTCGAAATTGGTTCTGTTTTGAGAAACAGATGTACGGATGAACAAATGCATGGACAAACAGACGCACATACAAACTGAATCATGAAAGAAAAATCGCTTGGACGATCTGACGCCCGGTCGAACCTTATATTCGTCATTTTTTTAAGGTTTGATCGTAAAAAGCTATGAAACGAAATAATTCACCGATATTTCAATCTTGTTTCTCTTAATCGCCCCTATTTTCGTAATTTTAGCGAGGTATGATCGGAAAAAAATTTCTAAATCGGACAATTTCACCAAATTTATATTTAATCCAATATTTTGCCCTTATTTTTATTATTTTCTAAAGGTATGACCGAAAAAAATTTCGAAAACGGTTCTGTTCGGACAAACAGATCTTCATCTGTTTGACGAACAGACGCATGGACAAAAACACGCACAGACGAACAGACGAACGGATGAACAGACGCATGGATGAACAGACGCACGGACGAACAGAACCAAGGACGAACAGACGCACGAACGAACAGACGCACGGACGAACAGACGCACGGACGAACCGACGCACAGACAAACAGACGCACGGACGAACAGACGCACGGATGAACAGACGCACGGATGAACAGACGCACGGACGAACAGACGCATGGACAACAGACACACGGACGTACAGATGCACGGACAAACAGACGCACGGACGAACACACGAACGGTCAAACAGACGCACGGATGAACAGACGCTCGGACGAAATACGCATGAACATACAGATGCACGGGGGTACAGACGTACGGACAAACAGATGCACGGACGAACAAACTCACGGACGAACCGACGCACGGACGAACCTTATTTTCGTCCTTTTATTGAGGTATGATCTAAATATGGTAAAAAACGAATGAATTCACCGATATTTCAATCTAGTTCATCTATTTACCCCTGAATTTTCGTCATTTTAGGGAGGTATGATAGAAAAAGGTTTCGAAAATGTATATTGTCATTGAAATTTCAATTTTTATCTACTATTTCGCCCTTATGTTCGTTATTTTCTCAAGCTATGATCAAAAAAATGTTCGAAATTAGTTCTGTGTGGAGAAATAGATGTACGGATGAACAGACGCATGGACGAATAGACGCACAGACGAGTAGTCGCACGGACGAACAGACGCACGGACTAATTGAAGCATGAAGGAACAATCGCTCGGACGATCAGTCGCCCGGTCGAACCTTATTTTCGTCATTTTATTAAGGTATGATCGAAAAAAGCTAAGAAACGAAATAATTCACCGATATTTCAATCATGTTTCTCTTTATCGACCCTATTTTCGTAATTTCAACGAGGAATGATCGAAAAAAAATTTCGAAAACGGACAATTTTTTCCAAATTTATATTTTATCCAATATTTTGCCCTTATTTTCATTATTTTCTAAAGGTATGATCGAAAACAATTTCGAAAACGGTTCTGTTCGGGCAAACAGATGAACAGTCGAACAGACGCTTGGACAAAAACACGCACAGACGAACAGAAAAAACGGATGAACAGACGCATGGATGAACAGACGCACAGACGAACAGACGCACGGACGAATATTGGCACTAACGATCAGACCCACGGACGAACATACGCAAGGACGAAATGATGCACGGACGAATAGACGCACGGTCGAAAAGACGCACGGAAGAACAATCACTCGTATGATCAGACGCATGGACGAAAATAGCACGGACGTACATACGCACATACGAACGGACGCACGGAAGAACGAAAGCAGGGTCGAACAGGCGCACGGTTGAACAGTCGCTCGGATGAATAGACGCACGGACGAACAGACGCACGGAAGAACAGACGCACGGAAAAAATTATCATGGACGAACGGACGCATTGACGAACAGACACACTTACGAACAGACGCACGGACGAACTGAAGCATGAAGGAACAATCGCTCGCACGATCAGACTTACGGACGAACCTAATTTTCGTCATTTTATTAAGGTATGACCGAAGAAAACTAAAAAACGAATTAATTCACCGATATTTCAATCTTGTTCCCCTTTTTTGCCATTATTTTCGTAATTTTAGCGAGGTATGATCGAAAAAAAGTTTCAAAAACGGACTATTTCACCAAATTTGTATTTATATTCAATATTTAGCCCTTATTATAATTAGTTCCTAAAGGTATGATCAAAAAAAATTTCGAAAACGGTTGTGTTCGGACAAACAGATGTACGGACCAACAAACGCATGAACAAACAGACGCACAGACGAACAGACGGACGGACAAACAGACGCACGGACAAACAGTCACACGGACAAACAGACGCACGGACGAACAGACGCACGGACGAAAAGACGCACGGACGAACAGAAACATGGACGAACAGACGCACGGACGAAAGGCGCACGGACGAACAGACGAACGGACGAACAGACGCACTGACGAACAGACGCACTGAAAAGCAGACGCACGGACGAATAGACGCACGGACGAACAGACATACGGATGAACAGACGCACGGACGAACAGACGCACGGACGAACAGACGCACGGACAAACAAACGCACGGACGAACAGACGCACGGATGAACAGATGAAGGGACAAAAAAACACATGGACGAACAGACGCATTGACAAACAGACACATGGACGAACAGACGCACGGACGAACAGACGCATGGACGAAGAGACGCACGGACGAACAGACGCACGGACGAACAGACGCACGGACAAACAGACGTACGGATGAACAGACGCACGGACAAACAAACGCACGGAAAAGCAGACGCACAGACGAACAGACGCACAGACGAACGGACCTACAGACGTACAGACGCACGGACAAACAGACGCACAGGCGAGCAGACGCACGGACGAACAGAAACACGGACGAACAGACGCACTAACGAACAAACGCATGGACGAACAGACGCACGGACGAATAGACGTATGGACAAACAGACGCACGGACGAACAGTCGCAAGGACGAACAGACGCACGGACGAACAGACGCACGGACAAACAGACGCGCGGATGAACAGACGCACGGACAAACAGACGCACGGACAAACAGACGCACGGACGAACAGCCGCACGGACGAACAGTCGCATGGTCGTTCAGACGCACGGATTAACAGACGCATGGACGAACAGACGCATGGACGAACAGACGCAAGGTCGAACAGACGCACGGACGAACAGACGCATGGACAAACAGACGCACGGACAAACAGACGCACGGACAAACAGACGCACCGACGAACATACGCACGGACGAACAGACGCACGGATGAACAGACGCTCGTACGAACATACGCATGAACGAACAGATGCACGGGCGTACAGACGCACGGACAAACAGATGCACGGACGAACAAACTCACGGACGAACAGACGCACGGACGAACCTTATTTTCGTCCTTTTATTGAGGTATGATCTAAATATGGTAAAAAACGAATGAATTCACCGATATTTCAATCTAGTTCATCTATTTTCCCCTAACTTTTCGTCATTTTAGGGAGGTATGATAGAAAAAGGTTTCGAAAATGTATATTGTCACTGAAATTTCAATTTTTATCTACTATTTCGCCCTTATGTTCGTTATTTTCTAAACTATGATAAAAAAAATGTTCGAAATTAGTTCTGTCTGGAGAAATAGATGTACGGATGAACAGACGCATGGACGAATAGACGCACAGACGAGTAGTCGCACGGACGAACAGACGCACGGACGAACTGAAGCATGAAGGAACAATCGCTCGGACGATCAGTCGCCCGGTCGAACCTTATTTTCGTCATTTTATTGAGGTATGATCGAAAAAAGCTAAGAAACAAAATAATTCACCGATATTTTAATCATGTTTCTCTTTATTGACCCTATTTTCGTAATTTCAGCGAGGTATGATCGAGAAAAAATTTCAAAAACGGACAATTTCACCAAATTTATATTTTATCCAATATTTTACCCTTATTTTCATTATTTTCTAAAGGTATGATCGAAAACAATTTCGAAAACGGTTCTGTTCGGGCAAACAGATGAACAGACGAACAGACTCTTGGACAAAAACACGCACAGTCGAACAAACGAACGGATGAACAGACGCATGGATGAACAGACGCACGGACGAACAGACGCAAGGACGAATATTGGCACGAACGATCAGACCCACGTACGAACAGACGCAAGGACGAAATGATGCACGGACGAAAAGACGCACGGTCGAAAAGTCGCACGGAAGAACAATCACTCGTACGATCAGACGCATGGACGAAAATAGCACGGACGTACATACGCACATACGAATGGACGCACGGAAAAACGGATGCAGGGTCGAACAGGCGCACGGTTGAACAGTCGCTCGGATGAATAGACGCATGGACGAACAGACGCACGGAAGAACAGGCGCACGGAAAAAATTATCATGGACGAACGGACGCATTGACGAACAGACACACTTACGAACAGACGCACGGACGAACTTAAGCATGAAGGAACAATCGCTCGCACGATAAGACTTACGGACGAACCTAATTTTCGTCATTTTATTAAGGTATGACGGAAGAATACTAAAAAACGAATTAATTCACCGATATTTCAATCTTGTTCCCCTTTTTTGCCATTATTTTCGTAATTTAAGCGAGGTATGATCGAAAAAAATTTCAAAAACGGACAATTTCACCAAATTTGTATTTATATTCAATATTTAGCCCTTATTATCATTATTTCCTAAAGGTATGATCAAAAAAAATTTCGAAAACGGTTGTGTTCGGACATACAGATGTACGGACCAACAGACGCATGAACAAACAGACGCACAGACGAACAAACGGACGGACAAACAGACGCACATACAAAAACACGCACGGACAAACAGACGCATGGACGAACAGACGCACGGATGAACTGACGCTCGAACGAACTACCACACGAACGAACAGACGCACGGACAAACAGACGCACGGACGATCAGACGCAAGGACGAACTTTATTTTCGTCATGCTATCGAGGTTTGGTCAGAAAAAGGTATCAAACTAATGAATTCAACGATATTTCAATCTTGTTCATATATTTCCCCCTTTTTTTGTCATATTAGAGAGGTATGATCAAAAAATGTTCGACATTGGTTCTGTTCGGACAATCAGATGTACGGACGAACAAACGCATGGACGAACAGGCGCACAGACAAACAGACGCACGGACGAATAGACGCTTGGATGAACAGAGCCACGGACGAACAGATGCACGAACAAACAGACGCACCGACGAACAGACGCACGGACGAACAGACGAAGGGTCAAAATAACACATGGACGAACAGACGCATTGATTCAACAGAAACATGGACGAACAGACGCATGGACGAACAGACGCAAGGACGAATAGACGCACGGACAAACAGACGCACGGACAAACAGATGCGTGGACGAACAGACGCACGAATGATCAGACCCATGGACGAACAGACGCAAGGACAAAATGATGCACGGACGAAAAGACGCACGGTCGAAAAGACGCACGGAAGAACAATCACTCGTATGATCAGACGCATGGACGAAAATAGCACGGACGTACATACGCACATACGAACGGACGCACGGAAGAACGGAAGCAGGGTCGAACAGGCGCACGGTTGAACAGTCGCTTGGATGAATAGACGCACGGACGAACAGACGCACGGAAGAACAGACAAACGGAAAAAATTATCATGGACGAACGGATGCATTGACGAACAGACACACTTACGAACAAACGAACGGACGAACTGAAGCATGAAGGAACAATCGCTCGCACGATAAGACTTACGGACGATCCTAATTTTCGTCATTTTATTAAGGTATGAACGAAAAAAACTAAAAAACGAATTAATTCACCGATATTTCAATCTTGTTCCCCTTTTTTGCCATTATTTTCGTAATTTTAGCGAGGTATGATCGAAAAAAAGTTTCAAAAACGGACTATTTCACCAAATTTGTATTTATATTCAATATTTAGCCCTTATTATAATTATAAAGGTATGATCAAAAAAAATTTCGAAAACGGTTGTGTTCGGACAAACAGATGTACGGACCAACAAACGCATGAACAAACAGACGCATAGACGAACAGACGGACGGACAAATAAACGCACGGACAAAAAGACGCACGGACGAACAGACGCACGGACGTATAGACGCACGGACGAACAGACGTTCGGATGAACTGACGCACGGACGAACAGACGCACGGACAAACAGACGCACGGACGAACAGACTCACGGACGAACAGACGCACGGACGAACAGACGCACGGACGAACAGACGCACAGACGAACAGACGCACTGAAAAGCAGACGCACGGACGAATAGACGCACGGACGAACAGACATACGGATGAACAGACGCACGGACGAACAGACGCACGGACGAACAGACGCACGGACAAACAGACGCACGGACGAAAAGACGCACGGATGAACAGATGAAGGGACAAAAAAACACATGGACGTACAGACGCATTGACAAACAGACACATGGACGAACAGACGCACGGACGAACAGACGAAGGACGAAGAGACGCACGGACGAAAAGACGCACGGACGAACAGACGCACGGACAAACAGACGTTCGGATGAACAGACGCACGGACAAACAAACGCAAGGAAAAGCAGACGCACGGACGAACAGACGCACGGACGAACAGACACACGGACAAACAGACGCACGGACAAACAGATGCGTGGACGAACAGACGCACGAATGATCAGACGCATGGACGAACAGACGCAAGGACGAAATGATGCACGGACGAAAAGACGCACGGTCGAAAAGACGCACGGAAGAACAATCACTCGTATGATCAGACGCATGGACGAAAATAGCACGGACGTACATACGCACATACGAACGGACGCATGGAAGAACGGAAGCAGGGTCGAACAGGCGCACGGTTGAACAGTCGCTTGGATGAATAGACGCACGGACGAACAGACGCACGGAAGAACAGACAAACGGAAAAAATTATCATGGACGAACGGATGCATTGACGAACAGACACACTTACGAACAAACGAACGGACGAACTGAAGCATGAAGGAACAATCGCTCGCACGATAAGACTTACGGACGATCCTAATTTTCGTCATTTTATTAAGGTATGACCGAAAAAAACTAAAAAACGAATTAATTCACCGATATTTCAATCTTGTTCCCCTTTTTTGCCATTATTTTCGTAATTTTAGCGAGGTATGATCGAAAAAAAGTTTCAAAAACGGACTATTTCACCAAATTTGTATTTATATTCAATATTTAGCCCTTATTATAATTATAAAGGTATGATCAAAAAAAATTTCGAAAACGGTTGTGTTCGGACAAACAGATGTACGGACCAACAAACGCATGAACAAACAGACGCATAGACGAACAGACGGACGGACAAATAAACGCACGGACAAAAAGACGCACGGACGAACAGCCGCACGGACGAATAGACGCACGGACGAACAGACGTTCGGATGAACTGACGCACGGACGAACAGACGCACGGACAAACAGACGCACGGACGAACAGACTCACGGACGAACAGACGCACGGACGAACAGACGCACGGACGAACAGACGCACAGACGAACAGACGCACTGAAAAGCAGACGCACGGACGAATAGACGCACGGACGAACAGACATACGGATGAACAGACGCACGGACGAACAGACGCACGGACGAACAGACGCACGGACAAACAGACGCACGGACGAAAAGACGCACGGATGAACAGATGAAGGGACAAAAAAACACATGGACGAACAGACGCATTGACAAACAGACACATGGACGAAAAGACGCACGGACGAACAGACGAAGGACGAAGAGACGCACGGACGAACAGACGCACGGACGAACAGACGCACGGACAAACAGACGTTCGGATGAACAGACGCACGGACAAACAAACGCAAGGAAAAGCAGACGCACGGACGAACAGACGCACGGACGAACAGACGCACAGACTTACAGACGCACGGACAAACAGACGCACAGGCGAACAGACGCACGGACGAACAGACACACGGACGAACAGACGCACTAACGAGCAAACTCATGGACGAACAGACGCACGGACGAATAGACGCACGGACGAACAGACGCAAGGACGAACAGACGCACGGATTAACAGACGCAAAGACAAACAGATGCGCGGACGAACAGAAGCACGGACAAACAGACGCACGGACGAACAGACGTTCGGACGAACAGCCGCACGGACGAACAGTCGCACTGTCGACCAGACGCACGGATGAACAGACGCATGGACGATCAGACGCATGGACGAACAGACGCAAGGACGAAATAACGCACGGACGAACAGACGCACGGACAAACAGATGCACGGACGAATAGACGCACAGGCGAACAGACGCACGGACGAACAGACGCACGGAAGAAAAGACGCACGGACGAACAGACGCACAGACGAACAGACGCACGGACGAACAGACGCACGGACGAACAGACATACGGATGAACAGACGCATGGACGAACAGACGCACGGACGAACGGACCCACGGACGAACAGACGCACGGACAAACAGATGCACGGACGAACAGACGCATGGACGAACAGACGCACAGACAAACAGACGCACGGACAAACAGACGCACTGATGAACAGACGCACGGACGAACAGACGCACGGACGAACAGACGCACGGACGAACAGGCGCACGGACGAACAGACGTACGGACAAACAGACGCACGGACGAACAGACTCACGGACGAACAGACGCACGGATGAACTGACGCTCGGACGAACTGTCACACGAACGAACAGATGCACGGACGAACAGACGCACGGACGAACAGACGCACGGACGAACCTTATTTTCGTCATTTTATCGAGGTATGATCTAAATATGGTAAAAAAATGAATACACCGATATTTCAATCTTGATCATCTATGTATCCCTTACTTTTCGTTATTTTAGAGATGTATGATTGAAAAAAGTTTCGAAAATTTATATTGTCACCGACATTTCAATTTTTATCCACTATTTCGCCATTATATTCGTTATTTTCTCAAACTATGATCAAATAAGGTTCGAAATTGGTTCTGTGTGGAGAAACAGATGTACGGATGAACAAACGCATGGACGAACAGACGCACATACGAACTGAATCATGAAAGAAAAATCGCTTTGACGATCTGACGCCCGGTCGAACCTTATATTAATCATTTTTTTAAGGTTTTATCGTAAAAAGCTATGAAACGAAATATTTCACCGATATTTCAATCTTGTTTCTCTTAATCGCCCCTATTTTCGTAATTTTAGCGAGGTATGATCGGAAAAAAATTTCTAAATCGGACAATTTCACCAAATTTATATTTAATCCAATATTTTGCCCTTATTTTTATTATTTTCTAAAGGTATGACCGAAAAAAATTTCGAAAACGGTTCTGTTCGGACAAACAGATCTTCATCTGTTTGACGAACAGACGCATGGACAAAAACACGCACAGACGAACAGACGAACGGATGAACAGACGCATGGATGAACAGACGCACGGACGAACATACGCACGGACGAACAGACGCACGGACGAACAGACGCTCGGACGAACAGACGCACTGATGAACTGACGCACGGATGAACAAACGCACGGACGAACAGACGCATGGATAAACAGACGCACGGACAAACAGACGCACGGACAAACAGACGCACGGACGAACACGCGCACGGACGAGCAGACGCACGGACGAACAGACGCACGGACGAACCGACGCACAGACAAACAGACGCACGGACGAACAGACGCACGGATGAACAGACGCACGGATGAACAGACGCACGGACGAACCAACGCATGGACAACAGACACACGGACGTACAGACGCACGGACAAACAGACGCACGGACGAACACACGCACGGAGAAACAGACGCACGGACGAACCTTATTTTCGTCATTTTATCGAGGTATGATCTAAATATGGTAAAAAAATGAATACACCGATATTTCAATCTTGATCATCTATTTATCCCTTACTTTTCGTCATTTTAGAGATGTATGATTGAAAAAAGTTTCGAAAATGTATATTGTCACCGAAATTTCAATTTTTATCCACTATTTCGCCATTATATTCGTTATTTTCTCAAACTATGATCAAATAAGGTTCGAAATTGGTTCTGTTTTGAGAAACAGATGTACGGATGAACAAATGCATGGACAAACAGACGCACATACAAACTGAATCATGAAAGAAAAATCGCTTGGACGATCTGACGCCCGGTCGAACCTTATATTCGTCATTTTTTTAAGGTTTGATCGTAAAAAGCTATGAAACGAAATAATTCACCGATATTTCAATCTTGTTTCTCTTAATCGCCCCTATTTTCGTAATTTTAGCGAGGTATGATCGGAAAAAAATTTCTAAATCGGACAATTTCACCAAATTTATATTTAATCCAATATTTTGCCCTTATTTTTATTATTTTCTAAAGGTATGACCGAAAAAAATTTCGAAAACGGTTCTGTTCGGACAAACAGATCTTCATCTGTTTGACGAACAGACGCATGGACAAAAACACGCACAGACGAACAGACGAACGGATGAACAGACGCATGGATGAACAGACGCACGGACGAACAGACGCACGGACGAACAGAACCAAGGACGAACAGACGCACGAACGAACAGACGCACGGACGAACAGACGCACGGACGAACCGACGCACAGACAAACAGACGCACGGACGAACAGACGCACGGATGAACAGACGCACGGATGAACAGACGCACGGACGAACAGACGCAAGGACAACAGACACACGGACGTACATATGCACGGACAAACAGACGCACGGACGAACACACGAACGGTCAAACAGACGGACGGATGAACAGACGCTCGGACGAAATACGCATGAACATACAGATGCACGGGGGTACAGACGTACGGACAAACAGATGCACGGACGAACAAACTCACGGACGAACAGACGCACGGACGAACCTTATTTTCGTCCTTTTATTGAGGTATGATCTAAATATGGTAAAAAACGAATGAATTCACCGATATTTCAATCTAGTTCATCTATTTTCCCCTAACTTTTCGTCATTTTAGGGAGGTATGATAGAAAAAGGTTTCGAAAATGTATATTGTCACTGAAATTTCAATTTTTATCTACTATTTCGCCCTTATGTTCGTTATTTTCTCAAGCTATGATCAAAAAAATGTTCGAAATTAGTTCTGTGTGGAGAAATAGATGTACGGATGAACAGACGCATGGACGAATAGACGCACAGACGAGTAGTCGCACGGACGAACAGACGCACGGACTAATTGAAGCATGAAGGAACAATCGCTCGGACGATCAGTCGCCCGGTCGAACCTTATTTTCGTCATTTTATTAAGGTATGATCGAAAAAAGCTAAGAAACGAAATAATTCACCGATATTTCAATCATGTTTCTCTTTATCGACCCTATTTTCGTAATTTCAACGAGGTATGATCGAAAAAAAATTTCGAAAACGGACAATTTTTTCCAAATTTATATTTTATCCAATATTTTGCCCTTATTTTCATTATTTTCTAAAGGTATGATCGAAAACAATTTCGAAAACGGTTCTGTTCGGGCAAACAGATGAACAGTCGAACAGACGCTTGGACAAAAACACGCACAGACGAACAGAAAAAACGGATGAACAGACGCATGGATGAACAGACGCACAGACGAACAGACGCACGGACGAATATTGGCACTAACGATCAGACCCACGGACGAACATACGAAAGGACGAAATGATGCACGGACGAATAGACGCACGGTCGAAAAGACGCACGGAAGAACAATCACTCGTATGATCAGACGCATGGACGAAAATAGCACGGACGTACATACGCACATACGAACGGACGCACGGAAGAACGGAAGCAGGGTCGAACAGGCGCACGGTTGAACAGTCGCTCGGATGAATAGACGCACGGACGAACAGACGCACGGAAGAACAGACGCACGGAAAAAATTATCATGGACGAACGGACGCATTGACGAACAGACACACTTACGAACAGACGCACGGACGAACTGAAGCATGAAGAAACAATCGCTCGCACGATCAGACTTACGGACGAACCTAATTTTCGTCATTTTATTAAGGTATGACCGAAGAAAACTAAAAAACGAATTAATTCACCGATATTTCAATCTTGTTCCCCTTTTTTGCCATTATTTTCGTAATTTTAGCGAGGTATGATCGAAAAAAAGTTTCAAAAACGGACTATTTCACCAAATTTGTATTTATATTCAATATTTAGCCCTTATTATAATTAGTTCCTAAAGGTATGATCAAAAAAAATTTCGAAAACGGTTGTGTTCGGACAAACAGATGTACGGACCAACAAACGCATGAACAAACAGACGCACAGACGAACAGACGGACGGACAAACAGACGCACGGACAAACAGTCACACGGACAAACAGACGCACGGACGAACAGACGCACGGACGAAAAGACGCACGGACGAACAGAAACATGGACGAACAGACGCACGGACGAAAGACGCACGGACGAACAGACGAACGGACGAACAGACGCACAGACGAACAGACGCACTGAGAAGCAGACGCACGGACGAATAGTCGCACGGACGAACAGACATACGGATGAACAGACGCACGGACGAACAGACGCACGGACGAACAGACGCACGGACAAACAGACGCACGGACGAACAGACGCACGGATGAACAGATGAAGGGACAAAAAAACACATGGACGAACAGACGCATTGACAAACAGACACATGGACGAACAGACGCACGGACGAACAGACGCATGGACGAAGAGACGCACGGACGAACAGACGCACGGACGAACAGACGCACGGACAAACAGACGTACGGATGAACAGACGCACGGACAAACAAACGCACGGAAAAGCAGCCGCACAGACGAACAGACGCACAGACGAACGGACCTACAGACGTACAGACAAACGGACAAACAGACGCACAGGCGAGCAGACGCACGGACGAACAGACACACGGACGAACAGACGCACTAACGAACAAACGCATGGACGAACAGACGCACGGACGAATAGACGTATGGACAAACAGACGCACCGACGAACAGTCGCAAGGACGAACAGACGCACGGACGAACAGACGCACGGACAAACAGACGCGCGGATGAACAGACGCACGGACAAACAGACGCACGGACAAACAGACGAACGGACGAACAGCCGCACGAACGAACAGTCGCATGGTCGTTCAGACGCACGGATTAACAGACGCATGGACGAACAGACGCATGGACGAACAGACGCAAGGTCGAACAGACGCACGGACGATCAGACGCACGGACGAACAGACGCATGGACAAACAGACGCACGGACGTACAGACGCACGGACAAACAGACGCACCGACGAACACACGCACGGACGAACAGACGCACGGATGAACAGACGCTCGTACGAACATACGCATGAACGAGCAGATGCACGGGCGTACAGACGCACGGACAAACAGATGCACGGACGAACAAACTCACGGACGAACAGACGCACGGACGAACCTTATTTTCGTCCTTTTATTGAGGTATGATCTAAATATGGTAAAAAACGAATGAATTCACCGATATTTCAATCTAGTTCATCTATTTTCCCCTAACTTTTCGTCATTTTAGGGAGGTATGATAGAAAAAGGTTTCGAAAATGTATATTGTCACTGAAATTTCAATTTTTATCTACTATTTCGCCCTTATGTTCGTTATTTTCTAAACTATGATCAAAAAAATGTTCGAAATTAGTTCTGTCTGGAGAAATAGATGTACGGATGAACAGACGCATGGACGAATAGACGCACAGACGAGTAGTCGCACGGACGAACAGACGCACGGACGAACTGAAGCATGAAGGAACAATCGCTCGGACGATCAGTCGCCCGGTCGAACCTTATTTTCGTCATTTTATTGAGGTATGATCGAAAAAAGCTAAGAAACAAAATAATTCACCGATATTTCAATCATGTTTCTCTTTATCGACCCTATTTTCGTAATTTCAGCGAGGTATGATCGAAAAAAAATTTCAAAAACGGACAATTTCACCAAATTTATATTTTATCCAATATTTTACCCTTATTTTCATTATTTTCTAAAGGTATGATCGAAAACAATTTCGAAAACGGTTCTGTTCGGGCAAACAGATGAACAGACGAACAGACGCTTGGACAAAAACACGCACAGTCGAACAAACGAACGGATGAACAGACGCATGGATGAACAGACGCACGGACGAACAGACGCAAGGACGAATATTGGCACGAACGATCAGACCCACGTACGAACAGACGCAAGGACGAAATGATGCACGGACGAAAACCCGCACGGTCGAAAAGTCGCACGGAAGAACAATCACTCGTACGATCAGACGCATGGACGAAAATAGCACGGACGTACATACGCACATACGAATGGACGCACGGAAAAACGGATGCAGGGTCGAACAGGCGCACGGTTGAACAGTCGCTCGGATGAATAGACGCATGGACGAACAGACGCACGGAAGAACAGACGCTGGAAAAAATTATCATGGACGAACGGACGCATTGACGAACAGACACACTTACGAACAGACGCACGGACGAACTTAAGCATGAAGGAACAATCGCTCGCACGATAAGACTTACGGACGAACCTAATTTTCGTCATTTTATTAAGGTATGACGGAAGAATACTAAAAAACGAATTAATTCACCGATATTTCAATCTTGTTCCCCTTTTTTGCCATTATTTTCGTAATTTAAGCGAGGTATGATCGAAAAAAAGTTTCAAAAACGGACAATTTCACCAAATTTGTATTTATATTCAATATTTAGCCCTTATTATCATTATTTCCTAAAGGTATGATCAAAAAAAATTTCGAAAACGGTTGTGTTCGGACATACAGATGTACGGACCAACAAACGCATGAACAAACAGACGCATAGACGAACAGACGGACGGACAAATAGACGCACGGACAAAAAGACGCACGGACGAACAGACGCACGGACGAATAGACGCACGGACGAACAGACGTTCGGATGAACTGACGCACGGACGAACAGACGCACGGACAAACAGACGCACGGACGAACAGACTCACGGACGAACAGACGCACGGACGAACAGACGCACGGACGAACAGACGCACAGACGAACAGACGCACTGAAAAGCAGACGCACGGACGAATAGACGCACGGGCGAACAGACATACGGATGAACAGACGCACGGACGAACAGACGCACGGACGAACAGACGCACGGACAAACAGACGCACGGACGAAAAGACGCACGGATGAACAGATGAAGGGACAAAAAAACACATGGACGAACAGACGCATTGACAAACAGACACATGGACGAACAGACGCACGGACGAACAGACGAAGGACGAAGAGACGCACGGACGAACAGACGCACGGACGAACAGACGCACGGACAAACAGACGTTCGGATGAACAGACGCACGGACAAACAAACGCACGGAAAAGCAGACGCACGGACGAACAGACGCACGGACGAACAGACGCACAGACTTACAGACGCACGGACAAACAGACGCACAGGCGAACAGACGCACGGACGAACAGACACACGGACGAACAAACGCACTAACGAGCAAACTCATGGACGAACAGACGCACGGACGAATAGACGCACGGACGAACAGACGCAAGGACGAACAGACGCACGGATAAACAGACGCAAAGACAAACAGATGCGCGGACGAACAGAAGCACGGACAAACAGACGCACGGACGAACAGACGTTCGGACGAACAGCCGCACGGACGAACAGTCGCACTGTCGACCAGACGCACGGATGAACAGACGCATGGACGATCAGACGCATGGACGAACAGACGCAAGGACGAACAGACGCACGGACAAACAGACGCACGGACAAACAGATGCGCAGACGAACAGACGCACGGACGAACAGACGCACGGACAAACAGACGCACGGACGAACAGACGCACGGTCGAACAGATGCACGGATGAACAGACGCATGGACGAACAGACGCACAGACGAACAGACGCACGGATTAACAGATGCGTGGACGAACAGACGCACGGACGAACAGATATACGGAAGAACAGACGCACGGACGAACAGACGCAAGGAAGAACAGACGCACGGTCGAACAGAGCACGGATGAACAGACGCATGGACGAACAGACGCACAGACGAACAGACGCACGGATGAACAGATGCATGGACGTACAGACGCATTGACGAATAGACGCACAGGTGAACAGACGCACGGACGAACAGACGCACGGAAGAAAAGTCGCACGGACGAACAGACGCACAGACGAACAGACGCACGGACGAACAGACGCAAGGACGAACAGACATACGGATGAACAGACGCATGGACGAACAGACAAACGGACGAACAGACGCACGGACGAACAGACGCACGGAAAACAGATGCACGGACGAATAGACGCATGAACGAACAGACGCAAAGACAAAAAGACGCACGGACAAACAGACTTACGGACGAACAGACGCACGGACGAACAGACGCACGGACGAACAGACGTACAGACGAACAGACGCACGGACGAACAGACGCAAGGACGAAAAGACATACGGATGAACAGACGTATGGACGAACAGACAAACGGACGAACAGACGCACGGACGAACAGACGCACGGACAAACAGATGCACGGACGAATAGACGCAGAGGCGAACAGACGCACGGACGAACAGACGCACGGAAGAAAAGACGCACGGACGAACAGACGCACAGACGAACAGACGCACGGACGAACAGACACACGGACGAACAGACATACGGATGAACAGACGCATGGACGAACAGACGCACGGACGAACAGATGCACGGACGAACAGACGCACGGACAAACAGATGCACGGACGAACAGACGCATGGACGAACAGACGCACAGACAAACAGACGCACGGACAAACAGACGCACTGATGAACAGACGCACGGACGAACAGACGCACGGACGAACAGACGCACGGACGAACAGACGCACGGACGAACAGACGTACGGACAAACAGACGCACGGACGAACAGACTCACGGACGAACAGACGCACGGATGAACTGACGCTCGGACGAACTGTCACACGAACGAACAGATGCACGGACGAACAGACGCACGGACGAACAGACGCACGGACGAACCTTATTTTCGACATTTTATCGAGGTATGATCTAAATATGGTAAAAAAATGAATACACCGATATTTCAATCTTGATCATCTATTTATCCCTTACTTTTCGTTATTTTAGAGATGTATGATTGAAAAAAGTTTCGAAAATTTATATTGTCACCGAAATTTCAATTTTTATCCAATATTTCGCCATTATATTCGTTATTTTCTCAAACTATGATCAAATAAGGTTCAAAGTTGGTTCTGTTTGGAGAAACAGATGTACGGATGAACAAACGCATGGACGAACAGGGGCACATACGAACTGAATCAAAAAAGAAAAATCGCTTGGACGATCTGACGCCCGGTCGAACCTTATATTCGTCATTTTTTTAAGGTTTGATCGTAAAAAGCTATGAAATGAAATAATTCACCGATATTTCAATCTTGTTTCTCTTAATCGCCCCTATTTTCGTAATTTTAGCGAGGTATGATCGGAAAAAAATTTCTAAATCGGACAATTTCACCAAATATATATTTAATCCAATATTTTGCCCTTATTTTTATTATTTTCTAAAGGTATGACCGAAAAAAATTTCGAAAACGGTTCTGTACGGACAAAAAGATGTTCATCTGTTTGACAAACAGACGCATGGACAAAAACACGCACAGACGAACAGACGAACGGATGAACAGGCAGATGGATGAACAGACGCACGGACGAACAGACGCACGGACGAACAGACGCACGGACGAACAGACATACGGATGAACAGACGCACGGAAGAACAGACGCACGGATGAACATACGCATGGACGAACAGACGCACGGACGAACAGACGCACGGACGAACAGACGCTCGGACGTACAGACGCACGGACGAACAGACGCACAGGCAAACAGACGCACGGACGAACAGACGCACGGAAGAAAAGACGCACGGACGAACAGACGCACAGACGAACAGACGCACGGACGAACAGACGCACGGACGAACAGACATACGGATGAACAGACGCATGGACGAACAGACGCACGGACGAACAGACGCACGGACGAACAGACGCACGGACAAACAGATGCACGGACGAACACACGCACGGACCAACAGACGCATGGACGAACAGACGTACGGACGAACCGACGCACAGACAAACAGACGCACGGACGAACAGACGCACGGATGAACATACGCACGGATGAACAGACGCACGGACGAACAGACGCATGGACAACAGACACACGGACGTACAGACGCACGGACAAACAGACATACGGACGAACACACGCACGGACAAACAGACGCACGGATGTACAGACTTTCGGACGAACAGACGCATGAACGAACAGACGCACGGACGAATAGTCGAACGGATGACAGACTAACGGACGAACAGACATTCGGACGAACAGACGCACGGACGAACAGACGCACGGACGAAAAGACGCACGGACGAACAGAAACATGGACGAACAGACGCACGGACGAAAGACGCACGGACGAACAGACGAACGGACGAACAGACGCACAGACGAACAGACGCACTGAAAAGCAGACGCACGGACGAATAGACGCACGGACGAACAGACGCACGGACGAAAAGACGCACGGACGAACAGAAACATGGACGAACAGACGCACGGACGAAAGACGCACGGACGAACAGATATACGGAAGAACAGACGCACGGACGAACAGACGCACGGAAGAACAGACGCACGGTCGAACAGAGCACGGATGAACAGACGCATGGACGAACAGACGCACAGACGAACAGACGCACGGATGAACAGATGCATGGACGAACAGACGCACGGACGAATAGACGCACAGGTGAACAGACGCACGGACGAACAGACGCACGGAAGAAAAGTCGCACGGACGAACAGACGCACAGACGAACAGACGCACGGACGAACAGACGCAAGGACGAACAGACATACGGATGAACAGACGCATGGACGAACAGACAAACGGACGAACAGACGCACGGACGAACAGACGCACGGAAAACAGATGCACGGACGAATAGACGCATGAACGAACAGACGCACAGACAAAAAGACGCACGGACAAACAGACTTACGGACGAACAGACGCACGGACGAACAGACGCACGGACAAACAGACGCACGGACGAACAGACGCAAGGACGAAAAGACATACGGATGAACAGACGTATGGACGAACAGACAAACGGACGAACAGACGCACGGACGAACAGACGCACGGACAAACAGATGCACGGACGAATAGACGCACAGGCGAACAGACGCACGGACGAACAGACGCACGGAAGAAAAGACGCACGGACGAACAGACGCACAGACGAACAGACGCACGGACGAACAGACACACGGACGAACAGACATACGGATGAACAGACGCATGGACGAACAGACGCACGGACGAACGGACCCACGGACGAACAGACGCACGGACAAACAGATGCACGGACGAACAGACGCATGGACGAACAGACGCACAGACAAACAGACGCACGGACAAACAGACGCACTGATGAACAGACGCACGGACGAAGAGACGCACGGACGAACAGACGCACGGACGAACAGACGCACGGACGAACAGACGTACGGACAAACAGACGCACGGACGAACAGACTCACGGACGAACAGACGCACGGATGAACTGACGCTCGGACGAACTGTCACACGAACGAACAGATGCACGGACGAACAGACGCACGGACGAACAGACGCACGGACGAACCTTATTTTCGACATTTTATCGAGGTATGATCTAAATATGGTAAAAAAAATGAATACACCGATATTTCAATCTTGATCATCTATTTATCCCTTACTTTTCGTTATTTTAGAGATGTATGATTGAAAAAAGTTTCGAAAATTTATATTGTCACCGAAATTTCAATTTTTATCCAATATTTCGCCATTATATTCGTTATTTTCTCAAACTATGATCAAATAAGGTTCAAAATTGGTTCTGTTTGGAGAAACAGATGTACGGATGAACAAACGCATGGACGAACAGGGGCACATACGAACTGAATCAAAAAAGAAAAATCGCTTGGACGATCTGACGCCCGGTCGAACCTTATATTCGTCATTTTTTTAAGGTTTGATCGTAAAAAGCTATGAAATGAAATAATTCACCGATATTTCAATCTTGTTTCTCTTAATCGCCCCTATTTTCGTAATTTTAGCGAGGTATGATCGGAAAAAAATTTCTAAATCGGACAATTTCACCAAATATATATTTAATCCAATATTTTGCCCTTATTTTTATTATTTTCTAAAGGTATGACCGAAAAAAATTTCGAAAACGGTTCTGTACGGACAAAAAGATGTTCATCTGTTTGACAAACAGACGCATGGACAAAAACACGCACAGACGAACAGACGAACGGATGAACAGGCGCATGGATGAACAGACGCACGGACGAACAGACGCACGGACGAACAGACGCACGGACGAACTGACATACGGATGAACAGACGCACGGAAGAACAGACGCACGGATGAACATACGCATGGACGAACAGACGCACGGACGAACAGACGCACGGACGAACAGACGCTCGGACGTACAGACGCACGGACGAACAGACGCACAGGCAAACAGACGCACGGACGAACAGACGCACGGAAGAAAAGACGCACGGACGAACAGACGCACAGACGAACAGACGCACGGACGAACAGACGCACGGACGAACAGACATACGGATGAACAGACGCATGGACGAACAGACGCACGGACGAACAGACGCACGGACGAACAGACGCACGGACAAACAGATGCACGGACGAACACACGCACGGACCAACAGACGCACGGACGAACAGACGTACGGACGAACCGACGCACAGACAAACAGACGCACGGACGAACAGACGCACGGATGAACATACGCACGGATGAACAGACGCACGGACGAACAGACGCATGGACAACAGACACACGGACGTACAGACGCACGGACAAACAGACGCACGGACGAACACACGCACGGACAAACAGACGCACGGATGTACAGACTTTCGGACGAACAGACGCATGAACGAACAGACGCACGGACGAATAGTCGAACGGATGACAGACTAACGGACGAACAGACATTCGGACGAACAGACGCACGGAAGAACGGTCGCACTGTCGAAGAGACGCACAGATTAACAGATGCTCGGACGAACAGACGCACGAACGAACAGATACACGGACGAACAAACGCATGGACGAACAGACGAACGGACGACCTGAATCATGAAAGAAAAATCCCTTTGACGATCTGACGCCCGGTCGAACCTTATATTCATCATTTTTTAAGGTTTTATCGTAAAAAGCTATGAAACGAAATAATTCACCGATATTTCAATCTTGTTTCTCTTAATCGCCCCTATTTTCGTAATTTTAGAGAGGTATGATCGGAAAAAAATTTCTAAATCGGACAATTTCACCAAATTTATATTAAATCCAATATTTTGCCCTTATTATAATGATTTTCTAAAGGTATGACCGAAAAAATTTCGAAAACGGTTTTATTCTGACAAACAGATCTTCATCTGTTTGACGAACAGACGCATGGACAAAAACACGCACAGACGAACAGACGAACGGATGAACAGACGCATGGATGAACAGACGCACGGACGAATAGACGCACGGATGAACAGACGCATGGACGAACAGACGCACGGACGAACAGACGCAAGGACGAACAGACGCACGGATAAACAGACGCAAGGACAAACAGATGCGCGGACGAACTGACGCACGGACAAACAGACGCACGGAGGAACAGACGCACGGACGAACAGCCGCACGGACGAACAGTCGCACGGTCGAACAGACGCACGGATGAACAGACGCATGGACGAACAGACGCATGGACGAACAGACGCAAGGACGAACAGACGCACGGACAAACAGACGCACGGACAAACAGAAGCGCGGACGAACAGACGCACGGACGAACAGACGCACGGACAAACAGACGCACGGACGAACAGACGCACGGTCGAACAGACGCACGGATGAACAGACGCATGGACGAACTGACGCACAGACGAACAGATGCACGGATGAACAGATGCATGGACGAACAGACGCACTTACGAACAGACATACGGAAGAACAGACGCACGGCGAACAGACGCAAGGACGAACTGACGCATGGACAACAGACACACGGACGTACAGACGCACGGACAAACAGACGCACGGACGAACACACGCACGGACAAACAGACGCACGGATGAACAGACGCTCGGACGAACAGACGCATGAACGAACAGACGCACGGACGAATAGTCGAACGGATGACAGACTAACGGACGAACAGACATTCGGACGAACAGACGCACGGAAAAACGGTCGCACTGTCGAAGAGACGCACAGATTGACAGACGCTCGGACGAACATACGCACGAACGAACAGATGCACGGACGAACAAACGCATGGACGAACAGACGCACGGACGAACTTTATTTTCGTCATGCTATCGAGGTATGATCTAAAAAAGGTAAAAAACGAATGAATTCACGATATTTCAATCTTGTTCCTATATTTACCCCTTATTTTTCGTCATTTTAGAGAGGTATGATCGAAAAAAGTTTCGAGAATGGATAATTTCACCGAAATTTCCATTTTTATCCACTATTTCGCCCTTATGTTCGTTATTTTTTCAAGTAATGATCGAAAAAAGGTTCGAAAACGGATTTATGTTCAGACAAATAGATGTTAGGTCAATCAGACGCACGGATGAACAGACGCAAGGACGAGCAGACACACGGACGAACAGATGCACGGACGAACAGATGCACGGACGAACAGACGCACGGACGAGTTGACGCACGGAAGAACGGAAGTTGGAACGAAAAGACGCACGGACAAACAGACGCACGGACGAACAGACGCACGGACGAACAGACGCACGGACAAAAACACGCACGGACGAACAGACTCACGGACGAACAGACGCACGGATGAACTGACGCTCGGACGAACTACCACACGAACGAACAGATGCACGGACGAACAAACGCACGGACGAACAGACGCAAGGACGAACTTTATTTTCGTCATTTTATCGAGTTATGATCTAAGAAAGGTAAAAAACGAATGAATTCACCGATATTTCATTCTTGTTCATTTATTTCCTCCTTGTATTTCGACATTTTAGAGAGGTATGATTGAAAAAAGTTGCGAAAATGGATAATGTCACCAAAATTTCAATTTTTATCCAACATTTCGCCCTTATGCTCGTTAATTTCTCGAGCTATGATCAAAAAAAAAATTCGCAATTGGTTCTGTTCGGACAAACAGATGTACGGACGAACAGAAGAATGGACGAACAGACGCACGGGCGAACAGTTGCACGGATGAACAGACAGGCGAAAATAGCACGGACGTACATGTTCGTCCATGCGTTTGTTCATCCGTACATCTGTTTCTCCAAACAGAACCAATTTCGAACCTTATTTGATCAAAGCTTGAGAAAATAATTAATATAAAGACGAAATAGTGGATAAAAATTGAAATTTCGGTGACAATATACATTTTCGAAACTTTTTTCAATCATACCACTCTAAAATGACGAAAAGTAAGGGATAAATAGATGAACAAGATTGAAATATCGTTGAATTCATTGGTTTTTTACCTTTTTTAGATCATACCTCGATAGCATGACGAAAATAAAGTTCGTCCGTGCGTCTGTTCGTCCATGCGTTTGTTCTTCCGTGCATCTGTTCGTTCGTGCGTCTGTTCGTCCGAGCGTCTGTCAATCTGTGCGTCTCTTCGACAGTGCGACCGTTTTTCCGTGCGTCTGTTCGTCCGAATGTCTGTTCGTCCGTTAGTCTGTCATCCGTTCGACTATTCGTCCGTGCGTCTGTTCGTTCATGCGTCTGTTCGTCCGAGCGTCTGTTCATCTGTGCGTCTGTTTGTCCGTGCGTGTGTTCGTCCGTGCGTCTGTTTGTCCGTGCGTCTGTACGTCCGTGTGTCTGTTGTCCATGCGTCAGTTCGTCCGTGCGTCTGTTCAACCGTGCGTCTGATCTTCCGTGCGTCTGTTCGCCGTGCGTCTGTTCTTCCGTATGCCTGTTCGTAAGTGCGTCTGTTCGTCCATGCATCTGTTCATCCGTGCATCTGTTCGTCTGTGCGTCAGTTCGTCCATGCGTCTGTTCATCCGTGCGTCTGTTCGACCGTGCGTCTGTTCGTCCGTGCGTCTGTTTGTCCGTGCGTCTGTTCGTCCGTGCGTCTGTTCGTCCGCGCTTCTGTTTGTCCGTGTGTCTGTTTGTCCGTGCGTCTGTTCGTCCATGCGTGTGTTCGTCCATGCGTCTGTTCATCCGTGCGTCTGTTCGACCGTGCGACTGTTCGTCCGTGCGGCTGTTCGTCCGTGCGTCTGTTCCTCCGTGCGTCTGATCATCCGTGCGTCTGTTAGTCAGTGCGTCTGTTTGTCCGTGCGTCTGTTCGTTCGCGCGTCTGTTCGTCCATGCGTCTGTTCGTCCGTGCGTCTGTTTGTCCGTGCGTCTGTTTGTCCGTGCGTCTGTTTTTCCGTGCGTCTGTTCGTCCGTGCGTCTGTTAGTCCGTGCGTCTGTTCGTCCGTGCGTCTGTTCGTCCGTGCGTCTGTTCGTCCATGCGTCTGTTCGTCCATGCGTCTGTTCGTCCGTGCGTCTGTTCGTCCGTGCGTCTTTTTGTCCGTGCGTCTTTTCGTCCGTGCGTCTGTACATCCGTGCGTCTGTTCGTCCGTGCGTCTGTTCATCCGTGCGGCTGTTCGTCCGTGCTTCTGTTCGTCCGTGCGTCTGTTCGTCCGTGCGTCTGTTCGTCCGTGCGTCTTTTTGTCCGTGCGTCTTTTCGTCCGTGCGTCTGTACATCCATGCGTCTGTTCGTCCGTGCGTCTGTTCATCCGTGCGGCTGTTCGTCCGTGCTTCTGTTCGTTCCTTCGTCTGTTTGTCCGTGTGTCTTTTCGTCCGTGCGTCTGCTCTTCCGTGCGTCTGTTCGTCCGTGCATCTGTTCGTCCGTTCGTTTGTTCATCCGTGCTTCTGTTCGTCCGTGCGTCTGTTTGTCCGTGCGTCTGTTCGTCCGTGCGTCTGTTCGTCCGTGCGTCTGTTTGTCCGTGCGACTGTTCGTACTTCCATCTGTTCATCCGAGCGTCTGTTCATCCTTGCGTCTGTTCTTCCGTGCGTCTGTTCGTCCGTGCGTCTGCTCGTCCGTGCGTCTGTTCGTCCATGCGTCTGTTTGTCCGTGCGTCTTTTCGTTCCATTTCCGTTCTTCCGTGCGTCAACTCGTCCGTGCGTCTGTTCGTCCGTGCATCTGTTCGTCCGTGCATCTGTTCGTCCGTGTGTCTGCTCGTCCTTGCGTCTGTTCATCCGTGCGTCTGATCGACCTAACATCTATTTGTCTGAACATAAATCCGTTTTCGAACCTTTTTTCGATCATTACTTGAAAAAATAACGAACATAAGGGCGAAATAGTGGATAAAAATGGAAATTTCGGTGAAATTATCCATTCTCGAAACTTTTTTCGATCATACCTCTCTAAAATGACGAAAAATAAGGGGTAAATATAGGAACAAGATTGAAATATTGTGAATTCATTCGTTTTTTACCTTTTTTAGATCATACCTCAATAAACTGACGAAAATATGGTTCGTCCGTGCGTCTTTTAGTCCGTGCGTCTGTTCTTCCGTTCGTCTATTCGTCCGTGCGTCTGTTCGTCCTTGCGTCTTTTCGTCCGTGTGTCTGTTCGTCCGAGCGTCTGTACGACCGGATGTCTGTTGTTTCGTGTGTCTGTTCGGCGGTAAGTCCGTTCGTCCTTGGGTATTTTGGTCCGTGTGTCTGTTCGTCCGTGCGTCTGTTTGTCCGCGCGTCTTTTCGTCCGTGCGTATGTTTGACCGAGCGTCTGTTCGTCCATTCTTCTGTTCGTCCGTACGTCTGCTTGTCAGAACAGGTCAGTTTTGAAACATTTTTTTCAATAATACCGTGAAAAAATGACGAAAAAATGGGTGAAATAGAGAAAAAAACATTTTTTCAATCGTTTCTTGAAAAATAGAGGAAAATAATTGAAATTTCGGTGAAATTATACGATTATTTGCTTTTTTCGATTATGCCTCGATAAAATGACGAAAATAATGGCAAAATAGAGGAAAATAATTGAAATTTCTGTAAAATTATCCGATATTGAAACATTTTTCGAACTTACCTCTCTAAAATGACGAAAAATAAGGGGTAAATATAGGAACAAGATTGAAATATTGTGAATTCATTCGTTTTTTACCTTTTTTAGATCATACCTCGATAAACTGGCGAAAATAAGGTTAGTCCATGCGTCTGTTCGTCCATGCATCTGTTCTTCCGTGCGACTGTTCGTCCTTTCATCTGTTCGTCCGGGTGTTTGTTCGTCTGTGCATCTGTTCGTCTGTGCGTCTGTTCGTCCGAGCGTCTGTTCGTCCGTGCGTCTGAACGACCGGATGTCTGTTGTTTCGTGCGTCTATTCGGCGGTAAGTCCGTTCGTCCTTGGGTCTTTTGGTCTGTGTGTCTGTTCGTCCGTGCGTCTGTTTGTCCGCGCGTCTTTTCGTCCGTGCGTATGTTTGACCGAGCGTCTGTTCGTCCATTCTTCTGTTCGTCCGTACGTCTGCTTGTCAGAACAGGTCAGTTTTGAAACATTTTTTTCAATAATACCGTGAAAAAATGACGAAAAAATGGGTGAAATAGAGAAAAAAATTGAAATTTCGCTGAAATTATACGTTTTTGACATTTTTTTGATCATGCCCCGATAAAATGATGAATATAATGACAAAATAGAGGAATAAAATTTAAATTTCGGTGAAATTATCCGTTTTCGAAACTAATTTCGAACCTACCTCGATATTATTACGAAAATAAGAGCAGAATAGAGAAATAAATAGAAATTTCGGTGAAATTATCCGTTTTTTACCTTTTTTCGAACATACCTCGATAAAATGACGAAAATAAGGTTCGTCTGTTTGTATGGTCGTCCGTGAGTCTTTTCGTCCGATCATCTGTTCGTCCGTACGTCTGTTTGTCCGGAGAGGTCGTTGTCAAACATTTTTTCAATAGTTTCTTGAAAAAATGACGAAAATAATGGCAAAATAGAGGAAAATAATGGTAATTTCAGTTAAATTATCCGTTATTGGAACTTTTTTCGATCATTCCTTGCAATAATGACGAAAATAAGGGCAAAATAGAGGAAAATAATTGAAAATTCGATGAAAATATCCGCATTCGAAAATTTTTTCAAATTTAACTCAAAAAATGTCAAGATTAAGTGCAAAATAGAGGAATACAATTGAAATTTCGGTGAATTATTTCGACGAAAATAAGGTTCGTAGGTCCACCTGTTTGTCCTTGCGTCTGTTCGTCCGTGCGTCTGTTCGTTCGTGAGCCTGTTCGTATTTGCGTCTGTTCGTCCGTGTCTGATCGGCCTTACGTCTGTTTGTCCAAACAGATCCATTTTCGAACCATTATTCGATCATACCTCGAGAAACTGACAAAAATAAAGGCAAAATAGAGGAAAATAATTGAAATTTCGGGGAAACTATTCGATTATGATCTTTTTTCTATCATGCCTAACTAATTTGACGAAATAATTGGCAAAATAGTGGAACAGAATTGAAATATCCCTGAAATTATCCGTTTTTTACCTTTTTTCGATCATACCGCAATAAAATGACGAAAATAAGGTTAGTCCATGCGTCTGTTCGACCATGCATCTGTTCTTCCGTGCGACTGTTCGTCCTTTCATCTGTTCGTCCGGGTGTTTGTTCGTCCGTGCATCTGTTCGTCCGTGCGTCTGTTCGTCCGAGCGTCTGTTCGTCCGTGCGTCTGTTCGTCCGAGCGTCTGTTCGTCCGTGCGTATCTTCGTTCCTGCGTCTGTTCATCCGTTCGTCTGTTCGTCCATACGTTTGTTTTTGCGAACAGATCCGTTTTCGAACCTTTTTTCGATCATACCTCGATAAAATGACGACTATAAGGGCAGAACAGAAGAAAAAATTTAAATTTCAGTGAAATTATCTTTCTCCGAAAATATTTTCGACCATATCTTGATTAAATGACGAAAATCAGTGCAAAATAGAGGAAAAAAATGTAGATATCGGAGAAATTTTCCGTTTTTGAAGTTTTTTCTATCAAACCTCGATAAAATGACGATATTAGGGGCAGAATATAGGAAAAAATTGAAATATCGGTGACATTATCCGTTTTGAAAATTTTTTGTTCTTATCTCGAAAAAATGTCAAAATTAAGGTAAAAATAGACGGAAAAAATTAAAATTTCGGGGAATTTTCCGTTATCAAATGTATTTTCGATCATATCTCGTTAAAATGACGTAAATAAGGATTTTCGGTTCGTCTGTAAGTCCATGCGTCTGCTATTTCGTGCGATTGTTCGGCCGTCCATCTGTTCGTCCGTGCGTCTGTTCGTCCGTTTGTCTGTTCGTCCGTACGTCTGTTTGTCCGAACAGGTCCATTGTAAAACATTTTTTCAATCGTTTCTTGAAAAAAAGACGAAAATAAGTGAAAAATAGAGGAAAATAATTGAAATTTCGGTGAAATTATACGATTATTTGCTTTTTTCGATTATGCCTCGATAAAATGACGAAAATAATGGCAAAATAGAGGAAAATAATTGAAATTTCTGTAAAATTATCCGATATTGAAACATTTTTCGAACATACCTCTCTAAAATGACGAAAAATAAGGGGTAAATATAGGAACAAGATTGAAATATTGTGAATTCATTCGTTTTTTACCTTTTTTAGATCATACCTCGATAAACTGACGAAAATATGGTTTGTCCGTGCGTCTGTTCGTCGTGGCGTCAGTTCGTCCGTGCATCTGTTCGTCCATGAGTCTGTTCGTCCATGTGTTAGTTTGTCCGTGCGTCTTTTCGTCCGTGTGTCTTTTCGTCCGTGCGTCTGTTCATCCGTGCGTCTGTTCCTCCGTGTGTCTTTTCGTCCGTGCGTCTGATCGTCCGTGCGTCTGTTCGTCCGTGCATCTGTTCGTCCGTTCGTTTGTTCGTCCGTGCGTCAGTTCGTCCGTGCGTCTGTTTGTCCGTACGTCTGTTCGTCTGTGCGTCTGTTCATCCGTGCGTCTGTTCGTCCGTGCGTCTTTTCGTCCGTACGTCTGCTTGTCCGTGCGTTTTTTAATCCGTGCGTCTGTTCTTCCGTGCGTCTGTTCATCCGTGCGTTTTTTCGTCCGTGCGTTTTTTCGTCCGTGCGTCAGTTCATCCGTGCGTCTGTTCGTCCGTGCATCTGTTCGTCCGTGCGTCTGTTCGTCCATGTGTCTGATTGCCGTGTGTCTGTTTGTCCGTGCGTCTGTTCGTCCGTGCGTCTGTTCGTCCGTGCGTCTTTTTGTCTCTGCGTCTTTTCGTCCGTGCGTCTGTACATCCATGGGTCTGTTCGTCCGTGCATCTGTTCGCCCGTGCCTTTGCTCGTCCGTGCGTCTGTTCGTCCGTGAAAAAATAACGAACATAAGGGCGAAATAGTGGATAAAATTTGAAATTTCGGTGAAATTATCCATTTTCGAAACTATTTTCGGCCATACCTTTCAAAAAGTGACGTAAAATAAGGGGTAAATATAGGAAAAAGATTGAAATATCGTTGATTTCATTCGTTTTTTACCTTTTTTTGATCATACCTCGATAAACTGACGGAAATAAGGTTTGTCCGTGCGTCTGTGCGTCCGTGCGTCTGTTCATCCGTGCGTCTGTTTGTCCCTGCGTCTGTTCGTCCGTGCGTCTGTTCGTCCGTGCGTCTGTTCGTCTGTGCGTCTGTTTTCCGTGCGTCTGTTCCTCCGTGCGTCTGTTCGTCCGTGCGTCTGTTCTTCCGTGCGTCTTTTCGTCCGTGCGTCTGTTCGTTCATGCGTCTGTTTTCCGTGCGTCTGGTTGTCCGTGCGTCTGTTCCTCCGTGCGTCTGATCATCCGTGCGTCTGTTAGTCCGTGCGTCTGTTTGTCCGTGCGTCTGTTCGTTCGCGCGTCTGTTCGTCCATGCGTCTGTTCGTCCGTGCGTCTGTTTGTCCGTGCGTCTGTTTGTCCGTGCGTCTGTTCTTCCGTGCGTCTGTTCGTCCGTGCGTCTGTTAGTCCGTGCGTCTGTTCGTCCGTGCGTCTGTTCGTCCGTGCGTAAATTCGTCCATGCGTCTGTTCGTCCATGCGTCTGTTCGTCCGTGCGTCTGTTCGTCCGTGCGTCTTTTTGTCTGTGCGTCTTTTCGTCCGTGCGTCTGGTTGTCCGTGCGTCTGTTCATCCGTGCGTCTGTTCGTCCGTGCGTCTGTTCATCCGTGCGGCTGTTCGTCCGTGCTTCTGTTCGTCCGTGCGTCTGTTCGTCCGTGCGTCTGTTAGTCCGTGCGTCTTTTTGTCCGTGCGTCTTTTCGTCCGTGCTTCTGTACATCCATGCGTCTGTTCGTCCGTGCGTCTGTTCATCCGTGCGGCTGTTCGTCCGTGCTTCTGTTCGTTCCTTCGTCTGTTTGTCCGTGTGCCTTGTCGTCCGTGCGTCTGCTCTTCCGTGCGTCTGTTCGTCCGTGCATCTGTTCGTCCGTTCGTTTGTTCATCCGTGCGTCTGTTCGTCCGTGCGTCTGTTTGTCCGTGCGTCTGTTCGTCCGTCCGTCTGTTCGTCCGTGCGTCTGTTTGTCCGTGCGGCTGTTCGTACTTCCATCTGTTCATCCGAGCGTCTGTTCATCCTTGCGTCTGTTCGTCCGTGCGTCTGTTCGTCCGTGCGTCTGCTCGTCCGTGCGTCTGTTCGTCCGTGCGTCTGTTTGTCCGTGCGTCTTTTCGTTCCAACTTCCGTTCTTCCGTGCGTCAACTCGTCCGTGCGTCTGTTCGTCCGTGCATCTGTTCGTCCGTGCATCTGTTCGTCCGTGTGTCTGCTCGTCCTTGCGTCTGTTCATCCGTGCGTCTGATCGACCTAACATCTATTTGTCTGAACATAAATCCGTTTTCGAACCTTTTTTCGATCATTACTTGAAAAAATAACGAACATAAGGGCGAAATAGTGGATAAAAATGGAAATTTCGGTGAAATTATCCATTCTCGAAACTTTTTTCGATCATACCTCTCTAAAATGACGAAAAATAACGGGTAAATATAGGAACAAGATTGAAATATTGTGAATTCATTCGTTTTTTACCTTTTGTAGATCATACCTTGATAAACTGACGAAAATATGGTTCGTCCGTGCGTCTTTTAGTCCGTGCGTCTGTTCTTCCGTTCGTCTGTTCGTCCGTGCGTCTGTTCGTCCTTGCGTCTTTTCGTCCTTGTGTCTGTTCGTCTGTGCGTCTGTACATCCGTGCGTCTGTTCGTTCGTGCGCCTGTTCGTATTTGCGTCTGTTCGTCCGTGTCTGATCGGCCTTACGTCTGTTTGTCCAAACAGATCCATTTTCGAACCATTATTCGATCATACCTCGAGAAACTGACAAAAATAAAGGGAAAATAGAGGAAAATAATTGAAATTTCAGGGAAACTATTCGATTATGATCTTTTTTCTATCATGCCTAACTAATTTGACGAAATAATTGGCAAAATAGTGGAACAGAATTGAAATATACCTGAAATTATCCGTTTTTTACCTTATTTCGATCATACCGCGATAAAATGACGAAAATAAGGTTAGTCCATTCGTCTGTTCGTCCATGCATCTGTTCTTGCGTGCGACTGTTCGTCCTTTCATCTGTTCGTCCGGGTGTTTGTTCGTCCGGGTGTTTGTTCGTCCGTGCATCTGTTCGTCCGTGCGTCTGTTCGTCCGTGCGTATCTTTGTTCCTGCGTCTGTTCATCCGTTCGTCTGTTCGACCATACGTTTGTTTTTCCGAACAGATCCGTTTTCGAACCTTTCTACGATCATACCTCGATAAAATGACGACTATAAGGGCAGAACAGAAGAAAAAAATTTAAATTTCAGTGAAATTATCTTTCTCCGAAAATATTTTCGACCATATCTTGATTAAATGACGAAAATCTTTGCAAAATAGAGGAAAAAAATGTAGATATCGGAGAAATTATCCGTTTTTGAAGTTTTTTCTATCAAACCTCGATAAAATGACGATATTATTGGCAGAATATAGGAAAAAATTGAAATATCGGTGACATTATCCGTTTTGAAAATTTTTTGTTCTTATCTCGAAAAAATGTCAAAATTAAGGTAAAAATAGACGGAAAAAATTAAAATTTCGGGGAATTTTCCTTTATCAAATATATTTTCGATCATATCTAGTTAAAATGACGTAAATAAGGTTTTTCGGTTCGTCTGTTAGTCCATGCGTCTGCTATTTCGTGCGAATGTTCGGCCGTCCATCTGTTCGTCCGTGCGTCTGTTCGTCCGTTTGTCTGTTCGTCCGTACGTCTGTTTGTCCGAACAGGTCCATTGTTAAACATTTTTTCAATCGTTTCTTGAAAAAAAGACGAAAATAAGTGAAAAATAGAGGAAAATAATTGAAATTTCGGTGAAATTATACGATTATTTGCTTTTTTCGATTATGCCTCGATAAAATGACGAAAATAATGGCAAAATAGAGGAAAATAATTGAAATTTGTTAAAGTAAGAAAACAGTAATTGGATCAGATACCACTATTCGTATGAGCGGTAGTAATTACTGCAGTACTACTTCTCTTGTCACTACCTGTTCTGGCTGGAGCTATCACTATATTATTAACCGATCGAAATATTAATACATCATTCTTTGATTCAGCTGGAGGAGGAGATCCTATTCTTTATCAACACTTATTCTGGTTTTTCGGGCACCCTGAAGTATACATTTTAATTTTGCCTGGTTTCGGAATAATTTCACATATTATTGCACAAGAAAGAGGTAAAAAGGAAACATTTGGAGTACTTGGTATAATTTATGCTATAGTAGCTATTGGAATTTTAGGTTTTGTTGTATGAGCACATCACATATTTACAGTAGGTATAGATGTAGATACTCGTGCATACTTCACCTCTGCCACAATGGTAATTGCTGTACCAACAGGAATCAAGATTTTTAGATGATTGGCTACACTTCATGGCACTCAATTCTCTTATAGTCCATCACTATTATGAGCATTAGGATTTGTATTCTTATTTACCATTGGGGGTTTAACAGGTGTTGTATTAGCAAACTCATCAATTGATATTGCTTTACATGACACATACTATGTCGTGGCTCATTTTCACTATGTACTATCAATAGGTGCTGTGTTTGCTATTATAGGAGGGTTAGTTCACTGATTCTCCCTTTTTACCGGAGTTAGCTTAAATAGATATTTATTAAAGGTACAATTCCTTATTATGTTTATTGGGGTGAATTTAACATTTTTCCCCCAACATTTCTTAGGTTTAAGAGGTATACCACGACGATACTCAGACTACCCTGATGCTTACACAGCATGAAATATCGTTTCCTCTATTGGATGAACTATTTCATTGATTGGGGTTATCTTATTAATTTACATCATGTGAGAAGCATTAATTTCTCAACGTCAAGTAATAAGTGCATTAAATATTAATACTTCTATCGAATGATATCAAAAACTTCCTCCAATGGAACACAGTTATGCTGAACTACCAATTTTACTAAAGTTTTAGTGTGGCAGAAAAGTGCCATGGATTTAAGCTCCATTTATAAAGGTTTACCCTTTCATTAAAAATGGCAACGTGAGCTCAGTTAAATTTTCAAGACGCAGCATCCCCAATAATAGAACAACTCCATTACTTCCATGACCACACAATGATAGTACTAGTGATTATTACTGTTATAGTAGCATATATTATAGGAACAATATTTTTTAATAGAGATGTAAATCGATACCTTCTAGATGGACAAAAAATTGAAACTGTATGAACCATTTTACCGGTATTTGTATTGGTAATTATTGCTATGCCTTCACTACGACTTCTATATTTATTGGATGAAGTTAATGAGCCATCTATTACACTAAAAACAGTAGGACATCAATGATACTGAAGTTATGAATACTCAGACTTTAAACACATTGAGTTTGACTCATATATAATTCCTTATAATGAAATGGAAGAATCAGGATTACGACTTTTAGAAGTTGATAACCGAACAACGTTACCAATAAAAACTCAAGTTCGAATCCTAATTACAGCAGCTGACGTTTTACACTCGTGAACAGTTCCAGCCTTAGGAATTAAGGTTGATGCCACACCCGGACGATTAAACCAAACAAGATTTTTCATTAACCGTCCAGGAATCTTTTTTGGTCAATGCTCAGAAATTTGTGGAGCTAATCATAGATTTATACCAATTATAATCGAAAGAGTTAATATCAAATCATTTATTAACTGAATCCAAAATATAAGAGAAGCATCATTGGATGGCTGAAAGTAAGCATTGGTCTCTTAAACCAAGATATAGTAAGGTAACGTTATACTTTCAATGAAGAAATTAGTTAAAATATAACATTAGATTGTCAAACTAAAATTACTAAAATATTAGTATTTCTTAATTCCTCAAATAGCTCCAATAAGATGAATTCTTCTATTTCTATTTTTTTCAGCTATATTACTAATAATTAATATGATTAATTATTATTTATATACTCCCAAATGTAGAATATCTACCGAAGGACAAAAGATTATAGTTAAAACAAAGTCTTGAACATGATAACTAATTTATTTTCAGTATTTGATCCCTCCACATCTGTATTTAACTTATCAATAAATTGATCCTCAACTATAATTGGAATAATAATTACACCAATAACATTTTGATTAATCCCTACACGTATAAATATAATCTGAAACACTATTACCAAAACCCTCCATAATGAATTTAAAACTCTTCTAGGTACTACAGGATTAAACGGGACTACTTTCATATTTATTTCAGTATTCTCATTAATTCTATTTAATAACTTTATAGGATTGTTTCCATATATCTTCACAAGAACTAGCCATTTAGCATTCACACTTACCTTATCTCTCCCTTTATGAATTAGATTCATAATTTATGGGTGAATTAATCACACCCAACACATGTTTGCCCATTTGGTTCCACAAGGAACCCCTTCAGTTTTAATACCTTTCATAGTATGTATTGAAACAATTAGAAACCTTATTCGCCCTGGAACCCTAGCTGTTCGACTAGCTGCAAATATGATTGCTGGGCATTTACTTATAACATTACTAGGAGGCACAGGAACTTCAGTAACTTATTCAATCTTAACTATTCTTATTATTACCCAAATTGCACTTTTAATACTAGAGTCTGCCGTATCAATTATTCAATCTTATGTATTTGCAGTACTTAGAACACTATACTCTAGTGAAGTAAACTAATGTCTAATCATAATAATCACCCGTACCATTTAGTAGATCAAAGCCCCTGACCATTAACTGGGGCTATTGGAGCCATAATAATAACAACAGGAATAGTTAAATATTCCACACATTTAATAATGATTTACTTATTATTAGTACATCGGTACTAATTTTAACTATGATTCAATGATGACGTGATGTTACACGTGAAGGGACTTATCAAGGTCTTCATACTTTTTCAGTAGTAATTGGTCTACGATGAGGAATAATCCTATTTATTACATCAGAAGTACTTTTCTTTGTTTCATTCTTTTGAGCGTATTTCCATAGTAGACTATCACCTACAGTAGAATTAGGTAGAATGTGACCTCCTAAGGGAATTTCACCTTTTGATCCAATGTCAATTCCCATACTTAATACATCAATCCTACTAGCATCAGGAGTTACTGTAACATGGGCTCACCATAGTCTTATGCACGGTAATCATTCCCAAGGAATACAAGGATTATTTTTCACCGTTTTATTAGGGGTATACTTCACTATTTTGCAAGCCTATGAATACATTGAGGCCCCATTTACAATTGCAGACTCAGTTTATGGTTCAACATTCTTTATAGCAACAGGATTCCATGGTATTCATGTTATTATTGGGACACTATTTCTATCAGCATGTCTAATACGACATTCAATAAAGCACTTTTCTGCCACACACCACTTTGGATTTGAAGCTGCAGCATGATATTGACACTTTGTTGATGTAGTGTGATTATTCCTATATATTTCAATTTACTGATGAGGTAGATACTTTCCTAATATAATAGTATATTTGACTTCCAATCAAAAGGTCTGAATAAATTCAGGGTAAGTAATTAACTTCATTATAATTGTTAGCTTAATATTAATTACAATTACAACTATCCTTATACTAGTAGCATCTCTGCTATCAAAAAAAAGAATTGTTGACCGAGAAAAAAGTTCACCATTTGAATGTGGGTTTGATCCATTTAATAAATCACGTATCCCATTTTCCTTACGATTTTTCCTCATTGCAGTAATTTTCCTTATTTTTGATGTAGAAATTGCTATTTTATTACCAATAGTGGAAAGAATAATAACATCTAATATATTATCATGAAGAATTGTATCAATTATTTTCATTGTAATTTTATTAGTAGGATTATATCATGAATGAAATCAAGGAGCACTAGAATGATCTTCGTAGGATAATAGTTAATTATAATATTTGATTTGCATTCAAAAGGTGTTGATTATTCAACTTATCTTAAATAGGAAGCGAAAATTGCAATCAGTTTCGACCTGATCATCTTGATGTTAAATCATCCCTATTTATTTAGTTGAAGCCAAATAGAGGCATACCACTGTTAATGGTAACAATGAAATATTATTTCCAACTAAAAGGGTATGTAGATCAAAATGAAGCATCTAACTTCTATTTTTAGCGGTTTAATTCCGTTTATACTCTTGTTTATGTAGTTTATAAAAACATTACATTTTCAATGTAAAAATAAAAGATAACTTTTCATAAATATTTAGAGATCAAATGACCTTCTTAACAGCTTCAATGTCAAGCTTTTTATAAGCTATCTAAATAGAAAAGAAATAACAAGAAAATTACTCAAATAAAAAATAATATTAGATAAGTCTTAAAAAAATTATTCTGATAAAATTGTGTAAATATTGTGGTACTTTTAAATACCGAATATATACCCTGAGCACCAAAATATTCACATCAGCCTTGATCAAACCCCTTCAAAAAACGATCGCCAGAACGTATAGGATAAATATATACTCCCCGTGTTCTTATATAAGGTATAAACCATATTCTACCTAAAAAAAAAGAAGAAAAAATTATACTTAAAGACATTAATGGTGATCTATAATGACTAACTGAAAAAGGGGCAGCCATAGCTGCAGGTAATCAAGATGAAAAAGGGATTTGTGCTCTCTTTGTTATTGCCGCAAAAACTATTAATACAGCAATCATAAGCCCTTCAAAATCAGAGTACATGTATGACAAATAAAAAACATAGTTTCAGCTTCCATAATTTAATATTCAAGCAATACCTAATAAAAAAGCAATATCTCCTAAACGATTAGATAAAACGGTTAATATTCCTGCTCTATAAGACTTAAAATTCTGATAATAAATTACTAAAAGATAAGAAATTAAACCCAGTCCATCCCAGCCTAACAAAATTGAAATTATATTTGGTCTAATAATTAATAATATTATAGATAAAACAAATATAAGTACTAACAAGATGAAACGAGAAATATAAGGGTCTCCTTCCATATAATTGTGTCTATAAAAAATCACCATTCTAGAAATAAACAAAACGAAACCTATAAAAATTAATGATATTCAATCTAATAACAATGTCATCACAACATTTATAGAATTTAAAGAAATAATTTCCCACTCAATAAATAGTGTAGTACCCATTAAACAAAAATAAATTCCTAAAAGTAAATTAATTAAAGAGAGTAAAAACAAAAAAATAGATCTAATAATACAAATATTTAAACGTCAATTAATGACCTAAAGTAAAAAAATTACATTCTTGACACCACAAATCAAAGTTTTAAATAAACTATTTAAGTATAAAATAATAAAAAGTTAAAAAATAAATCTCTTTTTAAAATAATGTAATTCAGTGGGAGCCAGTGTAATAATAGAAGTAAATACTCACGATAAAATCCAGAATTACAACTATAAATTGATGAAAAAACCTTACCATGCTGAGTATAACTATATATATATAAAGTATAGGAAGATCTAAAAAATGATAAAAAGATGATTGCAATTATACTAATTCTACTTCAACTCAAAATTCTATTTAACAATCTAATCTCACCTAATAAATTCATTCTAGGAGGGGCAGCTATATTACATGATCTTAAGAGAAATCATCATAAGCAAAGTCTAGGTATCAAATTAATTAAACCCTTATTAATATAAAAACTACGACTACCCAACCGCTCATAGGTAATATTTGCCAAACAAAACAGGCCAGAAGAGCAAAGCCCATGAGCAAGTATTAGTATATAAGAACCACTTAAACCTCAATAAGTTAAAGTCATAAGTCCCGCCAGAACAATTCCCATATGGGCAACAGAAGAATAAGCGATTAATGATTTTAAATCTACCTGATATAAACAAATTAAACTTACAATAATCCCTCCAACTAAACAAATTCCTATTCATAAAAAATTAAACTTTACCCCTAAATAGGTAATAAATGAAAAAACCCGTAATAACCCATAACCTCCTAATTTTAATAGAACCCCAGCCAAAATTATAGATCCAGAAATAGGAGCCTCAACATGAGCCTTTGGCAATCATAAGTGAAAAATAAATATAGGTATTTTAACTAAAAAAGCAAGAATTAAAGAAAAATATATAAATAATCTAAAAGAATAGTCCTGAATGAAAATGAAAGTATAAAAATTTAAAGTCTCATAAGAAAAATAAACATTAAAGATAGAAACTAAAAGAGGTAAGGAAGCGAATAAGGTATAAAAAAGTAAATAAATTCCTGCTTGTACACGCTCAGGTTGATAACCCCAACCCAAAATCAGAAAAAATGTAGGTACTAATGAGCTTTCAAAAAATAAATAAAATATAAATAAATTCACTCTTGAAAAGGTAAATAATAAAAATATTAATAATAATAAAACTCTTAATATAAAAAAAGGTACAAAATTATTGTTTATATAAATAGAAGAACTAGCCATTAATATTAAACAACAAATTCAAAATCTAAGGAAGATTAAACCATAACTAAGAACATCATAACCAAAATAACTTCTAATGTTACAAAAAGAAAATACTATATAACCTTCCACTAAAAATAAAGTGGAAACCAAAAAAAAGAGTGCAGTAAAAACCCAATAACTAGAAAAAAAACACAACGGGATCATAAAAATAACATAAAAAATAAATTTTAACATTGTAATATTCTAAAAGATCTAAAATAGTCATTACCATGACTACGAATTATAGATACTAAAATTCCTAATCCTAACGCACCTTCACAAACACCAAAAGTTAGAAAATACATTAAAAAATAAAGTTCAAAATAAAAGGCTAAAACAAAAAAAATATAAAAAAATAAGCCAAGAACAATAAATTATAATCTTAATAGAGTTGAAAGTAAATGCTTACGTTTAGACACGAAAGATCAAAGTCCTCTAAATATAAAAAAGTAAAATAAATAATCATAAAATATTAACATTAGTTTAAGTAGTTTATAAAAACATTGGTCTTGTAAATCAAAATAGGGTTACCTTAACCCTTGAACTTTAACACCCACCCCCACCCAAATCAGAGAGAAATATATATATTCATCCTTAATCTCCAAAATTAAAATTTTAATTAAACTACTCTCTGCATCAGACAAATTTTTTCTGTAACCTTAATAATTATAAACAGATTAATATTCTCATCAATAAGACATCCAATAAATATAGGTATTACTCTTTTATTACAAACCCTATTAATATGTGTTTTAATAGGATTAATGTCCTACTCATCATGATTTTCATACATTTTATTTTTAGTTTTTTTAGGTGGTATATTAGTATTATTCATTTATATGACCAGAATTGCTTCAAATGAATTATTTAAAAAAAGAATATATTTCACAACATTTTCTATACTAATTATAATTAGATTCCTATTAATTATTATATTCTTAGACCCTTATATAATAGTAAATTCATTAAGCAGACAAGGAATAATTAATTATAGAGAGTTAAAACTGACTATATCACCTCTATATAATAACCCAACTTCTATTATTACAGTATTTATAGTATTATATCTATTTTTAACCCTGATTGTAATTGTTTCTGTTACTAAATTTAATAAGGGACCTTTACGTCCTATAAACTAATGAATAGACCATTACGTATTAAACACCCCCTATTTAAAATTGCTAATAGAGCACTAGTAGATTTACCGACCCCCTCAAATATCTCTATTTGATGAAATTTTGGATCTCTACTAGGGTTATGTCTAATTATTCAAATCTTAACAGGATTATTCCTAGCAATACACTACACAGCCAGTATTGATACAGCTTTTTATAGAGTTAACCATATCTGCCGAGACGTTAATTATGGGTGAATCTTACGAACATTACATGCAAACGGTGCCTCATTCTTTTTCATTTGTATCTATCTTCATATTGGACGGAACATCTACTATGGCTCATACAATTATATCCACACTTGAAGAGTGGGAGTAATTATTTTATTTTTGGTTATAGCAACAGCATTTATAGGATACGTTTTACCATGAGGACAAATATCTTTTTGAGGAGCTACTGTCATTACTAATCTTCTCTCAGCTATTCCATATTTAGGTACAGTATTAGTACAATGAGTTTGAGGGGGTTTTGCTGTAGATAATGCCACTCTTACACGATTTTTTACATTTCATTTTGTACTACCATTTATTGTGGCAGCTGCCACAATAATTCACTTACTTTTTCTTCACCAAACTGGTTCTAATAATCCTATTGGGGTAAACAGTGACAGTGATAAAATTCCATTCCATCCTTACTTTTCCTGAAAGGACATCATAGGATTCTTGGTAATAACTATATCCCTAATTATATTATCATTAATTAACCCTTATCTATTAGGAGATCCTGATAACTTCATCCCGGCCAATCCATTAGTAACACCGGTTCATATTCAACCTGAATGATATTTCCTCTTCGCGTATGCAATCTTACGATCAATTCCTAATAAATTAGGAGGTGTTATTGCTTTAGTAATATCAATCGCTATTCTATTTATTATACCTTTAATAAAAAGAAGATTCCGAGGATTACAGTTTTACCCCATTAACCAATTTCTATTTTGAACTATAGTGTCAATTGTAATTCTTTTAACCTGAATTGGTGCACGTCCAGTAGAAGACCCTTATATTATTACGGGACAGATTCTAACAGTTTTATACTTCCTATTTTATATTATTCACCCGGCTGTATTAAAAATCTGGGATAAAATATTACAATAACTAATAAGCTTTTAGAAGCAAGTATTTTGAAAGTACAAGAAAAGGAATAAATACCTTATTAGTTTTACTAAAAATTGTACATTAAATTAAAAAGGAGATGATAATAATTTTTAATCCTGAAAAAAAAATAAGATAATTTAAAGAAACAGGCAAAAATCTCTTTCAAGCAAGATATATTAACTTATCATAACGATATCGAGGTAACGTACCACGAATTCAGATAAAAATAAATGAAACCATTACTAGCTTAATGACAAATAAAAAAGAGTAAAAATCACCTCCTATAAATAACACTACAAATAATATACTCATAAAAAGAATTCTTGAATACTCGGCCATAAAAATTAATGCAAAACCTCCTCTTCTATATTCAACATTAAACCCAGATACTAATTCAGATTCTCCTTCAGCAAAATCAAAAGGAGTACGATTAGTTTCTGCTAAACAAGAAGCAAATCAAACAATTATTAATGGAAATGTAATAAATATAAACCAAGCAAAACCTTGATACAAGGAAAACATTTCCAATCTATAGCCATTTGACAAAAAAATAAAAGAAATTAAAATTAAGGCCAGGCTTACTTCATAAGAAATAGTTTGTGCAACAGCACGAAGACCACCTAATAAAGCATAAATAGAATTTGAAGCCCATCCAGCAATTATAACTGTGTAAACTCCAACACTCGTACAACAAAGAAAAAATAATAACCCTAATTCAAAACTATATAAACCAAAATAGAAAGGCATAATAGATCAAATTAATAAAGAAATAAATAGTCTAAATACAGGAGAAAAATAATAAGGTAAATAATTAGATGTTACAGGAAAAGTCTGCTCCTTAGTAAATAGCTTGATAGCGTCAGAAAAAGGTTGAACAACTCCACAATATCCTACCTTATTTGGTCCCTTACGAATTTGAATATAGCCCAATACCTTACGTTCCAATAACGTTAAAAAAGCAACTCCAACAAGAACACAAATAAATAAAATAAGTCTCTCTAATAATAATAAAATTATATCATTAAACTGCAAGTACTATCTGTAAGACGATCTTACATTTATGAATTCTGAATTCATGGCACTTTTCTGCCAAAATAGTTAATGTTAATCAAAATAAAAAAATTATTTCACAACTTTGGTCCTTTCGTACTAAAAGTTAAAGTAAATTGGAGATAGAAACCGGCCTGGCTTAAACCGGTCTGAACTCAGATCATGTAAGAATTTAAAGGTCGAACAGACCTATAAATTAAGCGGCTACACCTAATTATTATCTTAATCCAACATCGAGGTCGCAAGCCCTCCTGTAAATATGAACTCTGGAGGAGGATTACGCTGTTATCCCTAAGGTAACTTAGTTTATCAATCACTAATAATGGATCTAATATTCATATATCAATGGTAAATAAATGAAAAAGTTGATTATATATTTTTGTCACCCCAACAAAATACGATTTTATTGTAATTATGTTAATAAATAAATAAATACAAAAATTCATATAAAGATCTATAGGGTCTTCTCGTCTTCCAACGAAATTTTAGCTTTTTAACTAAAAAATTAAATTTTAAAACAAATAAAATGAGACAGTCAGTTCCTCGTGAAACCGTTCATTCCAGCCCTTTATTAAAAGACTAATGATTATGCTACCTTTGCACGGTCAGTATACCGCGGCCGTTAAATTCATCACTGGGCAGGTCAGACCTTAAATTAAATTCAAAAGGACATGTTTTTGTTAAACAGGCGAGAACTTTATTTGCCGAGTTCCTTATTTTATCATAAAAATTATAAAATTATAAACATTTTCTTATACTAATTTAATCATTATTTCCCAAAATATAAAATTGATTATGGTATTTTAATAGGTAACTAAAAATAATAAAATTAATTAATAATAAATATAAATTATAACATAATTACTAATGATGGATAATCTTAAACCTACCAAAATTTATTTAAAAAAAGTTCTATAGAAAAATACAGAGCTTATCCCCTATAATTTTTAATTTATTAAATAAATTATATAATAATATAATATTTAAGTAATAAAACTAAATTCAATTTAATTCTTAAAAAACTAGATACCCTCAAAAACGAATAAAATTTCTCTGCTAAGATATATTATGAATAATTATGCTACATTAACTAAAATAATAAATTAGCTCTTTTGAAATCGAGAAAAAAATATAAATTTAACTATTTAATTAACCCTGATACAAAAGGTACTGCAATTCAAGCATACTTATAAAAAATTTAATTTTAAATTATTTCATCAATTCCTTCACAGTACTAATTAACTATAACAAACAAATATTTTTCTTTAGTATACTAAACAAAAAGATATTTCTCAAAACAAAAAAAAAAGAAAAGTAAGATAAAAATTATCAAATTAAATTGAATTGCACAATTAAATTTTCAGTGTAAATGAAATGCTTTCTATCAAGCTCTAATTTGTTTCCTTTCTAGGAGCACCTTCCGGTACACCTACTATGTTACGACTTATCTTATTTTAAAATAAGAGCGACGGGCGATGTGTGCATATTTTAGAGCTATAATCAAACTAATAAATAAAATAATTTTACTTTTAAATCCACCTTCATATCATTATTAAATATGATAATCCGTTTAAATAAATTTATTGTAACCCATCTCTACTTATCTATAAATTGCACCTTGACCTGACATAATATATTTTATATATTAAGAATATTTACCCCTAAAAGGATACTCTGATGACGGAGGTATACAAAATGAAAACAAAAATAAGTAACTCCTATCGTGGATTATCAATTACAGGACAGGTTCCTCTAAAAAGAATAAAATACCGCCAAATTCTTTGGGTTTCAAGAACATAGCTATTAATACCCGGGTTTATTGTTACATTTAAAATAAAAGGGTATCTAATCCTTGTTTTTAAAATAAATTTCATAGCTTCAACTAACTTCTTTTTTAATAAAATTAAAATTTCACCTAAAAATATTAAATTTAAAGAAAATAAATATTTAACTACTAAACCAAGAGTATTCACTCTTTCACCTACGTATAACCGCGGTGGCTGGCACGATTTTGACCGGAAATATATAGATTACTATTTCTAGATTACTCTAAAAAATAATATTTACCACTACTATTCAAAATTATATAAAATAAAAATTGGTATATGATGTAACTATAAAATGAATAATTCAGCAAGAATAAAACTTTAACTGAATGATAAAAAATCGTTATCAAATCCTATAAATAAAGCCAAATAAGGTTGAGTAAATATAATTAGTAGTATTTTTAAAACGATTTTCCCCCCCTCCTTTTTTTTAAACACAAAAGGAGGGGGTCATTCACTCCTTAAATGTTTAACTTAACAAAATTAAATAATAATCCAAATGTTTGGTTGGGTAATAATTGCTATTCTAAATTTAATTAGTACAATTTTATGTTAATACTCAAAATTATTCAATAGGGATATAGCTATTTAATTAAATATATATTTATATTATATAAATATTTAATATATATATAAGTTATTATTATATAAATATAAATGATTATATATATATTAAATATTTATAAATTATATAAATCAAAAATTTTCTTTCTATCAATTTAGCATTAATTATTCTAAATAGGTAATAAATGAAAAAACCCGTAATAACCCATAACCTCCTAATTTTAATAGAACCCCAACCAAAATTATAGATCCAGAAATAGGAGCCTCAACATGAGCCTTTGGCAATCATAAGTGAAAAATAAATATAGGTATTTTAACTAAAAACGCAAGAATTAAAGAAAAATATATAAATAATCTAAAAGAATAGTCCTGAATGAAAATGAAAGTATAAAAATTTAAAGTCTCATAAGAAAAATAAACATTAAAGATAGAAACTAAAAGAGGTAAGGAAGCGAATAAGGTATAAAAAAGTAAATAAATTCCTGCTTGTACACGCTCAGGTTGATAACCCCAACCCAAAATCAGAAAAAATGTAGGTACTAATGAGCTTTCAAAAAATAAATAAAATATAAATAAATTCACTCTTGAAAAGGTAAATAATAAAAATATTAATAATAATAAAACTCTTAATATAAAAAAAGGTACAAAATTATTGTTTATATAAATAGAAGAACTAGCCATTAATATTAAACAACAAATTCAAAATCTAAGGAAGATTAAACCATAACTAAGAACATCATAACCAAAATAACTTCTAATGTTACAAAAAGAAAATACTATATAACCTTCCACTAAAAATAAAGTGGAAACCAAAAAAAAGAGTGCAGTAAAAACCCAATAACTAGAAAAAAAACACAACGGGATCATAAAAATAACATAAAAAATAAATTTTAACATTGTAATATTCTAAAAGATCTAAAATAGTCATTACCATGACTACGAATTATAGATACTAAAATTCCTAATCCTAACGCACCTTCACAAACACCAAAAGTTAGAAAATACATTAAAAAATAAAGTTCAAAATAAAAGGCTAAAACAAAAAAAATATAAAAAAATAAGCCAAGAACAATAAATTCTAATCTTAATAGAGTTGAAAGTAAATGCTTACGTTTAGACATGAAAGATCAAAGTCCTCTAAATATAAAAAAGTAAAATAAATAATCATAAAATATTAACATTAGTTTAAGTAGTTTATAAAAACATTGGTCTTGTAAATCAAAATAGGGTTACCTTACCCCTTGAACTTTAACACCCACCCCCACCCAAATCAGAGAGAAATATATATATTCATCCTTAATCTCCAAAATTAAAATTTTAATTAAACTACTCTCTGCATCAGACAAATTTTTTCTGTAACCTTAATAATTATAAACAGATTAATATTCTCATCAATAAGACATCCAATAAATATAGGTATTACTCTTTTATTACAAACCCTATTAATATGTGTTTTAATAGGATTAATGTCCTACTCATCATGATTTTCATACATTTTATTTTTAGTTTTTTTAGGTGGTATATTAGTATTATTCATTTATATGACCAGAATTGCTTCAAATGAATTATTTAAAAAAAGAATATATTTCACAACATTTTCTATACTAATTATAATTAGATTCCTATTAATTATTATATTCTTAGACCCTTATATAATAGTAAATTCATTAAGCAGACAAGGAATAATTAATTATAGAGAGTTTAAACTGACTATATCACCTCTATATAATAACCCAACTTCTATTATTACAGTATTTATAGTATTATATCTATTTTTAACCCTGATTGTAATTGTTTCTGTTACTAAATTTAATAAGGGACCTTTACGTCCTATAAACTAATGAATAGACCATTACGTATTAAACACCCCCTATTTAAAATTGCTAATAGAGCACTAGTAGATTTACCGACCCCCTCAAATATCTCTATTTGATGAAATTTTGGATCTCTACTAGGGTTATGTCTAATTATTCAAATCTTAACAGGATTATTCCTAGCAATACACTACACAGCCAGTATTGATACAGCTTTTTATAGAGTTAACCATATCTGCCGAGACGTTAATTATGGGTGAATCTTACGAACATTACATGCAAACGGTGCCTCATTCTTTTTCATTTGTATCTATCTTCATATTGGACGGAACATCTACTATGGCTCATACAATTATATCCACACTTGAAGAGTGGGAGTAATTATTTTATTTTTGGTTATAGCAACAGCATTTATAGGATACGTTTTACCATGAGGACAAATATCTTTTTGAGGAGCTACTGTCATTACTAATCTTCTCTCAGCTATTCCATATTTAGGTACAGTATTAGTACAATGAGTTTGAGGGGGTTTTGCTGTAGATAATGCCACTCTTACACGATTTTTTACATTTCATTTTGTACTACCATTTATTGTGGCAGCTGCCACAATAATTCACTTACTTTTTCTTCACCAAACTGGTTCTAATAATCCTATTGGGGTAAACAGTGACAGTGATAAAATTCCATTCCATCCTTACTTTTCCTGAAAGGACATCATAGGATTCTTGGTAATAACTATATCCCTAATTATATTATCATTAATTAACCCTTATCTATTAGGAGATCCTGATAACTTCATCCCGGCCAATCCATTAGTAACACCGGTTCATATTCAACCTGAATGATATTTCCTCTTCGCGTATGCAATCTTACGATCAATTCCTAATAAATTAGGAGGTGTTATTGCTTTAGTAATATCAATCGCTATTCTATTTATTATACCTTTAATAAAAAGAAGATTCCGAGGATTACAGTTTTACCCCATTAACCAATTTCTATTTTGAACTATAGTGTCAATTGTAATTCTTTTAACCTGAATTGGTGCACGTCCAGTAGAAGACCCTTATATTATTACGGGACAGATTCTAACAGTTTTATACTTCCTATTTTATATTATTCACCCGGCTGTATTAAAAATCTGGGATAAAGTATTACAATAACTAATAAGCTTTTAGAAGCAAGTATTTTGAAAGTACAAGAAAAGGAATAAATACCTTATTAGTTTTACTAAAAATTGTACATTAAATTAAAAAGGAGATGATAATAATTTTTAATCCTGAAAAAAAAATAAGATAATTTAAAGAAACAGGCAAAAATCTCTTTCAAGCAAGATATATTAACTTATCATAACGATATCGAGGTAACGTACCACGAATTCAGATAAAAATAAATGAAACCATTACTAGCTTAATGACAAATAAAAAAGAGTAAAAATCACCTCCTATAAATAACACTACAAATAATATACTCATAAAAAGAATTCTTGAATACTCGGCCATAAAAATTAATGCAAAACCTCCTCTTCTATATTCAACATTAAACCCAGATACTAATTCAGATTCTCCTTCAGCAAAATCAAAAGGAGTACGATTAGTTTCTGCTAAACAAGAAGCAAATCAAACAATTATTAATGGAAATGTAATAAATATAAACCAAGCAAAACCTTGATACAAGGAAAACATTTCCAATCTATAGCCATTTGACAAAAAAATAAAAGAAATTAAAATTAAGGCCAGGCTTACTTCATAAGAAATAGTTTGTGCAACAGCACGAAGACCACCTAATAAAGCATAAATAGAATTTGAAGCCCATCCAGCAATTATAACTGTGTAAACTCCAACACTCGTACAACAAAGAAAAAATAATAACCCTAATTCAAAACTATATAAACCAAAATAGAAAGGCATAATAGATCAAATTAATAAAGAAATAAATAGTCTAAATACAGGAGAAAAATAATAAGGTAAATAATTAGATGTTACAGGAAAAGTCTGCTCCTTAGTAAATAGCTTGATAGCGTCAGAAAAAGGTTGAACAACTCCACAATATCCTACCTTATTTGGTCCCTTACGAATTTGAATATAGCCCAATACCTTACGTTCCAATAACGTTAAAAAAGCAACTCCAACAAGAACACAAATAAATAAAATAAGTCTCTCTAATAATAATAAAATTATATCATTAAACTGCAAGTACTATCTGTAAGACGATCTTACATTTATGAATTCTAAATTCATGGCACTTTTCTGCCAAAATAGTTAATGTTAATCAAAATAAAAAAATTATTTCACAACTTTGGTCCTTTCGTACTAAAAGTTAAAGTAAATTGGAGATAGAAACCGACCTGGCTTAAACCGGTCTGAACTCAGATCATGTAAGAATTTAAAGGTCGAACAGACCTATAAATTAAGCGGCTACACCTAATTATTATCTTAATCCAACATCGAGGTCGCAAGCCCTCCTGTAAATATGAACTCTGGAGGAGGATTACGCTGTTATCCCTAAGGTAACTTAGTCTATCAATCACTAATAATGGATCTAATATTCATATATCAATGGTAAATAAATGAAAAAGTTGATTATATATTTTTGTCACCCCAACAAAATACGATTTTATTGTAATTATGTTAATAAATAAATAAATACAAAAATTCATATAAAGATCTATAGGGTCTTCTCGTCTTCCAACGAAATTTTAGCTTTTTAACTAAAAAATTAAATTTTAAAACAAATAAAATGAGACAGTCAGTTCCTCGTGAAACCGTTCATTCCAGCCCTCTATTAAAAGACTAATGATTATGCTACCTTTGCACGGTCAGTATACCGCGGCCGTTAAATTCATCACTGGGCAGGTCAGACCTTAAATTAAATTCAAAAGGACATGTTTTTGTTAAACAGGCGAGAACTTTATTTGCCGAGTTCCTTATTTTATCATAAAAATTATAAAATTATAAACATTTTCTTATACTAATTTAATCATTATTTCCCAAAATATAAAATTGATTATGGTATTTTAATAGGTAACTAAAAATAATAAAATTAATTAATAATAAATATAAATTATAACATAATTACTAATGATGGATAATCTTAAACCTACCAAAATTTATTTAAAAAAAGTTTTATAGAAAAATACAGAGCTTATCCCCTATAATTTTTAATTTATTAAATAAATTATATAATAATATAATATTTAAGTAATAAAACTAAATTCAATTTAATTCTTAAAAAACTAGATACCCTCAAAAACGAATAAAATTTCTCTGCTAAGATATATTATGAATAATTATGCTACATTAACTAAAATAATAAATTAGCTCTTTTGAAATCGAGAAAAAAAATATAAATTTAACTATTTAATTAACCCTGATACAAAAGGTACTGCAATTCAAGCATACTTATAAAAAATTTAATTTTAAATTATTTCATCAATTCCTTCACAGTACTAATTAACTATAACAAACAAATATTTTTCTTTAGTATACTAAACAAAAAGATATTTCTCAAAACAAAAAAAAAAGAAAAGTAAGATAAAAATTATCAAATTAAATTGAATTGCACAATTAAATTTTCAGTGTAAATGAAATGCTTTCTATCAAGCTCTAATTTGTTTCCTTTCTAGGAGCACCTTCCGGTACACCTACTATGTTACGACTTATCTTATTTTAAAATAAGAGCGATGGGCGATGTGTGCATATTTTAGAGCTATAATCAAACTAATAAATAAAATAATTTTACTTTTAAATCCACCTTCATATCATTATTAAAAATGATAATCCCTTTAAATAAATTTATTGTAACCCATCTCTACTTATCTATAAATTGCACCTTGACCTGACATAATATATTTTATATATTAAGAATATTTACCCCTAAAAGGATACTCTGATGACGGAGGTATACAAAATGAAAACAAAAATAAGTAACTCCTATCGTGGATTATCAATTACAGGACAGGTTCCTCTAAAAAGAATAAAATACCGCCAAATTCTTTGGGTTTCAAGAACATAGCTATTAATACCCGGGTTTATTGTTACATTTAAAATAAAAGGGTATCTAATCCTTGTTTTTAAAATAAATTTCATAGCTTCAACTAACTTCTTTTTTAATAAAATTAAAATTTCACCTAAAAATATTAAATTTAAAGAAAATAAATATTTAACTACTAAACCAATAGTATTCACTCTTTCACCTACGTATAACCGCGGTGGCTGGCACGATTTTGACCGGAAATATATAGATTACTATTTCTAGATTACTCTAAAAAATAATATTTACCACTACTATTCAAAATTATATAAAATAAAAATTGGTATATGATGTAACTATAAAATGAATAATTCAGCAAGAATAAAACTTTAACTGAATGATAAAAAATCGTTATCAAATCCTATAAATAAAGCCAAATAAGGTTGAGTAAATATAATTAGTAGTATTTTTAAAACGATTTTCCCCCCCTCCTTTTTTTTAAACACAAAAGGAGGGGGTCATTCACTCCTTAAATGTTTAACTTAACAAAATTAAATAATAATCCAAATGTTTGGTTGGGTAATAATTGCTATTCTAAATTTAATTAGTACAATTTTATGTTGATACTCAAAATTATTCAATAGGGATATAGCTATTTAATTAAATATATATTTATATTATATAAATATTTAATATATATATAAGTTATTATTATATAAATATAAATGATTATATATATATTAAATATTTATATATTATATAAATCAAAAATTTTCTTTCTATCAATTTAGCATTAATTATTGGTAAGATAAATTATTCAATAGGGATATAGCTATTTAATTAAATATATATTTATATTATATAAATATTTAATATATATATAAGTTATTATTATTATATAAATATAAATGATTATATATATATTAAATATTTATATATTATATAAATCAAAAATTTTCTTTCTATCAATTTAGCATTAATTATTGGTAAGATAAATTATTCAATAGGGATATAGCTATTTAATTAAATATATATTTATATTATATAAATATTTAATATATATATAAGTTATTATTATTATATAAATATAAATGATTATATATATATATTAAATATTTATATATTATATAAATCAAAAATTTTCTTTCTATCAATTTAGCATTAATTATTGGTAAGATAAATTATTCAATAGGGATATAGCTATTTAATTAAATATATATTTATATTATATAAATATTTAATATATATATAAGTTATTATTATTATATAAATATAAATGATTATATATATATTAAATATTTATATATTATATAAATCAAAAATTTTCTTTCTATCAATTTAGCATTAATTATTGGTAAGATAAATTATTCAATAGGGATATAGCTATTTAATTAAATATATATTTATATTATATAAATATTTAATATATATATAAGTTATTATTATTATATAAATATAAATGATTATATATATATTAAATATTTATATATTATATAAATCAAAAATTTTCTTTCTATCAATTTAGCATTAATTATTGGTAAGATAAATTATTCAATAGGGATATAGCTATTTAATTAAATATATATTTATATTATATAAATATTTAATATTTATATAAGTTATTATTATATAAATATAAATGATTATATACATATTAAATATTTATATATTATATAAATCAAAAACTTTCTACCTAATACTTGTGTCAATTATCATACAAATACTAAATCTTTACATAAAATCTAAACACATGAAATTGTTTATGTTGTCAATTATAAGTTTTTAGAAACTCCTTAGTGTCATTACGTAAGTAAAACCAAACAAATCTTAAAATGTATTCTCGACAAATACGCTATTTTGTGCATTTAAAAATAAGGTGCCTGACAAAAGGATTATTTTGATAGAATAAATCATGTAGATTTTCTACTCTTATTATACATTGTAGAATTAAACTACTCCAAGAACATCAAAAATTCCTGTGCCTCTTACACCAAAGTATAAAAAGATAAGCTAATTAAGCTAATAGGTTCATACCCTTTTCATGGAAGTAATAATCTTCCTCTTTTTAATTTTAATTAACCCGTCAAATTTCATTTTCACTTTTACATTAATTTCAGGAACTGTAATCTCTATATCATCATCTTCTTGATTAGGGATATGAATAGGACTGGAAATAAACCTTCTATCATTTATCCCTCTCATTAATAAAAATAAGACTCCTTATGAAACAGAATCAGCAATAAAATATTTTCTAGTTCAAGCAATAGCTTCAATTTTATTTCTTGTTGCTGTCATATCCACAGAAATAACAGACTTCTTTATAGATAAAGGAACTCCATATCTAATCTCAAGAGCATTATTGATAAAAATAGGGGCTGCACCCTTCCATTTCTGGTTCCCAGGGGTAATAGAAGGAATTGATTGAACAAGATGTTTCTTATTAATAACGTTACAGAAGCTGGCACCATTCATTTTAATTTCTTACAAGATTATAAATAACTTGATCATTATGGTAATTTTCATGTCCACTTTTATTGGATCTGTCGGAGGGCTTAATCAAAATTCCATTCGTAAGGTTATAGCTTATTCTTCAATTAGACATTTAGGATGAATATTATCTGCCATAATAATTAGAAATAGATTATGACTAATATATTTTATTGTTTACTCTTTAATAAATATAGCAGTAATTTATTTATTTAATAGACAATCAATATTTCAACTTTCACAAACATTTTATGCGAAAAATAACCCCCTAATTAAATTTTCATTAATAATCAGAATACTTTCATTAGCAGGGCTACCTCCATTTCTGGGGTTTCTACCTAAATGATTAGTTATTCAAAACCTGTCGGAGGAACAGTTATTTTTTATAATCGTTTTCATAGTAATGACCACTTTAATAACACTATACTTTTATATACGTGTAATATTTAGATCATTTATGTTTATAAACCAAGAATTCAAGTGAAATTTAAGAAAATCATCAACGGAAATCATTAGATTATCAATGATATTATCTATCATTGGAATTCCAATTACAACTTGATTAATTTTATATTAAGACTTTATGTTAAATAAACAATTAACCTTCAAAGTTAAAAATACAAGTATTATTCTTGTAAGTCTTAGTAAAATTTTTACACCTTCAGAATTGCAGTCTAAAATCATAGTTTGAATATAAGACTGGTAAAAGAGGGTAACCCTCCTATATAGATTTACAGTCTATCGCCTAAAGTCTCGACCATCTTACCTAAATTATATTAAGGGTCATAATATAATATTTAAGATATTGCGACGTTGGCTATTTTCTACTAATCATAAGGACATTGGTACCCTATACTTAATTTTTGGAGCATGAGCTGGAATAATTGGTACCGCATTAAGAGTTTTAATTCGAATTGAACTGGGCCAACCAGGTTCTTTAATTGGTGACGACCAAATTTATAATGTAATCGTCACTGCTCACGCATTCGTTATAATTTTCTTTATAGTAATACCTATCATGATTGGAGGGTTTGGAAACTGACTAGTACCACTAATATTAGGTGCACCAGATATGGCTTTCCCTCGATTAAATAACATAAGCTTTTGACTTCTACCACCCTCATTTACCCTTCTTTTGGCAAGTAGAATAGTTGAAAGAGGGGCGGGAACAGGATGAACTGTTTACCCTCCTTTAGCTGGTGCCATCGCCCATGCTGGAGCGTCTGTAGACCTAACTATTTTTTCACTACATCTTGCAGGAGTATCATCAATTTTGGGAGCAATTAATTTTATTACTACAGTAATTAATATAAAATCTCCTGGTATAAAATTGGATCAGATACCACTATTCGTATGAGCGGTAGTAATTACTGCAGTACTACTTCTCTTGTCACTACCTGTTCTGGCTGGAGCTATCACTATATTATTAACCGATCGAAATATTAATACATCATTCTTTGATCCAGCTGGAGGAGGAGATCCTATTCTTTATCAACACTTATTCTGGTTTTTCGGGCACCCTGAAGTATACATTTTAATTTTGCCTGGTTTCGGAATAATTTCACATATTATTGCACAAGAAAGAGGTAAAAAGGAAACATTTGGAGTACTTGGTATAATTTATGCTATAGTAGCTATTGGAATTTTAGGTTTTGTTGTATGAGCACATCACATATTTACAGTAGGTATAGATGTAGATACTCGTGCATACTTTACCTCTGCCACAATGGTAACTGCTGTACCAACAGGATTCAAGATTTTTAGATGATTGGCTACACTTCATGGCACTCAATTCTCTTATAGTCCATCACTATTATGAGCATTAGGATTTGTATTCTTATTTACCATTGGGGGTTTAACAGGTGTTGTATTAGCAAACTCATCAATTGATATTGCTTTACATGACACATACTAAGTCGTGGCTCATTTTCACTATGTACTATCAATAGGTGCTGTGTTTGCTATTATAGGAGGGTTAGTTCACTGATTCTCCCTTTTTACCGGAGTTAGCTTAAATAGATATTTATTAAAGGTACAATTCCTTATTATGTTTATTGGGGTGAATTTAACATTTTTCCCCCAACATTTCTTAGGTTTAAGAGGTATACCACGACGATACTCAGACTACCCTGATGCTTACACAGCATGAAATATCGTTTCCTCTATTGGAAGAACTATTTCATTGATTGGGGTTATCTTATTAATTTACATCATGTGAGAAGCATTAATTTCTCAACGTCAAGTAATAAGTGCATTAAATATTAATACTTCTATCGAATGATATCAAAAACTTCCTCCAATGGAACACAGTTATGCTGAACTACCAATTTTACTAAAGTTTTAGTGTGGCAGAAAAGTGCCATGGATTTAAGCTCCATTTATAAAGGTTTACCCTTTCATTAAAAATGGCAACGTGAGCTCAGTTAAATTTTCAAGACGCAGCATCCCCAATAATAGAACAACTCCATTACTTCCATGACCACACAATGATAGTACTAGTGATTATTACTGTTATAGTAGCATATATTATAGGAACAATATTTTTTAATAGAGATGTAAATCGATACCTTCTAGATGGACAAAAAATTGAAACTGTATGAACCATTTTACCGGTATTTGTATTGGTAATTATTGCTATGCCTTCACTACGACTTCTATATTTATTGGATGAAGTTAATGAGCCATCTATTACACTAAAAACAGTAGGACATCAATGATACTGAAGTTATGAATACTCAGACTTTAAACACATTGAGTTTGACTCATATATAATTCCTTATAATGAAATGGAAGAATCAGGATTACGACTTTTAGAAGTTGATAACCGAACAACGTTACCAATAAAAACTCAAGTTCGAATCCTAATTACAGCAGCTGACGTTTTACACTCGTGAACAGTTCCAGCCTTAGGAATTAAGGTTGATGCCACACCCGGACGATTAAACCAAACAAGATTTTTCATTAACCGTCCAGGAATCTTTTTTGGTCAATGCTCAGAAATTTGTGGAGCTAATCATAAATTTATACCAATTATAATCGAAAGAGTTAATATCAAATCATTTATTAACTGAATCCAAAATATAAGAGAAGCATCATTGGATGGCTGAAAGTAAGCATTGGTCTCTTAAACCAAGATATAGTAAGGTAACGTTATACTTTCAATGAAGAAATTAGTTAAAATATAACATTAGATTGTCAAACTAAAATTACTAAAATATTAGTATTTCTTAATTCCTCAAATAGCTCCAATAAGATGAATTCTTCTATTTCTATTTTTTTCAGCTATATTACTAATAATTAATATGATTAATTATTATTTATATACTCCCAAATGTAGAATATCTACCGAAGGACAAAAGATTATAGTTAAAACAAAGTCTTGAACATGATAACTAATTTATTTTCAGTATTTGATCCCTCCACATCTGTATTTAACTTATCAATAAATTGATCCTCTGCTATAATTTGAATAATAATTATACCAATAACATTTTGATTAATCCCTACACGTATAAATATAATCTGAAACACTATTACCAAAACCCTCCATAATGAATTTAAAACTCTTCTAGGTACTACAGGATTAAACGGGACTACTTTCATATTTATTTCAGTATTCTCATTAATTCTATTTAATAACTTTATAGGATTGTTTCCATATATCTTCACAAGAACTAGCCATTTAGCATTCACACTTACCTTATCTCTCCCTTTATGAATTAGATTCATAATTTATGGGTGAATTAATCACACCCAACACATGTTTGCCCATTTGGTTCCACAAGGAACCCCTTCAGTTTTAATACCTTTCATAGTATGTATTGAAACAATTAGAAACCTTATTCGCCCTGGAACCCTAGCTGTTCGACTAGCTGCAAATATGATTGCTGGGCATTTACTTATAACATTACTAGGAGGCACAGGAACTTCAGTAACTTATTCAATCTTAACTATTCTTATTATTACCCAAATTGCACTTTTAATACTAGAGTCTGCCGTATCAATTATTCAATCTTATGTATTTGCAGTACTTAGAACACTATACTCTAGTGAAGTAAACTAATGTCTAATCATAATAATCACCCGTACCATTTAGTAGATCAAAGCCCCTGACCATTAACTGGGGCTATTGGAGCCATAATAATAACAACAGGAATAGTTAAATGATTCCACACATTTAATAATGATTTACTTATTATTAGTACATCGGTACTAATTTTAACTATGATTCAATGATGACGTGATGTTACACGTGAAGGGACTTATCAAGGTCTTCATACTTTCCCAGTAGTAATTGGTCTACGATGAGGAATAATCCTATTTATTACATCAGAAGTACTTTTCTTTGTTTCATTCTTTTGAGCGTATTTCCATAGTAGACTATCACCTACAGTAGAATTAGGTAGAATGTGACCTCCTAAGGGAATTTCACCTTTTGATCCAATGTCAATTCCCATACTTAATACATCAATCCTACTAGCATCAGGAGTTACTGTAACATGGGCTCACCATAGTCTTATGCACGGTAATCATTCCCAAGGAATACAAGGATTATTTTTCACCGTTTTATTAGGGGTATACTTCACTATTTTGCAAGCCTATGAATACATTGAGGCCCCATTTACAATTGCAGACTCAGTTTATGGTTCAACATTCTTTATAGCAACAGGATTCCATGGTATTCATGTTATTATTGGGACACTATTTCTATCAGCATGTCTAATACGACATTCAATAAAGCACTTTTCTGCCACACACCACTTTGGATTTGAAGCTGCAGCATGATATTGACACTTTGTTGATGTAGTGTGATTATTCCTATATATTTCAATTTACTGATGAGGTAGATACTTTCCTAATATAATAGTATATTTGACTTCCAATCAAAAGGTCTGAATAAATTCAGGGTAAGTAATTAACTTCATTATAATTGTTAGCTTAATATTAATTACAATTACAACTATCCTTATACTAGTAGCATCTCTGCTATCAAAAAAAAGAATTGTTGACCGAGAAAAAAGTTCACCATTTGAATGTGGGTTTGATCCATTTAATAAATCACGTATCCCATTTTCCTTACGATTTTTCCTCATTGCAGTAATTTTCCTTATTTTTGATGTAGAAATTGCTATTTTATTACCAATAGTGGAAAGAATAATAACATCTAATATATTATCATGAAGAATTGTATCAATTATTTTCATTGTAATTTTATTAGTAGGATTATATCATGAATGAAATCAAGGAGCACTAGAATGATCTTCGTAGGATAATAGTTAATTATAATATTTGATTTGCATTCAAAAGGTGTTGATTATTCAACTTATCTTAAATAGGAAGCGAAAATTGCAATCAGTTTCGACCTGATCATCTTGATGTTAAATCATCCCTATTTATTTAGTTGAAGCCAAATAGAGGCATACCACTGTTAATGGTAACAATGAAATATTATTTCCAACTAAAAGGGTATGTAGATCAAAATGAAGCTGCTAACTTCTATTTTTAGCGGTTTAATTCCGTTTATACTCTTGTTTATGTAGTTTATAAAAACATTACATTTTCAATGTAAAAATAAAAGATAACTTTTCATAAATATTTAGAGATCAAATGACCTTCTTAACAGCTTCAATGTCAAGCTTTTTATAAGCTATCTAAATAGAAAAGAAATAACAAGAAAATTACTCAAATAAAAAATAATATTAGATAAGTCTTAAAAAAATTATTCTGATAAAATTGTGTAAATATTGTGGTACTTTTAAATACCGAATATATACCCTGAGCACCAAAATATTCACATCAGCCTTGATCAAACCCCTTCAAAAAACGATCGCCAGAACGTATAGGATAAATATATACTCCCCGTGTTCTTATATAAGGTATAAACCATATTCTACCTAAAAAAAAAGAAGAAAAAATTATACTTAAAGACATTAATGGTGATCTATAATGACTAACTGAAATCTGATAACCAAATAAACCTCCTGAAACTCTAACAATTAATGCCAGAGTCTTAAATAAAAGGGGTAAACAAACCATTGAAGGTGAACGAAATAAAACTCAACTAAGAGTACTTCCTCCAACAATAACTATAGATAATATAAATAATATTCCCTTTAACATAAATCATCCTTCATCCGAAATACCATTACAAGTATTGTAATTAAATGAGCCACTTATAACATAATAAATTAAACGAAAAGTATAGCATGCTGTAAGGCCAGTAGAAAAGAAATAAAATACAAAGCTAATTAAATTTAAGTTTGACAGTAAACATATCTCCAAAATTAAGTCCTTAGAATAAAATCCAGCCAAAAATGGAAACCCACAAAGTGCCAGGTTAGACACTATAAAGCAAGAGGCAGTCAAAGGAAAAAAATTTACTAATCCCCCCATAAATCGGATGTCTTGACAATCACCCACATTATGAATAATAACACCTGCACACATAAATAATAAAGCCTTAAATAAAGCGTGAGTTAAAAGATGAAAAAAGGCTAACTCAGGGTAGCCTATTGATAGGATTCTTATTATTAAGCCCAACTGTCTTAAAGTAGATAAAGCAATAATTTTTTTTAGGTCAAATTCATAGTTAGCACCTAAGCCAGATATAAATATAGTCATACCTCCAATTAATAATAAATATTTTCCTACTCCAGTCTCTATTACTAAAACATTAAAGCGAATCATCAAATAAACGCCTGCAGTAACTAAAGTAGAGGAATGAACGAGGGAAGAAACTGGGGTAGGGGCAGCCATAGCTGCAGGTAATCAAGATGAAAAAGGGATTTGTGCTCTCTTTGTTATTGCCGCAAAAACTATTAATACAGCAATCATAAGCCCTTCAAAATCAGAGTACATGTATGACAAATAAAAAACATAGTTTCAGCTTCCATAATTTAATATTAAAGCAATACCTAATAAAAAAGCAATATCTCCTAAGCGATTAGATAAAACGGTTAATATTCCTGCTCTATAAGACTTAAAATTCTGATAATAAATTACTAAAAGATAAGAAATTAAACCAAGTCCATCCCAGCCTAACAAAATTGAAATTATATTTGGTCTAATAATTAATAATATTATAGATAAAACAAATATAAGTACTAACAAGATGAAACGAGAAATATAAGGGTCTCCTTCCATATAATTGTGTCTATAAAAAATCACCATTCTAGAAATAAACAAAACGAAACCTATAAAAATTAATGATATTCAATCTAATAACAATGTCATCACAACATTTATAGAATTTAAAGAAATAATTTCCCACTCAATAAATAGTGTAGTACCCATTAAACAAAAATAAATTCCTAAAAGTAAATTAATTAAAGAGAGTAAAAACAAAAAAATAGATCTAATAATACAAATATTTAAACGTCAATTAATGACCTAAAGTAAAAAAATTACATTCTTGACACCACAAATCAAAGTTTTAAATAAACTATTTAAGTATAAAATTATAAAAAGTTAAAAAATAAATCTCTTTTTAAAATAATGTAATTCAGTGGGAGCCAGTGTAATAATAGAAGTAAATACTCACGATAAAATCCAGAATTACAACTATAAATTGATGAAAAAACCTTACCATGCTGAGTATAACTATATATATATAAAGTATAGGAAGATCTAAAAAATGATAAAAAGATGATTGCAATTATACTAATTCTACTTCAACTCAAAATTCTATTTAACAATCTAATCTCACCTAATAAATTCATTCTAGGAGGGGCAGCTATATTACATGATCTTAAGAGAAATCATCATAAGCAAAGTCTAGGTATCAAATTAATTAAACCCTTATTAATATAAAAACTACGACTACCCAACCGCTCATAGGTAATATTTGCCAAACAAAACAGGCCAGAAGAGCAAAGCCCATGAGCAAGTATTAGTATATAAGAACCTCTTAAACCTCAATAAGTTAAAGTCATAAGTCCCGCCAGAACAATTCCCATATGGGCAACAGAAGAATAAGCGATTAATGATTTTAAATCTACCTGATATAAACAAATTAAACTTACAATAATCCCTCCAACTAAACAAATTCCTATTCATAAAAAATTAAACTTTACCCCTAAATAGGTAATAAATGAAAAAACCCGTAATAACCCATAACCTCCTAATTTTAATAGAACCCCAGCCAAAATTATAGATCCAGAAATAGGAGCCTCAACATGAGCCTTTGGCAATCATAAGTGAAAAATAAATATAGGTATTTTAACTAAAAAAGCAAGAATTAAAGAAAAATATATAAATAATCTAAAAGAATAGTCCTGAATGAAAATGAAAGTATAAAAATTTAAAGTCTCATAAGAAAAATAAACATTAAAGATAGAAACTAAAAGAGGTAAGGAAGCGAATAAGGTATAAAAAAGTAAATAAATTCCTGCTTGTACACGCTCAGGTTGATAACCCCAACCCAAAATCAGAAAAAATGTAGGTACTAATGAGCTTTCAAAAAATAAATAAAATATAAATAAATTCACTCTTGAAAAGGTAAATAATAAAAATATTAATAATAATGAAACTCTTAATATAAAAAAAGGTACAAAATTATTGTTTATATAAATAGAAGAACTAGCCATTAATATTAAACAACAAATTCAAAATCTAAGGAAGATTAAACCATAACTAAGAACATCATAACCAAAATAACTTCTAATGTTACAAAAAGAAAATACTATATAACCTTCCACTAAAAATAAAGTGGAAACCAAAAAAAAGAGTGCAGTAAAAACCCAATAACTAGAAAAAAAACACAACGGGATCATAAAAATAACATAAAAAATAAATTTTAACATTGTAATATTCTAAAAGATCTAAAATAGTCATTATCATGACTACGAATTATAGATACTAAAATTCCTAATCCTAACGCACCTTCACAAACACCAAAAGTTAGAAAATACATTAAAAAATAAAGTTCAAAATAAAAGGCTAAAACAAAAAAAATATAAAAAAATAAGCCAAGAACAATAAATTCTAATCTTAATAGAGTTGAAAGTAAATGCTTACGTTTAGACACGAAAGATCAAAGTCCTCTAAATATAAAAAAGTAAAATAAATAATCATAAAATATTAACATTAGTTTAAGTAGTTTATAAAAACATTGGTCTTGTAAATCAAAATAGGGTTACCTTACCCCTTGAACTTTAACACCCACCCCCACCCAAATCAGAGAGAAATATATATATTCATCCTTAATCTCCAAAATTAAAATTTTAATTAAACTACTCTCTGCATCAGACAAATTTTTTCTGTAACCTTAATAATTATAAACAGATTAATATTCTCATCAATAAGACATCCAATAAATATAGGTATTACTCTTTTATTACAAACCCTATTAATATGTGTTTTAATAGGATTAATGTCCTACTCATCATGATTTTCATACATTTTATTTTTAGTTTTCTTAGGTGGTATATTAGTATTATTCATTTATATGACCAGAATTGCTTCAAATGAATTATTTAAAAAAAGAATATATTTCACAACATTTTCTATACTAATTATAATTAGATTCCTATTAATTATTATATTCTTAGACCCTTATATAATAGTAAATTCATTAAGCAGACAAGGAATAATTATTTATAGAGAGTTAAAACTGACTATATCACCTCTATATAATAACCCAACTTCTATTATTACAGTATTTATAGTATTATATCTATTTTTAACCCTGATTGTAATTGTTTCTGTTACTAAATTTAATAAGGGACCTTTACGTCCTATAAACTAATGAATAGACCATTACGTATTAAACACCCCCTATTTATAATTGCTAATAGAGCACTAGTAGATTTACCGACCCCCTCAAATATCTCTATTTGATGAAATTTTGGATCTCTACTAGGGTTATGTCTAATTATTCAAATCTTAACAGGATTATTCCTAGCAATACACTACACAGCCAGTATTGATACAGCTTTTTATAGAGTTAACCATATCTGCCGAGACGTTAATTATGGGTGAATCTTACGAACATTACATGCAAACGGTGCCTCATTCTTTTTCATTTGTATCTATCTTCATATTGGACGGAACATCTACTATGGCTCATACAATTATATCCACACTTGAAGAGTGGGAGTAATTATTTTATTTTTGGTTATAGCAACAGCATTTATAGGATACGTTTTACCATGAGGACAAATATCTTTTTGAGGAGCTACTGTCATTACTAATCTTCTCTCAGCTATTCCATATTTAGGTACAGTATTAGTACAATGAGTTTGAGGGGGTTTTGCTGTAGATAATGCCACTCTTACACGATTTTTTACATTTCATTTTGTACTACCATTTATTGTGGCAGCTGCCACAATAATTCACTTACTTTTTCTTCACCAAACTGGTTCTAATAATCCTATTGGGGTAAACAGTGACAGTGATAAAATTCCATTCCATCCTTACTTTTCCTGAAAGGACATCATAGGATTCTTGGTAATAACTATATCCCTAATTATATTATCATTAATTAACCCTTATCTATTAGGAGATCCTGATAACTTCATCCCGGCCAATCCATTAGTAACACCGGTTCATATTCAACCTGAATGATATTTCCTCTTCGCGTATGCAATCTTACGATCAATTCCTAATAAATTAGGAGGTGTTATTGCTTTAGTAATATCAATCGCTATTCTATTTATTATACCTTTAATAAAAAGAAGATTCCGAGGATTACAGTTTTACCCCATTAACCAATTTCTATTTTGAACTATAGTGTCAATTGTAATTCTTTTAACCTGAATTGGTGCACGTCCAGTAGAAGACCCTTATATTATTACGGGACAGATTCTAACAGTTTTATACTTCCTATTTTATATTATTCACCCGGCTGTATTAAAAATCTGGGATAAAATATTACAATAACTAATAAGCTTTTAGAAGCAAGTATTTTGAAAGTACAAGAAAAGGAATAAATACCTTATTAGTTTTACTAAAAATTGTACATTAAATTAAAAAGGAGATGATAATAATTTTTAATCCTGAAAAAAAAATAAGATAATTTAAAGAAACAGGCAAAAATCTCTTTCAAGCAAGATATATTAACTTATCATAACGATATCGAGGTAACGTACCACGAATTCAGATAAAAATAAATGAAACCATTACTAGCTTAATGACAAATAAAAAAGAGTAAAAATCACCTCCTATAAATAACACTACAAATAATATACTCATAAAAAGAATTCTTGAATACTCGGCCATAAAAATTAATGCAAAACCTCCTCTTCTATATTCAACATTAAACCCAGATACTAATTCAGATTCTCCTTCAGCAAAATCAAAAGGAGTACGATTAGTTTCTGCTAAACAAGAAGCAAATCAAACAATTATTAATGGAAATGTAATAAATATAAACCAAGCAAAACCTTGATACAAGGAAAACATTTCCAATCTATAGCCATTTGACAAAAAAATAAAAGAAATTAAAATTAAGGCCAGGCTTACTTCATAAGAAATAGTTTGTGCAACAGCACGAAGACCACCTAATAAAGCATAAATAGAATTTGAAGCCCATCCAGCAATTATAACTGTGTAAACTCCAACACTCGTACAACAAAGAAAAAATAATAACCCTAATTCAAAACTATATAAACCAAAATAGAAAGGCATAATAGATCAAATTAATAAAGAAATAAATAGTCTAAATACAGGAGAAAAATAATAAGGTAAATAATTAGATGTTACAGGAAAAGTCTGCTCCTTAGTAAATAGCTTGATAGCGTCAGAAAAAGGTTGAACAACTCCACAATATCCTACCTTATTTGGTCCCTTACGAATTTGAATATAGCCCAATACCTTACGTTCCAATAACGTTAAAAAAGCAACTCCAACAAGAACACAAATAAATAAAATAAGTCTCTCTAATAATAATAAAATTATATCATTAAACTGCAAGTACTATCTGTAAGACGATCTTACATTTATGAATTCTAAATTCATGGCACTTTTCTGCCAAAATAGTTAATGTTAATCAAAATAAAAAAATTATTTCACAACTTTTTGAGCAATTTTTCAAATTTTCAAACGCTTATATCTCGATTATTTGCAATGATAGCGCAAAAAGAATGCTTATTTAGTATCAACATTAAATATATCTACTATTAGAATTAATGAGCATTGATTTCGAGCAATTTTAAATTTGCGATTTTTCAAATTTTCAAACGCTTATATCTCGCTTATTTGCAATGATAGCGCAAAACGAATGCTTATTTAGTATCAACAATAATTATACCTACCACCAGAATTAATGGGGATCGATTTTGAGCAATTTAAAAATTTGCGATTTTTCAAATTTTCAAACGCTTATATCTCGCTTATTTGCAATGATAGCGCAAAACGAATGCTTATTTAGTATCAACAATAATTATACCTACCACCAGAATTAATGGGGATCGATTTTGAGCAATTCTAAATTTGCGATTTTTCAAATTTTCAAACGCTTATATCTCGCTTATTTGCAATGATAGCGCAAAACGAATGCTTATTTAGTATCAACAATAATTAGACCTACCACCAGAATTAATGGGGATCGATTTTGAGAAATTTTTAATTTGCGATTTTTCAAATTTTCAAACGCTTATATCTCGCTTATTTGAAATGATAGCGCAAAACGAATGCTTATTTAGTATCAACAATAATTATACCTACCACCAGAATTAATGGGGATCGATTTTGAGAAATTTTTAATTTGCGATTTTTCAAATTTTCAAACGCTTATATCTCGCTTATTTGCAATGATAGCGCAAAACGAATGCTTATTTAGTATCAACAATAATTAGACCTACCACCAGAATTAATAGGGATCGATTTTGAGAAATTTTTAATTTGCGATTTTTCAAATTTTCAAACGCTTATATCTCGCTTATTTGAAATGATAGCGCAAAACGAATGCTTATTTAGTATCAACAATAATTATACCTACCACCAGAATTAATGGGGATCGATTTTGAGAAATTTTTAATTTGCGATTTTTCAAATTTTCAAACGCTTATATCTCGCTTATTTGCAATGATAGCGCAAAACGAATGCTTATTTAGTATCAACAATAATTATAACTAACCCCAGAATTAATATGGATCGATTTTGAGCAATTTTAAATTTGCGATTTTTCAAATTTCCAAACGCTTATATCTCGCTTATTTGCAATGATAGCGCAAAACGAATGCTTATTTAGTATCAACAATAATTATACCTACCACCAGAATTAATGGGGATCGATTTTGAGCAATTTTAAATTTGCGATTTTTCAAATATTCAAACGCTTATATCTCGCTTATTTGCAATGATAGCGCAAAACGAATGCTTATTTAGTATCAACAATAATTATACCTACCACCAGAATTAATAAGAATCGATTTTGAGCAATTTTAAATTTGCGATTTTTCAAATTTTCAAACGCTTATATCTCGCTTATTTGCAATGATAGCGCAAAACGAATGCTTATTTAGTATCAACAATAATTATACCTACCACCAGAATTAATGGGGATCGATTTTGAGCAATTTTAAATTTGCGATTTTTCAAATTTTCAAACGCTTATATCTCGCTTATTTGCAATGATAGCGCAAAAAGAATGCTTATCTAGTATCAACAATAATTATACCTACCACCAGAATTAATGGGGATCGATTTTGAGCAATTTAAAATTTGCGATTTTTCAAATTTTCAAACGCTTATATCTCGCTTATTTGCAATGATAGCGCAAAACGAATGCTTATTTAGTATCAACAATAATTATACCTACCACCAGAATGAATATGGATCGATTTTGAACAATTTTAAATTTGCGATTTTTCAAATTTTCGAACGCTTATATCTCACTTATTTGCAATGATAGCGCAAAAAGAATGCTTATTTAGTATCAACAATAATTATACCTACCACCAGAATTAATGGGGATCGATTTTGAGCAATTTTAAATTTGCGATTTTTCAAATTTTCGAACGCTTATATCTCACTTATTTGCAATGATAGCGCAAAAAGAATGCTTATTTAGTATCAACAATAATTATACCTACCACCAGAATTAATGGGGATCGATTTTGAGCAATGTTAAATTTGCGATTTTTCAAATTTTCAAACGCTTATATCTCGCTTATTTGCAATGATAGCGCAAAACGAATGCTTATTTAGTATCAACAATAATTATACCTACCACCAGAATTAATGGGGATCGATTTTGAGAAATTTTTAATTTGCGATTTTTCAAATTTTCAAACGCTTATATCTCGCTTATTTGCAATGATAGCGCAAAACGAATGCTTATTTAGTATCAACAATAATTAAAACTAACCCCAGAATTAATATGGATCGATTTTGAGCAATTTTAAATTTGCGATTTTTCAAATTTCCAAACGCTTATATCTCGCTTATTTGCAATGATAGCGCAAAACGAATGCTTATTTAGTATCAACAATAATTATACCTACCACCAGAATTAATGGGGATCGATTTTGAGCAATTTTAAATTTGCGATTTTTCAAATATTCAAACGCTTATATCTCGCTTATTTGCAATGATAGCGCAAAACGAATGCTTATTTAGTATCAACAATAATTATACCTACCACCAGAATTAATAAGAATCGATTTTGAGCAATTTTAAATTTGCGATTTTTCAAATTTTCAAACGCTTATATCTCGCTTATTTGCAATGATAGCGCAAAACGAATGCTTATTTAGTATCAACAATAATTATACCTACCACCAGAATTAATGGGGATCGATTTTGAGCAATTTTAAATTTGCGATTTTTCAAATTTTCAAACGCTTATATCTCGCTTATTTGCAATGATAGCGCAAAAAGAATGCTTATCTAGTATCAACAATAATTATACCTACCACCAGAATTAATGGGGATCGATTTTGAGCAATTTAAAATTTGCGATTTTTCAAATTTTCAAACGCTTATATCTCGCTTATTTGCAATGATAGCGCAAAACGAATGCTTATTTAGTATCAACAATAATTATACCTACCACCAGAATGAATGGGGATCGATTTTGAGCAATTTTAAATTTGCGATTTTTCAAATTTTCGAACGCTTATATCTCACTTATTTGCAATGATAGCGCAAAAAGAATGCTTATTTAGTATCAACAATAATTATACCTACCACCAGAATTAATGGGGATCGATTTTGAGCAATTTTAAATTTGCGATTTTTCAAATTTTCAAACGCTTATATCTCGCTTATTTGCAATGATAGCGCAAAACGAATGCTTATTTAGTATCAACAATAATTATACCTACCACCAGAATTAATGGGGATCGATTTTGAGCAATTTTAAATTTGCGATTTTTCAAATTTTCGAACGCTTATATCTCACTTATTTGCAATGATAGCGCAAAAAGAATGCTTATTTAGTATCAACAATAATTATACCTACCACCAGAATTAATGGGGATCGATTTTGAGCAATTTTAAATTTGCGATTTTTCAAATTTTCAAACGCTTATATCTCGCTTATTTGCAATGATAGCGCAAAACGAATGCTTATTTAGTATCAACAATAATTATACCTACCACCAGAATTAATGGGGATCGATTTTGAGCAATTTTAAATTTGCGATTTTTCAAATTTTCGAACGCTTATATCTCACTTATTTGCAATGATAGCGCAAAAAGAATGCTTATTTAGTATCAACAATAATTATACCTACCACCAGAATTAATGGGGATCGATTTTGAGCAATGTTAAATTTGCGATTTTTCAAATTTTCAAACGCTTATATCTCGCTTATTTGCAATGATAGCGCAAAACGAATGCTTATTTAGTATCAACAATAATTATACCTACCACCAGAATGAATGGGGATCGATTTTGAGCAATTTTAAATTTGCGATTTTTCAAATTTTCGAACGCTTATATCTCCCTTATTTGCAATGATAGCGCAAAAAGAATGCTTATTTAGTATCAACAATAATTATACCTACCACCAGAATTAATGGGGATCGATTTTGAGCAATTTTAAATTTGCGATTTTTCAAATTTTCGAACGCTTATATCTCACTTATTTGCAATGATAGCGCAAAAAGAATGCTTATTTAGTATCAACAATAATTATACCTACCACCAGAATTAATGGGGATCGATTTTGAGCAATGTTAAATTTGCGATTTTTCAAATTTTCAAACGCTTATATCTCGCTTATTTGCAATGATAGCGCAAAACGAATGCTTATTTAGTATCAACAATAATTATACCTACCACCAGAATTAATGGGGATCGATTTTGAGAAATTTTTAATTTGCGATTTTTCAAATTTTCAAACGCTTATATCTCGCTTATTTGCAATGATAGCGCAAAACGAATGCTTATTTAGTATCAACAATAATTAAAACTAACCCCAGAATTAATATGGATCGATTTTGAGCAATTTTAAATTTGCGATTTTTCAAATTTCCAAACGCTTATATCTCGCTTATTTGCAATGATAGCGCAAAACGAATGCTTATTTAGTATCAACAATAATTATACCTACCACCAGAATTAATGGGGATCGATTTTGAGCAATTTTAAATTTGCGATTTTTCAAATATTCAAACGCTTATATCTCGCTTATTTGCAATGATAGCGCAAAACGAATGCTTATTTAGTATCAACAATAATTATACCTACCACCAGAATTAATAAGAATCGATTTTGAGCAATTTTAAATTTGCGATTTTTCAAATTTTCAAACGCTTATATCTCGCTTATTTGCAATGATAGCGCAAAACGAATGCTTATTTAGTATCAACAATAATTATACCTACCACCAGAATTAATGGGGATCGATTTTGAGCAATTTTAAATTTGCGATTTTTCAAATTTTCAAACGCTTATATCTCGCTTATTTGCAATGATAGCGCAAAAAGAATGCTTATCTAGTATCAACAATAATTATACCTACCACCAGAATTAATGGGGATCGATTTTGAGCAATTTAAAATTTGCGATTTTTCAAATTTTCAAACGCTTATATCTCGCTTATTTGCAATGATAGCGCAAAACGAATGCTTATTTAGTATCAACAATAATTATACCTACCACCAGAATGAATGGGGATCGATTTTGAGCAATTTTAAATTTGCGATTTTTCAAATTTTCGAACGCTTATATCTCACTTATTTGCAATGATAGCGCAAAAAGAATGCTTATTTAGTATCAACAATAATTATACCTACCACCAGAATTAATGGGGATCGATTTTGAGCAATTTTAAATTTGCGATTTTTCAAATTTTCAAACGCTTATATCTCGCTTATTTGCAATGATAGCGCAAAACGAATGCTTATTTAGTATCAACAATAATTATACCTACCACCAGAATTAATGGGGATCGATTTTGAGCAATTTTAAATTTGCGATTTTTCAAATTTTCGAACGCTTATATCTCACTTATTTGCAATGATAGCGCAAAAAGAATGCTTATTTAGTATCAACAATAATTATACCTACCACCAGAATTAATGGGGATCGATTTTGAGCAATTTTAAATTTGCGATTTTTCAAATTTTCAAACGCTTATATCTCGCTTATTTGCAATGATAGCGCAAAACGAATGCTTATTTAGTATCAACAATAATTATACCTACCACCAGAATTAATGGGGATCGATTTTGAGCAATTTTAAATTTGCGATTTTTCAAATTTTCAAACGCTTATATCTCGCTTATTTGCAATGATAGCGCAAAACGAATGCTTATTTAGTATCAACAATAATTATACCTACCACCAGAATTATTGGGGATCGATTTTGAGCAATTTTAAATTTGCGATTTTTCAAATTTTCAAACGCTTATATCTCGCTTATTTGCAATGATAGCGTAAAACGAATGCTTATTTGGTATCAACAATAATTATACCTACCACTAGAATTAATGGGGATCGATTTTGAGCAATTTTAAATTTGCGATTTTTCAAATTTTCAAACGCTTATATCTCGCTTATTTGCAATGATAGCGCAAAAAGAATGCTTATTTAGTATCAACAATAATTATACCTACCACCAGAATTAATGGGGATCAATTTTGAGCAATTTTAAATTTGCGATTTTTCAAATTTTCAAACGCTTATATCTCGCTTATTTGCGATGATAGCGCAAAACGAATGCTTATTTAGTATCAACAATAATTATACCTACCACCAGAATGAATAGGGATCGATTTTTAGCAATTTTAAATTTGCGATTTTTCAAATTTTCGAACGCTTATATCTCGCTTATTTGCAATGATAGCGCAAAAAGAATGCTTATTTAGTATCAACAATAATTATACCTACCACCAGAATTAATGGGGATCGATTTTGAGCAATTTTAAATTTGCGATTTTTCACATTTTCAAACGCTTATATCTCGCTTATTTGCAATGATAGCGCAAAACGAATGCTTATTTAGTATCAACAATAATTATACCTACCACCAGAATTAATGGGGATCGATTTTGAGCAATTTTAAATTTGCGATTTTTCAAATTTTCAAACGCTTATATCTCGCTTATTTGCAATGATAGCGCAAAACGAATGCTTATTTAGTATCAACAATAATTATACCTACCACCAGAATTAATGGGGATCGATTTTGAGCAATTTTAAATTTGCGATTTTTCAAACTTTCAAACGCTTATATCTCGATTATTTGCAGTAATAGCGCAAAAGGAATGCTTATTTAGTATCAACAGTAATTATACCTACCACCAGAATTAATGGGGATCGATTTTGAGCAATTTTAAATTTGCGATTTTTCAAATTTTCAAACGCTTATATCTCGCTTATTTGCAATGATAGCGCAAAACGAATGCTTATTTAGTATCAACAATAATTAAACCTACCACCAGAATTAATATGGATCGATTTTGAGCAATTTTAAATTTGCGATTTTTCAAATTTTCAAACGCTTATATCTCGCTAATTTGCAATGATAGCGCAAAACGAATGCTTATTTAGTATCAACAATAATTATACCTACCACCAGAATTAATGGGGATCGATTTTGAGCAATTTAAAATTTGCGATTTTTCAAATTTTCAAACGCATATATCTCACTTATTTGCGATGATAGCGCAAAACGAATGCTTATTTAGTATCAACAATAATTATACCTACCACCAGAATTAATGGGGTTCGATTTTGAGCAATTTTAAATTTGCGATTTTTCAAATTTTCGAACGCTTATATCTCGCTTATTTGCAATGATAGCGGAAACGAATGCTTATTTAGTATCAACAATAATTTTACCTACCACCAGAATTAATAAGAATCGATTTTGAGCAATTTTAAATTTGCGATTTTTCAAATTTTCAAACGCTTATATCTCGCTTATTTGCAATGATAGCGCAAAACGAATGCTTATTTAGTATCAACAATAATTATACCTACCACCAGAATTAATGGGGATCGATTTTGAGAAATTTTAAATTTGCGATTTTTCAAATTTTCAAACGCTTATATCTCGCTTATTTGCAATGATAGCGCAGAACGAATGCTTATTCAGTATCAACAATAATTATACCTACCACCAGAATTAATAGGGATCGATTTTGAACAATTTTTAATTTGCGATTTTTCAAATTTTCAAACGCTTATATCTCGCTTATTTGCAATGATAGCGCAAAACGAATGCTTATTTAGTATCAACAATAATTATACCTACCACCAGAATTAATAAGGATCGATTTTGAGCAATTTTAAATTTGCGATTTTTCAAATTTTCAAACGCTTATATCTCGCTTATTTGCAATGATAGCGCAAAACGAATGCTTATTTAGTATCAACAATAATTATACCTACCACCAGAATTAATAGGGATCGATTTTGAGCAATTTTAAATTTGCGATTTTTCAAATTTTCAAACGCTTATATCTCGCTTATTTGCAATGATAGCGCAAAACGAATGCTTATTTAGTATCCACAATAATTATACCTACCACCAGAATTAATGGGGATCGATTTTGAGCAATTTTAAATTTGCGATTTTTCAAATTTTCAAACGCTTATATCTCGCTTATTTGCAATGATAGCGCAAAACGAATGCTTATTTAGTATCAACAATAATTATACCTACCACCAGAATTAATTGAGATCGATTTTGAGCAATTTTAAATTTGCGATTTTTTAAATTTTCAAACGCTTATATCTCGCTTATTTGCAATGAAAGCGCAAAACGAATGCTTATTTAGTATCAACAATAATTATACCTACCACCAGAATTAATGGGGATCGATTTTGAGCAATTAAAAAATTTGCGATTTTTCAAATTTTCAAACGCTTATATCTCGCTTATTTGCAATGATAGCGCAAAACGAATGCTTATTAATATCAACAATAATTATACCTACCACCAGAATTAATGGGGATCGATTTTGAGCAATTTTAAATTTGCGATTTTTCAAATTTTCAAACGCTTATATCTCGCTTATTTGCGATGATAGCGCAAAACGATTGCTTATTTGGTATCAACAATAATTATACCTACCACCAGAATTAATGGGGATCGATTTTGAGCAATTTTAAATTTGCGATTTTTCAAATTTTCAAACGCTCATATCTCGCTTATTTGCAATGATAGCGCAAAAAGAATGCTTATTTAGTATCAACAATAATTATACCTACCACCAGAATTAATAGGGATCGATTTTGAGCAATTTTAAATTTGCGATTTTTCAAATTTTCAAACACTTATATCTCGCTTATTTGCGATGATAGCGCAAAACGAATGCTTATTTAGTATCAAAAATAATTATACCTACCACCAGAATGAATAAGGATCGATTTTGAGCAATTTTAAATTTGCGATTTTTCAAATTTTCGAACGCTTATATCTCGCTTATTTGCAATGATAGCGCAAAACGAATGCTTATTTAGTATCAACAATAATTATACCTACCACCAGAATTAATGGGGATCGATTTTGAGCAATTTTAAATTTGCGATTTTTCAAATTTTCAAACGCTTATATCTCGCTTATTTGCAATGATAGCGCAAAACGAATGCTTATTTAGTATCAACAATAATTATACCTACCACCAGAATTAATGGGGATCAATTTTGAGCAATTTTAAATTTGCGATTTTTCAAATTTTCAAACGCTTATATCTCGCTTATTTGCAATAATAGCGCAAAACGAATGCTTATTTAGTATCAACAATAATTATACCTACCACCAGAATTAATGGGGATCGATTTTGAGCAATTTTAAATTTGCGATTTTTCAAATTTTCAAACGCTTATATCTCGCTTATTTGCAATGATAGCGCAACACGAATGCTTATTTAGTATCAACAATAATTAAACCTACCACCAGAATTAATGGGGATCGATTTTGAGCAATTTTAAATTTGCGATTTTTCAAATTTTCAAACGCTTATATCTCGCTTATTTGCAATGATAGCGCAACACGAATGCTTATTTAGTATCAACAATAATTATACCTACCACCAGAATTAATGGGGATCGATTTTGAGCAATTTTAAATTTGCGATTTTTCAAATTTTCAAACGCTTATATCTCGCTTATTTGCAATGATAGCGCAAAACGAATTCTTATTTAGTATCAACAATAATTATACCTACCACCAGAATTAATAGGGATCGATTTTGAGCAATTTTAAATTTGCGATTTTTCAAATTTTCAAACGCTTATATCTCGCTTAATTGCAATGATAGCGCAAAACGAATGCTTATTTAGTATCAACAATAATTATACCTACCACCAGAATTAATGGGGATCGATTTTGAGCAATTTTAAATTTGCGATTTTTCAAATTTTCAAACGCTTATATCTCGCTTATTTGCAATGATAGCGCAAAACGAATGCTTATTTAGTATGAACAATAATTATACCTACCACCAGAATTAATGGATATCGATTTTGAGCAATTTTAAATTTGCGATTTTTCAAATTTTCAAACGCTTATATCTCGCTTATTTGCAATGATAGCACAAAACGAATGCTTATTTAGTATCAACAATAATTATACCTACCACCAGAATTAATAGAGATCGATTTTGAGCAATTTTAAATTTGCGATTTTTCAAATTTTCAAACGCTTATATCTCGCTTATTTGCAATGATAGCGCAAAACGAATGCTTATTTAGTATCAACAATAATTATACCTACCACCAGAATTAATAAGGATCGATTTTGAGCAATTTTAAATTTGCGATTTTTCAAATTTTCAAACGCTTATATCTCGCTTATTTGCAATGATAGCGCAAAACGAATGCTTATTTAGTATCAACAATAATTATACCTACCACCAGAATGAATGGGGATCGATTTTGAGCGATTTTAAATTTGCGATTTTTCAAATTTTCGAACGCTTATATCTCGCTTATTTGCAATGATAGCGCAAAACGAATGCTTATTTAGTATCAACATTAATTATACCTACCACCAGAATTAATGGGGATCGATTTTGAGCAATTTTAAATTTGCGATTTTTCAAATTTTCAAACGCTTATATCTCGCTTATTTGCAATGATAGCGCAAAACGAATGCTTATTTAGTATCAACAATAATTATACCTACCACCAGAATTAATATGGATCGAATTTTGAGTAATTTTAAATTTGCGATTTTTCAAATTTTCAAACGCTTATATCTCGCTTATTTGCAATGATAGCGCAAAACGAATGCTTATTTAGTATCAACAATAATTATACCTACCACCAGAATTAATGGGGATCGATTTTGAGCAATTTTAAATTTGCGATTTTTCAAATTTTCAAACGCTTATATCTCGCTTATTTGCAATGATAGCGCAAAACGAATGCTTATTTAGTATCAACAATAATTATACCTACCACCAGAATTAATAAGGATCGATTTTGAGCAATTTAAAATTTGCGATTTTTCAAATTTTCAAACGCTTATATCTCGCTTATTTGCAATAATAGCGCAAAACGAATGCTTATTTAGTATCAACAATAATTATACCTACCACCAGAATTAATAGGGATCGATTTTGAGCAATTTAAAATTTGGGATTTTTCAAATTTTCAAACGCTTATATCTCGCTTATTTGCAATGATAGCGCAAAACGAATGCTTATTTAGTATCAACAATAATTATACCTACCACCAGAATTAATAAGGATCGATTTTGAGAAATTTTTAATTTGCGATTTTTCAAATTTTCAAACGCTTATATCTCGCTTATTTGCAATGATAGCGCAAAAAGAATGCTTATCTAGTATCAACAATAATTATACCTACCACCAGAATTAATGGGGATCGATTTTGAGCAATTTAAAATTTGCGATTTTTCAAATTTTCAAACGCTTATATCTCGCTTATTTGCAATGATAGGGCAAAACGAATGCTTATTTAGTATCAACTATAATTAAACCTACCACCAGAATTAATGGAGATCGATTTTGAGCAATTTTAAATTTGCGATTTTTCAAATTTTCAAACGCTTATATCTCGCTTATTTGCAATGATAGCGCAAAACGAATGCTTATTTAGTATCAACAATAATTATACCTACCACCAGAATTAATGGGGATCGATTTTGAGAAATTTAAAATTTGCGATTTTTCAAATTTTCAAACGCATATATCTCGCTTATTTGCGATGATAGCGCAAAACGAATGCTTATTTAGTATCAACAATAATTATACCTACCACCAGAATTAATAGGGATCGACTTTGAGCAATTTTAAATTTGCGATTTTTCAAATTTTCGAACGCTTATATCTCGCTTATTTGCAATGATAGCGCAAAACGAATGCTTATTTTGTATCAACAATAATTATACCTACCACCAGAATTAATAAGAATCGATTTTGAGCAATTTTAAATTTGCGATTTTTCAAATTTTCAAACGCTTATATCTCGCTTATTTGCAATGATAGCGCAAAACGAATGCTTATTTAGTATCAACAATAATTATACCTACCACCAGAATCAATGGGGATCGATTTTGAGCAATTTTAAATTTGCGATTTTTCAAATTTTCAAACGCTTATATCTCGCTTATTTGCAATGATAGCGCAAAACGAATGCTTATTAAGTATCAACAATAATTATACCTACCACCAGAATTAATGGGGATCGATTTTGAGCAATTTAAAATTTGCGATTTTTCAAATTTTCAAACGCTTATATCTCGCTTATTTGCAATGATAGCGCAAAACGAATGCTTATTTAGTATCAACAATAATTATACCTACCACCAGAATTAATATGGATCGATTTTGAGCAATTTTAAATTTGCGATTTTTCAAATTTTCAAACGCTTATATCTTGCTTATTTGCAATGATAGCGCAAAACGAATGCTTATTTAGTATCAACAATAATTATACCTACCACCAGAATTAATTGAGATCGATTTTGAGCAATTATAAATTTGCGATTTTTTAAATTTTCAAATGCTTATATCTCGCTTATTTGCAATGATAGCGCAAAACGAATGCTTATTTAGTATCAACAATAATTATACCTACCACCAGAATTAATGGGGATCGATTTTGAGCAATTTAAAAATTTGCGATTTTTCAAATTTTCAAACGCTTATATCTCGCTTATTTGCAATGATAGCGCAAAACGAATGCTTATTTAGTATCAGCAATAATTATACCTACCACCAGAATTAATGGGGATCGATTTTGAGCAATTTTAAATTTGCGATTTTTCAAATTTTCAAACGCTTATATCTCGCTTATTTGCAATGATAGCGCAAAACGAATGCTTATTTAGTATCAACAATAATTAAACCTACCACCAAAATTAATGGGGATCGATTTTGAGCAATTTTATATTTGCGATTTTTCAAATTTTCAAACGCTTATATCTCGCTTATTTGCAATGATAGCGCAAAACGAATGCTTATTTAGCATCAACAATAATTATACCTACCACCAGAATTAATTGAGATCGATTTTGAGCAATTATAAATTTGCGATTTTTTAAATTTTCAAACGCTTATATCTCGCTTATTTGCAATGATAGCGCAAAACGAATGCTTATTTAGTATCAACAATAATTATACCTACCACCAGAATTAATGGGGATCGATTTTGAGCAATTTAAAAATTTGCGATTTTTCAAATTTTCAAACGCTTATATCTCGCTTATTTGCAATGATAGCGCAAAACGAATGCTTATTTAGTATCAACAATAATTAAACCTACCACCAGAATTAATGGGGATCGATTTTGAGCAATTTTAAATTTGCGATTTTTCAAATTTTCAAACGCTTATATCTCGCTTATTTGCAATGATAGCGCAAAACGAATGCTTATTTAGTATCAACAATAATTAGACCTACCACCAGAATTAATGGGGATCGATTTTGAGAAATTTTTAATTTGCGATTTTTCAAATTTTCAAACGCTTATATCTCGTTTATTTGCAATGATAGCGCAAAACGAATGCTTATTTAGTATCAACAATAATTATACCTACCACCAGAATTAATGGGGATCGATTTTGAGAAATTTTTAATTTGCGATTTTTCAAATTTTCAAACGCTTATATCTCGCTTATTTGCAATGATAGCGCAAAACGAATGCTTATTTAGTATCAACAATATTTATACCTACCACCAGAATTAATGGGGATCGATTTTGAGAAATTTTAAATTTGCGATTTTTCAAATTTTCAAACGCTTATATCTCGCTTATTTGCAATGATAGCGCAAAACGAATGCTTATTTAGTATCAACAATAATTATACCTACCACCAGAATTAATAAGGATCGATTTTGAGAAATTTTAAATTTGCGATTTTTCAAATTTTCAAACGCTTATATCTCGCTTATTTGCAATGATAGCGCAGAACGAATGCTTATTTAATATCAACAATAGTTATACCTACCACCAGAATTAATGGGGATCGATTTTGAGCAATTTTTAATTTGCAATTTTTCAAATTTTCAAACGCTTATATCTCGCTTATTTGCAATGATAGCGCAAAACGAATGCTTATTTAGTATCAACAATAATTATACCTACCACCAGAATTAATAAGGATCGATTTTGAGCAATTTTAAATTTGCGATTTTTCAAATTTTCAAACGCTTATATCTCGCTTATTTGCAATGATAGCGCAAAACGAATGCTTATTTAGTATCAACAATAATTATACCTACCACCAGAATTAATGGGGATCGATTTTGAGCAATTTTAAATTTGCGATTTTTCAAATTTTCAAACGCTTATATCTCGCTTATTTGCAATGATAGCGCAAAACGAATGCTTATTTAGTATCAACAATAATTATACCTACCACCAGAATTAATGGAGATCGATTTTGAGCAATTTAAATTTGCGATTTTTCAAATTTTCAAACGCTTATATCTCGCTTATTTGCGATGATAGCGCAAAACGAATGCTTATTTAGTATCAACAATAATTATACCTACCACCAGAATTAATGGGGATCGATTTTGAGCAATTTTAAATTTGCGATTTTTCAAATTTTCAAACGCTTATATCTCGCTTATTTGCAATGATAGCGCAAAACGAATGCTTATTTAGTATCAACAATAATTATAACTAACCCCAGAATTAATATGGATCGATTTTGAGCAATTTTAAATTTGCGATTTTTCAAATTTCCAAACGCTTATATCTCGCTTATTTGCAATGATAGCGCAAAACGAATGCTTATTTAGTATCAACAATAATTATACCTACCACCAGAATTAATGGGGATCGATTTTGAGCAATTTTAAATTTGCGATTTTTCAAATATTCAAACGCTTATATCTCGCTTATTTGCAATGATAGCGCAAAACGAATGCTTATTTAGTATCAACAATAATTATACCTACCACCAGAATTAATAAGAATCGATTTTGAGCAATTTTAAATTTGCGATTTTTCAAATTTTCAAACGCTTATATCTCGCTTATTTGCAATGATAGCGCAAAACGAATGCTTATTTAGTATCAACAATAATTATGCCTACCACCAGAATTAATGGGGATCGATTTTGAGCAATTTTAAATTTGCGATTTTTCAAATTTTCAAACGCTTATATCTCGCTTATTTGCAATGATAGCGCAAAAAGAATGCTTATCTAGTATCAACAATAATTATACCTACCACCAGAATTAATGAAGATCGATTTTGAGCAATTTAAAATTTGCGATTTTTCAAATTTTCAAACGCTTATATCTCGCTTATTTGCAATGATAGCGCAAAACGAATGCTTATTTAGTATCAACAATAATTATACCTACCACTAGAATGAATGGGGATCGATTTTGAGCAATTTTAAATTTGCGATTTTTCAAATTTTCGAACGCTTATATCTCACTTATTTGCAATGATAGCGCAAAAAGAATGCTTATTTAGTATCAACAATAATTATACCTACCACCAGAATTAATGGGGATCGATTTTGAGCAATTTTAAATTTGCGATTTTTCAAATTTTCAAACGCTTATATCTCGCTTATTTGCAATGATAGCGCAAAACGAATGCTTATTTAGTATCAACAATAATTATACCTACCACCAGAATTAATGGGGATCGATTTTGAGCAATTTTAAATCTGCGATTTTTCAAATTTTCAAACGCTTATATCTCGCTTATTTGCAATGATAGCGCAAAACGAATGCTTATTTAGTATCAACAATAATTATACCTACCACCAGAATTATTGGGGATCGATTTTGAGCAATTTTAAATTTGCGATTTTTCAAATTTTCAAACGCTTATATCTCGCTTATTTGCAATGATAGCGTAAAACGAATGCTTATTTGGTATCAACAATAATTATACCTACCACTAGAATTAATGGGGATCGATTTTGAGCAATTTTAAATTTGCGATTTTTCAAATTTTCAAACGATTATATCTCGCTTATTTGCAATGATAGCGCAAAAAGAATGCTTATTTAGTATCAACAATAATTATACCTACCACCAGAATTAATGGGGATCAATTTTGAGCAATTTTAAATTTGCGATTTTTCAAATTTTCAAACGCTTATATCTCGCTTATTTGCGATGATAGCGCAAAACGAATGCTTATTTAGTATCAACAATAATTATACCTACCACCAGAATGAATAGGGATCGATTTTTAGCAATTTTAAATTTGCGATTTTTCAAATTTTCGAACGCTTATATCTCGCTTATTTGCAATGATAGCGCAAAAAGAATGCTTATTTAGTATCAACAATAATTATACCTACCACCAGAATTTATGCGGATCGATTTTGAGCAATTTTAAATTTGCGATTTTTCACATTTTCAAACGCTTATATCTCGCTTATTTGCAATGATAGCGCAAAAGGAATGCTTATTTAGTATCAACAGTAATTATACCTACCACCAGAATTAATGGGGATCGATTTTGAGCAATTTTAAATTTGCGATTTTTCAAACTTTCAAACGCTTATATCTCGCTTATTTGCAGTAATAGCGCAAAAGGAATGCTTATTTAGTATCAACAGTAATTATACCTACCACCAGAATTAATGGGGATCGATTTTGAGCAATTTTAAATTTGCGATTTTTCAAATTTTCAAACGCTTATATCTCGCTAATTTGCAATGATAGCGCAAAACGAATGCTTATTTAGTATCAACAATAATTATACCTACCACCAGAATTAATGGGGATCGATTTTGAGCAATTTAAAATTTGCGATTTTTCAAATTTTCAAACGCATATATCTCGCTTATTTGCGATGATAGCGCAAAACGAATGCTTATTTAGTATCAACAATAATTATACCTACCACCAGAATTAATGGGGATCGATTTTGAGCAATTTTAAATTTGCGATTTTTCAAATTTTCGAACGCTTATATCTCGCTTATTTGCAATGATAGCGGAAACGAATGCTTATTTAGTATCAACAATAATTTTACCTATCACCAGAATTAATAAGAATCGATTTTGAGCAATTTTAAATTTGCGATTTTTCAAATTTTCAAACGCTTATATCTCGCTTATTTGCAATGGTAGCGCAAAACGAATGCTTATTTAGTATCAACAATAATTATACCTACCACTTGATGCTTATTTAGTATCAACAATAATTATACCTACCACCAGAATTAATGGGGATCGATTTTGAGAAATTTTAAATTTGCGATTTTTCAAATTTTCAAACGCTTATATCTCGCTTATTTGCAATGATAGCGCAGAACGAATGCTTATTTAGTATCAACAATAATTATACCTACCACCAGAATTAATGGGGATCGATTTTGAGCAATTTTAAATTTGCGATTTTTCAAATTTTCAAACGCTTATATCTCGCTTATTTGCAATGATAGCGCAAAACGAATGCTTATTTAGTATCAACAATAATTATACCTACCACCAGAATTAATTGAGATCGATTTTGAGCAATTTTAAATTTGCAATTTTTTAAATTTTCAAACGCTTAAATCTCGCTTATTTGCAATGAAAGCGCAAAACGAATGCTTATTTAGTATCAACAATAATTATACCTACCACCAGAATTAATGGGGATTGATTTTGAGAAATTTTAAATTTGCGATTTTTCAAATTTTCAAACGCTTATATCTCGCTTATTTGCAATGATAGCGCAAAACGAATGCTTATTTAGTATCAACAATAATTATACCTACCACCAGAATTAATGGGGATCGATTTTGAGAAATTTTAAATTTGCGATTTTTCAAATTTTCAAACGCTTATATCTCGCTTATTTGCAATGATAGCGCAGAACGAATGCTTATTTAGTATCAACAATAATTATACCTACCACCAGAATTAATAGGGATCGATTTTGAACAATTTTTAATTTGCGATTTTTCAAATTTTCAAACGCTTATATCTCGCTTATTTGCAATGATAGCGCAAAACGAATGCTTATTTAGTATCAACAATAATTATACCTACCACCAGAATTAATGGGGATCGATTTTGAGCAATTTTAAATTTGCGATTTTTCAAATTTTCAAACGCTTATATCTCGCTTATTTGCAATGATAGCGCAAAACGAATGCTTATTTAGTATCAACAATAATTATACCTACCACCAGAATTAATGGGGATTGATTTTGAGAAATTTTAAATTTGCGATTTTTCAAATTTTCAAACGCTTATATCTCGCTTATTTGCAATGATAGCGCAAAACGAATGCTTATTTAGTATCAACAATAATTATACCTACCACCAGAATTAATGGGGATCGATTTTGAGAAATTTTAAATTTGCGATTTTTCAAATTTTCAAACGCTTATATCTCGCTTATTTGCAATGATAGCGCAGAACGAATGCTTATTTAGTATCAACAATAATTATACCTACCACCAGAATTAATAGGGATTGATTTTGAGAAATTTTAAATTTGCGATTTTTCAAATTTTCAAACGCTTATATCTCGCTTATTTGCAATGATAGCGCAGAACGAATGCTTATTTAGTATCAACAATAATTATACCTACCACCAGAATTAATAGGGATCGATTTTGAACAATTTTTAATTTGCGATTTTTCAAATTTTCAAACGCTTATATCTCGCTTATTTGCAATGATAGCGCAAAACGAATGCTTATTTAGTATCAACAATAATTATACCTACCACCAGAATTAATGGGGATTGATTTTGAGAAATTTTAAATTTGCGATTTTTCAAATTTTCAAACGCTTATATCTCGCTTATTTGCAATGATAGCGCAAAACGAATGCTTATTTAGTATCAACAATAATTATACCTACCACCAGAATTAATGGGGATCGATTTTGAGAAATTTTAAATTTGCGATTTTTCAAATTTTCAAACGCTTATATCTCGCTTATTTGCAATGATAGCGCAGAACGAATGCTTATTTAGTATCAACAATAATTATACCTACCACCAGAATTAATAGGGATCGATTTTGAACAATTTTTAATTTGCGATTTTTCAAATTTTCAAACGCTTATATCTCGCTTATTTGCAATGATAGCGCAAAACGAATGCTTATTTAGTATCAACAATAATTATACCTACCACCAGAATTAATTAGGATCGATTTTGAGCAATTTTAAATTTGCGATTTTTCAAATTTTCAAACGCTTATATCTCGCTTATTTGCAATGATAGCGCAAAACGAATGCTTATTTAGTATCAACAATAATTATACCTACCACCAGAATTAATGGGGATCGATTTTGAGCAATTTTAAATTTGCGATTTTTCAAATTTTCAAACGCTTATATCTCGCTTATTTGCAATGATAGCGCAAAATGAATGCTTATTTAGTATCAACAATAATTATACCTACCACCAGAATTAATGCGGATCGATTTTGAGCAATTTTAAATTTGCGATTTTTCAAATTTTCAAACGCTTATATCTCGCTTATTTGCGATGATAGCGCAAAACGAATGCTTATTTAGTATCAACAATAATTATACCTACCACCAGAATTAATGGGGATCGATTTTGAGCAATTTTAAATTTGCGATTTTTCAAATTTTCAAACGCTTATATCTCGCATATTTGCAATGATAGCGCAAAACGAATGCTTATTTGGTATCAACAATAATTATACCTACCACCAGAATGAATGGGGATCGATTTTGAGCAATTTTAAATTTGCGATTTTTCAAATTTTCAAACGCTTATATCTCGCTTATTTGCAATGATAGCGCAAAAAGAATGCTTATTTAGTATCAACAATAATTATACCTACCACCAGAATTAATGGGGATCGATTTTGAGCAATTTTAAATTTGCGATTTTTCAAATTTTCGAACGCTTATATCTCGCTTATTTGCAATGATAGCGGAAACGAATGCTTATTTAGTATCAACAATAATTTTACCTATCACCAGAATTAATAAGAATCGATTTTGAGCAATTTTAAATTTGCGATTTTTCAAATTTTCAAACGCTTATATCTCGCTTATTTGCAATGGTAGCGCAAAACGAATGCTTATTTAGTATCAACAATAATTATACCTACCACTTGATGCTTATTTAGTATCAACAATAATTATACCTACCACCAGAATTAATGGGGATCGATTTTGAGAAATTTTAAATTTGCGATTTTTCAAATTTTCAAACGCTTATATCTCGCTTATTTGCAATGATAGCGCAGAACGAATGCTTATTTAGTATCAACAATAATTATACCTACCACCAGAATTAATGGGGATCGATTTTGAGCAATTTTAAATTTGCGATTTTTCAAATTTTCAAACGCTTATATCTCGCTTATTTGCAATGATAGCGCAAAACGAATGCTTATTTAGTATCAACAATAATTATACCTACCACCAGAATTAATTGAGATCGATTTTGAGCAATTTTAAATTTGCAATTTTTTAAATTTTCAAACGCTTAAATCTCGCTTATTTGCAATGAAAGCGCAAAACGAATGCTTATTTAGTATCAACAATAATTATACCTACCACCAGAATTAATGGGGATTGATTTTGAGAAATTTTAAATTTGCGATTTTTCAAATTTTCAAACGCTTATATCTCGCTTATTTGCAATGATAGCGCAAAACGAATGCTTATTTAGTATCAACAATAATTATACCTACCACCAGAATTAATGGGGATCGATTTTGAGAAATTTTAAATTTGCGATTTTTCAAATTTTCAAACGCTTATATCTCGCTTATTTGCAATGATAGCGCAGAACGAATGCTTATTTAGTATCAACAATAATTATACCTACCACCAGAATTAATAGGGATCGATTTTGAACAATTTTTAATTTGCGATTTTTCAAATTTTCAAACGCTTATATCTCGCTTATTTGCAATGATAGCGCAAAACGAATGCTTATTTAGTATCAACAATAATTATACCTACCACCAGAATTAATGGGGATCGATTTTGAGCAATTTTAAATTTGCGATTTTTCAAATTTTCAAACGCTTATATCTCGCTTATTTGCAATGATAGCGCAAAACGAATGCTTATTTAGTATCAACAATAATTATACCTACCACCAGAATTAATGGGGATTGATTTTGAGAAATTTTAAATTTGCGATTTTTCAAATTTTCAAACGCTTATATCTCGCTTATTTGCAATGATAGCGCAAAACGAATGCTTATTTAGTATCAACAATAATTATACCTACCACCAGAATTAATGGGGATCGATTTTGAGAAATTTTAAATTTGCGATTTTTCAAATTTTCAAACGCTTATATCTCGCTTATTTGCAATGATAGCGCAGAACGAATGCTTATTTAGTATCAACAATAATTATACCTACCACCAGAATTAATAGGGATTGATTTTGAGAAATTTTAAATTTGCGATTTTTCAAATTTTCAAACGCTTATATCTCGCTTATTTGCAATGATAGCGCAGAACGAATGCTTATTTAGTATCAACAATAATTATACCTACCACCAGAATTAATAGGGATCGATTTTGAACAATTTTTAATTTGCGATTTTTCAAATTTTCAAACGCTTATATCTCGCTTATTTGCAATGATAGCGCAAAACGAATGCTTATTTAGTATCAACAATAATTATACCTACCACCAGAATTAATGGGGATTGATTTTGAGAAATTTTAAATTTGCGATTTTTCAAATTTTCAAACGCTTATATCTCGCTTATTTGCAATGATAGCGCAAAACGAATGCTTATTTAGTATCAACAATAATTATACCTACCACCAGAATTAATGGGGATCGATTTTGAGAAATTTTAAATTTGCGATTTTTCAAATTTTCAAACGCTTATATCTCGCTTATTTGCAATGATAGCGCAGAACGAATGCTTATTTAGTATCAACAATAATTATACCTACCACCAGAATTAATAGGGATCGATTTTGAACAATTTTTAATTTGCGATTTTTCAAATTTTCAAACGCTTATATCTCGCTTATTTGCAATGATAGCGCAAAACGAATGCTTATTTAGTATCAACAATAATTATACCTACCACCAGAATTAATTAGGATCGATTTTGAGCAATTTTAAATTTGCGATTTTTCAAATTTTCAAACGCTTATATCTCGCTTATTTGCAATGATAGCGCAAAACGAATGCTTATTTAGTATCAACAATAATTATACCTACCACCAGAATTAATGGGGATCGATTTTGAGCAATTTTAAATTTGCGATTTTTCAAATTTTCAAACGCTTATATCTCGCTTATTTGCAATGATAGCGCAAAATGAATGCTTATTTAGTATCAACAATAATTATACCTACCACCAGAATTAATGCGGATCGATTTTGAGCAATTTTAAATTTGCGATTTTTCAAATTTTCAAACGCTTATATCTCGCTTATTTGCGATGATAGCGCAAAACGAATGCTTATTTAGTATCAACAATAATTATACCTACCACCAGAATTAATGGGGATCGATTTTGAGCAATTTTAAATTTGCGATTTTTCAAATTTTCAAACGCTTATATCTCGCATATTTGCAATGATAGCGCAAAACGAATGCTTATTTGGTATCAACAATAATTATACCTACCACCAGAATGAATGGGGATCGATTTTGAGCAATTTTAAATTTGCGATTTTTCAAATTTTCAAACGCTTATATCTCGCTTATTTGCAATGATAGCGCAAAAAGAATGCTTATTTAGTATCAACAATAATTATACCTACCACCAGAATTAATGGGGATCGATTTTGAGCAATTTTAAATTTGCGATTTTTCAAATTTTCAAACGCTTATATCTCGCTTATTTGCGATGATAGCGCAAAACGAATGCTTATTTAGTATCAACAATAATTATACCTACCACCAGAATGAATGGGGATCGATTTTAGGCAATTTTAAATTTGCGATTTTTCAAATTTTCGATCGCTTATATCTCGCTTATTTGCAATGATAGCGCAAAACGAATGCTTATTTAGTATCAACAATAATTATACCTACCACCAGAATTAATGGGGATCGATTTTGAGCAATTTAAAATTTGCGATTTTTCAAATTTTCAAACACTTATATCTCGCTTATTTGCAATGATAGCGCAAAACGAATGCTTATTTAGTATCAACAATAATTATACCTACCACCAGAATTAGTAAGGATCGATTTTGAGCAATTTAAAATTTGCGATTTTTCAAATTTTCAAACGCTTATATCTCGCTTATTTGCAATGATAGCGCAAATGAATGCTTATTTAGTATCAACAATAATTATACCTACCACCAGAATTAATGGGGATCGATTTTGAGCAATTTTAAATTAGCGATTTTTCAAATTTTCAAACGCTTATATCTCGCTTATTTGCAATGATAGCGCAAAACGAATACTTATTTAGTATCAACAATAATTATACCTACCACCAGAATTAATGGGGATCGATTTTGAGCAATTTTAAATTTGCGATTTTTCAAATTTTCAAACGCTTATATCTCGCTTATTTGCAATGATAGCGCAAAACGAATGCTTATTTAGTATCAACAATAATTATACCTACCACCAAAATTAATATGGATCGATTTTGAGCAATTTTAAATTTGCGATTCTTCAAATTTTCAAACGCTTATATCTCGCTTATTTGCAATGATAGCGCAAAACGAATGCTTATTTAGTATCAACAATAATTATACCTACCACCAGAATTAATGGGGATCGATTTTGAGCAATTTTAAATTTGCGATTTTTAAAATTTTCAAACGCTTATATCTCGCATATTTGCAATGATAGCGCAAAACGAATGCTTATTTGGTATCAACAATAATTATACCTACCACCAGAATGAATTAGGATCAATTTTGAGCAATTTTAAATTTGCGATTTTTCAAATTTCAAACGCTTATATCTCGCTTATTTGCAATGATAGCGCAAAAAGAATGCTTATTTAGTATCAACAATAATTATACCTACCACCAGAATTAATTAGGATCGATTTTGAGCAATTTTAAATTTGCGATTTTTCAAATTTTCAAACGCTTATATCTCGCTTATTTGCGATGATAGCGCAAAACGAATGCTTATTTAGTATCAACAATAATTATACCTACCACCAGAATGAATAGGGATCGATTTTAGGCAATTTTAAATTTGCGATTTTTCAAATTTTCGATCGCTTATATCTCGCTTATTTGCAATGATAGCGCAAAAAGAATGCTTATTTAGTATCAACAATAATTATACCTACCACCAGAATTAATGGGGATCGATTTTGAGCAATTTTAAATTTGCGATTTTTCAAATATTCAAACGCTTATATCTCGCTTATTTGCAATGATAGCGCAAAACGAATGCTTATTTAGTATCAACAATAATTATACCTACCATCAGAATTAATGGGGATCGATTTTGAGCAATTTCAAATTTGCGATTTTTCAAATTTTCAAACACTTATATCTCGCTTATTTGCAATGATAGCGCAAAACGAATGCTTATTTAGTATCAACAATAATTATACCTACCACCAGAATTAATAAGGATCGATTTTGAGCAATTTAAAATTTGCGATTTTTCAAATTTTCAAACGCTTATATCTCGCTTATGTGCAATGATAGCGCAAAACGAATGCTTATTTAGTATCAACAATAATTATACCTACCACCAGAATAAATGGGGATCGATTTTGAGCAATTTTAAATTTGCGATTTTTCAAATTTTCAAACGCTTATATCTCGCTTATTTTCAATGATAGCGCAAAACGAATGCTTATTTTGTATTAACAATAATTATACCTACCACCAGAATTAATGGGGATCGATTTTGAGCAATTTTAAATTTGCGATTTTTCAAATTTTCAAACGCTTATATCTCGCTTATTTGCAATGATAGCGCTAAACGAATGCTTATTTAGTATCAACAATAATTATACCTACCACCAGAATTAATAAGAATCGATTTTGAGCAATTTTAAATTTGCGATTTTTCAAATTTTCAAACGCTTATATCTCGCTTATTTGCAATGATAGCGCAAAACGAATGCTTATTTAGTATCAACAATAATTATACCTACCACCAGAATCAATGGGGATCGATTTTGAGCAATTTTAAATTTGCGATTTTTCAAATTTTCATACGCTTATATCTCGCTTATTTGCAATGATAGCGCAAAACGAATGCTTATTTAGTATCAACAATAATTATACCTACCACCAGAATTAATGGGGATCGATTTTGAGCAATTTTAAATTTGCGATTTTTCAAATTTTCAAACGCTTATATCTCGCTTATTTGCAATGATAGCGCAAAACGAATGCTTATTTAGTATCAACAATAATTATACCTACCACCAGCATTAATAGGGATCGATTTTGAGCAATTTTAAATTTGCGATTTTTCAAATTTTCAAACGCTTATATCTCGCTTATTTGCAATGATAGCGCAAAACGAATGCTTATGTAGTATCAACAATAATTATACCTACCACCAGAATTAATAGGGATCGATTTTGAGCAATTTTAAATTTGCGATTTTTCAAATTTTCAAACGCTTATATCTCGCTTATTTGCAATGATAGCGCAAAACGAATGCTTATTTAGTATCAACAATAATTATACCTACCACCAGAATTAATGGAAATCGATTTTGCGCAATTTTAAATTTGCGATTTTTCAAATTTTCAAACGCTTATATCTCGCTTATTTGCAATGATAGCGCAAAACGAATGCTTATTTAGTATCAACAATAATTATACCTACCACCAGAATTAATTGAGATCGATTTTGAGCAATTTTAAATTTGCGATTTTTTTAATTTTCAAACGCTTATATCTCGCTTATTTGCAATGATAGCGCAAAACGAATGCTTATTTAGTATCAACAATAATTATACCTACCACCAGAATTAATGGGGATCGATTTTGAGAAATTTTTAATTTGCGATTTTTCAAATTTTCAAACGCTTATATCTCGCTTATTTGCAATGATAGCGCAAAACAAATGCTTATTTAGTATCAACAATAATTATACCTACCACCAGAATTAATGGGGATCGATTTTGAGCAATTTTAAATTTGCGATTTTTCAAATTTTCAAACGCTTATATCTCGCTTATTTGCAATGATAGCGCAAAACGAATGCTTATTTAGTATCAACAATAATTATACCTACCACCAGAATTAATGGGGATCGATTTTGAGCAATTTTAAATTTGCGATTTTTCAAATTTTCAAACGCTTATATCTCGCTTATTTGCAATGATAGCGCAAAACGAATGCTTATTTAGTATCAACAATAATTATACCTACCACCAGAATTAATGGGGATCGATTTTGAGCAATTTTAAATTTGCGATTTTTCAAATTTTCAAACGCTTATATCTCGCTTATTTGCAATGATAGCGCAAAACGAATGCTTATTTAGTATCAACAATAATTATACCTACCACCAGAATTAATAAGGATCGATTTTGAGCAATTTTAAATTTGCAATTTTTCAAATTTTCAAACGCTTATATCTCGCTTATTTGCAATGATAGCGCAAAACGAATGTTTATTTAGTATCAACAATAATTATACCTACCACCAGAATTAATGAGGATCGATTTTGAGCAATTTTAAATTTGCGATTTTTCAAATTTTCAAACGCTTATATCTCGCTTATTTGCAATGATAGCGCAAAACGAATGCTTATTTAGTATCAACAATAATTATACCTACCACCAGAATTAATGGGGATCGATTTTGAGCAATTTTAAATTTGCGATTTTTCAAATTTTCAAACGCTTATATCTCGCTTATTTGCAATGATAGCGCAAAACGAATGCTTATTTAGTATCAACAATAATTATACCTACCACCAGAATTAATAGGGATCGATTTTGAGCAATTTTAAATTTGCGATTTTTCAAATTTTCAAACGCTTATATCTCGCTTATTTGCAATGATAGCGCAAAACGAATGCTTATTTAGTATCAACAATAATTATACCTACCACCAGAATTAATGGGGATCGATTTTCAGCAATTTTAAATTTGCGATTTTTCAAATTTTCAAACGCTTATATCTCGCTTATTTGCAATGATAGCGCAAAACGAATGCTTATTTAGTATCAACAATAATTATACCTACCACCAGAATTAATAGGGATCGATTTTGAGCAATTTTAAATTTACGATTTTTCAAATTTTCAAACGCTTATATCTCGCTTATTTGCAATGATAGCGCAAAACGAATGCTTATTTAGTATCAACAATAATTATACCTACCACCAGAATTAATGGGGACCGATTTTGAGCAATTTTTAATTTGCGATTTTTCAAATTTTCAAACGTTTATATCTCGCTTATTTGCAATGATAGCGCAAAACGAATGCTTATTTAGTATCAACAATAATTATACCTACCACCAGAATTAATTTGGATCGATTTTGAGCAAATTTAAATTTGCGATTTTTTCAAATTTTCAAACGCTTATATCTCGCTTATTTGCAATGATAGCGCAAAACGAATGCTTATTTAGTATCAACAATGATTATACCTACCACCAGAATTAATAGGGATCGATTTTGAGCAATTTTAAATTTGCGATTTTTCAAATTTTCAAACGCTGATATCTCGCTTATTTGCAATGATAGCGCAAAACGAATGCTTATTTAGTATCAACAATAATTATACCTACCAACAGAATTAATGGGGATCGATTTTGAGCAATTTTAAATTTGCGATTTTTCAAATTTTCAAACGCTTATATCTCGCTTATTTGCAATGATAGCGCAAAACGAATGCTTATTTAGTATCAACAATAATTATACCTACCACAAAAATTAATAGGGATCGATTTTGAGCAATTTTAAATTTGCGATTTTCAAATTTTCAAACGCTTATATCTCGCTTATTTGCAATGATAGCGCAAAACGAATGCTTATTTAGTATCAACAATAATTATACCTACCACCAGAATTAATCGGGATCGATTTTGAGCAATTTTAAATTTGCAATTTTTCAAATTTTCAAACGCTTATATCTCGCTTATTTGCAATGATAGCGCAAAACGAATGCTTATTTAGTATCAACAATAATTATACCTACCACCAGAATTAATAAGGATAGATTTTGAGCAATTTTAAATTTGCGATTTTTCAAATTTTCAAACGCTTATATCTCGCTTATTTGCAATGATAGCGCAAAACGAATGCTTATTTAGTATCAACAATAATTATACCTACCACCAGAATTAATAAGGATCGATTTTGAGCAATTTTAAATTTGCGATTTTTCAAATTTTCAAACGCTTATATCTCGCTTATTTGCAATGATAGCGCAAAACGAATGCATATTTAGTATCAACAATAATTATACCTACCACCAGAATTAATGGGGATCGATTTTGAGAAATTTTAAATTTGCGATTTTTCAAATTTTCAAACGCTTATATCTCGCTTATTTGCAATGATAGCTCAAAACGAATGCTTATTTAGTATCAACAATAATTATACCTACCACCAGAATTAATGGGGATCGATTTTGAGCAATTTTAAATTTGCGATTTTTCAAATTTTCAAACGCTTATATCTCGCTTATTTGCAATGATAGCGCAAAACGAATGCTTATTTAGTATCAACAATAATTATACCTACCACCAGAATTAATGGGGATCGATTTTGAGCAATTTTAAATTTGCGATTTTTCAAATTTTCAAACGCTTATATCTCGCTTATTTGCAATGATAGCGCAAAACGAATGCTTATTTAGTATCAACAATAATTATACCTACCACCAGAATTAATAGGGATCGATTTTGAGCAATTTTAAATTTACGATTTTTCAAATTTTCAAACGCTTATATCTCGCTTATTTGCAATGATAGCGCAAAACGAATGCTTATTTAGTATCAACAATAATTATACCTACCACCAGAATTAATGGGGATCGATTTTGAGCAATTTTTAATTTGCGATTTTTCAAATTTTCAAACGTTTATATCTCGCTTATTTGCAATGATAGCGCAAAACGAATGCTTATTTAGTATCAACAATAATTATACCTACCACCAGAATTAATTTGGATCGATTTTGAGAAAATTTAAATTTGCGATTTTTTCAAATTTTCAAACGCTTATATCTCGCTTATTTGCAATGATAGCGCAAAACGAATGCTTATTTAGTATCAACAATGATTATACCTACCACCAGAATTAATGGGGATCGATTTTGAGCAATTTTAAATTTGCGATTTTTCAAATTTTCAAACGCTGATATCTCGCTTATTTGCAATGATAGCGCAAAACGAATGCTTATTTAGTATCAACAATAATTATACCTACCAACAGAATTAATGGGGATCGATTTTGAGCAATTTTAAATTTGCGATTTTTCAAATTTTCAAACGCTTATATCTCGCTTATTTGCAATGATAGCGCAAAACGAATGCTTATTTAGTATCAACAATAATTATACCTACCACAAAAATTAATAGGGATCGATTTTGAGCAATTTTAAATTTGCGATTTTCAAATTTTCAAACGCTTATATCTCGCTTATTTGCAATGATAGCGCAAAACGAATGCTTATTTAGTATCAACAATAATTATACCTACCACCAGAATTAATCGGGATCGATTTTGAGCAATTTTAAATTTGCAATTTTTCAAATTTTCAAACGCTTATATCTCGCTTATTTGCAATGATAGCGCAAAACGAATGCTTATTTAGTATCAACAATAATTATACCTACCACCAGAATTAATAAGGATAGATTTTGAGCAATTTTAAATTTGCGATTTTTCAAATTTTCAAACGCTTATATCTCGCTTATTTGCAATGATAGCGCAAAACGAATGCTTATTTAGTATCAACAATAATTATACCTACCACCAGAATTAATAAGGATCGATTTTGAGCAATTTTAAATTTGCGATTTTTCAAATTTTCAAACGCTTATATCTCGCTTATTTGCAATGATAGCGCAAAACGAATGCATATTTAGTATCAACAATAATTATACCTACCACCAGAATTAATGGGGATCGATTTTGAGAAATTTTAAATTTGCGATTTTTCAAATTTTCAAACGCTTATATCTCGCTTATTTGCAATGATAGCTCAAAACGAATGCTTATTTAGTATCAACAATAATTATACCTACCACCAGAATTAATGGGGATCGATTTTGAGCAATTTTAAATTTGCGATTTTTCAAATTTTCAAACGCTTATATCTCGCTTATTTGCAATGATAGCGCAAAACGAATGCTTATTTAGTATCAACAATAATTATACCTACCACCAGAATTAATGGGGATCGATTTTGAGCAATTTTAAATTTGCGATTTTTCAAATTTTCAAACGCTTATATCTCGCTTATTTGCAATGATAGCGCAAAACGAATGCTTATTTAGTATCAACAATAATTATACCTACCACCAGAATTAATAGGGATCGATTTTGAGCAATTTTAATTTGCGATTTTTCAAATTTTCAAACGCTTATATCTCGCTTATTTGCAATGATAGCGCAAAACGAATGCTTATTTAGTATCAACAATAATTATACCTACCACCAGAATTAATGGGGATCGATTTTGAGCAATTTTAAATTTGCGATTTTTCAAATTTTCAAACGCTTATACCTCGCTTATTTGCCATGATAGCGCAAAACGAATGCTTATTTAGTATCAACAATAATTATACCTACCACCAGAATTAATGGGGATCGATTTTGAGCAATTTAAAATTTGCGATTTTTCAAATTTTCAAACGCTTATATCTCGCTTATTTGCAATGATAGCGCAAAACGAATGCTTATTTAGTATCAACAATAATTATACCTACCACCAGAATTAATAGGGATCGATTTTGAGCAATTTTAAATTTGCGATTTTTCAAATTTTCAAACGCTTATATCTCGCTTATTTGCAATGATAGCGCAAAACGAATGCTTATTTAGTATCAACAATAATTATACCTACCACCAGAATTAATGGGGATCGATTTTGAGCAATTTTAAATTTGCGATTTTTCAAATTTTCAAACGCTTATATCTCGCTTATTTGCAATGATAGCGCAAAACGAATGCTTATTTAGTATCAACAATAATTATACCTACCACCAGAATTAATGGGGATCGATTTTGAGCAATTTTAAATTTGCGATTTTTCAAATTTTCAAACGCTTATATCTCACTTATTTGCAATGATAGCGCAAAACGAATGCTTATTTAGTATCAACAATAATTATACCTACCACCAGAATTAATTGGGATCGATTTTGAGCAATTTTAAATTTGCGATTTTTCAAATTTTCAAACGCTTATATCTCGCTTATTTGCAATGATAGCGCAAAACGAATGTTTATTTAGTATCAACAATAATTATACCTACCACCAGAATTAATAAGGATCGATTTTGAGCAATTTTAAATTTGCGATTTTTCAAATTTTCAAACGCTTATATCTCGCTTATTTGCAATGATAGCGCAAAACGAATGCTTATTTAGTATCAACAATAATTATACCTACCACCAGAATTAATGGGGATCGATTTTGAGCAATTTTAAATTTGCGATTTTTCAAATTTTCAAACGCTTATATCTCGCTTATTTGCAATGATAGCGCAAAACGAATGCTTATTTAGTATCAACAATAATTATACCTACCACCAGAATTAATAGGAATCGATTTTGAGCAATTTTAAATTTGCGATTTTTCAAATTTTCAAACGCTTATATCACGCTTATTTGCAATGATAGCGCAAAACGAATGCTTATTTAGTATCAACAATAATTATACCTACCACAAAAATTAATAGTGATCGATTTTGAGCAATTTTAAATTTGCGATTTTCAAATTTTCAAACGCTTATATCTCGCTTATTTGCAATGATAGCGCAAAACGAATGCTTATTTAGTATCAACAATAATTATACCTACCACCAGAATTAATCGGGATCGATTTTGAGCAATTTTAAATTTGCAATTTTTCAAATTTTCAAACGCTTATATCTCGCTTATTTGCAATGATAGCGCAAAACGAATGCTTATTTAGTATCAACAATAATTATACCTACCACCAGAATTAATAAGGATAGATTTTGAGCAATTTTAAATTTGCGATTTTTCAAATTTTCAAACGCTTATATCTCGCTTATTTGCAATGATAGCGCAAAACGAATGCTTATTTAGTATCAACAATAATTATACCTACCACCAGAATTAATAAGGATCGATTTTGAGCAATTTTAAATTTGCGATTTTTCAAATTTTCAAACGCTTATATCTCGCTTATTTGCAATGATAGCGCAAAACGAATGCATATTTAGTATCAACAATAATTATACCTACCACCAGAATTAATGGGGATCGATTTTGAGAAATTTTAAATTTGCGATTTTTCAAATTTTCAAACGCTTATATCTCGCTTATTTGCAATGATAGCTCAAAACGAATGCTTATTTAGTATCAACAATAATTATACCTACCACCAGAATTAATGGGGATCGATTTTGAGCAATTTTAAATTTGCGGTTTTTCAAATTTTCAAACGCTTATATCTCACTTATTTGCAATGATAGCGCAAAACGAATGCTTATTTAGTATCAACAATAATTATACCTACCACCAGAATTAATGGGGATCGATTTTGAGCAATTTTAAATTTGCGATTTTTCAAATTTTCAAACGCTTATATCTCGCTTATTTGCAATGATAGCGCAAAACGAATGTTTATTTAGTATCAACAATAATTATACCTACCACCAGAATTAATAAGGATCGATTTTGAGCAATTTTAAATTTGCGATTTTTCAAATTTTCAAACGCTTATATCTCGCTTATTTGCAATGATAGCGCAAAACGAATGCTTATTTAGTATCAACAATAATTATACCTACCACCAGAATTAATGGGGATCGATTTTGAGCAATTTTAAATTTGCGATTTTTCAAATTTTCAAACGCTTATATCTCGCTTATTTGCAATGATAGCGCAAAACGAATGCTTATTTAGTATCAACAATAATTATACCTACCACCAGAATTAATAGGGATCGATTTTGAGCAATTTTAAATTTGCGATTTTTCAAATTTTCAAACGCTTATATCTCGCTTATTTGCAATGATAGCGCAAAACGAATGCTTATTTAGTATCAACAATAATTATACCTACCACAAAAATTAATAGGGATCGATTTTGAGCAATTTTAAATTTGCGATTTTCAAATTTTCAAACGCTTATATCTCGCTTATTTGCAATGATAGCGCAAAACGAATGCTTATTTAGTATCAACAATAATTATACCTACCACCAGAATTAATCGGGATCGATTTTGAGCAATTTTAAATTTGCAATTTTTCAAATTTTCAAACGCTTATATCTCGCTTATTTGCAATGATAGCGCAAAACGAATGCTTATTTAGTATCAACAATAATTATACCTACCACCAGAATTAATAAGGATAGATTTTGAGCAATTTTAAATTTGCGATTTTTCAAATTTTCAAACGCTTATATCTCGCTTATTTGCAATGATAGCGCAAAACGAATGCTTATTTAGTATCAACAATAATTATACCTACCACCAGAATTAATAAGGATCGATTTTGAGCAATTTAAAATTTGCGATTTTTCAAATTTTCAAACGCTTATATCTCGCTTATTTGCAATGATAGCGCAAAACGAATGCATATTTAGTATCAACAATAATTATACCTACCACCAGAATTAATGGGGATCGATTTTGAGAAATTTTAAATTTGCGATTTTTCAAATTTTCAAACGCTTATATCTCGCTTATTTGCAATGATAGCTCAAAACGAATGCTTATTTAGTATCAACAATAATTATACCTACCACCAGAATTAATGGGGATTGATTTTGAGCAATTTTAAATTTGCGATTTTTCAAATTTTCAAACGCTTATATCTCCCTTATTTGCAATGATAGCGCAAAACGAATGCTTATTTAGTATCAACAATAATTATACCTACCACTAGAATTAATAAGGATCGATTTTGAGCAATTTTAAATTTGCGATTTTTCAAATTTTCAAACGCTTATATCTCGCTTATTTGCAATGATAGCGCAAAACGAATGCTTATTTAGTATCAACAATAATTATACCTACCACCAGAATTAATGGGGATCGATTTTGAGCAATTTTTAATTTGCGATTTTTCAAATTTTCAAACGCTTATATCTCGCTTATTTGCAATGATAGCGCAAAACGAATGATTATTTAGTATCAACAATAATTATACCTACCACCAGAATTAATAGGGATCGATTTTGAGCAATTTTAATTTGCGATTTTTCAAATTTTCAAACGCTTATATCTCGCTTATTTGCAATGATAGCGCAAAACGAATGCTTATTTAGTATCAACAATAATTATACCTACCACCAGAATTAATGGGGATCGATTTTGAGCAATTTTAAATTTGCGATTTTTCAAATTTTCAAACGCTTATACCTCGCTTATTTGCCATGATAGCGCAAAACGAATGCTTATTTAGTATCAACAATAATTATACCTACCACCAGAATTAATGGGGATCGATTTTGAGCAATTTTAAATTTGCGATTTTTCAAATTTTCAAACGCTTATATCTCGCTTATTTGCAATGATAGCGCAAAACGAATGCTTATTTAGTATCAACAATAATTATACCTACCACCAGAATTAATAGGGATCGATTTTGAGCAATTTTAAATTTGCGATTTTTCAAATTTTCAAACGCTTATATCTCGCTTATTTGCAATGATAGCGCAAAACGAATGCTTATTTAGTATCAACAATAATTATACCTACCACCAGAATTAATGGGGATCGATTTTGAGCAATTATAAATTTGCGATTTTTCAAATTTTCAAACGCTTATATCTCGCTTATTTGCAATGATAGCGCAAAACGAATGCTTATTTAGTATCAACAATAATTATACCTACCACAAAAATTAATAGGGATCGATTTTGAGCAATTTTAAATTTGCGATTTTCAAATTTTCAAACGCTTATATCTCGCTTATTTGCAATGATAGCGCAAAACGAATGCTTATTTAGTATCAACAATAATTATACCTACCACCAGAATTAATCGGGATCGATTTTGAGCAATTTTAAATTTGCAATTTTTCAAATTTTCAAACGCTTATATCTCGCTTATTTGCAATGATAGCGCAAAACGAATGCTTATTTAGTATCAACAATAATTATACCTACCACCAGAATTAATAAGGATAGATTTTGAGCAATTTTAAATTTGCGATTTTTCAAATTTTCAAACGCTTATATCTCGCTTATTTGCAATGATAGCGCAAAACGAATGCTTATTTAGTATCAACAATAATTATACCTACCACCAGAATTAATAAGGATCGATTTTGAGCAATTTTAAATTTGCGATTTTTCAAATTTTCAAACGCTTATATCTCGCTTATTTGCAATGATAGCGCAAAACAAATGCTTATTTAGTATCAACAATAATTATACCTACCACCAGAATTAATGGGGATCGATTTTGAGAAATTTTAAATTTGCGATTTTTCAAATTTTCAAACGCTTATATCTCGCTTATTTGCAATGATAGCTCAAAACGAATGCTTATTTAGTATCAACAATAATTATACCTACCACCAGAATTAATGGGGATCGATTTTGAGCAATTTTAAATTTGCGATTTTTCAAATTTTCAAACGCTTATATCTCGCTTATTTGCAATGATAGCGCAAAACGAATGCTTATTTAGTATCAACAATAATTATACCTACCACCAGAATTAATAAGGATCGATTTTGAGCAATTTTAAATTTGCAATTTTTCAAATTTTCAAACGCTTATATCTCGCTTATTTGCAATGATAGCGCAAAACGAATGTTTATTTAGTATCAACAATAATTATACCTACCACCAGAATTAATGAGGATCGATTTTGAGCAATTTTAAATTTGCGATTTTTCAAATTTTCAAACGCTTATATCTCGCTTATTTGCAATGATAGCGCAAAACGAATGCTTATTTAGTATCAACAATAATTATACCTACCACCAGAATTAATGGGGATCGATTTTGAGCAATTTTAAATTTGCGATTTTTCAAATTTTCAAACGCTTATATCTCGCTTATTTGCAATGATAGCGCAAAACGAATGCTTATTTAGTATCAACAATAATTATACCTACCACCAGAATTAATAGGGATCGATTTTGAGCAATTTTAAATTTGCGATTTTTCAAATTTTCAAACGCTTATACCTCGCTTATTTGCCATGATAGCGCAAAACGAATGCTTATTTAGTATCAACAATAATTATACCTACCACCAGAATTAATAGGGATCGATTTTGAGCAATTTTAAATTTGCGATTTTTCAAATTTTCAAACGCTTATATCTCGCTTATTTGCAATGATAGCGCAAAACGAATGCTTATTTAGTATCAACAATAATTATACCTACCACCAGAATTAATAGGGATCGATTTTGAGCAATTTTAAATTTGCGATTTTTCAAATTTTCAAACGCTTATATCTCGCTTATTTGCAATGATAGCGCAAAACGAATGCTTATTTAGTATCAACAATAATTATACCTACCACCAGAATTAATGGGGATCGATTTTCAGCAATTTTAAATTTGCGATTTTTCAAATTTTCAAACGCTTATATCTCGCTTATTTGCAATGATAGCGCAAAACGAATGCTTATTTAGTATCAACAATAATTATACCTACCACCAGAATTAATAGGGATCGATTTTGAGCAATTTTAAATTTACGATTTTTCAAATTTTCAAACGCTTATATCTCGCTTATTTGCAATGATAGCGCAAAACGAATGCTTATTTAGTATCAACAATAATTATACCTACCACCAGAATTAATGGGGATCGATTTTGAGCAATTTTTAATTTGCGATTTTTCAAATTTTCAAACCTTTATATCTCGCTTATTTGCAATGATAGCGCAAAACGAATGCTTATTTAGTATCAACAATAATTATACCTACCACCAGAATTAATTTCTATCGATTTTGAGCAAATTTAAATTTGCGATTTTTTCAAATTTTCAAACGCTTATATCTCGCTTATTTGCAATGATAGCGCAAAACGAATGCTTATTTAGTATCAACAATGATTATACCTACCACCAGAATTAATAGGGATCGATTTTGAGCAATTTTAAATTTGCGATTTTTCAAATTTTCAAACGCTGATATCTCGCTTATTTGCAATGATAGCGCAAAACGAATGCTTATTTAGTATCAACAATAATTATACCTACCAACAGAATTAATGGGGATCGATTTTGAGCAATTTTAAATTTGCGATTTTTCAAATTTTCAAACGCTTATATCTCGCTTATTTGCAATGATAGCGCAAAACGAATGCTTATTTAGTATCAACAATAATTATACCTACCACAAAAATTAATAGGGATCGATTTTGAGCAATTTTAAATTTGCGATTTTCAAATTTTCAAACGCTTATATCTCGCTTATTTGCAATGATAGCGCAAAACGAATGCTTATTTAGTATCAACAATAATTATACCTACCACCAGAATTAATAAGGATAGATTTTGAGCAATTTTAAATTTGCGATTTTTCAAATTTTCAAACGCTTATATCTCGCTTATTTGCAATGATAGCGCAAAACGAATGCTTATTTAGTATCAACAATAATTATACCTACCACCAGAATTAATAAGGATCGATTTTGAGCAATTTTAAATTTGCGATTTTTCAAATTTTCAAACGCTTATATCTCGCTTATTTGCAATGATAGCGCAAAACGAATGCATATTTAGTATCAACAATAATTATACCTACCACCAGAATTAATGGGGATCGATTTTGAGAAATTTTAAATTTGCGATTTTTCAAATTTTCAAACGCTTATATCTCGCTTATTTGCAATGATAGCTCAAAACGAATGCTTATTTAGTATCAACAATAATTATACCTACCACCAGAATTAATGGGGATCGATTTTGAGCAATTTTAAATTTGCGATTTTTCAAATTTTCAAACGCTTATATCTCGCTTATTTGCAATGATAGCGCAAAACGAATGCTTATTTAGTATCAACAATAATTATACCTACCACCAGAATTAATGGGGATCGATTTTGAGCAATTTTAAATTTGCGATTTTTCAAATTTTCAAACGCTTATATCTCGCTTATTTGCAATGATAGCGCAAAACGAATGCTTATTTAGTATCAACAATAATTATACCTACCACCAGAATTAATAGGGATCGATTTTGAGCAATTTTAAATTTACGATTTTTCAAATTTTCAAACGCTTATATCTCGCTTATTTGCAATGATAGCGCAAAACGAATGCTTATTTAGTATCAACAATAATTATACCTACCACCAGAATTAATGGGGATCGATTTTGAGCAATTTTTAATTTGCGATTTTTCAAATTTTCAAACGTTTATATCTCGCTTATTTGCAATGATAGCGCAAAACGAATGCTTATTTAGTATCAACAATAATTATACCTACCACCAGAATTAATTTGGATCGATTTTGAGCAAATTTAAATTTGCGATTTTTTCAAATTTTCAAACGCTTATATCTCGCTTATTTGCAATGATAGCGCAAAACGAATGCTTATTTAGTATCAACAATGATTATACCTACCACCAGAATTAATGGGGATCGATTTTGAGCAATTTTAAATTTGCGATTTTTCAAATTTTCAAACGCTGATATCTCGCTTATTTGCAATGATAGCGCAAAACGAATGCTTATTTAGTATCAACAATAATTATACCTACCAACAGAATTAATGGGGATCGATTTTGAGCAATTTTAAATTTGCGATTTTTCAAATTTTCAAACGCTTATATCTCGCTTATTTGCAATGATAGCGCAAAACGAATGCTTATTTAGTATCAACAATAATTATACCTACCACCAGAATTAATCGGGATCGATTTTGAGCAATTTTAAATTTGCAATTTTTCAAATTTTCAAACGCTTATATCTCGCTTATTTGCAATGATAGCGCAAAACGAATGCTTATTTAGTATCAACAATAATTATACCTACCACCAGAATTAATAAGGATAGATTTTGAGCAATTTTAAATTTGCGATTTTTCAAATTTTCAAACGCTTATATCTCGCTTATTTGCAATGATAGCGCAAAACGAATGCTTATTTAGTATCAACAATAATTATACCTACCACCAGAATTAATAAGGATCGATTTTGAGCAATTTTAAATTTGCGATTTTTCAAATTTTCAAACGCTTATATCTCGCTTATTTGCAATGATAGCGCAAAACGAATGCATATTTAGTATCAACAATAATTATACCTACCACCAGAATTAATATGGATCGATTTTGAGAAATTTTAAATTTGCGATTTTTCAAATTTTCAAACGCTTATATCTCGCTTATTTGCAATGATAGCTCAAAACGAATGCTTATTTAGTATCAACAATAATTATACCTACCACCAGAATTAATGGGGATCGATTTTGAGCAATTTTAAATTTGCGATTTTTCAAATTTTCAAACGCTTATATCTCGCTTATTTGCAATGATAGCGCAAAACGAATGCTTATTTAGTATCAACAATAATTATACCTACCACCAGAATTAATGGGGATCGATTTTGAGCAATTTTAAATTTGCGATTTTTCAAATTTTTAAACGCTTATATCTCGCTTATTTGCAATGATAGCGCAAAACGAATGCTTATTTAGTATCAACAATAATTATACCTACCACCAGAATTAATAGGGATCGATTTTGAGCAATTTTAATTTGCGATTTTTCAAATTTTCAAACGCTTATATCTCGCTTATTTGCAATGATAGCGCAAAACGAATGCTTATTTAGTATCAACAATAATTATACCTACCACCAGAATTAATGGGGATCGATTTTGAGCAATTTTAAATTTGCGATTTTTCAAATTTTCAAACGCTTATACCTCGCTTATTTGCCATGATAGCGCAAAACGAATGCTTATTTAGTATCAACAATAATTATACCTACCACCAGAATTAATGGGGATCGATTTTGAGCAATTTAAAATTTGCGATTTTTCAAATTTTCAAACGCTTATATCTCGCTTATTTGCAATGATAGCGCAAAACGAATGCTTATTTAGTATCAACAATAATTATACCTACCACCAGAATTAATAGGGATCGATTTTGAGCAATTTTAAATTTGCGATTTTTCAAATTTTCAAACGCTTATATCTCGCTTATTTGCAATGATAGCGCAAAACGAATGCTTATTTAGTATCAACAATAATTATACCTACCACCAGAATTAATGGGGATCGATTTTGAGCAATTTTAAATTTGCGATTTTTCAAATTTTCAAACGCTTATATCTCGCTTATTTGCAATGATAGCGCAAAACGAATGCTTATTTAGTATCAACAATAATTATACCTACCACCAGAATTAATGGGGATCGATTTTGAGCAATTTTAAATTTGCGATTTTTCAAATTTTCAAACGCTTATATCTCACTTATTTGCAATGATAGCGCAAAACGAATGCTTATTTAGTATCAACAATAATTATACCTACCACCAGAATTAATTGGGATCGATTTTGAGCAATTTTAAATTTGCGATTTTTCAAATTTTCAAACGCTTATATCTCGCTTATTTGCAATGATAGCGCAAAACGAATGTTTATTTAGTATCAACAATAATTATACCTACCACCAGAATTAATAAGGATCGATTTTGAGCAATTTTAAATTTGCGATTTTTCAAATTTTCAAACGCTTATATCTCGCTTATTTGCAATGATAGCGCAAAACGAATGCTTATTTAGTATCAACAATAATTATACCTACCACCAGAATTAATGGGGATCGATTTTGAGCAATTTTAAATTTGCGATTTTTCAAATTTTCAAACGCTTATATCTCGCTTATTTGCAATGATAGCGCAAAACGAATGCTTATTTAGTATCAACAATAATTATACCTACCACCAGAATTAATAGGAATCGATTTTGAGCAATTTTAAATTTGCGATTTTTCAAATTTTCAAACGCTTATATCACGCTTATTTGCAATGATAGCGCAAAACGAATGCTTATTTAGTATCAACAATAATTATACCTACCACAAAAATTAATAGGGATCGATTTTGAGCAATTTTAAATTTGCGATTTTCAAATTTTCAAACGCTTATATCTCGCTTATTTGCAATGATAGCGCAAAACGAATGCTTATTTAGTATCAACAATAATTATACCTACCACCAGAATTAATCGGGATCGATTTTGAGCAATTTTAAATTTGCAATTTTTCAAATTTTCAAACGCTTATATCTCGCTTATTTGCAATGATAGCGCAAAACGAATGCTTATTTAGTATCAACAATAATTATACCTACCACCAGAATTAATAAGGATAGATTTTGAGCAATTTTAAATTTGCGATTTTTCAAATTTTCAAACGCTTATATCTCGCTTATTTGCAATGATAGCGCAAAACGAATGCTTATTTAGTATCAACAATAATTATACCTACCACCAGAATTAATAAGGATCGATTTTGAGCAATTTTAAATTTGCGATTTTTCAAATTTTCAAACGCTTATATCTCGCTTATTTGCAATGATAGCGCAAAACGAATGCATATTTAGTATCAACAATAATTATACCTACCACCAGAATTAATGGGGATCGATTTTGAGAAATTTTAAATTTGCGATTTTTCAAATTTTCAAACGCTTATATCTCGCTTATTTGCAATGATAGCTCAAAACGAATGCTTATTTAGTATCAACAATAATTATACCTACCACCAGAATTAATGGGGATCGATTTTGAGCAATTTTAAATTTGCGGTTTTTCAAATTTTCAAACGCTTATATCTCACTTATTTGCAATGATAGCGCAAAACGAATGCTTATTTAGTATCAACAATAATTATACCTACCACCAGAATTAATGGGGATCGATTTTGAGCAATTTTAAATTTGCGATTTTTCAAATTTTCAAACGCTTATATCTCGCTTATTTGCAATGATAGCGCAAAACGAATGTTTATTTAGTATCAACAATAATTATACCTACCACCAGAATTAATAAGGATCGATTTTGAGCAATTTTAAATTTGCGATTTTTCAAATTTTCAAACGCTTATATCTCGCTTATTTGCAATGATAGCGCAAAACGAATGCTTATTTAGTATCAACAATAATTATACCTACCACCAGAATTAATGGGGATCGATTTTGAGCAATTTTAAATTTGCGATTTTTCAAATTTTCAAACGCTTATATCTCGCTTATTTGCAATGATAGCGCAAAACGAATGCTTATTTAGTATCAACAATAATTATACCTACCAACAGAATTAATGGGGATCGATTTTGAGCAATTTTAAATTTGCGATTTTTCAAATTTTCAAACGCTTATATCTCGCTTATTTGCAATGATAGCGCAAAACGAATGCTTATTTAGTATCAACAATAATTATACCTACCACAAAAATTAATAGGGATCGATTTTGAGCAATTTTAAATTTGCGATTTTCAAATTTTCAAACGCTTATATCTCGCTTATTTGCAATGATAGCGCAAAACGAATGCTTATTTAGTATCAACAATAATTATACCTACCACCAGAATTAATGGGGATCGATTTTGAGCAATTTTAAATTTGCGATTTTTCAAATTTTCAAACGCTTATACCTCGCTTATTTGCCATGATAGCGCAAAACGAATGCTTATTTAGTATCAACAATAATTATACCTACCACCAGAATTAATGGGGATCGATTTTGAGCAATTTAAAATTTGCGATTTTTCAAATTTTCAAACGCTTATATCTCGCTTATTTGCAATGATAGCGCAAAACGAATGCTTATTTAGTATCAACAATAATTATACCTACCACCAGAATTAATAGGGATCGATTTTGAGCAATTTTAAATTTGCGATTTTTCAAATTTTCAAACGCTTATATCTCGCTTATTTGCAATGATAGCGCAAAACGAATGCTTATTTAGTATCAACAATAATTATACCTACCACAAAAATTAATAGGGATCGATTTTGAGCAATTTTAAATTTGCGATTTTCAAATTTTCAAACGCTTATATCTCGCTTATTTGCAATGATAGCGCAAAACGAATGCTTATTTAGTATCAACAATGATTATACCTACCACCAGAATTAATGGGGATCGATTTTGAGCAATTTTAAATTTGCGATTTTTCAAATTTTCAAACGCTGATATCTCGCTTATTTGCAATGATAGCGCAAAACGAATGCTTATTTAGTATCAACAATAATTATACCTACCAACAGAATTAATGGGGATCGATTTTGAGCAATTTTAAATTTGCGATTTTTCAAATTTTCAAACGCTTATATCTCGCTTATTTGCAATGATAGCGCAAAACGAATGCTTATTTAGTATCAACAATAATTATACCTACCACAAAAATTAATAGAATCGATTTTGAGCAATTTTAAATTTGCGATTTTCAAATTTTCAAACGCTTATATCTCGCTTATTTGCAATGATAGCGCAAAACGAATGCTTATTTAGTATCAACAATAATTATACCTACCACCAGAATTAATCGGGATCGATTTTGAGCAATTTTAAATTTGCAATTTTTCAAATTTTCAAACGCTTATATCTCGCTTATTTGCAATGATAGCGCAAAACGAATGCTTATTTAGTATCAACAATAATTATACCTACCACCAGAATTAATAAGGATAGATTTTGAGCAATTTTAAATTTGCGATTTTTCAAATTTTCAAACGCTTATATCTCGCTTATTTGCAATGATAGCGCAAAACGAATGCTTATTTAGTATCAACAATAATTATACCTACCACCAGAATTAATAAGGATCGATTTTGAGCAATTTTAAATTTGCGATTTTTCAAATTTTCAAACGCTTATATCTCGCTTATTTGCAATGATAGCGCAAAACGAATGCATATTTAGTATCAACAATAATTATACCTACCACCAGAATTAATGGGGATCGATTTTGAGAAATTTTAAATTTGCGATTTTTCAAATTTTCAAACGCTTATATCTCGCTTATTTGCAATGATAGCTCAAAACGAATGCTTATTTAGTATCAACAATAATTATACCTACCACCAGAATTAATGGGGATCGATTTTGAGCAATTTTAAATTTGCGATTTTTCAAATTTTCAAACGCTTATATCTCGCTTATTTGCAATGATAGCGCAAAACGAATGCTTATTTAGTATCAACAATAATTATACCTACCACCAGAATTAATGGGGATCGATTTTGAGCAATTTTAATTTTGCGATTTTTCAAATTTTCAAACGCTTATATCTCGCTTATTTGCAATGATAGCGCAAAACGAATGCTTATTTAGTATCAACAATAATTATACCTACCACCAGAATTAATAGGGATCGATTTTGAGCAATTTTAATTTGCGATTTTTCAAATTTTCAAACGCTTATATCTCGCTTATTTGCAATGATAGCGCAAAACGAATGCTTATTTAGTATCAACAATAATTATACCTACCACCAGAATTAATGGGGATCGATTTTGAGCAATTTTAAATTTGCGATTTTTCAAATTTTCAAACGCTTATACCTCGCTTATTTGCCATGATAGCGCAAAACGAATGCTTATTTAGTATCAACAATAATTATACCTACCACCAGAATTAATGGGGATCGATTTTGAGCAATTTAAAATTTGCGATTTTTCAAATTTTCAAACGCTTATATCTCGCTTATTTGCAATGATAGCGCAAAACGAATGCTTATTTAGTATCAACAATAATTATACCTACCACCAGAATTAATAGGGATCGATTTTGAGCAATTTTAAATTTGCGATTTTTCAAATTTTCAAACGCTTATATCTCGCTTATTTGCAATGATAGCGCAAAACGAATGCTTATTTAGTATCAACAATAATTATACCTACCACCAGAATTAATGGGGATCGATTTTGAGCAATTTTAAATTTGCGATTTTTCAAATTTTCAAACGCTTATATCTCGCTTATTTGCAATGATAGCGCAAAACGAATGCTTATTTAGTATCAACAATAATTATACCTACCACCAGAATTAATGGGGATCGATTTTGAGCAATTTTAAATTTGCGATTTTTCAAATTTTCAAACGCTTATATCTCACTTATTTGCAATGATAGCGCAAAACGAATGCTTATTTAGTATCAACAATAATTATACCTACCACCAGAATTAATTGGGATCGATTTTGAGCAATTTTAAATTTGCGATTTTTCAAATTTTCAAACGCTTATATCTCGCTTATTTGCAATGATAGCGCAAAACGAATGTTTATTTAGTATCAACAATAATTATACCTACCACCAGAATTAATAAGGATCGATTTTGAGCAATTTTAAATTTGCGATTTTTCAAATTTTCAAACGCTTATATCTCGCTTATTTGCAATGATAGCGCAAAACGAATGCTTATTTAGTATCAACAATAATTATACCTACCACCAGAATTAATGGGGATCGATTTTGAGCAATTTTAAATTTGCGATTTTTCAAATTTTCAAACGCTTATATCTCGCTTATTTGCAATGATAGCGCAAAACGAATGCTTATTTAGTATCAACAATAATTATACCTACCACCAGAATTAATAGGAATCGATTTTGAGCAATTTTAAATTTGCGATTTTTCAAATTTTCAAACGCTTATATCACGCTTATTTGCAATGATAGCGCAAAACGAATGCTTATTTAGTATCAACAATAATTATACCTACCACAAAAATTAATAGGGATCGATTTTGAGCAATTTTAAATTTGCGATTTTCAAATTTTCAAACGCTTATATCTCGCTTATTTGCAATGATAGCGCAAAACGAATGCTTATTTAGTATCAACAATAATTATACCTACCACCAGAATTAATCGGGATCGATTTTGAGCAATTTTAAATTTGCAATTTTTCAAATTTTCAAACGCTTATATCTCGCTTATTTGCAATGATAGCGCAAAACGAATGCTTATTTAGTATCAACAATAATTATACCTACCACCAGAATTAATAAGGATAGATTTTGAGCAATTTTAAATTTGCGATTTTTCAAATTTTCAAACGCTTATATCTCGCTTATTTGCAATGATAGCGCAAAACGAATGCTTATTTAGTATCAACAATAATTATACCTACCACCAGAATTAATAAGGATCGATTTTGAGCAATTTTAAATTTGCGATTTTTCAAATTTTCAAACGCTTATATCTCGCTTATTTGCAATGATAGCGCAAAACGAATGCATATTTAGTATCAACAATAATTATACCTACCACCAGAATTAATGGGGATCGATTTTGAGAAATTTTAAATTTGCGATTTTTCAAATTTTCAAACGCTTATATCTCGCTTATTTGCAATGATAGCTCAAAACGAATGCTTATTTAGTATCAACAATAATTATACCTACCACCAGAATTAATGGGGATCGATTTTGAGCAATTTTAAATTTGCGGTTTTTCAAATTTTCAAACGCTTATATCTCACTTATTTGCAATGATAGCGCAAAACGAATGCTTATTTAGTATCAACAATAATTATACCTACCACCAGAATTAATGGGGATCGATTTTGAGCAATTTTAAATTTGCGATTTTTCAAATTTTCAAACGCTTATATCTCGCTTATTTGCAATGATAGCGCAAAACGAATGTTTATTTAGTATCAACAATAATTATACCTACCACCAGAATTAATAAGGATCGATTTTGAGCAATTTTAAATTTGCGATTTTTCAAATTTTCAAACGCTTATATCTCGCTTATTTGCAATGATAGCGCAAAACGAATGCTTATTTAGTATCAACAATAATTATACCTACCACCAGAATTAATGGGGATCGATTTTGAGCAATTTTAAATTTGCGATTTTTCAAATTTTCAAACGCTTATATCTCGCTTATTTGCAATGATAGCGCAAAACGAATGCTTATTTAGTATCAACAATAATTATACCTACCACCAGAATTAATAGGGATCGATTTTGAGCAATTTTAAATTTGCGATTTTTCAAATTTTCAAACGCTTATATCTCGCTTATTTGCAATGATAGCGCAAAACGAATGCTTATTTAGTATCAACAATAATTATACCTACCACAAAAATTAATAGGGATCGATTTTGAGCAATTTTAAATTTGCGATTTTCAAATTTTCAAACGCTTATATCTCGCTTATTTGCAATGATAGCGCAAAACGAATGCTTATTTAGTATCAACAATAATTATACCTACCACCAGAATTAATCGGGATCGATTTTGAGCAATTTTAAATTTGCAATTTTTCAAATTTTCAAACGCTTATATCTCGCTTATTTGCAATGATAGCGCAAAACGAATGCTTATTTAGTATCAACAATAATTATACCTACCACCAGAATTAATAAGGATAGATTTTGAGCAATTTTAAATTTGCGATTTTTCAAATTTTCAAACGCTTATATCTCGCTTATTTGCAATGATAGCGCAAAACGAATGCTTATTTAGTATCAACAATAATTATACCTACCACCAGAATTAATAAGGATCGATTTTGAGCAATTTTAAATTTGCGATTTTTCAAATTTTCAAACGCTTATATCTCGCTTATTTGCAATGATAGCGCAAAACGAATGCATATTTAGTATCAACAATAATTATACCTACCACCAGAATTAATGGGGATCGATTTTGAGAAATTTTAAATTTGCGATTTTTCAAATTTTCAAACGCTTATATCTCGCTTATTTGCAATGATAGCTCAAAACGAATGCTTATTTAGTATCAACAATAATTATACCTACCACCAGAATTAATGGGGATCGATTTTGAGCAATTTTAAATTTGCGATTTTTCAAATTTTCAAACGCTTATATCTCCCTTATTTGCAATGATAGCGCAAAACGAATGCTTATTTAGTATCAACAATAATTATACCTACCACCAGAATTAATAAGGATCGATTTTGAGCAATTTTAAATTTGCGATTTTTCAAATTTTCAAACGCTTATATCTCGCTTATTTGCAATGATAGCGCAAAACGAATGCTTATTTAGTATCAACAATAATTATACCTACCACCAGAATTAATGGGGATCGATTTTGAGCAATTTTTAATTTGCGATTTTTCAAATTTTCAAACGCTTATATCTCGCTTATTTGCAATGATAGCGCAAAACGAATGATTATTTAGTATCAACAATAATTATACCTACCACCAGAATTAATAGGGATCGATTTTGAGCAATTTTAATTTGCGATTTTTCAAATTTTCAAACGCTTATATCTCGCTTATTTGCAATGATAGCGCAAAACGAATGCTTATTTAGTATCAACAATAATTATACCTACCACCAGAATTAATGGGGATCGATTTTGAGCAATTTTAAATTTGCGATTTTTCAAATTTTCAAACGCTTATACCTCGCTTATTTGCCATGATAGCGCAAAACGAATGCTTATTTAGTATCAACAATAATTATACCTACCACCAGAATTAATGGGGATCGATTTTGAGCAATTTTAAATTTGCGATTTTTCAAATTTTCAAACGCTTATATCTCGCTTATTTGCAATGATAGCGCAAAACGAATGCTTATTTAGTATCAACAATAATTATACCTACCACCAGAATTAATAGGGATCGATTTTGAGCAATTTTAAATTTGCGATTTTTCAAATTTTCAAACGCTTATATCTCGCTTATTTGCAATGATAGCGCAAAACGAATGCTTATTTAGTATCAACAATAATTATACCTACCACCAGAATTAATGGGGATCGATTTTGAGCAATTATAAATTTGCGATTTTTCAAATTTTCAAACGCTTATATCTCGCTTATTTGCAATGATAGCGCAAAACGAATGCTTATTTAGTATCAACAATAATTATACCTACCACAAAAATTAATAGGGATCGATTTTGAGCAATTTTAAATTTGCGATTTTCAAATTTTCAAACGCTTATATCTCGCTTATTTGCAATGATAGCGCAAAACGAATGCTTATTTAGTATCAACAATAATTATACCTACCACCAGAATTAATCGGGATCGATTTTGAGCAATTTTAAATTTGCAATTTTTCAAATTTTCAAACGCTTATATCTCGCTTATTTGCAATGATAGCGCAAAACGAATGCTTATTTAGTATCAACAATAATTATACCTACCACCAGAATTAATGGGGATCGATTTTGAGCAATTTTTAATTTGCGATTTTTCAAATTTTCAAACGCTTATATCTCGCTTATTTGCAATGATAGCGCAAAACGAATGCTTATTTAGTATCAACAATAATTATACCTACCACCAGAATTAATAAGGATCGATTTTGAGCAATTTTAAATTTGCGATTTTTCAAATTTTCAAACGCTTATATCTCGCTTATTTGCAATGATAGCGCAAAACGAATGCATATTTAGTATCAACAATAATTATACCTACCACCAGAATTAATGGGGATCGATTTTGAGAAATTTTAAATTTGCGATTTTTCAAATTTTCAAACGCTTATATCTCGCTTATTTGCAATGATAGCTCAAAACGAATGCTTATTTAGTATCAACAATAATTATACCTACCACCAGAATTAATGGGGATCGATTTTGAGCAATTTTAAATTTGCGATTTTTCAAATTTTCAAACGCTTATATCTCCCTTATTTGCAATGATAGCGCAAAACGAATGCTTATTTAGTATCAACAATAATTATACCTACCACCAGAATTAATAAGGATCGATTTTGAGCAATTTTAAATTTGCGATTTTTCAAATTTTCAAACGCTTATATCTCGCTTATTTGCAATGATAGCGCAAAACGAATGCTTATTTAGTATCAACAATAATTATACCTACCACCAGAATTAATGGGGATCGATTTTGAGCAATTTTTAATTTGCGATTTTTCAAATTTTCAAACGCTTATATCTCGCTTATTTGCAATGATAGCGCAAAACGAATGATTATTTAGTATCAACAATAATTATACCTACCACCAGAATTAATAAAGATCGATTTTGAGCAATTTTAATTTGCGATTTTTCAAATTTTCAAACGCTTATATCTCGCTTATTTGCAATGATAGCGCAAAACGAATGCTTATTTAGTATCAACAATAATTATACCTACCACCAGAATTAATGGGGATCGATTTTGAGCAATTTTAAATTTGCGATTTTTCAAATTTTCAAACGCTTATACCTCGCTTATTTGCCATGATAGCGCAAAACGAATGCTTATTTAGTATCAACAATAATTATACCTACCACCAGAATTAATGGGGTACGATTTTGAGCAATTTTAAATTTGCGATTTTTCAAATTTTCAAACGCTTATATCTCGCTTATTTGCAATGATACCGCAAAACGAATGCTTATTTAGTATCAACAATAATTATACCTACCACCAGAATTAATAGGGATCGATTTTGAGCAATTTTAAATTTGCGATTTTTCAAATTTTCAAACGCTTATATCTCGCTTATTTGCAATGATAGCGCAAAACGAATGCTTATTTAGTATCAACAATAATTATACCTACCACCAGAATTAATGGGGATCGATTTTGAGCAATTTTAAATTTGCGATTTTTCAAATTTTCAAACGCTTATATCTCGCTTATTTGCAATGATAGCGCAAAACGAATGCTTATTTAGTATCAACAATAATTATACCTACCACCAGAATTAATGGGGATCGATTTTGAGCAATTTTAAATTTGCGATTTTTCAAATTTTCAAACGCTTATATCTCACTTATTTGCAATGATAGCGCAAAACGAATGCTTATTTAGTATCAACAATAATTATACCTACCACCAGAATTAATGGGGATCGATTTTGAGCAATTTTAAATTTGCGATTTTTCAAATTTTCAAACGCTTATATCTTGCTTATTTGCAATGATAGCGCAAAACGAATGCTTATTTAGTATCAACAATAATTATACCTACCACCAGAATTAATGGGGATCGATTTTGAGCAATTTAAAATTTGCGATTTTTCAAATTTTCAAACGCTTATATCTCGCTTATTTGCAATGATAGCGCAAAACGAATGCTTATTTAGTATCAACAATAATTATACCTACCACCAGAATTAATGGGGATCGATTTTGAGCAATTTTAAATTTGCGATTTTTCAAATTTTCAAACGCTTATATCTCGCTTATTTGCAATGATAGCGCAAAACGAATGCTTATTTAGTATCAACAATAATTATACCTACCACCAGAATTAATGGGGATCGATTTTGAGCAATTTTAAATTTGCGATTTTTCAAATTTTCAAACGCTTATATCTCGCTTATTTGCAATGATAGCGCAAAACGAATGCTTATTTAGTATCAACAATAATTATACCTACCACCAGAATTAATGGGGATCGATTTTGAGCAATTTTAAATTTGCGAATTTTCAAATTTTCAAACGCTTATATCTCACTTATTTGCAATGATAGCGCAAAACGAATGCTTATTTAGTATCAACAATAATTATACCTACCACCAGAATTAATGGGGATCGATTTTGAGCAATTTTAAATTTGCGATTTTTCAAATTTTCAAACGCTTATATCTTGCTTATTTGCAATGATAGCGCAAAACGAATGCTTATTTAGTATCAACAATAATTATACCTACCACCAGAATTAATGGGGATCGATTTTGAGCAATTTTAAATTTGCGATTTTTCAAATTTTCAAACGCTTATATCTCGCTTATTTGCAATGATAGCGCAAAACGAATGCTTATTTAGTATCAACAATAATTATACCTACCACCAGAATTAATAAGGATCGATTTTGAGCAATTTTAAATTTGCGATTTTTCAAATTTTCAAACGCTTATATCTTGCTTATTTGCAATGATAGCGCAAAACGAATGCTTATTTAGTATCAACAATAATTATACCTACCACCAGAATTAATGGGGATCGATTTTGAAAAATTTTAAATTTGCGATTTTTCAAATTTTCAAACGCTTATATCTCGCTTATTTGCAATGATAGCGCAAAACGAATGCTTATTTAGTACCAACAATAATTATACCTACCACCAGAATTAATAAGGATCGATTTTGAGCAATTTTAAATTTGCGATTTTTCAAATTTTCAAACGCTTATATCTCGCTTATTTGCAATGATAGCGCAAAACGAATGCTTATTTAGTATCAACAATAATTATACCTACCACCAGAATTAATGGGGATCGATTTTGAGCAATTTTTAATTTGCGATTTTTCAAATTTTCAAACGCTTATATCTCGCTTATTTGCAATGATAGCGCAAAACGAATGCTTATTTAGTATCAACAATAATTATACCTACCACCAGAATTAATAGGGATCGATTTTGAGCAATTTTAATTTGCGATTTTTCAAATTTTCAAACGCTTATATCTCGCTTATTTGCAATGATAGCGCAAAACGAATGCTTATTTAGTATCAACAATAATTATACCTACCACCAGAATTAATGGGGATCGATTTTGAGCAATTTTAAATTTGCGATTTTTCAAATTTTCAAACGCTTATACCTCGCTTATTTGCCATGATAGCGCAAAACGAATGCTTATTTAGTATCAACAATAATTATACCTACCACCAGAATTAATGGGGATCGATTTTGAGCAATTTTAAATTTGCGATTTTTCAAATTTTCAAACGCTTATATCTCGCTTATTTGCAATGATAGCGCAAAACGAATGCTTATTTAGTATCAACAATAATTATACCTACCACTAGAATTAATAGGGATCGATTTTGAGCAATTTTAAATTTGCGATTTTTCAAATTTTCAAACGCTTATATCTCGCTTATTTGCAATGATAGCGCAAAACGAATGCTTATTTAGTATCAACAATAATTATACCTACCACCAGAATTAATGGGGATCGATTTTGAGCAATTTTAAATTTGCGATTTTTCAAATTTTCAAACGCTTATATCTCGCTTATTTGCAATGATAGCGCAAAACGAATGCTTATTTAGTATCAACAATAATTATACCTACCACCAGAATTAATGGGGATCGATTTTGAGCAATTTAAAATTTGCGATTTTTCAAATTTTCAAACGCTTATATCTCGCTTATTTGCAATGATAGCTTAAAACGAATGCTTATTTAGTATCAACAATAATTATACCTACCACCAGAATTAATGGGGATCGATTTTGAGCAATTTTAAATTTGCGATTTTTCAAATTTTCAAACGCTTATATCTCGCTTATTTGCAATGATAGCGCAAAACGAATGCTTATTTAGTATCAACAATAATTATACCTACCACCAGAATTAATGGGGATCGATTTTGAGCAATTTTAAATTTGCGATTTTTCAAATTTTCAAACGCTTATATCTCGCTTATTTGCAATGATAGCGCAAAACGAATGCTTACTTAGTATCAACAATAATTATACCTACCACCAGAATTAATGGGGATCGATTTTGAGCAATTTTAAATTTGCGATTTTTCAAATTTTCAAACGCTTATATCTCGCTTATTTGCAATGATAGCGCAAAACGAATGCTTATTTAGTATCAACAATAATTATACCTACCACCAGAATTAATGGGGATCGATTTTGAGCAATTTAAAATTTGCGATTTTTCAAATTTTCAAACGCTTATATCTCGCTTATTTGCAATGATAGCGCAAAACGAATGCTTATTTAGTATCAACAATAATTATACCTACCACCAGAATTAATTGGGATCGATTTTGAGCAATTTTAAATTTGCGATTTTTCAAATTTTCAAACGCTTATATCTCGCTTATTTGCAATGATAGCGCAAAACGAATGCTTATTTAGTATCAACAATAATTATACCTACCACCAGAATTAATAGGGGTCGATTTTGAGCAATTTTAAATTTGCGATTTTTCAAATTTTCAAACGCTTATATCTCGCTTATTTGCAATGATAGCGCAAAACGAATGCTTATTTAGTATCAACAATAATTATACCTACCACCAGAATTAATAAGGATCGATTTTGAGCAATTTTAAATTTGCGATTTTTCAAATTTTCAAACGCTTATATCTCGCTTATTTGCAATGATAGCGCAAAACGAATGCTTATTTAGTATCAACAATAATTATACCTACCACCAGAATTAATGGGGATCGATTTTGAGCAATTTTAAATTTGCGATTTTTCAAATTTTCAAACGCTTATATCTCGCTTATTTGCAATGATAGCGCAAAACGAATGCTTATTTAGTATCACCAATAATTATACCTACCACCAGAATTAATAGGGATCGATTTTGAGCAATTTTAAATTTGCGATTTTTCAAATGCTTATATCTCGCTTATTTGCAATGATAGCGCAAAACGAATGCTTATTTAGTATCAACAATAATTATACCTACCACCAGAATTAATGGGGATCGATTTTGAGCAATTTTAAATTTGCGATTTTTCAAATTTTCAAACGCTTATATCTCGCTTATTTGCAATGATAGCGCAAAACGAATGCTTATTTAGTATCAACAATAATTATACCTACCACCAGAATTAATGGGGATCGATTTTGAGCAATTTTAAATTTGCGACTTTTATAATTTTCAAACGCTTATATCTCGCTTATTTGCAATGATAGCGCAAAACGAATGCTTATTTAGTATCAACAATAATTATACCTACCACCAGAATTAATGGGTATCGATTTTTAAAAATTTTAAATTTCCGATTTTTATAATTTTCAAACGCTCATATCTCGCTTATTTGCAATGATAGCGCAAAACGAATGCTTATTTAGTATCAACATTAAATATACCTACCACCAGAATTAATAAAGATCGATTTTGAGCAATTTTAAATTTGCGATTTTTCAAATTTTCAAACGCCTATATCTCGCTTATTTGCAATGATAGCGCAAAACGAATGCTTATTTAGTATCAACAATAATTATACCTACCACCAGAATTAATAGGGAAGGATTTTGAGCAATTTTAAATTTGCGATTTTTCAAATTTTCAAACGCTTATATCTCGCTTATTTGCAATGATAGCGCAAAACGAATGCTTATTTAGTATCGACAATAATTATACCTACCACCAGAATTAATGGGGGTCGATTTTGAGCAATTTTAAATTTGCGATTTATCAAATTTTTAAACGCTTATTTCTCGCTTATTTGCAATGATAGCGCAAAACGAATGCTTATTTAGTATCAACAATAATTATACTTACCACCAGAATTAATGGGGATCGATTTTGAGCAATTTTAAATTTGCGATTTATCAAATTTTTAAACGCTTATTTCTCGCTTATTTGCAATGATAGCGCAAAACGAATGCTTATTTAGTATCAACAATAATTATACCTACCACCGGAATTAATTGGTATCGATCTTGAGCAATTTTAATTTTGTGATTTTTCAAATTTTCAAACGCTTATATCTCGCTTATTTGCAATGATAGCGCAAAAAGAATGCTTATTTAGTATCAACAATAATTATACCTACCACCAGGATTAATAGGGATCGCTTTTGAGCAATTTTAAATTTGCGATATTTATAATTTTCAAACGCTTATATCTCGCTTATTTGAATTGATTGCGCAAAACGAATGCTTATTTAGTATCAACAATAATTATACCTACCAACAGAATTAATGGGTATCGATTTCGAAAAATTTTTAATTTCCGATTTTTATAATTTTCAAACGCTTATATCTCGCTTATTTGCAATGAAAGCGAAAAAAAGAATGCTTATTTAGTATCAACAATAATTATACCTACCACCAGAATGAATGGGTATCGATTTTGAGCAATTTTAAATTTGCGATTTTTCAAATTTTCAAACGCTTATATCTCGCTTATTTGCAATGATAGCGCAAAACGAATGCTTATTTAGTATCACCAATAATTATACCTACCACCAGAATTAATGGGGATCGATTTTGAGCAATTTTAAATTTGCGATTTTTCAAATTTTCAAACGCTTATATCTCGCTTATTTGCAATGATAGCGAAAAAACGAATGCTTATTTAGTATCAACAATAATTATACCTACCACCAGAATTAATGGGGATCGATTTTGAGCAATTTTAAATTTGCGATTTTTCAAATTTTCAAACGCTTATATCTCGCTTATTTGCAATGATAGCGCAAAACGAATGCTTATTTAGTATCACCAATAATTATACCTACCACCAGAATTTATAGGAATCGATATTGAGCAATTTTAAATTTGCGATTTTTCAAATTTTCAAACCCTTATATCTCGCTTATTTGCAATGATAGCGCAAAACGAATGCTTATTTAGTATCAACAATAATTATACCTACCACCAGAATTAATGGGGATCGATTTTGAGCAATTTTAAATTTGTGATTTTTCAAATTTTCAAACGCTTATATCTAACTTATTTGCAATGATAGTGCAAAACGGATGCTTATTTAGTATCAACAATAATTATACCTACCACCAGAATTAATAAGGATCGATTTTGAGCAATTTTAAATTTGCGATTTTTCAAATTTTCAAACGCTTATATCTCGCTTATTTGCAATGATAGCGCAAAACGAATGCTTATTTAGTATCAACAATAATTATACCTACCACCAGAATTAATGGGGATCGATTTTGAGCAATTTTAAATTTGCGATTTTTCAAATTTTCAAACGCTTATATCTCGCTTATTTGCAATGATAGCGCAAAACGAATGCTTATTTAGTATCACCAATAATTATACCTACCACCAGAATTAATAGGGATCGATTTTGAGCAATTTTAAATTTGCGATTTTTCAAATTTTCAAACGCTTATATCTCGCTTATTTGCAATGATAGCGCAAAACGAGTGCTTATTTAGTATCAACAATAATTATACCTACCACCAGAATTAATGGGGATCGATTTTGAGCAATTTTAAATTTGCGATTTTTCAAATTTTCAAACGCTTATATCTCGCTTATTTGCAATGATAGCGCAAAACGAATGCTTATTTAGTATCAACAATAATTATACCTACCACCAGAATTAATGGGGATCGATTTTGAGCAATTTTAAATTTGCGATTTTTCAAATTTTCAAACGCTTATATCTCGCTTATTTGCAATGATAGCGCAAAACGAATGCTTATTTAGTATCAACAATAATTATACCTACCACCAGAATTAATGGGTATCGATTTTGAGCAATTTTTAATTTGCGATTTTTCAAAATTTCAAACGCTTATATCTCGCTTATTTGCAATGATAGCGCAAAACGAATTCTTATTTAGTATCAGCATTAATTATACCTACCACCAGAATAAATATGGATCGATTTTGAGCAATTTTAAATTTGCGATTTTTCAAATTTTCAAACGCTTATATCTCGCTTATTTGCAATGATAGCGCAAAACGAATGCTTATTTAGTATCACCAATAATTATACCTACCACCAGAATTAATAGGAATCGATATTGAGCAATTTTAAATTTGCGATTTTTCAAATTTTCAAACCCTTATATCTCGCTTATTTGCAATGATAGCGCAAAACGAATGCTTATTTAGTATCAACAATAATTATACCTACCACCAGAATTAATGGGGATCGATTTTGAGCAATTTAAAATTTGCGATTTTTCAAATTTTCAAACGCTTATATCTCGCTTATTTGCAATGATAGCGCAAAACGAGTGCTTATTTAGTATCAACAATAATTATACCTACCACCAGAATTAATGGGGATCGATTTTGAGCAATTTTAAATTTGCGATTTTTCAAATTTTCAAACGCTTATATCTCGCTTATTTGCAATGATAGCGCAAAACGAGTGCTTATTTAGTATCAACAATAATTATACCTACCACCAGAATTAATGGGGATCGATTTTGAGCAATTTTAAATTTGCGATTTTTCAAATTTTCAAACGCTTATATCTCGCTTATTTGCAATGATAGCGCAAAACGAATGCTTATTTAGTATCAACAATAATTATACCTACCACCAGAATTAATGGGGATCGATTTTGAGCAATTTTAAATTTGCGATTTTTCAAATTTTCAAACGCTTATATCTCGCTTATTTGCAATGATAGCGCAAAACGAATTCTTATTTAGTATCAGCATTAATTATACCTACCACCAGAATAAATATGGATCGATTTTGAGCAATTTTAAATTTGCGATTTTTCAAATTTTCAAACGCTTATATCTCGCTTATTTGCAATGATAGCGCAAAACGAATGCTTATTTAGTATCACCAATAATTATACCTACCACCAAAATTAATAGGAATCGATATTGAGCAATTTTAAATTTGCGATTTTTCAAATTTTCAAACCCTTATATCTCGCTTATTTGCAATGATAGCGCAAAACGAATGCTTATTTAGTATCAACAATAATTATACCTACCACCAGAATTAATGGGGATCGATTTTGAGCAATTTTAAATTTGTGATTTTTCAAATTTTCAAACGCTTATATCTCGCTTATTTGCAATGATAGTGCAAAACGGATGCTTATTTAGTATCAACAATAATTATACCTACCACCAGAATTAATAAGGATCGATTTTGAGCAATTTTAAATTTGCGATTTTTCAAATTTTCAAACGCTTATATCTCGCTTATTTGCAATGATAGCGCAAAACGAATGCTTATTTAGTATCAACAATAATTATACCTACCACCAGAATTAATGGGGATCGATTTTGAGCAATTTTAAATTTGCGATTTTTCAAATTTTCAAACGCTTATATCTCGCTTATTTGCAATGATAGCGCAAAACGAATTCTTATTTAGTATCAGCATTAATTATACCTACCACCAGAATAAATATGGATCGATTTTGAGCAATTTTAAATTTGCGATTTTTCAAATTTTCAAACGCTTATATCTCGCTTATTTGCAATGATAGCGCAAAACGAATGCTTATTTAGTATCACCAATAATTATACCTACCACCAAAATTAATAGGAATCGATATTGAGCAATTTTAAATTTGCGATTTTTCAAATTTTCAAACCCTTATATCTCGCTTATTTGCAATGATAGCGCAAAACGAATGCTTATTTAGTATCAACAATAATTATACCTACCACCAGAATTAATGGGGATCGATTTTGAGCAATTTTAAATTTGTGATTTTTCAAATTTTCAAACGCTTATATCTCGCTTATTTGCAATGATAGTGCAAAACGGATGCTTATTTAGTATCAACAATAATTATACCTACCACCAGAATTAATAAGGATCGATTTTGAGCAATTTTAAATTTGCGATTTTTCAAATTTTCAAACGCTTATATCTCGCTTATTTGCAATGATAGCGCAAAACGAATGCTTATTTAGTATCAACAATAATTATACCTACCACCAGAATTAATGGGGATCGATTTTGAGCAATTTTAAATTTGCGATTTTTCAAATTTTCAAACGCTTATATCTCGCTTATTTGCAATGATAGCGCAAAACGAATGCTTATTTAGTATCACCAATAATTATACCTACCACCAGAATTAATAGGGATCGATTTTGAGCAATTTTAAATTTGCGATTTTTCAAATTTTCAAACGCTTATATCTCGCTTATTTGCAATGATAGCGCAAAACGAGTGCTTATTTAGTATCAACAATAATTATACCTACCACCAGAATTAATGGGGATCGATTTTGAGCAATTTTAAATTTGCGATTTTTCAAATTTTCAAACGCTTATATCTCGCTTATTTGCAATGATAGCGCAAAACGAGTGCTTATTTAGTATCAACAATAATTATACCTACCACCAGAATTAATGGGGATCGATTTTGAGCAATTTTAAATTTGCGATTTTTCAAATTTTCAAACGCTTATATCTCGCTTATTTGCAATGATAGCGCAAAACGAATGCTTATTTAGTATCAACAATAATTATACCTACCACCAGAATTACTGGGTATCGATTTTGAGCAATTTTTAATTTGCGATTTTTCAAATTTTCAAACGCTTATATCTCGCTTATTTGCAATGATAGCGCAAAACGAATTCTTATTTAGTATCAGCATTAATTATACCTACCACCAGAATAAATATGGATCGATTTTGAGCAATTTTAAATTTGCGATTTTTCAAATTTTCAAACGCTTATATCTCGCTTATTTGCAATGATAGCGCAAAACGAATGCTTATTTAGTATCACCAATAATTATACCTACCACCAGAATTAATAGGAATCGATATTGAGCAATTTTAAATTTGCGATTTTTCAAATTTTCAAACCCTTATATCTCGCTTATTTGCAATGATAGCGCAAAACGAATGCTTATTTAGTATCAACAATAATTATACCTACCACCAGAATTAATGGGGATCGATTTTGAGCAATTTTAAATTTGCGATTTTTCAAATTTTCAAACGCTTATATCTCGCTTATTTGCAATGATAGCGCAAAACGAGTGCTTATTTAGTATCAACAATAATTATACCTACCACCAGAATTAATGGGGATCGATTTTGAGCAATTTTAAATTTGCGATTTTTCAAATTTTCAAACGCTTATATCTCGCTTATTTGCAATGATAGCGCAAAACGAGTGCTTATTTAGTATCAACAATAATTATACCTACCACCAGAATTAATGGGGATCGATTTTGAGCAATTTTAAATTTGCGATTTTTCAAATTTTCAAACGCTTATATCTCGCTTATTTGCAATGATAGCGCAAAACGAATTCTTATTTAGTATCAGCATTAATTATACCTACCACCAGAATAAATATGGATCGATTTTGAGCAATTTTAAATTTGCGATTTTTCAAATTTTCAAACGCTTATATCTCGCTTATTTGCAATGATAGCGCAAAACGAATGCTTATTTAGTATCACCAATAATTATACCTACCACCAGAATTAATAGGAATCGATATTGAGCAATTTTAAATTTGCGATTTTTCAAATTTTCAAACCCTTATATCTCGCTTATTTGCAATGATAGCGCAAAACGAATGCTTATTTAGTATCAACAATAATTATACCTACCACCAGAATTAATTTGGATCGATTTTGAGCAATTTTAAATTTGTGATTTTTCAAATTTTCAAACGCTTATATCTCGCTTATTTGCAATGATAGTGCTAAACGGATGCTTATTTAGTATCAACAATAATTATACCTACCACCAGAATTAATAAGGATCGATTTTGAGCAATTTTAAATTTGCGATTTTTCAAATTTTCAAACGCTTATATCTCGCTTATTTGCAATGATAGCGCAAAACGAATGCTTATTTAGTATCAACAATAATTATACCTACCACCAGAATTAATGGGGATCGATTTTGAGCAATTTTAAATTTGCGATTTTTCAAATTTTCAAACGCTTATATCTCGCTTATTTGCAATGATAGCGCAAAACGAATGCTTATTTAGTATCACCAATAATTATACCTACCACCAGAATTAATAGGGATCGATTTTGAGCAATTTTAAATTTGCGATTTTTCAAATTTTCAAACGCTTATATCTCGCTTATTTGCAATGATAGCGCAAAACGAGTGCTTATTTAGTATCAACAATAATTATACCTACCACCAGAATTAATGGGGATCGATTTTGAGCAATTTTAAATTTGCGATTTTTCAAATTTTCAAACGCTTATATCTCGCTTATTTGCAATGATAGCGCAAAACGAGTGCTTATTTAGTATCAACAATAATTATACCTACCACCAGGATTAATAGGGATCGCTTTTGAGCAATTTTAAATTTGCGATATTTATAATTTTCAAACGCTTATATCTCGCTTATTTGAATTGATTGCGCAAAACGAATGCTTATTTAGTATCAACAATAATTATACCTACCAACAGAATTAATGGGTATCGATTTCGAAAAATTTTTAATTTCCGATTTTTATAATTTTCAAACGCTTATATCTCGCTTATTTGCAATGAAAGCGAAAAAAAGAATGCTTATTTAGTATCAACAATAATTATACCTACCACCAGAATGAATGGGTATCGATTTTGAGCAATTTTAAATTTGCGATTTTTCAAATTTTCAAACGCTTATATCTCGCTTATTTGCAATGATAGCGCAAAACGAATGCTTATTTAGTATCACCAATAATTATACCTACCACCAGAATTAATAAGGATCGATTTTGAGCAATTTTAAATTTGCGATTTTTCAAATTTTCAAACGCTTATATCTCGCTTATTTGCAATGATAGCGAAAAAACGAATGCTTATTTAGTATCAACAATAATTATACCTACCACCAGAATTAATGGGGATCGATTTTGAGCAATTTTAAATTTGCGATTTTTCAAATTTTCAAACGCTTATATCTCGCTTATTTGCAATGATAGCGCAAAACGAATTCTTATTTAGTATCAGCATTAATTATACCTACCACCAGAATAAATATGGATCGATTTTGAGCAATTTTAAATTTGCGATTTTTCAAATTTTCAAACGCTTATATCTCGCTTATTTGCAATGATAGCGCAAAACGAATGCTTATTTAGTATCACCAATAATTATACCTACCACCAGAATTAATAGGAATCGATATTGAGCAATTTTAAATTTGCGATTTTTCAAATTTTCAAACCCTTATATCTCGCTTATTTGCAATGATAGCGCAAAACGAATGCTTATTTAGTATCAACAATAATTATACCTACCACCAGAATTAATGGGTATCGATTTTTAAAAATTTTAAATTTCCGATTTTTATAATTTTCAAACGCTTATATCTCGCTTATTTGCAATGATAGCGCAAAACGAATGCTTATTTAGTATCAACATTAAATATACCTACCACCAGAATTAATAAAGATCGATTTTGAGCAATTTTAAATTTGCGATTTTTCAAATATTCAAACGCCTATATCTCGCTTATTTGCAATGATAGCGCAAAACGAATGCTTATTTAGTATCAACAATAATTATACCTACCACCAGAATTAATGGGGATCGATTTTGAGCAATTTCAAATTTGCGATTTTTCAAATTTTCAAACGCTTATATCTCGCTTATTTTCAATGATAGTGCAAAACGGATGCTTATTTAGTATCAACAATAATTATACCTACCACCAGAATTAATGGGTATCGATTTTGAGCAATTTTTAATTTGCGATTTTTCAAAATTTCAAACGCTTATATCTCGCTTATTTGCAATGATAGCGCAAAACGAATTCTTATTTAGTATCAGCATTAATTATACCTACCACCAGAATAAATATGGATCGATTTTGAGCAATTTTAAATTTGCGATTTTTCAAATTTTCAAACGCTTATATCTCGCTTATTTGCAATGATAGCGCAAAACGAATGCTTATTTAGTATCAACAATAATTATACCTACCACCAGAATTAATGGGGATCGATTTTGAGCAATTTTAAATTTGCGATTTTTCAAATTTTCAAACGCTTATATCTCGCTTACTTGCAATGATAGCGCAAAACGAATGCTTATTTAGTATCAACAATAATTGATCGATTTTGAGCAATTTTAAATTTGCGATTTTTCAAATTTTCAAACGCTTATATCTCGCTTATTTGCAATAAAAGCGCAAAACGAATGCTTATTTAGTATAACAATAATTATACCTACCACCAGAATTAATGGGGATCGATTTTGAGCAATTTTAAATTTGCGACTTTTATAATTTTCAAACGCTTATATCTCGCTTATTTGCAATGATAGCGCAAAACGAATGCTTATTTAGTATCAACAATAATTATACCTACCACCAGAATTAATGGGTATCGATTTTTAAAAATTTTAAATTTCCGATTTTTATAATTTTCAAACGCTTATATCTCGCTTATTTGCAATGATAGCGCAAAACGAATGCTTATTTAGTATCAACATTAAATATACCTACCACCAGAATTAATAAAGATCGATTTTGAGCAATTTTAAATTTGCGATTTTTCAAATTTTCAAACGCCTATATCTCGCTTATTTGCAATGATAGCGCAAAACGAATGCTTATTTAGTATCAACAATAATTATACCTACCACCAGAATTAATGGGGATCGATTTTGAGCAATTTTAAATTTGCGATTTTTCAAATTTTCAAACGCTTATATCTCGCTTATTTGCAATGATAGCTCAAAACGAATGCTTATTTAGTATCAACAATAATTATACCTACCACCAGAATTAATGGGGATCGATTTTGAGCAATTTTTAATTTGCGATTTTTCAAATTTTCAAACGCTTATATCTCGCTTATTTGCAATGATAGCGCAAAACGAATGCTTATTTAGTATCAACAATAATTATACCTACCACTAGAATTAATAAGGATCGATTTTGAGCAATTTTAAATTTGCGATTTTTCAAATTTTCAAACGCTTATATCTCGCTTATTTGCAATGATAGCGCAAAACGAATGCTTATTTAGTATCAACAATAATTATACCTACCACCAGAATTAATGGGGATCGATTTTGAGCAATTTTAAATTTGCGATTTTTCAAATTTTCAAACGCTTATATCTCGCTTATTTGCAATGATAGCGCAAAACGATTGCTTATTTAGTATCAACAATAATTATACCTACCACTAGAATTAATTGGGATCGATTTTGAGGAATTTTAAATTTGCGATTTTTCAAATTTTCAAACGCTTATATCTCGCTTATTTGCAATGATAGCGCAAAACGAATGCTTATTTAGTATCAACAATAATTATACCTACCACCAGAATTAATGGGGATCGATTTTGAGCAATTTTAAATTTGCGATTTTTCAAATTTTCAAACGCTTATATCTCGCTTACTTGCAATGATAGCGCAAAACGAATGCTTATTTAGTATCAACAATAATTGATCGATTTTGAGCAATTTTAAATTTGCGATTTTTCAAATTTTCAAACGCTTATATCTCGCTTATTTGCAATAAAAGCGCAAAACGAATGCTTATTTAGTATAACAATAATTATACCTACCACCAGAATTAATGGGGATCGATTTTGAGCAATTTTAAATTTGCGACTTTTATAATTTTCAAACGCTTATATCTCGTTTATTTGCAATGATAGCGCAAAACGAATGCTTATTTAGTATCAACAATAATTATACCTACCACCAGAATTAATGGGGATCGATTTTGAGCAATTTTTAATTTGCGATTTTTCAAATTTTCAAACGCTTATATCTCGCTTATTTGCAATGATAGCGCAAAACGAATGCTTATTTAGTATCAACAATAATTATACCTACCACTAGAATTAATAAGGATCGATTTTGAGCAATTTTAAATTTGCGATTTTTCAAATTTTCAAACGCTTATATCTCGCTTATTTGCAATGATAGCGCAAAACGAATGCTTATTTAGTATCAACAATAATTATACCTACCACCAGAATTAATGGGGATCGATTTTGAGCAATTTTAAATTTGCGATTTTTCAAATTTTCAAACGCTTATATCTCGCTTATTTGCAATGATAGCGCAAAACGATTGCTTATTTAGTATCAACAATAATTATACCTACCACTAGAATTAATTGGGATCGATTTTGAGGAATTTTAAATTTGCGATTTTTCAAATTTTCAAACGCTTATATCTCGCTTATTTGCAATGATAGCGCAAAACGAATGCTTATTTAGTATCAACAATAATTATACCTACCACCAGAATTAATGGGGATCGATTTTGAGCAATTTTAAATTTGCGATTTTTCAAATTTTCAAACGCTTATATCTCGCTTACTTGCAATGATAGCGCAAAACGAATGCTTATTTAGTATCAACAATAATTGATCGATTTTGAGCAATTTTAAATTTGCGATTTTTCAAATTTTCAAACGCTTATATCTCGCTTATTTGCAATAAAAGCGCAAAACGAATGCTTATTTAGTATAACAATAATTATACCTACCACCAGAATTAATGGGGATCGATTTTGAGCAATTTTAAATTTGCGACTTTTATAATTTTCAAACGCTTATATCTCGTTTATTTGCAATGATAGCGCAAAACGAATGCTTATTTAGTATCAACAATAATTATACCTACCACCAGAATTAATGGGTATCGATTTTTAAAAATTTTAAATTTCCGATTTTTATAATTTTCAAACGCTTATATCTCGCTTATTTGCAATGATAGCGCAAAACGAATGCTTATTTAGTATCAACATTAAATATACCTACCACCAGAATTAATAAAGATCGATTTTGAGCAATTTTAAATTTGCGATTTTTCAAATTTTCAAACGCCTATATCTCGCTTATTTGCAATGATAGCGCAAAACGAATGCTTATTTAGTATCAACAATAATTATACCTACCACCAGAATTAATGGGGATCGATTTTGAGCAATTTTAAATTTGCGATTTTTCAAATTTTCAAACGCTTATATCTCGCTTATTTGCAATGATAGCTCAAAACGAATGCTTATTTAGTATCAACAATAATTATACCTACCACCAGAAATAATGGGGATCGATTTTGAGCAATTTTTAATTTGCGATTTTTCAAATTTTCAAACGCTTATATCTCGCTTATTTGCAATGATAGCGCAAAACGAATGCTTATTTAGTATCAACAATAATTATACCTACCACCAGAATTAATGGGGATCGATTTTGAGCAATTTTAAATTTGCGATTTTTCAAATTTTCAAACGCTTATATCTCGCTTATTTGCAATGATAGCGCAAAACGAATGCTTATTTAGTATCAACAATAATTATACCTACCACCAGAATTAATGGGGATCGATTTTGAGCAATTTTAAATTTGCGATTTTTCAAATTTTCAAACGCTTATATCTCGCTTATTTGCAATGATAGCGCAAAACGAATGCTTATTTAGTATCAACAATAATTATACCTACCACCAGAATTAATTGGGATCGATTTTGAGGAATTTTAAATTTGCGATTTTTCAAATTTTCAAACGCTTATATCTCGCTTATTTGCAATGATAGCGCAAAACGAATGCTTATTTAGTATCAACAATAATTATACCTACCACCAGAATTAATGGGGATCGATTTTGAGCAATTTTAAATTTGCGATTTTTCAAATTTTCAAACGCTTATATCTCGCTTATTTGCAATGATAGCGCAAAACGAATGCTTATTTAGTATCAACAATAATTATACCTACCACCAGAATTAATGGGGATCGATTTTGAGCAATTTTAAATTTGCGATTTTTCAAATTTTCAAACGCTTATATCTCGCTTATTTGCAATGATAGCGCAAAACGAATGTTTATTTAGTATCAACAATAATTATACCTACCACCAGAATTAATGGGGATCGATTTTGAGCAATTTTAAATTTGCGATTTTTCAAATTTTCAAACGCTTATATCTCGCTTATTTGCAATGATAGCGCAAAACGAATTCTTATTTAGTATCAGCATTAATTATACCTACCACCAGAATAAATATGGATCGATTTTGAGCAATTTTAAATTTGCGATTTTTCAAATTTTCAAACGCTTATATCTCGCTTATTTGCAATGATAGCGCAAAACGAATGCTTATTTAGTATCACCAATAATTATACCTACCACCAGAATTAATAGGAATCGATATTGAGCAATTTTAAATTTGCGATTTTTCAAATTTTCAAACGCTTATATCTCGCTTATTTGCAATGATAGCGCAAAACGAATGCTTATTTAGTATCAACAATAATTATACCTACCACCAGAATTAATGGGGATCGATTTTGAGCAATTTTAAATTTGTGATTTTTCAAATTTTCAAACGCTTATATCTCGCTTATTTGCAATGATAGTGCAAAACGGATGCTTATTTAGTATCAACAATAATTATACCTACCACCAGAATTAATAAGGATCGATTTTGAGCAATTTTAAATTTGCGATTTTTCAAATTTTCAAACGCTTATATCTCGCTTATTTGCAATGATAGCGCAAAACGAATGCTTATTTAGTATCAACAATAATTATACCTACCACCAGAATTAATGGGGATCGATTTTGAGCAATTTTAAATTTGCGATTTTTCAAATTTTCAAACGCTTATATCTCGCTTATTTGCAATGATAGCGCAAAACGAATGCTTATTTAGTATCACCAATAATTATACCTACCACCAGAATTAATAGGGATCGATTTTGAGCAATTTTAAATTTGCGATTTTTCAAATGCTTATATCTCGCTTATTTGCAATGATAGCGCAAAACGAATGCTTATTTAGTATCAACAATAATTATACCTACCACCAGAATAAATGGGGATCGATTTTGAGCAATTTTAAATTTGCGATTTTTCAAATTTTCAAACGCTTATATCTCGCTTATTTGCAATGATAGCGCAAAACGAATGCTTATTTAGTATCAACAATAATTATACCTACCACCAGAATTAATAGGTATCGATTTTGAGCAATTTTAAATTTGCGATTTTTCAAAATTTCAAACGCTTATATCTCGCTGATTTGCAATGATAGCGCAAAACAAATGCCTATTTAGTATCAACAATAATTATACCTACCACCAGAATTAATGGGGATCGATTTTGAGCAATTTTAAATTTGCGATTTTTCAAATTTTCAAACGCTTATATCTCGCTTAATTGCAATGATAGCGCAAAACGAATGCTTATTTAGTATCAACAATAATTATACCTACCACCAGAATTAATGAAGATCGATTTTGAGCAATTTTAAATTTGCGATTTTTCAAATTTTCAAACGCTTATATCTCGCTTATTTGCAATGATAGCGCAAAACGAATGCTTATTTAGTATCAACAATAATTATACCTACCACCAGAATTAATGGGGATCGATTTTGAGCAATTTTAAATTTGCGATTTTTCAAATTTTCAAACGCTTATATCTCGCTTACTTGCAATGATAGCGCAAAACGAATGCTTATTTAGTATCAACAATAATTGATCGATTTTGAGCAATTTTAAATATGCGATTTTTCAAATTTTCAAACGCTTATATCTCGCTTATTTGCAATAAAAGCGCAAAACGAATGCTTATTTAGTATAACAATAATTATACCTACCACCAGAATTAATGGGGATCGATTTTGAGCAATTTTAAATTTGCGACTTTTATAATTTTCAAACGCTTATATCTCGCTTATTTGCAATGATAGCGCAAAACGAATGCTTATTTAGTATCAACAATAATTATACCTACCACCAGAATTAATGGGTATCGATTTTTAAAAATTTTAAATTTCCGATTTTTATAATTTTCAAACGCTTATATCTCGCTTATTTGCAATGATAGCGCAAAACGAATGCTTATTTAGTATCACCAATAATTATACCTACCACCAGAATTAATAGGGATCGATTTTGAGCAATTTTAAATTTGCGATTTTTCAAATTTTCAAACGCTTATATCTCGCTTATTTGCAATGATAGCGCAAAACGAGTGCTTATTTAGTATCAACAATAATTATACCTACCACCAGAATTAATGGGGATCGATTTTGAGCAATTTTAAATTTGCGATTTTTCAAATTTTCAAACGCTTATATCTCGCTTATTTGCAATGATAGCGCAAAACGAGTGCTTATTTAGTATCAACAATAATTATACCTACCACCAGGATTAATAGGGATCGCTTTTGAGCAATTTTAAATTTGCGATATTTATAATTTTCAAACGCTTATATCTCGCTTATTTGAATTGATTGCGCAAAACGAATGCTTATTTAGTATCAACAATAATTATACCTACCAACAGAATTAATGGGTATCGATTTCGAAAAATTTTTAATTTCCGATTTTTATAATTTTCAAACGCTTATATCTCGCTTATTTGCAATGAAAGCGAAAAAAAGAATGCTTATTTAGTATCAACAATAATTATACCTACCACCAGAATGAATGGGTATCGATTTTGAGCAATTTTAAATTTGCGATTTTTCAAATTTTCAAACGCTTATATCTCGCTTATTTGCAATGATAGCGCAAAACGAATGCTTATTTAGTATCACCAATAATTATACCTACCACCAGAATTAATAAGGATCGATTTTGAGCAATTTTAAATTTGCGATTTTTCAAATTTTCAAACGCTTATATCTCGCTTATTTGCAATGATAGCGAAAAAACGAATGCTTATTTAGTATCAACAATAATTATACCTACCACCAGAATTAATGGGGATCGATTTTGAGCAATTTTAAATTTGCGATTTTTCAAATTTTCAAACGCTTATATCTCGCTTATTTGCAATGATAGCGCAAAACGAATTCTTATTTAGTATCAGCATTAATTATACCTACCACCAGAATAAATATGGATCGATTTTGAGCAATTTTAAATTTGCGATTTTTCAAATTTTCAAACGCTTATATCTCGCTTATTTGCAATGATAGCGCAAAACGAATGCTTATTTAGTATCACCAATAATTATACCTACCACCAGAATTAATAGGAATCGATATTGAGCAATTTTAAATTTGCGATTTTTCAAATTTTCAAACCCTTATATCTCGCTTATTTGCAATGATAGCGCAAAACGAATGCTTATTTAGTATCAACAATAATTATACCTACCACCAGAATTAATGGGTATCGATTTTTAAAAATTTTAAATTTCCGATTTTTATAATTTTCAAACGCTTATATCTCGCTTATTTGCAATGATAGCGCAAAACGAATGCTTATTTAGTATCAACATTAAATATACCTACCACCAGAATTAATAAAGATCGATTTTGAGCAATTTTAAATTTGCGATTTTTCAAATATTCAAACGCCTATATCTCGCTTATTTGCAATGATAGCGCAAAACGAATGCTTATTTAGTATCAACAATAATTATACCTACCACCAGAATTAATGGGGATCGATTTTGAGCAATTTCAAATTTGCGATTTTTCAAATTTTCAAACGCTTATATCTCGCTTATTTTCAATGATAGTGCAAAACGGATGCTTATTTAGTATCAACAATAATTATACCTACCACCAGAATTAATGGGTATCGATTTTGAGCAATTTTTAATTTGCGATTTTTCAAAATTTCAAACGCTTATATCTCGCTTATTTGCAATGATAGCGCAAAACGAATTCTTATTTAGTATCAGCATTAATTATACCTACCACCAGAATAAATATGGATCGATTTTGAGCAATTTTAAATTTGCGATTTTTCAAATTTTCAAACGCTTATATCTCGCTTATTTGCAATGATAGCGCAAAACGAATGCTTATTTAGTATCAACAATAATTATACCTACCACCAGAATTAATGGGGATCGATTTTGAGCAATTTTAAATTTGCGATTTTTCAAATTTTCAAACGCTTATATCTCGCTTACTTGCAATGATAGCGCAAAACGAATGCTTATTTAGTATCAACAATAATTGATCGATTTTGAGCAATTTTAAATTTGCGATTTTTCAAATTTTCAAACGCTTATATCTCGCTTATTTGCAATAAAAGCGCAAAACGAATGCTTATTTAGTATAACAATAATTATACCTACCACCAGAATTAATGGGGATCGATTTTGAGCAATTTTAAATTTGCGACTTTTATAATTTTCAAACGCTTATATCTCGCTTATTTGCAATGATAGCGCAAAACGAATGCTTATTTAGTATCAACAATAATTATACCTACCACCAGAATTAATGGGTATCGATTTTTAAAAATTTTAAATTTCCGATTTTTATAATTTTCAAACGCTTATATCTCGCTTATTTGCAATGATAGCGCAAAACGAATGCTTATTTAGTATCAACATTAAATATACCTACCACCAGAATTAATAAAGATCGATTTTGAGCAATTTTAAATTTGCGATTTTTCAAATTTTCAAACGCCTATATCTCGCTTATTTGCAATGATAGCGCAAAACGAATGCTTATTTAGTATCAACAATAATTATACCTACCACCAGAATTAATGGGGATCGATTTTGAGCAATTTTAAATTTGCGATTTTTCAAATTTTCAAACGCTTATATCTCGCTTATTTGCAATGATAGCTCAAAACGAATGCTTATTTAGTATCAACAATAATTATACCTACCACCAGAATTAATGGGGATCGATTTTGAGCAATTTTTAATTTGCGATTTTTCAAATTTTCAAACGCTTATATCTCGCTTATTTGCAATGATAGCGCAAAACGAATGCTTATTTAGTATCAACAATAATTATACCTACCACTAGAATTAATAAGGATCGATTTTGAGCAATTTTAAATTTGCGATTTTTCAAATTTTCAAACGCTTATATCTCGCTTATTTGCAATGATAGCGCAAAACGAATGCTTATTTAGTATCAACAATAATTATACCTACCACCAGAATTAATGGGGATCGATTTTGAGCAATTTTAAATTTGCGATTTTTCAAATTTTCAAACGCTTATATCTCGCTTATTTGCAATGATAGCGCAAAACGATTGCTTATTTAGTATCAACAATAATTATACCTACCACTAGAATTAATTGGGATCGATTTTGAGGAATTTTAAATTTGCGATTTTTCAAATTTTCAAACGCTTATATCTCGCTTATTTGCAATGATAGCGCAAAACGAATGCTTATTTAGTATCAACAATAATTATACCTACCACCAGAATTAATGGGGATCGATTTTGAGCAATTTTAAATTTGCGATTTTTCAAATTTTCAAACGCTTATATCTCGCTTACTTGCAATGATAGCGCAAAACGAATGCTTATTTAGTATCAACAATAATTGATCGATTTTGAGCAATTTTAAATTTGCGATTTTTCAAATTTTCAAACGCTTATATCTCGCTTATTTGCAATAAAAGCGCAAAACGAATGCTTATTTAGTATAACAATAATTATACCTACCACCAGAATTAATGGGGATCGATTTTGAGCAATTTTAAATTTGCGACTTTTATAATTTTCAAACGCTTATATCTCGTTTATTTGCAATGATAGCGCAAAACGAATGCTTATTTAGTATCAACAATAATTATACCTACCACCAGAATTAATGGGGATCGATTTTGAGCAATTTTTAATTTGCGATTTTTCAAATTTTCAAACGCTTATATCTCGCTTATTTGCAATGATAGCGCAAAACGAATGCTTATTTAGTATCAACAATAATTATACCTACCACTAGAATTAATAAGGATCGATTTTGAGCAATTTTAAATTTGCGATTTTTCAAATTTTCAAACGCTTATATCTCGCTTATTTGCAATGATAGCGCAAAACGAATGCTTATTTAGTATCAACAATAATTATACCTACCACCAGAATTAATGGGGATCGATTTTGAGCAATTTTAAATTTGCGATTTTTCAAATTTTCAAACGCTTATATCTCGCTTATTTGCAATGATAGCGCAAAACGATTGCTTATTTAGTATCAACAATAATTATACCTACCACTAGAATTAATTGGGATCGATTTTGAGGAATTTTAAATTTGCGATTTTTCAAATTTTCAAACGCTTATATCTCGCTTATTTGCAATGATAGCGCAAAACGAATGCTTATTTAGTATCAACAATAATTATACCTACCACCAGAATTAATGGGGATCGATTTTGAGCAATTTTAAATTTGCGATTTTTCAAATTTTCAAACGCTTATATCTCGCTTACTTGCAATGATAGCGCAAAACGAATGCTTATTTAGTATCAACAATAATTGATCGATTTTGAGCAATTTTAAATTTGCGATTTTTCAAATTTTCAAACGCTTATATCTCGCTTATTTGCAATAAAAGCGCAAAACGAATGCTTATTTAGTATAACAATAATTATACCTACCACCAGAATTAATGGGGATCGATTTTGAGCAATTTTAAATTTGCGACTTTTATAATTTTCAAACGCTTATATCTCGTTTATTTGCAATGATAGCGCAAAACGAATGCTTATTTAGTATCAACAATAATTATACCTACCACCAGAATTAATGGGTATCGATTTTTAAAAATTTTAAATTTCCGATTTTTATAATTTTCAAACGCTTATATCTCGCTTATTTGCAATGATAGCGCAAAACGAATGCTTATTTAGTATCAACATTAAATATACCTACCACCAGAATTAATAAAGATCGATTTTGAGCAATTTTAAATTTGCGATTTTTCAAATTTTCAAACGCCTATATCTCGCTTATTTGCAATGATAGCGCAAAACGAATGCTTATTTAGTATCAACAATAATTATACCTACCACCAGAATTAATGGGGATCGATTTTGAGCAATTTTAAATTTGCGATTTTTCAAATTTTCAAACGCTTATATCTCGCTTATTTGCAATGATAGCTCAAAACGAATGCTTATTTAGTATCAACAATAATTATACCTACCACCAGAAATAATGGGGATCGATTTTGAGCAATTTTTAATTTGCGATTTTTCAAATTTTCAAACGCTTATATCTCGCTTATTTGCAATGATAGCGCAAAACGAATGCTTATTTAGTATCAACAATAATTATACCTACCACCAGAATTAATGGGGATCGATTTTGAGCAATTTTAAATTTGCGATTTTTCAAATTTTCAAACGCTTATATCTCGCTTATTTGCAATGATAGCGCAAAACGAATGCTTATTTAGTATCAACAATAATTATACCTACCACCAGAATTAATGGGGATCGATTTTGAGCAATTTTAAATTTGCGATTTTTCAAATTTTCAAACGCTTATATCTCGCTTATTTGCAATGATAGCGCAAAACGAATGCTTATTTAGTATCAACAATAATTATACCTACCACCAGAATTAATTGGGATCGATTTTGAGGAATTTTAAATTTGCGATTTTTCAAATTTTCAAACGCTTATATCTCGCTTATTTGCAATGATAGCGCAAAACGAATGCTTATTTAGTATCAACAATAATTATACCTACCACCAGAATTAATGGGGATCGATTTTGAGCAATTTTAAATTTGCGATTTTTCAAATTTTCAAACGCTTATATCTCGCTTATTTGCAATGATAGCGCAAAACGAATGCTTATTTAGTATCAACAATAATTATACCTACCACCAGAATTAATGGGGATCGATTTTGAGCAATTTTAAATTTGCGATTTTTCAAATTTTCAAACGCTTATATCTCGCTTATTTGCAATGATAGCGCAAAACGAATGTTTATTTAGTATCAACAATAATTATACCTACCACCAGAATTAATGGGGATCGATTTTGAGCAATTTTAAATTTGCGATTTTTCAAATTTTCAAACGCTTATATCTCGCTTATTTGCAATGATAGCGCAAAACGAATTCTTATTTAGTATCAGCATTAATTATACCTACCACCAGAATAAATATGGATCGATTTTGAGCAATTTTAAATTTGCGATTTTTCAAATTTTCAAACGCTTATATCTCGCTTATTTGCAATGATAGCGCAAAACGAATGCTTATTTAGTATCACCAATAATTATACCTACCACCAGAATTAATAGGAATCGATATTGAGCAATTTTAAATTTGCGATTTTTCAAATTTTCAAACGCTTATATCTCGCTTATTTGCAATGATAGCGCAAAACGAATGCTTATTTAGTATCAACAATAATTATACCTACCACCAGAATTAATGGGGATCGATTTTGAGCAATTTTAAATTTGTGATTTTTCAAATTTTCAAACGCTTATATCTCGCTTATTTGCAATGATAGTGCAAAACGGATGCTTATTTAGTATCAACAATAATTATACCTACCACCAGAATTAATAAGGATCGATTTTGAGCAATTTTAAATTTGCGATTTTTCAAATTTTCAAACGCTTATATCTCGCTTATTTGCAATGATAGCGCAAAACGAATGCTTATTTAGTATCAACAATAATTATACCTACCACCAGAATTAATGGGGATCGATTTTGAGCAATTTTAAATTTGCGATTTTTCAAATTTTCAAACGCTTATATCTCGCTTATTTGCAATGATAGCGCAAAACGAATGCTTATTTAGTATCACCAATAATTATACCTACCACCAGAATTAATAGGGATCGATTTTGAGCAATTTTAAATTTGCGATTTTTCAAATGCTTATATCTCGCTTATTTGCAATGATAGCGCAAAACGAATGCTTATTTAGTATCAACAATAATTATACCTACCACCAGAATAAATGGGGATCGATTTTGAGCAATTTTAAATTTGCGATTTTTCAAATTTTCAAACGCTTATATCTCGCTTATTTGCAATGATAGCGCAAAACGAATGCTTATTTAGTATCAACAATAATTATACCTACCACCAGAATTAATAGGTATCGATTTTGAGCAATTTTAAATTTGCGATTTTTCAAAATTTCAAACGCTTATATCTCGCTGATTTGCAATGATAGCGCAAAACAAATGCCTATTTAGTATCAACAATAATTATACCTACCACCAGAATTAATGGGGATCGATTTTGAGCAATTTTAAATTTGCGATTTTTCAAATTTTCAAACGCTTATATCTCGCTTAATTGCAATGATAGCGCAAAACGAATGCTTATTTAGTATCAACAATAATTATACCTACCACCAGAATTAATGAAGATCGATTTTGAGCAATTTTAAATTTGCGATTTTTCAAATTTTCAAACGCTTATATCTCGCTTATTTGCAATGATAGCGCAAAACGAATGCTTATTTAGTATCAACAATAATTATACCTACCACCAGAATTAATGGGGATCGATTTTGAGCAATTTTAAATTTGCGATTTTTCAAATTTTCAAACGCTTATATCTCGCTTACTTGCAATGATAGCGCAAAACGAATGCTTATTTAGTATCAACAATAATTGATCGATTTTGAGCAATTTTAAATATGCGATTTTTCAAATTTTCAAACGCTTATATCTCGCTTATTTGCAATAAAAGCGCAAAACGAATGCTTATTTAGTATAACAATAATTATACCTACCACCAGAATTAATGGGGATCGATTTTGAGCAATTTTAAATTTGCGACTTTTATAATTTTCAAACGCTTATATCTCGCTTATTTGCAATGATAGCGCAAAACGAATGCTTATTTAGTATCAACAATAATTATACCTACCACCAGAATTAATGGGTATCGATTTTTAAAAATTTTAAATTTCCGATTTTTATAATTTTCAAACGCTTATATCTCGCTTATTTGCAATGATAGCGCAAAACGAATGCTTATTTAGTATCAACATTAAATATACCTACCACCAGAATTAATAAAGATCGATTTTGAGCAATTTTAAATTTGCGATTTTTCAAATTTTCAAACGCCTATATCTCGCTTATTTGCAATGATAGCGCAAAACGAATGCTTATTTAGTATCACCAATAATTATACCTACCACCAGAATAAATATGGATCGATTTTGAGCAATTTTAAATTTGCGATTTTTCAAATTTCCAAACGCTTATATCTCGCTTATTTGCAATGATAGCGCAAAACGAATGCTTATTTAGTATCACCAATAATTATACCTACCACCAGAATTAATAGGAATCGATATTGATCAATTTTAAATTTGCGATTTTTCAAATTTTCAAACGCTTATATCTCGCTTATTTGCAATGATAGCGCAAAACGAATGCTTATTTAGTATCAACAATAATTATACCTACCACCAGAATTAATGGGGATCGATTTTGAGCAATTTTAAATTTGTGATTTTTCAAATTTTCAAACGCTTATATCTCGCTTATTTGCAATGATAGTGCAAAACGGATGCTTATTTAGTATCAACAATAATTATACCTACCACCAGAATTAATAAGGATTGATTTTGAGCAATTTTAAATTTGCGATTTTTCAAATGTTCAAACGCTTATATCTCGCTTATTTGCAATGATAGCGCAAAACGAATGCTTATTTAGTATCAACAATAATTATACCTACCACCAGAATTAATGGATATCGATTTTGAGCAATTTTAAATTTGCGATTTTTCAAATTTTCAAACGCTTATATCTCGCTTATTTGCAATGATAGCGCAAAACGAATGCTTATTTAGTATCACCAATAATTCTACCTACCACCAGAATTAATAGGGATCGATTTTGAGCAATTTTAAATTTGCGATTTTTCAAATGCTTATATCTCGCTTATTTGCAATGATAGCGCAAAACGAATGCTTATTTAGTATCAACAATAATTATACCTACCACCAGAATTAATGGGGATCGATTTTGAGCAATTTTAAATTTGCGATTTTTCAAATTTTCAAACGCTTATATCTCGCTTATTTGCAATGATAGCGCAAAACGAATGCTTATTTAGTATCAACAATAATTATACCTACCACCAGAATTAATGGGTATCGATTTTGAGCAATTTTAAATTTGCGATTTTTCAAAATTTCAAACGCTTATATCTCGCTGATTTGCAATGATAGCGCAAAACAAATGCTTATTTAGTATCAACAATAATTATACCTACCACCAGAATTAATGGGGATCGATTTTGAGCAATTTTAAATTTGCGATTTTTCAAATTTTCAAACGCTTATATCTCGCTTATTTGCAATGATAGCGCAAAACGAATGCTTATTTAGTATCAACAATAATTATACCTACCACCAGAATTAATGGGGATCGATTTTGAGCAATTTTAAATTTGCGATTTTTCAAATTTTCAAACGCTTATATCTCGCTTACTTGCAATGATAGCGCAAAACGAATGCTTATTTAGTATCAACAATAATTGATCGATTTTGAGCAATTTTAAATTTGCGATTTTTCAAATTTTCAAACGCTTATATCTCGCTTATTTGCAATAAAAGCGCAAAACGAATGCTTATTTAGTATAACAATAATTATACCTACCACCAGAATTAATGGGGATCGATTTTGAGCAATTTTAAATTTGCGACTTTTATAATTTTCAAACGCTTATATCTCGCTTATTTGCAATGATAGCGCAAAACGAATGCTTATTTAGTATCAACATTAAATATACCTACCACCAGAATTAATAAAGATCGATTTTGAGCAATTTTAAATTTGCGATTTTTCAAATATTCAAACGCCTATATCTCGCTTATTTGCAATGATAGCGCAAAACGAAAGCTTATTTAGTATCAACAATAATTATACCTACCACCAGAATTAATAGGGAAGGATTTTGAGCAATTTTAAATTTGCGATTTTTCAAATTTTCAAACGCTTATATCTCGCTTATTTGCAATGATAGCGCAAAACGAATGCTTATTTAGTATCGACAATAAATATACCTACCACCAGAATTAATGGGGGTCGATTTTGAGCAATTTTAAATTTGCGATTTATCAAATTTTTAAACGCTTATTTCTCGCTTATTTGCAATGATAGCGCAAAACGAATGCTTATTTAGTATCAACAATAATTATACTTACCACCAGAATTAATGGGGATCGATTTTGAGCAATTTTAAATTTGCGATTTATCAAATTTTTAAACGCTTATTTCTCGCTTATTTGCAATGATAGCGCAAAACGAATGCTTATTTAGTATCAACAATAATTATACCTACCACCGGAATTAATTGGTATCGATCTTGAGCAATTTTAATTTTGTGATTTTTCAAATTTTCAAACGCTTATATCTCGCTTATTTGCAATGATAGCGCAAAAAGAATGCTTATTTAGTATCAACAATAATTATACCTACCACCAGGATTAATAGGGATCGCTTTTGAGCAATTTTAAATTTGCGATATTTATAATTTTCAAACGCTTATATCTCGCTTATTTGAATTGATTGCGCAAAACGAATGCTTATTTAGTATCAACAATAATTATACCTACCAACAGAATTAATGGGTATCGATTTCGAAAAATATTTAATTTCCGATTTTTATAATTTTCAAACGCTTATATCTCGCTTATTTGCAATGAAAGCGAAAAAAAGAATGCTTATTTAGTATCAACAATAATTATACCTACCACCAGAATGAATGGGTATCGATTTTGAGCAATTTTAAATTTGCGATTTTTCAAATTTTCAAACGCTTATATCTCGCTTATTTGCAATGATAGCGCAAAACGAATGCTTATTTAGTATCACCAATAATTATACCTAACACCAGAATTAATGGGGATCGATTTTGAGCAATTTTAAATTTGCGATTTTTCAAATTTTCAAACGCTTATATCTCGCTTATTTGCAATGATAGCGCAAAACGAATGCTTATTTAGTATCAACAATAATTATACCTACCACCAGAATTAATGGGGATCGATTTTGAGCAATTTTAAATTTGCGATTTTTCAAATTTTCAAACGCTTATATCTCGCTTATTTGCAATGATAGCGCAAAACGAATTCTTATTTAGTATCAGCATTAATTATACCTACCACCAGAATAAATATGGATCGATTTTGAGCAATTTTAAATTTGCGATTTTTCAAATTTTCAAACGCTTATATCTCGCTTATTTGCAATGATAGCGCAAAACGAATGCTTATTTAGTATCACCAATAATTATACCTACCACCAGAATTAATAGGAATCGATATTGAGCAATTTTAAATTTGCGATTTTTCAAATTTTCAAACCCTTATATCTCGCTTATTTGCAATGATAGTGAAAAACGAATGCTTATTTAGTATCAACAATAATTATACCTACCACCAGAATTAATGGGGATCGATTTTGAGCAATTTTAAATTTGTGATTTTTCAAATTTTCAAACGCTTATATCTCGCTTATTTGCAATGATAGTGCAAAACGGATGCTTATTTAGTATCAACAATAATTATACCTACCACCAGAATTAATAAGGATCGATTTTGAGCAATTTTAAATTTGCGATTTTTCAAATTTTCAAACGCTTATATCTCGCTTATTTGCAATGATAGCGCAAAACGAATGCTTATTTAGTATCAACAATAATTATACCTACCACCAGAATAAATGGGGATCGATTTTGAGCAATTTTAAATTTGCGATTTTTCAAATTTTCAAACGCTTATATCTCGCTTATTTGCAATGATAGCGCAAAACGAATGCTTATTTAGTATCACCAATAATTATACCTACCACCAGAATTAATAGGGATCGATTTTGAGCAATTTTAAATTTGCGATTTTTCAAATTTTCAAACGCTTATATCTCGCTTATTTGCAATGATAGCGCAAAACGAGTGCTTATTTAGTATCAACAATAATTATACCTACCACCAGAATTAATGGGGATCGATTTTGAGCAATTTTAAATTTGCGATTTTTCAAATTTTCAAACGCTTATATCTCGCTTATTTGCAATGATAGCGCAAAACGAATGCTTATTTAGTATCAACAATAATTATACCTACCACCAGAATTAATAGGTATCGATTTTGAGCAATTTTTAATTTGCGATTTTTCAAAATTTCAAACGCTTATATCTCGCTGATTTGCAATGATAGCGCAAAACAAATGCTTATTTGGTATCAACAATAATTATACCTACCACCAGAATTAATAGGGATCGATTTTGAGCAATTTTAAATTTGCGATTTTTCAAATTTTCAAACGCTTATATCTCGCTTATTTGCAATGATAGCGCAAAACGAATGCTTATTTAGTATCACCAATAATTATACCTACCACCAGAATTAATGAAGATCGATTTTGAGCAATTTTAAATTTGCGATTTTTCAAATTTTCAAACGCTTATATCTCGCTTATTTGCAATGATAGCGCAAAACGAATGCTTATTTAGTATCAACAATAATTGATCGATTTTGAGCAATTTTAAATTTGCGATTTTTCAAATTTTCAAACGCTTATATCTCGCTTATTTGCAATAAAAGCGCAAAACGAATGCTTATTTAGTATAACAATAATTATACCTACCACCAGAATTAATGGGGATCGATATTGAGCAATTTTAAATTTGCGACTTTTATAATTTTCAAACGCTTATATCTCGCTTATTTGCAATGATAGCGCAAAACGAATGCTTATTTAGTATCAACAATAATTATACCTACCACCAGAATTAATGGGTATCGATTTTTAAAAATTTTAAATTTGCGATTTTTCAAATTTTCAAACGCCTATATCTCGCATATTTGCAATGATAGCGCAAAACGAATGCTTATTTAGTATCGACAATAATTATACCTACCACCAGAATTAATGGGGGTCGATTTTGAGCAATTTTAAATTTGCGATTTATCAAATTTTTAAACGCTTATTTCTCGCTTATTTGCAATGATAGCGCAAAACGAATGCTTATTTAGTATCAACAATAATTATACTTACCACCAGAATTAATGGGGATCGATTTTGAGCAATTTTAAATTTGCGATTTATCAAATTTTTAAACGCTTATTTCTCGCTTATTTGCAATGATAGCGCAAAACGAATGCTTATTTAGTATCAACAATAATTATACCTACCACCGGAATTAATTGGTATCGATCTTGAGCAATTTTAATTTTGTGATTTTTCAAATTTTCAAACGCTTATATCTCGCTTATTTGCAATGATAGCGCAAAAAGAATGCTTATTTAGTATCAACAATAATAATACCTACCACCAGGATTAATAGGGATCGCTTTTGAGCAATTTTAAATTTGCGATATTTATAATTTTCAAACGCTTATATCTCGCTTATTTGAATTGATTGCGCAAAACGAATGCTTATTTAGTATCAACAATAATTATACCTACCAACAGAATTAATGGGTATCGATTTCGAAAAATTTTTAATTTCCGATTTTTATAATTTTCAAACGCTTATATCTCGCTTATTTGCAATGAAAGCGAAAAAAGGAATGCTTATTTAGTATCAACAATAATTATACCTACCACCAGAATGAATGGGTATCGATTTTGAGCAATTTTAAATTTGCGATTTTTTAAATTTTCAAACGCTTATATCTCGCTTATTTGCAATGATAGCGCAAAACGAATGCTTATTTAGTATCAACAATAGATATACCTACCACCAGAATTAATTTGGATCGATTTTGAGCAATTTTTAATTTGCGATTTTTCAAATTTTCAAACGCTTATATCTCGCTCATTTGCAATGATAGCGCAAAACGAATGCTTATTTAGTATCAACAATAATTATACCTACCACCAGAATTAATGGGGATCGATTTTGAGCAATTTTAAATTATCGATTTTTATAATTTTCAAACGCTTATATTTCGCTTATTTGCAATGATAGCGCAAAACGAATGCTTATTTAGTATCAAAAATAATTATACCTACCACCAGAATTAATAGGGATCGATTTTGAGCAATTTAAAGTTTGCGATTTTTCTAATTTTTAAACGCTTATATCTCGCTTATTTGCAATGATAGCGCAAAACGAATGCTTATTAAGTATCAACAATAATTATACCTACCACCAAAATTAATAGGTATCGATTTTGAGCAATTTTAAATTTGCGATTTTTCAAATTTTCAAACGCTTATTTCTCGCTTATTTGCAATGATAGCGCAAAACGAATGCTTATTTAGTATCAACAATAATTATACATACCAACAGAATTAATGGGGATCGATTTTGAACAATTTTAAATTTGCGATTTTTATAATTTTCAAACGCTTATATCTCGCTTATTTGCAAAGATAGGGCAAAACGAATGCTTATTTAGTATCAACAGTAATTATATCTACCACCAGAATTAATGAGTATCGATTTCGAGCAATTTTAAATTTCCGATTTTTATAATTTTCAAACGCTTAAATCTCGATTATTTGCAATGATAGCGCAAAACGAATGCTTATTTAGTATCAACAGTAATTATACCTACCACCAGAATTAATGGGTATCGATTTTGAGCAATTTAAAAATTTGCGATTTTTATAATTTTCAAACGCTTATATCTCGCTTATTTGCAATGATAGCGCAAAACGAATGCTTGTTTAGTATCAACAATAATTATACCTACCACCAGAATTAATAGGGATCGATTTTGAGCAATTTTAAATTTACGATTCTTCAAATTTTCAAACGCTTATATCTCGCTTTTTTGCAATGATAGCGCAAAACGAATGCTTATTTAGTATCAACAATAATTATACCTACCACCAGAATTAATAAGGATTGTTTTTGAGCAATTTTTAATTTGCGATTTTTTAAATTTTCAAACGCTTATATCTCGCTTATTTGCAATGATAGCGCAAAACGAATGCTTATTTAGTATCAACAATAATTATACCTACCACCAGAATTAATAGGGATCGATTTTGAGCAATTTTTAATTTGCGATTTTTCAAATTTTCAAACGCTTATATCTCGCTTATTTGCATTGATAGCGCAGAACGAATGCTTTTTTAGTAACAACAATAATTATACCTACCACCAGAATTAATGGGGATCGATTTTGAGCAATTTTAAATTTGCGATTTTTATAATTTTCAAACGCTTATATCTCGCTTATTTGCAATGATAGCGCAAAACGAATGCTTATTTAGTATCAACAATAATTATGCCTACCACCAGAATTAATGGGGATCGATTTTGAGCAATTTTAAATTTGCGATTTTTCAAATTTTCAAACGCTTATATCTCGCTTATTTGCAATGATAGCGCAAAACGAATGCTTATTTAGTATGAACAATAATTATACCTACCACCAGAATTAATGCGGATTGTTTTTGAGCAATTTTAAATTTGCGATTTTTTAAATTTTCAAACACTTATTTCTCGCTTATTTGCAATGATAGCGCAAAACGAATGCTTATTTAGTATCAACAATAATTATACCTACCACCAGAATTAATAGGGATCGATTTTGAGCAATTTTTAATTTGCGATTTTTCAAATTTTCAAACGCTTATATCTCGCTTATTTGCATTGATAGCGCAAAACGAATGCTTTTTTAGTAACAACAATAATTATACCTACCACCAGAATTAATGGGGATCGATTTTGAGCAATTTTAAATTTGCGATTTTTCAAATTTTCAAACGCTTATATCTCGCTTATTTGCAATGATAGCGCAAAACGAATGCTTATTTAGTATCAAAAATAATTATACCTACCACCAGAATTAATAGGTATCGATTTTGAGCAATTTTAAATTTTCGATTTTTCAAATATTCAAACGCTTATATCTCGCTTATTTGCAATGATAGCGCAAAACGAATGCTTTTTTAGTAACAACAATAATTATACCTACAACCAGAATTAATGTGGATCGATTTTGAGCAATTTTAAATTTGCGATTTTTCAAAATTTCAAACGCTTATATCTCGCTTATTTGCAATGATTGCGCAAAACGAATGCTTATTTAGTATCAACAATAATTATACCTGCCACTAGAATTAATGGGGATCGATTTTGAGCAATTTTAAATTTAAGATTTTTCAAATTTTCAAACGCTTATATCTCGCTTATTTGCAATGATAGCGTAAAACGAATGCTTATTTAGTATCAACAATAATAATACCTACCACCAGAATTAATGCGGATCGATTTTGAGCAATTTTAAATTTGCGATTTTTCAAATTTTCAAACGCTTATATCTCGCTTATTTGCAATGATAGCGCAAAACGAATGCTTATTTAGTATCAACAATAATTATACCTACCACCAGAATTAATAAGGATTGTTTTTGAGCAATTTTTAATTTGCGATTTTTTAAATTTTCAAACGCTTATATCTTGCTTATTTGCAATGATAGCGCAAAACGAATGCTTATTTAGTATCAACAATAATTATACCTACCACCAGAATTAATAGGGATCGATTTTGAGCAATTTTTAATTTGCGATTTTTCAAATTTCCAAACGCTTATATCTCGCTTATTTGCATTGATAGCGCAGAACGAATGCTTTTTTAGTAACAACAATAATTATACCTACCACCAGAATTAATGGGGATCGATTTTGAGCAATTTTAAATTTGCGATTTTTATAATTTTCAAACGCTTATATCTCGCTTATTTGCAATGATAGCGCAAAACGAATGCTTATTTAGTATCAACAATAATTATACCTTCCACCAGAATTAATGGGGATCGATTTTGAGCAATTTTAAATTTGCGATTTTTCAAATTTTCAAACGCTTATATCTCGCTTATTTGCAATGATAGCGCAAAACGAATGCTTATTTAGTATCAACAATAATTATACCTACCACCAGAATTAATAGGGATCGATTTTGAGCTATTTTAAATTTGCGATTTTTCAAATTTTCAAACGCTTATATCTCGCTTATATGCAATGATAGCGCAAAACGAATGCTTATTTAGTATCAACAATAATTATACCTGCCACTAGAATTAATGGGGATCGATTTTGAGCAATTTAAAATTTAAGATTTTTCAAATTTTCAAACGCTTATATCTCGCTTATTTGCAATGATAGCGTAAAACGAATGCTTATTTAGTATCAACAATAATTATACCTACCACCAGAATTAATGCGGATCGATTTTGAGCAATTTTAAATTTGCGATTTTTCAAATTTTCAAACGCTTATATCTCGCTTATTTGCAATGATAGCGCAAAACGAATGCTTATTTAGTATCAACAATAATTATACCTACCACCAGAATTAATGGGGATCGATTTTGAGCAATTTTAAATTTGCGATTTTTCAAATTTTCAAACGCTTATATCTCGCTGATTTGCAATAATTATACCTACCACCAGAATTAATGGGGATCATTTTGAGCAATTTTAAATTTGCGATTTTTCAAATTTTCAAAAAGCATATATCTCGCTTATTTGCAATGATAGCGCAATACGAATGCTTATTTAGTATCAACAATAACTATACCTACCACCAGAATTAATAAGGATCGATTTTGAGCAATTTTAAATTTGCGATTTTTCAAATTTTCAAACGCTTATATCTCGCTTATTTGCAATGATAGCGCAAAACGAATGCTTATTTAGTATCAACAATAATTATACCTACCACCAGAATTAATGAGGATCGATTTTGAGCAATTTTAAATTTGCGATTTTTCAAATTTTCAAACGCTTATATCTCGCTTATTTGCAATGATAGCGCAAAACGAATGCTTATTTAGTATCAACAATAATTATACCTACCACCAGAATTAATAGGGATCGATTTTGAGTAATTTTAAATTTGCGATTTTTCAAATTTTCAAACGCTTATATCTCGCTTATTTGCAATGATAGCGCAAAACGAATGCTTATTTAGTATCAACAATAATTATACCTACAACCAGAATTAATAGGGATCGATTTTGAGCAATTTTAAATTTGCGATTTTTCAAATATTCAAACGCTTATATCTCGCTTATTTGCAATGATAGCGCAAAACGAATGCTTATTTAGTATCAACAATAATTAAACCTACCACCAGAATTAATAGGGATCGATTTTGAGCAATTTTAAATTTGCGATTTTTCAAATATTCAAACGCTTATATCTCGCTTATTTGCAATGATAGCGCAAAACGAATGCTTATTTAGTATCAACAATAATTTTACCTACCACCAGAATTAATGGGGATCGATTTTGAGCAATTTTAAATTTGCGATTTTTCAAATTTTCAAACGCTTATATCTCGCTTATTTGCAATGATAGCGCAAAACGAATGCTTATTTAGTATCAACAATAATTATACCTACAACCAGAATTAATAGGGATCGATTTTGAGCAATTTTAAATTTGCGATTTTTCAAATATTCAAACGCTTATATCTCCCTTATTTGCAATGATAGCGCAAAACGAATGCTTATTTAGTATCAACAATAATTTTACCTACCACCAGAATTAATGGGGATCGATTTTGAGCAATTTTAAATTTGCAATTTTTCAAATTTTCAAACGCTTATATCTCGCTTATTTGCAATGATAGCGCAAAACAAATGCTTATTTAGTATCAACAATAATTATACCTACCACCAGAATTAATAGGGATCGATTTTGAGCAATTTTAAATTTGCGATTTTTCAAATTTTCAAACGCTTATATCTCGCTTATTTGCAATGATAGCGCAAAACGAATGCTTATTTAGTATCAACAATAATTATACCTACCACCAGAATTTATGAGGATCGATTTTGAGCAATTTTAAATTTGCGATTTTTCAAATTTTCAAACGCTTATATCTCGCTTATTTGCAATGATAGCGCAAAACGAATGCTTATTTAGTATCAACAATAATTATACCTACCACCAGAATTAATGGGGATCGATTTTGAGCAATTTTAAATTTGCGATTTTTCACATTTTCAAACGCTTATATCTCGCTTATTTGCAATGATAGCGCAAAACAAATGCTTATTTAGTATCAACAATAATTATACCTACCACCAGAATTAATGGGGATCGATTTTGAGCAATTTAAAATTTGCGATTTTTCAAATTTTCAAACGCTTATATCTCGCTTATTTGCAATGATAGCGCAAAACGAATGCTTATTTAGTATCAACAATAATTATACCTACCACCAGAATGAATAAGGATCGATTTTGAGCAATTTTAAATTTGCGATTTTTCAAATTTTCAAACGCTTATATCTCGCTTATTTGCAATGATAGCGCAAAACGAATGCTTATTTAGTATCAACAATAATTATACCTACCAATAGAATTAATGAGGATCGATTTTGAGCAATTTTAAATTTGCGATTTTTCAAATTTTCAAACGCTTATATCTCGCTTATTTGCAATGATAGCGCAAAACGAATACTTATTTAGTATCAACAATAATTTTACCTACCACCAGAATTAATGGGGATCGATTTTGAGCAATTTTAAATTTGCGATTTTTCAAATTTTCAAACGCTTATATCTCGCTTATTTGCAATGATAGCGCAAAACGAATGCTTATTTAGTATCAACAATAATTATACCTACCACCAGAATTAATAGGATCGATTTTGAGCAATTTTAAATTTGCGATTTTTCAAATATTCAAACGCTTATATCTCGCTTATTTGCAATGATAGCGCAAAACGAATGCTTATTTAGTATCAACAATAATTTTACCTACCACCAGAATTAATGGGGATCGATTTTGAGCAATTTTAAATTTGCGATTTTTCAAATTTTCAAACGCTTATATCTCGCTTATTTGCAATGATAGCTAAAAACGAATGCTTATTTAGTATCAACAATAATTATACCTACCACCAGAATTAATATGATTCGATTTTGAGCAATTTTAAATTTGCGATTTTTCAAATTTTCAAACGCTTATATCTCGCTTATTTGCAATGATAGCGCAAAACGAATGCTAATTTTGTATCAACAATAATTATACCTACCACCCGAATTAATGGGGATCGATTTTGAGCAATTTTAAATTTGCGATTTTTTAAATTTTCAAACGCTTATATCTCGCTTATTTGCAATGATAGCGCAAAACGAAGCTTATTTAGTATCAACAATAATTATACCTACCACCAGAATTAATAGGGATCGATTTTGAGCAATTTAAAATTTGCGATTTTTCAAATTTTCAAACGCTTATATCTCGCTTATTTGCAATGATATCGCAAAACGAATGCTTATTTAGTATCAACAATAATTATACCTACCACCAGAATTAATGGGGATCGATTTTGAGCAATTTTAAATTTACGATTTTTCAAATTTTCAAACGCTTATATCTCGCTTATTTGCAATGATAGCGCAAAACGAATGCTTATTTAGTATCAACAATAATTATACCTACCACCAGAATTAATATGGATCGATTTTGAGCAATTTTAAATTTGCGATTTTTCAAATTTTCAAACGCTTATATCTCGCTTATTTGCAATGATAGCGCAAAACGAATGCTTATTTAGTATCAACAATAATTATACCTACCACCAGAATTAATAAGGATCGATTTTGAGCAATTTAAAATTTGCGATTTTTCAAATTTTCAAACGCTTATATCTCGCTGATTTGCAATAATTATACCTACCATCAGAATTAATGGGGATCGATTTTGAGCAATTTTAAATTTGCGATTTTTCAAATTTTCAAACGCTTATATCTCGCTTATTTGCAACGATAGCGCAAAGCGAATGCTTATTTAGTATCAACAATAATTATACCTACCACCAGAATTGATGGGGATCGATTTTGAGCAATTTTAAATTTGCGATTTTTCAAATTTTCAAACGCTTATATCTCGCTTATTTGCAACGATAGCGCAAAACGAATGCTAATTTAGTATCAACAATAATTATACCTACCAGCAGAATTAATGGGGATCGATTTTGAGCAATTTTAAATTTGCGATTTTTCAAATTTTCAAACGCTTATATCTCGCTTATTTGCAATGATAGCGCAAAACGAATGCTTATTTAGTATCAACAATAATTATACCTACCACCAGAATTAATAAGGATCGATTTTGAGCAATTTTAAATTTGCGATTTTTCAAATTTTCAAACGCTTATATCTCGCTTATTTGCAATGATAGCGCAAAACGAATGCTAATTTAGTATCAACAATAATTATACCTACCAACAGAATTAATGGGGATCGATTTTGAGCAATTTTAAATTTGCGATTTTTCAAATTTTCAAACGCTTATATCTCGCTTATTTGCAATGATAGCTCAAAACGAATGCTTATTTAGTATCAACAATAATTATACCTACCACCAGAATTAATGAGGATCGATATTGAGCAATTTTAAATTTGCGATTTTTCAAATTTTCAAACGCTTATATCTCGCTTATTTGCAATGATAGCGCAAAACGAGTGCTTATTTAGTATCAACAATAATTATACCTACCACCAGAATTAATGGGGATCGATTTTGAGCAATTTTAAATTTGCGATTTTTCAAATTTTCAAACGCTTATATCTCGCTTATTTGCAATGATAGCGCAAAACGAGTGCTTATTTAGTATCAACAATAATTATACCTACCACCAGAATTAATGGGGATCGATTTTGAGCAATTTTAAATTTGCGATTTTTCAAATTTTCAAACGCTTATATCTCGCTTATTTGCAATGATAGCGCAAAACGAATGCTTATTTAGTATCAACAATAATTATACCTACCACCAGAATTAATGGGTATCGATTTTGAGCAATTTTAAATTTGCGATTTTTCAAATTTTCAAACGCTTATATCTCGCTTATTTGCAATGATAGCGCAAAACGAATTCTTATTTAGTATCAGCATTAATTATACCTACCACCAGAATAAATATGGATCGATTTTGAGCAATTTTAAATTTGCAATTTTTCAAATTTTCAAACGCTTATATCTCGCTTATTTGCAATGATAGCGCAAAACGAATGCTTATTTAGTATCACCAATAATTATACCTACCACCAGAATTAATAGGAATCGATATTGAGCAATTTTAAATTTGCGATTTTTCAAATTTTCAAACCCTTATATCTCGCTTATTTGCAATGATAGCGCAAAACGAATGCTTATTTAGTATCAACAATAATTATACCTACCACCAGAATTAATGAGGATCGATTTTGAGCAATTTTAAATTTGCGATTTTTCAAATTTTCAAACGCTTATATCTCGCTTATTTGCAATGATAGCGCAAAACGAGTGCTTATTTAGTATCAACAATAATTATACCTACCACCAGAATTAATGGGGATCGATTTTGAGCAATTTTAAATTTGCGATTTTTCAAATTTTCAAACGCTTATATCTCGCTTATTTGCAATGATAGCGCAAAACGAGTGCTTATTTAGTATCAACAATAATTATACCTACCACCAGAATTAATGGGGATCGATTTTGAGCAATTTTAAATTTGCGATTTTTCAAATTTTCAAACGCTTATATCTCGCTTATTTGCAATGATAGCGCAAAACGAGTGCTTATTTAGTATCAACAATAATTATACCTACCACCAGAATTAATAGGGATCGATTTTGAGCAATTTTAAATTTGCGATTTTTCAAATTTTCAAACGCTTATATCTCGCTTATTTGCAATGATAGCGCAAAACGAGTGCTTATTTAGTATCAACAATAATTATACCTACCACCAGAATTAATGGGGATCGATTTTGAGCAATTTTAAATTTGCGATTTTTCAAATTTTCAAACGCTTATATCTCGCTTATTTGCAATGATAGCGCAAAACGAATGCTTATTTAGTATCAACAATAATTATACCTACCACCAGAATTAATGGGTATCGATTTTGAGCAATTTTAAATTTGCGATTTTTCAAATTTTCAAACGCTTATATCTCGCTTATTTGCAATGATAGCGCAAAACGAATTCTTATTTAGTATCAGCATTAATTATACCTACCACCAGAATAAATATGGATCGATTTTGAGCAATTTTAAATTTGCAATTTTTCAAATTTTCAAACGCTTATATCTCGCTTATTTGCAATGATAGCGCAAAACGAATGCTTATTTAGTATCACCAATAATTATACCTACCACCAGAATTAATAGGAATCGATATTGAGCAATTTTAAATTTGCGATTTTTCAAATTTTCAAACCCTTATATCTCGCTTATTTGCAATGATAGCGCAAAACGAATGCTTATTTAGTATCAACAATAATTATACCTACCACCAGAATTAATGAGGATCGATTTTGAGCAATTTTAAATTTGCGATTTTTCAAATTTTCAAACGCTTATATCTCGCTTATTTGCAATGATAGCGCAAAACGAGTGCTTATTTAGTATCAACAATAATTATACCTACCACCAGAATTAATGGGGATCGATTTTGAGCAATTTTAAATTTGCGATTTTTCAAATTTTCAAACGCTTATATCTCGCTTATTTGCAATGATAGCGCAAAACGAGTGCTTATTTAGTATCAACAATAATTATACCTACCACCAGAATTAATGGGGATCGATTTTGAGCAATTTTAAATTTGCGATTTTTCAAATTTTCAAACGCTTATATCTCGCTTATTTGCAATGATAGCGCAAAACGAGTGCTTATTTAGTATCAACAATAATTATACCTACCACCAGAATTAATAGGGATCGATTTTGAGCAATTTTAAATTTGCGATTTTTCAAATTTTCAAACGCTTATATCTCGCTTATTTGCAATGATAGCGCAAAACGAGTGCTTATTTAGTATCAACAATAATTATACCTACCACCAGAATTAATGGGGATCGATTTTGAGCAATTTTAAATTTGCGATTTTTCAAATTTTCAAACGCTTATATCTCGCTTATTTGCAATGATAGCGCAAAACGAATGCTTATTTAGTATCAACAATAATTATACCTACCACCAGAATTAATGGGTATCGATTTTGAGCAATTTTTAATTTGCGATTTTTCAAAATTTCAAACGCTTATATCTCGCTTATTTGCAATGATAGCGCAAAACGAATTCTTATTTAGTATCAGCATTAATTATACCTACCACCAGAATAAATATGGATCGATTTTGAGCAATTTTAAATTTGCGATTTTTCAAATTTTCAAACGCTTATATCTCGCTTATTTGCAATGATAGCGCAAAACGAATGCTTATTTAGTATCACCAATAATTATACCTACCACCAGAATTAATAGGAATCGATATTGAGCAATTTTAAATTTGCGATTTTTCAAATTTTCAAACCCTTATATCTCGCTTATTTGCAATGATGGCGCAAAACGAATGCTTATTTAGTATCAACAATAATTATACCTACCACCAGAATTAATGGGGATCGATTTTGAGCAATTTTAAATTTGCGATTTTTCAAATTTTCAAACGCTTATATCTCGCTTATTTGCAATGATAGCGCAAAACGAGTGCTTATTTAGTATCAACAATAATTATACCTACCACCAGAATTAATGGGGATCGATTTTGAGCAATTTTAAATTTGCGATTTTTCAAATTTTCAAACGCTTATATCTCGCTTATTTGCAATGATAGCGCAAAACGAGTGCTTATTTAGTATCAACAATAATTATACCTACCACCAGAATTAATGGGGATCGATTTTGAGCAATTTTAAATTTGCGATTTTTCAAATTTTCAAACGCTTATATCTCGCTTATTTGCAATGATAGCGCAAAACGAATTCTTATTTAGTATCAGCATTAATTATACCTACCACCAGAATAAATATGGATCGATTTTGAGCAATTTTAAATTTGCGATTTTTCAAATTTTCAAACGCTTATATCTCGCTTATTTGCAATGATAGCGCAAAACGAATGCTTATTTAGTATCACCAATAATTATACCTACCACCAGAATTAATAGGAATCGATATTGAGCAATTTTAAATTTGCGATTTTTCAAATTTTCAAACCCTTATATCTCGCTTATTTGCAATGATAGCGCAAAACGAATGCTTATTTAGTATCAACAATAATTATACCTACCACCAGAATTAATTTGGATCGATTTTGAGCAATTTTAAATTTGTGATTTTTCAAATTTTCAAACGCTTATATCTCGCTTATTTGCAATGATAGTGCTAAACGGATGCTTATTTAGTATCAACAATAATTATACCTACCACCAGAATTAATAAGGATCGATTTTGAGCAATTTTAAATTTGCGATTTTTCAAATTTTCAAACGCTTATATCTCGCTTATTTGCAATGATAGCGCAAAACGAATGCTTATTTAGTATCACCAATAATTATACCTACCACCAGAATTAATAGGGATCGATTTTGAGCAATTTTAAATTTGCGATTTTTCAAATTTTCAAACGCTTATATCTCGCTTATTTGCAATGATAGCGCAAAACGAGTGCTTATTTAGTATCAACAATAATTATACCTACCACCAGAATTAATGGGGATCGATTTTGAGCAATTTTAAATTTGCGATTTTTCAAATTTTCAAACGCTTATATCTCGCTTATTTGCAATGATAGCGCAAAACGAGTGCTTATTTAGTATCAACAATAATTATACCTACCACCAGGATTAATAGGGATCGCTTTTGAGCAATTTTAAATTTGCGATATTTATAATTTTCAAACGCTTATATCTCGCTTATTTGAATTGATTGCGCAAAACGAATGCTTATTTAGTATCAACAATAACTATACCTACAAACAGAATTAATGGGTATCGATTTCGAAAAATTTTTAATTTCCGATTTTTATAATTTTCAAACGCTTATATCTCGCTTATTTGCAATGAAAGCGAAAAAAAGAATGCTTATTTAGTATCAACAATAATTATACCTACCACCAGAATGAATGGGTATCGAATTTGAGCAATTTTAAATTTGCGATTTTTCAAATTTTCAAACGCTTATATCTCGCTTATTTGCAATGATAGCGCAAAACAAATGCTTACTTAGTATCACCAATAATTATACCTACCACCAGAATTAATAGGAATCGATATTGAGCAATTTTAAATTTGCGATTTTTCAAATTTTCAAACCCTTATATCTCGCTTATTTGCAATGATAGCGCAAAACGAATGCTTATTTAGTATCAACAATAATTATACCTACCACCAGAATTAATGGGTATCGATTTTTAAAAATTTTAAATTTCCGATTTTTATAATTTTCAAACGCTTATATCTCGCTTATTTGCAATGATAGCGCAAAACGAATGCTTATTTAGTATCAACATTAAATATACCTACCACCAGAATTAATAAAGATCGATTTTGAGCAATTTTAAATTTGAGATTTTTCAAATTTTCAAACGCCTATATCTCGCTTATTTGCAATGATAGCGCAAAACGAATGCTTATTTAGTATCAACAATAATTATACCTACCACCAGAATTAATGGGGATCGATTTTGAGCAATTTCAAATTTGCGATTTTTCAAATTTTCAAACGCTTATATCTCGCTTATTTGCAATGATAGTGCAAAACGGATGCTTATTTAGTATCAACAATAATTATACCTACCACCAGAATTAATGGGTATCGATTTTGAGCAATTTTTAATTTGCGATTTTTCAAAATTTCAAACGCTTATATCTCGCTTATTTGCAATGATAGCGCAAAACGAATTCTTATTTAGTATCAGCATTAATTATACCTACCACCAGAATAAATATGGATCGATTTTGAGCAATTTTAAATTTGCGATTTTTCAAATTTTCAAACGCTTATATCTCGCTTATTTGCAATGATAGCGCAAAACGAATGCTTATTTAGTATCAACAATAATTATACCTACCACCAGAATTAATGGGGATCGATTTTGAGCAATTTTAAATTTGCGATTTTTCAAATTTTCAAACGCTTATATCTCGCTTACTTGCAATGATAGCGCAAAACGAATGCTTATTTAGTATCAACAATAATTGATCGATTTTGAGCAATTTTAAATTTGCGATTTTTCAAATTTTCAAACGCTTATATCTCGCTTATTTGCAATAAAAGCGCAAAACGAATGCTTATTTAGTATAACAATAATTATACCTACCACCAGAATTAATGGGGATCGATTTTGAGCAATTTTAAATTTGCGACTTTTATAATTTTCAAACGCTTATATCTCGCTTATTTGCAATGATAGCGCAAAACGAATGCTTATTTAGTATCAACAATAATTATACCTACCACCAGAATTAATGGGTATCGATTTTTAAAAATTTTAAATTTCCGATTTTTATAATTTTCAAACGCTTATATCTCGCTTATTTGCAATGATAGCGCAAAACGAATGCTTATTTAGTATCAACATTAAATATACCTACCACCAGAATTAATAAAGATCGATTTTGAGCAATTTTAAATTTGCGATTTTTCAAATTTTCAAACGCCTATATCTCGCTTATTTGCAATGATAGCGCAAAACGAATGCTTATTTAGTATCAACAATAATTATACCTACCACCAGAATTAATGGGGATCGATTTTGAGCAATTTTAAATTTGCGATTTTTCAAATTTTCAAACGCTTATATCTCGCTTATTTGCAATGATAGCTCAAAACGAATGCTTATTTAGTATCAACAATAATTATACCTACCACCAGAATTAATGGGGATCGATTTTGAGCAATTTTTAATTTGCGATTTTTCAAATTTTCAAACGCTTATATCTCGCTTATTTGCAATGATAGCGCAAAACGAATGCTTATTTAGTATCAACAATAATTATACCTACCACTAGAATTAATAAGGATCGATTTTGAGCAATTTTAAATTTGCGATTTTTCAAATTTTCAAACGCTTATATCTCGCTTATTTGCAATGATAGCGCAAAACGAATGCTTATTTAGTATCAACAATAATTATACCTACCACCAGAATTAATGGGGATCGATTTTGAGCAATTTTAAATTTGCGATTTTTCAAATTTTCAAACGCTTATATCTCGCTTATTTGCAATGATAGCGCAAAACGATTGCTTATTTAGTATCAACAATAATTATACCTACCACTAGAATTAATTGGGATCGATTTTGAGGAATTTTAAATTTGCGATTTTTCAAATTTTCAAACGCTTATATCTCGCTTATTTGCAATGATAGCGCAAAACGAATGCTTATTTAGTATCAACAATAATTATACCTACCACCAGAATTAATGGGGATCGATTTTGAGCAATTTTAAATTTGCGATTTTTCAAATATTCAAACGCTTATATCTCGCTTACTTGCAATGATAGCGCAAAACGAATGCTTATTTAGTATCAACAATAATTGATCGATTTTGAGCAATTTTAAATTTGCGATTTTTCAAATTTTCAAACGCTTATATCTCGCTTATTTGCAATAAAAGCGCAAAACGAATGCTTATTTAGTATAACAATAATTATACCTACCACCAGAATTAATGGGGATCGATTTTGAGCAATTTTAAATTTGCGACTTTTATAATTTTCAAACGCTTATATCTCGTTTATTTGCAATGATAGCGCAAAACGAATGCTTATTTAGTATCAACAATAATTATACCTACCACCAGAATTAATGGGTATCGATTTTTAAAAATTTTAAATTTCCGATTTTTATAATTTTCAAACGCTTATATCTCGCTTATTTGCAATGATAGCGCAAAACGAATGCTTATTTAGTATCAACATTAAATATACCTACCACCAGAATTAATAAAGATCGATTTTGAGCAATTTTAAATTTGCGATTTTTCAAATTTTCAAACGCCTATATCTCGCTTATTTGCAATGATAGCGCAAAACGAATGCTTATTTAGTATCAACAATAATTATACCTACCACCAGAATTAATGGGGATCGATTTTGAGCAATTTTAAATTTGCGATTTTTCAAATTTTCAAACGCTTATATCTCGCTTATTTGCAATGATAGCTCAAAACGAATGCTTATTTAGTATCAACAATAATTATACCTACCACCAGAAATAATGGGGATCGATTTTGAGCAATTTTTAATTTGCGATTTTTCAAATTTTCAAACGCTTATATCTCGCTTATTTGCAATGATAGCGCAAAACGAATGCTTATTTAGTATCAACAATAATTATACCTACCACCAGAATTAATGGGGATCGATTTTGAGCAATTTTAAATTTGCGATTTTTCAAATTTTCAAACGCTTATATCTCGCTTATTTGCAATGATAGCGCAAAACGAATGCTTATTTAGTATCAACAATAATTATACCTACCACCAGAATTAATGGGGATCGATTTTGAGCAATTTTAAATTTGCGATTTTTCAAATTTTCAAACGCTTATATCTCGCTTATTTGCAATGATAGCGCAAAACGAATGCTTATTTAGTATCAACAATAATTATACCTACCACCAGAATTAATTGGGATCGATTTTGAGGAATTTTAAATTTGCGATTTTTCAAATTTTCAAACGCTTATATCTCGCTTATTTGCAATGATAGCGCAAAACGAATGCTTATTTAGTATCAACAATAATTATACCTACCACCAGAATTAATGGGGATCGATTTTGAGCAATTTTAAATTTGCGATTTTTCAAATTTTCAAACGCTTATATCTCGCTTATTTGCAATGATAGCGCAAAACGAATGCTTATTTAGTATCAACAATAATTATACCTACCACCAGAATTAATGGGGATCGATTTTGAGCAATTTTAAATTTGCGATTTTTCAAATTTTCAAACGCTTATATCTCGCTTATTTGCAATGATAGCGCAAAACGAATGTTTATTTAGTATCAACAATAATTATACCTACCACCAGAATTAATGGGGATCGATTTTGAGCAATTTTAAATTTGCGATATTTCAAATTTTCAAACGCTTATATCTCGCTTATTTGCAATGATAGCGCAAAACGAATTCTTATTTAGTATCAGCATTAATTATACCTACCACCAGAATAAATATGGATCGATTTTGAGCAATTTTAAATTTGCGATTTTTCAAATTTTCAAACGCTTATATCTCGCTTATTTGCAATGATAGCGCAAAACGAATGCTTATTTAGTATCACCAATAATTATACCTACCACTAGAATTAATAGGAATCGATATTGAGCAATTTTAAATTTGCGATTTTTCAAATTTTCAAACGCTTATATCTCGCTTATTTGCAATGATAGCGCAAAACGAATGCTTATTTAGTATCAACAATAATTATACCTACCACCAGAATTAATGGGGATCGATTTTGAGCAATTTTAAATTTGTGATTTTTCAAATTTTCAAACGCTTATATCTCGCTTATTTGCAATGATAGTGCAAAACGGATGCTTATTTAGTATCAACAATAATTATACCTACCACCAGAATTAATAAGGATCGATTTTGAGCAATTTTAAATTTGCGATTTTTCAAATTTTCAAACGCTTATATCTCGCTTATTTGCAATGATAGCGCAAAACGAATGCTTATTTAGTATCAACAATAATTATACCTACCACCAGAATTAATGGGGATCGATTTTGAGCAATTTTAAATTTGCGATTTTTCAAATTTTCAAACGCTTATATCTCGCTTATTTGCAATGATAGCGCAAAACGAATGCTTATTTAGTATCACCAATAATTATACCTACCACCAGAATTAATAGGGATCGATTTTGAGCAATTTTAAATTTGTGATTTTTCAAATGCTTATATCTCGCTTATTTGCAATGATAGCGCAAAACGAATGCTTATTTAGTATCAACAATAATTATACCTACCACCAGAATAAATGGGGATCGATTTTGAGCAATTTTAAATTTGCGATTTTTCAAATTTTCAAACGCTTATATCTCGCTTATTTGCAATGATAGCGCAAAACGAATGCTTATTTAGTATCAACAATAATTATACCTACCACCAGAATTAATAGGTATCGATTTTGAGCAATTTTAAATTTGCGATTTTTCAAAATTTCAAACGCTTATATCTCGCTGATTTGCAATGATAGCGCAAAACAAATGCTTATTTAGTATCAACAATAATTATACCTACCACCAGAATTAATGGGGATCGATTTTGAGCAATTTTAAATTTGCGATTTTTCAAATTTTCAAACGCTTATATCTCGCTTATTTGCAATGATAGCGCAAAACGAATGCTTATTTAGTATCAACAATAATTATACCTACCACCAGAATTAATGAAGATCGATTTTGAGCAATTTTAAATTTGCGATTTTTCAAATTTTCAAACGCTTATATCTCGCTTATTTGCAATGATAGCGCAAAACGAATGCTTATTTAGTATCAACAATAATTATACCTACCACCAGAATTAATGGGGATCGATTTTGAGCAATTTTAAATTTGCGATTTTTCAAATTTTCAAACGCTTATATCTCGCTTACTTGCAATGATAGCGCAAAACGAATGCTTATTTAGTATCAACAATAATTGATCGATTTTGAGCAATTTTAAATATGCGATTTTTCAAATTTTCAAACGCTTATATCTCCCTTTTTTGCAATAAAAGCGCAAAACGAATGCTTATTTAGTATAACAATAATTATACCTACCACCAGAATTAATGGGGATCGATTTTGAGCAATTTTAAATTTGCGACTTTTATAATTTTCAAACGCTTATATCTCGCTTATTTGCAATGATAGCGCAAAACGAATGCTTATTTAGTATCAACAATAATTATACCTACCACCAGAATTAATGGGTATCGATTTTTAAAAATTTTAAATTTCCGATTTTTATAATTTTCAAACGCTTATATCTCGCTTATTTGCAATGATAGCGCAAAACGAATGCTTATTTAGTATCAACATTAAATATACCTACCACCAGAATTAATAAAGATCGATTTTGAGCAATTTTAAATTTGCGATTTTTCAAATTTTCAAACGCCTATATCTCGCTTATTTGCAATGATAGCGCAAAACGAATGCTTATTTAGTATCACCAATAATTATACCTACCACCAGAATAAATATGGATCGATTTTGAGCAATTTTAAATTTGCGATTTTTCAAATTTTCAAACGCTTATATCTCGCTTATTTGCAATGATAGCGCAAAACGAATGCTTATTTAGTATCACCAATAATTATACCTACCACCAGAATTAATAGGAATCGATATTGATCAATTTTAAATTTGCGATTTTTCAAATTTTCAAACGCTTATATCTCGCTTATTTGCAATGATAGCGCAAAACGAATGCTTATTTAGTATCAACAATAATTATACCTACCACCAGAATTAATGGGGATCGATTTTGAGCAATTTTAAATTTGTGATTTTTCAAATTTTCAAACGCTTATATCTCGCTTATTTGCAATGATAGTGCAAAACGGATGCTTATTTAGTATCAACAATAATTATACCTACCACCAGAATTAATAAGGATTGATTTTGAGCAATTTTAAATTTGCGATTTTTCAAATGTTCAAACGCTTATATCTCGCTTATTTGCAATGATAGCGCAAAACGAATGCTTATTTAGTATCAACAATAATTATACCTACCACCAGAATTAATGGGGATCGATTTTGAGCAATTTTAAATTTGCGATTTTTCAAATTTTCAAACGCTTATATCTCGCTTATTTGCAATGATAGCGCAAAACGAATGCTTATTTAGTATCACCAATAATTCTACCTACCACCAGAATTAATAGGGATCGATTTTGAGCAATTTTAAATTTGCGATTTTTCAAATGCTTATATCTCGCTTATTTGCAATGATAGCGCAAAACGAATGCTTATTTAGTATCAACAATAATTATACCTACCACCAGAATTAATGGGGATCGATTTTGAGCAATTTTAAATTTGCGATTTTTCAAATTTTCAAACGCTTATATCTCGCTTATTTGCAATGATAGCGCAAAACGAATGCTTATTTAGTATCAACAATAATTATACCTACCACCAGAATTAATGGGTATCGATTTTGAGCAATTTTAAATTTGCGATTTTTCAAAATTTCAAACGCTTATATCTCGCTGATTTGCAATGATAGCGCAAAACAAATGCTTATTTAGTATCAACAATAATTATACCTACCACCAGAATTAATGGGGATCGATTTTGAGCAATTTTAAATTTGCGATTTTTCAAATTTTCAAACGCTTATATCTCGCTTATTTGCAATGATAGCGCAAAACGAATGCTTATTTAGTATCAACAATAATTATACCTACCACCAGAATTAATGGGGATCGATTTTGAGCAATTTTAAATTTGCGATTTTTCAAATTTTCAAACGCTTATATCTCGCTTACTTTCAATGATAGCGCAAAACGAATGCTTATTTAGTATCAACAATAATTGATCGATTTTGAGCAATTTTAAATTTGCGATTTTTCAAATTTTCAAACGCTTATATCTCGCTTATTTGCAATAAAAGCGCAAAACGAATGCTTATTTAGTATAACAATAATTATACCTACCACCAGAATTAATGGGGATCGATTTTGAGCAATTTTAAATTTGCGACTTTTATAATTTTCAAACGCTTATATCTCGCTTATTTGCAATGATAGCGCAAAACGAATGCTTATTTAGTATCAACATTAAATATACCTACCACCAGAATTAATAAAGATCGATTTTGAGCAATTTTAAATTTGCGATTTTTCAAATATTCAAACGCCTATATCTCGCTTATTTGCAATGATAGCGCAAAACGAAAGCTTATTTAGTATCAACAATAATTATACCTACCACCAGAATTAATAGGGAAGGATTTTGAGCAATTTTAAATTTGCGATTTTTCAAATTTTCAAACGCTTATATCTCGCTTATTTGCAATGATAGCGCAAAACGAATGCTTATTTAGTATCGACAATAAATATACCTACCACCAGAATTAATGGGGGTCGATTTTGAGCAATTTTAAATTTGCGATTTATCAAATTTTTAAACGCTTATTTCTCGCTTATTTGCAATGATAGCGCAAAACGAATGCTTATTTAGTATCAACAATAATTATACTTACCACCAGAATTAATGGGGATCGATTTTGAGCAATTTTAAATTTGCGATTTATCAAATTTTTAAACGCTTATTTCTCGCTTATTTGCAATGATAGCGCAAAACGAATGCTTATTTAGTATCAACAATAATTATACCTACCACCGGAATTAATTGGTATCGATCTTGAGCAATTTTAATTTTGTGATTTTTCAAATTTTCAAACGCTTATATCTCGCTTATTTGCAATGATAGCGCAAAAAGAATGCTTATTTAGTATCAACAATAATTATACCTACCACCAGGATTAATAGGGATCGCTTTTGAGCAATTTTAAATTTGCGATATTTATAATTTTCAAACGCTTATATCTCGCTTATTTGAATTGATTGCGCAAAACGAATGCTTATTTAGTATCAACAATAATTATACCTACCAACAGAATTAATGGGTATCGATTTCGAAAAATATTTAATTTCCGATTTTTATAATTTTCAAACGCTTATATCTCGCTTATTTGCAATGAAAGCGAAAAAAAGAATGCTTATTTAGTATCAACAATAATTATACCTACCACCAGAATGAATGGGTATCGATTTTGAGCAATTTTAAATTTGCGATTTTTCAAATTTTCAAACGCTTATATCTCGCTTATTTGCAATGATAGCGCAAAACGAATGCTTATTTAGTATCACCAATAATTATACCTAACACCAGAATTAATGGGGATCGATTTTGAGCAATTTTAAATTTGCGATTTTTCAAATTTTCAAACGCTTATATCTCGCTTATTTGCAATGATAGCGCAAAACGAATGCTTATTTAGTATCAACAATAATTATACCTACCACCAGAATTAATGGGGATCGATTTTGAGCAATTTTAAATTTGCGATTTTTCAAATTTTCAAACGCTTATATCTCGCTTATTTGCAATGATAGCGCAAAACGAATTCTTATTTAGTATCAGCATTAATTATACCTACCACCAGAATAAATATGGATCGATTTTGAGCAATTTTAAATTTGCGATTTTTCAAATTTTCAAACGCTTATATCTCGCTTATTTGCAATGATAGCGCAAAACGAATGCTTATTTAGTATCACCAATAATTATACCTACCACCAGAATTAATAGGAATCGATATTGAGCAATTTTAAATTTGCGATTTTTCAAATTTTCAAACCCTTATATCTCGCTTATTTGCAATGATAGTGCAAAACGAATGCTTATTTAGTATCAACAAAAATTATACCTACCACCAGAATTAATGGGGATCGATTTTGAGCAATTTTAAATTTGTGATTTTTCAAATTTTCAAACGCTTATATCTCGCTTATTTGCAATGATAGTGCAAAACGGATGCTTATTTAGTATCAACAATAATTATACCTACCACCAGAATTAATAAGGATCGATTTTGAGCAATTTTAAATTTGCGATTTTTCAAATTTTCAAACGCTTATATCTCGCTTATTTGCAATGATAGCGCAAAACGAATGCTTATTTAGTATCAACAATAATTATACCTACCACCAGAATTAATGGGGATCGATTTTGAGCAATTTTAAATTTGCGATTTTTCAAATTTTCAAACGCTTATATCTCGCTTATTTGCAATGATAGCGCAAAACGAATGCTTATTTAGTATCAACAATAATTATACCTACCACCAGAATTAATAGGTATCGATTTTGAGCAATTTTTAATTTGCGATTTTTCAAAATTTCAAACGCTTATATCTCGCTGATTTGCAATGATAGCGCAAAACGAATGCTTATTTGGTATCACCAATAATTATACCTACCACCAGAATTAATAGGGATCGATTTTGAGCAATTTTAAATTTGCGATTTTTCAAATTTTCAAACGCTTATATCTCGCTTATTTGCAATGATAGCGCAAAACGAATGCTTATTTAGTATCAACAATAATTGATCGATTTTGAGCAATTTTAAATTTGCGATTTTTCAAATTTTCAAACGCTTATATCTCGCTTATTTGCAATAAAAGCGCAAAACAAATGCTTATTTAGTATAACAATAATTATACCTACCACCAGAATTAATGGGGATCGATATTGAGCAATTTTAAATTTGCGACTTTTATAATTTTCAAACGCTTATATCTCGCTTATTTGCAATGATAGCGCAAAACGAATGCTTATTTAGTATCAACAATAATTATACCTACCACCAGAATTAATGGGTATCGATTTTTAAAAATTTTAAATTTGCGATTTTTCAAATTTTCAAACGCCTATATCTCGCATATTTGCAATGATAGCGCAAAACGAATGCTTATTTAGTATCGACAATAATTATACCTACCACCAGAATTAATGGGGGTCGATTTTGAGCAATTTTAAATTTGCGATTTATCAAATTTTTAAACGCTTATTTCTCGCTTATTTGCAATGATAGCGCAAAACGAATGCTTATTTAGTATCAACAATAATTATACTTACCACCAGAATTAATGGGGATCGATTTTGAGCAATTTTAAATTTGCGATTTATCAAATTTTTAAACGCTTATTTCTCGCTTATTTGCAATGATAGCGCAAAACGAATGCTTATTTAGTATCAACAATAATTATACCTACCACCGGAATTAATTGGTATCGATCTTGAGCAATTTTAATTTTGTGATTTTTCAAATTTTCAAACGCTTATATCTCGCTTATTTGCAATGATAGCGCAAAAAGAATGCTTATTTAGTATCAACAATAATAATACCTACCACCAGGATTAATAGGGATCGCTTTTGAGCAATTTTAAATTTGCGATATTTATAATTTTCAAACGCTTATATCTCGCTTATTTGAATTGATTGCGCAAAACGAATGCTTATTTAGTATCAACAATAATTATACCTACCAACAGAATTAATGGGTATCGATTTCGAAAAATTTTTAATTTCCGATTTTTATAATTTTCAAACGCTTATATCTCGCTTATTTGCAATGAAAGCGAAAAAAGGAATGCTTATTTAGTATCAACAATAATTATACCTACCACCAGAATGAATGGGTATCGATTTTGAGCAATTTTAAATTTGCGATTTTTTAAATTTTCAAACGCTTATATCTCGCTTATTTGCAATGATAGCGCAAAACGAATGCTTATTTAGTATCAACAATAGATATACCTACCACCAGAATTAATTTGGATCGATTTTGAGCAATTTTTAATTTGCGATTTTTCAAATTTTCAAACGCTTATATCTCGCTCATTTGCAATGATAGCGCAAAACGAATGCTTATTTAGTATCAACAATAATTATACCTACCACCAGAATTAATGGGGATCGATTTTGAGCAATTTTAAATTATCGATTTTTATAATTTTCAAACGCTTATATTTCGCTTATTTGCAATGATAGCGCAAAACGAATGCTTATTTAGTATCAAAAATAATTATACCTACCACCAGAATTAATAGGGATCGATTTTGAGCAATTTAAAGTTTGCGATTTTTCTAATTTTTAAACGCTTATATCTCGCTTATTTGCAATGATAGCGCAAAACGAATGCTTATTAAGTATCAACAATAATTATACCTACCACCAAAATTAATAGGTATCGATTTTGAGCAATTTTAAATTTGCGATTTTTCAAATTTTCAAACGCTTATTTCTCGCTTATTTGCAATGATAGCGCAAAACGAATGCTTATTTAGTATCAACAATAATTATACATACCAACAGAATTAATGGGGATCGATTTTGAACAATTTTAAATTTGCGATTTTTATAATTTTCAAACGCTTATATCTCGCTTATTTGCAAAGATAGGGCAAAACGAATGCTTATTTAGTATCAACAATAATTATATCTACCACCAGAATTAATGAGTATCGATTTCGAGCAATTTTAAATTTCCGATTTTTATAATTTTCAAACGCTTAAATCTCGATTATTTGCAATGATAGCGCAAAACGAATGCTTATTTAGTATCAACAGTAATTATACCTACCACCAGAATTAATGGGTATCGATTTTGAGCAATTTAAAAATTTGCGATTTTTATAATTTTCAAACGCTTATATCTCGCTTATTTGCAATGATAGCGCAAAACGAATGCTTGTTTAGTATCAACAATAATTATACCTACCACCAGAATTAATAGGGATCGATTTTGAGCAATTTTAAATTTACGATTCTTCAAATTTTCAAACGCTTATATCTCGCTTTTTTGCAATGATAGCGCAAAACGAATGCTTATTTAGTATCAACAATAATTATACCTACCACCAGAATTAATAAGGATTGTTTTTGAGCAATTTTTAATTTGCGATTTTTTAAATTTTCAAACGCTTATATCTCGCTTATTTGCAATGATAGCGCAAAACGAATGCTTATTTAGTATCAACAATAATTATACCTACCACCAGAATTAATAGGGATCGATTTTGAGCAATTTTTAATTTGCGATTTTTCAAATTTTCAAACGCTTATATCTCGCTTATTTGCATTGATAGCGCAGAACGAATGCTTTTTTAGTAACAACAATAATTATACCTACCACCAGAATTAATGGGGATCGATTTTGAGCAATTTTAAATTTGCGATTTTTATAATTTTCAAACGCTTATATCTCGCTTATTTGCAATGATAGCGCAAAACGAATGCTTATTTAGTATCAACAATAATTATGCCTACCACCAGAATTAATGGGGATCGATTTTGAGCAATTTTAAATTTGCGATTTTTCAAATTTTCAAACGCTTATATCTCGCTTATTTGCAATGATAGCGCAAAACGAATGCTTATTTAGTATCAACAATAATTATACCTACCACCAGAATTAATGCGGATTGTTTTTGAGCAATTTTAAATTTGCGATTTTTTAAATTTTCAAACACTTATTTCTCGCTTATTTGCAATGATAGCGCAAAACGAATGCTTATTTAGTATCAACAATAATTATACCTACCACCAGAATTAATAGGGATCGATTTTGAGCAATTTTTAATTTGCGATTTTTCAAATTTTCAAACGCTTATATCTCGCTTATTTGCATTGATAGCGCAAAACGAATGCTTTTTTAGTAACAACAATAATTATACCTACCACCAGAATTAATGGGGATCGATTTTGAGCAATTTTAAATTTGCGATTTTTCAAATTTTCAAACGCTTATATCTCGCTTATTTGCAATGATAGCGCAAAACGAATGCTTATTTAGTATCAAAAATAATTATACCTACCACCAGAATTAATAGGTATCGATTTTGAGCAATTTTAAATTTTCGATTTTTCAAATATTCAAACGCTTATATCTCGCTTATTTGCAATGATAGCGCAAAACGAATGCTTTTTTAGTAACAACAATAATTATACCTACAACCAGAATTAATGTGGATCGATTTTGAGCAATTTTAAATTTGCGATTTTTCAAAATTTCAAACGCTTATATCTCGCTTATTTGCAATGATTGCGCAAAACGAATGCTTATTTAGTATCAACAATAATTATACCTGCCACTAGAATTAATGGGGATCGATTTTGAGCAATTTTAAATTTAAGATTTTTCAAATTTTCAAACGCTTATATCTCGCTTATTTGCAATGATAGCGTAAAACGAATGCTTATTTAGTATCAACAATAATAATACCTACCACCAGAATTAATGCGGATCGATTTTGAGCAATTTTAAATTTGCGATTTTTCAAATTTTCAAACGCTTATATCTCGCTTATTTGCAATGATAGCGCAAAACGAATGCTTATTTAGTATCAACAATAATTATACCTACCACCAGAATTAATAAGGATTGTTTTTGAGCAATTTTTAATTTGCGATTTTTTAAATTTTCAAACGCTTATATCTTGCTTATTTGCAATGATAGCGCAAAACGAATGCTTATTTAGTATCAACAATAATTATACCTACCACCAGAATTAATAGGGATCGATTTTGAGCAATTTTTAATTTGCGATTTTTCAAATTTTCAAACGCTTATATCTCGCTTATTTGCATTGATAGCGCAGAACGAATGCTTTTTTAGTAACAACAATAATTATACCTACCACCAGAATTAATGGGGATCGATTTTGAGCAATTTTAAATTTGCGATTTTTATAATTTTCAAACGCTTATATCTCGCTTATTTGCAATGATAGCGCAAAACGAATGCTTATTTAGTATCAACAATAATTATACCTTCCACCAGAATTAATGGGGATCGATTTTGAGCAATTTTAAATTTGCGATTTTTCAAATTTTCAAACGCTTATATCTCGCTTATTTGCAATGATAGCGCAAAACGAATGCTTATTTAGTATCAACAATAATTATACCTACCACCAGAATTAATAGGGATCGATTTTGAGCAATTTTTAATTTGCGATTTTTCAAATTTTCAAACGCTTATATCTCGCTTATTTGCATTGATAGCGCAGAACGAATAATTTTTTAGTAACAACAATAATTATACCTACCAACAGAATTAATGGGGATCGATTTTGAGCAATTTTAAATTTGCGATTTTTATAATTTTCAAACGCTTATATCTCGCTTATTTGCAATGATAGCGCAAAACGAATGCTTATTTAGTATCAACAATAATTATGCCTACCACCAGAATTAATGGGGATCGATTTTGAGCAATTTTAAATTTGCGATTTTTCAAATTTTCAAACGCTTATATCTCGCTTATTTGCAATGATAGCGCAAAACGAATGCTTATTTAGTATCAACAATAATTATACCTACCACCAGAATTAATGCGGATTGTTTTTGAGCAATTTTAAATTTGCGATTTTTTAAATTTTCAAACACTTATTTCTCGCTTATTTGCAATGATAGCGCAAAACGAATGCTTATTTAGTATCAACAATAATTATACCTACCACCAGAATTAATAGGGATCGATTTTGAGCAATTTTTAATTTGCGATTTTTCAAATTTTCAAACGCTTATATCTCGCTTATTTGCATTGATAGCGCAAAACGAATGCTTTTTTAGTAACAACAATAATTATACCTACCACCAGAATTAATGGGGATCGATTTTGAGCAATTTTAAATTTGCGATTTTTCAAATTTTCAAACGCTTATATCTCGCTTATTTGCAATGATAGCGCAAAACGAATGCTTATTTAGTATCAAAAATAATTATACCTACCACCAGAATTAATAGGTATCGATTTTGAGCAATTTTAAATTTTCGATTTTTCAAATATTCAAACGCTTATATCTCGCTTATTTGCAATGATAGCGCAAAACGAATGCTTTTTTAGTAACAACAATAATTATACCTACAACCAGAATTAATGTGGATCGATTTTGAGCAATTTTAAATTTGCGATTTTTCAAAATTTCAAACGCTTATATCTCGCTTATTTGCAATGATTGCGCAAAACGAATGCTTATTTAGTATCAACAATAATTATACCTGCCACTAGAATTAATGGGGATCGATTTTGAGCAATTTTAAATTTAAGATTTTTCAAATTTTCAAACGCTTATATCTCGCTTATTTGCAATGATAGCGTAAAACGAATGCTTATTTAGTATCAACAATAATAATACCTACCACCAGAATTAATGCGGATCGATTTTGAGCAATTTTAAATTTGCGATTTTTCAAATTTTCAAACGCTTATATCTCGCTTATTTGCAATGATAGCGCAAAACGAATGCTTATTTAGTATCAACAATAATTATACCTACCACCAGAATTAATAAGGATTGTTTTTGAGCAATTTTTAATTTGCGATTTTTTAAATTTTCAAACGCTTATATCTTGCTTATTTGCAATGATAGCGCAAAACGAATGCTTATTTAGTATCAACAATAATTATACCTACCACCAGAATTAATAGGGATCGATTTTGAGCAATTTTTAATTTGCGATTTTTCAAATTTTCAAACGCTTATATCTCGCTTATTTGCATTGATAGCGCAGAACGAATGCTTTTTTAGTAACAACAATAATTATACCTACCACCAGAATTAATGGGGATCGATTTTGAGCAATTTTAAATTTGCGATTTTTATAATTTTCAAACGCTTATATCTCGCTTATTTGCAATGATAGCGCAAAACGAATGCTTATTTAGTATCAACAATAATTATACCTTCCACCAGAATTAATGGGGATCGATTTTGAGCAATTTTAAATTTGCGATTTTTCAAATTTTCAAACGCTTATATCTCGCTTATTTGCAATGATAGCGCAAAACGAATGCTTATTTAGTATCAACAATAATTATACCTACCACCAGAATTAATAGGGATCGATTTTGAGCTATTTTAAATTTGCGATTTTTCAAATTTTCAAACGCTTATATCTCGCTTATATGCAATGATAGCGCAAAACGAATGCTTATTTAGTATCAACAATAATTATACCTGCCACTAGAATTAATGGGGATCGATTTTGAGCAATTTAAAATTTAAGATTTTTCAAATTTTCAAACGCTTATATCTCGCTTATTTGCAATGATAGCGTAAAACGAATGCTTATTTAGTATCAACAATAATTATACCTACCACCAGAATTAATGCGGATCGATTTTGAGCAATTTTAAATTTGCGATTTTTCAAATTTTCAAACGCTTATATCTCGCTTATTTGCAATGATAGCGCAAAACGAATGCTTATTTAGTATTAACAATAATTATACCTACCACCAGAATTAATGGGGATCGATTTTGAGCAATTTTAAATTTGCGATTTTTCAAATTTTCAAACGCTTATATCTCGCTGATTTGCAATAATTATACCTACCACCAGAATTAATGGGGATCATTTTGAGCAATTTTAAATTTGCGATTTTTCAAATTTTCAAAAAGCATATATCTCGCTTATTTGCAATGATAGCGCAATACGAATGCTTATTTAGTATCAACAATAACTATACCTACCACCAGAATTAATAAGGATCGATTTTGAGCAATTTTAAATTTGCGATTTTTCAAATTTTCAAACGCTTATATCTCGCTTATTTGCAATGATAGCGCAAAACGAATGCTTATTTAGTATCAACAATAATTATACCTACCACCAGAATTAATGAGGATCGATTTTGAGCAATTTTAAATTTGCGATTTTTCAAATTTTCAAACGCTTATATCTCGCTTATTTGCAATGATAGCGCAAAACCAATGCTTATTTAGTATCAACAATAATTATACCTACCACCAGAATTAATAGGGATCGATTTTGAGTAATTTTAAATTTGCGATTTTTCAAATTTTCAAACGCTTATATCTCGCTTATTTGCAATGATAGCGCAAAACGAATGCTAACTTAGTATCAACAATAATTATACCTACCACCAGAATTAATGGGGATCGATTTTGAGCAATTTAAAATTTGCGATTTTTCAAATTTTCAAACGCTTATATCTCGCTTATTTGCAATGATAGCGCAAAACGAATGCTTATTTAGTATCAACAATAATTATACCTACCACCAGAATTAATGGGGATCGATTTTGAGCAATTTTAAATTTGCGATTTTTCAGATTTTCAAACGCTTATATCTCGCTTATTTGCAATGATAGCGCAAAACGAATGCTTATTTAGTATCAACAATAATTATACCTACCACCAGAATTAATGGGGATCGATTTTGAGCAATTTTAAATTTGCGATTTTTCAAATTTTCAAACGCTTATATCTCGCTTATTTGCAATGATAGCGCAAAACGAATGCTTATTTAGTATCAACAATAATTATACCTACCACCAGAATTAATGGGGATCGATTTTGAGCAATTAAAAATTTGCGATTTTTCAAATTTTCAAACGCTTATATCTCGCTTATTTGCAATGATAGCGCAAAACGAATGCTTATTTAGTATCAACAATAATTATACCTACCACCAGAATGAATAAGGATCGATTTTGAGCAATTTTAAATTTGCGATTTTTCAAATTTTCAAACGCTTATATCTCGCTTATTTGCAATGATAGCGCAAAACGAATGCTTATTTAGTATCAACAATAATTAAACCTACCACCAGAATTAATGGGGATCGATTTTGAGCAATTTTAAATTTGCGATTTTTCAAATATTCAAACGCTTATATCTCGCTTATTTGCAATGATAGCGCAAAACGAATGCTTATTTAGTATCAACAATAATTTTACCTACCACCAGAATTAATGGGGATCGATTTTGAGCAATTTTAAATTTGCGATTTTTCAAATTTTCAAACGCTTATATCTCGCTTATTTGCAATGATAGCGCAAAACGAATGCTTATTTAGTATCAACAATAATTATACCTACAACCAGAATTAATAGGGATCGATTTTGAGCAATTTTAAATTTGCGATTTTTCAAATATTCAAACGCTTATATCTCGCTTATTTGCAATGATAGCGCAAAACGAATGCTTATTTAGTATCAACAATAATTAAACCTACCACCAGAATTAATAGGGATCGATTTTGAGCAATTTTAAATTTGCGATTTTTCAAATATTCAAACGCTTATATCTCGCTTATTTGCAATGATAGCGCAAAACGAATGCTTATTTAGTATCAACAATAATTTTACCTACCACCAGAATTAATGGGGATCGATTTTGAGCAATTTTAAATTTGCGATTTTTCAAATTTTCAAACGCTTATATCTCGCTTATTTGCAATGATAGCGCAAAACGAATGCTTATTTAGTATCAACAATAATTATACCTACAACCAGAATTAATAGGGATCGATTTTGAGCAATTTTAAATTTGCGATTTTTCAAATATTCAAACGCTTATATCTCCCTTATTTGCAATGATAGCGCAAAACGAATGCTTATTTAGTATCAACAATAATTTTACCTACCACCAGAATTAATGGGGATCGATTTTGAGCAATTTTAAATTTGCAATTTTTCAAATTTTCAAACGCTTATATCTCGCTTATTTGCAATGATAGCGCAAAACAAATGCTTATTTAGTATCAACAATAATTATACCTACCACCAGAATTAATAGGGATCGATTTTGAGCAATTTTAAATTTGCGATTTTTCAAATTTTCAAACGCTTATATCTCGCTTATTTGCAATGATAGCGCAAAACGAATGCTTATTTAGTATCAACAATAATTATACCTACCACCAGAATTTATGAGGATCGATTTTGAGCAATTTTAAATTTGCGATTTTTCAAATTTTCAAACGCTTATATCTCGCTTATTTGCAATGATAGCGCAAAACGAATGCTTATTTAGTATCAACAATAATTATACCTACCACCAGAATTAATGGGGATCGATTTTGAGCAATTTTAAATTTGCGATTTTTCACATTTTCAAACGCTTATATCTCGCTTATTTGCAATGATAGCGCAAAACAAATGCTTATTTAGTATCAACAATAATTATACCTACCACCAGAATTAATGGGGATCGATTTTGAGCAATTTAAAATTTGCGATTTTTCAAATTTTCAAACGCTTATATCTCGCTTATTTGCAATGATAGCGCAAAACGAATGCTTATTTAGTATCAACAATAATTATACCTACCACCAGAATGAATAAGGATCGATTTTGAGCAATTTTAAATTTGCGATTTTTCAAATTTTCAAACGCTTATATCTCGCTTATTTGCAATGATAGCGCAAAACGAATGCTTATTTAGTATCAACAATAATTATACCTACCAATAGAATTAATGAGGATCGATTTTGAGCAATTTTAAATTTGCGATTTTTCAAATTTTCAAACGCTTATATCTCGCTTATTTGCAATGATAGCGCAAAACGAATGCTTATTTAGTATCAACAATAATTATACCTACCACCAGAATTAATAGGATCGATTTTGAGCAATTTTAAATTTGCGATTTTTCAAATATTCAAACGCTTATATCTCGCTTATTTGCAATGATAGCGCAAAACGAATGCTTATTTAGTATCAACAATAATTTTACCTACCACCAGAATTAATGGGGATCGATTTTGAGCAATTTTAAATTTGCGATTTTTCAAATTTTCAAACGCTTATATCTCGCTTATTTGCAATGATAGCTAAAAACGAATGCTTATTTAGTATCAACAATAATTATACCTACCACCAGAATTAATATGATTCGATTTTGAGCAATTTTAAATTTGCGATTTTTCAAATTTTCAAACGCTTATATCTCGCTTATTTGCAATGATAGCGCAAAACGAATGCTTATTTAGTATCAACAATAATTATACCTACCACCCGAATTAATGGGGATCGATTTTGAGCAATTTTAAATTTGCGATTTTTTAAATTTTCAAACGCTTATATCTCGCTTATTTGCAATGATAGCGCAAAACGAAGCTTATTTAGTATCAACAATAATTATACCTACCACCAGAATTAATAGAAATCGATTTTGAGCAATTTAAAATTTGCGATTTTTCAAATTTTCAAACGCTTATATCTCGCTTATTTGCAATGATATCGCAAAACGAATGCTTATTTAGTATCAACAATAATTATACCTACCACCAGAATTAATGGGCATCGATTTTGAGCAATTTTTAATTTGCGATTTTTCAAATTTTCAAACGCTTATATCTCGCTTATTTGCAATGATAGCGCAAAACGAATGCTTACTTAGTATCAACAATAATTATACCTACCACCAGAATTAATGGGGATCGATTTTGAGCAATTTTAAATTTACGATTTTTCAAATTTTCAAACGCTTATATCTCGCTTATTTGCAATGATAGCGCAAAACGAATGCTTATTTAGTATCAACAATAATTATACCTACCACCAGAATTAATATGGATCGATTTTGAGCAATTTTAAATTTGCGATTTTTCAAATTTTCAAACGCTTATATCTCGCTTATTTGCAATGATAGCGCAAAACGAATGCTTATTTAGTATCAACAATAATTATACCTACCACCAGAATTAATAAGGATCGATTTTGAGCAATTTAAAATTTGCGATTTTTCAAATTTTCAAACGCTTATATCTCGCTGATTTGCAATAATTATACCTACCACCAGAATTAATGGGGATCATTTTGAGCAATTTTAAATTTGCGATTTTTTAAATTTTCAAAAAGCATATATCTCGCTTATTTGCAATGATAGCGCAAAACGAATGCTTACTTAGTATCAACAATAATTATACCTACCACCAGAATTAATGAGGATCGATTTTGAGCAATTTTAAATTTGCGATTTTTCAAATTTTCAAACGCTTATATCTCGCTTATATGCAATGATAGCGCAAAACGAATGCTTATTTAGTATCAACAATAATTATACCTACCACCAGAATTAATGGGGATCGATTTTGAGTAATTTTAAATTTGCGATTTTTCAAATTTTCAAACGCTTATATCTCGCTTATTTGCAATGATAGCGCAAAACGAATGCTTACTTAGTATCAACAATAATTATACCTACCACCAGAATTAATAAGGATCGATTTTGAGCAATTTTAAATTTGCGATTTTTCAAATTTTCAAACGCTTATATGTCGCTTATTTGCAATGATAGCGCAAAACGAATGCTTATTTAGTATCAACAATAATTATACCTACCACCAGAATTAATGGGGATCGATTTTGAGCAATTTTAAATTTGCGATTTTTCAAATTTTCAAACGCTTATATCTCGCTTATTTGCAATGATAGCGCAAAACGAATTCTTATTTAGTATCAACAATAATTATACCTACCACCAGAATTAATGGGGATCGATTTTGAGCAATTTTAAATTTGCGATTTTTCAAATTTTCAAACGCTTATATCTCGCTTATTTGCAATGATAGCGCAAAACGAATGCTTATTTAGTATCAACAATAATTATACCTACCACCAGAATTAATAGGGATCGATTTTGAGCAATTTAAAATTTGCGATTTTTCAAATTTTCAAACGCTTATATCTCGCTTATTTGCAATGATAGCACAAAACGAATGCTTATTTAGTATCAACAATAATTATACCTACCACCAGAATTAATGGGGATCGATTTTGAGCAATTTTAAATTTGCGATTTTTCAAATTTTCAAACGCTTATATCTCGCTTATTTGCAATGATAGCGCAAAACGAATGCTTATTAAGTATCAACAATAATTATACCTACCACCAGAATTAATGCGGATCGATTTTGAGCAATTTAAAATTTGCGATTTTTCAAATTTTCAAACGCTTATATCTCGCTTATTTGCAATGATAGCGCAAAACGAATGCTTATTTAGTATCAACAATAATTATACCTACCACCAGAATTAATAGGAATCGATTTTGACCAATTTTAAATTTGCGATCTTTCAAATTTTCAAACGCTTATATCTCGCTTATATGCAATGATAGCGCAAAACGAATGCTTATTTAGTATCAACAATAATTATACCTACCACCAGAATTAATAAGGATCGATTTTGAGCAATTTTAAATTTGCGATTTTTCAAATTTTCAAACGCTTATATCTCGCTTATTTGCAATGATAGCGCAAAACGAATGCTTATTTAGTATCAACAATAATTATACCTACCACCAGAATTAATGGGGATCGATTTTGAGCAATTTTAAATTTGCGATTTTTCAAATTTTCAAACGCTTATATCTCGCTGATTTGCAATAATTATACCTACCACCAGAATTAATGGGGATCATTTTGAGCAATTTTAAATTTGCGATTTTTCAAATTTTCAAAAAGCATATATCTCGCTTATTTGCAATGATAGCGCAATACGAATGCTTATTTAGTATCAACAATAACTATACCTACCACCAGAATTAATAAGGATCGATTTTGAGCAATTTTAAATTTGCGATTTTTCAAATTTTCAAACGCTTATATCTCGCTTATTTGCAATGATAGCGCAAAACGAATGCTTATTTAGTATCAACAATAATTATACCTACCACCAGAATTAATGGGGATCGATTTTGAGTAATTTTAAATTTGCGATTTTTCAAATTTTCAAACGCTTATATCTCGCTTATTTGCAATGATAGCGCAAAACGAATGCTAACTTAGTATCAACAATAATTATACCTACCACCAGAATTAATGGGGATCGATTTTGAGCAATTTTAAATTTGCGATTTTTCAAATTTTCAAACGCTTATATCTCGCTTATTTGCAATGATAGCGCAAAACGAATGCTTATTTAGTATCAACAATAATTATACCTACCACCAGAATTAATGGGGATCGATTTTGAGCAATTTTAAATTTGCGATTTTTCAGATTTTCAAACGCTTATATCTCGCTTATTTGCAATGATAGCGCAAAACGAATGCTTATTTAGTATCAACAATAATTATACCTACCACCAGAATTAATGGGGATCGATTTTGAGCAATTTTAAATTTGCGATTTTTCAAATTTTCAAACGCTTATATCTCGCTTATTTGCAATGATAGCGCAAAACGAATGCTTATTTAGTATCAACAATAATTATACCTACAACCAGAATTAATGGGGATCGATTTTGAGCAATTTTAAATTTGCGATTTTTCAAATTTTCAAACGCTTATATCTCGCTTATTTGCAATGATAGCGCAAAACGAATGCTTATTTAGTATCAACAATAATTATACCTACCACCAGAATTAATGCGGATCGATTTTGAGCAATTTAAAATTTGCGATTTTTCAAATTTTCAAACGCTTATATCTCGCTTATTTGCAATGATAGCGCAAAACGAATGCTTATTTAGTATCAACAATAATTATACCTACCACCAGAATTAATAGGAGTCGATTTTGACCAATTTTAAATTTGCGATTTTTCAAATATTCAAACGCTTATATCTCGCTTATATGCAATGATAGCGCAAAACGAATGCTTATTTAGTATCAACAATAATTATACCTACCACCAGAATTAATGGGGATCGATTTTGAGCAATTTTAAGTTTGCGATTTTTCAAATTTTCAAACGCTTATATCTCGCTTATTTGCAATGATAGCGCAAAACGAATGCTTATTTAGTATCAACAATAATTATACCTACCACCAGAATTAATGGGGATCGATTTTGAGCAATTTTAAATTTGCGATTTTTCAAATTTTCAAACGCTTATATCTCGCTGATTTGCAATAATTATACCTACCACCAGAATTAATGGGGATCATTTTGAGCAATTTTAAATTTGCGATTTTTCAAATTTTCAAAAAGCATATATCTCGCTTATTTGCAATGATAGCGCAATACGAATGCTTATTTAGTATCAACAATAACTATACCTACCACCAGAATTAATAAGGATCGATTTTGAGCAATTTTAAATTTGCGATTTTTCAAATTTTCAAACGCTTATATCTCGCTTATTTGCAATGATAGCGCAAAACAAATGCTTATTTAGTATCAACAATAATTATACCTACCACCAGAATTAATGGGGATCGATTTTGAGTAATTTTAAATTTGCGATTTTTCAAATTTTCAAACGCTTATATCTCGCTTATTTGCAATGATAGCGCAAAACGAATGCTAACTTAGTATCAACAATAATTATACCTACCACCAGAATTAATGGGGATCGATTTTGAGCAATTTTAAATTTGCGATTTTTCAAATTTTCAAACGCTTATATCTCGCTTATTTGCAATGATAGCGCAAAACGAATGCTTATTTAGTATCAACAATAATTATACCTACCACCAGAATTAATGGGGATCGATTTTGAGCAATTTTAAATTTGCGATTTTTCAGATTTTCAAACGCTTATATCTCGCTTATTTGCAATGATAGCGCAAAACGAATGCTTATTTAGTATCAACAATAATTATACCTACCACCAGAATTAATGGGGATCGATTTTGAGCAATTTTAAATTTGCGATTTTTCAAATTTTCAAACGCTTATATCTCGCTTATTTGCAATGATAGCGCAAAACGAATGCTTATTTAGTATCAACAATAATTATACCTACCACCAGAATTAATGGGGATCGATTTTGAGCAATTTTAAATTTGCGATTTTTCAAATTTTCAAACGCTTATATCTCGCTTATTTGCAATGATAGCGCAAAACGAATGCTTATTTAGTATCAACAATAATTATACCTACCACCAGAATTAATGCGGATCGATTTTGAGCAATTTAAAATTTGCGATTTTTCAAATTTTCAAACGCTTATATCTCGCTTATTTGCAATGATAGCGCAAAACGAATGCTTATTTAGTATCAACAATAATTATACCTACCACCAGAATTAATAGGAATCGATTTTGACCAATTTTAAATTTGCGATTTTTCAAATTTTCAAACGCTTATATCTCGCTTATATGCAATGATAGCGCAAAACGAATGCTTATTTAGTATCAACAATAATTATACCTACCACCAGAATTAATGGGGATCGATTTTGAGCAATTTTAAGTTTGCGATTTTTCAAATTTTCAAACGCTTATATCTCGCTTATTTGCAATGATAGCGCAAAACGAATGCTTATTTAGTATCAACAATAATTATACCTACCACTAGAATTAATGGGGATCGATTTTGAGCAATTTAAAAATTTGCGATTTTTCTAATTTTCAAACGCTTATATCTCGCTTATTTGCAATGATAGCGCAAAACGAATGCTTATTTAGTATCAACAATAATTATACCTACCAACAGAATTAAGAAGGATCGATTTTGAGCAATTTTAAATTTGCGATTTTTCAAATTTTCAAACGCTTATATCTCGCTTATTTGCAATGATAGCGCAAAACGAATGCTTATTTAGTATCAACAATAATTATACCTACCACCAGAATTAATGGGGATCGATTTTGAGCAATTTTAAATTTGCGATTTTTCAAATTTTCAAACGCTTATATCTCGCTTATTTGCAATGATAGCGCAAAACGAATGCTTATTTAGTATCAACAATAATTATACCTACCACCAGAATTAATGCGGATCGATTTTGAGCAATTTAAAATTTGCGATTTTTCAAATTTTCAAACGCTTATATCTCGCTTATTTGCAATGATAGCGCAAAACGAATGCTTATTTAGTATCAACAATAATTATACCTACCACCAGAATTAATAGGAATCGATTTTGACCAATTTTAAATTTGCGATTTTTCAAATTTTCAAACGCTTATATCTCGCTTATATGCAATGATAGCGCAAAACGAATGCTTATTTAGTATCAACAATAATTATACCTACCACCAGAATTAATGGGGATCGATTTTGAGCAATTTTAAGTTTGCGATTTTTCAAATTTTCAAACGCTTATATCTCGCTTATTTGCAATGATAGCGCAAAACGAATGCTTATTTAGTATCAACAATAATTATACCTACCACTAGAATTAATGGGGATCGATTTTGAGCAATTTAAAAATTTGCGATTTTTCTAATTTTCAAACGCTTATATCTCGCTTATTTGCAATGATAGCGCAAAACGAATGCTTATTTAGTATCAACAATAATTATACCTACCAACAGAATTAAGAAGGATCGATTTTGAGCAATTTTAAATTTGCGATTTTTCAAATTTTCAAACGCTTATATCTCGCTTATTTGCAATGATAGCGCAAAACGAATGCTTATTTAGTATCAACAATAATTATACCTACCACCAGAATTAATGGGGATCGATTTTGAGCAATTTTAAATTTGCGATTTTTCAAATTTTCAATCGCTTATATCTCGCTTATTTGCAATGATAGCGCAAAACGAATGCTTATTTAGTATCAACAATAATTATACCTACCACCAGAATTAATGGGGATCGATTTTGAGCAATTTTAAATTTGCGATTTTTCAAATTTTCAAACGCTTATATCTCGCTTATTTGCAATGATAGCGCAAAACGAATGCTTATTTAGTATCAACAATAATTATACCTACCACCAGAATTAATAGGAATCGATTTTGAGCAATTTTTAATTTGCGATTTTTCAAATTTTCAAACGCTTATATCTCGCTTATTTGCAATGATAGCGCAAAACGAATGCTTATTTAGTATCAACAATAATTATACCTACCACCAGAATTAATAGATATCGATTTTGAGCAATTTAAAATTTGCGATTTTTCAAATTTTCAAACGCTTATATCTCGCTTATTTGCAATGATAGCGCAAAACGAATGCTTATTTAGTATCAACAATAATTATACCTACCACCAGAATGAATGGAGATCGATTTTGAGCAATTTTAAATTTGCGATTTTTCAAATTTTCAAACGCTTATATCTCGCTTATTTGCAATGATAGCGCAAAACGAATGCTTATTTAGTATCAACAATAATTATACCTACCACCAGAATTAATATGGATCGATTTTGAGCAATTTTAATTTTGCGATTTTTCAAATTTTCAAACTCTTATATCTCGCTTATTTGCAATGATAGCGCAAAACGAATGCTTATTTAGTATCAACAATAAATATACCTACCACCAGAATTAATAGGGATCGATTTTAAGCAATTTTAAATTTGCGATTTTTCTAATTCTCAAACGCTTATATCTCGCTTATTTGCAATGATAGCGAAAAACGAATGCTTATTTAGTATCAACAATAATTATACCTACCACCAGAATTAATGGGGATCGATTTTGAGCAATTTTAAATTTGCGATTTTTCAAATATTCAAACGCTTATATCTCGCTTATTTGCAATGATAGCGCAAAACGAATGCTTATTTAGTATCAACAATAATTTTACCTACCACCAGAATTAATAGGGATCGATTTTGAGCAATTTTAAATTTGCGATTTTTCAAATTTTCAAACGCTTATATCTCGCTTATTTGCAATGATAGCGCAAAACAAATGCTTATTTAGTATCATCAATAATTATACCTACCACCAGAATTAATAGGGATCGATTTTGAGCAATTTTAAATTTGCGATTTTTCAAATTTTCAAACGCTTATATCTCGCTTATTTGCAATGATAGCGCAAAACGAATGCTTATTTAGTATCAACAATAATTATACCTACCACCCGAATTAATGGGGATCGATTTTGAGCAATTTTAAATTTGCGATTTTTTAAATTTTCAAACGCTTATATCTCGCTTATTTGCAATGATAGCGCAAAATGAATGCTTATTTAGTATCAACAATAATTATACCTATCACCAGAATTAATAGGGATCGATTTTGAGCAATTTAAAATTTGCGATTTTTCAAATTTTCAAACGCTTATATCTCGCTTATTTGCAATGATAGCGCAAAACGAATGCTTATTTAGTATCAACAATAATTATACCTACCACCAGAATTAATAGGGATCGATTTTGAGCAATTTTAAATTTGCGATTTTTCTAATACTCAAACGCTTATATCTCGCTTATTTGCAATGATAGCGCAAAACGAATGCTTATTTAGTATCAACAGTAATTATACCTACCACCAGAATTAATTGGGATCGATTTTGAGCAATTTTAAATTTGCGATTTTTCAAATTTTCAAACGCTTACATCTCGCTTATTTGCAATGATAGCGCAAAACGAATGCTTATTTAGTATCAACAATAATTATACCTACCACCAGAATTAATGGGGATCGATTTTGAGCAATTTTAAATTTGCGATTTTTCAAATATTGAAATGCTTATATCTCGCTTATTTGCAATGATAGCGCAAAACGAATGCTTATTTAGTATCAACAATAATTTTACCTACCACCAGAATTAATGGGGATCGATTTTGAGCAATTTTAAATTTGCGATTTTTCAAATTTTCAAACGCTTATATCTCGCTTATTTGCAATGATAGCGCAAAACAAATGCTTATTTAGTATCAACAATAATTATACCTACCACCAGAATTAATAGGGATCGATTTTGAGCAATTTTAAATTTGCGATTTTTCAAATTTTCAAACGCTTATATCTCGCTTATTTGCAATGATAGCGCAAAACGAATGCTTATTTAGTATCAACAATAATTATACCTACCACCCGAATTAATCGGGATCGATTTTGAGCAATTTTAAATTTGCGATTTTTTAAATTTTCAAACGCTTATATCTCGCTTATTTGCAATGATAGCGCAAAACGAATGCTTATTTAGTATCAACAATAATTATACCTACCACCAGAATTAATAGGGATCGATTTTGAGCAATTTAAAATTTGCGATTTTTCAAATTTTCAAACGCTTATATCTCGCTTATTTGCAATGATAGCGCAAAACGAATGCTTATTTAGTATCAACAATAATTATACCTACCACCAGAATTAATGGGGATCGATTTTGAGCAATTTTAAATTTGCGATTTTTCAAATTTTCAAACGCTTATATCTCGCTTATTTGCAATGATAGCGCAAAACGAATGCTTATTTAGTATCAACAATAATTATACCTACCACCAGAATTAATATGGATCTATTTTGAGCAATTTTTAATTTGCGATTTTTAAATTTTCAAACGCTTATATCTCGCTTATTTGCAATGATAGCGCAAAACGAATGCTTATTTAGTATCAACAATAATTATACCTACCACCAGAATTAATATGGATCGATTTTGAGCAATTTTAAATTTGCGATTTTTCAAATTTTCAAACGCTTATATCTCGCTTATTTGCAATGATAGCGCAAAACGAATGCTTATTTAGTATCAACAATAATTATACCTACCACCAGAATTAATGGGGATCGATTTTGAGCAATTTTAAATTTGCGATTTTTCAAATTTTCAAACGCTTATATCTCGCTTATTTGCAATGATAGCGCAAAACGAATGCTTATTTAGTATCAACAATAATTTTACCTACCACCAGAATTAATGGGGATCGATTTTGAGCAATTTTAAATTTGCGATTTTTCAAATTTTCAAACGCTTATATCTCGCTTATTTGCAATGATAGCGCAAAACGAATGCTTATTTAGTATCAACAATAATTATACCTACCACCAGAATTAATGGGGATCGATTTTGAGCAATTTTAAATTTGCGATTTTTCAAATTTTCAAACGCTTATATCTCGCTTATTTGCAATAATTATACCTACCACCAGAATTAATGGGGATCATTTTGAGCAATTTTAAATTTGCGATATTTCAAATTTTCAAAAAGCATATATCTCGCTTATTTGCAATGATAGCGCAATACGAATGCTTATTTAGTATCAACAATAACTATACCTACCACCAGAATTAATAAGGATCGATTTTGAGCAATTTTAAATTTGCGATTTTTCAAATTTTCAAACGCTTATATCTCGCTTATTTGCAATGATAGCGCAATACGAATGCTTATTTAGTATCAACAATAATTGTACCTACCACCAGAATTAATGAGGATCGATTTTGAGCAATTTTAAATTTGCGATTTTTCAAATTTTCAAACGCTTATATCTCGCTTATTTGCAATGATAGCGCAAAACGAATGCTTATTTAGTATCAACAATAATTATACCTACCACCAGAATTAATGGGGATCGATTTTGAGTAATTTTAAATTTGCGATTTTTCAAATTTTCAAACGCTTATATCTCGCTTATTTGCAATGATAGCGCAAAACGAATGCTTACTTAGTATCAACAATAATTATACCTACCACCAGAATTAATGGGGATCGATTTTGAGCAATTTTGAATTTGCGATTTTTCAAATTTTCAAACGCTTATATCTCGCTTATTTGCAATGATAGCGCAAAACGAATGCTTATTTAGTATCAACAATAATTATACCTACCACCAGAATTAATGGGGATCGATTTTTAGCAATTTTAAATTTGCGATTTTTCAAATTTTCAAACGCTTATATCTCGCTTATTTGCAATGATAGCGCAAAACGAATGCTTATTTAGTATCAACAATAATTATACCTACCACCAGAATTAATGGGGATCGATTTTGAGCAATTTTAAATTTGCGATTTTTCAAATTTTCAAAGGCTTATATCTCGCTTATTTGCAATGATAGCGCAAAACGAATGCTTATTTAGTATCAACAATAATTATACCTACCACCAGAATTAATGGGGATCGATTTTGAGCAATTTTAAATTTGCGATTTTTCAAATTTTCAAACGCTTATATCTCGCTTATTTGCAATGATAGCGCAAAACGAATGCTTATTTAGTATCAACAATAATTATACCTACCACCAGAATTAATGCGGATCGATTTTGAGCAATTTAAAATTTGCGATTTTTCAAATTTTCAAACGCTTATATCTCGCTTATTTGCAATGATAGCGCAAAACGAATGCTTATTTAGTATCAACAATAATTATACCTACCACCAGAATTAATAGGAATCGATTTTGACCAATTTTAAATTTGCGATTTTTCAAATTTTCAAACGCTTATATCTCGCTTATATGCAATGATAGCGCAAAACGAATGCTTATTTAGTATCAACAATAATTATACCTACCACCAGAATTAATGGGGATCGATTTTGAGCAATTTTAAGTTTGCGATTTTTCAAATTTTCAAACGCTTATATCTCGCTTATTTGCAATGATAGCGCAAAACGAATGCTTATTTAGTATCAACAATAATTATACCTACCACCAGAATTAATGGGGATCGATTTTGAGCAATTTAAAAATTTGCGATTTTTCTAATTTTCAAACGCTTATATCTCGCTTATTTGCAATGATAGCGCAAAACGAATGCTTATTTAGTATCATCAATAATTATACCTACCACCAGAATTAATAAGGATCGATTTTGAGCAATTTTAAATTTGCGATTTTTCAAATTTTCAAACGCTTATATCTCGCTTATTTGCAATGATAGCGTTTAACGAATGCTTATTTAGTATCAACAATAATTATACCTACCACCAAAATTAATGGGGATCGATTTTGAGCAATTTTAAATTTGCGATTTTTCAAATTTTCAAACGCTTATATCTCGCTTATTTGCAATGATAGCGCAAAACGAATGCTTATTTAGTATCAACAATAATTATACCTACCACCAGAATTAATGGGGATCGATTTTGAGCAATTTTAAATTTGCGATTTTTCAAATTTTCAAACGCTTATATCTCGCTTATTTGCAATGATAGCGCAAAACGAATGCTTTTTTAGTATCAACAATATTTATACCTACCACCAGAATTAATGGAAATCGATTTTGAGCAATTTTAAATTTGCGATTTTTCAAATTTTCAAACGCTTATATCTCGCTTATTTGCAATGATAGCGCAAAACGAATGCATATTTAGTATCAACAATAATTATACCTACCACCAGAATTAATGGGGATCGATTTTGAGCAATTTTAAATTTGCGATTTTTCAAATTTTCAAACGCTTATATCTCGCTTATTTGCAATGATAGCGCAAAACGAATGCTTATTTAGTATCAACAATAATTATACCTACCACCAGAATTAATAGGGATCGATTTTGAGCAATTTAAAATTTGCGATTTTTCAAATTTTCAAACGCTTATATCTCGCTTATTTGCAATGATAGCGCAAAACGAATGCTTATTTAGTATCAACAATAATTATACCTACCACCAGAATGAATGGGGATCGATTTTGAGCAATTTTAAATTTGCGATTTTTCAAATTTTCAAACGCTTATATCTCGCTTATTTGCAATGATAGCGCAAAACGAATGCTTATTTAGTATCAACAATAATTATACCTACCACCAGAATTAATGGGGATCGATTTTGAGCAATTTTAATTTTGCGATTTTTCAAATTTTCAAACGCTTATATCTCGCTTATTTGCAATGATAGCGCAAAACGAATGCTTATTTAGTATCAACAATAATTATACCTACCACCAGAATTAATAAGGATCGATTTTGAGCAATTTTAAATTTGCGATTTTTCAAATTTTCAAACGCTTATATCTCGCTTATTTGCAATGATAGCGCAAAACGAATGCTTATTTAGTATCAACAATAATTATACCTACCACCAGAATTAATAAGGATCGATTTTGAGCAATTTTAAATTTGCGATTTTTCAAATTTTCAAACGCTTATATCTCGCTTATTTGCAATGATAGCGCAAAACGATTGCTTATTTAGTATCAACAATAATTATACATACCACCAGAATTAATGGGGGTCGATTTTGAGCAATTTTAAATTTGCGATTTTTCAAATTTTCAAACGCTTATATCTCGCTTATTTGCAATGATAGCGCAAAACGAATGCTTATTTAGTATCAACAATAATTATACCTACAACCAGAATTAATGGGGATCGATTTTGAGCAATTTTAAGTTTGCGATTTTTCAAATTTTCAAACGCTTATATCTCGCTTATTTGCAATGATAGCGCAAAACGAATGCTTATTTAGTATCAACAATAATTATACCTACCACCAGAATTAATATGGATCGATTTTGAGCAATTTTAAATTTGCGATTTTTCAAATTTTGAAACGCTTATATCTCGCTTATTTGCAATGATAGCGCAAAACGAATGCTTATTTAGTATCAAGAATAATTATACCTACCACCAGAATTAATAAGGATCGATTTTGAGCAATTTTAAATTTGCGATTTTTCAAATTTTCAAACGCTTCTATCTCGCTTATTTGCAATGATAGCGCAAAACGAATGCTTATTTAGTATCAACAATAATTATACCTACCACCAGAATTAATATGGATCGATTTTGAGCAATTTTAAATTTGCGATTTTTCAAATTTTTAAAACGCTTATATCTCGCTTATTTGCAATGATAGCGCAAAACGAATGCTTATTTAGTATCAACAATAATTATACCTACCACCAGAATTAATGGGGATCGATTTTGAGCAATTTTAAATTTGCGATTTTTCAAACGCTTATATCTCGCTTATTTGCAATGATAGCGCAAAACGAATGCTTATTTAGTATCAACAATAATTATACCTACCACCAGAATTAATAAGGATCGATTTTGAGCAATATTAAATTTGCGATTTTTCAAATTTTCAAACGCTTATATCTCGCTTATTTGCAATGATAGCGCAAAACGAATGCTAATTTAGTATCAACAATAATTATACCTACCACCAGAATTAATGGGGGTCGATTTTGAGCAATTTTAAATTTGCGATTTTTCAAATTTTCAAACGCTTATATCTCGCTTATTTGCAATGATAGCGCAAAACGAATGCTTGTTTAGTATCAACAATAATTATACCTACCACCAGAATTAAACGGGATCGATTTTGAGCAATTTTAAATTTGCGATTTTTCAACTTTTCAAACGCTTATATCTCGCTTATTTGCAATGATAGTGCAAAACGAATGCTTATATAGTATCAACAATAATTATACCTACCACCAGAATTAATGGGGATCGATTTCGAGCAATTTTATAATTTCCGATTTTTCAAATATTCAAACGCTTATATCTCGCTTATTTGCAATGATAGCGCAAAACGAATGCTTATTTAGTAGCAACAATAATTATACCTACCACCAGAATTAATGGGGATCGATTTTGAGCAAATTTCAATTTGCGATTTTTATAATTTTCAAACGCTTATATCTCGCTTATTTGCAATGATAGCGCAAAACGAATGCTTATTTAGTATCAACAATAATTATACCTACTACCAGAATTAATGGGGATCGATTTTGAGCAATTTTAAATTTGCGATTTTTCAAATTTTCAATCGCTTATATCTCGCTTATTTGCAATGATAGCGCAAAACGAATGCTTATTTAGTATCAACAATAATTATACCTACCACTAGAATTAATGCGGATTGTTTTTGAGCAATTTTTAATTTGCGATTTTTTAAATTTTCAAACACTTATATCTCGCTTATTTGCAATGATAGCGCAAAACGAATGCTTATTTAGTATCAACAATAATTATACCTACCACCAGAATTAATAGGGATCGATTTTGAGCAATTTTTAATTTGCGATTTTTCAAATTTTCAAACGCTTATATCTCGCTTATTTGCATTGATAGCGCAAAACGAATGCTTTTTTAGTAACAACAATAATTATATCTACCACCAGAATTAATGGGGATCGATTTTGAGCAATTTTAAATTTGCGATTTTTCAAATTTTCAAACGCTTATATCTCACTTATTTGCAATGATAGCGCAAAACGAATTCTTATTTAGTATCAACAATAATTATACCTACCACCAGAATTAATAGGTATCGATTTTGAGCAATTTTAAATTTGCGATTTTTCAAATATTCAAACGCTTATATCTCGCTTATTTGCAATGATAGCGCAAAACGAATGCTTATTTAGTATCAACAATAATTATACCTACCACCAGAATTAATAGGGATTGATTTCGAGCAATTTTAAATTTCCGATTTTTATAATTTTCAAACGCTTATATCTCGCTTATTTGCAATGATAGCGCAAAACGAATGCTTATTTAGTATCAACAATAATTATACCTACCACCAGAATTAATAAGGATCGATTTTGAGCAATTTTAAATTTGCGATTTTTCAAATTTTCAAACGCTTATATCTCGCTTATTTGCAATGATAGCGCAAAACGAATGCTTATTTAGTATCAACAATAATTATACCTACCACCAGAATTAATATAGATCGATTTTGAGCAATTTTAAATTTGCGATTTTTCAAATTTTCAAACGCTTATATCTCGCTTATTTGCAATGATAGCGCAAAACGAATGCTTATTTAGTATCAACAATAATTATACCTACCACCAAAATTAATAAGGATCGATTTTGAGCAATTTTAAATTTGCGATTTTTCAAATTTTCAAACGCTTATATCTCGCTTATTTGCAATGATAGCGCAAAACGAATGCTTATTTAGTATCAACAATAATTATACCTACCACCAGAATTAATGGGGATCGATTTTGAGCAATTTTAAATTTGCAATTTTTCAAATTTTCAAACGCTTATATCTCGCTTATTTGCAATGATAGCGCAAAACGAATGCTTATTTAGTATCAACAATAATTATACATACCACCAGAATTAATGGGGGTCGATTTTGAGCAATTTTAAATTTGCGATTTTTATAATTTTCAAACGCTTATATCTCGCTTATTTGCAGTGATAGGGCAAAACGAATGCTTATTTAGTATCAACAATAATTATATCTACCACCAGAATTAATGGGTATCGATTTCGAGCAATTTTAAATTTCCGATTTTTATAATTTTCAAACGCTTATATCTCGCTTATTTGCAATGATAGCGCAAAACAAATGCTTATTTAGTATCAACAATAACAATACCTACCACCAGAATTAATGCGGATCGATTTCGAGCAATTTTTAATATGCGATTTTTCAAATTTTCAAACGCTTATATCTCGCTTATTTGCAATGATAGCGCAAAACGAATGCTTATTTAGTATCAACAATAATTATACCTACCACCAGAATTAATAGGGATCGATTTTGAGCAATTTTAAATTTGCGATTTTTCAAATTTTCAAACGCTTATATCTCGCTTATTTGCAATGATAGCGCAAAACGAATGCTTATTTAGTATCAACAATAATTATACCTACCACCAGAATCAATGGGGATCGATTTTGAGCAATTTTAAATTTGCGATTTTTCAAATTTTCAAACGCTTTTATCTCGCTTATTTGCAATGATAGCGCAAAACAAATGCTTATTTAGTATCAACAATAATTATACCTACCACCAGAATTAATGGGGATCGATTTTGAGCAATTTTAAATTTGCGATTTTTCAAATTTTCAAACGCTTATATCTCGCTTATTTGCAATGATAGCGCAAAACGAATGCTTATTTAGTATCAACAATAATTATACCTACCACCAGAATTAATAAGGATCGATTTTGAGCAATTTTAAATTTGCGATTTTTCAAATTTTCAAACGCTTATATCTCGCTTATTTGCAATGATAGCGCAAAACGAATGCTTATTTAGTATCAACAATAATTATACCTACCACCAGAATTAATGCGGATCGATTTTGAGCAATTTTAAATTTGCGATTTTTCAAATTTTCAAACGCTTATATCTCGCTTATTTGCAATGATAGCGCAAAACGAATGCTTATTTAGTATCAACAATAATTATACCTACCACCAGAATTAATGCGGATTGTTTTTGAGCAATTTTTAATTTGCGATTTTTTAAATTTTCAAACACTTATAATAGCGCAAAACGAATGCTTATTTAGTATCAACAATAATTATACCTACCACCAGAATTAATAGGGATCGATTTTGAGCAATTTTAAATTTGCGATTTTTCAAATTTTCAAACGCTTATATCTCACTTATTTGCAATGATAGCGCAAAACGAATTCTTATTTACTATCAACAATAATTATACCTACCACCAGAATTAATAGGTATCGATTTTGAGCAATTTTAAATTTGCGATTTTTCAAATATTCAAACGCTTATATCTCGCTTATTTGCAATGATAGCGCAAAACGAATGCTTATTTACTATCAACAATAATTATACCTACCACCAGAATTAATAGGTATCGATTTTGAGCAATTTTAAATTTGCGATTTTTCAAATATTCAAACGCTTATATCTCGCTTATTTGCAATGATAGCGCAAAACGAATGCTTATTTAGTATCAACAATAATTATACCTACCACCAGAATTAATAGGGATTGATTTCGAGCAATTTTAAATTTCCGATTTTTATAATTTTCAAACGCTTATATCTCGCTTATTTGCAATGATAGCGCAAAACGAATGCTTATTTAGTATCAACAATAATTATACCTACCACCAGAATTAATAAGGATCGATTTTGAGCAATTTTAAATTTGCGATTTTTCAAATTTTCAAACGCTTATATCTCGCTTATTTGCAATGATAGCGCAAAACGAATGCTTATTTAGTATCAACAATAATTATACCTACCACCAGAATTAATATAGATCGATTTTGAGCAATTTTAAATTTGCGATTTTTCAAATTTTCAAACGCTTATATCTCGCTTATTTGCAATGATAGCGCAAAACGAATGCTTATTTAGTATCAACAATAATTATACCTACCACCAAAATTAATAAGGATCGATTTTGAGCAATTTTAAATTTGCGATTTTTCAAATTTTCAAACGCTTATATCTCGCTTATTTGCAATGATAGCGCAAAACGAATGCTTATTTAGTATCAACAATAATTATACATACCACCAGAATTAATGGGGGTCGATTTTGAGCAATTTTAAATTTGCGATTTTTCAAATTTTCAAACGCTTATATCTCGCTTATTTGCAATGATAGCGCAAAACGAATGCTTATTTAGTATCAACAATAATTATACCTACCACCAGAATTAATGGGGATCGATTTTGAGCAATTTTAAATTTGCGATTTTTCAAATTTTCAAACGCTTATATCTCGCTTATTTGCAATGATAGCGCAAAACGATTGCTTATTTAGTATCAACAATAATTATACATACCACCAGAATTAATGGGGGTCGATTTTGAGCAATTTTAAATTTGCGATTTTTCAAATTTTCAAACGCTTATATCTCGCTTATTTGCAATGATAGCGCAAAACGAATGCTTATTTAGTATCAACAAAAATTATACATACCACCAGAATTAATGGGGGTCGATTTTGAGCAATTTTAAATTTGCGATTTTTCAAATTTTCAAACGCTTATATCTCGCTTATTTGCAATGATAGCGCAAAACGAATGCTTATTTAGTATCAACAATAATTATACCTACCACCAGAATTAATGGGGATCGATTTTGAGCAATTTTAAATTTGCGATTTTTCAAATTTTCAAACGCTTATATCTCGCTTATTTGCAATGATAGCGCAAACCGAATGCTTATTTAGTATCAACGATAATTATACCTACCACCAGAATTAATGGGGATCGATTTTGAGCAATTTTAAATTTGCGATTTTTCAAATTTTCAAACGCTTATATCTCGCTTATTTGCAATGATAGCGCAAAACGAATGCTTATTTAGTATCAACAATAATTATACCTACCACCAGAATTAATGGGGATCGATTTTGAGCAATTTTAAATTTGCGATTTTTCAAATTTTCAAACGCTTATATCTCGCTTATTTGCAATGATAGCGCAAAACGAATGCTTATTTAGTATCAACAATAATTATACCTACCACCAGAATTAATAGGGATCGATTTTGAGCAATTTTAAATTTGCGATTTTTCAAATTTTCAAACGCTTATATCTCGCTTATTTGCAATGATAGCGCAAAACGAATGCTTATTTAGTATCAACAATAATTATACCTACCACCAGAATTAATGGGGATCGATTTTGAGCAATTTTAAATTTGCGATTTTTCAAATTTTCAAACGCTTATATCTCGCTTATTTGCAATGATAGCGCAAAACGAATGCTTATTTAGTATCAACAATAATTATACCTACCACCAGAATTAATAGGGATCGATTTTGAGCAATTTTAAATATGCGATTTTTCAAATTTTCAAACGCTTATATCTCGCTTATTTGCAATGATAGCGCAAAACAAATGCTTATTTAGTATCAACAATAATTATACCTACCACCAGAATCAATGGGGATCGATTTTGAGCAATTTTAAATTTGCGATTTTTCAAATTTTCAAACGCTTATATCTCGCTTATTTGCAATGATAGCGCAAAACGAATGCTTATTTAGTATCAACAATAATTATACCTACCACCAGAATTAATAGGGATCGATTTTGAGCAATTTTAAATTTGCGATTTTTCAAATTTTCAAACGCTTATATCTCGCTTATTTGCAATGATAGCGCAAAACGAATGCTTATTTAGTATCAACAATAATTATACCTACCACCAGAATTAATGGGGATCGATTTTGAGCAATTTTAAATTTGCGATTTTTCAAATTTTCAAACGCTTATATCTCGCTTATTTGCAATGATAGCGCAAAACGAATGCTTATTTAGTATCAACAATAATTATACCTACCACCAGAATTAATAGGGATCGATTTTGAGCAATTTTAAATATGCGATTTTTCAAATTTTCAAACGCTTATATCTCGCTTATTTGCAATGATAGCGCAAAACAAATGCTTATTTAGTATCAACAATAATTATACCTACCACCAGAATCAATGGGGATCGATTTTGAGCAATTTTAAATTTGCGATTTTTCAAATTTTCAAACGCTTATATCTCGCTTATTTGCAATGATAGCGCAAAACGAATGCTTATTTAGTATCAACAATAATTATACCTACCACCAGAATTAATGGGGATCGATTTTGAGCAATTTAAAATTTGCGATTTTTCAAATTTTCAAACGCTTATATCTTGCTTATTTGCAATGATAGCGCAAAACGAATGCTTATTTAGTATCAACAATAATTATACCTACCACCAGAATTAATGGGGATCGATTTTGAGCAATTTTAAATTTGCGATTTTTCAAATTTTCAAACGCTTATATCTCGCTTATTTGCAATGATAGCGCAAAACGAATGCTTATTTAGTATCAACAATAATTATACCTACCACCAGCATTAATGGGGATCGATTTTGAGCAATTTTAAATTTGCGATTTTTCAAATTTTCACACGCTTAAATCTCGCTTATTTGCAATGATAGCGCAAAACAAATGCTTATTTAGTATCAACAATAATTATACCTACCACCAGAATTAATGGGGATCGATTTTGAGCAATTTTAAATTTGCGATTTTTCAAATTTTCAAACGCTTATATCTCGCTTATTTGCAATGATAGCGCAAAACGAATGCTTATATAGTATCAACAATAATTATACCTACTACCAGAATTAATGGGGATCGATTTTGAGCAATTTTAAATTTGCGATTTTTCAAATTTTCAAACGCTTATATCTCGCTTATTTGCAATGATAGCGCAAAACGAATGCTTATTTAGTATCAACAATAATTATACCTACCACCAGAATTAATGGGGATCGATTTTGAGCAATTTTAAATTTGCGATTTTTCAAATTTTCAAACGCTTATATCTCGCTTATTTGCAATGATAGCGCAAAACGAATGCTTATTTAGTATCAACAATAATTATACCTACCACCAGAATTAATAGGGATCGATTTTGAGCAATTTTAAATTTGCGATTTTTCAAATTTTCAAACGCTTATATCTCGCATATTTGCAATGATAGCGCAAAACGAATGCTTATTTAGTATCAACAATAATTATACCTACCACCAGAATTAATGGGGATTGATTTTGAGCAATTTAAAATTTGCGATTTTTCAAATTTTCAAACGCTTATATCTCGCTTATTTGCAATGATAGCGCAAAACGAATGCTTATTTAGTATCAACAATAATTATATCTACCACCAGAATTAATGGAGATCGATTTTGAGCAATTTTAAATTTGCGATTTTTCAAATTTTCAAACGCTTATATCTCGCTTATTTGCAATGATAGCGCAAAACGAATGCTTATTTAGTATCAACAATAATTATACCTACCACCAGAATTAATAAGGATTGTTTTTGAGCAATTTTTAATTTGCGATTTTTTAAATTTTCAAACGCTTATATCTCGCTTATTTGCAATGATAGCGCAAAACGAATGCTTATTTAGTATCAACAATAATTATACCTACCACCAGAATTAATAGGGATCGATTTTGAACAATTTTTAATTTGCGATTTTTCAAATTTTCAAACGCTTATATCTCGCTTATTTGCATTGATAGCGCAGAACGAATGCTTTTTTAGTAACAACAATAATTATACCTACCACCAGAATTAATGGGGATCGATTTTGAGCAATTTTAAATTTGCGATTTTTATAATTTTCAAACGCTTATATCTCGCTTATTTGCAATGATAGCGCAAAACGAATGCTTATTTAGTATCAACAATAATTATACCTTCCACCAGAATTAATAAGGATCGATTTTGAGCAATTTTAAATTTGCGATTTTTCAAATTTTCAAACGCTTATATCTCGCTTATTTGCAATGATAGCGCAAAACGAATGCTTATTTAGTATCAACAATAATTATACCTACCACCAGAATTAATAAGTATCGATTTTGAGCAATTTTAAATTTGCGATTTTTCAAATATTCAAACGCTTATATCTCGCTTATTTGCAATGATAGCGCATAACGAATGCTTATTAAGTATCAACAATAATTATACCTTCCACCAGAATTAATAAGGATCGATTTTGAGCAAATTTTAAATTTGCGATTTTTCAAATTTTCAAACGCTTATATCTCGCTTATTTGCAATGATAGCGCAAAACGAATGCTTATTTAGTATCAACAATAATTATACCTACCACCAGAATTAATAAGTATCGATTTTGAGCAATTTTAAATTTGCGATTTTTCAAATATTCAAACGCTTATATCTCGCTTATTTGCAATGATAGCGCAAAACAAATGCTTATTTAGTATCAACAATAATTATACCTACCACAAGAATTAATAGGGATCGATTTCGAGCAATTTTAAATTTCCGATTTTTATAATTTTCAAGCGCTTAAATCTCGCTTATTTGCAATGATAGCGCAAAACGAATACTTATTTAGTATCAACAATAATTATACCTACCACCAGAATTAATGGGGATCGATTTTGAGCAATTTTAAATTTGCGATTTTTCAAATATTCAAACGCTTATATCTCGCTTATTTGCAATGATAGCGCAAAACGAATGCTTATTTAGTATCAACAATAATTATACCTACCACCAGAATTAATAGGGATCGATTTTGAGCAATTTTAAATTTGCGATTTTTCAAATTTTCAAACGCTTATATCTCGCTTATTTGCAATGATAGCGCAAAACGAATGCTTATTTAGTATCAACAATAATTATACCTACCACCAGAATTAATAAGGATTGTTTTTGAGCAATTTTTAATTTGCGATTTTTTAAATTTTCAAACGCTTATATCTCGCTTATTTGCAATGATAGCGCAAAACGAATGCTTATTTAGTATCAACAATAATTATACCTACCACCAGAATTAATAGGGATCGATTTTGAACAATTTTTAATTTGCGATTTTTCAAATTTTCAAACGCTTATATCTCGCTTATTTGCATTGATAGCGCAGAACGAATGCTTTTTTAGTAACAACAATAATTATACCTACCACCAGAATTAATGGGGATCGATTTTGAGCAATTTTAAATTTGCGATTTTTATAATTTTCAAACGCTTATATCTCGCTTATTTGCAATGATAGCGCAAAACGAATGCTTATTTAGTATCAACAATAATTATACCTTCCACCAGAATTAATAAGGATCGATTTTGAGCAATTTTAAATTTGCGATTTTTCAAATTTTCAAACGCTTATATCTCGCTTATTTGCAATGATAGCGCAAAACGAATGCTTATTTAGTATCAACAATAATTATACCTACCACCAGAATTAATAAGTATCGATTTTGAGCAATTTTAAATTTGCGATTTTTCAAATATTCAAACGCTTATATCTCGCTTATTTGCAATGATAGCGCAAAACGAATGCTTATTAAGTATCAACAATAATTATACCTTCCACCAGAATTAATAAGGATCGATTTTGAGCAATTTTAAATTTGCGATTTTTCAAATTTTCAAACGCTTATATCTCGCTTATTTGCAATGATAGCGCAAAACGAATGCTTATTTAGTATCAACAATAATTATACCTACCACCAGAATTAATAAGTATCGATTTTGAGCAATTTTAAATTTGCGATTTTTCAAATATTCAAACGCTTATATCTCGCTTATTTGCAATGATAGCGCAAAACAAATGCTTATTTAGTATCAACAATAATTATACCTACCACAAGAATTAATAGGGATCGATTTCGAGCAATTTTAAATTTCCGATTTTTATAATTTTCAAGCGCTTAAATCTCGCTTATTTGCAATGATAGCGCAAAACGAATACTTATTTAGTATCAACAATAATTATACCTACCACCAGAATTAATGGGGATAGATTTTGAGCTATTTTAAATTTGCGATTTTTCAAATTTTCAAACGCTTATATCTTGCTTATTTGCAATGATAGCGCAAAACGAATGCTTATTTAGTATCAACAATAATTATATCTACCACCAGAATTAATGGGTATCGATTTCGAGCAATTTTAAATTTCCGATTTTTATAATTTTCAAACGCTTATATCTCGCTTATTTGCAATGATAACGCAAAACGAATGCTTATTTAGTATCAACAATAATAATACCTACCACCAGAATTAATGCGGATCGATTTCGAGCAATTTTTAATTTGCGATTTTTCAAATTTTCAAACGCTTATATCTCGCTTATTTGCAATGATAGCGCAAAACGAATGCTTATTTAGTATCAACAATAATTATACCTACCACCAGAATTAATGGGGATCGATTTTGAGCAATTTTAAATTTGCGATTTTTATAATTTTCAAACGCTTATATCTCCCTTATTTGCAATGATAGCGCAAAACGAATGCTTATTTAGTATCAAAAATAATTATACCTACCACCAGAATTAATAGGTATCGATTTCGAGCAATTTTAAATTTCCGATTTTTCAAATATTCAAACGCTTATATCTCGCTTATTTGCAATGATAGCGCAAAACGAATGCTTATTTAGTATCAACAATAATTATACCTACCACCAGAATTAATAAGGATCGATTTTGAGCAATTTTAAATTTGCGATTTTTATAATTTTCAAACGCTTATATCTCGCTTATTTGCAATGATAGCGCAAAACGAATGCTTATTTAGTATCAACAATAATTATACCTACCACCAGAATTAATTGGGATCGATTTTGAGCAATTTTAAATTTGCGATTTTTCAAATTTTCAAACTCTTATATCTCGCTTATTTGCAATGATAGCGCAAAACGAATGCTTATTTAGTATCAACAATAATTATACCTACCACCAGAATTAATGCGGATTGTTTTTGAGCAATTTTTAATTTGCGATTTTTTAAATTTTCAAACACTTATATCTCGCTTATTTGCAATGATAGCGCAAAACGAATGCTTATTTAGTATCAAAAATAATTATACCTACCACCAGAATTAATAGGGATCGATTTTGAGCAATTTTTAATTTGCGATTTTTCAAATTTTCAAACGCTTATATCTCGCTTATTTGCATTGATAGCGCAAAACGAATGCTTTTTTAGTAACAACAATAATTATACCTACCACCAGAATTAATGCGGATCGATTTTGAGCAATTTTAAATTTGCGATTTTTCAAATTTTCAAACGCTTATATCTCGCTTATTTGCAATGATAGCGCAAAACGAATGCTTATTTAGTATCAACAATAATTATACCTACCCCCAGAATTAATAATTATCGATTTTGAGCAATTTTAAATTTGCGATTTTCAAATATTCAATCGCTTATATCTCGCTTATTTGCAATGATAGCGCAAAACGAATGCTTATTTAGTATCAACAATAATTATACTTACCACCAGAATTAATAGGGATTGATTTCGAGCAATTTTAAATTTCCGATTTTTATAATTTTCAAACGCTTAAATCTCGCTTATTTGCAATGATAGCGCAAAACGAATGCTTATTTAATATCAACAATAATTATACATACCACCAGAATTAATGGGGATAGATTTTGAGCTATTTTAAATTTGCGATTTTTAAAATTTTCAATCGCTTATATCATGCTTATTTGCAATGATAGCGCAAAACGAATGCTTATTTAGTATCAACAATAATTATATCTACCACCAGAATTAATAGTATCGATTTCGAGCAATTTTAAATTTCCGATTTTTATAATTTTCAAACGCTTATATCTCGCTTATTTGCAATAATAGCGCAAAACGAATGCTTATTTAGTATCAACAATAATTATACCTACCACCAGAATTAATAGGGATCGATTTTGAGCAATTTTAAATTTGCGATTTTTCAAATTTTCAAACGCTTATATCTCGCTTATTTGCAATGATAGCGCAAAACGAATGCTTATTTAGTATCAACAATAATTATACCTACCACCAGAATTAATGGGGATCGATTTTGAGCAATTTTAAATTTGCGATTTTTCAAATTTTCAAACGCTTATATCTCGCTTATTTGCAATGATAGCGCAAAACGAATGCTTATTTAGTATCAACAATAATTATACCTGCCACCAGAATTAATGAGTGTCGATTTTGAGCAATTTTAAATTTGCGATTTTTCAAATTTTCAAACGCTTATATCTCGCTTATTTGCAATGATAGCGCAAAACGAATGCTTATTTAGTATCAACAATAATTATACCTACCACCAGAATTAATAGGGATCGATTTTGAGCAATTTTAAATTTGCGATTTTTCAAATTTTCAAACGCTTATATCTCGCTTATTTGCAATGATAGCGCAAAACGAATGCTTATTTAGTATCAACAATAATTATACCTACCACCAGAATTAATGGGGTTCGATTTTGAGCAATTTTAATTTGCGATTTTTCAACTTTTCAAACGCGTATATCTCGCTTATTTGCAATGATAGCGGAAAACGAATGCTTATTTAGTATCAATTATAATTATACCTACCACCAGAATTAATGGGGATCGATTTTGAGCAATTTTTAATTTGCGATTTTTATAATTTTCAAACGCTTATATCTCCCTTATTTGCAATGATAGTGCAAAACGAATGCTTATTTAGTATCAACAATAATTATACCTACCAACAGAATTAATAGGGATCGATTTTGAGCAATTTTAAATTTGCGATTTTTATAATTTTCAAACGCTTATATCTCGCTTATTTGCAATGATAGCGCAAAACGAATGCTTATTTAGTATCAACAATAATTATACCTACCACCAGAATTAATGGGGATGGATTTTGAGCAATTTTAAATTTGCGATTTTTATAATTTTCAAACGCTTATATCTCGCTTATTTGCAATGATAGCGCAAAACGAATGCTTATTTAGTATCAACAAAAATTATACCTACCACCAGAATTAATGGGGATTGATTTTGAGCAATTTTAAATTTGCGATTTTTCAAATTTTCAAACGCTTTTATCTCGCTTATTTGCAATGATAGCGCAAAACGAATGCTTATTTAGTATCAACGCTAACTATACCTACCATCAGAATTAATAAGGATCGATTTTGAGCAATTTTAAATTTGCGATTTTTCAAATTTTCAAACGCTTATATCTCGCTTATTTGCAATGATAGCGCAAAACGAATGCTTATTTAGTATCAACAATAATTATACCTACCACCAGAATTAATGGGGATCGATTTTGAGCTATTTTAAATTTGCGATTTTTCAAATTTTCAAACGCTTATATCTCGCTTATTTGCAATGAAAGCGCAAAACGAATGCTTATTTAGTATCCACAATAATTATACCTTCCACCAGAATTAATAAGGATCGATTTTGAGCAATTTTAAATTTGCGATTTTTCAAATTTTCAAACGCTTATATCTCGCTTATTTGCAATGATAGCGCAAAACGAATGCTTATTTAGTATCAACAATAATTATACCTACCACCAGAATTAATAAGTATCGATTTTGAGCAATTTTAAATTTGCGATTTTTCAAATATTCAAACGCTTATATCTCGCTTATTTGCAATGATAGCGCAAAACGAATGCTTATTAAGTATCAACAATAATTATACCTTCCACCAGAATTAATAAGGATCGATTTTCAGCAATTTTAAATTTGCGATTTTTCAAATTTTCAAACGCTTATATCTCGCTTATTTTCAATGATAGCGCAAAACGAATGCTTATTTAGTATCAACAGTAATTATACCTACCACCAGAATTAATGGGGATCGATTTTGAGCAATTTTAAATTTGCGATTTTTCAAATTTTCAAACGCTTATATCTCGCTTATTTGCAATGATAGCGCAAAACGAATGCTTATTTAGTATCAACAATAATTATACCTACCACCAGAATTAATAGGGATCGATTTTGAGCAATTTTAAATTTGCGATTTTTCAAATTTTCAAACGCTTATATCTCGCTTATTTGCAATGATAGCGCAAAACGAATGCTTATTTAGTATCAACAATAATTATACCTACCACCAGAATTAATGGGGTTCGATTTTGAGCAATTTTAATTTGCGATTTTTCAACTTTTCAAACGCGTATATCTCGCTTATTTGCAATGATAGCGGAAAACGAATGCTTATTTAGTATCAATTATAATTATACCTACCATCAGAATTAATGGGGATCGATTTTGAGCAATTTTAAATTTGCGATTTTTATAATTTTCAAACGCTTATATCTCCCTTATTTGCAATGATAGTGCAAAACGAATGCTTATTTAGTATCAACAATAATTATACCTACCAACAGAATTAATAGGGATCGATTTTGAGCAATTTTAAATTTGCGATTTTTATAATTTTCAAACGCTTATATCTCGCTTATTTGCAATGATAGCGCAAAACGAATGCTTATTTAGTATCAACAATAATTATACCTACCACCAGAATTAATGGGGATGGATTTTGAGCAATTTTAAATTTGCGATTTTTATAATTTTCAAACGCTTATATCTCGCTTATTTGCAATGATAGCGCAAAACGAATGCTTATTTAGTATCAACAAAAATTATACCTACCACCAGAATTAATGGGGATTGATTTTGAGCAATTTTAAATTTGCGATTTTTCAAATTTTCAAACGCTTTTATCTCGCTTATTTGCAATGATAGCGCAAAACGAATGCTTATTTAGTATCAACGCTAACTATACCTACCATCAGAATTAATAAGGATCGATTTTGAGCAATTTTAAATTTGCGATTTTTCAAATTTTCAAACGCTTATATCTCGCTTATTTGCAATGATAGCGCAAAACGAATGCTTATTTAGTATCAACAATAATTATACCTACCACCAGAATTAATGGGGATCGATTTTGAGCTATTTTAAATTTGCGATTTTTCAAATTTTCAAACGCTTATATCTCGCTTATTTGCAATGAAAGCGCAAAACGAATGCTTATTTAGTATCCACAATAATTATACCTTCCACCAGAATTAATAAGGATCGATTTTGAGCAATTTTAAATTTGCGATTTTTCAAATTTTCAAACGCTTATATCTCGCTTATTTGCAATGATAGCGCAAAACGAATGCTTATTTAGTATCAACAATAATTATACCTACCACCAGAATTAATAAGTATCGATTTTGAGCAATTTTAAATTTGCGATTTTTCAAATATTCAAACGCTTATATCTCGCTTATTTGCAATGATAGCGCAAAACGAATGCTTATTAAGTATCAACAATAATTATACCTTCCACCAGAATTAATAAGGATCGATTTTCAGCAATTTTAAATTTGCGATTTTTCAAATTTTCAAACGCTTATATCTCGCTTATTTTCAATGATAGCGAAAAACGAATGCTTATTTAGTATCAACAGTAATTATACCTACCACCAGAATTAATGGGGATCGATTTTGAGCAATTTTAAATTTGCGATTTTTCAAATTTTCAAACGCTTATATCTCGCTTATTTGCAATGATAGCGCAATACGAATGCTTATTTAGTATCAACAGTAATTATACCTACCACCCGAATTAATATGGATCGATTTTGAGCAATTTTAAATTTGCGATTTTTCAAATTTTCAAACGCTCATATCTCGCTTATTTGCAATGATAGCGCAAAACGAATGCTTATTTAGTATCAACAATAATTATACCTACCACCAGAATTAATTGGGATCTATTTTGAGCAATTATAAATTTGCGATTTTTCAAATTTTCAAACGCTTATATCTCGCTTATTTGCAATGATAGCGCAAAACGAATGCTTATTTAGTATCAACATTAAATATATCTACTATTAGAATTAATGAGCATCGATTTCGAGCAATTTTAAATTTGCGATTTTTCAAATTTTCAAACGCTTATATCTCGCTTATTTGCAATGATAGGGCAAAACGAATGCTTATTTAGTATCAACAATAAATATATCTACCATTAGAATTAATAAGCATCGTTTTCGAGCAATTTAAAATTTGCGATTTTTATATTTTTCAAACGCTTATATCTCGCTTATTTGTAATGATAGCGCAAAACGAATGCTTATTTAGTATCATTACTAATTATACCTACCACCAGAATTAATAGGGATCGATTTTGAGCAATTTTAAATTTGCGATTTTTATAATTTTCAAACGCTTATATCTCGCTTATTTGCACTGATATCAAAAAACGAATGCTTATTTAGTATCAACAATAATTATACCTACCACCAGAATTAATGGGGTTCGATTTTGAGCAATTTTAATTTGCGATTTTTTAACTTTTCAAACGCTTATATCTCGCTTATTTGCATTGATAGCGGAAAACGAATGCTTATTTAGTATCAATTATAATTATACCTACCACCAGAATTAATGGGGATCGATTTTGAGCAATTTTAAATTTGCGATTTTTATAATTTTCAAACGCTTATATCTCGCTTATTTGCAATGATAGCGCAAAACGAATGCTTATTTAGTATCAACAATAATTATACCTACCACCAGAATTAATAAGTATCGATTTTGAGCAATTTTAAATTTGCGATTTTTCAAATATTCAAACGCTCATATCTCGCTTATTTGCAATGATAGCGCAAAACAAATGCTTATTTAGTATCAACAATAATTATACCTACCACAAGAATTAATAGGGATCGATTTCGAGCAATTTTAAATTTCCGATTTTTATAATTTTCAAGCGCTTAAATCTCGCTTATTTGCAATGATAGCGCAAAACGAATACTTATTTAGTATCAACAATAATTATACCTACCACCAGAATTAATGGGGATAGATTTCGAGCTATTTTAAATTTGCGATTTTTCAAATTTTCAAACGCTTATATCTCGCTTATTTGCAATGATAGGGCAAAACGAATGCTTATTTAGTATCAACAATAAATATATCTACCATTAGAATTAATAAGCATCGTTTTCGAGCAATTTTAAATTTGCGATTTTTCAAATTTTCAAACGCTTATATCTCGCTTATTTGTAATGATAGCGCAAAACGAATGCTTATTTAGTATCATTACTAATTATACCTACCACCAGAATTAATAGGGATCGATTTTGAGCAATTTTAAATTTGCGATTTTTATAATTTTCAAACGCTTATATCTCGCTTATTTGCACTGATATCAAAAAACAAATGCTTATTTAGTATCAACAATAATTATACCTACCACCAGAATTAATGGGGTTCGATTTTGAGCAATTTTAATTTGCGATTTTTTAACTTTTCAAACGCTTATATCTCGCTTATTTGCATTGATAGCGGAAAACGAATGCTTATTTAGTATCAATTATAATTATACCTACCACCAGAATTAATGGGGATCGATTTTGAGCAATTTTAAATTTGCGATTTTTATAATTTTCAAACGCTTATATCTCGCTTATTTGCAATGATAGCGCAAAACGAATGCTTATTTAGTATCAACAATAATTATACCTACCACCAGAATTAATAAGTATCGATTTTGAGCAATTTTAAATTTGCGATTTTTCAAATATTCAAACGCTTATATCTCGCTTATTTGCAATGATAGCGCAAAACAAATGCTTATTTAGTATCAACAATAATTATACCTACCACAAGAATTAATAGGGATCGATTTCGAGCAATTTTAAATTTCCGATTTTTATAATTTTCAAGCGCTTAAATCTCGCTTATTTGCAATGATAGCGCAAAACGAATACTTATTTAGTATCAACAATAATTATACCTACCACCAGAATTAATGGGGATAGATTTTGAGCTATTTTAAATTTGCGATTTTTCAAATTTTCAAACGCTTATATCTTGCTTATTTGCAATGATAGCGCAAAACGAATGCTTATTTAGTATCAACAATAATTATATCTACCACCAGAATTAATGGGTATCGATTTCGAGCAATTTTAAATTTCCGATTTTTATAATTTTCAAACGCTTATATCTCGCTTATTTGCAATGATAACGCAAAACGAATGCTTATTTAGTATCAACAATAATAATACCTACCACCAGAATTAATGCGGATCGATTTCGAGCAATTTTTAATTTGCGATTTTTCAAATTTTCAAACGCTTATATCTCGCTTATTTGCAATGATAGCGCAAAACGAATGCTTATTTAGTATCAACAATAATTATACCTACCACCAGAATTAATGGGGATCGATTTTGAGCAATTTTAAATTTGCGATTTTTATAATTTTCAAACGCTTATATCTCCCTTATTTGCAATGATAGCGCAAAACGAATGCTTATTTAGTATCAAAAATAATTATACCTACCACCAGAATTAATAGGTATCGATTTCGAGCAATTTTAAATTTCCGATTTTTCAAATATTCAAACGCTTATATCTCGCTTATTTGCAATGATAGCGCAAAACGAATGCTTATTTAGTATCAACAATAATTATACCTACCACCAGAATTAATAAGGATCGATTTTGAGCAATTTTAAATTTGCGATTTTTATAATTTTCAAACGCTTATATCTCGCTTATTTGCAATGATAGCGCAAAACGAATGCTTATTTAGTATCAACAATAATTATACCTACCACCAGAATTAATGGGGATCGATTTTGAGCAATTTTAAATTTGCGATTTTTCAAATTTTCAAACTCTTATATCTCGCTTATTTGCAATGATAGCGCAAAACGAATGCTTATTTAGTATCAACAATAATTATACCTACCACCAGAATTAATGCGGATTGTTTTTGAGCAATTTTTAATTTGCGATTTTTTAAATTTTCAAACACTTATATCTCGCTTATTTGCAATGATAGCGCAAAACGAATGCTTATTTAGTATCAAAAATAATTATACCTACCACCAGAATTAATAGGGATCGATTTTGAGCAATTTTTAATTTGCGATTTTTCAAATTTTCAAACGCTTATATCTCGCTTATTTGCATTGATAGCGCAAAACGAATGCTTTTTTAGTAACAACAATAATTATACCTACCACCAGAATTAATGCGGATCGATTTTGAGCAATTTTAAATTTGCGATTTTTCAAATTTTCAAACGCTTATATCTCGCTTATTTGCAATGATAGCGCAAAACGAATGCTTATTTAGTATCAACAATAATTATACCTACCCCCAGAATTAATAATTATCGATTTTGAGCAATTTTAAATTTGCGATTTTTCAAATATTCAATCGCTTATATCTCGCTTATTTGCAATGATAGCGCAAAACGAATGCTTATTTAGTATCAACAATAATTATACTTACCACCAGAATTAATAGGGATTGATTTCGAGCAATTTTAAATTTCCGATTTTTATAATTTTCAAACGCTTAAATCTCGCTTATTTGCAATGATAGCGCAAAACGAATGCTTATTTAATATCAACAATAATTATACATACCACCAGAATTAATGGGGATAGATTTTGAGCTATTTTAAATTTGCGATTTTTAAAATTTTCAATCGCTTATATCTTGCTTATTTGCAATGATAGCGCAAAACGAATGCTTATTTAGTATCAACAATAATTATATCTACCACCAGAATTAATAGTATCGATTTCGAGCAATTTTAAATTTCCGATTTTTATAATTTTCAAACGCTTATATCTCGCTTATTTGCAATAATAGCGCAAAACGAATGCTTATTTAGTATCAACAATAATTATACCTACCACCAGAATTAATAGGGATCGATTTTGAGCAATTTTAAATTTGCGATTTTTCAAATTTTCAAACGCTTATATCTCGCTTATTTGCAATGATAGCGCAAAACGAATATTGATTTAGTATCAACAATAATTATACCTACCACCAGAATTAATGGGGATCGATTTTGAGCAATTTTAAATTTGCGATTTTTCAAATTTTCAAACGCTTATATCTCGCTTATTTGCAATGATAGCGCAAAACGAATGCTTATTTAGTATCAACAATAATTATACCTACCACCAGAATTAATGAGTGTCGATTTTGAGCAATTTTAAATTTGCGATTTTTCAAATTTTCAAACGCTTATATCTCGCTTATTTGCAATGATAGCGCAAAACGAATGCTTATTTAGTATCAACAATAATTATACCTACCACCAGAATTAATAGGGATCGATTTTGAGCAATTTTAAATTTGCGATTTTTCAAATTTTCAAACGCTTATATCTCGCTTATTTGCAATGATAGCGCAAAACGAATGCTTATTTAGTATCAACAATAATTATACCTACCACCAGAATTAATGGGGTTCGATTTTGAGCAATTTTAATTTGCGATTTTTCAACTTTTCAAACGCTTATATCTCGCTTATTTGCAATGATAGCGGAAAACGAATGCTTATTTAGTATCAATTATAATTATACCTACCACCAGAATTAATGGGGATCGATTTTGAGCAATTTTAAATTTGCGATTTTTATAATTTTCAAACGCTTATATCTCCCTTATTTGCAATGATAGTGCAAAACGAATGCTTATTTAGTATCAACAATAATTATACCTACCAACAGAATTAATAGGGATCGATTTTGAGCAATTTTAAATTTGCGATTTTTATAATTTTCAAACGCTTATATCTCGCTTATTTGCAATGATAGCGCAAAACGAATGCTTATTTAGTATCAACAATAATTATACCTACCACCAGAATTAATGGGGATGGATTTTGAGCAATTTTAAATTTGCGATTTTTATAATTTTCAAACGCTTATATCTCGCTTATTTGCAATGATAGCGCAAAACGAATGCTTATTTAGTATCAACAAAAATTATACCTACCACCAGAATTAATGGGGATTGATTTTGAGCAATTTTAAATTTGCGATTTTTCAAATTTTCAAACGCTTTTATCTCGCTTATTTGCAATGATAGCGCAAAACGAATGCTTATTTAGTATCAACGCTAACTATACCTACCATCAGAATTAATAAGGATCGATTTTGAGCAATTTTAAATTTGCGATTTTTCAAATTTTCAAACGCTTATATCTCGCTTATTTGCAATGATAGCGCAAAACGAATGCTTATTTAGTATCAACAATAATTATACCTACCACCAGAATTAATGGGGATCGATTTTGAGCTATTTTAAATTTGCGATTTTTCAAATTTTCAAACGCTTATATCTCGCTTATTTGCAATGAAAGCGCAAAACGAATGCTTATTTAGTATCCACATTAATTATACCTTCCACCAGAATTAATAAGGATCGATTTTGAGCAATTTTAAATTTGCGATTTTTCAAATTTTCAAACGCTTATATCTCGCTTATTTGCAATGATAGCGCAAAACGAATGCTTATTTAGTATCAACAATAATTATACCTACCACCAGAATTAATAAGTATCGATTTTGAGCAATTTTAAATTTGCGATTTTTGAAATATTCAAACGCTTATATCTCGCTTATTTGCAATGATAGCGCAAAACGAATGCTTATTAAGTATCAACAATAATTATACCTTCCACCAGAATTAATAAGGATCGATTTTCAGCAATTTTAAATTTGCGATTTTTCAAATTTTCAAACGCTTATATCTCGCTTATTTTCAATGATAGCGCAAAACGAATGCTTATTTAGTATCAACAGTAATTATACCTACCACCAGAATTAATGGGGATCGATTTTGAGCAATTTTAAATTTGCGATTTTTCAAATTTTCAAACGCTTATATCTCGCTTATTTGCAATGATAGCGCAATACGAATGCTTATTTAGTATCAACAGTAATTATACCTACCACCCGAATTAATGGGGATCGATTTTGAGCAATTTTAAATTTGCGATTTTTCAAATTTTCAAACGCTCATATCTCGCTTATTTGCAATGATAGCGCAAAACGAATGCTTATTTAGTATCAACAATAATTATACCTACCACCAGAATTAATTGGGATCTATTTTGAGCAATTTTAAATTTGCGATTTTTCAAATTTTCAAACGCTTATATCTCGCTTATTTGCAATGATAGCGCAAAACGAATGCTTATTTAGTATCAACATTAAATATATCTACTATTAGAATTAATGAGCATTGATTTCGAGCAATTTTCAATTTGCGATTTTTCAAATTTTCAAACGCTTATATCTCGCTTATTTGCAATGATAGGGCAAAACGAATGCTTATTTAGTATCAACAATAAATATATCTACCATTAGAATTAATAAGCATCGTTTTCGAGCAATTTTAAATTTGCGATTTTTCAAATTTTCAAACGCTTATATCTCGCTTATTTGTAATGATAGCGCAAAACGAATGCTTATTTAGTATCATTACTAATTATACCTACCACCAGAATTAATAGGGATCGATTTTGAGCAATTTTAAATTTGCGATTTTTATAATTTTCAAACGCTTATATCTCGCTTATTTGCACTGATATCAAAAAACGAATGCTTATTTAGTATCAACAATAATTATACCTACCACCAGAATTAATGGGGTTCGATTTTGACAAATTTTAATTTGCGATTTTTCAACTTTTCAAACGCTTATATCTCGCTTATTTGCAATGATAGCGGAAAACGAATGCTTATTTAGTATCAATTATAATTATACCTACCACCAGAATTAATGGGGATCGATTTTGAGCAATTTTAAATTTGCGATTTTTATAATTTTCAAACGCTTATATCTCCCTTATTTGCAATGATAGTGCAAAACGAATGCTTATTTAGTATCAACAATAATTATACCTACCAACAGAATTAATAGGGATCGATTTTGAGCAATTTTAAATTTGCGATTTTTATAATTTTCAAACGCTTATATCTCGCTTATTTGCAATGATAGCGCAAAACGAATGCTTATTTAGTATCAACAATAATTATACCTACCACCAGAATTAATGGGGATCGATTTTGAGCAATTTTAAATTTGCGATTTTTATAATTTTCAAACGGTTATATCTCGCTTATTTGCAATGATAGCGCAAAACGAATGCTTATTTAGTATCAACAAAAATTATACCTACCACCAGAATTAATGGGGATTGATTTTGAGCAATTTTGAATTTGCGATTTTTCAAATTTTCAAACGCTTTTATCTCGCTTATTTGCAATGATAGCGCAAAACGAATGCTTATTTAGTATCAACGCTAACTATACCTACCACCAGAATTAATAAGGATCGATTTTGAGCAATTTTTAATTTGCGATTTTTCAAATTTTCAAACGCTTATATCTCGCTTATTTGCAATGATAGCGCTAAACGAATGCTTATTTAGTATCAACAATAATTATACCTACCACCAGAATTAATGGGGATCGATTTTGAGCTATTTTAAATTTGCGATTTTTCAAATTTTCAAACGCTTATATCTCGCTTATTTGCAATGAAAGCGCAAAACGAATGCTTATTTAGTATCCACAATAATTATACCTTCCACCAGAATTAATAAGGATCGATTTTGAGCAATTTTAAATTTGCGATTTTTCAAATTTTCAAACGCTTATATCTCGCTTATTTGCAATGATAGCGCAAAACGAATGCTTATTTAGTATCAACAATAATTATACCTACCACCAGAATTAATAAGTATCGATTTTGAGCAATTTTAAATTTGCGATTTTTCAAATATTCAAACGCTTATATCTCGCTTATTTGCAATGATAGCGCAAAACGAATGCTTATTAAGTATCAACAATAATTATACCTTCCACCAGAATTAATAAGGATCGATTTTGAGCAATTTGAAATTTGCGATTTTTCAAATTTTCAAACGCTTATATCTCGCTTATTTGCAATGATAGCGCAAAACGAATGCTTATTTAGTATCAACAATAATTATACCTACCACCAGAATTAATAAGTATCGATTTTGAGCAATTTTAAATTTGCGATTTTTCAAATATTCAAACGCTTATATCTCGCTTATTTGCAATGATAGCGCAAAACAAATGCTTATTTAGTATCAACAATAATTATACCTACCACCAGAATTAATAGGGATCGATTTCGAGCAATTTTAAATTTCCGATTTTTATAATTTTCAAGCGCTTAAATCTCGCTTATTTGCAATGATAGCGCAAAACGAATACTTATTTAGTATCAACAATAATTATACCTACCACCAGAATTAATGGGGATAGATTTTGAGCTATTTTAAATTTGCGATTTTTCAAATTTTCAAACGCTTATATCTTGCTTATTTGCAATGATAGCGCAAAACGAATGCTTATTTAGTATCAACAATAATTATATCTACCACCAGAATTAATGGGTATCGATTTCGAGCAATTTTAAATTTCCGATTTTTATAATTTTCAAACGCTTATATCTCGCTTATTTGCAATGATAACGCAAAACGAATGCTTATTTAGTATCAACAATAATAATACCTACCACCAGAATTAATGCGGATCGATTTCGAGCAATTTTTAATTTGCGATTTTTCAAATTTTCAAACGCTTATATCTCGCTTATTTGCAGTGATAGCGCAAAACGAATGCTTATTTAGTATCAACAATAATTATACCTACCACCAGAATTAATGGGGATCGATTTTGAGCAATTTTAAATTTGCGATTTTTATAATTTTCAAACGCTTATATCTCCCTTATTTGCAATGATAGCGCAAAACGAATGCTTATTTAGTATCAAAAATAATTATACCTACCACCAGAATTAATAGGTATCGATTTCGAGCAATTTTAAATTTCCGATTTTTCAAATATTCAAACGCTTATATCTCGCTTATTTGCAATGATAGCGCAAAACGAATGCTTATTTAGTATCAACAATAATTATACCTACCACCAGAATTAATAAGGATCGATTTTGAGCAATTTTAAATTTGCGATTTTTATAATTTTCAAACGCTTATATCTCGCTTATTTGCAATGATAGCGCAAAACGAATGCTTATTTAGTATCAACAATAATTATACCTACCACCAGAATTAATGGGGATCGATTTTGAGCAATTTTAAATTTGCGATTTTTCAAATTTTCAAACTCTTATATCTCGCTTATTTGCAATGATAGCGCAAAACGAATGCTTATTTAGTATCAACAATAATTATACCTACCACCAGAATTAATGCGGATTGTTTTTGAGCAATTTTTAATTTGCGATTTTTTAAATTTTCAAACACTTATATCTCGCTTATTTGCAATGATAGCGCAAAACGAATGCTTATTTAGTATCAAAAATAATTATACCTACCACCAGAATTAATAGGGATCGATTTTGAGCAATTTTAAATTTGCGATTTTTCAAATTTTCAAACGCTTATATCTCGCTTATTTGCAATGATAGCGCAAAACGAATGCTTATTTAGTATCAACAATAATTATACCTACCACCAGAATTAATGCGGATTGTTTTTGAGCAATTTTTAATTTGCGATTTTTCAAATTTTCAAACGCTTATATCTCGCTTATTTGCAATGATAGCGCAAAACGAATGCTTATTTAGTATCAACAATAATTATACCTACCACCAGAATTAATGGGGATCGATTTTGAGCAATTTTAAATTTGCGATTTTTCAAATTTTCAAACGCTTATATCTCGCTTATTTGCAATGATAGCGCAAAACGAATGCTTATTTAGTATCAACAATAATTATACCTACCACCAGAATTAATGGGGATCGATTTTGAGCAATTTTAAATTTGCGATTTTTCAAATATTCAAACGCTTATATCGCGCTTATTTGCAATGATAGCGCAAAACGAATGCTTATTTAGTATCAACAATAATTATACCTACCACCAGAATTAATAGGGATCGATTTCGAGCAATTTTAAATTTCCGATTTTTATAATTTTCAAACGCTTAAATCTCGCTTATTTGCAATGATGGCGCAAAACGAATGCTTATTTAGTATCAACAATAATTATACCTACCACCAGAATTAATATGGATAGATTTTGAGCTATTTTAAATTTGCGATTTTTCAAATTTTCAAACGCTTATATCTTGCTTATTTGCAATGATAGCGCAAAACGAATGCTTATTTAGTATCAACAGTAATTATATATATCACCAGAATTAATGGGGATCGATTTTGAGCAATTTAAAATTTGCGATTTTTCAAATTTTCAAACGCTTATATCTCGCTTATTTGCAATGATAGCGCAAAACGAATGCTTATTTAGTATCAACAATAATTATACCTACCACCAGAATTAATAAGGATCGATTTTCAGCAATTTTAAATTTGCGATTTTTCAAATTTTCAAACGCTTATATCTCGCTTATTTTCAATGATAGCGCAAAACGAATGCTTATTTAGTATCAACAGTAATTATACCTACCACCAGAATTAATGGGGATCGATTTTGAGCAATTTTAAATTTGCGATTTTTCAAATTTTCAAACGCTTATATCTCGCTTATTTGCAATGATAGCGCAATACGAATGCTTATTTAGTATCAACAGTAATTATACCTACCACCCGAATTAATGAGGATCGATTTTGAGCAATTTTAAATTTGCGATTTTTCAAATTTTCAAACGCTCATATCTCGCTTATTTGCAATGATAGCGCAAAACGAATGCTTATTTAGTATCAACAATAAATATATCTACTATTAGAATTAATGAGCATTGATTTCGAGCAATTTTAAATTTGCGATTTTTCAAATTTTCATACGCTTATATCTCGCTTATTTGCAATGATAGGGCAAAACGAATGCTTATTTAGTATCAACAATAAATATATCTACCATTAGAATTAATAAGCATCGTTTTCGAGCAATTTTAAATTTGCGATTTTTCAAATTTTCAAACGCTTATATCTCGCTTATTTGTAATGATAGCGCAAAACGAATGCTTATTTAGTATCATTACTAATTATACCTACCACCAGAGTTAATATGGATCGATTTTGAGCAATTTAAAATTTGCGATTTTTCAAATTTTCAAACGCTTATATCTCGCTTATTTGCAATGATAGCGCAAAACGAATGCTTATTTAGTATCAACAATAATTATACCTACCACCAGAATTAATGGGGATCGATTTTGAGCAATTTTAAATTTGCGATTTTTCAAATTTTCAAACGCTTATATCTCGCTTATTTGCAATGATAGCGCAAAACGAATGCTTATTTAGTATCAACAATAATTATACTGTACAGGTGAAAATTTGCTTTATTTCGCAAAAGGCTACAAGTGGCGACTTTTCGGTGCGCCGTCTGGCTCGAGACTGGTTGCCTCGTGGCCAGGTAAAAAACAGGAAACATGAAAACAAAAGAAATGAGGTCTGCGCTAGGCGAACTCCCGGCGGGAAGACAAAATTCGCCTAAACATCCCGCCCGCCTCGTCCGGAGGACGAAATACGTCTGAGGCTCCGGATATCAGGCAGCTGCATTCGGCATCGGCAGTGGGCTGAGTCGCACTATTGGCCGCTGTAGCTCCGTATTCGACATCTTGACGGTAACGACTCGAACGTGCCCGTCAGGTCCAGGGTGCACTTTGGTGATGCGGCCCAAAGGCCACTTAGAAGGCGGGTAGCGCTCGTCACGGACGATCACCAGCTGTCCTACTTCAAAATTTTTCCTTGGATCACGCCACCGACTCCGCTGTTGAAGGTGGTGCAGATATTCTTGGGACCATCTTCTCCAGAAGTTTAGCCGCATCCGCTGCACCAGCTGCCACCTAGATAACTTATTATCATTAGGACACTCGGGTTCTGGAATTGTAAATAAATTTTCCCCGATTAGAAAGTGCGCAGGAGTCAGGGCATTCAGGTCATCAGGGTCAGAGGTAAGAGGGCAGAGAGGTCGAGAATTGAGGCAGGCCTCAATCTGAATAAGAAGAGTCGTGAATTCCTCAAATGTCAGAGTGTGTTCACCAACGACTCTGCGCAGATGATGTTTGGTCGACTTTACACCAGCCTCCCAGAGGCCTCCGAAATGAGGTGAACCAGGTGGTATAAAGGACCAATGGGTTCCATCGTTTGCCAGAGATGATGCAACTTCCGCGTAGAATGCAGAAGCAGCACTAAACATCTTGCGTAGCTCCTTGAAAGCCCCTTGGAAGTTCGTCGCGTTATCGCTGTACAGGGTGTTGCACACTCCTCGACGACCAACGAAGCGCCGGTAAGCTGCTAGGAACGATTGAGTGGTGAGATCGCTGACAGCTTCAAGATGTACTGCTCGTGTGACAAAGCATACGAACAATGCCACATAGCCCTTGTACGAGCGATGTCCTCTTCCTTTAGTGGTACGTAAATAGAACGGCCCGGCATAGTCGAGACCAGCTACACTAAAAGGGCGCGCTGGTGTTGTCCTCGATGCGGGAAGATCACCCATCAGTTGAGCTCCAAAGCGCGGTTTTGCACGATGACATCTTACACACTGCCGAGTTAATTTTTTGACTAGTGACCCGTCGCCCAATATCCAAACCTTGTTCCGTAGAACGTTGAGTGTAAGGGTAGGTCCACCATGGAGTGAGGAAAGGTGCGCAGATTCAATCATAAGTTGGCTCAGGTGGGAATTTTTGGGCAAGATTGGCGGGTGCTTGGCAGAAAATGAAAGGAATGAGTATTTCAGGCGTCCTCCTACTCGCAAAATATCTTCTTCGTCAAGGAAGGGATTCAGACGTTGCAACGGGTTACGACGGGACAACGGTTTGCCTGAACCTAATAATTTTAATTCTGCTCCGAAGGCCCATGACTGCGTCAACTGGATGGCTTTGTAGCGTGCGGCAGCGAGTTCCTTTGTACTGAGGAAAGTAGTCGCCTCAGGTTGTAGACGCCTGCATCGGGATATAAACCTTAGGCAGTATGCCAGCACTCTGATTAGCCTAGACAGAGTGGAAAACCTTTTGAGAAAAATATTTTCCTCTTCCATCCTCTGCAGAGTGAGTACTTGGGGGGTGGGCAAGGCATCTGGTTGTCGTGGCCAGTTTTCCAATGAGGATGATAGCCACTCCGGTCCTCTCCACCATAACGATGATCTCTGAAGAGAAACTGGATCCAAGCCCCTGCTTGGGAGGTCCGCTGGATTTTGAGGAGACGGTACATGACGCCAAACAGCGGAGGGCAGCTCTGTCTGTATATATGAGACCCTATTAGCTACGAAGGTTTTCCATGAGCAGGGATGTTTCCGTAGCCAAGCGAGAGTCACCTGACTATCCGACCAAGCGAAGACTGGTAGCGATGATAGCGTGTCAATTCTACGCAGGTAGTTGATTAAGCGGACGAGGAGAGCAGCTCCACATAGTTCTAACCTGGGAATTGAGATTGTTTTAACCGGGGCCACCTTGGACTTGGCTGCAAGTAGTGACACCCGGCATTGGTTCACGTCATTAAGGACACGGATATAAACTACCGCCGCGTAGGCTCTCTCTGACGCATCAGCGAATCCATGAAGTTCACATCGTGACGATGGTGTTACTCCCAGCCAGCGATCAATTTTAAGCTCCGATAGTTCAGACAAGGCATTGCAGTAGGTCGTCCATCGTTCCACAATATCTGTAGGTAGAGGCGTATCCCAATCGGTCTTTAAGATCCACACATCTTGCATAAGGATTTTTGCCCCAATGGAGACAGGGGCTACCCAGCCTAGTGGATCGAAGAGCCGTGCTATGTTGGAGAGTACCGTTCTTTTCGTGAGGAACATTTTGGTAGCGTCTTGGACCTGAAAGCTGAATCTAAAAAGATCAGCTGCTTGGTTCCACATAAGCCCGAGAGTTTTGACGGACTCTTTGGGGTCGATAGGTTTCGCCTGCTCGATATCTCGATTCTGAGAGGATGACTCACAAAGCAGAGCAGGATGATTGACGGCCCATTTATCTAGTTGAAATCCGGCACAGGCAAGCAATTTCAATAGTTGGCTTTTGATCCTCAAAGCTGAGAAGAGTTCATCGGCCCCGGAGAAGATGTCGTCTACATAGGCATCCTTGTGGAGACAAGCAGCTCCAAGAGGGAAGTGATGCCCCTCATCTTCAATGAGTTGCCGAAGGGACTGCATTGCTAAGAACGGTGCGCAGGAAGTACCGTAAGTCACAGTGCTGAGTCGATAATCGACTGCTGGCGTATCTGGATGAGGCCTCCAGACAATTCTTTGAAGATCCTGATCAGCTGGATGCACTAAAATTTGCCGAAACATCTTCACAATATCGGCGGTGAATACAAAACGGTGACCTCGCCACTTGGTGAGTACTAGCGCAAGGTCATTTTGTAAAGGAGGACCAGGGAGAAGGAAGTCATTCAAAGAGTGCTGCTGTGAGGTACGTCGTGATGCGTCGAATACAACTCGGAGTTTCAATGATGAAGGATGGATGACTGCATGGTGAGGTAAGTACCACGCCCGCTTGACTTGAGAGTCGAAACTAGGGACCCTTTCCATGTGCCCAAGTTTTTCGTACGTCCTCATGAAGTCACGGTAGAGAGGTGCAAGCTCTGGCTCCCGTATGAATCGTCGCTCAGTTGATGCAAGAGACCTAAGCGCCATCCGACGTGTCTCCTCCACAGAATCAGGAAGCTCCGATGAAATCGGAAGGCGAACGATGTACCTTCCGTCCGGTCCACGTGAGTGAGTATCTTTAAAGTGCAGCAGACATTGTTCCTCTTCTGGGCGTAATGTCTTGGTGGAAGGAGGAATTTCCTCTATTTCCCAGAAGCGTTGAAGAGAATCTTCAAGATCCTGGAAAGCGGAACAATGCAACGAAACCAGGGATTTACTCGAGGAAGACTCCGCCCGCCGTGATCCACTCGATTCACATGAGCCCGTTATGACCCATCCAAGAGTAGTGTTCTGGGCGATGATTTTGCGTTGAGGGAATCGTTGCAGCCCTTGACGAAGAACTTGACCATAAACGTCAGCACCCAGGATGAGGTCAATTGCCTGCGGCTGATGAAATAGTGGGTCAGCCAACTGCAAATTGGAGAAAGAAGACAGGTCCATCTCGACTATCTCCTTCGCAGGAAGTTGATTTGTCAGACGCGGCAGCACCAATGCCTCGCATTCGAGATAGAACGACTGGTCGTAATTAGAAGAGAGTGTAAGTTGAACTAACTTCAGTGCAGTGCCAGCCTCAGCCGCCCCGAGTCCTGACAGAGGAATGTGCGTTCGCTGGTGAGGTAGATGCAGAAGTTGCGCCAAGGACTCCGTGATGAAAGATGCTTCGGAGCCATTGTCCAGCAGGGCTCGAGCTTGAGTTTGAACTCCATGTGGTCCCAAGACCACTACCCGTGCTGTGGCGAGAAGGACGGTATAATGTGGAGCAGCCATAGCGGTCAGTGAGGTGACTGCCAATCCCGAGGTCGCAGCGATCTGGTTTGATTGATGATTGTCATCCGAATCAGTAGCAGAGTGAAGGGCGTCGTTGTTCACTAATTCCGTATGCAGGAGCGTGTGATGCCGCCCACGACACCGTAAGCATCGCTTTTCCGACTTGCAGTCCCTGAGGCGATGATGACCCAAGCAGTTAAAGCAAACGCCCAGTCGACGAACTTCATCTCTTCTCTCTGAGGGCGTCTTTTCCGTAAAGCGAGGGCAGGTGGCTAAATAGTGACTCAATGGGCAGAGTCCACACTTGCGAGCGGTTTTGGGAGATCCTGTTTTCCTTTGCGCGTGAAATGACTTCGCCTCCGACGAAAAAGATTTAGAGGAAAAGGCGCTCCCTCTACCCGAACCTGGAATAGTAGTTATCATATCTAACGCCCGTATGCGACCTTCCAGGAATTTCATTAGCTCCTTAAAACTGGGAAAAGGGTTAGTATCCAACTGATTCTCTAATGTCGGATCGGTCACTACGTCCTTGGAACTAAGGTGCGCCTCCCAGGACTTTCGTGACTCCTTGTCCAAACGTTGAGTTGTGATGAAAACAAGCCAGTCATCCCATGTCGCTACTGGTCGGCCGAGATTCTCGAGTGCGCGAACCGCTTGATGTGTTTTGTCAACTAAAGTCCGCAGTTCCAACGCTGATTCCCTCATAATTTTCGGAAGATTCATCAGGATGGAAAGATAAGTATGCAAACCGAGTCGCGGATTGCAGTATCTAGCCTTCAGAGCCTCCCAGGTTGACTTGTAATTAGCATCCGTTACCGAGATGTTCTTGACAAAATCCGCGGCAGAATCTCTCAAACACAGTTTAAGGTATTGCAGCTTAGTTGCTGCTGAAAATCGAGGCTCCGCATCTACGATTGCCGTAAATAAATCGCAGAACGACTCCCAGTCGGCATAACCACCCGAAAATGTTGGGAGTGTTGTTTTTGGAAGCTGTACCGGTAACTGATTATTGATATTGTTAGCCTGATCGACGTCACTTTGGATAGGTACGGGCAGGGGTATTACGGTGATTCGCGCAAGCATCTCGCGTAATTCAGCATCCGCATCATGATAACTCTCCTGAGTCTGCTCGTACCGACTCTCAGTAAAATATGTCTCCTTAATTGCGTCCTCACGCGTCGCTAGCTCAAAATTCGTCGTGGAATACTCGCTCCAGTAACGCTCAAGAGAGCGCAATCTCGTTTCAATGGCTTCTTTTGTGATATTTGCGACTCCTTTCTTTTTCAAATTCGGAACAAATCGGATAATCAAACGTTCCCGTTGCTCCTGCTGCGCGATCAACTGCTTCGTCGTTAGAGACATGATTCACACTAAGATACAAAGGAGTGCTGAGGTGCGAATTTAAGCGGATGTCCAAAACAATGCGCGAGAAGTTAAGGAGTCCAAGAGACTAACCCAACGTCTTACAGAGGAACAGCCTCGAAAGTTAAAAGATTACGACAGAACCGCAATTGGTGACGAAGAGTAACAGCATACGAGGAACAGCCTCGAAAATGTAACCACAACAGAACAGCTGTGGAGCGAACAATAGCGGAATGTGAGGATCAGCCTCGAAAGTAAATGCTCGACAGAAGATGTCGGCAGTGAACAATAGTGGTGTACGAGGATCAGCCTCGAAAGTAAATGCACGACAGAAGAACTGTCGCGACGAACGATAAGAGTAAATGAGGAACAGCCTCGAAAATGAAATACACGACAGAGGAACTGTCGGAGCGAGCAATAGCAGTAATTGAGGAACAGCCTCGAAAATGAAAACACGACAGAACAGCTGTCGCGACGAACAATAACAGTAAATGAGGAGCAGCCTCGAAAATGAAAACAACACGACAGAACCGCTGCCGATGGCGAGAGGGGTGGTCGAAGTGAGGGTAAATAGTGAAGCAGGTAAAGAAGGGACCACGAAGTGAGGAGGCAAAAAGAGAAAGTGAGTCCGAAGTCCAGCGCCGTAGGGCGCGTCGAATTGAGACGACCGATCGGAAGAATAGAGACAGAACGCGTTTAACTCACAGAAAGTTCCGCAATCACCACTTGTCCTTCTTCGTAACTCAGTCAGATTTGAAGATCCGACGTAGAAAGGAATATTCGAAGTATAAACGTAGTTCCAGGGTGGAAATGAATATCCCGCGTAGATAGGAAGTTCCGGCGTGGTAAAGACGATCCTGAGTATGAACGAAGATTCGGCGTGGAGAAAGTATCCAGCGTAGATATGATGATCCGGTGCAGTAAAGACGATCCGGCGTATGAATGGATATCCAGCGTAGATACGAAGATCCGGCGTAGCAATGGCTATCCGGCCCGAAGGACCAAATTTTGTACAGGTGAAAATTTGCTTTATTTCGCAAAAGGCTACAAGTGGCGACTTTTCGGTGCGCCGTCTGGCTCGAGACTGGTTGCCTCGTGGCCAGGTAAAAAACAGGAAACATGAAAACAAAAGAAATGAGGTCTGCGCTAGGCGAACTCCCGGCGGGAAGACAAAATTCGCCTAAACATATACCTACCACCAGAATTAATGGGGATCGATTTTGAGCAATTTTAAATTTGCGATTTTTATAATTTTCAAACGCTTATATCTCCCTTATTTGCAATGATAGCGCAAAACGAATGCTTATTTAGTATCAACAATAATTATACCTACCAACAGAATTAATGGGGATCGATTTTGAGCAATTTTAAATTTGCGATTTTTATAATTTTCTAACGCTTATATCTCGCTTATTTGCAATGATAGCGAAAAACGATTGCATATTTTGTATCAACAATAATTATACCTACCACCAGAATTAATGGGGATCGATTTTGAGTAATTTTAAATTTGCGATTTTTATAATTTTCAAACGCTTATATCTCGCTTATTTGCAATGATAGCGCCAAACGAATGCTTATTTAGTATCAACAAAAATTATACCTACCACCAGAATTAATGGGGATTGATTTTGAGCAATTTTAAATTTGCGATTTTTCAAATTTTCAAACGCTTTTATCTCGCTTATTTGCAATGATAGCGCAAAACGAATGCTTATTTAGTATCAACAATAATTATACCTACCACCAGAATTAATGGGGATCGATTTTGAGCAATTTTAAAATTGCGATTTTTATAATTTTCAAACGCTTATATCTCGCTTATTTGCAATGATATCAAAAAACAAATGCTTATTTAGTATCAACAATAATTATACCTACCACCAGAATTAATGGGGATCGATTTTGAGCAATTTTAAATTTGCGATTTTTATAATTTTCAAACGCTTATATCTCGCTTAATTGCAATGATAGCGCAAAACGAATGCTTATTTAGTATCAACAATAATTATACCTACCACCAGAATTAATGGGGATCGATTTTGAGCAATTTTAAATTTGCGATTTTTCAAATTTTCAAACGCTTATATCTCGCTTATTTGCAATGATAGCGCAAAACGAATGCTTATTTAGTATCAACAATAATTATACCTACCACCAGAATTAATGGGGATCGATTTTGAGCAATTTTAAATTTGCGATTTTTATAATTTTCAAACGCTTATATCTCCCTTATTTGCAATGATAGCGCAAAACGAATGCTTATTTAGTATCAACAATAATTATACCTACCAACAGAATTAATGGGGATCGATTTTGAGCAATTTTAAATTTGCGATTTTTATAATTTTCTAACGCTTATATCTCGCTTATTTGCAATGATAGCGAAAAACGATTGCATATTTTGTATCAACAATAATTATACCTACCACCAGAATTAATGGGGATCGATTTTGAGTAATTTTAAATTTGCGATTTTTATAATTTTCAAACGCTTATATCTCGCTTATTTGCAATGATAGCGCCTAACGAATGCTTATTTAGTATCAACAAAAATTATACCTACCACCAGAATTAATAAGGATTGATTTTGAGCAATTTTAAATTTGCGATTTTTCAAATTTTCAAACGCTTTTATCTCGCTTATTTGCAATGTTAGCGCAAAACGAATGCTTATTTAGTATCAACGCTAACTATACCTACCACCAGAGTTAATGGGGATCGATTTTGAGCAATTTTAAATTTGCGATTTTTCAAATTTTCAAACGCTTATATCTCGCTTATTTGCAATGATAGCGCAAAACGAATGCTTATTTAGTATCAACAATAATTATACCTACCACCAGAATTAATGGGGATCGATTTTGAGCAATTTAAAATTTGCGATTTTTCAAATTTTCAAACGCTTATATCTCGCTTATTTGCAATGATAGCGCAAAACGAATGCTTATTTAGTATCAACGATAATTATACCTACCACCAGAATTAATGGGGATTGATTTTGAGCAATTTTAAATTTGCGATTTTTCAAATTTTCAAACACTTATATCTCGCTTATTGGCAATGATAGCGCAAAACGAATGCTTATTTAGTATCAACAATAATTATACCTACCACCAGAATTAATAAGGATCGATTTTGAGCAATTTTAAATTTGCGATTTTTCAAATTTTCAAACGCTTATATCTTGCTTATTTGCAATGATAGCGCAAAACGAATGCTTATTTAGTATCAACAATAATTATATCTACCACCAGAATTAATAGGTATCGATTTCGAGCAATTTTAAATTTCCGATTTTTATAATTTTCAAACGCTTATATCTCGCTTATTTGCAATAGTAGCGCAAAACGAATGCTTATTTAGTATCAACAATAATTATACCTACCACCAGAATTAATAAGGATCGATTTTGAGCAATTTTAAATTTGCGATTTTTCAAATTTTCAAACGCTTATATCTCGCTTATTTGCAATGATAGCGCAAAACGATTGCTAATTTAGTATCAACAATAATTATACATACCACCAGAATTAATAAGGGTCGATTTTGAGCAATTTTAAATTTGCGATTTTTCAAATTTTCAAACGCTTATATCTCGCTTATTTGCAATGATAGCGCAAAACGAATGCTTATTTAGTATCAACAATAATTATACCTACCACCAGAATTAATGGGGATCGATTTTGAGCAATTTTAAATTTGCGATTTTTCAAACGCTTATATCTCGCTTATTTGCAATGATAGCGCAAAACGAATGCTTATCTAGTATCAACAATAATTATACCTACCACCAGAATTAATAAGGATCGATTTTGAGCAATTTTAAATTTGCGATTTTTCAAATTTTCAAACGCTTATATCTCGCTTATTTGCAATGATAGCGCAAAACGAATGCTTATTTAGTATGAACAATAATTATACCTACCACTAGAATTAATGAATATCGATTTTGAGCAATTTAAAATTTGCGATTTTTCAAATTTTCAAACGCTTATATCTCGCTTATTTGCAATGATAGCGCAAAACGAATGCTTATTTAGTATCAACAATAATTATACCTACCACCAGAATTAATAAGGATCGATTTTGAGCAATTTTAAATTTGCGATTTTTCAAATTTTCAAACGCTTATATCTCGCTTATTGGCAATGATAGCGCAAAACGAATGCTTATTTAGTATCAACAATAATTATACCTACCACCAGCATTAATGGGGATCGATTTTGAGCAATTTTAAATTTGCGATTTTTCAAATTTTCAAACGCTTATATCTCGCTTATTTGCAATGATAGCGCAAAACAAATGCTTATTTAGTATCAACAATAATTATACCTACCACCAGAATTAATGGGGATCGATTTTGAGCAATTTTAAATTTGCGATTTTTCAAATTTTCAAACGCTTATATCTCGCTTATTTGCAATGATAGCGCAAAACGAATGCTTATATAGTATCAACAATAATTATACCTACTACTACTAGAATTAATGGGGATCGATTTTGAGCAATTTTAAATTTGCGATTTTTCAAATTTTCAAACGCTTATATCTCGCTTATTTGCAATGATAGCGCAAAACGAATGCTTATTTAGTATCAACAATAATTATACCTACCACCAGAATTAATGGGGATCGATTTTGAGCAATTTTAAATTTGCGATTTTTCAAATTTTCAAACGCTTATATCTCGCTTATTTGCAATGATAGCGCAAAACGAATGCTTATTTAGTATCAACAATAATTATACCTACCACCAGAATTAATAGGGATCGATTTTGAGCAATTTTAAATTTGCGATTTTTCAAATTTTCAAACGCTTATATCTCGCTTATTTGCAATGATAGCGCAAAACGAATGCTTATTTAGTATCAACAATAATTATACCTACCACCACAATTAATGGGGATCGATTTTGAGCAATTTTAAATTTGCGATTTTTCAAATTTTCAAACGCTTATATCTCGCTTATTTGCAATGATAGCGCAAAACGAATGCTTATTTAGTATCAACAATAATTATACCTACCACCAGAATTAATGGAGATCGATTTTGAGCAATTTTAAATTTGCGATTTTTCAAATTTTCAAACGCTTATATCTCGCTTATTTGAAATGATAGCGCAAAACGAATGCTTATTTAGTATCAACAATAATTATACCTACCACCAGAATAAATATAGATCGATTTTGAGCAATTTAAAATTTGCGATTTTTCAAATTTTCAAACGCTTATATCTCGCGTATTTGCAATGATAGCGCAAAACGAATGCTTATTTAGTATCAACAATAATTATACCTACCACCAGAATTAATGGGGATCGATTTTGAGCAATTTTTAATTTGCGATTTTTCAAAATTTCAAACGCTTATATCTCGCTTATTTGCAATGATAGCGCAAAACGAATGCTAATTTAGTATCAACAATAATTATACCTACCACCAGAATTAATAAGGATCGATTTTCAGCAATTTTAAATTTGCGATTTTTCAAATTTTCAAACGCTTATATCTCGCTTATTTGCAATGATAGCGCAAAACGAATGCTTATTTAGTATCAACAATAATTATACCTACCACCAGAATTAAACGGGATCGATTTTGAGCAATTTTAAATTTGCGATTTTTCAAATTTTCAAACGCTTATATCTCGCTTATTTGCAATGATAGCGCAAAAAGACTGCTTATTTAGTATCAACAATAATTATACCTACCACCAGAATTAATATAGGATCGATTTTGACCAATTTTAAATTTGCGATTTTTCAAATTTTCAAACGCTTATATCTCGCTTATTTGCAATGATAGCGCAAAACGAATGCTTATTTAGTATCAACAATAATTATACCTACCAACAGAATTAATAGGGATCGATTTTGAGCAATTTTAAATTTGCGATTTTTCAAATTTTCTAACGCTTATATCTTGCTAATTTGCAATGATAGCGCAAAACGAATGCTTATTTAGTATCAACAATAATTATACCCACCACCAGAATTAATGGGTATCGATTTTGAGCAATTTTAAATTTGCGATTTTTCAAATATTCAAACGCTTATATCTCGCTTATTTGCAATGATAGCGCAAAACGAATGCTTATTTAGTATCAACAATAATTATACCTACCACCAGAATCAATGGGGATCGATTTTGAGCAATTTTAAATTTGCGATTTTTCAAATTTTCAAACGCTTATATCTCGCTTATTTGCAATGATAGCGCAAAACGAATGCTTATTTAGTATCAACAATAATTATACCTACCACCAGAATTAATAAGGATTGTTTTTGAGCAATTTTTAATTTGCGATTTTTTAAATTTTCAAACGCTTATATCTCGCTTATTTGCAATGATAGCGCAAAACGAATGCTTATTTAGTATCAACAATAATTATACCTACCACCAGAATTAATAGGGATCGATTTTGAACAATTTTTAATTTGCGATTTTTCAAATTTTCAAACGCTTATATCTCGCTTATTTGCATTGATAGCGCAGAACGAATGCTTTTTTAGTTTCAACAATAATTATACCTACCACCAGAATTAATGGGGATCGATTTCGAGCAATTTTAAATTTGCGATTTTTATAATTTTCAAACGCTTATATCTCGCTTATTTGCAATGATAGCGCAAAACGAATGCTTATTTAGTATCAACAATAATTATACCTACCACCAGAATTAATGAGGATCGATTTTGAGCAATTTTAAATTTGCGATTTTTATAATTTTCAAACGCTTATATCTCCCTTATTTGCAATGATAGCGCAAAACGAATGCTTATTTAGTATCAAAAATAATTATACCTACCACCAGAATTAATAGGTATCGATTTCGAGCAATTTTAAATTTCCGATTTTTCAAATATTCAAACGCTTATATCTCGCTTATTTGCAATGATAGCGCAAAACGAATGCTTATTTAGTATCAACAATAATTATACCTACCACCAGAATTAATAGGTATCGATTTCGAGCAATTTTAAATTTCCGATTTTTCAAATATTCAAACGCTTATATCTCGCTTATTTGCAATGATAGCGCAAAACGAATGCTAATTTAGTATCAACAATAATTATACCTACCACCAGAATTAATAAGGATCGATTTTGAGCAATTTTAAATTTGCGATTTTTATAATTTTCAAACGGTTATATCTCGCTTATTTGCAATGATAGCGCAAAACGAATGCTTATTTAGTATCAACAATAATTATACCTACCACCAGAATTAATAAGTATCGATTTTGAGCAATTTTAAATTTGCGATTTTTCAAATATTCAAACGCTTATATCTCGCTTATTTGCAATGATAGCGCAAAACGAATGCTTATTTAGTATCAACAATAATTATACCTTCCACCAGAATTAATATGGATCGATTTTGAGCAATTTAAAATTTGCGATTTTTCAAATTTTCAAACGCTTATATCTCGCTTATTTGCAATGATAGCGCAAAACGAATGCTTATTTAGTATCAACAATAATTATACCTATCACCAGAATTAATGGGGATCGATTTTGAGCAATTTTAAATTTGCGACTTTTATAATTTTCAAACGCTTATATCTCGCTTATTTGAATCAACAATAATTATACCTACCACCAGAATTAATGGGGATCGATTTTGAGCAATTTTAAATTTGCGATTTTTCAAATTTTCAAACGCTTATATCTCGCTTATTTGCAAGGATAGCGCAAAACGAATGCATATTTAGTATCAACAATAATTATACCTACCACCAGAATTAATGGGGATCGATTTTGAGCAATTTTATATTTGCGATTTTTCAAATTTTTAAACGCTCATATCTCGCTTATTTGCAATGATAGCGCAAAATGAATGCTTATTTAGTATCAACAATAATTATACCTACCACCAGAAATAATGGGGATCGATTTTGAGCAATTTAAAATTTGCGATTTTGAAATTTTCAAACGCTTATATCTCGCTTATTTGAATCAACAATAATTATACCTACCACCAGAAATAATTGGGATCGATTTTGAGCAATTTAAAATTTGCGATTTTGAAATTTTCAAACGCTTATATCTCGCTTATTTGCAATGATAGCGCAAAACGAATGCTTATTTAGTATCAACAGTAATTATACCTACCACCAGAATTAATGGGGATCGATTTTGAGCAATTTTAAATTTGCGATTTTTCAAATTTTCAAACGCTTATATCTCGCATATTTGCAAGGATAGCGCAAAACGAATGCTTATTTAGTATCAACAATAATTATACCTACCACCAGAATTAATAAGGATCGATTTTGAGCAATTTAAAATTTGCGATTTTTATTATTTTCAAACGCTTGTATCTTGCTTATTTGCAATGAAACCGCAAAAGGAATGCTTATTTAGTATCAACAATAATTATACCTACCACCAGAATTAATGGGGATCGATTTTGAGCAATTTTAAATTTGCGATTTTTATAATTTTCAAACACGCATATCTCGCTTATTTGCAATGATAGCGAAAAACGAATGCTTATTTAGTATCAACAATAATTATACCTACCACCAGAATTAATGGGGATCGATTTTGAGCAATTTTTAATTTGCGATTTTGAAATTTACAAACGCTTATATCTCGCTTATTTGCAATGATAGCGATAAACGAAAGCTTATTTAGTATCAACAATAATTATACCTACAACCAAAATTAATGAGGACCGATTTTGAGCAATTTAAAATTTGCGATTTTTCAAATTTTCAAACGCTTATATCTCGCTTATTTGCAATGATAGCTTAAAACGAATGCTTATTTAGTATCAACAATAATTATACCTACCACCAGAATTAATGAGGATCGATTTTGAGCAATTTAAAATTTGCGATTTTTCAAATTTTCAAACGCTTATATCTCGCTTATTTGCAGTGATAGTGCAAAACGAATGCTTATTTAGTATCAACAATAATTATACCTACCACCAGAATTAATGGGGATCGATTTTGAGCAATTTTAAATTTGCGATTTTTATAATTTTCAAACGCTTATATCTCGCTTATTTGCAATGATAGCGCAAAACGAATGCTTATTTAGTATCAACAATAATTATACCTACCACCAGAATTAATAAGTATCGATTTTGAGCAATTTTAAATTTGCGATTTTTCAAATATTCAAACGCTTATATCTCGCTTATTTGCAATGATAGCGCAAAACGAATGCTTATTTAGTATCAACAATAATTATACCTTCCACCAGAATTAATATGGATCGATTTTGAGCAATTTAAAATTTGCGATTTTTCAAATTTTCAAACGCTTATATCTCGCTTATTTGCAATGATAGCGCAAAACGAATGCTTATTTAGTATCAACAATAATTATACCTATCACCAGAATTAATGGGGATCGATTTTGAGCAATTTTAAATTTGCGACTTTTATAATTTTCAAACGCTTATATCTCGCTTATTTGAATCAACAATAATTATACCTACCACCAGAATTAATGGGGATCGATTTTGAGCAATTTTAAATTTGCGATTTTTCAAATTTTCAAACGCTTATATCTCGCTTATTTGCAAGGATAGCGCAAAACGAATGCATATTTAGTATCAACAATAATTATACCTACCACCAGAATTAATGGGGATCGATTTTGAGCAATTTAATATTTGCGATTTTTCAAATTTTTAAACGCTCATATCTCGCTTATTTGCAATGATAGCGCAAAATGAATGCTTATTTAGTATCAACAATAATTATACCTACCACCAGAAATAATAAGGATCGATTTTGAGCAATTTAAAATTTGCGATTTTGAAATTTTCAAACGCTTATATCTCGCTTATTTGCAATGATAGCGCAAAACGAATGCTTATTTAGTATCAACAGTAATTATACCTACCACCAGAATTAATGGGGATCGATTTTGAGCAATTTTAAATTTGCGATTTTTCAAATTTTCAAACGCTTATATCTCGCATATTTGCAAGGATAGCGCAAAACGAATGCTTATTTAGTATCAACAATAATTATACCTACCACCAGAATTAATAAGGATCGATTTTGAGCAATTTAAAATTTGCGATTTTTATTATTTTCAAACGCTTGTATCTTGCTTATTTGCAATGAAAGCGCAAAAGGAATGCTTATTTAGTATCAACAATAATTATACCTACCACCAGAATTAATGGGGATCGATTTTGAGCAATTTTAAATTTGCGATTTTTATAATTTTCAAACACGCATATCTCGCTTATTTGCAATGATAGCGAAAAACGAATGCTTATTTAGTATCAACAATAATTATACCTACCACCAGAATTAATGGGGATCGATTTTGAGCAATTTTTAATTTGCGATTTTGAAATTTACAAACGCTTATATCTCGCTTATTTGCAATGATAGCGATAAACGAAAGCTTATTTAGTATCAACAATAATTATACCTACAACCAAAATTAATGAGGACCGATTTTGAGCAATTTAAAATTTGCGATTTTTCAAATTTTCAAACGCTTATATCTCGCTTATTTGCAATGATAGCTTAAAACGAATGCTTATTTAGTATCAACAATAATTATACCTACCACCAGAATTAATGAGGATCGATTTTGAGCAATTTAAAATTTGCGATTTTTCAAATTTTCAAACGCTTATATCTCGCTTATTTGCAATGATAGCTTAAAACGAATGCTTATTTAGTATCAACAATAATTATACCTATCACCAGAATTAATGGGGATCGATTTTGAGCAATTTTAAATTTGCGACTTTTATAATTTTCAAACGCTTATATCTCGCTTATTTGAATCAACAATAATTATACCTACCACCAGAATTAATGGGGATCGATTTTGAGCAATTTTAAATTTGCGATTTTTCAAATTTTCAAACGCTTATATCTCGCTTATTTGCAAGGATAGCGCAAAACGAATGCATATTTAGTATCAACAATAATTATACCTACCACCAGAATTAATGGGGATCGATTTTGAGCAATTTAATATTTGCGATTTTTCAAATTTTTAAACGCTCATATCTCGCTTATTTGCAATGATAGCGCAAAATGAATGCTTATTTAGTATCAACAATAATTATACCTACCACCAGAAATAATAAGGATCGATTTTGAGCAATTTAAAATTTGCGATTTTGAAATTTTCAAACGCTTATATCTCGCTTATTTGCAATGATAGCGCAAAACGAATGCTTATTTAGTATCAACAGTAATTATACCTACCACCAGAATTAATGGGGATCGATTTTGAGCAATTTTAAATTTGCGATTTTTCAAATTTTCAAACGCTTATATCTCGCATATTTGCAAGGATAGCGCAAAACGAATGCTTATTTAGTATCAACAATAATTATACCTACCACCAGAATTAATAAGGATCGATTTTGAGCAATTTAAAATTTGCGATTTTTATTATTTTCAAACGCTTGTATCTTGCTTATTTGCAATGAAAGCGCAAAAGGAATGCTTATTTAGTATCAACAATAATTATACCTACCACCAGAATTAATGGGGATCGATTTTGAGCAATTTTAAATTTGCGATTTTTATAATTTTCAAACACGCATATCTCGCTTATTTGCAATGATAGCGAAAAACGAATGCTTATTTAGTATCAACAATAATTATACCTACCACCAGAATTAATGGGGATCGATTTTGAGCAATTTTTAATTTGCGATTTTGAAATTTACAAACGCTTATATCTCGCTTATTTGCAATGATAGCGATAAACGAAAGCTTATTTAGTATCAACAATAATTATACCTACAACCAAAATTAATGAGGACCGATTTTGAGCAATTTAAAATTTGCGATTTTTCAAATTTTCAAACGCTTATATCTCGCTTATTTGCAATGATAGCTTAAAACGAATGCTTATTTAGTATCAACAATAATTATACCTACCACCAGAATTAATGAGGATCGATTTTGAGCAATTTAAAATTTGCGATTTTTCAAATTTTCAAACGCTTATATCTCGCTTATTTGCAGTGATAGTGCAAAACGAATGCTTATTTAGTATCAACAATAATTATACCTACCACCAGAATTAATGGGGATCGATTTTGAGCAATTTTAAATTTGCGATTTTTATAATTTTCAAACGCTTATATCTCGCTTATTTGAATCAACAATAATTATACCTACCACCAGAATTAATGGGGATCGATTTTGAGCAATTTTAAATTTGCGATTTTTCAAATTTTCAAACGCTTATATCTCGCTTATTTGCAATTATAGCGCAAAACGAATGCTTATTTAGTATCAAAAATAATTATACCTACTACCAGAATTAATGGGGATCGATTTTGATCAATTTTAAATTTGCTATTTTTCAAATTTTCAAATTCTTATATCTCGCTTATTTGCAATGATAGCGCAAAACGTATGCTTATTTAGTATCAACAATAATTATACCTACCACCAGAACTAATGTGGATCGAGTTTGAGCAATTTAAAATTTGCGATTTTTATAATATTCAAACGCTTATATCTCGCTTATTTGCAATGATAGCGCAAAACGAATGCTTATTTAGTATCAACAATAATTATACCTACCACCAGAATTAATGCGGATCGATTTTGAGCAATTTTAAATTTGCGATTTTTATAATTTTCAAACACTTATATCTCGCTTATTTGCAATGATAGCGAAAAACGAACTCTTATTTAGTATCAACAATAATTATACCTACCTTCAGAATTAATGGGGATCGATTTTGAGCAATTTAAAATTTGCGATTTTGAAATTTTCAAACGCTTATATCTCGCTTATTTGCAATGATAGCGCAAAACGAATGCTTATTTAGTATCAACAATAATTATACCTACCACCAGAATTAATATGGATCGATTTTGAGCAATTTTAAATTTGCGATTTTCAAATTTTCAAACGCTTATATCTCGCTTATTTGCAATGATAGCGCAAAACGAATGCTTATTTAGTATCAACAATAATTATACCTACCACCAGAATTAATGGGGATCAATTTTGAGCAATTTTAAATTTGCGATTTTTCAAACGCTTATATCTCGCTTATTTGCAATGATAGCGTAAACGAATGCTTATTGAGTATCAACAATAATTATACCTACCACCAGAATTAATGAGGATCGATTTTGTGCAATTTAAAATTTGCGATTTTTCAAATTTTCAAACGCTTATATCTCGCTTATTTGCAATGATAGTGCAAAACGAATGCTTATTTAGTATCAACAATAATTATACCTACCACCAGAATTAATGGGGATCGATTTTGAGCAATTTTAAATTTGCGATTTTTATAATTTTCAAACGCTTATATCTCGCTTATTTGAATCAACAATAATTATACCTACCACCAGAATTAATGGGGATCGATTTTGAGCAATTTTAAATTTGCGATTTTTCAAATTTTCAAACGCTTATATCTCGCTTATTTGCAAGGATAGCGCAAAACGAATGCATATTTAGTATCAACAATAATTATACCTACCACCAGAATTAATGGGGATCGATTTTGAGCAATTTTATATTTGCGATTTTTCAAATTTTTAAACGCTCATATCTCGCTTATTTGCAATGATAGCGCAAAACGAATGCTTATTTAGTATCAACAATAATTATACCTACCACCAGAATTAATAGGATTCGATTTTGAGCAATTTAAAATTTGCGATTTTGAAATTTTCAAACGCTTATATCTCGCTTATTTGCAATGATAGTGCAAAACGAATGCTTATTTAGTATCAACAATAATTATACCTACCACCAGAATTAATAGGGATCGATTTTGAGCAATTTTAAATTTGCGATTTTTCAAATTTTCAAACGCTTATATCTTGCTTATTTGCAATGATAGAGCAAAACGAATGCTTATTTAGTATCAACAATAATTATACCTACTACCAGAATTAATGGGGATCGATTTTGAGCAATTTTAAATTTTCGATTTTTATAATTTTCAAACGCTTATATCTCGCTTATTTGAATCAACAATAATTATACCTACCACCAGAATTAATGGGGATCTATTTTGAGCAATTTTAAATTTGCGATTTTTCAAATTTTCAAACGCTTATATCTCGCTTATTTGCAATGATAGCGCAAAACGAATGCTTATTTAGTATCAACAATAATTATACATACCACCAGAATTAATAGGGAACGATTTTGAGCAATTTTAAATTTGCGATTTTTATAATTTTCAAACGCTTATATCTCGCTTATTTGAATCAACAATAATTATACCTACCACCAGAATTAATGGGGATCGATTTTGAGCAATTTTAAATTTGCGATTTTTATAATTTTCAAACGCTTATATCTCGCTTATTTGAATCAACAATAATTATACCTACCACCAGAATTAATGGGGATCGATTTTGAGCAATTTTAAATTTGAGATTTTTCAAATTATCAAACGCTTATATCTCGCATATTTGCAAGGATAGCGCAAAACGAATGCTTATTTAGTATCAACAATAATTATACCTACCACTAGAATTAATAAGGATCGATTTTGAGCAATTTAAAATTTGCGATTTTTATAATTTTCAAACGCTTGTATCTCGCTTATTTGCAATGATAGCGCAAAAGGCATGCTTATTTAGTATCAACAATAATTATACCTACCATTAGAATTAATGGGGATCGATTTTGAGCAATTTTAAATTTGCGATTTTCAAATTTTCAAACGCTTATATCTCGCTTATTTGCAATGATAGCGCAAAACGAATGCTTATTTAGTATCAACAATAATTATATCCTACCACCAGAATTAATGCGGATCGATTTTGAGCAATTTTAAATTTGCGATTTTTCAAATTTTCAAACGCTTATATCTCGCTTATTTGCAATGATAGCGAAAAACGAACTCTTATTTAGTATCAACAATAATTATACCTACCACCAGAATTAATAGGGATCGATTTTGAGCAATTTTAAATTTGCGATTTTCAAATTTTCAAACGCTTATATCTCGCTTATTTGCAATGATAGTGCAAAACGAATGCTTATTTAGTATCAACAATAATTATACCTACCACCAGAATTAATGGGGATCGATTTTGAGCAATTTTAAATTTGCGATTTTTCAAATTTTCAAACGCTTATATCTCGCTTATTTGCATTGATAGCGCAAAACGAATGCTTATTTAGTATCAACAATAATTATACCTACCACCAGGATTAATGAGGATCGATTTTGTGCAATTTAAAATTTGCGATTTTTCAAATTTTCAAACGCTTATATCTCGCTTATTTGCAATGATAGTGCAAAACGAATGCTTATTTAGTATCAACAATAATTATACCTACCACCAGAATTAATAGGGATCGATTTTGAGCAATTTTAAATTTGCGATTTTTATAATTTTCAAACGCTTATATCTCGCTTATTTGAATCAACAATAATTATACCTACCACCAGAATTAATGGGGATCGATTTTGAGCAATTTTAAATTTGCGATTTTTCAAATTTTCAAACGCTTATATCTCGCTTATTTGCAAGGATAGCGCAAAACGAATGCATATTTAGTATCAACAATAATTATACCTACCACCAGAATTAATGGGGATCGATTTTGAGCAATTTTATATTTGCGATTTTTCAAATTTTTAAACGCTCATATCTCGCTTATTTTCAATGATAGCGGAAAACGAATGCTTATTTAGTATCAACAATAATTATACCTACCACCAGAATTAATGGGGATCGATTTTGAGCAATTTAAAATTTGCGATTTTGAAATTTTCAAACGCTTATATCTCGCTTATTTGCAATGATAGCGCAAACGAATACTTATTTAGTATCAACAATAATTATACCTACCACCAGAATTAATGGGGATCGATTTTGAGCAATTTAAAATTTGCGATTTTTCAAATTTTCAAACGCTTATATCTTGCTTATTTGCAATGATAGCGCAAAACGAATGCTTATTTAGTATCAACAATAATTATACCTACTACCAGAATTGATGGGGATCGATTTTGAGCAATTTTAAATTTGCGATATTTATAATTTTCAAACGCTTATATCTCGCTTATTTGCAATGATAGCGCAAAACGAATGCTCATTTAGTATCAACAATAATTATACCTACCACCAGAATTAATGAAGATCGATTTTGAACAATTTTAAATTTGCGATTTTTATAATTTTCAAACGCTTATATCTCGCTTATTTGAATCAACAATAATTATACCTACCACCAGAATTAATGGGGATCGATTTTGAGCAATTTTAAATTTGCGATTTTTCAAATTTTCAAACGCTTATATCTCGCTTATTTGCAAGGATAGCGCAAAACGAATGCATATTTAGTATCAACAATAATTATACCTACCACCAGAATTAATGGGGATCGATTTTGAGCAATTTTATATTTGCGATTTTTCAAATTTTTAAACGCTCATATCTCGCTTTTTTGCAATGATAGCGCAAAACGAATGCTTATTTAGTATCAACAATAATTATACCTACCACCAGAATTAATAGGGATCGATTTTGAGCAATTTAAAATTTGCGATTTTGAAATTTTCAAACGCTTATATCTCGCTTATTTGCAATAATAGCGCAAAACGAATGCTTATTTAGTATCAACAATAATTATACCTACCACCAGAATTAATGGGGGTTGATTTTGAGCAATTTTAAATTTGCGATTTTTCAAATTTTCAAACGCTTATATCTTGCTTATTTGCAATGATAGAGCAAAACGAATGCTTATTTAGTATCAACAATAATTATACCTACTAATAGAATTAATGGGGATCGATTTTGAGCAATATTAAATTTGCGATTTTTATAATTTTGAAACGCTTATATCTCGCTTATTTGAATCAACAATAATTATACCTACCACCAGAATTAATGGGGATCTATTTTGAGCAATTTTAAATTTGCGATTTTTCAAATTTTCAAACGCTTATATCTCGCTTATTTGCAAGGATAGCGCAAAACGATTCCATATTTAGTATCAACAATAATTATACCTACCACCAGAATTAATGCGCATCGATTTTGAGCAATTTTAAATTTGCGATTTTTCAAATTTTCAAACGCTTATATCTCGCTTATTTGCAATGATAGCGCAAAACGAATGCTTACTTAGTATCAACAATAATTATACATACCACCAGAATTAATAGGGAACGATTTTGAGCAATTTTAAATTTGCGATTTTTATAATTTTCAAACGCTTATATCTCGCTTATTTGAATCAACAATAATTATCCCTACCACCAGAATTAATGGGGATCGATTTTGAGCAATTTTAAATTTGCGATTTTTATAATTTTCAAACGCTTATATCTCGCTTATTTGAATCAACAATAATTATATCTACCACCAGAATTAATGGGGATCGATTTTGAGCAATTTAAAATTTGCGATTTTTCAAATTTTCAAACGCTTATATCTCGCATATTTGCAAGGATAGCGCAAAACGAATGCTTATTTAGTATCAACAATAATTATACCTACCACTAGAATTAATAAGGATCGATTTTGAGCAATTTAAAATTTGCGATTTTTATAATTTTCAAACGCTTGTATCTCGCTTATTTGCAATTATAGCGCAAAAGGCATGCTTATTTAGTATCAACAATAATTATACCTACCATTAGAATTAATAGGGATCGATTTTGAGCAATTTTGAATTTGCGATTTTCAAATTTTCAAACGCTTATATCTCCTTTATTTGCAATGATAGCGCAAAACGAATGCTTATTTAGTATCAACAATAATTATACCTACCACCAGAATTAATGCGGATCGATTTTGAGCAATTTTAAATTTGCGATTTTTCAAATTTTCAAACGCTTATATCTCGCTTATTTGCAATGATAGCGCAAAACGAATGCTTATTTAGTATCAACAATAATTATACCTACCACCAGAATTAATGGGGATCGATTTTGAGCAATTTTAAATTTGCGATTTTTCAAATTTTCAAACGCTTATATCTCGCTTATTTGCATTGATAGCGAAAAACGAATGCTTATTTAGTATCAACAATAATTATACCTACCACCAGGATTAATGAGGATCGATTTTGTGCAATTTAAAATTTGCGATTTTTCAAATTTTCAAACGCTTATATCTCGCTTATTTGCAATGATAGTGCAAAACGAATGCTTATTTAGTATCAACAATAATTATACCTACCACCAGAATTAATTGGGATCGATTTTGAGCAATTTTAAATTTGCGATTTTTATAATTTTCAAACGCTTATATCTCGCTTATTTGAATCAACAATAATTATACATACCACCAGAGTTAATAGGGAACGATTTTGAGCAATTTTAAATTTGCGATTTTTATAATTTTCAAACGCTTATATCTCCCCTTTTTGCAAGGATAGCGCAAAACGAATGCATATTTAGTATCAACAATAATTATACCTACCACCAGAATTAATGGGGATCGATTTTGAGCAATTTTATATTTGCGATTTTTCAAATTTTTAAACGCTCATATCTCGCTTATTTGCAATGATAGCGCAAAACGAATGCTTATTTAGTATCAACAATAATTATACCTAACACCAGAATTAATGAAGATCGATTTTGAGCAATTTTAAATTTGCGATTTTTCAAATTTTCAAACGCTTATATCTCGCTTATATGCGAATATTGCGCAAAACCAATGCTTATTTAGTTTCAACAATAATTATACCTACCACTAGAATTAATGGGGATCGATTTTGAGCAATTTTAAATTTGCGAATTTTCAAATTTTCAAAGGCTTATATCTCGCTTATTTGCAATGAGAGCGCAAAACGAATGCTTATTTAGTATCAACAATAATTATACCTACCACTAAAATTAATTAGGATCGATTTTGAGCAATTTTAAATTGCGATTTTTATAATTTTCAAACGCTTATATCTCGCTTATTTGCAATGATAGCGCAAAACGAATGCTTATTTAGTATCAACAATAACTATACCTACCACCAGAATTAATGAGGATCGATTTTGTGCAATTTAAAATTTGCGATTTTTCAAATTTTCAAACGCTTATATCTCGCTTATTTGCAATGATAGTGCAAAACGAATGCTTATTTAGTATCAACAATAATTATACCTACCACCAGAATTAATGGGGATCGATTTTGAGCAATTTTAAATTTGCGATTTTTATAATTTTCAAACGCTTATATCTCGCTTATTTGAATCAACAATAATTATACCTACCACCAGAATTAATGGGGATCGATTTTGAGCAATTTTAAATTTGCGATTTTTATAATTTTCAAACGCTTATATCTCGCTTATTTGCAAGGATTGCGCAAAACGAATGCTTATTTAGTATCAACAAAAATTATACCTACCACCAGAATTAATGGGGATCGATTTTGAGCAATTTTAAATTTGCGATTTTTACAATTTTCAAACGCTTATATCTCGCTTATTTGCAATGACAGCGCAAAACGAATGCTTATTTAGTATCAAAAATAATTATACCTACCACCAGAATTAATGGGGATCGATTTTGAGCAATTTTAAATTTGCGATTTTTCAAATTTTCAAATTCTTATATCTCGCTTATTTAGTATCAACAATAAATATACCTACCACCAGAACTAATGCGGATCGATTTTGAGCAATTTAAAATTTGCGATTTTTCAAATTTTCAAACGCTTATATCTCGCTTATTTGCAATGATAGCGCAAAACGAATGCTTATTTAGTATCAACAATAATTATACCTACCACCAGAATTAATGTGGATCGATTTTGAGCAATTTTAAATTTGCGATTTTTCAAATTTTCAAACGCTTATATCTCGCTTATTTGCAATGATAGCGCAAAACGAATACTTATTTAGTATCAACAATAATTATACCTACCACCAGAATTAATGAGGATCGATTTTGAGCAATTGTAAATTTGCGATTTTTATAATTTTCAAACGCTTATATCTCGCTTATTTGCAATGATAGCGCAAAACGATGCTTATTTAGTATCAACAATAATTATACCTACCACCAGAATTAATGGGGATCGATTTTGAGCAATATTAAATTTGCGATTTTCAAATTTTTAAACGCTTATATCTCGCTTATTTGCAATGATACAGCAAAACGAATGCTTATTTAGTATCAACAATAATTATACCTACCACCAGAATTAATGAAGATCGATTTTGAGCAATTTTAAATTTGCGATTTTTCAAATTTTCAAACGCTTATATCTCGCTTATATGCAATTATTGCGCAAAACGAATGCTTAATTAGTTTCAACAATAATTATACCTACCACCAGAATTAATGGGGATCGATTTTGAGCAATTTTAAATTAGCGATTTTTCAAATTTTCAAAGGCTTATATCTCGCTTATTTGCAATGATAGCGCAAAACGAATGCTTATTTAGTATCAACAATAATTATACCTACCATTAGAATTAATATGGATCGATTTTGAGCAATTTTAAATTTGCGATTTTTATAATTTTCAAACGCTTATATCTCGCTTATTTGCCATGATAGCGCAAAACGAATGCTTATTTAGTATCAACAATATACCTACCTATACCTTTAGTATCAATAATTATACCTACCACCAGAATTAATGGGGATCGATTTTGAGCAATTTTAAATTTGCAATTTATATAATTTTCAAACGCTTATATCTCGCTTATTTGCAATGATAGGGCAAAACGATGCTTATTTAGTATCAACAATAATTATACCTACCACCAGAATTAATGGGGATCGATTTTGAGTAATTTAAAATTTGCGATTTTTCAAATTTTCAAACGCTTATATCTTGCTTATTTGCAATGATAGCGCAAAACGAATGCTTATTTAGTATCAACAATAATTATACCTACCACCAGAATTAATGGGGATCGATTTTGAGCAATTTTAAATTGCGATTTTTATTATTTTCAAACGCTTATATTTCGCTTATTTGCAATGACAGCGCAAAACGAATGCTTATTTAGTATCAACAATAATTATACCTACCACCAGAATAATGGGGATCGATTTTAAGCAATTTTTAATTTGCGATTTTTCAAAATTTCAAACGCTTATATCTCGCTTATTTGCAATGATAGCGCAAAACGAATGCTTATTTAGTATCAACAATAATTATACCTACCACCAGAATCAATGAGGATCGATTTTGAGCAATTTAAAATTTGCGATTTTTCAAATTTTCAAACGCTTATATCTCGCTTATTTGCAATGATAGTGCAAAACGAATGCTTATTTAGTATCAACAATAATTATACCTACCACCAGAATTAATGGGGGTAGATTTTGAGCAATTTTAAATTTGCAATTTTTATAATTTTCAAACGCTTATATCTCGCTTATATGAATCAACAATAATTATACCTACCACCAGAATTAATGGGGATCGATTTTGAGCAATTTTAAATTTGCGATTTTTATAATTTTCAAACGCTTATATCTCGCTTATTTGCAATGATGGCGCAAAACGAATGCTTATTTAGTATCAAAAATAATTATACCTACCACCAGAATTAATGGGGATCGATTTTGAGCAATTTTAAATTTGCGATTTTTCAAATTTTCAAATTCTTATATTTCGCTTATTTGCAATGATAGCGCAAAACGTATTCTTATTTAGTATCAACAATAATTATAGCTACCACCAGAACTAATGCGGATCGATTTTGAGCAATTTAAAATTTGCGATTTTTCAAATTTTCAAACGCTTATATCTCGCTTATTTGCAATGATAGCGCAAAACGAATGCTTCTTTAGTATCAACAATAATTATACCTACCACCAGAATTAATGGGGATCGATTTTGAGCAATTTTAAATTTGCGATTTTTATAATTTTCAAACGCTTTATATCTCGCTTATTTGCAATGATAGCGCCAACCGAATGCTTATTTAGTATCAACAATAATTATACCTACCACCAGAATTAATGGGGATCGATTTTGAGCAATTTTAAATTTGCGAATTTTCAAATTTTCAAAGGCTTATATCTCGCTTATTTGCAATGACAGCGCAAAACGAATGCTCATTTAGTATCAACAATAATTATACCTACCATCAGAATTAATGCGCATCGATATTGAGCAATTTTAAATTTGCGATTTTTATAATTTTCAATCGCTTATATCTTGCTTATTTGCAATGATAGCGCAAAACGAATGCTCATTTAGTATCAACAATAGTTATACTTACCACCAGAAACAATAAGGATCGATTTTGAGCAATTTTAAATTTGCGATTTTTCAAATTTTCAAAGGCTTATATCTCGCTTATTTGCAATGATAGCGCAAAACGAATGCTTATTTAGTATCAACAATAATTATACCTACCATTAGAATTAATGGGGATCGATTTTGAGCAATTTAAAATTTGCGATTTTTATAATTTTCAAACGCTTATATCTCGCTTATTTGCCATGATAGCGCAAAACGAATGCTTATTTAGTATCAACAATATACCTACCTATACCTTTAGTATCAATAATTATACCTACCACCAGAATTAATGGGGATCGATTTGAGCAATTTTAAATTTGCGATTTATATAATTTTCAAACGCTTATATCTCGCTTATTTGCAACGATAGCGCAAAACGAATGCTCATTTAGTATCAACAATAATTATACCTATTACCAGAATTAATGCGCATCGATTTTGAGCAATTTTAAATTTGCGATTTTTCAAATTTTCAAACGCTTATATCTCCCTTATTTGCAATGATAGCGCAAAACGAATGCTTATTTAGTATCAACAATAATTATACCTACCACCAGAATTAATAAGGATCGATTTTGAGCAATTTTAAATTTGCGATTTTTCAAATTTTCAAACGCTTATATCTCGCTTATTTGCAATGATAGCGCAAAACGAATGCTTTCTTAGTATCAACAATAATTATACCTACCACAAGAATTAATAAGGATCGATTTTGAGTAATTTAAAATTTGCGATTTTGAAATTTTCATAAGCTTATATCTCGCTTATTTGCAATGATAGCGCAAAACGAATGTTTATTTAGTATCAACAATAATTATACCTACCACCACAATTAATGGGGATCGATTTTGAGCAATTTTAAATTTGCGATTTTTCAAATTTTCAAACGCTTATATCTCGCTTATTTGCAATGATAGCGCAAAACGAATGCTTATTTAGTATCAACAATAATTACACCTACCACCAGAATTAATGGGGATCGATTTTGAGCAATTTTAAATTTGCGATTTTTCAAATTTTCAAACGCTTATATCTTGCTTATTTGCAATGATAGCGCAAAACGAATGCTTATTTAGTATCAACAATAATTATACCTACCACCAGAATTAATGGGGATCGATTTTGAGCAATTTTAAATTGCGATTTTTATTATTTTCAAACGCTTATATTTCGCTTATTTGCAATGACAGCGCAAAACGAATGCTTATTTAGTATCAACAATAATTATACCTACCACCAGAATAATGGGGATCGATTTTGAGCAATTTTTAATTTGCGATTTTTCAAAATTTCAAACGCTTATATCTCGCTTATTTGCAATGATAGCGCAAAACGAATGCTTATTTAGTATCAACAATAATTATACCTACCACCAGAATCAATGAGGATCGATTTTGAGCAATTTAAAATTTGCGATTTTTCAAATTTTCAAACGCTTATATCTCGCTTATTTGCAATGATAGTGCAAAACGAATGCTTATTTAGTATCAACAATAATTATACCTACCACCAGAATTAATGGGGATAGATTTTGAGCAATTTTAAATTTGCGATTTTTATAATTTTCAAACGCTTATATCTCGCTTATATGAATCAACAATAATTATACCTACCACCAGAATTAATGGGGATCGATTTTGAGCAATTTTAAATTTGCGATTTTTATAATTTTCAAACGCTTATATCTCGCTTATTTGCAATGATAGCGCAAAACGAATGCTTATTTAGTATCAAAAATAATTATACCTACCACCAGAATTAATGGGGATCGATTTTGAGCAATTTTAAATTTGCAATTTATATAATTTTCAAACGCTTATATCTCGCTTATTTGCAATGATAGGGCAAAACGATGCTTATTTAGTATCAACAATAATTATACCTACCACCAGAATTAATGGGGATCGATTTTGAGTAATTTAAAATTTGCGATTTTTCAAATTTTCAAACGCTTATATCTTGCTTATTTGCAATGATAGCGCAAAACGAATGCTTATTTAGTATCAACAATAATTATACCTACCACCAGAATTAATGGGGATCGATTTTGAGCAATTTTAAATTGCGATTTTTATTATTTTCAAACGCTTATATTTCGCTTATTTGCAATGACAGCGCAAAACGAATGCTTATTTAGTATCAACAATAATTATACCTACCAGCAGAATAATGGGGATCGATTTTAAGCAATTTTTAATTTGCGATTTTTCAAAATTTCAAACGCTTATATCTCGCTTATTTGCAATGATAGCGCAAAACGAATGCTTATTTAGTATCAACAATAATTATACCTACCACCAGAATCAATGAGGATCGATTTTGAGCAATTTAAAATTTGCGATTTTTCAAATTTTCAAACGCTTATATCTCGCTTATTTGCAATGATAGTGCAAAACGAATGCTTATTTAGTATCAACAATAATTATACCTACCACCAGAATTAATGGGGGTAGATTTTGAGCAATTTTAAATTTGCAATTTTTATAATTTTCAAACGCTTATATCTCGCTTATATGAATCAACAATAATTATACCTACCACCAGAATTAATGGGGATCGATTTTGAGCAATTTTAAATTTGCGATTTTTATAATTTTCAAACGCTTATATCTCGCTTATTTGCAATGATGGCGCAAAACGAATGCTTATTTAGTATCAAAAATAATTATACCTACCACCAGAATTAATGGGGATCGATTTTGAGCAATTTTAAATTTGCGATTTTTCAAATTTTCAAATTCTTATATTTCGCTTATTTGCAATGATAGCGCAAAACGTATTCTTATTTAGTATCAACAATAATTATAGCTACCACCAGAACTAATGCGGATCGATTTTGAGCAATTTAAAATTTGCGATTTTTCAAATTTTCAAACGCTTATATCTCGCTTATTTGCAATGATAGCGCAAAACGAATGCTTCTTTAGTATCAACAATAATTATACCTACCACCAGAATTAATGGGGATCGATTTTGAGCAATTTTAAATTTGCGATTTTTATAATTTTCAAACGCTTTATATCTCGCTTATTTGCAATGATAGCGCCAACCGAATGCTTATTTAGTATCAACAATAATTATACCTACCACCAGAATTAATGGGGATCGATTTTGAGCAATTTTAAATTTGCGAATTTTCAAATTTTCAAAGGCTTATATCTCGCTTATTTGCAATGACAGCGCAAAACGAATGCTCATTTAGTATCAACAATAATTATACCTACCATCAGAATTAATGCGCATCGATATTGAGCAATTTTAAATTTGCGATTTTTATAATTTTCAATCGCTTATATCTTGCTTATTTGCAATGATAGCGCAAAACGAATGCTCATTTAGTATCAACAATAGTTATACTTACCACCAGAAACAATAAGGATCGATTTTGAGCAATTTTAAATTTGCGATTTTTCAAATTTTCAAAGGCTTATATCTCGCTTATTTGCAATGATAGCGCAAAACGAATGCTTATTTAGTATCAACAATAATTATACCTACCATTAGAATTAATGGGGATCGATTTTGAGCAATTTAAAATTTGCGATTTTTATAATTTTCAAACGCTTATATCTCGCTTATTTGCCATGATAGCGCAAAACGAATGCTTATTTAGTATCAACAATATACCTACCTATACCTTTAGTATCAATAATTATACCTACCACCAGAATTAATGGGGATCGATTTGAGCAATTTTAAATTTGCGATTTATATAATTTTCAAACGCTTATATCTCGCTTATTTGCAACGATAGCGCAAAACGAATGCTCATTTAGTATCAACAATAATTATACCTATTACCAGAATTAATGCGCATCGATTTTGAGCAATTTTAAATTTGCGATTTTTCAAATTTTCAAACGCTTATATCTCCCTTATTTGCAATGATAGCGCAAAACGAATGCTTATTTAGTATCAACAATAATTATACCTACCACCAGAATTAATAAGGATCGATTTTGAGCAATTTTAAATTTGCGATTTTTCAAATTTTCAAACGCTTATATCTCGCTTATTTGCAATGATAGCGCAAAACGAATGCTTTCTTAGTATCAACAATAATTATACCTACCACAAGAATTAATAAGGATCGATTTTGAGTAATTTAAAATTTGCGATTTTGAAATTTTCATAAGCTTATATCTCGCTTATTTGCAATGATAGCGCAAAACGAATGTTTATTTAGTATCAACAATAATTATACCTACCACCACAATTAATGGGGATCGATTTTGAGCAATTTTAAATTTGCGATTTTTCAAATTTTCAAACGCTTATATCTCGCTTATTTGCAATGATAGCGCAAAACGAATGCTTATTTAGTATCAACAATAATTACACCTACCACCAGAATTAATGGGGATCGATTTTGAGCAATTTTAAATTTGCGATTTTTCAAATTTTCAAACGCTTATATCTTGCTTATTTGCAATGATAGCGCAAAACGAATGCTTATTTAGTATCAACAATAATTATACCTACCACCAGAATTAATGGGGATCGATTTTGAGCAATTTTAAATTGCGATTTTTATTATTTTCAAACGCTTATATTTCGCTTATTTGCAATGACAGCGCAAAACGAATGCTTATTTAGTATCAACAATAATTATACCTACCACCAGAATAATGGGGATCGATTTTGAGCAATTTTTAATTTGCGATTTTTCAAAATTTCAAACGCTTATATCTCGCTTATTTGCAATGATAGCGCAAAACGAATGCTTATTTAGTATCAACAATAATTATACCTACCACCAGAATCAATGAGGATCGATTTTGAGCAATTTAAAATTTGCGATTTTTCAAATTTTCAAACGCTTATATCTCGCTTATTTGCAATGATAGTGCAAAACGAATGCTTATTTAGTATCAACAATAATTATACCTACCACCAGAATTAATGGGGATAGATTTTGAGCAATTTTAAATTTGCGATTTTTATAATTTTCAAACGCTTATATCTCGCTTATATGAATCAACAATAATTATACCTACCACCAGAATTAATGGGGATCGATTTTGAGCAATTTTAAATTTGCGATTTTTATAATTTTCAAACGCTTATATCTCGCTTATTTGCAATGATAGCGCAAAACGAATGCTTATTTAGTATCAAAAATAATTATACCTACCACCAGAATTAATGGGGATCGATTTTGAGCAATTTTAAATTTGCGATTTTTCAAATTTTCAAATTCTTATATTTCGCTTATTTGCAATGATAGCGCAAAACGTATTCTTATTTAGTATCAACAATAATTATAGCTACCACCAGAACTAATGCGGATCGATTTTGAGCAATTTAAAATTTGCGATTTTTCAAATTTTCAAACGCTTATATCTCGCTTATTTGCAATGATAGCGCAAAACGAATGCTTCTTTAGTATCAACAATAATTATACCTACCACCAGAATTAATGGGGATCGATTTTGAGCAATTTTAAATTTGCGATTTTTATAATTTTCAAACGCTTTATATCTCGCTTATTTGCAATGATAGCGCCAACCGAATGCTTATTTAGTATCAACAATAATTATACCTACCACCAGAATTAATGGGGATCGATTTTGAGCAATTTTAAATTTGCGAATTTTCAAATTTTCAAAGGCTTATATCTCGCTTATTTGCAATGACAGCGCAAAACGAATGCTCATTTAGTATCAACAATAATTATACCTACCATCAGAATTAATGCGCATCGATATTGAGCAATTTTAAATTTGCGATTTTTATAATTTTCAATCGCTTATATCTTGCTTATTTGCAATGATAGCGCAAAACGAATGCTCATTTAGTATCAACAATAGTTATACCTACCACCAGAAACAATAAGGATCGATTTTGAGCAATTTTAAATTTGCGATTTTTCAAATTTTCAAAGGCTTATATCTCGCTTATTTGCAATGATAGCGCAAAACGAATGTTTATTTAGTATCAACAATAATTATACCTACCACCACAATTAATGGGGATCGATTTTGAGCAATTTTAAATTTGCGATTTTTCAAATTTTCAAACGCTTATATCTCGCTTATTTGCAATGATAGCGCAAAACGAATGCTTATTTAGTATCAACAATAATTACACCTACCACCAGAATTAATGGGGATCGATTTTGAGCAATTTTAAATTTGCGATTTTTCAAATTTTCAAACGCTTATATCTTGCTTATTTGCAATGATAGCGCAAAACGAATGCTTATTTAGTATCAACAATAATTATACCTACCACCAGAATTAATTGGGATCGATTTTGAGCTATTTTAAATTGCGATTTTTATTATTTTCAAACGCTTATATCTCGCTTATTTGCAATGACAGCGCAAAACGAATGCTTATTTAGTATCAACAATAATTATACCTACCACCAGAATTAATGGGGATCGATTTTGAGCAATTTTTAATTTGCGATTTTTCAAATTTTCAAACGCTTATATCTCGCTTATATGCAATGATAGCACAAAACGAATGCTTATTCAGTATCAACAATAATTATACCTACCACCAGAATTAATGGGGACCGATTTTGAGCAATTTTAAATTTGCGATTTTTCAAATTTTCAAACGCTTATATCTCGCTTATTTGCAATGATAGCGCAAAACGAATGCTTATTTAGTATCAACAATAATTATACCTACCACCAGAATTAATGAGGATCGATTTTGAGCAATTTAAAATTTGCGATTTTTCAAATTTTCAAACGCTTATATCTCGCTTATTTGCAATGATAGTGCAAAACGAATGCTTATTTAGTATCAACAATAATTATACCTACCACCAGAATTAATGGGGATCGATTTTGAGCAATTTTAAATTTGCGATTTTTATAATTTTCAAACGCTTATATCTCGCTTATTTGAATCAACAATAATTATACCTACCACCAGAATTAATGGGGATCGATTTTGAGCAATTTTAAATTTGCGATTTTTCAAATTTTCAAACGCTTATATCTCGCTTATTTGCAAGGATTGCGCAAAACGAATGCTTATTTAGTATCAACAATAAATATACCTACCACCAGAATTAATGGGTATCGATTTAGAGCAATTTTTAATTTGCGATTTTTCAAACTTTCAAACGCTTATATCTCGCTCATTTGCAATGATAGCGCAAAACGAATGCTTATTTAGTATCAACAATAATTATACCTACCACCAGAATTAATGGGGATCGATTTTGAGCAATTTTAAATTTGCGATTTTTATAATTTTCAAACGCTTATATCTCGCTTATTTGCAATGATAGCGCAAAGCGAATGCTTATTTAGTATCAAAAATAATTATACCTACCACCAGAATTAATGAAGATCGATTTTGAGCAATTTTAAATTTGCGATTTTTCAAATTTTCAAATTCTTATATCTCGCTTATTTGCAATGATAGCGCAAAACGTATGCTTATTTAGTATCAACAATAATTATACCTACCACCAGATTAATGCGGATCGATTTTGAGCAATTTAAAATTTGCGATTTTTCAAATTTTCAAACGCTTATATCTCGCTTATTTGCAATGATAGCGCAAAACGAATGCTTATTTAGTATCAACAATAATAATACCTACCACCAGAATTAATGTAGATCGATTTTGAGCAATTTTAAATTTGCGATTTTTCAAACTTTCAAAGGCTTATATCTCGCTTATTTGCAATGATAGCGCAAAACGAATGCTTATTTAGTATCAACAATAATTATACCTACCACCAGAATTAATGGGGATCGATTTTGAGCAATTTTAAATTTGCGAATTTTCAAATTTTCAAAGGCTTATATCTCGCTTATTTGCAATGACAGCGCAAAACGAATGCTCATTTAGTATCAACAATAATTATACCTACCACCAGAATTAATGCGCATCGATTTTGAGCAATTTTAAATTTGCGATTTTTATAATTTTCAATCGCTTATATCTTGCTTATTTGCAATGATAGCGCCAAACGAATGCTTATTTAGTATCAACAATAATTATACCTACCACCAGAATTAATGGGGATCGATTTTGAGCAATTTTAAATTTGCGATTTTTCAAATTTTCAAAGGCTTATATCTCGCTTATTTGCAATGACAGCGCAAAACGAATGCTCATTTAGTATCAACAATAATTATACCTACCACCAGAATTAATGCGCATCTGTTTTGAGCAATTTTAAATTTGCGATTTTTATAATTTTCAATCGCTTATATCTCGCTTATTTGCAATGATAGCGCAAAACCAATGCTCATTTAGTATCAACAATAATTATACCTACCACCAGAAACAATAAAAATCGATTTTGAGCAATTTTAAATTTGCGATTTTTCAAATTTTCAAACGCTTATATCTCGCTCATTTGCAATGATAGCGGAAAACGAATGCTTATTTAGTATCAACAATAATTATACCTACCACCAGAATTAATAAGGATCGATTTTGAGCAATTTTGAATTTGCGATTTTCTTAATGTTCAAACGCTTATATCTCGCTTATTTGAATCAAAAATAATTATACCTACCACCAGAATTAATGGGGATCGATTTTGAGCAATTTTAAATTTGCGATATTTCAAATTTTGAAACGCTTATATCTCGCTTATTTGCAAGGATTGCGCAAAACGAATGCTTATTTAGTATCAACAATAATTATACCTACCACCAGAATTAATGGGGATCGATTTTAAAGCAATTTTAAATTTGCGTTTTTGAAATTTTCAAACGCTTATATCTCGCTTAATTGCAATGATAGCGCAAAACGAATGCTTATTTAGCATCAAAAATAATTATACCTACTACTAGAATTAGTAAGGATCGATTTTGAGTAATTTTAAATTTGCGATTTTTCAAATTTTCAAATTCTTATATCTCGCTTATTTGCAATGATAGCGCAAAACGAATGTTTATTTAGTATCAACAATAATTATACCTACCACCACAATTAATGGGGATCGATTTTGAGCAATTTTAAATTTGCGATTTTTCAAATTTTCAAACGCTTATATCTCGCTTATTTGCAATGATAGCGCAAAACGAATGCTTATTTAGTATCAACAATAATTACACCTACCACCAGAATTAATGGGGATCGATTTTGAGCAATTTTAAATTTGCGATTTTTCAAATTTTCAAACGCTTATATCTTGCTTATTTGCAATGATAGCGCAAAACGAATGCTTATTTAGTATCAACAATAATTATACCTACCACCAGAATTAATTGGGATCGATTTTGAGCTATTTTAAATTGCGATTTTTATTATTTTCAAACGCTTATATCTCGCTTATTTGCAATGACAGCGCAAAACGAATGCTTATTTAGTATCAACAATAATTATACCTACCACCAGAATTAATGGGGATCGATTTTGAGCAATTTTTAATTTGCGATTTTTCAAATTTTCAAACGCTTATATCTCGCTTATATGCAATGATAGCACAAAACGAATGCTTATTCAGTATCAACAATAATTATACCTACCACCAGAATTAATGGGGACCGATTTTGAGCAATTTTAAATTTGCGATTTTTCAAATTTTCAAACGCTTATATCTCGCTTATTTGCAATGATAGCGCAAAACGAATGCTTATTTAGTATCAACAATAATTATACCTACCACCAGAATTAATGAGGATCGATTTTGAGCAATTTAAAATTTGCGATTTTTCAAATTTTCAAACGCTTATATCTCGCTTATTTGCAATGATAGTGCAAAACGAATGCTTATTTAGTATCAACAATAATTATACCTACCACCAGAATTAATGGGGATCGATTTTGAGCAATTTTAAATTTGCGATTTTTATAATTTTCAAACGCTTATATCTCGCTTATTTGAATCAACAATAATTATGCCTACCACCAGAATTAATGGGGATCGATTTTGAGCAATTTTAAATTTGCGATTTTTCAAATTTTCAAACGCTTATATCTCGCTTATTTGCAAGGATTGCGCAAAACGAATGCTTATTTAGTATCAACAATAAATATACCTACCACCAGAATTAATGGGTATCGATTTAGAGCAATTTTTAATTTGCGATTTTTCAAACTTTCAAACGCTTATATCTCGCTCATTTGCAATGATAGCGCAAAACGAATGCTTATTTAGTATCAACAATAATTATACCTACCACCAGAATTAATGGGGATCGATTTTGAGCAATTTTAAATTTGCGATTTTTATAATTTTCAAACGCTTATATCTCGCTTATTTGCAATGATAGCGCAAAACGAATGCTTATTTAGTATCAAAAATAATTATACCTACCACCAGAATTAATGAAGATCGATTTTGAGCAATTTTAAATTTGCGATTTTTCAAATTTTCAAATTCTTATATCTCGCTTATTTGCAATGATAGCGCAAAACGTATGCTTATTTAGTATCAACAATAATTATACCTACCACCAGATTAATGCGGATCGATTTTGAGCAATTTAAAATTTGCGATTTTTCAAATTTTCAAACGCTTATATCTCGCTTATTTGCAATGATAGCGCAAAACGAATGCTTATTTAGTATCAACAATAATTATACCTACCACCAGAATTAATGTGGATCGATTTTGAGCAATTTTAAATTTGCGATTTTTCAAATTTTCAAAGGCTTATATCTCGCTTATTTGCAATGATAGCGCAAAACGAATGCTTATTTAGTATCAACAATAATTATACCTACCACCAGAATTAATGGGGATCGATTTTGAGCAATTTTAAATTTGCGAATTTTCAAATTTTCAAAGGCTTATATCTCGCTTATTTGCAATGACAGCGCAAAACGAATGCTCATTTAGTATCAACAATAATTATACCTACCACCAGAATTAATGCGCATCGATTTTGAGCAATTTTATATTTGCGATTTTTATAATTTTCAATCGCTTATATCTTGCTTATTTGCAATGATAGCGCCAAACGAATGCTTATTTAGTATCAACAATAATTATACCTACCACCAGAATTAATGGGGATCGATTTTGAGCAATTTTAAATTTGCGATTTTTCAAATTTTCAAAGGCTTATATCTCGCTTATTTGCAATGACAGCGCAAAACGAATGCTCATTTAGTATCAACAATAATTATACCTACCACCAGAATTAATGCGCATCTGTTTTGAGCAATTTTAAATTTGCGATTTTTATAATTTTCAATCGCTTATATCTCGCTTATTTGCAATGATAGCGCAAAACCAATGCTCATTTAGTATCAACAATAATTATACCTACCACCAGAAACAATAAAAATCGATTTTGAGCAATTTTAAATTTGCGATTTTTCAAATTTTCAAACGCTTATATCTCGCTCATTTGCAATGATAGCGGAAAACGAATGCTTATTTAGTATCAACAATAATTATACCTACCACCAGAATTAATAAGGATCGATTTTGAGCAATTTTGAATTTGCGATTTTCTTAATGTTCAAACGCTTATATCTCGCTTATTTGAATCAAAAATAATTATACCTACCACCAGAATTAATGGGGATCGATTTTGAGCAATTTTGAATTTGCGATATTTCAAATTTTGAAACGCTTATATCTCGCTTATTTGCAAGGATTGCGCAAAACGAATGCTTATTTAGTATCAACAATAATTATACCTACCACCAGAATTAATGGGGATCGATTTTAAAGCAATTTTAAATTTGCGTTTTTGAAATTTTCAAACGCTTATATCTCGCTTAATTGCAATGATAGCGCAAAACGAATGCTTATTTAGCATCAAAAATAATTATACCTACTACTAGAATTAATAAAGATCGATTTTGAGCAATTTTAAATTTGCGATTTTTCAAATTTTCAAATTCTTATATCTCGCTTATTTGCAATGATAGCGCAAAACGAATGCTTATTTAGTATAAACAATAATTATACCTACCACTAGAACTAATGCGGATCGATTTTGAGCAATTTAAAATTTGCGATTTTTCAAATTTTCAAACGCTTATATCTCGCTTATTTGCAATGATAGCGCAAAACGAATGCTTATTTAGTATCAACAATAATTATACCTACCACCAAAATTAATAAGGATCGATTTTGAGCAATTTTTAATTTGCGATTTTTCAAATTTTCAAACGCTTATATCTCGCTTATTTGCAATGATAGCGCAAAACGAATGCTTAATTAGTATCCACAATAATTATACCTACCACCAGAATTAATGGGGATCGATTTTGAGCAATTTTAAATTTGCGATTTTTCAAATTTTCAAAGGCTTATATCTCGCTTATTTGCAATGATAGCGCCAAACGAATGCTTATTTAGTATCAACAATAATTATACCTACCACCAGATTTAATGAGGATCGATTTTGAGCAATTTTAAATTTGCGATTTTTATTATTTTCAAACGCTTATATCTCGCTTATTTGCAATGACAGCGCAAAACGAATGCTTATTTAGTATCAACAATAATTATACCTACCACCAGAATTAATGGGGACCGATTTTGAGCAATTTTAAATTTGCGATTTTTCAAATTTTCAAACGCTTATATCTCGCTCATTTGCAATGATAGCGGAAAACGAATGCTTATTTAGTATCAACAATAATTATACCTACCACCAGAATTAATAAGGATCGATTTTGAGCAATTTTGAATTTGCGATTTTCTTAATGTTCAAACGCTTATATCTCGCTTATTTGAATCAAAAATAATTATACCTACCACCAGAATTAATGGGGATCGATTTTGAGCAATTTTAAATTTGCGATATTTCAAATTTTGAAACGCTTATATCTCGCTTATTTGCAAGGATTGCGCAAAACGAATGCTTATTTAGTATCAACAATAATTATACCTACCACCAGAATTAATGGGGATCGATTTTAAAGCAATTTTAAATTTGCGTTTTTGAAATTTTCAAACGCTTATATCTCGCTTAATTGCAATGATAGCGCAAAACGAATGCTTATTTAGCATCAAAAATAATTATACCTACTACTAGAATTAATAAAGATCGATTTTGAGCAATTTTAAATTTGCGATTTTTCAAATTTTAAAATCTTATATCTCGCTTATTTGCAATGATAGCGCAAAACGAATGCTTATTTAGTATCAACAATAATTATACCTACCACTAGAACTAATGCGGATCGATTTTGAGCAATTTAAAATTTGCGATTTTTCAAATTTTCAAACGCTTATATCTCGCTTATTTGCAATGATAGCGCAAAACGAATGCTTATTTAGTATCAACAATAATTATACCTACCACCAAAATTAATAAGGATCGATTTTGAGCAATTTTTAATTTGCGATTTTTCAAATTTTCAAACGCTTATATCTCGCTTATTTGCAATGATAGCGCAAAACGAATGCTTAATTAGTATCCACAATAATTATACCTACCACCAGAATTAATGGGGATCGATTTTGAGCAATTTTAAATTTGCGATTTTTCAAATTTTCAAAGGCTTATATCTCGCTTATTTGCAATGATAGCGCCAAACGAATGCTTATTTAGTATCAACAATAATTATACCTACCACCAGATTTAATGAGGATCGATTTTGAGCAATTTTAAATTTGCGATTTTTATTATTTTCAAACGCTTATATCTCGCTTATTTGCAATGACAGCGCAAAACGAATGCTTATTTAGTATCAACAATAATTATACCTACCACCAGAATTAATGGGGACCGATTTTGAGCAATTTTAAATTTCCGATTTTTCAAATTTTCAAAGGCTTATATCTCGCTTATTTGCAATGATAGCGCAAAACGAATGCTTATTTAGTATCAACAATAATTATACCTACCACTAGAATTAATGGAGATCGATTTTGAGCAATTTTATCTTGCGATTTTTCAAATTTTCATACGATTATATCTCGCTTATTTGCAATGATAGCGCAAAACGAATGCTTATTTAGTATCAACAATAATTATACCTACCAACAGAATTAATGGGGATTGATTTTGAGCAATTTTAAATTTGCGATTTTTATAATTTTCAAACGCTTATATCTCGCTTATTTGCAATGATAGCGCAAAACGAATGCTTAATTAGTATCCACAATAATTATACCTACCACCAGAATTAATATGGGACCGATTTTGAGCAATTTTAAATTTGCGATTTTTCAAATTTTCAAAGGCTTATATCTCGCTTATTTGCAATGATAGCGCAAAACGAATGCTTATTTAGTAACAACAATAATTATACCTATCACCAGAATTAATGGGGATCGATTTTGAGCAATTTTAAATTTGCGATTTTTATAATTTTCAAACGCTTATATCTCGCTTATTTGCAATGATAGCGCCAAACGAATGCTTATTTAGTATCAACAATAATTATACCTACCACCAGAATTAATGAGGATCGATTTTGAGCAATTTTAAATTTGCGATTTTTATTATTTTCAAACGCTTATATCTCGCTTATTTGCAATGACAGCGCAAAACGAATGCTTATTTAGTATCAACAATAATTATACCTACCACCAGAATTAATGGGGACCGATTTTGAGCAATTTTAAATTTGCGATTTTTCAAATTTTCAAAGGCTTATATCTCGCTTATTTGCAATGATAGCGCAAAACGAATGCTTATTTAGTATCAACAATAATTATACCTACCACCAGAATTAATAGGGATCGATTTTGAGCAATTTAAAATTGGCGATTTTTCAAACTTTCAAACGCTTATATCTGGCTTATTTGCAATGATAGCGCAAAACGAATGCTTATTAAGTATCAACAATAATTATACCTACCACTAGAATTAATGGGGATCGATTTTGAGCAATTTTAACTTGCGATTTTTCAAATTTTCATACGCTTATATCTCGCTTATTTGCAATGATAGCGCAAAACGAATGCTTATTTAGTATCAACAATAATTATACCTACCACCAGAATTAATGGGGACCGATTTTGAGCTATTTAAATTTGCGATTTTTCAAATTTTCAAAGGCTTATATCTCGCTTATTTGCAATGATAGCGCAAAACGAATGCTTATTTAGTATCAACAATAATTATACCTACCACCAGAATTAATGGGGATCAATTTTGAGCAATTTTAAATTTGCGATTTCTCAAATTTTCAAACGCTTATATCTCGCTTATTTGCAATGATAGCGCAAATCGAATGCTTATTTAGTATCAACAATAATTATACCTACCACCAGAATTAATATGGATCGATTTTGAGTAATTTAAAATTTGCGATTTTTCAAATTTTCAAACGCTTATATCTCACTTATTTGCAATGATAGCGCAAAACGAATGCTTAATTAGTATCAACAATAATTATACCTACCAACAGAATTAATGGGGATCGATTTTGAGCAATTTTAAATTTGCGATTTTTATAATTTTCAAACGCTTATATCTCACTTATTTGCAATGAAAGCGCAAAACGAATGCTTAATTAGTATCCACAATAATTATACCTACCACCGGAATTAATAGGGATCGATTTTGAGCAAATTTAAAAATTGCGATTTTTATAATTTTCAAACGCTTGTATCTCGCTTATTTGCAATGATAGCGCAAAACGAATGCTTATTTAGTATCAACAATAATTATACCTACCACCAGAATTAATGGGGATCGATTTTGAGCAATTTTAAATTTGCGATTTTTCAAATTTTCAAAGGCTTATATCTCGCTTATTTGCAATGATAGCGCCAAACGAATGCTTATTTAGTATCAACAATAATTATACCTACCACCAGATTTAATGAGGATCGATTTTGAGCAATTTTAAATTTGCGATTTTTATTATTTTCAAACGCTTATATCTCGCTTATTTGCAATGACAGCGCAAAACGAATGCTTATTTAGTATCAACAATAATTATACCTACCACCAGAATTAATGGGGACCGATTTTGAGCAATTTTAAATTTGCGATTTTTCAAATTTTCAAACGCTTATATCTCGCTCATTTGCAATGATAGCGGAAAACGAATGCTTATTTAGTATCAACAATAATTATACCTACCACCAGAATTAATAAGGATCGATTTTGAGCAATTTTGAATTTGCGATTTTCTTAATGTTCAAACGCTTATATCTCGCTTATTTGAATCAAAAATAATTATACCTACCACCAGAATTAATGGGGATCGATTTTGAGCAATTTTAAATTTGCGATATTTCAAATTTTGAAACGCTTATATCTCGCTTATTTGCAAGGATTGCGCAAAACGAATGCTTATTTAGTATCAACAATAATTATACCTACCACCAGAATTAATGGGGATCGATTTTAAAGCAATTTTAAATTTGCGTTTTTGAAATTTTCAAACGCTTATATCTCGCTTAATTGCAATGATAGCGCAAAACGAATGCTTATTTAGCATCAAAAATAATTATACCTACTACTAGAATTAATAAAGATCGATTTTGAGCAATTTTAAATTTGCGATTTTTCAAATTTTAAAATCTTATATCTCGCTTATTTGCAATGATAGCGCAAAACGAATGCTTATTTAGTATCAACAATAATTATACCTACCACTAGAACTAATGCGGATCGATTTTGAGCAATTTAAAATTTGCGATTTTTCAAATTTTCAAACGCTTATATCTCGCTTATTTGCAATGATAGCGCAAAACGAATGCTTATTTAGTATCAACAATAATTATACCTACCACCAAAATTAATAAGGATCGATTTTGAGCAATTTTTAATTTGCGATTTTTCAAATTTTCAAACGCTTATATCTCGCTTATTTGCAATGATAGCGCAAAACGAATGCTTAATTAGTATCCACAATAATTATACCTACCACCAGAATTAATGGGGATCGATTTTGAGCAATTTTAAATTTGCGATTTTTCAAATTTTCAAAGGCTTATATCTCGCTTATTTGCAATGATAGCGCCAAACGAATGCTTATTTAGTATCAACAATAATTATACCTACCACCAGATTTAATGAGGATCGATTTTGAGCAATTTTAAATTTGCGATTTTTATTATTTTCAAACGCTTATATCTCGCTTATTTGCAATGACAGCGCAAAACGAATGCTTATTTAGTATCAACAATAATTATACCTACCACCAGAATTAATGGGGACCGATTTTGAGCAATTTTAAATTTCCGATTTTTCAAATTTTCAAAGGCTTATATCTCGCTTATTTGCAATGATAGCGCAAAACGAATGCTTATTTAGTATCAACAATAATTATACCTACCACTAGAATTAATGGAGATCGATTTTGAGCAATTTTATCTTGCGATTTTTCAAATTTTCATACGATTATATCTCGCTTATTTGCAATGATAGCGCAAAACGAATGCTTATTTAGTATCAACAATAATTATACCTACCAACAGAATTAATGGGGATTGATTTTGAGCAATTTTAAATTTGCGATTTTTATAATTTTCAAACGCTTATATCTCGCTTATTTGCAATGATAGCGCAAAACGAATGCTTAATTAGTATCCACAATAATTATACCTACCACCAGAATTAATATGGGACCGATTTTGAGCAATTTTAAATTTGCGATTTTTCAAATTTTCAAAGGCTTATATCTCGCTTATTTGCAATGATAGCGCAAAACGAATGCTTATTTAGTAACAACAATAATTATACCTATCACCAGAATTAATGGGGATCGATTTTGAGCAATTTTAAATTTGCGATTTTTATAATTTTCAAACGCTTATATCTCGCTTATTTGCAATGATAGCGCCAAACGAATGCTTATTTAGTATCAACAATAATTATACCTACCACCAGAATTAATGAGGATCGATTTTGAGCAATTTTAAATTTGCGATTTTTATTATTTTCAAACGCTTATATCTCGCTTATTTGCAATGACAGCGCAAAACGAATGCTTATTTAGTATCAACAATAATTATACCTACCACCAGAATTAATGGGGACCGATTTTGAGCAATTTTAAATTTGCGATTTTTCAAATTTTCAAAGGCTTATATCTCGCTTATTTGCAATGATAGCGCAAAACGAATGCTTATTTAGTATCAACAATAATTATACCTACCACCAGAATTAATAGGGATCGATTTTGAGCAATTTAAAATTGGCGATTTTTCAAACTTTCAAACGCTTATATCTGGCTTATTTGCAATGATAGCGCAAAACGAATGCTTATTAAGTATCAACAATAATTATACCTACCACTAGAATTAATGGGGATCGATTTTGAGCAATTTTAACTTGCGATTTTTCAAATTTTCATACGCTTATATCTCGCTTATTTGCAATGATAGCGCAAAACGAATGCTTATTTAGTATCAACAATAATTATACCTACCACCAGAATTAATGGGGACCGATTTTGAGCTATTTAAATTTGCGATTTTTCAAATTTTCAAAGGCTTATATCTCGCTTATTTGCAATGATAGCGCAAAACGAATGCTTATTTAGTATCAACAATAATTATACCTACCACCAGAATTAATGGGGATCAATTTTGAGCAATTTTAAATTTGCGATTTCTCAAATTTTCAAACGCTTATATCTCGCTTATTTGCAATGATAGCGCAAATCGAATGCTTATTTAGTATCAACAATAATTATACCTACCACCAGAATTAATATGGATCGATTTTGAGTAATTTAAAATTTGCGATTTTTCAAATTTTCAAACGCTTATATCTCACTTATTTGCAATGATAGCGCAAAACGAATGCTTAATTAGTATCAACAATAATTATACCTACCAACAGAATTAATGGGGATCGATTTTGAGCAATTTTAAATTTGCGATTTTTATAATTTTCAAACGCTTATATCTCACTTATTTGCAATGAAAGCGCAAAACGAATGCTTAATTAGTATCCACAATAATTATACCTACCACCGGAATTAATAGGGATCGATTTTGAGCAAATTTAAAAATTGCGATTTTTATAATTTTCAAACGCTTGTATCTCGCTTATTTGCAATGATAGCGCAAAACGAATGCTTATTTAGTATCAACAATAATTATACCTACCACCAGAATTAATGGGGATCGATTTTGAGCAATTTAAAATTTGCGATTTTTATTACTTTCAAACGCTTATATCTCGCTTATTTGCAATGACAGCGCAAATCGAATGCTTATTTAGTATCAACAATAATTATACCTACCACCAGAATTAATGGGGACCGATTTTGAGCAATTTTAAATTTGCGATTTTTCAAATTTTCAAAGGCTTATATCTCGCTTATTTGCAATGATAGCGCAAAACGAATACTTATTTAGTATCAACAATAATTATACCTACCACCAGAATTAATGGGGATCGATTTTGAGTAATTTTAAATTGTTAGGTTTTTCAAATTTTCAAACGCTTATATCTCGCTTATTTGCAATGATAGCGCAAAACGAATGCTTATTTAGTATCAACAATAATTATACCTACCACCAGAATTAATGAGGATCGATTTTGAGCAATTTAAAATTGGCGATTTTTCAAATTTTCAAACGCTTATATCTCGCTTATTTGCAATGATAGCGCAAAACGATTGCTTATTTAGTATCAACAATAATTATACCTACCACCAGAATTAATAAGGATCGATTTTGAGCAATTTTCAATTTGCTATTTTTCAAATTTTCAAACGCTTATATCTTGCTTATTTGCAATGATAGCGCAAATCGAATGCTTATTTAGTATCAACAATAATTATACCTACCACCAGAATTAATAAGGATCGATTTTGAGCAATTTTAAATTTGCGATTTTTATAATTTTCAAACGCTTATATCTCGCTTATTTGCAATGATAGCGCAAAACGAATGCTCATTTAGTATCAACAATATTAATACCTACCACCAGAATTAATAGGGATCGATTTTGAGCAATTTTAAATTTGCGATTTTTATAATTTTCAAACGCTTATATCTCGCTAATTTGCAATGATAGCGCAAAACGAATGCTCATTTAGTATCAACAATAATTATACCTACCACCAGAATTAATGGGGATCGATTTTGACCAATTTATAATTTGCGATTTTTCAAATTTTCAAACGCTTATATCTCGCTTATTTGCAATGATAGCGCAATACGAATGCTAATTTAGTATCAACAATAATTATACCTACCACCAGAATCAATAAGGATCGATTTTGAGCAATTTTTAATTTGCGATTTTCCAAATTTTCAAACGCTTATATCTCGCTTATTTGCAATGATAGCGCAAAACGAATGCTTATTTAGTATCAACAATAATTATACCTACCACCAGAAATAATTGGGATCGATTTTGAGCAATTTTAAATTTGCAATTTTTCAAATTTTCAAAGGCTTATATCTCGCTTATTTGCAATAGTAGCGCCAAACGAATGCTTATTTAGTATCAACAATAATTATACCTACCACCAGAATTTAATGGGGATCGATTTTGAGCAATTTTAAATTTGCGATTTTTCAAATTTTCAAAGGCTTATATCTCGCTTATTTGCAATAGTAGCGCCAAACGAATGCTTATTTAGTATCAACAATAATTATACCTACCACCAGAATTTAATGGGGATCGATTTTGAGCAATTTTAAATTTGCGATTTTTCAAATTTTCAAACGCTTATATCTCGCTTATTTGCCATGATAGCGAAAAACGAATGCTTATTTAGTATCAACAATAATTATACCTACCACCAGAATTTAATGGGGATCGATTTTGAGCAATTTTAAATTTGCGATTTTTCAAATTTTCAAAGGCTTATATCTCGCTTATTTGCAATAGTAGCGCCAAACGAATGCTTATTTAGTATCAACAATAATTATACCTACCACCAGAATTTAATGGGGATCGATTTTGAGCAATTTTAAATTTGCGATTTTTCAAATTTTCAAACGCTTATATCTCGCTTATTTGCCATGATAGCGAAAAACGAATGCTTATTTAGTATCAACAATAATTATACCTACCACCAGAATATATGGGGATCGATTTTGAGCAATTTTAAATTTGCGATTTTTCAAATTTTCAAACGCTTATATCTCGCTTATTTGCCATGATAGCGCAAAACGAATGCTTATTTAGTATCAACAATAATTATACCTACCACCAGAATTAATGGGGATCGATTTTGAGCAATTTTAAATTTGCGAATTTTCAAATTTTCAAAGGCTTATATCTCGCTTATTTGCAATGACAGCGCAAAACGAATGCTCATTTAGTATCAACAATAATTATACCTACCACCAGAATTAATGCGCATCGATTTTGAGCAATTTTAAATTTGCGATTTTTATAATTTTCAATCGCTTATATCTTGCTTATTTGCAATGATAGCGCCAAACGAATGCTTATTTAGTATCAACAATAATTATACCTACCACCAGAATTAATGGGGATCGATTTTGAGCAATTTTAAATTTGCGATTTTTCAAATTTTCAAAGGCTTATATCTCGCTTATTTGCAATGAAAGCGCAAAACGAATGCTCATTTAGTATCAACAATAATTATACCTACCACCGGAATTAATGCGCATCGATTTTGAGCAATTTTAAATTTGCGATTTTTATAATTTTCAATCGCTTATATCTCGCTTATTTGCAATGATAGCGCAAAACCAATGCTCATTTAGTATCAACAATAATTATACCTACCACCAGAAACAATAAAAATCGATTTTGAGCAATTTTAAATTTGCGATTTTTCAAATTTTCAAACGCTTATATCTCGCTCATTTGCAATGATAGCGGAAAACGAATGCTTATTTAGTATCAACAATAATTATACCTACCACCAGAATTAATAAGGATCGATTTTGAGCAATTTTAAATTTGCGATATTTCAAATTTTCAAACGCTTATATCTCGCTTATTTGCAAGGATTGCGCAAAACGAATGCTTATTTAGTATCAACAATAATTATACCTACCACCAGAATTAATGGGGATCGATTTTGAGCAATTTTAAATTTGCGATTTTGAAATTTTCAAACGCTTATATCTCGCTTAATTGCAATGATAGCGCAAAACGAATGCTTATTTAGTATCAAAAATAATTATACCTACTACCAGAATTAATAAAGATCGATTTTGAGCAATTTTTAATTTGCGATTTTTCAAATTTTCAAATTCTTATATCTCGCTTATTTGCAATGATAGCGCAAAACGAATGCTTATTTAGTATCAACAATAATTATACCTACCACCAGAACTAATGCGGATCAATTTCGAGCAATTTAAAATTTGCGATTTTTTAAATTTTCAAACGCTTATATCTCGCTTATTTGCAATGATAGCGCAAAACGAATGCTTATTTAGTATCAACAATAATTATACCTACCACCAGAATTAATGAGGATCGATTTTGAGCAATTTAAAATTGGCGATTTTTCAAATTTTCAAACGCTTATATCTCGCTTATTTGCAATGATAGCGCAAAACGAATGCTCATTTAGTATCAACAATATTAATACCTACCACCAGAATTAATAGGGATCGATTTTGAGCAATTTTAAATTTGCGATTTTTATAATTTTCAAACGCTTATATCTCGCTAATTTGCAATGATAGCGCAAAACGAATGCTCATTTAGTATCAACAATAATTATACCTACCACCAGAATTAATGGGGATCGATTTTGACCAATTTATAATTTGCGATTTTTCAAATTTTCAAACGCTTATATCTCGCTTATTTGCAATGATAGCGCAAAACGAATGCTCATTTAGTATCAACAATATTAATACCTACCACCAGAATTAATAGGGATCGATTTTGAGCAATTTTAAATTTGCGATTTTTAAAATTTTCAAACGCTTATATCTCGCTAATTTGCAATGATAGCGCAAAACGAATGCTCATTTAGTATCAACAATAATTATACCTACCACCAGAATTAATGGGGATCGATTTTGACCAATTTATAATTTGCGATTTTTCAAATTTTCAAACGCTTATATCTCGCTTATTTGCAATGATAGCGCAATACGAATGCTAATTTAGTATCAACAATAATTATACCTACCACCAGAATCAATAAGGATCGATTTTGAGCAATTTTTAATTTGCGATTTTCCAAATTTTCAAACGCTTATATCTCGCTTATTTGCAATGATAGCGCAAAACGAATGCTTATTTAGTATCAACAATAATTATACCTACCACCAGAAATAATTGGGATCGATTTTGAGCAATTTTAAATTTGCAATTTTTCAAATTTTCAAAGGCTTATATCTCGCTTATTTGCAATAGTAGCGCCAAACGAATGCTTATTTAGTATCAACAATAATTATACCTACCACCAGAATTTAATGGGGATCGATTTTGAGCAATTTTAAATTTGCGATTTTTCCAATTTTCAAAGGCTTATATCTCGCTTATTTGCAATAGTAGCGCCAAACGAATGCTTATTTAGTATCAACAATAATTATACCTACCACCAGAATTTAATGGGGATCGATTTTGAGCAATTTTAAATTTGCGATTTTTCAAATTTTCAAACGCTTATATCTCGCTTATTTGCCATGATAGCGAAAAACGAATGCTTATTTAGTATCAACAATAATTATACCTACCAGAGAATTTAATGGGGATCGATTTTGAGCAATTTTAAATTTGCGATTTTTCAAATTTTCAAAGGCTTATATCTCGCTTATTTGCAATAGTAGCGCCAAACGAATGCTTATTTAGTATCAACAATAATTATACCTACCACCAGAATTAATGGGGATCGATTTTGAGCAATTTTAAATTTGCGATTTTGAAATTTTCAAACGCTTATATCTCGCTTAATTGCAATGATAGCGCAAAACGAATGCTTATTTAGTATCAAAAATAATTATACCTACTACCAGAATTAATAAAGATCGATTTTGAGCAATTTTTAATTTGCGATTTTTCAAATTTTCAAATTCTTATATCTCGCTTATTTGCAATGATAGCGCAAAACGAATGCTTATTTAGTATCAACAATAATTATACCTACCACCAGAACTAATGCGGATCAATTTCGAGCAATTTAAAATTTGCGATTTTTTAAATTTTCAAACGCTTATATCTCGCTTATTTGCAATGATAGCGCAAAACGAATGCTTATTTAGTATCAACAATAATTATACCTACCACCAGAATTAATGAGGATCGATTTTGAGCAATTTAAAATTGGCGATTTTTCAAATTTTCAAACGCTTATATCTCGCTTATTTGCAATGATAGCGCAAAACGATTGCTTATTTAGTATCAACAATAATTATACCTACCACCAGAATTAATAAGGATCGATTTTGAGCAATTTTCAATTTGCTATTTTTCAAATTTTCAAACGCTTATATCTTGCTTATTTGCAATGATAGCGCAAATCGAATGCTTATTTAGTATCAACAATAATTATACCTACCACCAGAATTAATAAGGATCGATTTTGAGCAATTTTAAATTTGCGATTTTTATAATTTTCAAACGCTTATATCTCGCTTATTTGCAATGATAGCGCAAAACGAATGCTCATTTAGTATCAACAATATTAATACCTACCACCAGAATTAATAGGGATCGATTTTGAGCAATTTTAAATTTGCGATTTTTATAATTTTCAAACGCTTATATCTCGCTAATTTGCAATGATAGCGCAAAACGAATGCTCATTTAGTATCAACAATAATTATACCTACCACCAGAATTAATGGGGATCGATTTTGACCAATTTATAATTTGCGATTTTTCAAATTTTCAAACGCTTATATCTCGCTTATTTGCAATGATAGCGCAATACGAATGCTAATTTAGTATCAACAATAATTATACCTACCACCAGAATCAATAAGGATCGATTTTGAGCAATTTTTAATTTGCGATTTTCCAAATTTTCAAACGCTTATATCTCGCTTATTTGCAATGATAGCGCAAAACGAATGCTTATTTAGTATCAACAATAATTATACCTACCACCAGAAATAATTGGGATCGATTTTGAGCAATTTTAAATTTGCAATTTTTCAAATTTTCAAAGGCTTATATCTCGCTTATTTGCAATAGTAGCGCCAAACGAATGCTTATTTAGTATCAACAATAATTATACCTACCACCAGAATTTAATGGGGATCGATTTTGAGCAATTTTAAATTTGCGATTTTTCCAATTTTCAAAGGCTTATATCTCGCTTATTTGCAATAGTAGCGCCAAACGAATGCTTATTTAGTATCAACAATAATTATACCTACCACCAGAATTTAATGGGGATCGATTTTGAGCAATTTTAAATTTGAGATTTTTCAAATTTTCAAACGCTTATATCTCGCTTATTTGCCATGATAGCGAAAAACGAATGCTTATTTAGTATCAACAATAATTATACCTACCACCAGAATTTAATGGGGATCGATTTTGAGCAATTTTAAATTTGCGATTTTTCAAATTTTCAAACGCTTATATCTCGCTTATTTGCCATGATAGCGAAAAACGAATGCTTATTTAGTATCAACAATAATTATACCTACCACCAGAATATATGGGGATCGATTTTGAGCAATTTTAAATTTGCGATTTTTCAAATTTTCAAACGCTTATATCTCGCTTATTTGCCATGATAGCGAAAAACGAATGCTTATTTAGTATCAACAATAATTATACCTACCACCAGAATATATGGGGATCGATTTTGAGCAATTTTAAATTTGCGATTTTTCAAATTTTCAAAGGCTTATATCTCGCTTATTTGCAATGATAGCGCAAAACGAATGCTTATTTAGTATCAACAATAATTATACCTACCACCAGAATTAATGGGGATCGATTTTGAGCAATTTTAAATTTGCGAATTTTCAAATTTTCAAAGGCTTATATCTCGCTTATTTGCAATGACAGCACAAAACGAATGCTCATTTAGTATCAACAATAATTATACCTACCACCAGAATTAATGCGCATCGATTTTGAGCAATTTTAAATTTGCGATTTTTATAATTTTCAATCGCTTATATCTTGCTTATTTGCAATGATAGCGCCAAACGAATGCTTATTTAGTATCAACAATAATTATACCTACCACCAGAATTAATGGGGATCGATTTTGAGCAATTTTAAATTTGCGATTTTTCAAATTTTCAAAGGCTTATATCTCGCTTATTTGCAATGACAGCGCAAAACGAATGCTCATTTAGTATCAACAATAATTATACCTACCACCAGAATTAATGCGCATCGATTTTGAGCAATTTTAAATTTGCGATTTTTATAATTTTCAATCGCTTATATCTCGCTTATTTGCAATGATAGCGCAAAACCAATGCTCATTTAGTATCAACAATAATTATACCTACCACCAGAAACAATAAAAATCGATTTTGAGCAATTTTAAATTTGCGATTTTTCAAATTTTCAAACGCTTATATCTCGCTCATTTGCAATGATAGCGGAAAACGAATGCTTATTTAGTATCAACAATAATTATACCTACCACCAGAATTAATAAGGATCGATTTTGAGCAATTTTAAATTTGCGATATTTCAAATTTTCAAACGCTTATATCTCGCTTATTTGCAAGGATTGCGCAAAACGAATGCTTATTCAGTATCAACAATAATTATACCTACCACCAGAATTAATGGGGATCGATTTTGAGCAATTTTAAATTTGCGATTTTGAAATTTTCAAACGCTTATATCTCGCTTAATTGCAATGATAGCGCAAAACGAATGCTTATTTAGTATCAAAAATAATTATACCTACTACCAGAATTAATAAAGATCGATTTTGAGCAATTTTTAATTTGCGATTTTTCAAATTTTCAAACGCTTATATCTCGCTTATTTGCAATGATAGCGCAAAACGAATGCTTAATTAGTATCCACAATAATTATACCTACCACCAGAATTAATGGGGATCGATTTTGAGCAATTTTAAATTTGCGATTTTTCAAATTTTCAAAGGCTTATATCTCGCTTATTTGCAATGATAGCGCAAAACGAATGCTTATTTAGTATCAACAATAATTATACCTACCACCAGAATTAATGGGGATCGATTTTGAGCAATTTTAAATTTGCGATTTTTATAATTTTCAAAGGCTTATATCTCGCTTATTTGAAATGATAGCGCAAAACGAATGCTTATTTAGTATCAACAATAATTATACCTACCACTAGAATTAATGGGGATTTATTTTGAGCAATTTTAACTTGCAATTTTTCAAATTTTCATACGATTATATCCCGCTTATTTGCAATGATAGTGCAAAACGAATGCTTATTTAGTATCAACAATAATTATACCTACCACCAGAATTAATGGGGATCGATTTTGAGCAATTTTAAATTTGCGATTTTTCAAATTTTCAAACGCTTATATCTCGCTTATTTGCCATGATAGCGAAAAACGAATGCTTATTTAGTATCAACAATAATTATACCTACCACCAGAATATATGGGGATCGATTTTGAGCAATTTTAAATTTGCGATTTTTCAAATTTTCAAACGCTTATATCTCGCTTATTTGCCATGATAGCGAAAAACGAATGCTTATTTAGTATCAACAATAATTATACCTACCACCAGAATATATGGGGATCGATTTTGAGCAATTTTAAATTTGCGATTTTTCAAATTTTCAAAGGCTTATATCTCGCTTATTTGCAATGATAGCGCAAAACGAATGCTTATTTAGTATCAACAATAATTATACCTACCACCAGAATTAATGGGGATCGATTTTGAGCAATTTTAAATTTGCGAATTTTCAAATTTTCAAAGGCTTATATCTCGCTTATTTGCAATGACAGCGCAAAACGAATGCTCATTTAGTATCAACAATAATTATACCTACCACCAGAATTAATGCGCATCGATTTTGAGCAATTTTAAATTTGCGATTTTTATAATTTTCAATCGCTTATATCTTGCTTATTTGCAATGATAGCGCCAAACGAATGCTTATTTAGTATCAACAATAATTATACCTACCACCAGAATTAATGGGGATCGATTTTGAGCAATTTTAAATTTGCGATTTTTCAAATTTTCAAAGGCTTATATCTCGCTTATTTGCAATGACAGCGCAAAACGAATGCTCATTTAGTATCAACAATAATTATACCTACCACCAGAATTAATGCGCATCGATTTTGAGCAATTTTAAATTTGCGATTTTTATAATTTTCAATCGCTTATATCTCGCTTATTTGCAATGATAGCGCAAAACCAATGCTCATTTAGTATCAACAATAATTATACCTACCACCAGAATTAATAAGGATCGATTTTGAGCAATTTTAAATTTGCGATATTTCAAATTTTCAAACGCTTATATCTCGCTTATTTGCAAGGATTGCGCAAAACGAATGCTTATTCAGTATCAACAATAATTATACCTACCACCAGAATTAATGGGGATCGATTTTGAGCAATTTTAAATTTGCGATTTTGAAATTTTCAAACGCTTATATCTCGCTTAATTGCAATGATAGCGCAAAACGAATGCTTATTTAGTATCAAAAATAATTATACCTACTACCAGAATTAATGCGCATCGATTTTGAGCAATTTTAAATTTGCGATTTTTATAATTTTCAATCGCTTATATCTCGCTTATTTGCAATGATAGCGCAAAACGAATGCTTATTTAGTATCAACAATAAATATACCTACCACCAGAATTAATGGGGATCGATTTTGAGCAATTTTAAATTTGCGATTTTTATAATTTTCAAAGGCTTATATCTCGCTTATTTGAAATGATAGCGCAAAACGAATGCTTATTTAGTATCAACAATAATTATACCTACCACTAGAATTAATGGGGATTTATTTTGAGCAATTTTAACTTGCAATTTTTCAAATTTTCATACGATTATATCTCGCTTATTTGCAATGATAGTGCAAAACGAATGCTTATTTAGTATCAACAATAATTATACCTACCACCAGAATTAATGGGGACCGATTTTGAGCAATTTTAAATTTGCGATTTTTCAAATTTTCAAAGGCTTATATCTCGCTTATTTGCAATGATAGCGCAAAACGAATGCTTATTTAGTATCAACAAGAATTATACCTACCACCAGAATTAATAGGGATCGATTTTGAGCAATTTTAAATTTGCGATTTTTCAAATTTTCAAACGCTTATATCTCGCTTATTTGCAATGATAGCGCAAATCGAATGCTTATTTAGTATCAACAATAATTATACCTACTACCAGAATTAATGGGGATCGATTTTGAGCAATTTAAAATTTGCGATTTTTCAAATTTTCAAACGCTTATATCTCACTTATTTGCAATGATGGCGCCAAACGAATGCTTATTTAGTATCAACAATAATTATACCTACCAACAGAATTAATGGGGATCGATTTTGAGCAATTTTAAATTTGCGATTTTTATAATTTTCAAACGCTTATATCTCGCTTATTTGCAATGATAGCGCAAAACGAATGCTTAATTAGTATCCACAATAATTATACCTACCACCAGAATTAATGGGGATCGATTTTGAGCAATTTTAAATTTGCGATTTTTCAAATTTTCAAAGGCTTATATCTCGCTTATTTGCAATGATAGCGCAAAACGAATGCTTATTTAGTATCAACAATAATTATACCTACCACCAGAATTAATGGGGATCGATTTTGAGCAATTTTAAATTTGCGATTTTTCAAATTTTCAAACGCTTATATCTCGCTTATTTGCCATGATAGCGAAAAACGAATGCTTATTTAGTATCAACAATAATTATACCTACCACCAGAATATATGGGGATCGATTTTGAGCAATTTTAAATTTGCGATTTTTCAAATTTTCAAACGCTTATATCTCGCTTATTTGCCATGATAGCGAAAAACGAATGCTTATTTAGTATCAACAATAATTATACCTACCACCAGAATATATGGGGATCGATTTTGAGCAATTTTAAATTTGCGATTTTTCAAATTTTCAAAGGCTTATATCTCGCTTATTTGCAATGATAGCGCAAAACGAATGCTTATTTAGTATCAACAATAATTATACCTACCACCAGAATTAATGGGGATCGATTTTGAGCAATTTTAAATTTGCGAATTTTCAAATTTTCAAAGGCTTATATCTCGCTTATTTGCAATGACAGCGCAAAACGAATGCTCATTTAGTATCAACAATAATTATACCTACCACCAGAATTAATGCGCATCGATTTTGAGCAATTTTAAATTTGCGATTTTTATAATTTTCAATCGCTTATATCTTGCTTATTTGCAATGATAGCGCCAAACGAATGCTTATTTAGTATCAACAATAATTATACCTACCACCAGAATTAATGGGGATCGATTTTGAGCAATTTTAAATTTGCGATTTTTCAAATTTTCAAAGGCTTATATCTCGCTTATTTGCAATGACAGCGCAAAACGAATGCTCATTTAGTATCAACAATAATTATACCTACCACCAGAATTAATGCGCATCGATTTTGAGCAATTTTAAATTTGCGATTTTTATAATTTTCAATCGCTTATATCTCGCTTATTTGCAATGATAGCGCAAAACCAATGCTCATTTAGTATCAACAATAATTATACCTACCACCAGAATTAATAAGGATCGATTTTGAGCAATTTTAAATTTGCGATATTTCAAATTTTCAAACGCTTATATCTCGCTTATTTGCAAGGATTGCGCAAAACGAATGCTTATTCAGTATCAACAATAATTATACCTACCACCAGAATTAATGGGGATCGATTTTGAGCAATTTTAAATTTGCGATTTTGAAATTTTCAAACGCTTATATCTCGCTTAATTGCAATGATAGCGCAAAACGAATGCTTATTTAGTATCAAAAATAATTATACCTACTACCAGAATTAATAAAGATCGATTTTGAGCAATTTTTAATTTGCGATTTTTCAAATTTTCAAACGCTTATATCTCGCTTATTTGCAATGATAGCGCAAAACGAATGCTTAATTAGTATCCACAATAATTATACCTACCACCAGAATTAATAGGGATCGATTTTGAGCAATTTTAAATTTGCGATTTTTCAAATTTTCAAAGGCTTATATCTCGCTTATTTGCAATGATAGCGCAAAACGAATGCTTATTTAGTATCAACAATAATTATACCTACCACCAGAATTAATGGGGATCGATTTTGAGCAATTTTAAATTTGCGATTTTTATAATTTTCAAAGGCTTATATCTCGCTTATTTGAAATGATAGCGCAAAACGAATGCTTATTTAGTATCAACAATAATTATACCTACCACTATAATTAATGGGGATTTATTTTGAGCAATTTTAACTTGCAATTTTTCAAATTTTCATACGATTATATCTCGCTTATTTGCAATGATAGTGCAAAACGAATGCTTATTTAGTATCAACAATAATTATACCTACCACCAGAATTAATGGGGATCGATTTTGAGCAATTTTAAATTTGCGATTTTTCAAATTTTCAAAGGCTTGTATCTCGCTTATTTGCAATGATAGCGCAAAACGAATGCTTATTTAGTATCAACAATAATTATACCTACCACCAGAATTAATGGGGATCGATTTTGAGCAATTTTAAATTTGCGATTTTTATAATTTTCAAAGGCTTATATCTCGCTTATTTGAAATGATAGCGCAAAACGAATGCTTATTTAGTATCAACAATAATTATACCTACCACTAGAATTAATGGGGATTTATTTTGAGCAATTTTAACTTGCAATTTTTCAAATTTTCATACGATTATATCTCGCTTATTTGCAATGATAGTGCAAAACGAATGCTTATTTAGTATCAACAATAATTATACCTACCACCAGAATTAATGGGGACCGATTTTGAGCAATTTTAAATTTGCGATTTTTCAAATTTTCAAAGGCTTATATCTCGCTTATTTGCAATGATAGTGCAAAACGAATGCTTATTTAGTATCAACAAGAATTATACCTACCACCAGAATTAATAGGGATCGATTTTGAGCAATTTTAAATTTGCGATTTTTCAAATTTTCAAACGCTTATATCTCGCTTATTTGCAATGATAGCGCAAATCGAATGCTTATTTAGTATCAACAATAATTATACCTACTACCAGAATTAATGGGGATCGATTTTGAGCAATTTAAAATTTGCGATTTTTCAAATTTTCAAACGCTTATATCTCACTTATTTGCAATGATGGCGCGAAACGAATGCTTATTTAGTATCAACAATAATTATACCTACCAACAGAATTAATGGGGATCGATTTTGAGCAATTTTAAATTTGCGATTTTTATAATTTTCAAACGCTTATATCTCGCTTATTTGCAATGATAGCGCAAAACGAATGCTTAATTAGTATCCACAATAATTATACCTACCACCAGAATTAATATAGACCGATTTTGAGCAATTTTAAATTTGCGATTTTTCAAATTTTCAAAGGCTTATATCTCGCTTATTTGCAATGATAGCGCAAAACGAATGCTTATTTAGTATCAACAATAATTATACCTACCACCAGAATTAATGGGGATCGATTTTGAGCAATTTTAAATTTGCGATTTTTATAATTTTCAAACGCTTATATCTCGCTTATTTGCAATGATAGCGCCAAACGAATGCTTATTTAGTATCAACAATAATTATACCTACCACCAGAATTAATGAGGATCGATTTTGAGCAATTTTAAATTTGCGATTTTTATTATTTTCAAACGCTTATATCTCGCTTATTTGCAATGACAGCGCAAAACGAATGCTTATTTAGTATCAACAATAATTATACCTACCACCAGAATTAATGGGGACCGATTTTGAGCAATTTTAAATTTGCGATTTTTCAAATTTTCAAAGGCTTATATCTCGCTAATTTGCAATGATAGCGCAAAACGAATGCTTATTTAGTATCAACAATAATTATACCTACCACTAGAATTAATTTGGATCGATTTTGAGCAATTTTAATTTGCGATTTTTCAAATTTTCAAACGCTTATATCTCGCTTATTTGCAATGATAGCGCAAAACGAATGCTTATTTAGTATCGACAATAATTATACCTACCACCAGAATTAATAGGGATCGATTTTGAGCAATTTAAAATTGGCGATTTTTCAAACTTTCAAACGCTTATATCTCGCTTATTTGCAATGATAGCGCAAAACGAATGCTTATTTAGTATCAACAATAATTATACCTACCACCAGAATTAATGGGGACCGATTTTGAGCAATTTTAAATTTGCGATTTTTCAAATTTTCAAAGGCTTATATCTCGCTTATTTGCAATGATAGCGCAAAACGAATGCTTATTTAGTATCAACAATAATTATACCTACCACCGGAATTAATAGGGATCGATTTTGAGCAAATTTAAAATTTGCGATTTTTATAATTTTCAAACGCTTGTATCTCGCTTATTTGCAATGATAGCGCAAAACGAATGCTTATTTAGTATCAACAATAATTATACCTACCACCAGAATTAATGGGAATCGATTTTGAGCAATTTTAAATTTGCGATTTTTATAATTTTCAAACGCTTATAACTCGCTTATTTGCAATGATAGCGCCAAACGAATGCTTATTTAGTATCAACAATAATTATACCTACCACCAGAATTAATGGGGATCGATTTTGAGCAATTTTAAATTTGCGATTTTTATTATTTTCAAACGCTTATATCTCGCTTATTTGCAATGACAGCGCAAATCGAATGCTTATTTAGTATCAACAATAATTATACCTACCACCAGAATTAATGTGGACCGATTTTGAGCAATTTTAAATTTGCGATTTTTCAAATTTTCAAAGGCTTATATCTCGCTTATTTGCAATGATAGCGCAAAACGAATACTTATTTAGTATCAACAATAATTATACCTACCACCAGAATTAATGGGGATCGATTTTGAGTAATTTTAAATTTTTAGATTTTTCAAATTCTCAAACGCTTATATCTCGCTTATTTGCAATGATAGCGCAAAACGAATGCTTATTTAGTATCAACAATAATTATACCTACCACCAAAATTAATGAGGATCGATTTTGAGCAATTTAAAATTGGCGATTTTTCAAATTTTCAAACGCTTATATCTTGCTTATTTGCAATGATAGCGCAAATCGAATGCTTATTTAGTATCAACAATAATTATACCTACCACCAGAATTAATAAGGATCGATTTTGAGCAATTTTAAATATGCGATTTTTATAATTTTCAAACGCTTATATCTCGCTTATTTGCAATGATAGCGCAAAACGAATGCTCATTTAGTATCAACAATATTAATACCTACAACCAGAATTAATAGGGATCGATTTTGAGCAATTTTAAATTTGCGATTTTTATAATTTTCAAACGCTTATATCTCGCTAATTTGCAATGATAGCGCAAAACGAATGCTCATTTAGTATCAACAATAATTATACCTACCACCAGAATTAATGGGGATCGATTTTGACCAATTTATAATTTGCGATTTTTCAAATTTTCAAACGCTTATATCTCGCTTATTTTCAATGATAGCGCAATACGAATGCTAATTTAGTATCAACAATAATTATACCTACCACCAGAATCAATAAGGATCGATTTTGAGCAATTTTTAATTTGCGATTTTCCAAATTTTCAAACGCTTATATCTCGCTTATTTGCAATGATAGCGCCAAACGAATGCTTATTTAGTATCAACAATAATTATACCTACCACCAGAATATATGGGGATCGATTTTGAGCAATTTTAAATTTGCGATTTTTCAAATTTTAAAACGCTTATATCTCGCTTATTTGCAAAGATAGCGCAAACCGAATGCTTAGTTAGTTTCAACAATAATTATACCTACCACCAGAATTAATGGGGATCGATTTTGAGCAATTTTAACTTGCGATTTTTCAAATTTTCAAACGCTTATATCTCGCTTATTTGCAATAATAGCGCAAAACGAATGCTTATTTACTATCAACAATAATTATACCTACCACCAGAATTAAAAGGGATCGATTTTGAGCAATTTTAAATTTGCGATTTTTCAAATTTTAAAACGCTTATATCTCGCTTATTTGCAATGATAGCGCAAAACGAATGCTTAGTTTGTTTCAACAATATGTATACCTACCACCAGAATTAATGGGGATCGATTTTGAGCAATTTTTACTTGCGATTTTTCAAATTTTCAAACACTTATATCTCGCTTATTTGCAATGATAGCGCAAAACGAATGCTTATTTAGTATCAACAATAATTATACCTACCACCAGAATTAATAAGGATCGATTTTGAGCAATTTTAGATTTGCGATTTTTCAAATTTTCAAACGCTTATATCTCGCTTATTTGCAATGATAGCGCCAAACTAATGCTTATTTAGTATCAACAATAATTATACCTACCACCAGAATTAATGGGGATCGATTTTGAGCAATTTTAAATTTGCGATTTTTCAAATTTTCAAACGCTTATATCTCGCTTATATGCAATGATAGCGCAAAACGAATGCTTATTTAATATCAACAATAATTATACCTACCACCAGAGTTAATGTGGATCGATTTTTAGCAATTTTAAATTTGCAATTTTTCAAGTTTTCAAACGCTTATATCTCGCTTATATGCAATGATAGCGCAAAACGAATGCTTATTTAATATCAACAATAATTATACCTACCACCAGAATTAATGTGGATCGATTTTTAGCAATTTTAAATTTGCGATTTTTCAAATTTTCAAACGCTTATATCTGGCTTATTTGCAATGATAGCGCAAAACGAATGCTTATTTATTATCAACAATAATTATACCTACAACCAGAATTAATGGGGATCGATTTTGAGCAATTTTAAATTTGCGATTTTTATAATTTTCAAAGGCTTATATCTCGCTTATTTGAAATGATAGCGCAAAACGAATGCTTATTTAGTATCAACAATAATTATACCTACCACTAGAATTAATGGGGATTTATTTTGAGCAATTTTAACTTGCAATTTTTCAAATTTTCATACGATTATATCTCGCTTATTTGCAATGATAGTGCAAAACGAATGCTTATTTAGTATCAACAATAATTATACCTACCACCAGAATTAATGGGGACCGATTTTGAGCAATTTTAAATTTGCGATTTTTCAAATTTTCAAAGGCTTATATCTCGCTTATTTGCAATGATAGCGCAAAACGAATGCTTATTTAGTATCAACAAGAATTATACCTACCACCAGAATTAATAGGGATCGATTTTGAGCAATTTTAAATTTGCGATTTTTCAAATTTTCAAACGCTTATATCTCGCTTATTTGCAATGATAGCGCAAATCGAATGCTTATTTAGTATCAACAATAATTATACCTACCACCAGAATTAATGGGGATCGATTTTGAGCAATTTAAAATTTGCGATTTTTCAAATTTTCAAACGCTTATATCTCACTTATTTGCAATGATGGCGCGAAACGAATGCTTATTTAGTATCAACAATAATTATACCTACCAACAGAATTAATGGGGATCGATTTTGATCAATTTTAAATTTGCGATTTTTATAATTTTCAAACGCTTATATCTCGCTTATTTGCAATGATAGCGCAAAACGAATGCTTAATTAGTATCCACAATAATTATACCTACCACCAGAATTAATATAGACCGATTTTGAGCAATTTTAAATTTGCGATTTTTCAAATTTTCAAAGGCTTATATCTCGCTTATTTGCAATGATAGCGCAAAACGAATGCTTATTTAGTATCAACAATAATTATACCTACCACCAGAATTAATGGGGATCGATTTTAAGCAATTTTAAATTTGCGATTTTTATAATTTTCAAACGCTTATATCTCGCTTATTTGCAATGATAGCGCCAAACGAATGCTTATTTAGTATCAACAATAATTATACCTACCACCAGAATTAATGAGGATCGATTTTGAGCAATTTTAAATTTGCGATTTTTATTATTTTCAAACGCTTATATCTCGCTTATTTGCAATGACAGCGCAAAACGAATGCTTATTTAGTATCAACAATAATTATACCTACCACCAGAATTAATGGGGACCGATTTTGAGCAATTTTAAATTTGCGATTTTTCAAATTTTCAAAGGCTTATATCTCGCTAATTTGCAATGATAGCGCAAAACGAATGCTTATTTAGTATCAACAATAATTATACCTACCACTAGAATTAATTTGGATCGATTTTGAGCAATTTTAATTTGCGATTTTTCAAATTTTCAAACGCTTATATCTCGCTTATTTGCAATGATAGCGCAAAACGAATGCTTATTTAGTATCAACAATAATTATACCTACCACCAGAATTAATAGGGATCGATTTTGAGCAATTTAAAATTGGCGATTTTTCAAACTTTCAAACGCTTATATCTCGCTTATTTGCAATGATAGCGCAAAACGAATGCTTATTTAGTATCAACAATAATTATACCTACCACCAGAATTAATTGGGAACGATTTTGAGCAATTTTAAATTTGCGATTTTTCAAATTTTCAAAGGCTTATATCTCGCTTATTTGCAATGATAGCGCAAAACGAATGCTTATTTAGTATCAACAATAATTATACCTACCACCAGAATTAATAAGGATCAATTTTGAGCAATTTTAAATTTGCGATTTTTCAAATTTTCAAACGCTTATATCTCGCTTATTTGCAATGATAGCGCAAATCGAATGCTTATTTAGTATCAACAATAATTATACCTACCACCAGAATTAATAGGGATCGATTTTGAGTAATTTAAAATTTGCGATTTTTCAAATTTTCAAACGCTTATATCTCACTTATTTGCAATGATAGCGCAAAACGAATGCTTAATTAGTATCAACAATAATTATACCTACCAACAGAATTAATGGGGATCGATTTTGAGCAATTTTAAATTTGCGATTTTTATAATTTTCAAACGCTTATATCTCACTTATTTGCAATGATAGCGCAAAACGAATGCTTAATTAGTATCCACAATAATTATACCTACCACCGGAATTAATAGGGATCGATTTTGAGCAAATTTAAAATTTGCGATTTTTATAATTTTCAAACGCTTGTATCTCGCTTATTTGCAATGATAGCGCAAAACGAATGCTTATTTAGTATCTTCAATAATTATACCTACCACCAGAATTAATGGGGATCGATTTTGACCAATTTATAATTTGCGATTTTTCAAATTTTCAAACGCTTATATCTCGCTTATTTTCAATGATAGCGCAATACGAATGCTTATTTAGTATCAACAATAATTATACCTACCACCAGAATCAATAAGGATCGATTTTGAGCAATTTTTAATTTGCGATTTTCCAAATTTTCAAACGCTTATATCTCGCTTATTTGCAATGATAGCGCCAAACGAATGCTTATTTAGTATCAACAATAATTATACCTACCACCAGAATATATGGGGATCGATTTTGAGCAATTTTAAATTTGCGATTTTTCAAATTTTAAAACGCTTATATCTCGCTTATTTGCAATGATAGCGCAAACCGAATGCTTAGTTAGTTTCAACAATAATTATACCTACCACCAGAATTAATGGGGATCGATTTTGAGCAATTTTAACTTGCGATTTTTCAAATTTTCAAACGCTTATATCTCGCTTATTTGCAATAATAGCGCAAAACGAATGCTTATTTACTATCAACAATAATTATACCTACCACCAGAATTAAAAGGGATCGATTTTGAGCAATTTTAAATTTGCGATTTTTCAAATTTTAAAACGCTTATATCTCGCTTATTTGCAATGATAGCGCAAAACGAATGCTTAGTTTGTTTCAACAATATGTATACCTACCACCAGAATTAATAAGGATCGATTTTGAGCAATTTTAGATTTGCGATTTTTCAAATTTTCAAACGCTTATATCTCGCTTATTTGCAATGATAGCGCAAAACGAATGCTTATTTAATATCAACAATAATTATACCTACCACCAGAATTAATGTGGATCGATTTTTAGCAATTTTAAATTTGCGATTTTTCAAATTTTCAAACGCTTATATCTGGCTTATTTGCAATGATAGCGCAAAACGAATGCTTATTTATTATCAACAATAATTATACCTACAACCAGAATTAATGGGGATCGATTTTGAGCAATTTTAAATTTGCGATTTTTATAATTTTCAAAGGCTTATATCTCGCTTATTTGAAATGATAGCGCAAAACGAATGCTTATTTAGTATCAACAATAATTATACCTACCACTAGAATTAATGGGGATTTATTTTGAGCAATTTTAACTTGCAATTTTTCAAATTTTCATACGATTATATCTCGCTTATTTGCAATGATAGTGCAAAACGAATGCTTATTTAGTATCAACAATAATTATACCTACCACCAGAATTAATGGGGACCGATTTTGAGCAATTTTAAATTTGCGATTTTTCAAATTTTCAAAGGCTTATATCTCGCTTATTTGCAATGATAGCGCAAAACGAATGCTTATTTAGTATCAACAAGAATTATACCTACCACCAGAATTAATAGGGATCGATTTTGAGCAATTTTAAATTTGCGATTTTTCAAATTTTCAAACGCTTATATCTCGCTTATTTGCAATGATAGCGCAAATCGAATGCTTATTTAGTATCAACAATAATTATACCTACCACCAGAATTAATGGGGATCGATTTTGAGCAATTTAAAATTTGCGATTTTTCAAATTTTCAAACGCTTATATCTCACTTATTTGCAATGATGGCGCGAAACGAATGCTTATTTAGTATCAACAATAATTATACCTACCAACAGAATTAATGGGGATCGATTTTGATCAATTTTAAATTTGCGATTTTTATAATTTTCAAACGCTTATATCTCGCTTATTTGCAATGATAGCGCAAAACGAATGCTTAATTAGTATCCACAATAATTATACCTACCACCAGAATTAATATAGACCGATTTTGAGCAATTTTAAATTTGCGATTTTTCAAATTTTCAAAGGCTTATATCTCGCTTATTTGCAATGATAGCGCAAAACGAATGCTTATTTAGTATCAACAATAATTATACCTACCACCAGAATTAATGGGGATCGATTTTAAGCAATTTTAAATTTGCGATTTTTATAATTTTCAAACGCTTATATCTCGCTTATTTGCAATGATAGCGCAAAACGAATGCTTATTTAGTATCAACAATAATTATACCTACCACTAGAATTAATGGGGATTTATTTTGAGCAATTTTAACTTGCAATTTTTCAAATTTTCATACGATTATATCTCGCTTATTTGCAATGATAGTGCAAAACGAATGCTTATTTAGTATCAACAATAATTATACCTACCACCAGAATTAATGGGGATCGATTTTGAGCAATTTTAAATTTGCGATTTTTCAAATTTTCAAAGGCTTGTATCTCGCTTATTTGCAATGATAGCGCAAAACGAATGCTTATTTAGTATCAACAATAATTATACCTACCACCAGAATTAATGGGGATCGATTTTGAGCAATTTTAAATTTGCGATTTTTATAATTTTCAAAGGCTTATATCTCGCTTATTTGAAATGATAGCGCAAAACGAATGCTTATTTAGTATCAACAATAATTATACCTACCACTAGAATTAATAGGGATTTATTTTGAGCAATTTTAACTTGCAATTTTTCAAATTTTCATACGATTATATCTCGCTTATTTGCAATGATAGTGCAAAACGAATGCTTATTTAGTATCAACAATAATTATACCTACCACCAGAATTAATGGGGACCGATTTTGAGCAATTTTAAATTTGCGATTTTTCAAATTTTCAAAGGCTTATATCTCGCTTATTTGCAATGATAGCGCAAAACGAATGCTTATTTAGTATCAACAAGAATTATACCTACCACCAGAATTAATAGGGATCGATTTTGAGCAATTTTAAATTTGCGATTTTTCAAATTTTCAAACGCTTATATCTCGCTTATTTGCAATGATAGCGCAAATCGAATGCTTATTTAGTATCAACAATAATTATACCTACTACCAGAATTAATGGGGATCGATTTTGAGCAATTTAAAATTTGCGATTTTTCAAATTTTCAAACGCTTATATCTCACTTATTTGCAATGATGGCGCGAAACGAATGCTTATTTAGTATCAACAATAATTATACCTACCAACAGAATTAATGGGGATCGATTTTGAGCAATTTTAAATTTGCGATTTTTATAATTTTCAAACGCTTATATCTCGCTTATTTGCAATGATAGCGCAAAACGAATGCTTAATTAGTATCCACAATAATTATACCTACCACCAGAATTAATGGGGATCGATTTTGAGCAATTTTAAATTTGCGATTTTTATAATTTTCAAAGGCTTATATCTCGCTTATTTGAAATGATAGCGCAAAACGAATGCTTATTTAGTATCAACAATAATTATACCTACCACTAGAATTAATGGGGATTTATTTTGAGCAATTTTAACTTGCAATTTTTCAAATTTTCATACGATTATATCTCGCTTATTTGCAATGATAGTGCAAAACGAATGCTTATTTAGTATCAACAATAATTATACCTACCACCAGAATTAATGGGGACCGATTTTGAGCAATTTTAAATTTGCGATTTTTCAAATTTTCAAAGGCTTATATCTCGCTTATTTGCAATGATAGCGCAAAACGAATGCTTATTTAGTATCAACAAGAATTATACCTACCACCAGAATTAATAGGGATCGATTTTGAGCAATTTTAAATTTGCGATTTTTCAAATTTTCAAACGCTTATATCTCGCTTATTTGCAATGATAGCGCAAATCGAATGCTTATTTAGTATCAACAATAATTATACCTACCACCAGAATTAATAGGGATCGATTTTGAGCAATTTAAAATTTGCGATTTTTCAAATTTTCAAACGCTTATATCTCACTTATTTGCAATGATGGCGCGAAACGAATGCTTATTTAGTATCAACAATAATTATACCTACCAACAGAATTAATGGGGATCGATTTTGATCAATTTTAAATTTGCGATTTTTATAATTTTCAAACGCTTATATCTCGCTTATTTGCAATGATAGCGCAAAACGAATGCTTAATTAGTATCCACAATAATTATACCTACCACCAGAATTAATATAGACCGATTTTGAGCAATTTTAAATTTGCGATTTTTCAAATTTTCAAAGGCTTATATCTCGCTTATTTGCAATGATAGCGCAAAACGAATGCTTATTTAGTATCAACAATAATTATACCTACCACCAGAATTAATGGGGATCGATTTTAAGCAATTTTAAATTTGCGATTTTTATAATTTTCAAACGCTTATATCTCGCTTATTTGCAATGATAGCGCAAAACGAATGCTTATTTAGTATCAACAATAATTATACCTACCACTAGAATTAATGGGGATTTATTTTGAGCAATTTTAACTTGCAATTTTTCAAATTTTCATACGATTATATCTCGCTTATTTGCAATGATAGTGCAAAACGAATGCTTATTTAGTATCAACAATAATTATACCTACCACCAGAATTAATGGGGATCGATTTTGAGCAATTTTAAATTTGCGATTTTTCAAATTTTCAAAGGCTTGTATCTCGCTTATTTGCAATGATAGCGCAAAACGAATGCTTATTTAGTATCAACAATAATTATACCTACCACCAGAATTAATATGGGTCGATTTTGAGCAATTTTAAATTTGCGATTTTTATAATTTTCAAAGGCTTATATCTCGCTTATTTGAAATGATAGCGCAAAACGAATGCTTATTTAGTATCAACAATAATTATACCTACCACTAGAATTAATGGGGATTTATTTTGAGCAATTTTAACTTGCAATTTTTCAAATTTTCATACGATTATATCTCGCTTATTTGCAATGATAGTGCAAAACGAATGCTTATTTAGTATCAACAATAATTATACCTACCACCAGAATTAATGGGGACCGATTTTGAGCAATTTTAAATTTGCGATTTTTCAAATTTTCAAAGGCTTATATCTCGCTTATTTGCAATGATAGCGCAAAACGAATGCTTATTTAGTATCAACAAGAATTATACCTACCACCAGAATTAATAGGGATCGATTTTGAGCAATTTTAAATTTGCGATTTTTCAAATTTTCAAACGCTTATATCTCGCTTATTTGCAATGATAGCGCAAATCGAATGCTTATTTAGTATCAACAATAATTATACCTACTACCAGAATTAATGGGGATCGATTTTGAGCAATTTAAAATTTGCGATTTTTCAAATTTTCAAACGCTTATATCTCACTTATTTGCAATGATGGCGCGAAACGAATGCTTATTTAGTATCAACAATAATTATACCTACCACCAGAATTAATGGGGATCGATTTTGAGCAATTTTAAATTTGCGATTTTTATAATTTTCAAACGCTTATATCTCGCTTATTTGCAATGATAGCGCAAAACGAATGCTTAATTAGTATCCACAATAATTATACCTACCACCAGAATTAATGGGGATCGATTTTGAGCAATTTTTAATTTGCGATTTTTCAAATTTTCAAAGGCTTATATCTCGCTTATTTGCAATGATAGCGCAAAACGAATGCTTATTTAGTATCAACAATAATTATACCTACCACCAGAATTAATGGGGATCGATTTTGAGCAATTTTAAATTTGCGATTTTTCAAATTTTCAAACGCTTATATCTCGCTTATTTGCCATGATAGCGAAAAACGAATGCTTATTTAGTATCAACAATAATTATACCTACCACCAGAATATATGGGGATCGATTTTGAGCAATTTTAAATTTGCGATTTTTCAAATTTTCAAACGCTTATATCTCGCTTATTTGCCATGATAGCGAAAAACGAATGCTTATTTAGTATCAACAATAATTATACCTACCACCAGAATATATGGGGATCGATTTTGAGCAATTTTAAATTTGCGATTTTTCAAATTTTCAAAGGCTTATATCTCGCTTATTTGCAATGATAGCGCAAAACGAATGCTTATTTAGTATCAACAATAATTATACCTACCACCAGAATTAATGGGGATCGATTTTGAGCAATTTTAAATTTGCGAATTTTCAAATTTTCAAAGGCTTATATCTCGCTTATTTGCAATGACAGCGCAAAACGAATGCTCATTTAGTATCAACAATAATTATACCTACCACCAGAATTAATGCGCATCGATTTTGAGCAATTTTAAATTTGCGATTTTTATAATTTTCAATCGCTTATATCTTGCTTATTTGCAATGATAGCGCCAAACGAATGCTTATTTAGTATCAACAATAATTATACCTACCACCAGAATTAATGGGGATCGATTTTGAGCAATTTTAAATTTGCGATTTTTCAAATTTTCAAAGGCTTATATCTCGCTTATTTGCAATGACAGCGCAAAACGAATGCTCATTTAGTATCAACAATAATTATACCTACCACCAGAATTAATGCGCATCGATTTTGAGCAATTTTAAATTTGCGATTTTTATAATTTTCAATCGCTTATATCTCGCTTATTTGCTATGATAGCGCAAAACCAATGCTCATTTAGTATCAACAATAATTATACCTACCACCAGAATTAATAAGGATCGATTTTGAGCAATTTTAAATTTGCGATATTTCAAATTTTCAAACGCTTATATCTCGCTTATTTGCAAGGATTGCGCAAAACGAATGCTTATTCAGTATCAACAATAATTATACCTACCACCAGAATTAATGGGGATCGATTTTGAGCAATTTTAAATTTGCGATTTTGAAATTTTCAAACGCTTATATCTCGCTTAATTGCAATGATAGCGCAAAACGAATGCTTATTTAGTATCAAAAATAATTATACCTACTACCAGAATTTATAAAGATCGATTTTGAGCAATTTTTAATTTGCGATTTTTCAAATTTTCAAACGCTTATATCTCGCTTATTTGCAATGATAGCGCAAAACGAATGCTTAATTAGTATCCACAATAATTATACCTACCACCAGAATTAATAGGGATCGATTTTGAGCAATTTTAAATTTGCGATTTTTCAAATTTTCAAAGGCTTATATCTCGCTTATTTGCAATGATAGCGCAAAACGAATGCTTATTTAGTATCAACAATAATTATACCTACCACCAGAATTAATGGGGATCGATTTTGAGCAATTTTAAATTTGCGATTTTTATAATTTTCAAAGGCTTATATCTCGCTTATTTGAAATGATAGCGCAAAACGAATGCTTATTTAGTATCAACAATAATTATACCTACCACTAGAATTAATGGGGATTTATTTTGAGCAATTTTAACTTGCAATTTTTCAAATTTTCATACGATTATATCTCGCTTATTTGCAATGATAGTGCAAAACGAATGCTTATTTAGTATCAACAATAATTATACCTACCACCAGAATTAATGGGGATCGATTTTGAGCAATTTTAAATTTGCGATTTTTCAAATTTTCAAAGGCTTGTATCTCGCTTATTTGCAATGATAGCGCAAAACGAATGCTTATTTAGTATCAACAATAATTATACCTACCACCAGAATTAATGGGGATCGATTTTGAGCAATTTTAAATTTGCGATTTTTATAATTTTCAAAGGCTTATATCTCGCTTATTTGAAATGATAGCGCAAAACGAATGCTTATTTAGTATCAACAATAATTATACCTACCACTAGAATTAATGGGGATTTATTTTGAGCAATTTTAACTTGCAATTTTTCAAATTTTCATACGATTATATCTCGCTTATTTGCAATGATAGTGCAAAACGAATGCTTATTTAGTATCAACAATAATTATACCTACCACCAGAATTAATGGGGACCGATTTTGAGCAATTTTAAATTTGCGATTTTTCAAATTTTCAAAGGCTTATATCTCGCTTATTTGCAATGATAGCGCAAAACGAATGCTTATTTAGTATCAACAAGAATTATACCTACCACCAGAATTAATAGGGATCGATTTTGAGCAATTTTAAATTTGCGATTTTTCTAATTTTCAAACGCTTATATCTCGCTTATTTGCAATGATAGCGCAAATCGAATGCTTATTTAGTATCAACAATAATTATACCTACTACCAGAATTAATGGGGATCGATTTTGAGCAATTTAAAATTTGCGATTTTTCAAATTTTCAAACGCTTATATCTCACTTATTTGCAATGATGGCGCGAAACGAATGCTTATTTAGTATCAACAATAATTATACCTACCAACAGGATTAATGGGGATCGATTTTGAGCAATTTTAAATTTGCGATTTTTATAATTTTCAAACGCTTATATCTCGCTTATTTGCAATGATAGCGCAAAACGAATGCTTAATTAGTATCCACAATAATTATACCTACCACCAGAATTAATATAGACCGATTTTGAGCAATTTTAAATTTGCGATTTTTCAAATTTTCAAAGGCTTATATCTCGCTTATTTGCAATGATAGCGCAAAACAAATGCTTATTTAGTATCAACAATAATTATACCTACCACCAGAATTAATGGGGATCGATTTTGAGCAATTTTAAATTTGCGATTTTTATAATTTTCAAACGCTTATATCTCGCTTATTTGCAATGATAGCGCCAAACAAATGCTTATTTAGTATCAACAATAATTATACCTACCACCAGAATTAATGAGGATCGATTTTGAGCAATTTTAAATTTGCGATTTTTATTATTTTCAAACGCTTATATCTCGCTTATTTGCAATGACAGCGCAAAACGAATGCTTATTTAGTATCAACAATAATTATACCTACCACCAGAATTAATGGGGACCGATTTTGAGCAATTTTAAATTTGCGATTTTTCAAATTTTCAAAGGCTTATATCTCGCTAATTTGCAATGATAGCGCAAAACGAATGCTTATTTAGTATCAACAATAATTATACCTACCACTAGAATTAATTTGGATCGATTTTGAGCAATTTTAATTTGCGATTTTTCAAATTTTCAAACGCTTATATCTCGCTTATTTGCAATGATAGCGCAAAACGAATGCTTATTTAGTATCGACAATAATTATACCTACCACCAGAATTAATAGGGATCGATTTTGAGCAATTTAAAATTGGCGATTTTTCAAACTTTCAAACGCTTATATCTCGCTTATTTGCAATGATAGCGCAAAACGAATGCTTATTTAGTATCAACAATAATTATACCTACCACCAGAATTAATGGGGACCGATTTTGAGCAATTTTAAATTTGCGATTTTTCAAATTTTCAAAGGCTTATATCTCGCTTATTTGCAATGATAGCGCAAAACGAATGCTTATTTAGTATCAACAATAATTATACCTACCACCGGAATTAATAGGGATCGATTTTGAGCAAATTTAAAATTTGCGATTTTTATAATTTTCAAACGCTTGTATCTCGCTTATTTGCAATGATAGCGCAAAACGAATGCTTATTTAGTATCAACAATAATTATACCTACCACCAGAATTAATGGGAATCGATTTTGAGCAATTTTAAATTTGCGATTTTTATAATTTTCAAACGCTTATAACTCGCTTATTTGCAATGATAGCGCCAAACGAATGCTTATTTAGTATCAACAATAATTATACCTACCACCAGAATTAATGGGGATCGATTTTGAGCAATTTTAAATTTGCGATTTTTATTATTTTCAAACGCTTATATCTCGCTTATTTGCAATGACAGCGCAAATCGAATGCTTATTTAGTATCAACAATAATTATACCTACCACCAGAATTAATGTGGACCGATTTTGAGCAATTTTAAATTTGCGATTTTTCAAATTTTCAAAGGCTTATATCTCGCTTATTTGCAATGATAGCGCAAAACGAATACTTATTTAGTATCAACAATAATTATACCTACCACCAGAATTAATGGGGATCGATTTTGAGTAATTTTAAATTTTTAGATTTTTCAAATTCTCAAACGCTTATATCTCGCTTATTTGCAATGATAGCGCAAAACGAATGCTTATTTAGTATCAACAATAATTATACCTACCACCAGAATTAATGAGGATCGATTTTGAGCAATTTAAAATTGGCGATTTTTCAAATTTTCAAACGCTTATATCTTGCTTATTTGCAATGATAGCGCAAATCGAATGCTTATTTAGTATCAACAATAATTATACCTACCACCAGAATTAATAAGGATCGATTTTGAGCAATTTTAAATTTGCGATTTTTATAATTTTCAAACGCTTATATCTCGCTTATTTGCAATGATAGCGCAAAACGAATGCTCATTTAGTATCAACAATATTAATACCTACAACCAGAATTAATAGGGATCGATTTTGAGCAATTTTAAATTTGCGATTTTTATAATTTTCAAACGCTTATATCTCGCTAATTTGCAATGATAGCGCAAAACGAATGCTCATTTAGTATCAACAATAATTATACCTACCACCAGAATTAATGGGGATCGATTTTGACCAATTTATAATTTGCGATTTTTCAAATTTTCAAACGCTTATATCTCGCTTATTTTCAATGATAGCGCAATACGAATGCTTATTTAGTATCAACAATAATTATACCTACCACCAGAATCAATAAGGATCGATTTTGAGCAATTTTTAATTTGCGATTTTCCAAATTTTCAAACGCTTATATCTCGCTTATTTGCAATGATAGCGCCAAACGAATGCTTATTTAGTATCAACAATAATTATACCTACCACCAGAATATATGGGGATCGATTTTGAGCAATTTTAAATTTGCGATTTTTCAAATTTTAAAACGCTTATATCTCGCTTATTTGCAATGATAGCGCAAACCGAATGCTTAGTTAGTTTCAACAATAATTATACCTACCACCAGAATTAATGGGGATCGATTTTGAGCAATTTTAACTTGCGATTTTTCAAATTTTCAAACGCTTATATCTCGCTTATTTGCAATAATAGCGCAAAACGAATGCTTATTTACTATCAACAATAATTATACCTACCACCAGAATTAAAAGGGATCGATTTTGAGCAATTTTAAATTTGCGATTTTTCAAATTTTAAAACGCTTATATCTCGCTCATTTGCAATGATAGCGCAAAACGAATGCTTAGTTTGTTTCAACAATATGTATACCTACCACCAGAATTAATGGGGATCGATTTTGAGCAATTTTTACTTGCGATTTTTCAAATTTTCAAACACTTATATCTCGCTTATTTGCAATGATAGCGCAAAACGAATGCTTATTTAGTATCAACAATAATTATACCTACCACCAGAATTAATAAGTATCGATTTTGAGCAATTTTAGATTTGCGATTTTTCAAATTTTCAAACGCTTATATCTCGCTTATTTGCAATGATAGCGCCAAACTAATGCTTATTTAGTATCAACAATAATTATACCTACCACCAGAATTAATGGGGATCGATTTTGAGCAATTTTAAATTTGCGATTTTTCAAATTTTCAAACGCTTATATCTCGCTTATATGCAATGATAGCGCAAAACGAATGCTTATTTAATATCAACAATAATTATACCTACCACCAGAGTTAATGTGGATCGATTTTTAGCAATTTTAAATTTGCAATTTTTCAAGTTTTCAAACGCTTATATCTCGCTTATATGCAATGATAGCGCAAAACGAATGCTTATTTAATATCAACAATAATTATACCTACCACCAGAATTAATGTGGATCGATTTTTAGCAATTTTAAATTTGCGATTTTTCAAATTTTCAAACGCTTATATCTGGCTTATTTGCAATGATAGCGCAAAACGAATGCTTATTTATTATCAACAATAATTATACCTACAACCAGAATTAATGGGGATCGATTTTGAGCAATTTTAAATTTGCGATTTTTATAATTTTCAAAGGCTTATATCTCGCTTATTTGAAATGATAGCGCAAAACGAATGCTTATTTAGTATCAACAATAATTATACCTACCACTAGAATTAATGGGGATTTATTTTGAGCAATTTTAACTTGCAATTTTTCAAATTTTCATACGATTATATCTCGCTTATTTGCAATGATAGTGCAAAACGAATGCTTATTTAGTATCAACAATAATTATACCTACCACCAGAATTAATGGGGACCGATTTTGAGCAATTTTAAATTTGCGATTTTTCAAATTTTCAAAGGCTTATATCTCGCTTATTTGCAATGATAGCGCAAAACGAATGCTTATTTAGTATCAACAAGAATTATACCTACCACCAGAATTAATAGGGATCGATTTTGAGCAATTTTAAATTTGCGATTTTTCAAATTTTCAAACGCTTATATCTCGCTTATTTGCAATGATAGCGCAAATCGAATGCTTATTTAGTATCAACAATAATTATACCTACCACCAGAATTAATGGGGATCGATTTTGAGCAATTTAAAATTTGCGATTTTTCAAATTTTCAAACGCTTATATCTCACTTATTTGCAATGATGGCGCGAAACGAATGCTTATTTAGTATCAACAATAATTATACCTACCAACAGAATTAATGGGGATCGATTTTGATCAATTTTAAATTTGCGATTTTTATAATTTTCAAACGCTTATATCTCGCTTATTTGCAATGATAGCGCAAAACGAATGCTTAATTAGTATCCACAATAATTATACCTACCACCAGAATTAATATAGACCGATTTTGAGCAATTTTAAATTTGCGATTTTTCAAATTTTCAAAGGCTTATATCTCGCTTATTTGCAATGATAGCGCAAAACGAATGCTTATTTAGTATCAACAATAATTATACCTACCACCAGAATTAATGGGGATCGATTTTAAGCAATTTTAAATTTGCGATTTTTATAATTTTCAAACGCTTATATCTCGCTTATTTGCAATGATAGCGCCAAACGAATGCTTATTTAGTATCAACAATAATTATACCTACCACCAGAATTAATGAGGATCGATTTTGAGCAATTTTAAATTTGCGATTTTTATTATTTTCAAACGCTTATATCTCGCTTATTTGCAATGACAGCGCAAAACGAATGCTTATTTAGTATCAACAATAATTATACCTACCACCAGAATTAATGGGGACCGATTTTGAGCAATTTTAAATTTGCGATTTTTCAAATTTTCAAAGGCTTATATCTCGCTAATTTGCAATGATAGCGCAAAACGAATGCTTATTTAGTATCAACAATAATTATACCTACCACTAGAATTAATTTGGATCGATTTTGAGCAATTTTAATTTGCGATTTTTCAAATTTTCAAACGCTTATATCTCGCTTATTTGCAATGATAGCGCAAAACGAATGCTTATTTAGTATCAACAATAATTATACCTACCACCAGAATTAATAGGGATCGATTTTGAGCAATTTAAAATTGGCGATTTTTCAAACTTTCAAACGCTTATATCTCGCTTATTTGCAATGATAGCGCAAAACGAATGCTTATTTAGTATCAACAATAATTATACCTACCACCAGAATTAATTAGGAACGATTTTGAGCAATTTTAAATTTGCGATTTTTCAAATTTTCAAAGGCTTATATCTCGCTTATTTGCAATGATAGCGCAAAACGAATGCTTATTTAGTATCAACAATAATTATACCTACCACCAGAATTAATAAGGATCAATTTTGAGCAATTTTAAATTTGCGATTTTTCAAATTTTCAAACGCTTATATCTCGCTTATTTGCAATGATAGCGCAAATCGAATGCTTATTTAGTATCAACAATAATTATACCTACCACCAGAATTAATAGGGATCGATTTTGAGTAATTTAAAATTTGCGATTTTTCAAATTTTCAAACGCTTATATCTCACTTATTTGCAATGATAGCGCAAAACGAATGCTTAATTAGTATCAACAATAATTATACCTACCAACAGAATTAATGGGGATCGATTTTGAGCAATTTTAAATTTGCGATTTTTATAATTTTCAAACGCTTATATCTCACTTATTTGCAATGATAGCGCAAAACGAATGCTTAATTAGTATCCACAATAATTATACCTACCACCGGAATTAATAGGGATCGATTTTGAGCAAATTTAAAATTTGCGATTTTTATAATTTTCAAACGCTTGTATCTCGCTTATTTGCAATGATAGCGCAAAACGAATGCTTATTTAGTATCAACAATAATTATACCTACCACCAGAATTAATGGGAATCGATTTTGAGCAATTTTAAATTTGCGATTTTTATAATTTTCAAACGCTTATAACTCGCTTATTTGCAATGATAGCGCCAAACGAATGCTTATTTAGTATCAACAATAATTATACCTACCACCAGAATTAATGGGGATCGATTTTGAGCAATTTTAAATTTGCGATTTTTATTATTTTCAAACGCTTATATCTCGCTTATTTGCAATGACAGCGCAAATCGAATGCTTATTTAGTATCAACAATAATTATACCTACCACCAGAATTAATGTGGACCGATTTTGAGCAATTTTAAATTTGCGATTTTTCAAATTTTCAAAGGCTTATATCTCGCTTATTTGCAATGATAGCGCAAAACGAATACTTATTTAGTATCAACAATAATTATACCTACCACCAGAATTAATAAGGATCGATTTTGAGTAATTTAAAATTTTTAGATTTTTCAAATTCTCAAACGCTTATATCTCGCTTATTTGCAATGATAGCGCAAAACGAATGCTTATTTAGTATCAACAATAATTATACCTACCACCAGAATTAATGAGGATCGATTTTGAGCAATTTAAAATTGGCGATTTTTCAAATTTTCAAACGCTTATATCTTGCTTATTTGCAATGATAGCGCAAATCGAATGCTTATTTAGTATCAACAATAATTATACCTACCACCAGAATTAATAAGGATCGATTTTGAGCAATTTTAAATTTGCGATTTTTATAATTTTCAAACGCTTATATCTCGCTTATTTGCAATGATAGCGCAAAACGAATGCTCATTTAGTATCAACAATATTAATACCTACAACCAGAATTAATAGGGATCGATTTTGAGCAATTTTAAATTTGCGATTTTTATAATTTCAAACGCTTATATCTCGCTAATTTGCAATGATAGCGCAAAACGAATGCTCATTTAGTATCAACAATAATTATACCTACCACCAGAATTAATAAGGATCGATTTTGACCAATTTATAATTTGCGATTTTTCAAATTTTCAAACGCTTATATCTCGCTTATTTTCAATGATAGCGAAAAACGAATGCTTATTTAGTATCAACAATAATTATACCTACCACCAGAATTAATGGGGATCGATTTTGACCAATTTATAATTTGCGATTTTTCAAATTTTCAAACGCTTATATCTCGCTTATTTGCCATGATAGCGAAAAACGAATGCTTATTTAGTATCAACAATAATTATACCTACCACCAGAATATATGGGGATCGATTTTGAGCAATTTTAAATTTGCGATTTTTCAAATTTTAAAACGCTTATATCTCGCTTATTTGCAATGATAGCGCAAACCGAATGCTTAGTTAGTTTCAACAATAATTATACCTACCACCAGAATTAATGGGGATCGATTTTGAGCAATTTTAACTTGCGATTTTTCAAATTTTCAAACGCTTATATCTCGCTTATTTGCAATAATAGCGCAAAACGAATGCTTATTTAGTATCAACAATAATTATACCTACCACCAGAATTAAAAGGGATCGATTTTGAGCAATTTTAAATTTGCGATTTTTCAAATTTTAAAACGCTTATATCTCGCTTATTTGCAATGATAGCGCAAAACGAATGCTTAGTTTGTTTCAACAATATGTATACCTACCACCAGAATTAATGGGGATCGATTTTGAGCAATTTTAACTTGCGATTTTTCAAATTTTCAAACACTTATATCTCGCTTATTTGCAATGATAGCGCAAAACGAATGCTTATTTAGTATCAACAATAATTATACCTACCACCAGAATTAATAAGGATCGATTTTGAGCAATTTTAGATTTGCGATTTTTCAATTTTTCAAACGCTTATATCTCGCTTATTTGCAATGATAGCGCAAAACTAATGCTTATTTAGTATCAACAATAATTATACCTACCACCAGAATTAATGGGGATCGATTTTGAGCAATTTTAAATTTGCGATTTTTCAAATTTTCAAACGCTTATATCTCGCTTATATGCAATGATAGCGCAAAACGAATGCTTATTTAATATCAACAATAATTATACCTACCACCAGAATTAATGTGGATCGATTTTTAGCAATTTTAAATTTGCAATTTTTCAAGTTTTCAAACGCTTATATCTCGCTTATATGCAATGATAGCGCAAAACGAATGCTTATTTAATATCAACAATAATTATACCTACCACCAGAATTAATGTGGATCGATTTTTAGCAATTTTAAATTTGCGATTTTTCAAATTTTCAAACGCTTATATCTGGCTTATTTGCAATGATAGCGCAAAACGAATACTTATTTATTATCAACAATAATTATACCTACAACCAGAATTAATGGGGATCGATTTTGAGCAATTTTAACTTGCGATTTTTCAAATTTTCAAACGCTTATGTCTCGCTTATTTGCAATGATAGCGCAAAACGAATGCTAATTTAGTATCAACAATAATTATACCTACCACCAGAATTAATTGGGATCGATTTTGAGCAATTTTAAATTTTCGATTTTTCAAATTTTCAAACGCCTATATCTCGCTTATTTGCAATGATAGCGCAAGACGAATGCTTATTTAGTATCAACAATAATAATACCTTCCACCAGAATTAATGGGAATCGATTTTGAGCAATTTTAAATTTGCGATTTTTCAAATTTTCAAACGCTTATATCTCGCTTATTTGCAATGATAGCGCAAAACGAATGCTTATTTTGTATCAACAATAATTATACCTACCACCAGAATCAATAAGGATCGATTTTCAGCAATTTTTAATTTGCGATTTTCCAAATTTTCAAACGATTATATCTCGCTTATTTGCAATGATAGCGCAAAACGAATGCTTATTTAGTATCAAAAATAATTATACCTACCACCAGAATTAATGGGGATCGATTTTGAGCAATTTTAACTTGCGATTTTTCAAATTTTCAAACGCTTATATCTCGCTTATTTGCAATGATAGCGCAAATCGAATGCTTATTAGTATCAACAATAATTATACCTACCACCAGAATTAATGGGGATCGATTTTGAGCAATTTAAGATTTGCGATTTTTCAAATTTTCAAACGCTTATATCTCGCTTATTTGCAATGATAGCGCAAAACGAATGCTTATTTAGTATCAACAATAATTATACCTACCACCAGAATTAATAAAGATCGATTTTGAGCAATTTTAAATTTGCGATTTTTAACATTTTCAAACGCTTATATCTCGCTTATTTGCAATAATGGCGCAAAACGAATGCTTATTTAGTATCAACAATAATTATACCTACCACCAGAATTAATGGGGATCGATTTTGAGCAATTTTAAATTTGCGATTTTTCAAATTTTAAAACGCTTATATCTCGCTTATTTGCAATGATAGCGCAAAACGAATGCTTAGTTAGTTTCAACAATATGTATACCTACCACCAGAATTAATGGGGATAGATTTTGAGCAATTTTAACTTGCGATTTTTCAAATTTTCAAACACTTATATCTCGCTTATTTGCAATGATAGCGCAAAACGAATGCTTATTTAGTATCAACAATAATTATACCTACCACCAGAATTAATAAGGATCGATTTTGAGCAATTTTAGATTTGCGATTTTTCAAATTTTCAAACGCTTATATCTCGCTTATTTGCAATGATAGCGCCAAACGAATGCTAATTTAGTATCAACAATAATTATACCTACCACCAGAATTAATGGGGATCGATTTTGAGCAATTTTAAATTTGCGATTTTTCAAATTTTCAAACGCTTATATCTCGCTTATATGCAATGATAGCGCAAAACGAATGCTTATTTAATATCAACAATAATTATACCTACCACCAGAATTAATGTGGATCGATTTTTAGCAATTTAAAATTTGCGATTTTTCAAATTTTCAAACGCTTATATCTGGCTTATTTGCAATGATAGCGCAAAACGAATGCTTATTTATTATCAACAATAATTATACCTACAACCAGAATTAATGGGGATCGATTTTGAGCAATTTTAACTTGCGATTTTTCAAATTTTCAAACGCTTATATCTCGCTTATTTGCAATGATAGCGCAAAACGAATGCTAATTTAGTATCAACAATAATTATACCTACCACCAGAATTAATGGGGATCGATTTTGAGCAATTTTAAATTTTCGATTTTTCAAATTTTCAAACGCCTATATCTCGCTTATTTGCAATGATAGCGCAAGACGAATGCTTATTTAGTATCAACAATAATAATACCTTCCACCAGAATTAATGGGAATCGATTTTGAGCAATTTTAAATTTGCGATTTTTCAAATTTTCAAACGCTTATATCTCGCTTATTTGCAATGATAGCGCAAAACGAATGCTTATTTAGTATCAACAATAATTATACCTACCACCAGAATCAATAAGGATCGATTTTTAGCAATTTTTAATTTGCGATTTTCCAAATTTTCAAACGATTATATCTCGCTTATTTGCAATGATAGCGCAAAACGAATGCTTATTTAGTATCAAAAATAATTATACCTTCCACCAGAATTAATGGGAATCGATTTTGAGCAATTTTAAATTTGCGATTTTTATATTTTTCAAACGCTTATATCTCGCTTATTTGCAATGATAGCGCAAAACGAATGCTTATTCAGTATCAAAAATAATTATACCTACCACCAGAATTAATGGGGATCGATTTTGAGCAATTTTAACTTGCGATTTTTCAAATTTTCAAACGCTTATATCTCGCTTATTTGCAATGATAGCTCAAATCGAATGCTTATTTAGTATCAACAATAATTATACCTACCACCAGAATTAATGGGGATCCATTTTGAGCAATTTTTGATTTGCGATTTTTCAAATTTTCAAACGCTTATATCTCGCTTATTTGCAATGAAAGCGCAAAACGAATGCTTATTTAGTATCAACAATAATTATACCTACCACCAGAATTAATAAGGATCGATTTTGTGCAATTTAAAATTTGCGATTTTTCAAATTTTCAAACGCTTATATCTCGCTTATTTGCAAGGATAGCGCAAAACGAATGCATATTTAGTATCAACAATAATTATACCTACCACCAGAATTAATGGGGATCGATTTTGAGCAATTTTAACTTGCGATTTTTCAAATTTTCAAACGCTTATATCTCGCTTATTTGCAATGATAGCGCAAATCGAATGCTTATTAGTATCAACAATAATTATACCTACCACCAGAATTAATGGGGATCGATTTTGAGCAATTTAAGATTTGCGATTTTTCAAATTTTCAAACGCTTATATCTCGCTTATTTGCAATGATAGCGCAAAACGAATGCTTATTTAGTATCAACAATAATTATACCTACCACCAGAATTAATAAAGATCGATTTTGAGCAATTTTAAATTTGCGATTTTTAACATTTTCAAACGCTTATATCTCGCTTATTTGCAATAATGGCGCAAAACGAATGCTTATTTAGTATCAACAATAATTATACCTACCACCAGAATTAATGGGGATCGATTTTGAGCAATTTTAAATTTGCGATTTTTCAAATTTTAAAACGCTTATATCTCGCTTATTTGCAATGATAGCGCAAAACGAATGCTTAGTTAGTTTCAACAATATGTATACCTACCACCAGAATTAATGGGGATAGATTTTGAGCAATTTTAACTTGCGATTTTTCAAATTTTCAAACACTTATATCTCGCTTATTTGCAATGATAGCGCAAAACGAATGCTTATTTAGTATCAACAATAATTATACCTACCACCAGAATTAATAAGGATCGATTTTGAGCAATTTTAGATTTGCGATTTTTCAAATTTTCAAACGCTTATATCTCGCTTATTTGCAATGATAGCGCCAAACGAATGCTAATTTAGTATCAACAATAATTATACCTACCACCAGAATTAATGGGGATCGATTTTGAGCAATTTTAAATTTGCGATTTTTCAAATTTTCAAACGCTTATATCTCGCTTATATGCAATGATAGCGCAAAACGAATGCTTATTTAATATCAACAATAATTATACCTACCACCAGAATTAATGTGGATCGATTTTTAGCAATTTAAAATTTGCGATTTTTCAAATTTTCAAACGCTTATATCTGGCTTATTTGCAATGATAGCGCAAAACGAATGCTTATTTATTATCAACAATAATTATACCTACAACCAGAATTAATGGGGATCGATTTTGAGCAATTTTAACTTGCGATTTTTCAAATTTTCAAACGCTTATATCTCGCTTATTTGCAATGATAGCGCAAAACGAATGCTAATTTAGTATCAACAATAATTATACCTACCACCAGAATTAATGGGGATCGATTTTGAGCAATTTTAAATTTTCGATTTTTCAAATTTTCAAACGCCTATATCTCGCTTATTTGCAATGATAGCGCAAGACGAATGCTTATTTAGTATCAACAATAATAATACCTTCCACCAGAATTAATGGGAATCGATTTTGAGCAATTTTAAATTTGCGATTTTTCAAATTTTCAAACGCTTATATCTCGCTTATTTGCAATGATAGCGCAAAACGAATGCTTATTTAGTATCAACAATAATTATACCTACCACCAGAATCAATAAGGATCGATTTTTAGCAATTTTTAATTTGCGATTTTCCAAATTTTCAAACGATTATATCTCGCTTATTTGCAATGATAGCGCAAAACGAATGCTTATTTAGTATCAAAAATAATTATACCTTCCACCAGAATTAATGGGAATCGATTTTGAGCAATTTTAAATTTGCGATTTTTATATTTTTCAAACGCTTATATCTCGCTTATTTGCAATGATAGCGCAAAACGAATGCTTATTCAGTATCAAAAATAATTATACCTACCACCAGAATTAATGGGGATCGATTTTGAGCAATTTTAACTTGCGATTTTTCAAATTTTCAAACGCTTATATCTCGCTTATTTGCAATGATAGCTCAAATCGAATGCTTATTTAGTATCAACAATAATTATACCTACCACCAGAATTAATGGGGATCCATTTTGAGCAATTTTTGATTTGCGATTTTTCAAATTTTCAAACGCTTATATCTCGCTTATTTGCAATGATAGCGCCATACGAATGCTTATTTAGTATCAACAATAATTATACCTACCACCAGAATTAATGGGGATCGATTTTGAGCAATTTTAAATTTGCGATTTTTCAAATTTTCAAACGCTTATATCTCGCTTATATGCAATGATAGCGCAAAACGAATGCTTATTTAATATCAACAATAATTATACCTACTACCAGAATTAATGTGGATCGATTTTTAGCAATTTTTAATTTGCGATTTTTCAAATTTTCAAACGCTTATATCTGGCTTATTTGCAATGATAGCGCAAAACGAATGCTTATTTATTATCAACAATAATTATACCTACCACCAGAATTAATGGGGATCGATTTTGAGCAATTTTAACTTGCGATTTTTCAAATTTTCAAACGCTTATATCTCGCTTATTTGCAATGAAAGCGCAAAACGAATGCTAATTTAGTATCAACAATAATTATACCTACCACCAGAATTAATAAGGATCGATTTTGAGCAATTTTTAATTTTCGATTTTTCAAATTTTCAAACGCCTATATCTCGCTTATTTGCAATGATAGCGCAAGACGAATGCTTATTTAGTATCAACAATAATAATACCTTCCACCAGAATTAATGGGGATCGATTTTGAGGAATTTAAAATTTGCAATTTTGAAATTTTCAAACGCTTATATCTCGCTTATTTGCAATGATAGCGCAAAACGAATGCTTATTTAGGATCAACAATAATTATACCTACCACCAGAATTAATAGGGATCGATTTTGAGCAATTTTAAATTTGCGATTTTTCAAATTTTCAAACGCTTATATCTTGCTTTTTTGCAATGATAACGCAAAACGAATGCTTATTTAGTATCAACAATAATTATACCTACTACCAGAATTAATGGGGATCGATTTTGAGCAATTTTAAATTTGCGATTTTTATCATTTTCAAACGCTTATATCTCGCTTATTTGCAATGATAGCGCAAAACGAATGCTCATTTAGTATCAACAATAATTATACCTACCACCAGAATTAATGGGGATCGATTTTGAGCAATTTTAAATTTGCGATTTTTCAAATTTTCAAACGCTTATATCTCGCTTATTTGCAATGATAGCGCAAAACGAATGCTCATTTAGTATCAACAATAATTATACCTACCACCAGAATTAATGGGGATCGATTTTGAGCAATTTTAAATTTGCGATTTTTCAAATTTTCAAACGCTTATATCTCGCTTATTTGAATCAACAATAATTATACCTACCACCAGAATTAATGGGGATCGATTTTGAGCAATTTTAAATTTGCGATTTTTAAAATTTTCAAACGCTTATATCTCGCTTATTTGCAATAATGGCGCAAAACGAATGCTTATTTAGTATCAACAATAATTATACCTACCACCAGAATTAATGGGGATCGATTTTGAGCAATTTTAAATTTGCGATTTTTCAAATTTTCAAACGCTTATATCTCGCTTATTTGCAATGAAAGCGCAAAACGAATGCTTATTTAGTATCAACAATAATTATACCTACCACCAGAATTAATAAGGATCGATTTTGTGCAATTTAAAATTTGCGATTTTTCAAATTTTCAAACGCTTATATCTCGCTTATTTGCAAGGATAGCGCAAAACGAATGCATATTTAGTATCAACAATAATTATACCTACCACCAGAATTAATGGGGATCGATTTTGAGCAATTTTATATTTGCGATTTTTCAAATTTTTAAACGCTCATATCTCGCTTATTTGCAATGATAGCGCAAAACGAATGCTTATTTAGTATCAACAATAATTATACCTACAACCATAATTAATGGGGATCGATTTTGAGGAATTTAAAATTTGCAATTTTGAAATTTTCAAACGCTTATATCTCGCTTATTTGCAATGATAGCGCAAAACGAATGCTTATTTAGTATCAACAATAATTATACCTACCACCAGAATTAATAGGGATCGATTTTGAGCAATTTTAAATTTGCGATTTTTCAAATTTTCAAACGCTTATATCTCGCTTATTTGCAATGATAGCGAGAAAACGAATGTTTATTTAGTATCAACAATAATTATACATACCACCAGAATTAATAGGGATCGATTTTGAGCAATTTTTAATTTGCGATTTTTCAAATTTTCAAACGCTTATATCTCGCTTATTTGCAATGATAGCGCAAAACGAATGCTAATTTAGTATCAACAATAATTATACCTACCACCGGAATTAATGGGGATCGATTTTGAGCAATTTTTAATTTTCGATTTTTCAAATTTTTAAACGCCTATATCTCGCTTATTTGCAATGATAGCGCAAGACGAATGCTTATTTAGTATCAACAATAATAATACCTTCCACCAGAATTAATGGGAATCGATTTTGAGCAATTTTAAATTTGCGATTTTTCAAATTTTCAAACGCTTATATCTCGCTTATTTGCAATGATAGCGCAAAACGAATGCTTATTTAGTATCAACAATAATTATACCTACCACCAGAATCAATAAGGATCGATTTTCAGCAATTTTTAATTTGCGATTTTCCAAATTTTCAAACGATTATATCCCGCTTATTTGCAATGATAGCGCAAAACGAATGCTTATTTAGTATCAAAAATAATTATACCTACCACCAGAATTAATGGGGATCGATTTTGAGCAATTTTAACTTGCGATTTTTCAAATTTTCAAACGCTTATATCTGGCTTATTTGCAATGATAGCGCAAATCGAATGCTTATTTAGTATCAACAATAATTATACCTACCACCAGAATTAATGATGATCGATTTTGAGCAATTTTAGATTTGCGATTTTTCAAATTTTCAAACGCTTATATCTCGCTTATTTGCAATGATAGCGCAAAACGAATGCTTATTTAGTATCAACAATAATTATACCTACCACCAGAATTAATGGGGATCGATTTTGAGCAATTTTAAATTTGCGATTTTTAAAATTTTCAAACGCTTATATCTCGCTTATTTGCAATAATGGCGCAAAACGAATGCTTATTTAGTATCAACAATAATTATACCTACCACCAGAATTAATGGGGATCGATTTTGAGCAATTTTAAATTTGCGATTTTTCAAATTTTCAAACGCTTATATCTCGCTTATTTGCAATGAAAGCGCAAAACGAATGCTTATTTAGTATCAACAATAATTATACCTACCACCAGAATTAATAAGGATCGATTTTGTGCAATTTAAAATTTGCGATTTTTCAAATTTTCAAACGCTTATATCTCGCTTATTTGCAATGATAGTGCAAAACGAATGCTTATTTAGTATCAACAATAATTATACCTACCACCAGAATTAATGGGGATCGATTTTGAGCAATTTTAAATTTGCGATTTTTAAAATTTTCAAACGCTTATATCTCGCTTATTTGCAATAATGGCGCAAAACGAATGCTTATTTAGTATCAACAATAATTATACCTACCACCAGAATTAATAGGGATCGATTTTGAGCAATTTTAAATTTGCGATTTTTCAAATTTTCAAACGCTTATATCTCGCTTATTTGCAATGAAAGCGCAAAACGAATGCTTATTTAGTATCAACAATAATTATACCTACCACCAGAATTAATAAGGATCGATTTTGTGCAATTTAAAATTTGCGATTTTTCAAATTTTCAAACGCTTATATCTCGCTTATTTGCAAGGATAGCGCAAAACGAATGCATATTTAGTATCAACAATAATTATACCTACCACCAGAATTAATGGGGATCGATTTTGAGCAATTTTATATTTGCGATTTTTCAAATTTTTAAACGCTCATATCTCGCTTATTTGCAATGATAGCGCAAAACGAATGCTTATTTAGTATCAACAATAATTATACCTACAACCATAATTAATAAGGATCGATTTTGAGGAATTTAAAATTTGCAATTTTGAAATTTTCAAACGCTTATATCTCGCTTATTTGCAATGATAGCGCAAAACGAATGCTTATTTAGTATCAACAATAATTATACCTACCACCAGAATTAATAGGGATCGATTTTGAGCAATTTTAAATTTGCGATTTTTCAAATTTTCAAACGCTTATATCTTGCTTTTTTGCAATGATAACGCAAAACGAATGCTTATTTAGTATCAACAATAATTATACCTACTACCAGAATTAATATGGATCGATTTTGAGCAATTTTAAATTTGCGATTTTTATAATTTTCAAACGCTTATATCTCGCTTATTTGCAATGATAGCGCAAAACGAATGCTCATTTAGTATCAACAATAATTATACCTACCACCAGAATTAATAGGGATCGATTTTGAGCAATTTTAAATTTGCGATTTTTCAAATTTTCAAACGCTTATATCTCGCTTATTTGCAATGATAGCGCAAAACGAATGCTTATTTAGTATCAACAATAATTATACCTACCACCAGAATTAATGAGGATCGATTTTGTCCAATTTAAAATTTGCGATTTTTCAAATTTTCAAACGCTTATATCTCAGTTATTTGCAATGATAGCGCAAAACGAATACTTTTTTAGTATCAACAATAATTATACCTACCACCAGAATTAATGGGGATCGATTTTGAGCAATTTTTAATTTGCGATTTTTCAAATTTTCAAACGCTTATATCTCGCTTATTTGCAATGATAGCGCAAAACGAATGCTTAGTTAGTTTCAACAATATGTATACCTACCACCAGAATTAATGGGGATAGATTTTGAGCAATTTTAACTTGCGATTTTTCAAATTTTCAAACACTTATATCTCGCTTATTTGCAATGATAGCGCAAAACGAATGCTTATTTAGTATCAACAATAATTATACCTACCACCAGAATTAATGAGGATCGATTTTGTCCAATTTAAAATTTGCGATTTTTCAAATTTTCAAACGCTTATATCTCAGTTATTTGCAATGATAGCGCAAAACGAATGCTTTTTTAGTATCAACAATAATTATACCTACCACCAGAATTAATGGGGATCGATTTTGAGCAATTTTAAATTTGCGATTTTTCAAATTTTAAAACGCTTATATCTCGCTTATTTGCAATGATAGCGCAAAACGAATGCTTAGTTAGTTTCAACAATATGTATACCTACCACCAGAATTAATGGGGATAGATTTTGAGCAATTTTAACTTGCGATTTTTCAAATTTTCAAACACTTATATCTCGCTTATTTGCAATGATAGCGCAAAACGAATGCTTATTTAGTATCAACAATAATTATACCTACCACCAGAATTAATAAGGATCGATTTTGAGCAATTTTAGATTTGCGATTTTTCAAATTTTCAAACGCTTATATCTCGCTTATTTGCAATGATAGCGCCAAACGAATGCTAATTTAGTATCAACAATAATTATACCTACCACCAGAATTAATGGGGATCGATTTTGAGCAATTTTAAATTTGCGATTTTTATATTTTTCAAACGCTTATATCTCGCTTATTTGCAATGATAGCGCAAAACGAATGCTTATTCAGTATCAAAAATAATTATACCTACCACCAGAATTAATGGGGATCGATTTTGAGCAATTTTAACTTGCGATTTTTCAAATTTTCAAACGCTTATATCTCGCTTATTTGCAATGATAGCTCAAATCGAATGCTTATTTAGTATCAACAATAATTATACCTACCACCAGAATTAATGGGGATCCATTTTGAGCAATTTTTGATTTGCGATTTTTCAAATTTTCAAACGCTTATATCTCGCTTATTTGCAATGAAAGCGCAAAACGAATGCTTATTTAGTATCAACAATAATTATACCTACCACCAGAATTAATAAGGATCGATTTTGTGCAATTTAAAATTTGCGATTTTTCAAATTTTCAAACGCTTATATCTCGCTTATTTGCAAGGATAGCGCAAAACGAATGCATATTTAGTATCAACAATAATTATACCTACCACCAGAATTAATGGGGATCGATTTTGAGCAATTTTAACTTGCGATTTTTCAAATTTTCAAACGCTTATATCTCGCTTATTTGCAATGATAGCGCAAATCGAATGCTTATTAGTATCAACAATAATTATACCTACCACCAGAATTAATGGGGATCGATTTTGAGCAATTTAAGATTTGCGATTTTTCAAATTTTCAAACGCTTATATCTCGCTTATTTGCAATGATAGCGCAAAACGAATGCTTATTTAGTATCAACAATAATTATACCTACCACCAGAATTAATAAAGATCGATTTTGAGCAATTTTAAATTTGCGATTTTTAACATTTTCAAACGCTTATATCTCGCTTATTTGCAATAATGGCGCAAAACGAATGCTTATTTAGTATCAACAATAATTATACCTACCACCAGAATTAATGGGGATCGATTTTGAGCAATTTTAAATTTGCGATTTTTCAAATTTTAAAACGCTTATATCTCGCTTATTTGCAATGATAGCGCAAAACGAATGCTTAGTTAGTTTCAACAATATGTATACCTACCACCAGAATTAATGTGGATCGATTTTTAGCAATTTAAAATTTGCGATTTTTCAAATTTTCAAACGCTTATATCTGGCTTATTTGCAATGATAGCGCAAAACGAATGCTTATTTATTATCAACAATAATTATACCTACAACCAGAATTAATGGGGATCGATTTTGAGCAATTTTAACTTGCGATTTTTCAAATTTTCAAACGCTTATATCTCGCTTATTTGCAATGATAGCGCAAAACGAATGCTAATTTAGTATCAACAATAATTATACCTACCACCAGAATTAATGGGGATCGATTTTGAGCAATTTTAAATTTTCGATTTTTCAAATTTTCAAACGCCTATATCTCGCTTATTTGCAATGATAGCGCAAGACGAATGCTTATTTAGTATCAACAATAATAATACCTTCCACCAGAATTAATGGGAATCGATTTTGAGCAATTTTAAATTTGCGATTTTTCAAATTTTCAAACGCTTATATCTCGCTTATTTGCAATGATAGCGCAAAACGAATGCTTATTTAGTATCAACAATAATTATACCTACCACCAGAATCAATAAGGATCGATTTTTAGCAATTTTTAATTTGCGATTTTCCAAATTTTCAAACGATTATATCTCGCTTATTTGCAATGATAGCGCAAAACGAATGCTTATTTAGTATCAAAAATAATTATACCTTCCACCAGAATTAATGGGAATCGATTTTGAGCAATTTTAAATTTGCGATTTTTATATTTTTCAAACGCTTATATCTCGCTTATTTGCAATGATAGCGCAAAACGAATGCTTATTCAGTATCAAAAATAATTATACCTACCACCAGAATTAATGGGGATCGATTTTGAGCAATTTTAACTTGCGATTTTTCAAATTTTCAAACGCTTATATCTCGCTTATTTGCAATGATAGCTCAAATCGAATGCTTATTTAGTATCAACAATAATTATACCTACCACCAGAATTAATGGGGATCCATTTTGAGCAATTTTTGATTTGCGATTTTTCAAATTTTCAAACGCTTATATCTCGCTTATTTGCAATGATAGCGCCATACGAATGCTTATTTAGTATCAACAATAATTATACCTACCACCAGAATTAATGGGGATCGATTTTGAGCAATTTTAAATTTGCGATTTTTCAAATTTTCAAACGCTTATATCTCGCTTATATGCAATGATAGCGCAAAACGAATGCTTATTTAATATCAACAATAATTATACCTACTACCAGAATTAATGTGGATCGATTTTTAGCAATTTTTAATTTGCGATTTTTCAAATTTTCAAACGCTTATATCTGGCTTATTTGCAATGATAGCGCAAAACGAATGCTTATTTATTATCAACAATAATTATACCTACCACCAGAATTAATGGGGATCGATTTTGAGCAATTTTAACTTGCGATTTTTCAAATTTTCAAACGCTTATATCTCGCTTATTTGCAATGAAAGCGCAAAACGAATGCTAATTTAGTATCAACAATAATTATACCTACCACCAGAATTAATAAGGATCGATTTTGAGCAATTTTTAATTTTCGATTTTTCAAATTTTCAAACGCCTATATCTCGCTTATTTGCAATAATAGCGCAAGACGAATGCTTATTTAGTATCAACAATAATAATACCTTCCACCAGAATTAATGGGGATCGATTTTGAGGAATTTAAAATTTGCAATTTTGAAATTTTCAAACGCTTATATCTCGCTTATTTGCAATGATAGCGCAAAACGAATGCTTATTTAGGATCAACAATAATTATACCTACCACCAGAATTAATAGGGATCGATTTTGAGCAATTTTAAATTTGCGATTTTTCAAATTTTCAAACGCTTATATCTTGCTTTTTTGCAATGATAACGCAAAACGAATGCTTATTTAGTATCAACAATAATTATACCTACTACCAGAATTAATGGGGATCGATTTTGAGCAATTTTAAATTTGCGATTTTTATCATTTTCAAACGCTTATATCTCGCTTATTTGCAATGATAGCGCAAAACGAATGCTCATTTAGTATCAACAATAATTATACCTACCACCAGAATTAATGGGGATCGATTTTGAGCAATTTTAAATATGCGATTTTTCAAATTTTCAAACGCTTATATCTCGCTTATTTGCAATGATAGCGCAAAACGAATGCTCATTTAGTATCAACAATAATTATACCTACCACCAGAATTAATGGGGATCGATTTTGAGCAATTTTAAATTTGCGATTTTTCAAATTTTCAAACGCTTATATCTCGCTTATTTGAATCAACAATAATTATACCTACCACCAGAATTAATGGGGATCGATTTTGAGCAATTTTAAATTTGCGATTTTTAAAATTTTCAAACGCTTATATCTCGCTTATTTGCAATAATGGCGCAAAACGAATGCTTATTTAGTATCAACAATAATTATACCTACCACCAGAATTAATGGGGATCGATTTTGAGCAATTTTAAATTTGCGATTTTTCAAATTTTCAAACGCTTATATCTCGCTTATTTGCAATGAAAGCGCAAAACGAATGCTTATTTAGTATCAACAATAATTATACCTACCACCAGAATTAATAAGGATCGATTTTGTGCAATTTAAAATTTGCGATTTTTCAAATTTTCAAACGCTTATATCTCGCTTATTTGCAAGGATAGCGCAAAACGAATGCATATTTAGTATCAACAATAATTATACCTACCACCAGAATTAATGGGGATCGATTTTGAGCAATTTTATATTTGCGATTTTTCAAATTTTTAAACGCTCATATCTCGCTTATTTGCAATGATAGCGCAAAACGAATGCTTATTTAGTATCAACAATAATTATACCTACAACCATAATTAATGGGGATCGATTTTGAGGAATTTAAAATTTGCAATTTTGAAATTTTCAAACGCTTATATCTCGCTTATTTGCAATGATAGCGCAAAACGAATGCTTATTTAGTATCAACAATAATTATACCTACCACCAGAATTAATAGGGATCGATTTTGAGCAATTTTAAATTTGCGATTTTTCAAATTTTCAAACGCTTATATCTCGCTTATTTGCAATGATAGCGAGAAAACGAATGTTTATTTAGTATCAACAATAATTATACATACCACCAGAATTAATAGGGATCGATTTTGAGCAATTTTTAATTTGCGATTTTTCAAATTTTCAAACGCTTATATCTCGCTTATTTGAATTGATAGCGCAAAACGAATGCTAATTTAGTATCAACAATAATTATACCTACCACCGGAATTAATGGGGATCGATTTTGAGCAATTTTTAATTTTCGATTTTTCAAATTTTTAAACGCCTATATCTCGCTTATTTGCAATGATAGCGCAAGACGAATGCTTATTTAGTATCAACAATAATAATACCTTCCACCAGAATTAATGGGAATCGATTTTGAGCAATTTTAAATTTGCGATTTTTCAAATTTTCAAACGCTTATATCTCGCTTATTTGCAATGATAGCGCAAAACGAATGCTTATTTAGTATCAACAATAATTATACCTACCACCAGAATCAATAAGGATCGATTTTCAGCAATTTTTAATTTGCGATTTTCCAAATTTTCAAACGATTATATCCCGCTTATTTGCAATGATAGCGCAAAACGAATGCTTATTTAGTATCAACAATAATTATACCTACCACCAGAATTAATGATGATCGATTTTGAGCAATTTTAGATTTGCGATTTTTCAAATTTTCAAACGCTTATATCTCGCTTATTTGCAATGATAGCGCAAAACGAATGCTTATTTAGTATCAACAATAATTATACCTACCACCAGAATTAATGGGGATCGATTTTGAGCAATTTTAAATTTGCGATTTTTAAAATTTTCAAACGCTTATATCTCGCTTATTTGCAATAATGGCGCAAAACGAATGCTTATTTAGTATCAACAATAATTATACCTACCACCAGAATTAATGGGGATCGATTTTGAGCAATTTTAAATTTGCGATTTTTCAAATTTTCAAACGCTTATATCTCGCTTATTTGCAATGAAAGCGCAAAACGAATGCTTATTTAGTATCAACAATAATTATACCTACCACCAGAATTAATAAGGATCGATTTTGTGCAATTTAAAATTTGCGATTTTTCAAATTTTCAAACGCTTATATCTCGCTTATTTGCAATGATAGTGCAAAACGAATGCTTATTTAGTATCAACAATAATTATACCTACCACCAGAATTAATGGGGATCGATTTTGAGCAATTTTAAATTTGCGATTTTTATAATTTTCAAACGCTTATATCTCGCTTATTTGAATCAACAATAATTATACCTACCACCAGAATTAATGGGGATCGATTTTGAGCAATTTTAAATTTGCGATTTTTAAAATTTTCAAACGCTTATATCTCGCTTATTTGCAATAATGGCGCAAAACGAATGCTTATTTAGTATCAACAATAATTATACCTACCACCAGAATTAATAGGGATCGATTTTGAGCAATTTTAAATTTGCGATTTTTCAAATTTTCAAACGCTTATATCTCGCTTATTTGCAATGAAAGCGCAAAACGAATGCTTATTTAGTATCAACAATAATTATACCTACCACCAGAATTAATAAGGATCGATTTTGTGCAATTTAAAATTTGCGATTTTTCAAATTTTCAAACGCTTATATCTCGCTTATTTGCAAGGATAGCGCAAAACGAATGCATATTTAGTATCAACAATAATTATACCTACCACCAGAATTAATGGGGATCGATTTTGAGCAATTTTATATTTGCGATTTTTCAAATTTTTAAACGCTCATATCTCGCTTATTTGCAATGATAGCGCAAAACGAATGCTTATTTAGTATCAACAATAATTATACCTACAACCATAATTAATAAGGATCGATTTTGAGGAATTTAAAATTTGCAATTTTGAAATTTTCAAACGCTTATATCTCGCTTATTTGCAATGATAGCGCAAAACGAATGCTTATTTAGTATCAACAATAATTATACCTACCACCAGAATTAATAGGGATCGATTTTGAGCAATTTTAAATTTGCGATTTTTCAAATTTTCAAACGCTTATATCTTGCTTTTTTGCAATGATAACGCAAAACGAATGCTTATTTAGTATCAACAATAATTATACCTACTACCAGAATTAATATGGATCGATTTTGAGCAATTTTAAATTTGCGATTTTTATAATTTTCAAACGCTTATATCTCGCTTATTTGCAATGATAGCGCAAAACGAATGCTCATTTAGTATCAACAATAATTATACCTACCACCAGAATTAATAGGGATCGATTTTGAGCAATTTTAAATTTGCGATTTTTCAAATTTTCAAACGCTTGTATCTCGCTTATTTGCAATGATAGCGCAAAACGAATGCTTATTTAGTATCAACAATAATTATACCTACCACCAGAATTAATGAGGATCGATTTTGTCCAATTTAAAATTTGCGATTTTTCAAATTTTCAAACGCTTATATCTCAGTTATTTGCAATGATAGCGCAAAACGAATGCTTTTTTAGTATCAACAATAATTATACCTACCACCAGAATTAATGGGGATCGATTTTGAGCAATTTTTAATTTGCGATTTTTCAAATTTTCAAACGCTTATATCTCGCTTATTTGCAATGATAGCGCAAAACGAATGCTTATTTAGTATCAACAATAATTATACATACCAACAGAATTAATAGGGAACGATTTTGAGCAATTTCAAATTTGCGATTTTTATAATTTTCAAACGCTTATATCTCGCTTTTTTGCAATGATAGCGCAAAACGAATGCTTATTTAGTATCAACAATAATTATACCTACCACCAGAATTAATAGGGATCGATTTTGAGCAATTTTAAATTTGCGATTTTTCAAATTTTCAAACGCTTATATCTCGCTTATTTGCAATGATAGCGAGAAAACGAATGTTTATTTAGTATCAACAATAATTATACATACCACCAGAATTAATAGGGATCGATTTTGAGCAATTTTTAATTTGCGATTTTTCAAATTTTCAAACGCTTATATCTCGCTTATTTGCAATGATAGCGCAAAACGAATGCTTATTTAGTATCAACAATAATTATACATACAACCAGAATTAATAGGGAACGATTTTGAGCAATTTTAAATTTGCGATTTTTATAATTTTCAAACGCTTATATCTCGCTTTTTTGCAATGATAGCGCAAAACGAATTCTTATTTAGTATCAACAATAATTATACCTACCACCAGAATTAATAAGGATCGATTTTGAGCAATTTTAAATTTGCGATTTTTCAAATTTTCAAACGCTTATATCTCGCTTATTTGCAATGATAGCGAGAAAACGAATGTTTATTTAGTATCAACAATAATTATACATACCACCAGAATTAATAGGGATCGATTTTGAGCAATTTTTAATTTGCGATTTTTCAAATTTTCAAACGCTTATATCTCGCTTATTTGCAATGATAGCGCAAAACGAATGCTTATTTAGTATCAACAATAATTATACATACAACCAGAATTAATAGGGAACGATTTTGAGCAATTTTAAATTTGCGATTTTTATAATTTTCAAACGCTTATATCTCGCTTTTTTGCAATGATAGCGCAAAACGAATTCTTATTTAGTATCAACAATAATTATACCTACCACCAGAATTAATAAGGATCGATTTTGAGCAATTTTAAATTTGCGATTTTTCAAATTTTCAAACGCTTATATCTCGCTTATTTGCAATGATAGCGCAAAACGAATGTTTATTTAGCATCAACAATAATTATACATACCACCAGAATTAATAGGGAACGATTTTGAGCAATTTTAAATTTGCGATTTTTATAATTTTCAAACGCTTATATCTTGCTTTTTTGCAATGATAGCGCAAAACGAATGCTTATTTAGTATCAACAATAATTATACCTACCACCAGAATTAATAGGGATCGATTTTGAGCAATTTTAAATTTGCGATCTTTCAAATTTTCAAACGCTTATATCTCGCTTATTTGCAATGATAGCGCAAAACGAATGCTTATTTAGTATCAACAATAATTATACCTACCACCAGAATTAATAAGGATCGATTTTGAGCAATTTTAAATTTGCGATTTTTCAAATTTTCAAACGCTTATATCTCGCTTATTTGCAATGATAGCGCAAAACGAATGTTTATTTAGTATCAACAATAATTATACATACCACCAGAATTAATAGGGATCGATTTTGAGCAATTTTTAATTTGCGATTTTTCAAATTTTCAAACGCTTATATCTCGCTTATTTGCAATGATAGCGCAAAACGAATGCTTATTTAGTATCAACAATAATTATACATACCACCAGAATTAATAGGGAACGATTTTGAGCAATTTTAAATTTGCGATTTTTATAATTTTCAAACGCTTATATCTCGCTTTTTTGCAATGATAGCGCAAAACGAGTGCTTATTTAGTATCAACAATAATTATACCTACCACCAGAATTAATAAGGATCGATTTTGAGCAATTTTAAATTTGCGATTTTTCAAATTTTCAAACGCTTATATCTCGCTTATTTGCAATGATAGCGCAAAACGAATGTTTATTTAGTATCAACAATAATTATACATACCACCAGAATTAATAGGGATCGATTTTGAGCAATTTAAAATTTGCGATTTTTATAATTTTCAAACGCTTATATCTCGCTTTTTTGCAATCATAGCGCAAAACGAATGCTTATTTAGTATCAACAATAATTATACCTACCACCAGAATTAATAGGGAACAATTTTGAGCAATTTTAAATTTGCGATTTTTCAAATTTTCAAACGCTTATATCTCGCTTATTTGCAATGATAGCGCAAAACGAATGCTTATTTAGTATCAACAATAAATATACCTACCACCAGAATCAATATGTATCCATTTCGAGCAATTTTAAATTTGCGATTTTTCAAACTTTCAAACGCATATATCTCGCTTATTTGCAATGATATCACAAAACGAATGCTTATTTAGTATCAACAATAAATATACCTACCACCAGAATTAATAAGTATCTATTTCGAGCAATTTTAAATTTGCGATTTTTCAAACTTTCAAACGCTTATATCTCGCTTATTTGCAATGATAGTGCAAAACGAATGCTTATTTAGTATCAACAATAATTATACCTACCACCAGAATTAATGGGGATCGATTTTGAGCAATTTTAAATTTGCGATTTTTATAATTTTCAAACGCTTATATCTCGCTTATTTGAATCAACAATAATTATACCTACCACCAGAATTAATGGGGATCGATTTTGAGCAATTTTAAATTTGCGATTTTTCAAATTTTCAAACGCTTATATCTCGCTTATTTGCAAGGATAGCGCAAAACGAATGCATATTTAGTATCAACAATAATTATACCTACCACCAGAATTAATGGGGATCGATTTTGAGCAATTTTATATTTGCGATTTTTCAAATTTTTAAACGCTCATATCTCGCTTATTTGCAATGATAGCGCAAAACGAATGCTTATTTAGTATCAACAATAATTATACCTACAACCATAATTAATGGGGATCGATTTTGAGGAATTTAAAATTTGCAATTTTGAAATATTCAAACGCTTATATCTCGCTTATTTGCAATGATAGCGCAAAACGAATGCTTATTTAGTATCAACAATAATTATACCTACCACCAGAATTAATAGGGATCGATTTTGAGCAATTTTAAATTTGCGATTTTTCAAATTTTCAAACGCTTATATCTTGCTTTTTTGCAATGATAACGCAAAACGAATGCTTATTTAGTATCAACAATAATTATACCTACTACCAGAATTAATGGGGATCGATTTTGAGCAATTTTAAATTTGCGATTTTTATAATTTTCAAACGCTTATATCTCGCTTATTTGCAATGATAGCGCAAAACGAATGCTCATTTAGTATCAACAATAATTATACCTACCACCAGAATTAATGGGGATCGATTTTGAGCAATTTTAAATTTGCGATTTTTCAAATTTTCAAACGCTTATATCTCGCTTATTTGCAATGATAGCGCAAAACGAATGCTTATTTAGTATCAACAATAATTATACCTACCACCAGAATTAATGAGGATCGATTTTGTCCAATTTAAAATTTGCGATTTTTCAAATTTTCAAACGCTTATATCTCAGTTATTTGCAATGATAGCGCAAAACGAATGCTTATTTAGTATCAACAATAATTATACCTACCACCAGAATTAATGGGGATCGATTTTGAGCAATTTTTAATTTGCGATTTTTCAAATATTCAAACGCTTATATCTCGCTTATTTGCAATGATAGCGCAAAACGAATGCTTATTTAGTATCAACAATAATTATACATACCAACAGAATTAATAGGGTACGATTTTGAGCAATTTAAAATTTGCGATTTTTATAATTTTCAAACGCTTATATCTCGCTTTTTTGCAATGATAGCGCAAAACGAATGCTTATTTAGTATCAACAATAATTATACCTACCACCAGAATTAATAGGGATCGATTTTGAGCAATTTTAAATTTGCGATTTTTCAAATTTTCAAACGCTTATATCTCGCTTATTTGCAATGATAGCGAGAAAACGAATGTTTATTTAGTATCAACAATAATTATACATACCACCAGAATTAATAGGGATCGATTTTGAGCAATTTTTAATTTGCGATTTTTCAAATTTTCAAACGCTTATATCTCGCTTATTTGCAATGATAGCGCAAAACGAATGCTTATTTAGTATCAACAATAATTATACATACAACCAGAATTAATAGGGAACGATTTTGAGCAATTTTAAATTTGCGATTTTTATAATTTTCAAACGCTTATATCTCGCTTTTTTGCAATGATAGCGCAAAACGAATTCTTATTTTGTATCAACAATAATTATACCTACCACCAGAATTAATAAGGATCGATTTTGAGCAATTTTAAATTTGCGATTTTTCAAATTTTCAAACGCTTATATCTCGCTTATTTGCAATGATAGCGAGAAAACGAATGTTTATTTAGTATCAACAATAATTATACATACCACCAGAATTAATAGGGATCGATTTTGAGCAATTTTTAATTTGCAATTTTTCAAATTTTCAAACGCTTATATCTCGCTTATTTGCAATGATAGCGCAAAACGAATGCTTATTTAGTATCAACAATAATTATACATACAACCAGAATTAATAGGGAACGATTTTGAGCAATTTTAAATTTGCGATTTTTATAATTTTCAAACGCTTATATCTCGCTTATTTGCAATGATAGCGCAAAACGAATTCTTATTTAGTATCAACAATAATTATACCTACCACCAGAATTAATAAGGATCGATTTTGAGCAATTTTAAATTTGCGATTTTTCAAATTTTCAAACGCTTATATCTCGCTTATTTGCAATGATAGCCCAAAACGAATGTTTATTTAGTATCAACAATAATTATACATACCACCAGAATTAATAGGGATCGATTTTGAGCAATTTTTAATTTGCGATTTTTCAAATTTTCAAACGCTTATATCTCGCTTATTTGCAATGATAGCGCAAAACGAATGCTTATTTAGTATCAACAATAATTATACATACCACCAGAATTAATAGGGAACGATTTTGAGCAATTTTAAATTTGCGATTTTTATAATTTTCAAACGCTTATATCTCGCTTTTTTGCAATGATAGCGCAAAACGAATGCTTATTTAGTATCAACAATAATTATACCTACCACCAGAATTAATATGTATCGATTTCGAGCAATTTTAAATTTGCGATTTTTCAAATTTTCAAACGCTTATATCTCGCTTATTTGCAATGATAGCGAGAAAACGAATGTTTATTTAGTATCAACAATAATTATACATACCACCAGAATTAATAGGGATCGATTTTGAGCAATTTTTAATTTGCGATTTTTCAAATTTTCAAACGCTTATATCTCGCTTATTTGCAATGATAGCGCAAAACGAATGCTTATTTAGTATCAACAATAATTATACATACAACCAGAATTAATAGGGAACGATTTTGAGCAATTTTAAATTTGCGATTTTTATAATTTTCAAACGCTTATATCTCGCTTATTTGCAATGATAGCGCAAAACGAATTCTTATTTAGTATCAACAATAATTATACATACCACCAGAATTAATAGGGATCGATTTTGAGCAATTTTTAATTTGCGATTTTTCAAATTTTCAAACGCTTATATCTCGCTTATTTGCAATGATAGCGCAAAACGAATGCTTATTTAGTATCAACAATAATTATACATACCACCAGAATTAATAGGGAACGATTTTGAGCAATTTTAAATTTGCGATTTTTATAATTTTCAAACGCTTATATCTCGCTTTTTTGCAATGATAGCGCAAAACGAATGCTTATTTAGTATCAACAATAATTATACCTACCACCAGAATTAATATGTATCGATTTCGAGCAATTTTAAATTTGCGATTTTTCAAACTTTCAAACGCATATATCTCGCTTATTTGCAATGATATCGCAAAACGAATGCTTATTTAGTATCAACAATAAATATACCTACCACCAAAATTAATAAGTATCTATTTCGAGCAATTTTAAATTTGCGATTTTTCAAACTTTCAAACGCTTATATCTCCCTTATTTGCAATGATATCGTATAACGAATGCTTATTTAGTATCAACAATAAATATATCTACCACCAGAATTAATAGGTATCGATTTAGAGCAATTTTTAATTTGCGATTTTTCAAACTTTCAAACGCTTATTTCTCGCTTTTTGCAATGATATCGCAAAACGAATGCTTATTTAGTATCAACAATAAATATACCTACCACCAGAATTAATGGGTATCGATTTCGAGCAATTTTAAATTTGCGATTTTTCAAATTTTCAAACGCTTATATCTCGCTTAATTGCAATGATATCGCAAAACGAATGCTTATTTAGTATCAACAATAAATATACTACTACCAGAATTAATGGGTATCGATTTCGAGCAATTTAAAATTTGCGATTTTTCTAACGCTTATATATCGCTTATTTGCAATGATATCGCAAAACGAATGCTTATTTAGTATCAACAATAATTATACCTACCACCAGAATTAATGGGGATCGATTTTGAGCAATTTTTAATTTGCGATTTTTCAAATATTCAAACGCTTATATCTCGCTTATTTGCAATGATAGCGCAAAACGAATGCTTATTTAGTATCAACAATAATTATACATACCAACAGAATTAATAGGGTACGATTTTGAGCAATTTTTAATTTGCGATTTTTCAAATTTTCAAACGCTTATATCTCGCTTATTTGCAATGATAGCGCAAAACGAATGCTTATTTAGTATCAACAATAATTATACATACAACCAGAATTAATAGGGAACGATTTTGAGCAATTTTAAATTTGCGATTTTTATAATTTTCAAACGCTTATATCTCGCTTTTTTGCAATGATAGCGCAAAACGAATTCTTATTTTGTATCAACAATAATTATACCTACCACCAGAATTAATAAGGATCGATTTTGAGCAATTTTAAATTTGCGATTTTTCAAATTTTCAAACGCTTATATCTCGCTTATTTGCAATGATAGCGAGAAAACGAATGTTTATTTAGTATCAACAATAATTATACATACCACCAGAATTAATAGGGATCGATTTTGAGCAATTTTTAATTTGCAATTTTTCAAATTTTCAAACGCTTATATCTCGCTTATTTGCAATGATAGCGCAAAACGAATGCTTATTTAGTATCAACAATAATTATACATACAACCAGAATTAATAGGGAACGATTTTGAGCAATTTTAAATTTGCGATTTTTATAATTTTCAAACGCTTATATCTCGCTTATTTGCAATGATAGCGCAAAACGAATTCTTATTTAGTATCAACAATAATTATACCTACCACCAGAATTAATAAGGATCGATTTTGAGCAATTTTAAATTTGCGATTTTTCAAATTTTCAAACGCTTATATCTCGCTTATTTGCAATGATAGCCCAAAACGAATGTTTATTTAGTATCAACAATAATTATACATACCACCAGAATTAATAGGGATCGATTTTGAGCAATTTTTAATTTGCGATTTTTCAAATTTTCAAACGCTTATATCTCGCTTATTTGCAATGATAGCGCAAAACGAATGCTTATTTAGTATCAACAATAATTATACATACCACCAGAATTAATAGGGAACGATTTTGAGCAATTTTAAATTTGCGATTTTTATAATTTTCAAACGCTTATATCTCGCTTTTTTGCAATGATAGCGCAAAACGAATGCTTATTTAGTATCAACAATAATTATACCTACCACCAGAATTAATATGTATCGATTTCGAGCAATTTTAAATTTGCGATTTTTCAAATTTTCAAACGCTTATATCTCGCTTATTTGCAATGATAGCGAGAAAACGAATGTTTATTTAGTATCAACAATAATTATACATACCACCAGAATTAATAGGGATCGATTTTGAGCAATTTTTAATTTGCGATTTTTCAAATTTTCAAACGCTTATATCTCGCTTATTTGCAATGATAGCGCAAAACGAATGCTTATTTAGTATCAACAATAATTATACATACAACCAGAATTAATAGGGAACGATTTTGAGCAATTTTAAATTTGCGATTTTTATAATTTTCAAACGCTTATATCTCGCTTATTTACAATGATAGCGCAAAACGAATTCTTATTTAGTATCAACAATAATTATACATACCACCAGAATTAATAGGGATCGATTTTGAGCAATTTTTAATTTGCGATTTTTCAAATTTTCAAACGCTTATATCTCGCTTATTTGCAATGATAGCGCAAAACGAATGCTTATTTAGTATCAACAATAATTATACATACCACCAGAATTAATAGGGAACGATTTTGAGCAATTTTAAATTTGCGATTTTTATAATTTTCAAACGCTTATATCTCGCTTTTTTGCAATGATAGCGCAAAACGAATTCTTATTTTGTATCAACAATAATTATACCTACCACCAGAATTAATAAGGATCGATTTTGAGCAATTTTAAATTTGCGATTTTTCAAATTTTCAAACGCTTATATCTCGCTTATTTGCAATGATAGCGAGAAAACGAATGTTTATTTAGTATCAACAATAATTATACATACCACCAGAATTAATAGGGATCGATTTTGAGCAATTTTTAATTTGCAATTTTTCAAATTTTCAAACGCTTATATCTCGCTTATTTGCAATGATAGCGCAAAACGAATGCTTATTTAGTATCAACAATAATTATACATACAACCAGAATTAATAGGGAACGATTTTGAGCAATTTTAAATTTGCGATTTTTATAATTTTCAAACGCTTATATCTCGCTTATTTGCAATGATAGCGCAAAACGAATTCTTATTTAGTATCAACAATAATTATACCTACCACCAGAATTAATAAGGATCGATTTTGAGCAATTTTAAATTTGCGATTTTTCAAATTTTCAAACGCTTATATCTCGCTTATTTGCAATGATAGCCCAAAACGAATGTTTATTTAGTATCAACAATAATTATACATACCACCAGAATTAATAGGGATCGATTTTGAGCAATTTTTAATTTGCGATTTTTCAAATTTTCAAACGCTTATATCTCGCTTATTTGCAATGATAGCGCAAAACGAATGCTTATTTAGTATCAACAATAATTATACATACCACCAGAATTAATAGGGAACGATTTTGAGCAATTTAAAATTTGCGATTTTTATAATTTTCAAACGCTTATATCTCGCTTTTTTGCAATGATAGCGCAAAACGAATGCTTATTTACTATCAACAATAATTATACCTACCACCAGAATTAATATGTATCGATTTCGAGCAATTTTAAATTTGCGATTTTTCAAATTTTCAAACGCTTATATCTCGCTTATTTGCAATGATAGCGAGAAAACGAATGTTTATTTAGTATCAACAATAATTATACATACCACCAGAATTAATAGGGATCGATTTTGAGCAATTTTTAATTTGCGATTTTTCAAATTTTCAAACGCTTATATCTCGCTTATTTGCAATGATAGCGCAAAACGAATGCTTATTTAGTATCAACAATAATTATACATACAACCAGAATTAATAGGGAACGATTTTGAGCAATTTTAAATTTGCGATTTTTATAATTTTCAAACGCTTATATCTCGCTTATTTGCAATGATAGCGCAAAACGAATTCTTATTTAGTATCAACAATAATTATACATACCACCAGAATTAATAGGGATCGATTTTGAGCAATTTTTAATTTGCGATTTTTCAAATTTTCAAACGCTTATATCTCGCTTATTTGCAATGATAGCGCAAAACGAATGCTTATTTAGTATCAACAATAATTATACATACCACCAGAATTAATAGGGAACGATTTTGAGCAATTTTAAATTTGCGATTTTTATAATTTTCAAACGCTTATATCTCGCTTTTTTGCAATGATAGCGCAAAACGAATGCTTATTTAGTATCAACAATAATTATACCTACCACCAGAATTAATATGTATCGATTTCGAGCAATTTTAAATTTGCGATTTTTCAAACTTTCAAACGCATATATCTCGCTTATTTGCAATGATATCGCAAAACGAATGCTTATTTAGTATCAACAATAAATATACCTACCACCAAAATTAATAAGTATCTATTTCGAGCAATTTTAAATTTGCGATTTTTCAAACTTTCAAACGCTTATATCTCCCTTATTTGCAATGATATCGTATAACGAATGCTTATTTAGTATCAACAATAAATATATCTACCACCAGAATTAATAGGTATCGATTTAGAGCAATTTTTAATTTGCGATTTTTCAAACTTTCAAACGCTTATTTCTCGCTTTTTTCAATGATATCGCAAAACGAATGCTTATTTAGTATCAACAATAAATATACCTACCACCAGAATTAATGGGTATCGATTTCGAGCAATTTTAAATTTGCGATTTTTCAAATTTTCAAACGCTTATATCTCGCTTAATTGCAATGATATCGCAAAACGAATGCTTATTTAGTATCAACAATAAATATACTACTACCAGAATTAATGGGTATCGATTTCGAGCAATTTTAAATTTGTGATTTTTCAAACTTTCAAACGCTTATATCTCGCTTAATTGCAATGATATCCCAAACGAATGCTTATTTAGTATCAACAATAAATATACCTACCACCAGAATTAATGGGTATCGATTTCGAGCAATTTAAAATTTGCGATTTTTCTAACGCTTATATATCGCTTATTTGCAATGATATCGCAAAACGAATGCTTATTTAGTATCAACAATAAATATACCTACCACCAGAATTAATGGGTATCGATTTAGAGCAATTTTAAATTTGCGATTTTTCAAACTTTCAAACGCATATATCTCGCTTATTTGCAATGATATCGCAAAACGAATGCTTATTTAGTATCAACAATAATTATACCTACAACCAGAATTAATAAGTATCTATTTCGAGCAATTTTAAATTTGCGATTTTTCAAACTTTCAAACGCTTATATCTCCCTTATTTGCAATGATATCGTATAACGAATGCTTATTTAGTATCAACAATAAATATACCTACCACCAGAATTAATGGGTATCGCTTTAGAGCAATTTTTAATTTGCGATTTTTCAAACTTTCAAACGCTTATTTCTCGCTTTTTTGCAATGATATCGCAAAACGAATGCTTATTTAGTATCAACAATAAATATACCTACCACCAGAATTAATAAGTATCGATTTCGAGCAATTTTAAATTTGCGATTTTTCAAACTTTCAAACGCTTATATCTCGCTTAATTGCAATGATATTGCAAAACGAATGCTAATTTAGTATCAACAATAAATATACCTATCACCAGAATTAATATGTATCGATTTCGAGCAATTTTAAATTTGCGATTTTTCAAACTTTCAAACGCTTATATCTCGCTTATTTGCAATGATATCCCAAACGAATGCTTATTTAGTATCAACAATAATTATACCTACCACTAGAATTAATAAGTATCTATTTCGAGCAATTTTAAATTTGCGATTTTTCAAACTTTCAAACGCTTATATCTCCCTTATATGCAATGATATCGCAAAACGAATGCTTATTTAGTATCAACAATAAATATACTACTACCAGAATTAATGGGTATCGATTTCGAGCAATTTTAAATTTGTGATTTTTCAAACTTTCAAACGCTTATATCTCGCTTATTTGCAATGATATCCCAAACGAATGCTTATTTAGTATCAACAATAAATATACCTACCACCAGAAATAATGGGTATCGATTTCGAGCAATTTAAAATTTGCGATTTTTCTAACGCTTATATATCGCTTATTTGCAATGATATCGCAAAACGAATGCTTATTTAGTATCAACAATAAATATACCTACCACCAGAATTAATGGGTATCGATTTAGAGCAATTTTTAATTTGCGATTTTTCAAACTTTCAAACGCTTATTTCTCGCTTTTTTGCAATGATATCGCAAAACGAATGCTTATTTAGTATCAACAATAAATATACCTACCACCAGAATTAATAAGTATCGATTTCGAGCAATTTTAAATTTGCGATTTTTCAAACTTTCAAACGCTTATATCTCGCTTAATTGCAATGATATTGCAAAACGAATGCTAATTTAGTATCAACAATAAATATACCTATCACCAGAATTAATATGTATCGATTTCGAGCAATTTTAAGTTTGCGATTTTTCAAACTTTCAAACGCTTATATCTCGCTTATTTGCAATGATATCCCAAACGAATGCTTATTTAGTATCAACAATAATTATACCTACCACCAGAATTAATAAGTATCTATTTCGAGCAATTTTAAATTTGCGATTTTTCAAACTTTCAAACGCTTATATCTCCCTTATATGCAATGATATCGTATAACGAATGCTTATTTAGTATCAACAATAAATATACCTACCACTAGAATTAATGGGTATCGATTTAGAGCATTTTTTAATTTGCGATTTTTCAAACTTTCAAACGCTTATTTCTCGCTTTTTTGCAATGATAACGCAAAACGAATGCTTATTTAGTATCAACAATAAATATACCTACCACCAGAATTAATGGGTATCGATTTCGAGCAATTTTAAATTTGCGATTTTTCAAACTTTCAAACGCTTATTTCTCGCTTATTTGCAATGATATCGCAAAACGAATGCTTATTTAGTATCAACAATAAATATACCTACCACCAGAATTATTGGGTATCGATTTCGAGCAATTTTAAATTTGCGATTTTTCAAACATTCAAACGCTTATATCTCGCTTAATTGCAATGATATCGCAAAACGAATGCTTAATTAGTATCAACAATAAATATACTACTACCAGAATTAATGGGTATCGATTTCGAGCAATTTTAAATTTGTGATTTTTAAAACTTTCAAACGCTTATATCTCACTTATTTGCAATGATATCACAAAACAAATGCTTATTTAGTATCAACAATAAATATATATTCCTACCACCAGAATTATTGGGTATCGTAATCGAGCAATTTTAAATTTGCGATTTTTTAAACTTTCAAACGCTTATATCTCGCTTATTTGCAATGATATCGTATAACGAATGCTTATTTAGTATCAACAATAAATATACCTACCACCAGAATTAATGGGTATCGATTTCGAGCAATTTTAAATTTGCGATTTTTCAAATTTTCAAACGCTTATATCTCGCTTAATTGCAATGATATCGCAAAACGAATGCTTATTTAGTATCAACAATAAATATACTACTACCAGAATTAATGGGTATCGATTTCGAGCAATTTTAAATTTGTGATTTTTCAAACTTTCAAACGCTTATATCTCGCTTAATTGCAATGATATCCCAAACGAATGCTTATTTAGTATCAACAATAAATATACCTACCACCAGAATTAATGGGTATCGATTTCGAGCAATTTAAAATTTGCGATTTTTCTAACGCTTATATATCGCTTATTTGCAATGATATCGCAAAACGAATGCTTATTTAGTATCAACAATAAATATACCTACCACCAGAATTAATGGGTATCGATTTAGAGCAATTTTAAATTTGCGATTTTTCAAACTTTCAAACGCATATATCTCGCTTATTTGCAATGATATCGCAAAACGAATGCTTATTTAGTATCAACAATAATTATACCTACCACCAGAATTAATAAGTATCTATTTCGAGCAATTTTAAATTTGCGATTTTTCAAACTTTCAAACGCTTATATCTCCCTTATTTGCAATGATATCGTATAACGAATGCTTATTTAGTATCAACAATAAATATACCTACCACCAGAATTAATGGGTATCGCTTTAGAGCAATTTTTAATTTGCGATTTTTCAAACTTTCAAACGCTTATTTCTCGCTTTTTTGCAATGATATCGCAAAACGAATGCTTATTTAGTATCAACAATAAATATACCTACCACCAGAATTAATAAGTATCGATTTCGAGCAATTTTAAATTTGCGATTTTTCAAACTTTCAAACGCTTATATCTCGCTTAATTGCAATGATATTGCAAAACGAATGCTAATTTAGTATCAACAATAAATATACCTATCACCAGAATTAATATGTATCGATTTCGAGCAATTTTAAATTTGCGATTTTTCAAACTTTCAAACGCTTATATCTCGCTTATTTGCAATGATATCCCAAACGAATGCTTATTTAGTATCAACAATAATTATACCTACCACTAGAATTAATAAGTATCTATTTCGAGCAATTTTAAATTTGCGATTTTTCAAACTTTCAAACGCTTATATCTCCCTTATATGCAATGATATCGCAAAACGAATGCTTATTTAGTATCAACAATAAATATACTACTACCAGAATTAATGGCTATCGATTTCGAGCAATTTTAAATTTGTGATTTTTCAAACTTTCAAACGCTTATATCTCGCTTATTTGCAATGATATCCCAAACGAATGCTTATTTAGTATCAACAATAAATATACCTACCACCAGAAATAATGGGTATCGATTTCGAGCAATTTAAAATTTGCGATTTTTCTAACGCTTATATATCGCTTATTTGCAATGATATCGCAAAACGAATGCTTATTTAGTATCAACAATAAATATACCTACCACCAGAATTAATGGGTATCGATTTAGAGCAATTTTTAATTTGCGATTTTTCAAACTTTCAAACGCTTATTTCTCGCTTTTTTGCAATGATATCGCAAAACGAATGCTTATTTAGTATCAACAATAAATATACCTACCACCAGAATTAATAAGTATCGATTTCGAGCAATTTTAAATTTGCGATTTTTCAAACTTTCAAACGCTTATATCTCGCTTAATTGCAACGATATTGCAAAACGAATGCTAATTTAGTATCAACAATAAATATACCTATCACCAGAATTAATATGTATCGATTTCGAGCAATTTTAAGTTTGCGATTTTTCAAACTTTCAAACGCTTATATCTCGCTTATTTGCAATGATATCCCAAACGAATGCTTATTTAGTATCAACAATAATTATACCTACCACCAGAATTAATAAGTATCTATTTCGAGCAATTTTAAATTTGCGATTTTTCAAACTTTCAAACGCTTATATCTCCCTTATATGCAATGATATCGTATAACGAATGCTTATTTAGTATCAACAATAAATATACCTACCACCAGAATTAATGGGTATCGATTTAGAGCAATTTTAAATTTGCGATTTTTCAAACTTTCAAACGCTTATTTCTCGCTTTTTTGCAATGATAACGCAAAACGAATGCTTATTTAGTATCAACAATAAATATACCTACCACCAGAATTAATGGGTATCGATTTCGAGCAATTTTAAATTTGCGATTTTTCAAACTTTCAAACGCTTATTTCTCGCTTATTTGCAATGATATCGCAAAACGAATGCTTATTTAGTATCAACAATAAATATACCTACCACCAGAATTATTGGGTATCGATTTCGAGCAATTTTAAATTTGCGATTTTTCAAACTTTCAAACGCTTATATCTCGCTTATTTGCAATGATATCGCAAAACGAATGCTTATTTAGTATCAACAATAAATATACCTACCACCAGAATTAATGGGTATCGATTTCGAGCAATTTTAAATTTGCGATTTTTCAAACATTCAAACGCTTATATCTCGCTTAATTGCAATGATATCGCAAAACGAATGCTTAATTAGTATCAACAATAAATATACTACTACCAGAATTAATGGGTATCGATTTCGAGCAATTTTAAATTTGTGATTTTTAAAACTTTCAAACGCTTATATCTCACTTATTTGCAATGATATCACAAAACAAATGCTTATTTAGTATCAACAATAAATATATACCTACCACCAGAATTATTGGGTATCGTAATCGAGCAATTTTAAATTTGCGATTTTTTAAACTTTCAAACGCTTATATCTCGCTTATTTGCAATGATATCGTATAACGAATGCTTATTTAGTATCAACAATAAATATACCTACCACCAGAAATAATGGGAATCGATTTCGAGCAATATTAAATTTGCGATTTTTCAAACTTTCAAACGCTTATATCTCGCTTATTTTCAATGATATCGCAAAACGAATGTTTATTAAGTATCAACAATAATCATACCTACCACCAGAATTATTGGGTATCGATTTCAAGCAATTTAAAATTTGCGATTTTTCAAACATTCAAACGAATATATCTCGCTTATTTGCAATGATATCGCAAAACGAATGCTTATTTAGTATCAACAATAATTATACCTACCACCAGAATTAATAAGTATCTATTTCGAGAAATTTTAAATTTGCGATTTTTCAAACTTTCAAACGCTTATATCTCCCTTATTTGCAATGATATCGTATAACGAATGCTTATTTAGTATCAACAATAATTATACCTACCACCAGAATTAATAGTTATCGATATCGAGCAATTTTCAATTTGCGATTTTTCAAACTTTCAAACGCTTATATGTCGCTTATTTGAAATGATATCGTATAACGAATGCTTATTTAGTATCAACAATAAAAATACCTACCACCAAAATTAATGGGTATCGATTTCGAGCAATTTTAAATTTGTGATTTTTCAAACTTTCAAACGCTTATATCTCGCTTATTTGCAATGATATTGCAAAACGAAGGCTTATTTATTATCAACAATAAATATACCTACCACCAGAATTAATGGTTATCGATTTCGAGCAATTTTAAATTTGCGATTTTTCAAACTTTCAAACGCTTATATCTCGCTTATTTGCAATGATATCGCAAAACGAATGCTTATTTAGTATCAACAATAAATATACCTACCACCAGAATTAATGGGTATCGATTTCGAGCAATTTTAAATTTGCGATTTTTCAAACATTCAAACGCTTATATCTCGCTTAATTGCAATGATATCGCAAAACGAATGCTTAGTTAGTATCAACAATAAACATACCTACCACCAGAATTAATGGGTATCGATTTCAAGCAATTTAAAATTTGCGATTTTTCAAACTTTCAAACGCATATATCTCGCTTATTTGCAATGATATCGCAAAACGAATGCTTGTTTAGTATCAACAATAAATATACCTACCACCAGAATTAATGGGTATCGATTTCGAGCAATTTAAAATTTGCGATTTTTCAAACGCTTATATCTCGCTTATTTGCAATGATATCGCAAAACGAATGCTTATTTAGTATCAACAATAAATATACCTCCCACCAGAATTAATGGGTATCGATTAAGAGCAATTTTTAATTTGCGATTTTTCAAACATTCAAACGCTTATATCTCGCTCATTTGCAATGATATCGCAAAACGAATGCTTATTTAGTATCAACAATAATTATACCTACCACCAGAATCAATAAGTATCTATTTCGAGCAATTTTAAATTTGCGATTTTTCAAACATTTAAACGCTTATATCTCGCTTATTTGCAATGATATCGCAAAACGAATGCTTATTTAGTATCAACAATAAATATACTACTACCAGAATTAATGGGTATCATTTCGAGCAATTTTAAATTTGCGATTTTTCAAACTTTCAAACGCTTATATCTCGCTTATTTGCAATGATATCGCAAAACGAATGCTTATTTAGTATCAACAATAAATATACCTACCACCAGAATTATTGGGTATCGTATTCGAGCAATTTAAAATTTGCGATTTTTCAAACTTTCAAACGCTTATATCTCGCTTATTTGCAATGATATCGCAAAACGAAATCTTATTTAGTATCAACAATAAATATACCTACCACCAGAATTAATAAGTATCGATTTCGAGCAATTTTAAATTTGCGATTTTTCAAACTTTCAAACGCTTATATCTCGCTTATTTGCAATGATATCGCAAAACGAATGCTTGTTCAGTATCAACAATAAATATACTACTACCAGAATTAATGGGTATCGATTTCAAGCAATTTTAAATTTGCGATTTTTCAAACTTTCAAACGCTTATATCTCGCTTATTTGCAATGATATCGCAAAACGAATCCTTTTTTAGTATCAACAAAAAATATACCTACCACCAGAATTATTGGGTATCGTATTCGAGCAATTTTAAATTTGCGATTTTTCAAACTTTCAAACGCTTATATCTCGCTTATTTGCAATGATATCGCAAAACGAATGCTTATTTAGTATCAACAATAAATATACCTACCACCAGAATTATTAAGTATCGTATTCGAGCAATTTTAAATTAGCGATTTTTCAAACTTTCAAACGCTTATATCTCGCTTATTTGCAATGATATCGCAAAACGAAATCTTATTTAGTATCAACAATAAATATACCTACCACCAGAATTAATGGGTATCGATTTCGAGCAATTTTAAATTTGCGATTTTTCAAACTTTCAAACGCTTATATCTCGCTTATTTGCAATGATATCGCAAAACGAATGCTTATTTAGCATCAACAATAAATATACCTACCACCAGAATTAATGGGTATCGATTTCAAGCAATTTTAAATTTGCGATTTTTCAAATATTAAAAAGCTAATATCTCGCTTTATTGCAATGATATCGCAAAACGAATGCTTGTTAAGTATCAACAATAAATATACTACTACCAGAATTAATGGGTATCGATTTCAAGCAATTTTAAATTTGCGATTTTCCAAATTTTCAAACGCTTATATCTCGCTTATTTGCAATGATAGCGCAAAAGGAATGCTTATTTAGTATCAACAATAATTATACCTACCACCAGAATCATTAAGGATCGATTTTCAGCAATTTTTAATTTGCGATTTTCCAAATTTTCAAACGATTATATCTCGCTTATTTGCAATGATAGCGCAAAACGAATGCTTATTTAGTATCAAAAATAATTATACCTACCACCAGAATTAATGGGGATCGATTTTGAGCAATTTTAACTTGCGATTTTTCAAATTTTCAAACGCTTATATCTCGCTTATTTGCAATGATTGCGCAAATCGAATGCTTATTTAGTATCAATAATAATTATACCTACCACCAGAATTAATGCGGATCCATTTTGAGCAATTTCAGATTTGCGATTTTTCAAATTTTCAAACGCTTATATCTCGCTTATTTGCAATGATAGCGCCAAACGAATGCTTATTTAGTATCAACAATAATTATACCTACCACCAGAATTAATGGGGATCGATTTTGAGCAATTTTAAATTTGCGATTTTTCAAATTTTCAAACGCTTATATCTCGCTTATATGCAACGATAGCGCAAAACGAATGCTTATTTAATATCAACAATAATTATACCTACCACCAGAATTAATGTGGATCGATTTTTAGCAATTTTAAATTTGCGATTTTTCAAATTTTCAAACGCTTATATCTGGCTTATTTGCAATGATAGCGCAAAACGAATGCTTATTTATTATCAACAATAATTATACCTACCACCAGAATTAATGGGGATCGATTTTGAGCAATTTTAACTTGCGATTTTTCAAATTTTCAAACGCTTTTATCTCGCTTATTTGCAATGATAGCGCAAAACGAATGCTAATTTAGTATCAACAATAATTATACCTACCACCAGAATAAATGGGGATCGATTTTGAGCAATTTTAAATTTTCGATTTTTATAATTTTCAAACGCCTATATCTCGCTTATTTGCAATGATAGCGCAAGACGAATGCTTATTAAGTATCAACAATAATAATACCTACCACCAGAATTAATGGGTATCGATTAAGAGCAATTTTTAATTTGCGATTTTTCAAACATTCAAACGCTTATATCTCGCTCATTTGCAATGATATCGCAAAACGAATGCTTATTTAGTATCAACAATAATTATACCTACCACCAGAATCAATAAGTATCTATTTCGAGCAATTTTAAATTTGCGATTTTTCAAACATTTAAACGCTTATATCTCACTTATTTGCAATGATATCGCAAAACGAATGCTTATTTAGTATCAACAATAAATATACTACTACCAGAATTAATGGGTATCATTTCGAGCAATTTTAAATTTGCGATTTTTCAAACTTTCAAACGCTTATATCTCGCTTATTTGCAATGATATCGCAAAACGAATGCTTATTTAGTATCAACAATAAATATACCTACCACCAGAATTATTGGGTATCGTATTCGAGCAATTTAAAATTTGCGATTTTTCAAACTTTCAAACGCTTATATCTCGCTTATTTGCAATGATATCGCAAAACGAAATCTTATTTAGTATCAACAATAAATATACCTACCACCAGAATTAATAAGTATCGATTTCGAGCAATTTTAAATTTGCGATTTTTCAAACTTTCAAACGCTTATATCTCGCTTATTTGCAATGATATCGCAAAACGAATGCTTGTTCAGTATCAACAAAAAATATACCTACCACCAGAATTATTGGGTATCGTATTCGAGCAATTTTAAATTTGCGATTTTTCAAACTTTCAAACGCTTATATCTCGCTTATTTGCAATGATATCGCAAAACGAATGCTTATTTAGTATCAACAATAAATATACCTACCACCAGAATTATTGGGTATCGTATTCGAGCAATTTTAAATTAGCGATTTTTCAAACTTTCAAACGCTTATATCTCGCTTATTTGCAATGATATCGCAAAACGAAATCTTATTTAGTATCAACAATAAATATACCTACCACCAGAATTAATGGGTATCGATTTCGAGCAATTTTAAATTTGCGATTTTTCAAACTTTCAAACGCTTATATCTCGCTTATTTGCAATGATATCGCAAAACGAATGCTTATTTAGCATCAACAATAAATATACCTACCACCAGAATTAATAAGTATCGATTTCAAGCAATTTTAAATTTGCGATTTTTCAAATATTAAAAAGCTAATATCTCGCTTTATTGCAATGATATCGCAAAACGAATGCTTGTTAAGTATCAACAATAAATATACTACTACCAGAATTAATGGGTATCGATTTCAAGCAATTTTAAATTTGCGATTTTCCAAATTTTCAAACGCTTATATCTCGCTTATTTGCAATGATAGCGCAAAAGGAATGCTTATTTAGTATCAACAATAATTATACCTACCACCAGAATCATTAAGGATCGATTTTCAGCAATTTTTAATTTGCGATTTTCCAAATTTTCAAACGATTATATCTCGCTTATTTGCAATGATAGCGCAAAACGAATGCTTATTTAGTATCAAAAATAATTATACCTACCACCAGAATTAATGGGGATCAATTTTGAGCAATTTTAACTTGCGATTTTTCAAATTTTCAAACGCTTATATCTCGCTTATTTGCAATGATAGCGCAAATCGAATGCTTATTTAGTATCAATAATAATTATACCTACCACCAGAATTAATGCGGATTTATTTTGAGCAATTTCAGATTTGCGATTTTTCAAATTTTCAAACGCTTATATCTCGCTTATTTGCAATGATAGCGCCAAACGAATGCTTATTTAGTATCAACAATAATTATACCTACCACCAGAATTAATGGATATCGATTTTGAGCAATTTTAAATTTGCGATTTTTCAAATTTTCAAACGCTTATATCTCGCTTATATGCAATGATAGCGCAAAACGAATGCTTATTTAATATCAACAATAATTATACCTACCACCAGAATTAATGTGGATCGATTTTTAGCAATTTTAAATTTGCGATTTTTCAAATTTTCAAACGCTTATATCTGGCTTATTTGCAATGATAGCGCAAAACGAATGCTTATTTATTATCAACAATAATTATACCTACCACCAGAATTAATGGGGATCGATTTTGAGCAATTTTAACTTGCGATTTTTCAAATTTTCAAACGCTTTTATCTCGCTTATTTGCAATGATAGCGCAAAACGAATGCTAATTTAGTATCAACAATAATTATGCCTACCACCAGAATTAATGGGGATCGATTTTGAGCAATTTTAAATTTTCGATTTTTATAATTTTCAAACGCCTATATCTCGCTTATTTGCAATGATAGCGCAAGACGAATGCTTATTTAGTATCAACAATAATAATACCTTCCACCAGAATTAATGGGAATCGATTTTGAGCAATTTTAAATTTGCGATTTTTCAAATTTTCAAACGCTTATATCTCGCTTATTTGCAATGATAGCGCAAAACGAATGCTTATTTAGTATCAACAATAATTATACCTACCATTAGAATCAATAAGGATCGATTTTCAGCAATTTTTAATTTGCGATTTTCCAAATTTTCAAACGATTATATCTCGCTTATTTGCAATGATAGCGCAAAACGAATGCTTATTTAGTATCAAAAATAATTATACCTACCACCAGAATTAATGGGGATCGATTTTGAGCAATTTTAACTTGCGATTTTTCAAATTTTCAAACGCTTATATCTCGCTTATTTGCAATGATAGCGCAAATCGAATGCTTATTTAGTATCAACAATAATTATACCTACCACCAGAATTAATGGGGATCGATTTTGAGCAATTTAAGATTTGCGATTTTTCAAATTTTCAAACGCTTATATCTCGCTTATTTGCAATGATAGCGCAAAACGAATGCTTATTTAGTATCAACAATAATTATACCTACCACCAGAATTAATGGGGATCGATTTTGAGCAATTTTAAATTTGCGATTTTTAAAATTTTCAAACGCTTATATCTCGCTTATTTGCAATAATGGCGCAAAACGAATGCTTATTTAGTATCAACAATAATTATACCTACCACCAGAATTAATGGGGATCGATTTTGAGCAATTTTAAATTTGCGATTTTTCAAATTTTCAAACGCTTATATCTCGCTTATTTGCAATGATAGCGCTAAACGAATGCTTATTTAGTATCAACAATAATTATACCTACCACCAGAATTAATAAGGATCGATTTTGTGCAATTTAAAATTTGCGATTTTTCAAATTTTCAAACGCTTATATCTCGCTTATTTGCAATGATAGTGCAAAACGAATGCATATTTAGTATCAACAATAATTATACCTACCACCAGAATTAATGGGGATCGATTTTGAGCAATTTTATATTTGCGATTTTTCAAATTTTTAAACGCTCATATCTCGCTTATTTGCAATGATAGCGCAAAACGAATGCTTATTTAGTATCAACAATAATTATACCTACAACCATAATTAATGGGGATCGATTTTGAGGAATTTAAAATTTGCAATTTTGAAATTTTCAAACAATTATATCTCGCTTATTTGCAATGATAGCGCAAAACGAATGCTGTTTTAGTATCAACAATAATTATACCTACCACTAGAATTAATAGGGATCGATTTTGAGCAATTTTAAATTTGCGATTTTTCAAATTTTCAAACGCTTATATCTTGCTTTTTTGCAATGATAACGCAAAACGAATGCTTATTTAGTATCAACAATAATTATACCTACTACCAGAATTAATGCGGATCGATTTTGAGCAATTTTAAATTTGCGACTTTTATAATTTTCAAACGCTTATATCTCGCTTATTTGCAATGATAGCGCAAAACGAATGCTTATTTAGTATCAACAATAATTATACCTACCACCAGAATTAATGGGGATCGATTTTGAGCAATTTTAAATTTGCGATTTTTCAAATTTTCAAACGCTTATATCTCGCTTATTTGCAATGATAGCACAAAACGAATGCTTATTTAGTATCAACAATAATTATACCTACCACCAGAATTAATGTGGATCGATTTTGTCCAATTTAAAATTTGCGATTTTTCAAATTTTCAAACGCTTATATCTCAGTTATTTGCAATGATAGCGCAAAACGAATGCTTATTTAGTATCAACAATAATTATACCTACCACCAGAATTAATAGGGATCGATTTTGAGCAATTTTTAATTTGCGATTTTTCAAATTTTCAAACGCTTATATCTCGCTTATTTGCAATGATAGCGCAAAACGAATGCTTATTTAGTATCAACAATAATTATACATACCAACAGAATTAATAGGGAACGATTTTGAGCAATTTAAAATTTGCGATTTTTATAATTTTCAAACGCTTATATCTCGCTTTTTTGCAATGATAGCGCAAAACGAATGCTTATTTAGTATCAACAATAATTATACCTACCACCAGAATTAATAGGGATCGATTTTGAGCAATTTTAAATTTGCGATTTTTCAAATTTTCAAACGCTTATATCTCGCTTATTTGCAATGATAGCGCAAAACGAATGCTTATTTAGTATCAACAATAATTATACCTACCACCAGAATTAATAAGGATCGATTTTGAGCAATTTTAAATTTGCGATTTTTCAAATTTTCAAACGCTTATATCTCGCTTATTTGCAATGATAGCGAGAAAACGAATGTTTATTTAGTATCAACAATAATTATACATACCACCAGAATTAATAGGGATCGATTTTGAGCAATTTTTAATTTGCGATTTTTCAAATTTTCAAACGCTTATATCTCGCTTATTTGCAATGATAGCGCAAAACGAATGCTTATTTAGTATCAACAATAATTATACATACCACCAGAATTAATAGGGAACGATTTTGAGCAATTTTAAATTTGCGATTTTTATAATTTTCAAACGCTTATATCTCGCTTTTTTGCAATGATAGCGCAAAACGAATGTTTATTTAGTATCAACAATAATTATACATACCACCAGAATTAATAGGGATCGATTTTGAGCAATTTTTAATTTGCGATTTTTCAAATTTTCAAACGCTTATATTTCGCTTATTTGCAATGATAGCGCAAAACGAATGCTTATTTAGTATCAACAATAATTATACATACCACCAGAATTAATAGGGAACGATTTTGAGCAATTTTAAATTTGCGATTTTTATAATTTTCAAACGCTTATATCTCGCTTTTTTGCAATGATAGCGCAAAACGAATGCTTATTTAGTATCAACAATAATTATACCTACCACCAGAATTAATAGGGATCGATTTTGAGCAATTTTAAATTTGCGATTTTTCAAATTTTCAAACGCTTATATCTCGCTTATTTGCAATGATAGCGTAAAACGAATGCTTATTTAGTATCAACAATAATTATACCTACCACCAGAATTAATAAGGATAGATTTTGAGCAATTTTAAATTTGCGATTTTTCGAATTTTCTAACGCTTATATCTCGCTTATTTGCAATGATAGCGCAAAACGAATGTTTATTTAGTATCAACAATAATTATACATACCACCAGAATTAATAGGGAACGATTTTGAGCAATTTTTAATTTGCGATTTTTATAATTTTCAAACGCTTATATCTCGCTTTTTTGCAATGATAGCGCAAAACGAATGCTTATTTAGTATCAACAATAATTATACCTACCACCAGAATTAATAAGGATCGATTTTGAGCAATTTTAAATTTGCGATTTTTCAAATTTTCAAACGCTTATATCTCGCTTATTTGCAATGATAGCGCAAAACGAATGTTTATTTAGTATCAACAATAATTATACATACCACCAGAATTAATAGGGATCGATTTTGAGCAATTAAAAATTTGCGATTTTTATAATTTTCAAACGCTTATATCTCGCTTTTTTGCAATCATAGCGCAAAACGAATGCTTATTTAGTATCAACAATAATTATACCTACCACCAGAATTAATAGGGATCGATTTTGAGCAATTTTAAATTTGCGATTTTTCAAATTTTCAAACGCTTATATCTCGCTTATTTGCAATGATAGCGCAAAACGAATGCTTATTTAGTATCAACAATAAATATACCTACCACCAGAATCAACATGTATCGAATTCGAGCAATTTTAAATTTGCGATTTTTCAAACTTTCAAACGCATATATCTCGCTTATTTGCAATGATATCGCAAAACGAATGCTTATTTAGTATCAACAATAAATATACCTACCACCAGAATTAATAAGTATCTATTTCGAGCAATTTTAAATTTGCGATTTTTCAAACTTTCAAACGCTTATATCTCCCTTATTTGCAATGATATCGTATAACGAATGCTTATTTAGTATCAACAATAAATATATCTACCACCAGAATTAATAGGTATCGATTTAGAGCAATTTTTAATTTGCGATTTTTCAAACTTTCAAACGCTTATTTCTCGCTTTTTTCAATGATATCGCAAAACGAATGCTTATTTAGTATCAACAATAAATATACCTACCACCAGAATTAATGGGTATCGATTTCGAGCAATTTTAAATTTGCGATTTTTCAAACTTTCAAACGCTTATATCTCGCTTAATTGCAATGATATTGCAAAACGAATGCTAATTTAGTATCAACAATAAATATACCTATCACCAGAATTAATAAGTATCGATTTCGAGCAATTTTCAATTTGCGATTTTTCAAACTTTCAAACGCTTATATGTCGCTTATTTGAAATGATATTGTATAACGAATGCTTATTTAGTATCAACAATAAAAATACCTACCACCAAAATTAATGGGTATCGATTTCGAGCAATTTTAAATTTGCGATTTTTCAAACTTTCAAACGCTCATATCTCGCTGATTTGCAATGATATCGCAAAACGAATGCTTATTTAGTATCAACAATAAATATACCTATCACCAGAATTAATGTGTATCGATTTCGAGCAATTTTAAATTTGCGATTTTTCAAACATTCAAACGCTTATATCTCGCTTAATTGCAATGATATCGCAAAACGAATGCTTATTTAGTATCAACATCAAATATACTACTACCAGAATTAATGGGTATCGATTTCGAGCAATTTTAAATTTGTGATTTTTCAAACTTTCAAACGCTTATATCTCGCTTATTTGCAATGATATCCCAAACGAATGCTTATTTAGTATCAACAATAAATATACCTACCACCAGAATTAATGGGTATCGATTTCGAGCAATTTAAAATTTGCGATTTTTCTAACGCTTATATATCGCTTATTTGCAATGATATCGCAAAACGAATGCTTATTTAGTATCAACAATAAATATACCTACCACCAGAATTAATGGGTATCGATTTAGAGCAATTTTTAATTTGCGATTTTTCAAACTTTCAAACGCTTATATCTCGCTCATTTGTAATGATATCGCAAAACGAATGCTTTTTTAGTATCAATAATAAATATACCTACCACCAGAATAAATATGTATCGATTTCGAGCAATTTTAAATTTGAGATTTTTCAAACTTTCAAACGCATATATCTCGCTTATTTGCAATGATATCGCAAAACGAATGCTTATTTAGTATCAACAATAATTATACCTACCACCAGAATTAATAAGTATCTATTTCGAGCAATTTTAAATTTGCGATTTTTCAAACTTTCAAACGCTTATATCTCCCTTATTTGCAATGATATCGTATAACGAATGCTTATTTAGTATCAACAATAAATATACCTACCACCAGAATTAATGGGTATCGCTTTAGAGCAATTTTTAATTTGCGATTTTTCAAACTTTCAAACGCTTATTTCTCGCTTTTTTGCAATGATATCGCAAAACGAATGCTTATTTAGTATCAACAATAAATATACCTACCACCAGAATTAATAAGTATCGATTTCGAGCAATTTTAAATTTGCGATTTTTCAAACTTTCAAACGCTTATATGTCGCCTAATTGCAATGATATTGCAAAACGAACGCTAATTTAGTATCAACAATAAATATACCTATCACCAGAATTAATATGTATCGATTTCGAGCAATTTTAAATTTGCGATTTTTCAAACTTTCAAACGCTTATATCTCGCTTATTTGCAATGATATCCCAAACGAATGCTTATTTAGTATCAACAATAATTATACCTACCACCAGAATTAATAAGTATCTATTTCGAGCAATTTTAAATTTGCGATTTTTCAAACTTTCAAACGCTTATATCTCCCTTATATGGAATGATATCGTATAACGAATGCTTATTTAGTATCAACAATAAATATACCTACCACCAGAATTAATGGGTATCGATTTAGAGCAATTTTTAATTTGCGATTTTTCAAACTTTCAAACGCTTATTTCTCGCTTTTTTGCAATGATAACGCAAAACGAATGCTTATTTAGTATCAACAATAAATATACCTACCACCAGAATTAATGGGTATCGATTTCGAGCAATTTTAAATTTGCGATTTTTCAAACTTTCAAACGCTTATTTCTCGCTTATTTGCAATGATATCGCAAAACGAATGCTTATTTAGTATCAACAATAAATATACCTACCTCCAGAATTATTGGGTATCGATTTCGAGCAATTTTAAGTTTGCGATTTTTCAAACTTTCAAACGCTTATATCTCGCTTATTTGCAATGATATCGCAAAACGAATGCTTATTTAGTATCAACAATAAATATACCTACCACCAGAATTAATGGGTATCGATTTCGAGCAATTTTAAATTTGCGATTTTTCAAACATTCAAACGCTTATATCTCGCTTAATTGCAATGATATCGCAAAACGAATGCTTAATTAGTATCAACAATAAATATACTACTACCAGAATTAATGGGTATCGATTTCGAGCAATTTTAAATTTGTGATTTTTAAAACTTTCAAACGCTTATATCTCACTTATTTGCAATGATATCACAAAACAAATGCTTATTTAGTATCAACAATAAATATATACCTACCACCAGAATTATTGGGTATCGTAATCGAGCAATTTTAAATTTGCGATTTTTTAAACTTTCAAACGCTTATATCTCGCTTATTTGCAATGATATCGTATAACGAATGCTTATTTAGTATCAACAATAAATATACCTACCACCAGAATTAATAAGTATCGATTTCGAGCAATTTTAAATTTGCGATTTTTCAAACTTTCAAACGCTTATATCTCGCCTAATTGCAATGATATTGCAAAACGAACGCTAATTTAGTATCAACAATAAATATACCTATCACCAGAATTAATATGTATCGATTTCGAGCAATTTTAAATTTGCGATTTTTCAAACTTTCAAACGCTTATATCTCGCTTATTTGCAATGATATCCCAAACGAATGCTTATTTAGTATCAACAATAATTATACCTACCACCAGAATTAATAAGTATCTATTTCGAGCAATTTTAAATTTGCGATTTTTCAAACTTTCAAACGCTTATATCTCCCTTATATGCAATGATATCGTATAACGAATGCTTATTTAGTATCAACAATAAATATACCTACCACCAGAATTAATGGGTATCGATTTAGAGCAATTTTTAATTTGCGATTTTTCAAACTTTCAAACGCTTATTTCTCGCTTTTTTGCAATGATAACGCAAAACGAATGCTTATTTAGTATCAACAATAAATATACCTACCACCAGAATTAATGGGTATCGATTTCGAGCAATTTTAAATTTGCGATTTTTCAAACTTTCAAACGCTTATTTCTCGCTTATTTGCAATGATATCGCAAAACGAATGCTTATTTAGTATCAACAATAAATATACCTACCACCAGAATTATTGGGTATCGATTTCGAGCAATTTTAAATTTGCGATTTTTCAAACTTTCAAACGCTTATATCTCGCTTATTTGCAATGATATCGCAAAACGAAATCTTATTTAGTATCAACAATAAATATACCTACCACCAGAATTAATGGGTATCGATTTCGAGCAATTTTAAATTTGCGATTTTTCAAACTTTCAAACGCTTATATCTCGCTTATTTGCAATGATATCGCAAAACGAATGCTTATTTAGCATCAACAATAAATATACCTACCACCAGAATTAATGGGTATCGATTTCAAGCAATTTTAAATTTGCGATTTTTCAAATATTAAAAAGCTAATATCTCGCTTTATTGCAATGATATCGCAAAACGAATGCTTGTTAAGTATCAACAATAAATATACTACTACCAGAATTAATGGGTATCGATTTCAAGCAATTTTAAATTTGCGATTTTCCAAATTTTCAAACGCTTATATCTCGCTTATTTGCAATGATAGCGCAAAAGGAATGCTTATTTAGTATCAACAATAATTATACCTACCACCAGAATCATTAAGGATCGATTTTCAGCAATTTTTAATTTGCGATTTTCCAAATTTTCAAACGATTATATCTCGCTTATTTGCAATGATAGCGCAAAACGAATGCTTATTTAGTATCAAAAATAATTATACCTACCACCAGAATTAATGGGGATCAATTTTGAGCAATTTTAACTTGCGATTTTTCAAATTTTCAAACGCTTATATCTCGCTTATTTGCAATGATAGCGCAAATCGAATGCTTATTTAGTATCAATAATAATTATACCTACCACCAGAATTAATGCGGATTTATTTTGAGCAATTTCAGATTTGCGATTTTTCAAATTTTCAAACGCTTATATCTCGCTTATTTGCAATGATAGCGCCAAACGAATGCTTATTTAGTATCAACAATAATTATACCTACCACCAGAATTAATGGATATCGATTTTGAGCAATTTTAAATTTGCGATTTTTCAAATTTTCAAACGCTTATATCTCGCTTATATGCAATGATAGCGCAAAACGAATGCTTATTTAATATCAACAATAATTATACCTACCACCAGAATTAATGGGGATCGATTTTGAGCAATTTTAACTTGCGATTTTTCAAATTTTCAAACGCTTTTATCTCGCTTATTTGCAATGATAGCGCAAAACGAATGCTAATTTAGTATCAACAATAATTATGCCTACCACCAGAATTAATGGGGATCGATTTTGAGCAATTTTAAATTTTCGATTTTTATAATTTTCAAACGCCTATATCTCGCTTATTTGCAATGATAGCGCAAGACGAATGCTTATTTAGTATCAACAATAATAATACCTTCCACCAGAATTAATGGGAATCGATTTTGAGCAATTTTAAATTTGCGATTTTTCAAATTTTCAAACGCTTATATCTCGCTTATTTGCAATGATAGCGCAAAACGAATGCTTATTTAGTATCAACAATAATTATACCTACCATTAGAATCAATAAGGATCGATTTTCAGCAATTTTTAATTTGCGATTTTCCAAATTTTCAAACGATTATATCTCGCTTATTTGCAATGATAGCGCAAAACGAATGCTTATTTAGTATCAAAAATAATTATACCTACCACCAGAATTAATGGGGATCGATTTTGAGCAATTTAAACTTGCGATTTTTCAAATTTTCAAACGCTTATATCTCGCTTATTTGCAATGATAGCGCAAATCGAATGCTTATTTAGTATCAACAATAATTATACCTACCACCAGAATTAATGGGGATCGATTTTGAGCAATTTAAGATTTGCGATTTTTCAAATTTTCAAACGCTTATATCTCGCTTATTTGCAATGATAGCGCAAAACGAATGCTTATTTAGTATCAACAATAATTATACCTACCACCAGAATTAATGGGGATCGATTTTGAGCAATTTTAAATTTGCGATTTTTAAAATTTTCAAACGCTTATATCTCGCTTATTTGCAATAATGGCGCAAAACGAATGCTTATTTAGTATCAACAATAATTATACCTACCACCAGAATTAATGGGGATCGATTTTGAGGAATTTAAAATTTGCAATTTTGAAATTTTCAAACAATTATATCTCGCTTATTTGCAATGATAGCGCAAAACGAATGCTGTTTTAGTATCAACAATAATTATACCTACCACTAGAATTAATAGGGATCGATTTTGAGCAATTTTAAATTTGCGATTTTTCAAATTTTCAAACGCTTATATCTTGCTTTTTTGCAATGATAACGCAAAACGAATGCTTATTTAGTATCAACAATAATTATACCTACTACCAGAATTAATGCGGATCGATTTTGAGCAATTTTAAATTTGCGACTTTTATAATTTTCAAACGCTTATATCTTGCTTTTTTGCAATGATAACGCAAAACGAATGCTTATTTAGTATCAACAATAATTATACCTACTACCAGAATTAATGCGGATCGATTTTGAGCAATTTTAAATTTGCGACTTTTATAATTTTCAAACGCTTATATCTCGCTTATTTGCAATGATAGCGCAAAACGAATGCTTATTTAGTATCAACAATAATTATACCTACCACCAGAATTAATGGGGATCGATTTTGAGCAATTTTAAATTTGCGATTTTTCAAATTTTCAAACGCTTATATCTCGCTTATTTGCAATGATAGCACAAAACGAATGCTTATTTAGTATCAACAATAATTATACCTACCACCAGAATTAATGTGGATCGATTTTGTCCAATTTAAAATTTGCGATTTTTCAAATTTTCAAACGCTTATATCTCAGTTATTTGCAATGATAGCGCAAAACGAATGCTTATTTAGTATCAACAATAATTATACCTACCACCAGAATTAATAGGGATCGATTTTGAGCAATTTTTAATTTGCGATTTTTCAAATTTTCAAACGCTTATATCTCGCTTATTTGCAATGATAGCGCAAAACGAATGCTTATTTAGTATCAACAATAATTATACATACCAACAGAATTAATAGGGAACGATTTTGAGCAATTTAAAATTTGCGATTTTTATAATTTTCAAACGCTTATATCTCGCTTTTTTGCAATGATAGCGCAAAACGAATGCTTATTTAGTATCAACAATAATTATACCTACCACCAGAATTAATAGGGATCGATTTTGAGCAATTTTAAATTTGCGATTTTTCAAATTTTCAAACGCTCATATCTCGCTTATTTGCAATGATAGCGCAAAACGAATGCTTATTTAGTATCAACAATAATTATACCTACCACCAGAATTAATAAGGATCGATTTTGAGCAATTTTAAATTTGCGATTTTTCAAATTTTCAAACGCTTATATCTCGCTTATTTGCAATGATAGCGAGAAAACGAATGTTTATTTAGTATCAACAATAATTATACATACCACCAGAATTAATAGGGATCGATTTTGAGCAATTTTTAATTTGCGATTTTTCAAATTTTCAAACGCTTATATCTCGCTTATTTGCAATGATAGCGCAAAACGAATGCTTATTTAGTATCAACAATAATTATACATACCACCAGAATTAATAGGGAACGATTTTGAGCAATTTTAAATTTGCGATTTTTATAATTTTCAAACGCTTATATCTCGCTTTTTTGCAATGATAGCGCAAAACGAATGTTTATTTAGTATCAACAATAATTATACATACCACCAGAATTAATAGGGATCGATTTTGAGCAATTTTTAATTTGCGATTTTTCAAATTTTCAAACGCTTATATTTCGCTTATTTGCAATGATAGCGCAAAACGAATGCTTATTTAGTATCAACAATAATTATACATACCACCAGAATTAATAGGGAACGATTTTGAGCAATTTTAAATTTGCGATTTTTATAATTTTCAAACGCTTATATCTCGCTTTTTTGCAATGATAGCGCAAAACGAATGCTTATTTAGTATCAACAATAATTATACCTACCACCAGAATTAATAGGGATCGATTTTGAGCAATTTTAAATTTGCGATTTTTCAAATTTTCAAACGCTTATATCTCGCTTATTTGCAATGATAGCGTAAAACGAATGCTTATTTAGTATCAACAATAATTATACCTACCACCAGAATTAATAAGGATAGATTTTGAGCAATTTTAAATTTGCGATTTTTCGAATTTTCTAACGCTTATATCTCGCTTATTTGCAATGATAGCGCAAAACGAATGTTTATTTAGTATCAACAATAATTATACATACCACCAGAATTAATAGGGAACGATTTTGAGCAATTTTTAATTTGCGATTTTTATAATTTTCAAACGCTTATATCTCGCTTTTTTGCAATGATAGCGCAAAACGAATGCTTATTTAGTATCAACAATAATTATACCTACCACCAGAATTAATAAGGATCGATTTTGAGCAATTTTAAATTTGCGATTTTTCAAATTTTCAAACGCTTATATCTCGCTTATTTGCAATGATAGCGCAAAACGAATGTTTATTTAGTATCAACAATAATTATACATACCACCAGAATTAATAGGGATCGATTTTGAGCAATTTTAAATTTGCGATTTTTCAAATTTTCAAACGCTTATATCTCGCTTATTTGCAATGATAGCGCAAAACGAATGCTTATTTAGTATCAACAATAATTATACCTACCATTAGAATCAATAAGGATCGATTTTCAGCAATTTTTAATTTGCGATTTTCCAAATTTTCAAACGATTATATCTCGCTTATTTGCAATGATAGCGCAAAACGAATGCTTATTTAGTATCAAAAATAATTATACCTACCACCAGAATTAATGGGGATCGATTTTGAGCAATTTAAACTTGCGATTTTTCAAATTTTCAAACGCTTATATCTCGCTTATTTGCAATGATAGCGCAAATCGAATGCTTATTTAGTATCAACAATAATTATACCTACCACCAGAATTAATGGGGATCGATTTTGAGCAATTTAAGATTTGCGATTTTTCAAATTTTCAAACGCTTATATCTCGCTTATTTGCAATGATAGCGCAAAACGAATGCTTATTTAGTATCAACAATAATTATACCTACCACCAGAATTAATGGGGATCGATTTTGAGCAATTTTAAATTTGCGATTTTTAAAATTTTCAAACGCTTATATCTCGCTTATTTGCAATAATGGCGCAAAACGAATGCTTATTTAGTATCAACAATAATTATACCTACCACCAGAATTAATGGGGATCGATTTTGAGGAATTTAAAATTTGCAATTTTGAAATTTTCAAACAATTATATCTCGCTTATTTGCAATGATAGCGCAAAACGAATGCTGTTTTAGTATCAACAATAATTATACCTACCACTAGAATTAATAGGGATCGATTTTGAGCAATTTTAAATTTGCGATTTTTCAAATTTTCAAACGCTTATATCTTGCTTTTTTGCAATGATAACGCAAAACGAATGCTTATTTAGTATCAACAATAATTATACCTACTACCAGAATTAATGCGGATCGATTTTGAGCAATTTTAAATTTGCGACTTTTATAATTTTCAAACGCTTATATCTTGCTTTTTTGCAATGATAACGCAAAACGAATGCTTATTTAGTATCAACAATAATTATACCTACTACCAGAATTAATGCGGATCGATTTTGAGCAATTTTAAATTTGCGACTTTTATAATTTTCAAACGCTTATATCTCGCTTATTTGCAATGATAGCGCAAAACGAATGCTTATTTAGTATCAACAATAATTATACCTACCACCAGAATTAATGGGGATCGATTTTGAGCAATTTTAAATTTGCGATTTTTCAAATTTTCAAACGCTTATATCTCGCTTATTTGCAATGATAGCACAAAACGAATGCTTATTTAGTATCAACAATAATTATACCTACCACCAGAATTAATGTGGATCGATTTTGTCCAATTTAAAATTTGCGATTTTTCAAATTTTCAAACGCTTATATCTCAGTTATTTGCAATGATAGCGCAAAACGAATGCTTATTTAGTATCAACAATAATTATACCTACCACCAGAATTAATAGGGATCGATTTTGAGCAATTTTTAATTTGCGATTTTTCAAATTTTCAAACGCTTATATCTCGCTTATTTGCAATGATAGCGCAAAACGAATGCTTATTTAGTATCAACAATAATTATACATACCAACAGAATTAATAGGGAACGATTTTGAGCAATTTAAAATTTGCGATTTTTATAATTTTCAAACGCTTATATCTCGCTTTTTTGCAATGATAGCGCAAAACGAATGCTTATTTAGTATCAACAATAATTATACCTACCACCAGAATTAATAGGGATCGATTTTGAGCAATTTTAAATTTGCGATTTTTCAAATTTTCAAACGCTCATATCTCGCTTATTTGCAATGATAGCGCAAAACGAATGCTTATTTAGTATCAACAATAATTATACCTACCACCAGAATTAATAAGGATCGATTTTGAGCAATTTTAAATTTGCGATTTTTCAAATTTTCAAACGCTTATATCTCGCTTATTTGCAATGATAGCGAGAAAACGAATGTTTATTTAGTATCAACAATAATTATACATACCACCAGAATTAATAGGGATCGATTTTGAGCAATTTTTAATTTGCGATTTTTCAAATTTTCAAACGCTTATATCTCGCTTATTTGCAATGATAGCGCAAAACGAATGCTTATTTAGTATCAACAATAATTATACATACCACCAGAATTAATAGGGAACGATTTTGAGCAATTTTAAATTTGCGATTTTTATAATTTTCAAACGCTTATATCTCGCTTTTTTGCAATGATAGCGCAAAACGAATGTTTATTTAGTATCAACAATAATTATACATACCACCAGAATTAATAGGGATCGATTTTGAGCAATTTTTAATTTGCGATTTTTCAAATTTTCAAACGCTTATATTTCGCTTATTTGCAATGATAGCGCAAAACGAATGCTTATTTAGTATCAACAATAATTATACATACCACCAGAATTAATAGGGAACGATTTTGAGCAATTTTAAATTTGCGATTTTTATAATTTTCAAACGCTTATATCTCGCTTTTTTGCAATGATAGCGCAAAACGAATGCTTATTTAGTATCAACAATAATTATACCTACCACCAGAATTAATAGGGATCGATTTTGAGCAATTTTAAATTTGCGATTTTTCAAATTTTCAAACGCTTATATCTCGCTTATTTGCAATGATAGCGTAAAACGAATGCTTATTTAGTATCAACAATAATTATACCTACCACCAGAATTAATAAGGATAGATTTTGAGCAATTTTAAATTTGCGATTTTTCGAATTTTCTAACGCTTATATCTCGCTTATTTGCAATGATAGCGCAAAACGAATGTTTATTTAGTATCAACAATAATTATACATACCACCAGAATTAATAGGGAACGATTTTGAGCAATTTTTAATTTGCGATTTTTATAATTTTCAAACGCTTATATCTCGCTTTTTTGCAATGATAGCGCAAAACGAATGCTTATTTAGTATCAACAATAATTATACCTACCACCAGAATTAATAAGGATCGATTTTGAGCAATTTTAAATTTGCGATTTTTCAAATTTTCAAACGCTTATATCTCGCTTATTTGCAATGATAGCGCAAAACGAATGTTTATTTAGTATCAACAATAATTATACATACCACCAGAATTAATAGGGATCGATTTTGAGCAATTAAAAATTTGCGATTTTTATAATTTTCAAACGCTTATATCTCGCTTTTTTGCAATCATAGCGCAAAACGAATGCTTATTTAGTATCAACAATAATTATACCTACCACCAGAATTAATAGGGATCGATTTTGAGCAATTTTAAATTTGCGATTTTTCAAATTTTCAAACGCTTATATCTCGCTTATTTGCAATGATAGCGCAAAACGAATGCTTATTTAGTATCAACAATAAATATACCTACCACCAGAATCAACATGTATCGAATTCGAGCAATTTTAAATTTGCGATTTTTCAAACTTTCAAACGCATATATCTCGCTTATTTGCAATGATATCGCAAAACGAATGCTTATTTAGTATCAACAATAAATATACCTACCACCAGAATTAATAAGTATCTATTTCGAGCAATTTTAAATTTGCGATTTTTCAAACTTTCAAACGCTTATATCTCCCTTATTTGCAATGATATCGTATAACGAATGCTTATTTAGTATCAACAATAAATATATCTACCACCAGAATTAATAGGTATCGATTTAGAGCAATTTTTAATTTGCGATTTTTCAAACTTTCAAACGCTTATATCTCGCTTAATTGCAATGATATTGCAAAACGAATGCTAATTTAGTATCAACAATAAATATACCTATCACCAGAATTAATAAGTATCGATTTCGAGCAATTTTCAATTTGCGATTTTTCAAACTTTCAAACGCTTATATGTCGCTTATTTGAAATGATATTGTATAACGAATGCTTATTTAGTATCAACAATAAAAATACCTACCACCAAAATTAATGGGTATCGATTTCGAGCAATTTTAAATTTGCGATTTTTCAAACTTTCAAACGCTCATATCTCGCTGATTTGCAATGATATCGCAAAACGAATGCTTATTTAGTATCAACAATAAATATACCTATCACCAGAATTAATGGGTATCGATTTCGAGCAATTTTAAATTTGCGATTTTTCAAACATTCAAACGCTTATATCTCGCTTAATTGCAATGATATCGCAAAACGAATGCTTATTTAGTATCAACATCAAATATACTACTACCAGAATTAATGGGTATCGATTTCGAGCAATTTTAAATTTGTGATTTTTCAAACTTTCAAACGCTTATATCTCGCTTATTTGCAATGATATCCCAAACGAATGCTTATTTAGTATCAACAATAAATATACCTACCACCAGAATTAATGGGTATCGATTTCGAGCAATTTAAAATTTGCGATTTTTCTAACGCTTATATATCGCTTATTTGCAATGATATCGCAAAACGAATGCTTATTTAGTATCAACAATAAATATACCTACCACCAGAATTAATGGGTATCGATTTAGAGCAATTTTTAATTTGCGATTTTTCAAACTTTCAAACGCTTATATCTCGCTCATTTGTAATGATATCGCAAAACGAATGCTTTTTTAGTATCAATAATAAATATACCTACCACCAGAATAAATATGTATCGATTTCGAGCAATTTTAAATTTGAGATTTTTCAAACTTTCAAACGCATATATCTCGCTTATTTGCAATGATATCGCAAAACGAATGCTTATTTAGTATCAACAATAATTATACCTACCACCAGAATTAATAAGTATCTATTTCGAGCAATTTTAAATTTGCGATTTTTCAAACTTTCAAACGCTTATATCTCCCTTATTTGCAATGATATCGTATAACGAATGCTTATTTAGTATCAACAATAAATATACCTACCACCAGAATTAATGGGTATCGCTTTAGAGCAATTTTTAATTTGCGATTTTTCAAACTTTCAAACGCTTATTTCTCGCTTTTTTGCAATGATATCGCAAAACGAATGCTTATTTAGTATCAACAATAAATATACCTACCACCAGAATTAATAAGTATCGATTTCGAGCAATTTTAAATTTGCGATTTTTCAAACTTTCAAACGCTTATATGTCGCCTAATTGCAATGATATTGCAAAACGAACGCTAATTTAGTATCAACAATAAATATACCTATCACCAGAATTAATATGTATCGATTTCGAGCAATTTTAAATTTGCGATTTTTCAAACTTTCAAACGCTTATATCTCGCTTATTTGCAATGATATCCCAAACGAATGCTTATTTAGTATCAACAATAATTATACCTACCACCAGAATTAATAAGTATCTATTTCGAGCAATTTTAAATTTGCGATTTTTCAAACTTTCAAACGCTTATATCTCCCTTATATGGAATGATATCGTATAACGAATGCTTATTTAGTATCAACAATAAATATACCTACCACCAGAATTAATGGGTATCGATTTAGAGCAATTTTTAATTTGCGATTTTTCAAACTTTCAAACGCTTATTTCTCGCTTTTTTGCAATGATAACGCAAAACGAATGCTTATTTAGTATCAACAATAAATATACCTACCACCAGAATTAATGGGTATCGATTTCGAGCAATTTTAAATTTGCGATTTTTCAAACTTTCAAACGCTTATTTCTCGCTTATTTGCAATGATATCGCAAAACGAATGCTTATTTAGTATCAACAATAAATATACCTACCTCCAGAATTATTGGGTATCGATTTCGAGCAATTTTAAGTTTGCGATTTTTCAAACTTTCAAACGCTTATATCTCGCTTATTTGCAATGATATCGCAAAACGAATGCTTATTTAGTATCAACAATAAATATACCTACCACCAGAATTAATGGGTATCGATTTCGAGCAATTTTAAATTTGCGATTTTTCAAACATTCAAACGCTTATATCTCGCTTAATTGCAATGATATCGCAAAACGAATGCTTAATTAGTATCAACAATAAATATACTACTACCAGAATTAATGGGTATCGATTTCGAGCAATTTTAAATTTGTGATTTTTAAAACTTTCAAACGCTTATATCTCACTTATTTGCAATGATATCACAAAACAAATGCTTATTTAGTATCAACAATAAATATATACCTACCACCAGAATTATTGGGTATCGTAATCGAGCAATTTTAAATTTGCGATTTTTTAAACTTTCAAACGCTTATATCTCGCTTATTTGCAATGATATCGTATAACGAATGCTTATTTAGTATCAACAATAAATATACCTACCACCAGAATTAATAAGTATCGATTTCGAGCAATTTTAAATTTGCGATTTTTCAAACTTTCAAACGCTTATATCTCGCCTAATTGCAATGATATTGCAAAACGAACGCTAATTTAGTATCAACAATAAATATACCTATCACCAGAATTAATATGTATCGATTTCGAGCAATTTTAAATTTGCGATTTTTCAAACTTTCAAACGCTTATATCTCGCTTATTTGCAATGATATCCCAAACGAATGCTTATTTAGTATCAACAATAATTATACCTACCACCAGAATTAATAAGTATCTATTTCGAGCAATTTTAAATTTGCGATTTTTCAAACTTTCAAACGCTTATATCTCCCTTATATGCAATGATATCGTATAACGAATGCTTATTTAGTATCAACAATAAATATACCTACCACCAGAATTAATGGGTATCGATTTAGAGCAATTTTTAATTTGCGATTTTTCAAACTTTCAAACGCTTATTTCTCGCTTTTTTGCAATGATAACGCAAAACGAATGCTTATTTAGTATCAACAGTAAATATACCTACCACCAGAATTAATGGGTATCGATTTCGAGCAATTTTAAATTTGCGATTTTTCAAACTTTCAAACGCTTATTTCTCGCTTATTTGCAATGATATCGCAAAACGAATGCTTATTTAGTATCAACAATAAATATACCTACCACCAGAATTATTGGGTATCGATTTCGAGCAATTTTAAATTTGCGATTTTTCAAACTTTCAAACGCTTATATCTCGCTTATTTGCAATGATATCGCAAAACGAATGCTTATTTAGTATCAACAATAAATATACCTACCACCAGAATCAATATGTATCGTAATCGAGCAATTTTAAATTTCCGATTTTTCAAACATTCAAACGCTTATATCTCGCTTAATTGCAATGATATCGCAAAACGAATGCTTAATTAGTATCAACAATAAATATACCTACCACCAGAATTATTGGGTATCGTATTCGAGCAATTTTATATTTGCGATTTTTCAAACTTTCAAGCGTTTATATCTCGCTTATTTACAATGATATCGAAAAACGAATGCTTATTAAGTTTCAACAATAAATATACTACTACCAGAATTAATGGGTATCGATTTCGAGCAATTTTAAATTTGCGATTTTTCAAACATTCAAACGCTTATATCTCGCTTATTTGCAAAGATATCTAAAAACAAATAGTTATTTCGTATCAACAATATGTAAACCTACCACCAGAATTATTGGGTATCGTATTCGAGAAATTTTAAATTTGCGATTTTTCAAACTTTCAAACGCTTATATCTCGCTTATTTAAATTGATATCGTATAACGAATGCTTATTTTGTGTCAACAATAAATATACCTACCACCAGAATTAATAGGTATCGATTTCGAGCAATTTTAAATTTGCGATTTTTCAAACTTTCAAACGCTTATATCTCGCTTATTTGCGATGATATCGAAAAACTAATGCTTATTTAGTATCAACAATAAATATACCTACCACCAGAATTATTAGGTATCGTATTCGAGCAATTCTAAATTTGCGATTTTTCAAACTTTCAAACGCTTATATGTCGCTTATTTGCAATGATATCGTATAACGAATGCTTATTTAGTATCAACAATAAAAATACCTACCACCAAAATTAATTGGTATCGATTTCGAGCGATTTTAAATTTGCGATTTTTCAAAATTTCAAACGCTTATATCTCGCTTATTTGCAATGGTATCGCAAAACGAATGCTAATTTAGTATCAACAATAAATATACCTACCACCAGAATTAATGGGTATCGATTTCGAGCAATTTTAAATTTGCGATTTTTCAAACTTTCAAACGCTTATATCTCGCTTATTTGCAATGATATCGCAAAACGAATGCTTATTTAGTATCAACAATAAATATACCTATCTTCAGAATTAATAGGTATCGATTTCGAGCAATTTTAAATTTGCGATTTTTCAAACATTCAAACGCTTATATCTTGCTTAATTGCAATGATATCGCAAAACGAATGCTTATTTAGTATCATCAATAAATATACTACTACCAGAATTAATGGGTATCGATTTCGAGCAATTTTAAATTTGTGATTTTTCAAACGCTTATATCTCGCTTATTTGCAATGATATCGCAAAACAAATGCTTATTTAAAATCAACAATAAATATATACCCACCACCAGAATTATTGGGTATCGTAATTGAGCAATTTTAAATTTGCGATTTTTCAAACTTTCAAACGCTTATATCTCGCTTATTTGCAATGATATCGTATAACGAATGTTTATTTAGTATCAACAATAAATATACCTACCACCAGAAATAATGGGTATCGATTTCGAGCAATATTAAATTTGCGATTTTTCAAACTTTCAAACGCTTATATCTCGCTTATTTGCAAAGATATCGCAAAACAAATGCTTATTTAGTATCAACAATAAATATACCTACCACCGGAATTAATAGATATCGATTCAGATTAATTTTTAATTTGCGATTTTTCAAACTTTCAAACGCTTATATCTCGCTTATTTGCAATGATATCCCAAACGAATGCTTATTTAGTATCAGTAATAAATATACCTACCACCAGAATTAATGGGTATCGATTTCGAGCAATTTAAAATTTGCGATTTTTCAAACGCTTATATCTCGCTTATTTGCAATGATATCGCAAACCGAATGCTTATTTAGTATCAACAATAAATATACCTACCACCAGAATTAATGGGTATCGATTTCGAGCAATTTAAAATTTGCGATTTTTCAAACGCTTATATCTCGATTATTTGCAATGATATCGCAAAACGAATGCTTATTTAGTATCAACAATAAATATACCTACCACCAGAATTAATGGGTATCGATTTAGAGCAATTTTTAATTTGCGATTTTTCAAACGCTTATATTTCGCTTATTTGCAATGATATCGCAAAACGAATGCTTATTTAGTATCAACAATAATTATACCTACCACCAGAATTAATAAGTATCTATTTCGAGCAATTTTAAATTTGTGATTTTTCAAACTTTCAAACGCTTATATCTCGCTTATTTGCAATGATAGCGCAAAACGAATGCTTATTTAGTATCAACAATAATTATACCTACCAACAGAATTAATGGGGATCGATTTTGAGCAATTTTAAATTTGCGATTTTTCAAATTTTCAAACGCTTATATCTCGCTTATTTGCAATGATAGTGCAAAACGAATGCTTATTTAGTATCAACAATAATTATATCTACCACCAGAATAAATGGGGATCGATTTTGAGCAATTTTAAATTTGCGATTTTTCAAATTTTCAAACGCTTATATCTCGCTTATTTGCATTGATAGCGCAAAACGAATGCTTATTTAGTATCAACAATAATTATACCTACCACCAGAATTAATGGGGATCGATTTTGAGCAATTTTAAATTTGCGATTTTTCAAATTTTCAAACGCTTATATCTCGCTTATTTGCAATGATAGCGCAAAACGAATGCTTATTTAGTATCAACAATAATTATACCTACCACCAGAATTAATGGGGATCGATTTTGAGCAATTTTAAATTTGCGATTTTTCAAATTTTCAAACGCTTATATCTCGCTTATTTGCAACGATAGCGCAAAACGAATGCTTATTTAGTATCAACAATAATTATACCTACCACCAGAATTAATGGGGATCGATTTTGAGCAATTTTAAATTTGCGATTTTTCAAATTTTCAAACGCTTATATCTCGCTTATTTGCAATGATAGCGCAAAACGAATGCTAATTTAGTAGTAGTAGTAATCAACAATAATTATACCTACCACCAGAATTAATGGGGATAAGCGTTTGAAAATTTGAAAAATCGCAAATTTAAAATTGCTCAAAATCGATCCCTATTAATTCTGGTGGTAGGTATAATTATTGTTTATACTAAATAAGCATTCGTTTTGCGCTATCATTGCAAATAAGCGAGATATAAGCGTTTGAAAATTTGAAAAATCGCAAATTTACAATTGCTCAAAATCGATCCGCATTAATTCTGGTGGTAGGTATAATTATTGTTGATACTAAATAAGCATTCGTTTTGCGCTATCATTGCAAATAAGCGAGATATAAGCGTTTGAAAATTTGAAAAATCGCAAATTTAAAATTGCTCAAAATCGATCCCTATTCATTCTGGTTGTAGGTATAATTATTGTTGATACTAAATAAGCATTCGTTTTGCGCTATCATTGCAAATAATCGAGATATAAGCGTTTGAAAATTTGAAAAATCGCAAATTAAAAATTGCTCAAAATCGATCCCCATTAATTCTGGTGGTAGGTATAATTATTGTAGATACTAAATAAGCATTCGTTTTGCGCTATCATTGCAAATAAGCGAGATATAAGCGTTTGAAAATTTGAAAAATCGCAAATTTAAAACTGCTCAAAATCGATCCCCATTCATTCTGGTGGTAGGTATAATTATTGTTGATACTAAATAAGGTGGTTAAGCAATTTTAAATTTGCGATTTTTCAAATTTTCAAACGCTTATATCTTGCTTATTTGCAATGATAGCGCAAAACGAATGGTTATTTAGTATCAACAATAATTAAACCTACCACCAGAATTATTGGGGATCGATTTTGAGCAATTTTAAATTTGCGATTTTTCAAATTTTCAAACGCTTATATCTCGCTTATTTGCAATGATAGCGCAAAACGCATCCTTATTTAGTATCAACAATAATTATACCTACCACCAGAATTAATGGGGATCGATTTTGAGCAATTTTAAATTTGCGATTTTTCAAATTTTCAAACGCTTATATCTCGCTTATTTGCAATGATAGCGCAAAACGAATGCTTATTTAGTATCAACAATAATTATACCTACCACCAGAATTAATGGGGATCGATATTGAGCAATTTTAAATTTGCGATTTTTAAAATTTTCAAACGCTTATATCTCGCTTATTTGCAATGATAGCGCAAAACGAATGCTTATTTAGTATCAACAATAATTATACCTACCACCAGAATTAATAGGCATCGATTATGAGCAATTTTAAATTTGCGATTTTTCAAATTTTCAAACGCTTATATCTCGCTTATTTGCAATGATAGCGCAAAACGAATGCTTATTTAGTATCAACAATAAATATACCTACCACCAGAATTAATGGGGATCGATTTTGAGCAATTTTAAATTTGCGATTTTTCAAATTTTCAAACGCTTATATCTCGCTTATTTGCAATGATAGCACAAAACGAATGCTTATTTAGTATCAACAATAATTATACCTACCACCAGAATTAATGTGGATCGATTTTGTCCAATTTAAAATTTGCGATTTTTCAAATTTTCAAACGCTTATATCTCAGTTATTTGCAATGATAGCGCAAAACGAATGCTTATTTAGTATCAACAATAATTATACCTACCACCAGAATTAATAGGGATCGATTTTGAGCAATTTTTAATTTGCGATTTTTCAAATTTTCAAACGCTTATATCTCGCTTATTTGCAATGATAGCGCAAAACGAATGCTTATTTAGTATCAACAATAATTATACATACCAACAGAATTAATAGGGAACGATTTTGAGCAATTTAAAATTTGCGATTTTTATAATTTTCAAACGCTTATATCTCGCTTTTTTGCAATGATAGCGCAAAACGAATGCTTATTTAGTATCAACAATAATTATACCTACCACCAGAATTAATAGGGATCGATTTTGAGCAATTTTAAATTTGCGATTTTTCAAATTTTCAAACGCTTATATCTCGCTTATTTGCAATGATAGCGCAAAACGAATGCTTATTTAGTATCAACAATAATTATACCTACCACCAGAATTAATAAGGATCGATTTTGAGCAATTTTAAATTTGCGATTTTTCAAATTTTCAAACGCTTATATCTCGCTTATTTGCAATGATAGCGAGAAAACGAATGTTTATTTAGTATCAACAATAATTATACATACCACCAGAATTAATAGGGATCGATTTTGAGCAATTTTTAATTTGCGATTTTTCAAATTTTCAAACGCTTATATCTCGCTTATTTGCAATGATAGCGCAAAACGAATGCTTATTTAGTATCAACAATAATTATACATACCACCAGAATTAATAGGGAACGATTTTGAGCAATTTTAAATTTGCGATTTTTATAATTTTCAAACGCTTATATCTCGCTTTTTTGCAATGATAGCGCAAAACGAATGTTTATTTAGTATCAACAATAATTATACATACCACCAGAATTAATAGGGATCGATTTTGAGCAATTTTTAATTTGCGATTTTTCAAATTTTCAAACGCTTATATTTCGCTTATTTGCAATGATAGCGCAAAACGAATGCTTATTTAGTATCAACAATAATTATACATACCACCAGAATTAATAGGGAACGATTTTGAGCAATTTTAAATTTGCGATTTTTATAATTTTCAAACGCTTATATCTCGCTTTTTTGCAATGATAGCGCAAAACGAATGCTTATTTAGTATCAACAATAATTATACCTACCACCAGAATTAATAGGGATCGATTTTGAGCAATTTTAAATTTGCGATTTTTCAAATTTTCAAACGCTTATATCTCGCTTATTTGCAATGATAGCGTAAAACGAATGCTTATTTAGTATCAACAATAATTATACCTACCACCAGAATTAATAAGGATAGATTTTGAGCAATTTTAAATTTGCGATTTTTCGAATTTTCTAACGCTTATATCTCGCTTATTTGCAATGATAGCGCAAAACGAATGTTTATTTAGTATCAACAATAATTATACATACCACCAGAATTAATAGGGAACGATTTTGAGCAATTTTTAATTTGCGATTTTTATAATTTTCAAACGCTTATATCTCGCTTTTTTGCAATGATAGCGCAAAACGAATGCTTATTTAGTATCAACAATAATTATACCTACCACCAGAATTAATAAGGATCGATTTTGAGCAATTTTAAATTTGCGATTTTTCAAATTTTCAAACGCTTATATCTCGCTTATTTGCAATGATAGCGCAAAACGAATGTTTATTTAGTATCAACAATAATTATACATACCACCAGAATTAATAGGGATCGATTTTGAGCAATTAAAAATTTGCGATTTTTATAATTTTCAAACGCTTATATCTCGCTTTTTTGCAATCATAGCGCAAAACGAATGCTTATTTAGTATCAACAATAATTATACCTACCACCAGAATTAATAGGGATCGATTTTGAGCAATTTTAAATTTGCGATTTTTCAAATTTTCAAACGCTTATATCTCGCTTATTTGCAATGATAGCGCAAAACGAATGCTTATTTAGTATCAACAATAAATATACCTACCACCAGAATCAACATGTATCGAATTCGAGCAATTTTAAATTTGCGATTTTTCAAACTTTCAAACGCATATATCTCGCTTATTTGCAATGATATCGCAAAACGAATGCTTATTTAGTATCAACAATAAATATACCTACCACCAGAATTAATAAGTATCTATTTCGAGCAATTTTAAATTTGCGATTTTTCAAACTTTCAAACGCTTATATCTCCCTTATTTGCAATGATATCGTATAACGAATGCTTATTTAGTATCAACAATAAATATATCTACCACCAGAATTAATAGGTATCGATTTAGAGCAATTTTTAATTTGCGATTTTTCAAACTTTCAAACGCTTATTTCTCGCTTTTTTCAATGATATCGCAAAACGAATGCTTATTTAGTATCAACAATAAATATACCTACCACCAGAATTAATGGGTATCGATTTCGAGCAATTTTAAATTTGCGATTTTTCAAACTTTCAAACGCTTATATCTCGCTTAATTGCAATGATATTGCAAAACGAATGCTAATTTAGTATCAACAATAAATATACCTATCACCAGAATTAATAAGTATCGATTTCGAGCAATTTTCAATTTGCGATTTTTCAAACTTTCAAACGCTTATATGTCGCTTATTTGAAATGATATTGTATAACGAATGCTTATTTAGTATCAACAATAAAAATACCTACCACCAAAATTAATGGGTATCGATTTCGAGCAATTTTAAATTTGCGATTTTTCAAACTTTCAAACGCTCATATCTCGCTGATTTGCAATGATATCGCAAAACGAATGCTTATTTAGTATCAACAATAAATATACCTATCACCAGAATTAATGGGTATCGATTTCGAGCAATTTTAAATTTGCGATTTTTCAAACATTCAAACGCTTATATCTCGCTTAATTGCAATGATATCGCAAAACGAATGCTTATTTAGTATCAACATCAAATATACTACTACCAGAATTAATGGGTATCGATTTCGAGCAATTTTAAATTTGTGATTTTTCAAACTTTCAAACGCTTATATCTCGCTTATTTGCAATGATATCCCAAACGAATGCTTATTTAGTATCAACAATAAATATACCTACCACCAGAATTAATGGGTATCGATTTCGAGCAATTTAAAATTTGCGATTTTTCTAACGCTTATATATCGCTTATTTGCAATGATATCGCAAAACGAATGCTTATTTAGTATCAACAATAAATATACCTACCACCAGAATTAATGGGTATCGATTTAGAGCAATTTTTAATTTGCGATTTTTCAAACTTTCAAACGCTTATATCTCGCTCATTTGTAATGATATCGCAAAACGAATGCTTTTTTAGTATCAATAATAAATATACCTACCACCAGAATAAATATGTATCGATTTCGAGCAATTTTAAATTTGAGATTTTTCAAACTTTCAAACGCATATATCTCGCTTATTTGCAATGATATCGCAAAACGAATGCTTATTTAGTATCAACAATAATTATACCTACCACCAGAATTAATAAGTATCTATTTCGAGCAATTTTAAATTTGCGATTTTTCAAACTTTCAAACGCTTATATCTCCCTTATTTGCAATGATATCGTATAACGAATGCTTATTTAGTATCAACAATAAATATACCTACCACCAGAATTAATGGGTATCGCTTTAGAGCAATTTTTAATTTGCGATTTTTCAAACTTTCAAACGCTTATATCTCGCTTATTTGCAATGATAGCGCAAAACGCATCCTTATTTAGTATCAACAATAATTATACCTACCACCAGAATTAATGGGGATCGATTTTGAGCAATTTTAAATTTGCGATTTTTCAAATTTTCAAACGCTTATATCTCGCTTATTTGCAATGATAGCGCAAAACGAATGCTTATTTAGTATCAACAATAATTATACCTACCACCAGAATTAATGGGGATCGATATTGAGCAATTTTAAATTTGCGATTTTTAAAATTTTCAAACGCTTATATCTCGCTTATTTGCAATGATAGCGCAAAACGAATGCTTATTTAGTATCAACAATAATTATACCTACCACCAGAATTAATAGGCATCGATTATGAGCAATTTTAAATTTGCGATTTTTCAAATTTTCAAACGCTTATATCTCGCTTATTTGCAATGATAGCGCAAAACGAATGCTTATTTAGTATCAACAATAAATATACCTACCACCAGAATTAATGGGGATCGATTTTGAGCAATTTTAAATTTGCGATTTTTCAAATTTTCAAACGCTTATATCTCGCTTATTTGCAATGATAGCACAAAACGAATGCTTATTTAGTATCAACAATAATTATACCTACCACCAGAATTAATGTGGATCGATTTTGTCCAATTTAAAATTTGCGATTTTTCAAATTTTCAAACGCTTATATCTCAGTTATTTGCAATGATAGCGCAAAACGAATGCTTATTTAGTATCAACAATAATTATACCTACCACCAGAATTAATAGGGATCGATTTTGAGCAATTTTTAATTTGCGATTTTTCAAATTTTCAAACGCTTATATCTCGCTTATTTGCAATGATAGCGCAAAACGAATGCTTATTTAGTATCAACAATAATTATACATACCAACAGAATTAATAGGGAACGATTTTGAGCAATTTAAAATTTGCGATTTTTATAATTTTCAAACGCTTATATCTCGCTTTTTTGCAATGATAGCGCAAAACGAATGCTTATTTAGTATCAACAATAATTATACCTACCACCAGAATTAATAGGGATCGATTTTGAGCAATTTTAAATTTGCGATTTTTCAAATTTTCAAACGCTTATATCTCGCTTATTTGCAATGATAGCGCAAAACGAATGCTTATTTAGTATCAACAATAATTATACCTACCACCAGAATTAATAAGGATCGATTTTGAGCAATTTTAAATTTGCGATTTTTCAAATTTTCAAACGCTTATATCTCGCTTATTTGCAATGATAGCGAGAAAACGAATGTTTATTTAGTATCAACAATAATTATACATACCACCAGAATTAATAGGGATCGATTTTGAGCAATTTTTAATTTGCGATTTTTCAAATTTTCAAACGCTTATATCTCGCTTATTTGCAATGATAGCGCAAAACGAATGCTTATTTAGTATCAACAATAATTATACATACCACCAGAATTAATAGGGAACGATTTTGAGCAATTTTAAATTTGCGATTTTTATAATTTTCAAACGCTTATATCTCGCTTTTTTGCAATGATAGCGCAAAACGAATGTTTATTTAGTATCAACAATAATTATACATACCACCAGAATTAATAGGGATCGATTTTGAGCAATTTTTAATTTGCGATTTTTCAAATTTTCAAACGCTTATATTTCGCTTATTTGCAATGATAGCGCAAAACGAATGCTTATTTAGTATCAACAATAATTATACATACCACCAGAATTAATAGGGAACGATTTTGAGCAATTTTAAATTTGCGATTTTTATAATTTTCAAACGCTTATATCTCGCTTTTTTGCAATGATAGCGCAAAACGAATGCTTATTTAGTATCAACAATAATTATACCTACCACCAGAATTAATAGGGATCGATTTTGAGCAATTTTAAATTTGCGATTTTTCAAATTTTCAAACGCTTATATCTCGCTTATTTGCAATGATAGCGTAAAACGAATGCTTATTTAGTATCAACAATAATTATACCTACCACCAGAATTAATAAGGATAGATTTTGAGCAATTTTAAATTTGCGATTTTTCGAATTTTCTAACGCTTATATCTCGCTTATTTGCAATGATAGCGCAAAACGAATGTTTATTTAGTATCAACAATAATTATACATACCACCAGAATTAATAGGGAACGATTTTGAGCAATTTTTAATTTGCGATTTTTATAATTTTCAAACGCTTATATCTCGCTTTTTTGCAATGATAGCGCAAAACGAATGCTTATTTAGTATCAACAATAATTATACCTACCACCAGAATTAATAAGGATCGATTTTGAGCAATTTTAAATTTGCGATTTTTCAAATTTTCAAACGCTTATATCTCGCTTATTTGCAATGATAGCGCAAAACGAATGTTTATTTAGTATCAACAATAATTATACATACCACCAGAATTAATAGGGATCGATTTTGAGCAATTAAAAATTTGCGATTTTTATAATTTTCAAACGCTTATATCTCGCTTTTTTGCAATCATAGCGCAAAACGAATGCTTATTTAGTATCAACAATAATTATACCTACCACCAGAATTAATAGGGATCGATTTTGAGCAATTTTAAATTTGCGATTTTTCAAATTTTCAAACGCTTATATCTCGCTTATTTGCAATGATAGCGCAAAACGAATGCTTATTTAGTATCAACAATAAATATACCTACCACCAGAATCAACATGTATCGAATTCGAGCAATTTTAAATTTGCGATTTTTCAAACTTTCAAACGCATATATCTCGCTTATTTGCAATGATATCGCAAAACGAATGCTTATTTAGTATCAACAATAAATATACCTACCACCAGAATTAATAAGTATCTATTTCGAGCAATTTTAAATTTGCGATTTTTCAAACTTTCAAACGCTTATATCTCCCTTATTTGCAATGATATCGTATAACGAATGCTTATTTAGTATCAACAATAAATATATCTACCACCAGAATTAATAGGTATCGATTTAGAGCAATTTTTAATTTGCGATTTTTCAAACTTTCAAACGCTTATTTCTCGCTTTTTTCAATGATATCGCAAAACGAATGCTTATTTAGTATCAACAATAAATATACCTACCACCAGAATTAATGGGTATCGATTTCGAGCAATTTTAAATTTGCGATTTTTCAAACTTTCAAACGCTTATATCTCGCTTAATTGCAATGATATTGCAAAACGAATGCTAATTTAGTATCAACAATAAATATACCTATCACCAGAATTAATAAGTATCGATTTCGAGCAATTTTCAATTTGCGATTTTTCAAACTTTCAAACGCTTATATGTCGCTTATTTGAAATGATATTGTATAACGAATGCTTATTTAGTATCAACAATAAAAATACCTACCACCAAAATTAATGGGTATCGATTTCGAGCAATTTTAAATTTGCGATTTTTCAAACTTTCAAACGCTCATATCTCGCTGATTTGCAATGATATCGCAAAACGAATGCTTATTTAGTATCAACAATAAATATACCTATCACCAGAATTAATGGGTATCGATTTCGAGCAATTTTAAATTTGCGATTTTTCAAACATTCAAACGCTTATATCTCGCTTAATTGCAATGATATCGCAAAACGAATGCTTATTTAGTATCAACATCAAATATACTACTACCAGAATTAATGGGTATCGATTTCGAGCAATTTTAAATTTGTGATTTTTCAAACTTTCAAACGCTTATATCTCGCTTATTTGCAATGATATCCCAAACGAATGCTTATTTAGTATCAACAATAAATATACCTACCACCAGAATTAATGGGTATCGATTTCGAGCAATTTAAAATTTGCGATTTTTCTAACGCTTATATATCGCTTATTTGCAATGATATCGCAAAACGAATGCTTATTTAGTATCAACAATAAATATACCTACCACCAGAATTAATGGGTATCGATTTAGAGCAATTTTTAATTTGCGATTTTTCAAACTTTCAAACGCTTATATCTCGCTCATTTGTAATGATATCGCAAAACGAATGCTTTTTTAGTATCAATAATAAATATACCTACCACCAGAATAAATATGTATCGATTTCGAGCAATTTTAAATTTGAGATTTTTCAAACTTTCAAACGCATATATCTCGCTTATTTGCAATGATATCGCAAAACGAATGCTTATTTAGTATCAACAATAATTATACCTACCACCAGAATTAATAAGTATCTATTTCGAGCAATTTTAAATTTGCGATTTTTCAAACTTTCAAACGCTTATATCTCCCTTATTTGCAATGATATCGTATAACGAATGCTTATTTAGTATCAACAATAAATATACCTACCACCAGAATTAATGGGTATCGCTTTAGAGCAATTTTTAATTTGCGATTTTTCAAACTTTCAAACGCTTATTTCTCGCTTTTTTGCAATGATATCGCAAAACGAATGCTTATTTAGTATCAACAATAAATATACCTACCACCAGAATTAATAAGTATCGATTTCGAGCAATTTTAAATTTGCGATTTTTCAAACTTTCAAACGCTTATATGTCGCCTAATTGCAATGATATTGCAAAACGAACGCTAATTTAGTATCAACAATAAATATACCTATCACCAGAATTAATATGTATCGATTTCGAGCAATTTTAAATTTGCGATTTTTCAAACTTTCAAACGCTTATATCTCGCTTATTTGCAATGATATCCCAAACGAATGCTTATTTAGTATCAACAATAATTATACCTACCACCAGAATTAATAAGTATCTATTTCGAGCAATTTTAAATTTGCGATTTTTCAAACTTTCAAACGCTTATATCTCCCTTATATGGAATGATATCGTATAACGAATGCTTATTTAGTATCAACAATAAATATACCTACCACCAGAATTAATGGGTATCGATTTAGAGCAATTTTTAATTTGCGATTTTTCAAACTTTCAAACGCTTATTTCTCGCTTTTTTGCAATGATAACGCAAAACGAATGCTTATTTAGTATCAACAATAAATATACCTACCACCAGAATTAATGGGTATCGATTTCGAGCAATTTTAAATTTGCGATTTTTCAAACTTTCAAACGCTTATTTCTCGCTTATTTGCAATGATATCGCAAAACGAATGCTTATTTAGTATCAACAATAAATATACCTACCTCCAGAATTATTGGGTATCGATTTCGAGCAATTTTAAGTTTGCGATTTTTCAAACTTTCAAACGCTTATATCTCGCTTATTTGCAATGATAGCGCAAAACGAATGCTTATTTAGTATCAACAATTATTATACCTACCACCAGAATTAATGGGGATCGATTTTGAGCAATTTTAAATTTGCGATTTTTCAAATTTTCAAACGCTTATATCTCGCTTATTTGCAATGATAGCGCAAAACAAATGCTTATTTAGTATCAACAATAATTATACCTACCACCAGAATTAATGGGTATCGCTTTCGAGCAATTTTAAATTTGCGATTTTTCAAACATTCAAACGCTTATATCTGGCTTATTTGCAAAGATATCGCAAATAAAATGCTGATTTAGTATCAACAATAAGTATACCTACCACCAGAATTATTGGGTATCGATTTAAAGCAATTTAAAATTTGCGATTTTTCAAACTTTCAAACGCATATATCTCGCTTATTTGCAATGTTATCGCAAAACGAATGCTTATTTAGTATCAACAATAAATATACCTACCACCAGAATTAATGGGTATCGATTTCGAGCAATTTTAAATTTGCGATTTTTCAAACTTTCAAACGCTTATTTCTCGCTTATTTGCAATGATATCGCAAAACGAATGCTTATTTAGTATCAACAATAAATATACCTACCACCAGAATTATTGGGTATCGATTTCGAGCAATTTTAAATTTGCGATTTTTCAAACTTTCAAACGCTTATATCTCGCTTATTTGCAATGATATCGCAAAACGAATGCTTATTTAGTATCAACAATAAATATACCTACCACCAGAATTAATGGGTATCGATTTCGAGCAATTTTAAATTTGCGATTTTTCAAACATTCAAACGCTTATATCTCGCTTAATTGCAATGATATCGCAAAACAAATGCTTAATTAGTATCAACAATAAATATACTACTACCAGAATTAATGGGTATCGATTTCGAGCAATTTTAAATTTGTGATTTTTAAAACTTTCAAACGCTTATATCTCACTTATTTGCAATGATATCACAAAACAAATGCTTATTTAGTATCAACAATAAATATATACCTACCACCAGAATTATTGGGTATCGTAATCGAGCAATTTTAAATTTGCGATTTTTTAAACTTTCAAACGCTTATATCTCGCTTATTTGCAATGATATCGTATAACGAATGCTTATTTAGTATCAACATTAAATATACCTACCACCAGAAATAATATGTATCGATTTCGAGCAATATTAAATTTGCGATTTTTCAAACTTTCAAACGCTTATATCTCGCTTATTTGCAATGATATCGCAAAACGAATGCTTATTAAGTATCAACAATAAACATACCTACCACCAGAATTATTGGGTATCGATTTCAAGCAATTTAAAATTTGCGATTTTTCAAACATTCAAATGAATATATCTCGCTTATTTGCAATGATATCGCAAAACGAATGCTTATTTAGTATCAACAATAATTATACCTACCACCAGAATTAATAAGTATCTATTTCGAGCAATTTTAAATTTGCGATTTTTCAAACTTTCAAACGCTTATATCTCCCTTATTTGCAATGATATCGTATAACGAATGCTTATTTAGTATCAACAATAATTATACCTACCACCAGAATTAATAGTTATCGATATCGAGCAATTTTCAATTTGCGATTTTTCAAACTTTCAAACGTTTATATGTCGCTTATTTGAAATGATATCGTATAACGAATGCTTATTTAGTATCAACAATAAAAATACCTACCACCAAAATTAATGGGTATCGATTTCGAGCAATTTTAAATTTGCGATTTTTCAAACTTTCAAACGCTTATATCTCGCTTATTTGCAATGATATTGCAAAACGAAGGCTTATTTATTATCAACAATAAATATACCTACCACCAGAATTAATGGTTATCGATTTCGAGCAATTTTAAATTTGCGATTTTTCAAACTTTCAAACGCTTATATCTCGCTTATTTGCAATGATATCGCAAAACAAATGCTTATTTAGTATCAACAATAAATATACCTACCACCAGAATTAATGGGTATCGATTTCGAGCAATTTTAAATTTGCGATTTTTCAAACATTCAAACGCTTATATCTCGCTTAATTGCAATGATATCGCAAAACGAATGCTTATTTAGTATCAACAATAAACATACCTACCACCAGAATTAATGAGTATCGATTTCAAGCAATTTAAAATTTGCGATTTTTCAAACTTTCAAACGCATATATCTCGCTTATTTGCAATGATATCGCAAAACGAATGCTTGTTTAGTATCAACAATAAATATACCTACCACCAGAATTAATGGGTATCGATTTCGAGCAATTTTAAAATTTGCGATTTTTCAAACGCTTATATCTCGCTTATTTGCAATGATATCGCAAAACGAATGCTTATTTAGTATCAACAATAAATATACCTACCACCAGAATTAATGGGTATCGATTTAGAGCAATTTTTAATTCTCGATTTTTCAAACATTCAAACGCTTATATCTCGCTCATTTGCAATGATATCGCAAAACGAATGCTTATTTAGTATCAACAAAAAATATACCTACCACCAGAATCAATATGTATCGATTTAGAGCAATTTTAAATTTGCGATTTTTCAAACTTTCAAACGCATATATCTCGCTTATTTGCAATGATATCGCAAAACAAATGCTTATTTAGTATCAACAATAAATATACCTACCACCAGAATCAATATGTATCGTAATCGAGCAATTTTAAATATGCGATTTTTCAAACTTTCAAACGCTTATATCTCGCTTATTTGCAATGATATCGCAAAACGAATGCTTTTTTAGTATCAACAATAAATATACCTACCACCAGAATTATTGGGTATCGTAATCGAGCAATTTTAAATTTGCGATTTTTCAAACATTCTAACGCTTATATCTCGCTTATTTGCAATGATATCGTATAACGAATGCTTATTTAATATCAACAATAAATATACCTACCACCAGAAATAATGGGTATCGATTTCGAGCAATATTAAATTTGCGATTTTTCAAACTTTCAAACGCTTATATCTCGCTTATTTGCAATGATATCCCAAACGAATGCTTATTTAGTATCAACAATAAATATACTACTACCAGAATTAATGGGTATCGATTTCGAGCAATTTTAAATTTGCGATTTTTCAAACATTCAAACGCTTATATCTCTTTTATTTGCAAAGATATCGCAAAACAAATGCTTATTTAGTATCAACAATAAGTATACCTACCACCAGAATTATTGGGTATCGTATTCGAGAAATTTTAAATTTGCGATTTTTCAAACTTTCAAATGCTTATATCTCGCTAATTTGCAATGATATCGCGAAACGAATGCTTATTTAGTATCATCAATAAATATACCTACCACCAAAATTAATGGGTATCGATTTTGAGCAATTTTAAATTTGCGATTTTTCAAACTTTCAAACGCTTATATCTCGCTTATTTGCAATGATATCGCAAAACGAATGCTTATTTAGTATCAACAATAAATATACCTACCACCAGAATTAATGGTTATCGATATCGAGCAATTTTCAATTTGGGATTTTTCAAACTTTCAAACGCTTATATGTCGCTTATTTGAAATGATATCGTATAACGAATGCTTATTTAGTATCAACAATAAAAATACCTACCAACAAAATTAATGGGTATCGATTTCGAGCAATTTTAAATTTGCGATTTTTCAAACTTTCAAACGCTTGTATCTCGCTTATTTGCAATGATATCGCAAAACGAATGCTTATTTAGTATCAACAATAAATATACCTACCACCAGAATTAATGGGTATCGATTTCGAGCAATTTTAAATTTGCGTTTTTACAAACTTTCAAACGCTTATATCTCGCTTATTTGCAATGATATCGCAAAACGAATGCTTATTTAGTATCAACAATAAATATACCTACCACTAGAATTAATATGTATCGATTGCGAGCAATTTTAAATTTGCGATTTTTCAAACATTCAAACGCTTATATCTCGGTTAATTGCAATGATATCGCAAAACGAATGCTTATTTAGTATCAACAATAAATATACTACTACCAGAATTAATGGGTATCGATTTCGAGCAATTTAAAATTTGTGATTTTTCAAACTTTCAAACGCTTATATCTCGCTTATTTGCAATGATATCGCAAAACAAATGCTTATTTAGTATCAACAATAAATATATACCTACCACCAGAATTATTGGGTATCGTAATCGAGCAATTTTAAATTTGCGATTTTTCAAACTTTCAAACGCTTATATCTCGCTTATTTGCAATGATATCGTATAACGAATGCTTATTTAGTATCAACAATAAATATACCTACCACCAGAAATAATGGGTATCGATTTCGATTAATATTAAATTTGCGATTTTTCAATTTTTCAAACGCTTATATCTCGCTTATTTGCAATGATAGCGCAAAACGAATGCTTATTTAGTATCAACAATAATTATACCTAAAACCAGAATTAATGAAGATCGATTTTGAGCAATTTTAAATTTGCGATTTTTCAAATTTTCAAACGCTTATATCTCGCTTATTTGCAATGATAGCGCAAAACGAATGCTTATTTAGTATCAACAATTATTATACCTACCACCAGAATTAATGGGGATCGATTTTGAGCAATTTTAAATTTGCGATTTTTCAAACTTTCAAACGCTTATATCTCGCTTATTTGCAATGATATCCCAAACGAATGCTTATTTAGTATCAACAATAAATATACTACTACCAGAATTAATGGGTATCGATTTCGAGCAATTTTAAATTTGCGATTTTTCAAACATTCAAACGCTTATATCTCGCTTATTTGCAAAGATATCGCAAAACAAATGCTTATTTAGTATCAACAATAAGTATACCTACCACCAGAATTATTGGGTATCGTATTCGAGAAATTTTAAATTTGCGATTTTTCAAACTTTCAAATGCTTATATCTCGCTAATTTGCAATGATATCGCGAAACGAATGCTTATTTAGTATCATCAATAAATATACCTACCACCAAAATTAATGGGTATCGATTTTGAGCAATTTTAAATTTGCGATTTTTCAAACTTTCAAACGCTTATATCTCGCTTATTTGCAATGATATCGCAAAACGAATGCTTATTTAGTATCAACAATAAATATACCTACCACCAGAATTAATGGTTATCGATATCGAGCAATTTTCAATTTGGGATTTTTCAAACTTTCAAACGCTTATATGTCGCTTATTTGAAATGATATCGTATAACGAATGCTTATTTAGTATCAACAATAAAAATACCTACCAACAAAATTAATGGGTATCGATTTCGAGCAATTTTAAATTTGCGATTTTTCAAACTTTCAAACGCTTGTATCTCGCTTATTTGCAATGATATCGCAAAACGAATGCTTATTTAGTATCAACAATAAATATACCTACCACCAGAATTAATGGGTATCGATTTCGAGCAATTTTAAATTTGCGTTTTTACAAACTTTCAAACGCTTATATCTCGCTTATTTGCAATGATATCGCAAAACGAATGCTTATTTAGTATCAACAATAAATATACCTACCACTAGAATTAATATGTATCGATTGCGAGCAATTTTAAATTTGCGATTTTTCAAACATTCAAACGCTTATATCTCGGTTAATTGCAATGATATCGCAAAACGAATGCTTATTTAGTATCAACAATAAATATACTACTACCAGAATTAATGGGTATCGATTTCGAGCAATTTAAAATTTGTGATTTTTCAAACTTTCAAACGCTTATATCTCGCTTATTTGCAATGATATCGCAAAACAAATGCTTATTTAGTATCAACAATAAATATATACCTACCACCAGAATTATTGGGTATCGTAATCGAGCAATTTTAAATTTGCGATTTTTCAAACTTTCAAACGCTTATATCTCGCTTATTTGCAATGATATCGTATAACGAATGCTTATTTAGTATCAACAATAAATATACCTACCACCAGAAATAATGGGTATCGATTTCGATTAATATTAAATTTGCGATTTTTCAAATTTTCAAACGCTTATATCTCGCTTATTTGCAATGATAGCGCAAAACGAATGCTTATTTAGTATCAACAATAATTATACCTAAAACCAGAATTAATGGGGATCGATTTTGAGCAATTTTAAATTTGCGATTTTTCAAATTTTCAAACGCTTATATCTCGCTTATTTGCAATGATAGCGCAAAACGAATGCTTATTTAGTATCAACAATTATTATACCTACCACCAGAATTAATGGGGTCGATTTTGAGCAATTTTAAATTTGCGATTTTTCAAATTTTCAAACGCTTATATCTCGCTTATTTGCAATGATAGCGCAAAACGAATGCTTATTTAGTATCAACAATAATTATACCTACCACCAGAATTAATGGGTATCGCTTTCGAGCAATTTTAAATTTGCGATTTTTCAAACATTCAAACGCTTATATCTGGCTTATTTGCAAAGATATCGCAAATTAAATGCTGATTTAGTATCAACAATAAGTATACCTACCACCAGAATTATTGGGTATCGTATTCGAGAAATTTTAAATTTGCGATTTTTCAAACTTTCAAATGCTTATATCTCGCTAATTTGCAATGTTATCGTATAACGAATGCTTATTTAGTATCAACAATAAAAATACCTACCACCAAAATTAATAAGTATCGATTTCGAGCAATTTGAAATTTGCGATTTTTCAAACATTCAAACGCTTATATCTCGCTTATTTGCAATGATATCGCAAAACGAATGCTTATTTAGTATCAACAATAAATATACCTACCACCAGAATTAATGGGTATCGATTTCGAGCAATTTTAAATTTGCGATTTTTCAAACTTTCAAACGCTTATATCTCGCTTATTTGCAATGATATCGCAAAACGAATGCTTATTTAGTATCAACAATAAATATACCTACCACCAGAATTAATGGGTATTAGTGGAGGCAGAATAGATTCAACTTATCCTTTTTGGTTTATCAAGCTGAAAATTGGTGGAGATGTTCTTTGAACAGCCAAAAGCAAAATTCCAAAAATCCCAAAAAATCCCAATTGGGCAACATGCCTAAATATTTAAACAAAAGTCGCCATCTTGGATTTTTGACCTTGCATCATATTGAACGGTATATCTCCGTATCTAATGGTGATAAAGACACACGGTTTGATTTAAACTACTTACTAAAGTGTAAACTAGACCCATGGCATTTTATATTGAAAGAAAAATGAGTAAATATAAAGCTACACACGAAAAACAACTCGTCTTAGGGTAGCTTTAACGGGAAAATCAGCGTTAAATGTCGATTTTCGACCTTTTATTATCATTAAATCAAAAAATGTATCGAAATAAAAGTTGTAGAAAACATCAAAAGGCTTCAGAATGTTTTATCATAATCTCCGTAATCCAAACATTGTAGCTTCTACGAAGCGCCAAACACGTTCGCACACTCAGTAGATGACCTCTAACGCGGAGCGCCAATGTGCGAGTATCCATCAAAACACCGATTATAATGCCGGAAAGTATATTCTTATTCCTATATTCCTTATGTTATATTATATGCTATTGAATTGCTATGACTATAATATAACTATTCAAAGAATTAACCAAATATTTTCCCAAATGGAAAACTAACGAAAATGATTTATAAAAATAAGGCAATAATATAAAAGGATAAAAAATTACAAGCTAACGACTATAAAGTGGAAATATAACCGGAAGAATTAATACTATCGAAGGAAAATAGTATAAAACCTTTCAAAACACTAACAACAATAAACCAACATAAGAATAGAAATAAAAAACACTATGTCGAAAATTCTACTTGAGTTTTCATACACGATCGGTTTCAGAAAATTCTGTCCATCATCAGGTAAAGAGACCACAACTCCAGTGAATATATACAAAACATTGGCCAATGAGCAAGCAAGGTCTGAGAGGGGAGGAAGGGTTAAGGATATTAGGTGAGGGAAGCAGCGGGAGGAGGCAAACAGTTGATAAAAGTAGGGAGTGGTTAGGAAAGAGGTGAATGTTAGTTAGCGTATAATTATGATGTAAAATTTCTAATTCCTCCAGGTAGTTTAGCTTATTTCCTTGAGAATGGCTATGGAGGAGGGTGTTGGTAAAGTCTGAATGGTGTTTATTGTCGAGTAAATGTTTAGCGAAATGTGAGGCACTGGAACCATTGAGGAAAGACTGTTTATGTTCTTTTGTTCGAATGTGTAAATTTCTACTGTTTTGGCCTATGTATATTGCATTACAGTCTTTACAATTTAATTTATATATACCAGATTTGCGTGTTTTATCGAATTTATCTTTATTGTTTAAAATAGTTTTTCCTATGTTTTGTGTTGTATAGAAAGCGGGTCTGATGTTAGAGCATTTAAGAAATTGGCAAGATGATAACTGATGTGGCCGAGGAAAGGTAGTTTCTTCCAACGTTGTACTTCCGTGAAAATGGAGCAATCGGGATATATCCTGAAAATGTTTTTTTTTCTATGTCAATATGAAAGTATGGTATCTATAAGTTTTTCGGAATAACCATTGGAGAGAGCCATGCATTTTATGGTGTTTAGTTCCAGAGAAACGTTTGATGGAGAGAGAAGGATATTTAAGAGGCGATGAATAAAACTATGAAAAGCAGCGTTTTATGTGTGACTGGATGATTAGAGGTTGCATGAATTGTGTGGTTCGTATAAGTCGGTTTTCGATAGATAGAAAATTCAATTGAATCTGCATTCTTTGAGAGAGTTAAGTCTAGGAAGTTCAAATTGTTGTTATTCTCTATTTCTAAAGAAAATCTGATTTTACTGTGCTGTTGGTTTAGGTGTGACAGCTATTCAACTGTCTGTGGGATCCATTCCAAATACAAAGGACATCGTCAACATATCTCAATAATCTCAACCACAAGAAAACGGGTTTTCGTCATTCTGGGAATTTGTAAATAAATTATTCTCAAAATTATCTAAAAATATTTCGGCTAAAATTGGCGAGAGGGGAGATCCCATCGCTAGACCATCGGGTTGATTAAAAAAAGATTTTTCAAACAAAACTAATTCTGCGAAATACATAAATCTGTCAACAGTAAAATATCGTGAGCAACATTTCTGTCCAAGTTTTTGTCGTACAATAATTTTTCCAACAGCAACAACACCTCTTTCCTAGCGATTTTTGTAAATATGTTATTAACATCAAAAAAGCAATTTTTTAGTTTGTATATAATTTCAAATTTTTTAGTCTATTAGTAAGGTCGATGGAGTTTCGGATACCATATCTAGGTGAAAACAGGGTTAAGTATTAAATAAGTTCATTCACTATAGAGGCCAGTTTGTGGGTTGGGGAGGAAACACATGAAATAACTGGGCGGATGGGGATATCAATTTTATGTAACTTTAAGAGAGCGTATAATCGTGGAGGAAGAGGATTTGGATTAATTATTTTATAATAATTCTTGGGTTTTAGCACAGTTGTACACTTTTTCACTATTTCTTTCACTTTTTTATTTAGTTCGTTGGTAGGGTCGTTGATTTTCAATATATGGTTGTCTTCTATGAAGGTTTGTACTTTTTGAGTGTAATTACTTTTGTCTATTATGACAATGCACTTTCCTTTGTCGGCTTTGGAAATAACGAGATTTTCACGTTCCACAGTATTCATGATGCTAAGTAAGGTTTTCTGGGAAGTAAGTTTACGGGGAAGTAAGAAGGCAACACTAGATTTTTCAGATTTTAAGTGATGGTATAGGTGAAGTTATGTTTTAAGGAACGATCATTCCCTTGATGGTTGAAAATATATTCACAATCAGCTATCAGATTCTTAAAATCGTTACCGTTATAATGGCTAGAATTAAAATTCAGGCCTTTTGATAGAACGTTGACTTCGTTATCAGAAAAGTTAACGTAGGATAGGTTTTTCACTCACTGGTAAAATACATGCTCTGTGGGAGGGAGTTTTGAGGAAAATCGGCGGCAGGTGGAATCATCCTGCGTAATTACTTCTGGGATAATCTGGTGAGTTTATCGCGGAGGGTATTTAACTTCTTAAAACAGATCTCACTGGCAAATGTTCTCACCTTATCATCAAAGCAAGCCCATTCAATGGGATAAAGGGATTCCAAAGGAATTCTACGCAGGATGATTCCATTTTTGGAATCTAGAACTCGTTCAGACCGGAAAATGACTGCTGCGCAGCTTTTAGTTTCATTATTTGGCATTTATTCGTTTTTTTAAGTTCCTAGAGTGACTTTGTGCGTAGTTCTTAGCGTTCCTTTAAGTTTTGAATGATTAGTGTAGGCTTGGGTTTGTGACTTGTAAGTGCTGTGTTACTGTATTTTTCTTTGTGGTGTGGGTGCCATTCACGTATAAGTATGGCTACTTCAGTGGAGGTTGTTTGTTCTATTTGCAAAAGCGTGGTTTTGGACAATGAAGAAACGGCTGTGGTAACGATCCGGTCTTTGATTTTGGTATGGTTCGGATCCGAACGATTTAGATGAAATGAATGAGGAAGAAGAAGACGACATTACTCCGCATTTCGATATCTTACCTCATTCTCGCCAAATTGAAAACTCGCCCGAGGATGCAAACATCAAGAAAAACATTCATCCAAATTAATCGGGTATCTTTCCTTTTATTAAATTTTATCTTACTAAGTTATAATTATTAAACGTTTAAATATTTTATTAGTAACCAAATTATTTACTTGTAGGAATAAGAATATACTTTCCGGCATTATAATCGGTGTTTTGATGGATACTCGCACATAGGCGCTCCGCGTTAGTGGTCATCTACTGAGTGTGCGAAGGTGTTTGGCGCTTCGTAGAAGCTACAATTTTTGGAGTACGGAGATTATAATAAATCATTCTGAAGCCTTTTGATGTGCTCTACAACTTTTATTTCGATACATTTTTTGATTTAATGGTAATAAAAGGTCGAAAATCGACATTTAACGCTGATTTTCCCGTTAAAGCTACCCTAAGACGAGTTGTTTTTCGTGTGTAGCTTTATATTTACTCATTTTTCTTTCAATATAAAATGCCATGGGTCTAGTTTACACTTTAGTAAGTAGTTTAAATCAAACCGTGTGTCTTTATCACCATTAGATACGGAGATATACCGTTCAATATGATGCAAGGTCGAAAATCCAAGATGGCGACTTTTGTTTAAATATTTAGGCATGTTGCCCAATTGGGATTTTTTGGGATTTTTGGGATTTTGCTTTTGGCTGTTTAAAGAACATCTCCACCAATTTTCAGCTTGATAAACCAAAAAAGATAAGTTGAGCCTTTTCTTGCCTAAAATGCCTCCACTATATCGATTTCGAGCAATTTTAAATTTGCGATTTTTAAAACATTCAAACGCTTATATCTCGCTTAATTGCAATGATATTGCAAAACGAATGCTTATTTAGTATCAACAATAAATATACTACTACTAGAATTAATGGGTATCGATTTGGAGCAATTTAAAATTTGTGATTTTTCAAACTTTCAAACGCTTATATCTCGCTTATTTGCAATGATATCGCAAAACAAATGCTTATTTAGTATCAACAATAAATATATACCTACCACCAGAATTATTGGGTATCGTAATCGAGCAATTTTAAATTTGCGATTTTTCAAACATTCAAACGCTTATATCTCGCTTATTTGCAATGATATCGTATAACGAATGCTTATTTAGTATCAACAATAAACATACCTACCGCCAGAATTAATGGGTATCGATTTAAAGCAATTTAAAATTTGCGATTTTTCAAACTTTCAAACGCTTATATCTCGCTTATATGCAATGATATCCCAAACGAATGCTTATTTAGTATCAACAATAAATATACTACTACCAGAATTAATGGGTATCGATTTCGAGCAATTTTAAATTTGCGATTTTTCAAACTTTCAAACGCTTATATCTCGCTTATTTGCAATGATATCCCAAACGAATGCTTATTTAGTATCAAAAATAAATATACCTACCACCAGAATTAATGGGTATCGATTTCGAGCAATTTAAAATTTGCGATTTTTCAAACGCTTATATCTCGCTTATTTGCAATGATATCCCAAACGAATGCTTATTTAGTATCAACAATAAATATACTACCACCAGAATTAATGGGTATCGATTTCGAGCAATTTTAAATTTGCGATTTTTCAAACTTTCAAACGCTTATATCTCGCTTATTTGCAATGATATCGCAAAACGAATGCTTATTTAGTATCAACAATAAATATACCTACCACCAGAATTAATGGGTATCGATTTCAAGCAATTTTAAATTTGCCATTTTTCAAACATTCAAACACTAATATCTCGCTTTATTGCAATGATATCGCAAAACGAATCCTTTTTTAGTATCAACAAAAAATATACCTACCACCAAAATTATTGGGTATCGTATTCGAGCAATTTTAAATTTGCGATTTTTCAAACTTTCAAACGTTTATATCTCGCTTATTTGCAATGATATCGCAAAACGAATGCTTATTTAGTAACAACAATAATAATACCTACCACCAGAATTAATAAGTATCGATTTCGAGCAATTTTAATTTTGCGATTTTTCAAACATTCAAACTCTTATATATCGCTTATTTGCAATGATATCGAAAAACAAATGCTTATTTAGTATCAACAATAAATATACCTACCACCAGAATTAATGGGTATCGATTTCGAGCAATTTTATATTTGCGATTTTTCAAACTTTCAAACGCTTATATCTCGCTTATTTGCAATGATATCGCAAAACGAATGCTTATTTAGTATCAACAATAAATATACCTACCACCAGAATGAATGGGTATCGATTTCGAGCAATTTTAAATTTGCGATTTTTCAAACTTTCAAACGCATATATCTCCCTTATTTGCAATGATATCGCAAAACGAATGCTTATTTAGTATCAACAATAAATATACCTACCGCCAAAATTAATGGGTATCGATTTCGAGCAATTTTAAATTTGCGATTTTTCAAACTTTCAAACGCTTATATCTCGCTTATTTGCAATGATATCGCAAAACGAATGCTTATTTAGTATCAACAGTAAATATACCTACCACCAAAATTAATGGGTATCGATTTCGAGCAATTTAAAATTTGCGATTTTTCAAACATTTAAAAGCTTATATCTCGCTTATTTGCAATGATATCGCAAAACGAATGCTTATTTAGTATCAACAATAAATATACTACTACCAGAATTATTGGGTATCGATTTCGAGCAATTTTAAATTTGCGATTTTTCAAACTTTCAAACCCTTATATCTCGCTTATTTGCAATGATATCGCAAAACTAATGCTTATTTAGTATCAACAATAAATATACCTACCACCAGAATCAATATGTATCGATTTAGAGCAATTTTAAATTTGCGATTTTTCAAACTTTCAAACGCAAATATCTCGCTTATTTGCAATGATATCGCAAAACAAATGCTTATTTAGTATCAACAATAAATATACCTACCACCAGAATCAATATGTATCGTAATCGAGCAATTTTAAATATGCGATTTTTCAAACTTTCAAACGCTTATATCTCGCTTATTTGCAATGATATCGCAAAACGAATGCTTTTTTAGTATCAACAATAAATATACCTACCACCAGAATTATTGGGTATCGTAATCGAGCAATTTTAAATTTGCGATTTTTCAAACATTCTAACGCTTATATCTCGCTTATTTGCAATGATATCGTATAACGAATGCTTATTTAGTATCAACAATAAATATACTACCACCAGAAATAATGGGTATCGATTTGGATTAATTTAAAATTTGTGATTTTTCAAACTTTCAAACGCTTATATCTCGCTTATTTGCAATGATATCGCAAAACAAATGCTTATTTAGTATCAACAATAAATATATACCTACCACCAGAGTTATTGGGTATCGTAATCGAGCAATTTTAAATTTACGATTTTTCAAACATTCAAACGCTTATATCTCGCTTATTTGCAATGATATCGTATAACGAATGCTTATTAAGTATCAACAATAAATATACTACTACCAGAATTAATGGGTACCGATTTAAAGCAATTTAAAATTTGCGATTTTTCAAACTTTCAAACGCATATATCTAGCTTATTTGCAATGATATCGCAAAACGAATGCTTATTTAGTATCAACAATAAATATACCTACCACCGGAATTAATAGGTATCGATTTAGATTAATTTTTAATTTGCGATTTTTCAAACTTTCAAACGCTTATATCTCGCTTATTTGCAATGATATCCCAAACGAATGCTTATTTAGTATCAACAATAAATATACTACTACCAGAATTAATGGGTATCGATTTCAAGCAATTTTAAATTTGCGATTTTTCAAACTTTCAAACGCTTATATCTCGCTTATTTGCAATGATATCGCAAAACGAATGCTTATTTAGTATCAACAATAAATATTCTACTACCAGAATTAATGGGTATCGATTTCGAGCAATTTTAAATTTGCGATTTTTCAAACTTTCAAGCGTTTATATCTCGCTTATTTACAATGATATCGAAAAACGAATGCTTATTAAGTTTCAACAATAAATATACTACTACCAGAATTAATGGGTATCGATTTCGAGCAATTTTAAATTTGCGATTTTTCAAACTTTCAAACGCTTATATCTCGCTTAAATGCAATGATATCGCAAAACGAATGCTTATTTAGTATCAACAATAAATATACTACTACCAGAATTAATGGGTATCGATTTCAAGCAATTTTAAATTTGCGATTTTTCAAACATTCAAACGCTTATATCTCGCTTATTTGCAAAGATATCGCAAATTAAATGCTGATTTAGTATCAACAATAAGTATACCTACCACCAGAATTATTGCGTATCGTATTCGAGAAATTTTAAATTTGCGATTTTTCAAACTTTCAAATGCTTATATCTCGCTAATTTGCAATGTTATCGTATAACGAATGCTTATTTAGTATCAACAATAAAAATACCTACCACCAAAATTAATGGGTATCGATTTCGAGCAATTTTAAATTTGCGATTTTTCAAACATTCAAACGCTTATATCTCGCTTATTTGCAATGATATCGCAAAGCGAATGCTTATTTAGTATCAACAATAAATATACCTACCACCAGAATTAATAAGTATCGATTTCGAGCAATTTTTAATTTGCGATTTTTCAAACTTTCAAACGCTTATATCTCGCTTATTTGCAATGATATCGCAAAACGAATGCTTATTTAGTATCAACAATAAATATACCTACCACCAGAATTAATAAGTATCGATTTCGAGCAATTTTAAATTTGCGATTTTTCAAACATTCAAACGCTTATATCTCGCTTAATTGCAATGATATTGCAAAACGAATGCTCATTTAGTATCAACAATAAATATATACCTACCACCAGAATTATTGGGTATCGTAATCGAGCAATTTTAAATTTGCGAATTTTCAAACATTCAAACGCTTATATCTCGCTTGTTTGCAATGATATCGTATAACGAATGCTTATTTAGTATCAACAATAAACATACCTACCACCAGAATTAATAAGTATCGATTTAAAGCAATTTAAAATTTGCGATTTTTTAAACTTTCAAACGCATATATCTAGCTTATTTGCAATGATATCGCAAAACGAATGCTTATTTAGTATCAACAATAAATATACCTACCACCGGAATTAATAGGTATCGATTTAGATTAATTTTTAATTTGCGATTTTTCAAACTTTCAAACGCTTATATCTCGCTTATTTGCAATGATATCCCAAACGAATGCTTATTTAGTATCAACAATAAATATACTATTACCAGAATTAATGGGTATCGATTTCGAGCAATTTTAAATTTGCGATTTTTCAAACTTTCAAACGCTAATATCTCGCTTATTTGCAATGATATCGCAAAACGAATGCTTATTTAGTATCAACAATAAATATTCTACTACCAGAATTGATGGGTATCGATTTCGAGCAATTTTAAATTTGCGATTTTTCAAACTTTCAAACGCTTATATCTCGCTTATTTGCAATGATATCCCAAACGAATGCTTATTTAGTATCAACAATAAATATACCTACCACCAGAATTAATGGGTATCGATTTCGAGCAATTTAAAAATTGCGAATTTTCAAACGCTGATATCTCGCTTATTTGCAATGATATCGCAAAACGAATGCTTATTCAGTATCAACAATAAATATACCTACCACCAGAATTAATGGGTATCGATTTAGAGCAATTTTTAATTTGCGATTTTTCAAACATTCAAATTCTTATATCTCGCTCATTTGCAATGATATCGCAAAACGAATGCTTTTTTAGTATCAACAATAAATATACCTACCACCAGAATCAATATGTATCGATTTCGTGCAATTTTAAAGTTGCCATTTTTCAAACTTTCAAACGCATATATCTCGCTTATTTGCAATGATATCGCAAAACGAATGCTTATTTAGTATCAGCAATAATTATACCTACCACCAGAATTAATAAGTATCTATTTCGAGCAATTTTAAATTTGCGATTTTTCAAACATTTAAACGCTTATATCTCGCTTATTTGCAATGATATCGCAAAACGAATGCTTATTTAATATCAACAATAAATATACTACTACCAGAATTAATGGGTATCGATTTCGAGCATTTTTAAATTTGCGATTTTTCAAACTTTCAAACGCTTATATCTCGCTTATTTGCAATGATATCGCAAAACGAATGCTTATTTAGTATCAACAATAATTATACCTACCACCAGAATTAATAAAGGATCGATTTTGAGCAATTTTAAATTTGCGATTTTTCAAATTTTCAAACGCTTATATCTCGCTTATTTGCAATGATAGCGCAAAACGAATGCTTATTTAGTATCAACAATAATTATACCTAAAACCAGAATTAATGGGGATCGATTTTGAGCAATTTTAAATTTGCGATTTTTCAAATTTTCAAACGCTTATATCTCGCTTATTTGCAATGATAGCGCAAAACGAATGCTTATTTAGTATCAACAATAATTATACCTACCACCAGAATTAATGGGGATCGATTTTGAGCAATTTTAAATTTGCGATTTTTCAAATTTTCAAACGCTTATATCTCGCTTATTTGCAATGATAGCGCAAAACGAATGCTTATTTAGTATCAACAATAATTATACCTACCACCAGAATTAATAGGGATCGATTTTGAGCAATTATAAATTTGCGATTTTTCAAATTTTCAAACGCTTATATCTCGCTTATTTGCAATGATAGCGCAAAACGAATGCTTATTTAGTATCAACAATAATTATACCTACCACCAGAATTAATGGGGATCGATTTTGAGCAATTTTAAATTTGCGATTTTTCAAATTTTCAAACGCTTATATCTCGCTTATTTGCAATGATAGCGCAAAACGAATGCTTATTTAGTATCAACAATAATTCTACCTACCACCAGAATTAATGGGGATCGATTTTGAGCAATTTTTAATTTGCGATTTTTCAAATTTTCAAACGCTTATATCTCGCTTATTTGCAATGATAGCGCAAAACGAATGCTTATTTAGTATCAACAATAATTATACCTACCACCAGAATTAATGGGGATCGATTTTGAGCAATTTTAAATTTGCGATTTTTCAAATTTTCAAACGCTTATATCTCGCTTATTTGCAATGATAGCGCAAAACGAATGCTTATTTAGTATCAACAATAATTATACCTACCACTAGAATTAATGGGGATCGATTTTGAGCAATTTTAAATTTGCGATTTTTCAAATTTTCAAACGCTTATATCTCGCTTATTTGCAATGATAGCGCAAAACGAATGCTTATTTAGTATCAACAATAATTATACCTACCACCAGAATTAATGGGGATCGATTTTGAGCAATTTTAAATTTGCGATTTTTCAAATTTTCAAACGCTTATATCTCGCTTATTTGCAATGATAGCGCAAAACGAATGCTTATTTAGTATCAACAATAATTATACCTACCACCAGAATTAATGGGGATCGATTTTGAGCAATTTTAAATTTGCGATTTTTCAAATTTTCAAACGCTTAAATCTCGCTTATTTGCAATGATAGCGCAAAACGAATGCTTATTTAGTATCAACAATAATTATACCTACCACCAGAATTAATAGGGATCGATTTTGAGCAATTTTAAATTTGCGATTTTTCAAATTTTCAAACGCTTATATCTCGCTTATTTGCAATGATAGCGCAAAACGAATGCTTATTTAGTATCAACAATAATTATACCTACCACCAGAATTAATAAAGGATCGATTTTGAGCAATTTTAAATTTGCGATTTTTCAAATTTTCAAACGCTTATATCTCGCTTATTTGCAATGATAGCGCAAAACGAATGCTTATTTAGTATCAACAATAATTATACCTAAAACCAGAATTAATGGGGATCGATTTTGAGCAATTTTAAATTTGCGATTTTTCAAATTTTCAAACGCTTATATCTCGCTTATTTGCAATGATAGCGCAAAACGAATGCTTATTTAGTATCAACAATAATTATACCTACCACCAGAATTAATGGGGATCGATTTTGAGCAATTTTAAATTTGCGATTTTTCAAATTTTCAAACGCTTATATCTCGCTTATTTGCAATGATAGCGCAAAACGAATGCTTATTTAGTATCAACAATAATTATACCTACCACCAGAATTAATAGGGATCGATTTTGAGCAATTATAAATTTGCGATTTTTCAAATTTTCAAACGCTTATATCTCGCTTATTTGCAATGATAGCGCAAAACGAATGCTTATTTAGTATCAACAATAATTATACCTACCACCAGAATTAATGGGGATCGATTTTGAGCAATTTTAAATTTGCGATTTTTCAAATTTTCAAACGCTTATATCTCGCTTATTTGCAATGATAGCGCAAAACGAATGCTTATTTAGTATCAACAATAATTCTACCTACCACCAGAATTAATGGGGATCGATTTTGAGCAATTTTTAATTTGCGATTTTTCAAATTTTCAAACGCTTATATCTCGCTTATTTGCAATGATAGCGCAAAACGAATGCTTATTTAGTATCAACAATAATTATACCTACCACCAGAATTAATGGGGATCGATTTTGAGCAATTTTAAATTTGCGATTTTTCAAATTTTCAAACGCTTATATCTCGCTTATTTGCAATGATAGCGCAAAACGAATGCTTATTTAGTATCAACAATAATTATACCTACCACTAGAATTAATGGGGATCGATTTTGAGCAATTTTAAATTTGCGATTTTTCAAATTTTCAAACGCTTATATCTCGCTTATTTGCAATGATAGCGCAAAACGAATGCTTATTTAGTATCAACAATAATTATACCTACCACCAGAATTAATGGGGATCGATTTTGAGCAATTTTAAATTTGCGATTTTTCAAATTTTCAAACGCTTATATCTCGCTTATTTGCAATGATAGCGCAAAACGAATGCTTATTTAGTATCAACAATAATTATACCTACCACCAGAATTAATGGGGATCGATTTTGAGCAATTTTAAATTTGCGATTTTTCAAATTTTCAAACGCTTATATCTCGCTTATTTGCAATGATAGCGCAAAACGAATGCTTATTTAGTATCAACAATAATTATACCTACCACCAGAATTAATGGGGATCGATTTTGAGCAATTTTTAATTTGCGATTTTTCAAATTTTCAAACGCTTATATCTCGCTTATTTGCAATGATAGCGCAAAACGAATGCTTATTTAGTATCAACAATAATTCTACCTACCACCAGAATTAATGGGGATCGATTTTGAGCAATTTTTAATTTGCGATTTTTCAAATTTTCAAACGCTTATATCTCGCTTATTTGCAATGATAGCGCAAAACGAATGCTTATTAAGTATCAACAATAATTATACCTACCACCAGAATTAATGGGGATCGATTTTGAGCAATTTTAAATTTGCGATTTTTCAAATTTTCAAACGCTTATATCTCGCTTATTTGCAATGATAGCGCAAAACGAATGCTTATTTAGTATCAACAATAAGTAAACCTACCACCAGAATTATTGGGTATCGTATTCGAGAAATTTTAAATTTGCGATTTTTCAAACTTTCAAACGCTTATATCTCGCTTATTTAAATTGATATCGTATAACGAATGCTTATTTTGTGTCAACAATAAATATACCTACCACCAGAATTAATGGATATCGATTTCGAGCAATTTTAAATTTGCGATTTTTCAAACTTTCAAACGCTTATATCTCGCTTATTTGCGATGATATCGAAAAACAAATGCTTATTTAGTATCAACAATAAATATACCTACCACCAGAATTATTAGGTATCGTATTCGAGCAATTCTAAATTTGCGATTTTTCAAACTTTCAAACGCTTATATGTCGCTTATTTGCAATGATATCGTATAACGAATGCTTATTTAGTATCAACAATAAAAATACCTACCACCAAAATTAATGGGTATCGATTTCGAGCAATTTTAAATTTGCGATTTTTCAAAATTTCAAACGCTTATATCTCGCTTATTTGCAATGGTATCGCAAAACGAATGCTTATTTAGTATCAACAATAAATATACCTACCACCAGAATTAATGGGTATCGATTTCGAGCAATTTTAAATTTGCGATTTTTCAAATTTTCAAACGCTTATATCTCGCTTAATTGCAATGATATCGCAAAACGAATGCTTATTTAGTATCAACAATAAATATACTATTACCAGAATTAATGGGTATCGATTTCGAGCAATTTTAAATTTGAGATTTTTCAAACTTTCAAACGCTTATATCTCGCTTATTTGCAATGATATCGCAAAACAAATGCTTATTTAAAATCAACAATAAATATATACCTACCACCAGAATTATTGGGTATCGTAATCGAGCAATTTTAAATTTGCGATTTTTCAAACTTTCAAACGCTTATATCTCGCTTATTTGCAATGATATCGTATAACGAATGCTTATTTAGTATCAACAATAAATATACCTACCACCAGAAATAATGGGTATCGATTTCGAGCAATAATAAATTTGCGATTTTTCAAACTTTCAAACGCTTATATCTCGCTTATTTGCAAAGATATCGCAAAACAAATGCTTATTTAGTATCAACAATAAATATACCTACCACCGGAATTAATAGGTATCGATTCAGATTAATTTTTAACTTGCGATTTTTCAAACTTTCAAACGCTTATATCTCGCTTATTTGCAATGATATCCCAAACGAATGCTTATTTAGTATCAACAATAAATATACCTACCACCAGAATTAATGGGTATCGATTTCGAGCAATTTAAAATTTGCGATTTTTCAAACGCTTATATCTCGCTTATTTGCAATGATATCGCAAACCGAATGCTTATTTAGTATCAACAATAAATATACCTACCACCAGAATTAATGGGTATCGATTTCGAGCAATTTTAAATTGGCGATTTTTCAAATTTTCAAACGCTTATATCTCGCTTATTTGCAATGATAGCGCAAAACGAATGCTTATTTAGTATCAACAATAATTATACCTACCTCCAGAATTAATAAGGATCGATTTTGAGCAATTTTAAATTTGCGATTTTTCAAATTTTCAAACGCTTATATCTCGCTTATTTGCAATGATAGCGCAAAACGAATGCTTATTTAGTATCAACAATAATTATACCTACCACCAGAATTAATGGGGATCGATTTTGAGCAATTTTAAATTTGCGATTTTTCAAATTTTCAAACGCTTATATCTCGCTTATTTGCAATGATAGCGCAAAACGAATGCTTATTTAGTATCAACAATAATTATACCTACCACCAGAATTAATGCGGATCGATTTTGAGCAATTTTAAATTTGCGATTTTTCAAATTTTCAAACGCTTATATCTCGCTTATTTGCAATCAATCCCTATTAATTCTGGTGGTAGGTATAATTATTGTTGATACTAAATAAGCATTCGTTTTACGCTATCATTGCAAATAAGCGAGATATAAGCGAGATGATAGCGCAAAACGAATGCTTATTTAGTATCAACAATAATAATTCCTACCACCAGAATTAATAGGGATCGATTTTGAGCAATTTTAAATTTGCGATTTTTCAATTTTTCAAACGCTTATATCTCGCTTATTTGCAATGATAGCGCAAAACGAATGCTTATTTAGTATCAACAATAATTATACCTACCACCAGAATTAATATGGATCGATTTTGAGCTATTTTAAATTTGTGATTTTTCAAATTTTCAAACGCTTATATCTCGCTTATTTGCAATGATAGCGCAAAACGAATGCTTATTTAGTATCAACAATAATTTTACCTACCACCAGAATTAATGGGGATCGATTTTGAGCAATTTTAAATTTGCGATTTTTCAAATATTCAAACGCTTATATCTCGCTTATTTGCAATGATAGCGCAAAACGAATGCTTATTTAGTATCAACAATAATTATACCTACCAACAGAATTAATGGGGATCAATTTTGAGCAATTTTAAATTTGCGATTTTTCAAATTTTCAAACGCTTATATCTCGCTTATTTGCAATGATAGCGCAAAACGAATGCTTATTTAGTATCAACAATAATTATACCTACCACCAGAATTAATAGGGATCGATTTTGAGCAATTTTAAATTTGCGATTTTTCAAATTTTCAAACGCTTATATCTCGCTTATTTGCAATGATAGCGTAAAACGAATGCTTATTTAGTATCAACAATAATTATACCTACCACCAGAATTAATAGGGATTGATTTTGAGCAATTTTAAATTTGCGATTTTTCAAATTTTCAAACGCTTATATCTCGCTTATTTGCAATGATAGCGCCAAACGAATGCTTATTTAGTATCAACAATAATTATACCTACCACCAGAATTAATGGGGATCGATTTTGAGCAATTTTAAATTTACGATTTTTCAAATTTTCAAACGCTTATATCTCGCTTATTTGCAATGATAAAGCAAAACGAATGCTTATTTAGTATCAACAATAATTATACCTACCACCAGAATTAATGGGGATCGATTTTGAGCAATTTTAAATTTGCGATTTTTCAAATTTTCAAACGCTTATATCTCGCTTATTTGCAATGATAGCGCAAAACGAATGCTTATTTAGTATCAACAATAATTATACCTACCACCAGAATTAATGGGGATCGATTTTGAGCAATTTTAAATTTGCAATTTTTCAAATTTTCAAAAACTTATATCTCGCTTATTTGCAATGATAGCGCAAAACGAATGCTTATTTAGTATCAACAATAAGTAAACCTACCACCAGAATTATTGGGTATCGTATTCGAGAAATTTTAAATTTGCGATTTTTCAAACTTTCAAACGCTTATATCTCGCTTATTTAAATTGATATCCTATAACGAATGCTTATTTTGTGTCAACAATAAATATACCTACCACCAGAATTAATGGGTATCGATTTCGAGCAATTTTAAATTTGCGATTCTTCAAACTTTCAAACGCTTATATCTCGCTTATTTGCGATGATATCGAAAAACAAATGCTTATTTAGTATCAACAATAAATATACCTACCACCAGAATTATTAGGTATCGTATTCGAGCAATTCTAAATTTGCGATTTTTCAAACTTTCAAACGCTTATATGTCGCTTATTTGCAATGATATCGTATAACGAATGTTTATTTAGTATCAACAATAAAAATACCTACCACCAAAATTAATGGGTATCGATTTCGAGCAATTATAAATTTGCGATTTTTCAAAATTTCAAACGCTTATATCTCGCTTATTTGCAATGGTATCGCAAAACGAATGCTTATTTAGTATCAACAATAAATATACCTACCACCAGAATTAATGGGTATCGATTTCGAGCAATTTTAAATTTGCGATTTTTCAAACTTTCAAACGCTTATATCTCGCTTATTTGCAATGATATCGCAAAACGAATGCTTATTTAGTATCAACAATAAATATACCTATCTTCAGAATTAATAAGTATCGATTTCGAGCAATTTTAAATTTGCGATTTTTCAAACATTCAAACGCTTATATCTCGCTTAATTGCAATGATATCGCAAAACGAATGCTTATTTAGTATCAACAATAAATATACTATTACCAGAATTAATGGGTATCGATTTCGAGCAATTATAAATTTGCGATTTTTCAAAATTTCAAACGCTTATATCTCGCTTATTTGCAATGGTATCGCAAAACGAATGCTTATTTAGTATCAACAATAAATATACCTACCACCAGAATTAATGGGTATCGATTTCGAGCAATTTTAAATTTGCGATTTTTCAAACTTTCAAACGCTTATATCTCGCTTATTTGCAATGATATCGCAAAACGAATGCTTATTTAGTATCAACAATAAATATACCTATCTTCAGAATTAATAAGTATCGATTTCGAGCAATTTTAAATTTGCGATTTTTCAAACATTCAAACGCTTATATCTCGCTTAATTGCAATGATATCGCAAAACGAATGCTTATTTAGTATCAACAATAAATATACTATTACCAGAATTAATGGGTATCGATTTCGAGCAATTTTAAATTTGTGATTTTTCAAACTTTCAAACGCTTATATCTCGCTTATTTGCAATGATATCGCAAAACAAATGCTTATTTAAAATCAACAATAAATATATACCTACCACCAGAATTATTGGGTATCGTAATCGAGCAATTTTAAATTTGCGATTTTTCAAACTTTCAAACGCTTATATCTCGCTTATTTGCAATGATATCGCAAAACAAATGCTTATTTAAAATCAACAATAAATATATACCTACCACCAGAATTATTGGGTATCGTAATCGAGCAATTTTAAATTTGCGATTTTTCAAGCATTCAAACGCTTATATCTCGCTTATTTGCAAAGATATCGCAAAACAAATGCTTATTTAGTATCAACAATAAATATACCTACCACCGGAATTAATAGGTATCGATTCAGATTAATTTTTAATTTGCGATTTTTCAAACTTTCAAACGCTTATATCTCGCTTATTTGCAATGATATCCCAAACGAATGCTTATTTAGTATCAACAATAAATATACCTACCACCAGAATTAATGGGTATCGATTTCGAGCAATTTAAAATTTGCGATTTTTCAAAGGCTTATATCTCGCTTATTTGCAATGATATCGCAAACCGAATGCTTATTTAGTATCAACAATAAATATACCTACCACCAGAATTTATGGGTATCGATTTCGAGCAATTTTAAATTTGCGATTTTTCAAATTTTCAAACGCTTATATCTCGCTTATTTGCAATGATAGCGCAAAACGAATGCTTATTTAGTATCAACAATAATTATACCTACCACCAGAATTAATGGGGATCGATTTTGAGCAATTTTAAATTTGCGATTTTTCAAATTTTCAAACGCTTATATCTCGCTTATTTGCAATGATAGCGCAAAACGAATGCTTATTTAGTATCAACAATAATTATACCTACCACCAGAATTAATTTGGATGGATTTTGAGCAATTTTAAATTTGCGATTTTTCAAATTTTCAAACGCTTATATCTCGCTTATTTGCAATGATAGCGCAAAACGAATGCTTATTTAGTATCAACAATAATTCTACCTACCACTAGAATTAATGGGGATCGATTTTGAGCAATTTTTAATTTGCGATTTTTCAAATTTTCAAACGCTTATATCTCGCTTATCTGCAATGATAGCGCAAAACGAATGCTAATTTTAAATTTGCGATTTTTCAAACTTTCAAACGCTTATATCTCGCTTATTTGCAATGATATCGCAAAACGAATGCTTATTTAGTATCAACAATAAATATACCTATCTTCAGAATTAATAAGTATCGATTTCGAGCAATTTTAAATTTGCGATTTTTCAAACATTCAAACGCTTATATCTCGCTTAATTGCAATGATATCGCAAAACGAATGCTTATTTAGTATCAACAATAAATATACTATTACCAGAATTAATGGGTATCGATTTCGAGCAATTTTAAATTTGTGATTTTTCAAACTTTCAAATGCTTATATCTCGCTTATTTGCAATGATAGCGCAAAACGAATGCTAATTTAGTATCAACAATAAATATACCTACCACCAGAATTAATAAGTATCGATTTCAAGCAATTTTAAATTTGCGATTTTTCAAACTTTCAAACGCTTATATCTCGCTTATTTGCAATGATATCGCAAAACAAATGCTTATTTAGTATCAACAATAAATATATACCTACCACAAGAATTATTGGGTATCGTAATCGAGCAATTTTAAATTTGCGATTTTTCAAACATTCTAACGCTTATATCTCGCTTATTTGCAATGATATCGTATAACGAATGCTTATTTAGTATCAACAATAAATATACCTACCACCAGAAATAATGGGTATCGATTTCGAGCAATATTAAATTTGCGATTATTCAAACTTTCAAACGCTTATATATCGCTTATTTGCAATGATATCGCAAAACAGATGCTTATTTAGTATCAACAATAAATATACTACTACCAGAATTAATTGGCATCGATTTCGAGCAATTTTTAATTTGTGATTTTTCAAACTTTCAAACGCTTATATCTCGCTTATTTGCAATGATATCGTAAAACGAATGCTTATTTAGTATCAACAATAAATATACTACTACCAGAATAAATGGGTATCGATTTCGAGCAATTTTAAATTTGCGATTTTTCAAACTTTCAAACGCTTATATCTCGCTTATTTGCAATAATATCGCAAAACGAATGCTTATTTAGTATCAACAATAAACATACCTACCACCAGAATTAATGGGTATCGATTTCAAGCAATTTAAAATTTTCGATTTTTCAAACTTTCAAACGCATATATCTCGCTTATTTGCTATGATATCGCAAAACGAATGCTTATTTAGTATCAACAATAAATATACCTACCACCGGAATTAATAGGTATCGATTTAGATTAATTTTAATTTGCGATTTTTCAAACTTTCAAACGCTTATATCTCTCTTATTTGCAATGATATCCCAAACGAATGCTTATTTAGTATCAACAATAAATATACTACTACCAGAATTAATGGGTATCGATTTCGAGCAATTTTAAATTTGCGATTTTTCAAACATTCAAACGGTTATATCTCGCTTATTTGCAAAGATATCGCAAAACAAATGCTTATTTAGTATCAACAATAAGTATACCTACCACCAGAATTATTGGGTATCGTATTCGAGAAATTTTAAATTTGCGATTTTTCAAACTTTCAAATGCTTATATCTCGCTAATTTGCAATGATATCGCGAAACGAATGCTTATTTAGTATCATCAATAAATATACCTACCACCAAAATTAATAAGTATCGATTTCGAGCAATTTTAAATTTGCGATTTTTCAAACTTTCAAACGCTTATATCTCGCTTATTTGCAATGATATCGCAAAACGAATGCTTATTTAGTATCAACAATAAATATACCTACCACCAGAATTAATGGTTATCGATATCGAGCAATTTTCAATTTGCGATTTTTCATACTTTCAAACGCTTATATGTCGCTTATTTGAAATGATATCGTATAACGAATGCTTATTTAGTATCAACAATAAAAATACCTACCAACAAAATTAATGGGTATCGATTTCGAGCAATTTTAAATTTGCGATTTTTCAAACTTTCAAACGCTTATATCTCGCTTATTTGCAATGATATCGCAAAACAAATGCTTATTTAGTATCAACAATAAATATATACCTACCACCAGAATTATTGGGTATCGTAATCGAGCAATTTTAAATTTGCGATTTTTCAAACATTCAAACGCTTATATCTCGCTTATTTGCAATGATATCGTATAACGAATGCTTATTTAGTATCAACAATAAATATACCTACCACCAGAAATAATGGGTATCGATTTCGAGCAATATTAAATTTGCGATTTTTCAAACTTTCAAACTTTTAAATCTCGCTTAATTGCAATGATATCGCAAATTAAATGCTTATTTAGTATCAACAATAAACAAACCTACCACCAGAATTAATATGTATCGATTTCAAGCAATTTAAAATTTGCGATTTTTCAAACTTTCAAACGCATACATCTCGCTTATTTGCAATGATATCGCAAAACGAATGCTTATTTAGTATCAACAATAAATATACCTACCACCGGAATTAATAGGTATCGATTTAGATTAATTTTTAATTTGCGATTTTTCAAACTTTCAAACGCTTATATCTCGCTTATTTGCAATGATATCCCAAACGAATGCTTATTTAGTATCAACAATAAATATACCTACCACCAGAATCAATGGGTATCGATTTCGAGCAATTTAAAATTTGCGATTTTTCAAACGCTTATATCTCGCTTATTTGCAATGATATCGCAAAACGAATGCTTATTTAGTATCAACAATAAATATACCTACCACCAGAATTAATGGGTATCGATTTAGAGCAATTTTTAATTTGCGATTTTTCAAACTTTCAAACGCTTATATCTCGCTTATTTGCAATGATATCGTATAACGAATGCTTATTTAGTATCAACAATAAATATACCTACCACCAGAATTATTGGGTATCGTAATCGAGCAATTTTAAATTTGCGATTTTTAAAACTTTCAAACGCTTATATCTCGCTTATTTGCAATGATATCGTATAACGAATGCTTATTTAGTATCAACAATAAATATACCTACCACCAGAAATAATGGGTATCGATTTCGAGCAATATTAAATTTGCGATTTTTCAAACATTCAAACGCTTATATCTCGGTTATTTGCAAAGATATCGCAAAACAAATGCTTATTTAGTATCAACAATAAATATACCTACCACCGGAATTAATAGGTATCGATTTAGATTAATTTTTAATTTGCGATTTTTCAAACTTTCAAACGCTTATTACTCGCTTATTTGCAGTGATATCCCAAACGAATGCTTATTTAGTATCAACAATAAATATACCTACCACCAGAATTAATGGGTATCGATTTCTAGCAATTTAAAATTTGCGATTTTCTAAACGCTTATATCTCGTTTAATTGCAATGATATCGCAAATTAAATGCTTATTTAGTATCAACAATAAATATACCTACCACCAGAAATAATGGGTATCGATTTCGAGCAATTTAAAATTTGCGATTTTTCAAACTTTCAAACGCATACATCTCGCTTATTTGCAATGATATCGCAAAACGAATGCTTATTTAGTATCAACAATAAATATACCTAACACCGGAATTAATAGGTATCGATTTAGATTAATTTTTAATTTGCGATTTTTCAAACTTTCAAACGCTTATATCTCGCTTATTTGCAATGATATCCCAAACGAATGCTTATTTAGTATCAACAATAAATATACCTACCACCAGAATCAATGGGTATCGATTTCGAGCAATTTAAAATTTGCGATTTTTCAAACGCTTATATCTCGCTTATTTGCAATGATATCGCAAAACGAATGCTTATTTAGTATCAACAATAAATATACCTACCACCAGAATTAATGGGTATCGATTTAGAGCAATTTTTAATTTGCGATTTTTCAAACTTTCAAACGCTTATATCTCACTCATTTGCAATGATATCGCAAAACGAATGCTTTTTTAGTATCAACAATAAATATACCTACCAACAGAATCAATATGTATCGATTTCGAGCAATTTTAAATTTGCGATTTTTCAAACTTTCAAACGCATATATCTCGCTTATTTGCAATGATATCGCAAAACAAATTCTTATTTAGTATCAACAATAAATATACCTACAACCAGAATCAATATGTATCGTAATCGAGCAATTTTAAATTTGCGATTTTTCAAACTTTCAAACGCTTATATCTCGCTTATTTGCAATTATATCGTATAACGAATGCTTATTTAGTATCAACAATAAATATACCTACCACCAGAATTATTGGGTATCGTAATCGAGCAATTTTAAATTTGCGATTTTTCAAACTTTCAAACGCTTATATCTCGCTTATTTGCAATGATAACGTATAACGAATGCTTATTTAGTATCAACAATAAATATACCTACCACCAGAAATAATGGGTATCGATTTCGAGCAATATTAAATTTGCGATTTTTCAAACATTCAAACGCTTATATCTCGCTTATTTGCAAAGATATCGCAAAACAAATGCTTATTTAGTATCAACAATAAATATACCTACCACCGGAATTAATAGGTATCGATTTAGATTAATTTTTAATTTGCGATTTTTCAAACTTTCAAACGCTTATTACTCGCTTATTTGCAGTGATATCCCAAACGAATGCTTATTTAGTATCAACAATAAATATACCTACCACCAGAATTAATGGGTATCGATTTCTAGCAATTTAAAATTTGCGATTTTTCAAACGCTTATATCTCGCTTATTTGCAATGATATCGCAAAACGAATGCTTATTTAGTATCAACAATAAATATACCTACCACCAGAATTAATGGGTTTCGATTTCGAGCAATTTAAAATTTGCGATTTTTCAAACGCTTATATCTCGCTTATTTGCAATGATAACGCAAAACGAATGCTTATTTAGTATCAACAATAAATATACCTACCACCAGAATTAATGGGTATCGATTTAGAGCAATTTTTAATGTGCGATTTTTCAAACGCTTATATCTCGCTTATTTGCAATGATATCGCAAAACGAATGCTTATTTAGTATCAACAATAAATATACCTACCACCGGAATTAATAGGTATCAATTTAGATTAATTATTAATTTGCGATTTTTCAAACTTTCAAACGCTTATATCTCGCTTATTTGCAATGATATCCCAAACGAATGCTTATTTAGTATCAACAATAAATATACCTACCACCAGAATTAATGGGTATCGATTTCGAGCAATTTAAAATTTGCGATTTTTCAAACGCTTATATCTCGCTTATTTGCAATGATATCGCAAAACGAATGCTTATTTAAAATCAACAATAAATATATACCTACCACCAGAATTATTGGGTATCGTAATCGAGCAATTTTAAATTTGCGATTTTTCAAACTTTCAAACGCTTATATCTCGCTTATTTGCAATGATATCGCAAACCGAATGCTTATTTAGTATCAACAATAAATATACCTACCACCAGAATTAATGGGTATCGATTTCTAGCAATTTAAAATTTGCGATTTTTCAAACTTTTATATCTCGCTTATTTGCAATGATATCGTAAAACGAATGCTTATTTAGTATCAACAATAAATATACCTACCACCAGAATTAATGGGTATCGATTTCGAGCAATTTAAAATTTTCGATTTTTCAAACGCTTATATCTCGCTTATTTGCAATGATATCGCAAAACAAATGCTTTTTTAGTATCAACAATAAATATACCTACCACCAGAATTAATGGGTATCGATTTAGAGCAATTTTTAATTTACGATTTTTCAAACATTCAAACGCTTATATCTCGCTCATTTGCAATGATATCGCAAAACGAATGCTTATTTAGTATCAACAATAAATATACCTACCACCAGAATTAATGGGTATCGATTTCGAGCAATTTAAAATTTGCGATTTTTCAAACGCTTATATCTCGCTTATTTGCAATGATATCGCAAAACGAATGCTTATTTAGTATCAACAATAAATATACCTATCTTCAGAATTAATAAGTATCGATTTCGAGCAATTTTAAATTTGCGATTTTTCAAACATTCAAACGCTTATATCTCGCTTAATTGCAATGATATCGCAAAACGAATGCTTATTTAGTATCAACAATAAATATACTATTACCAGAATTAATGGGTATCGATTTCGAGCAATTTTAAATTTGTGATTTTTCAAACTTTCAAACGCTTATATCTCGCTTATTTGCAATGATATCGCAAAACAAATGCTTATTTAAAATCAACAATAAATATATACCTACCACCAGAATTATTGGGTATCGTAATCGAGCAATTTTAAATTTGCGATTTTTCAAACTTTCAAACGCTTATATCTCGCTTATTTGCAATGATATCGCAAAACAAATGCTTATTTAAAATCAACAATAAATATATACCTACCACCAGAATTATTGGGTATCGTAATCGAGCAATTTTAAATTTGCGATTTTTCAAGCATTCAAACGCTTATATCTCGCTTATTTGCAAAGATATCGCAAAACAAATGCTTATTTAGTATCAACAATAAATATACCTACCACCGGAATTAATAGGTATCGATTCAGATTAATTTTTAATTTGCGATTTTTCAAACTTTCAAACGCTTATATCTCGCTTATTTGCAATGATATCCCAAACGAATGCTTATTTAGTATCAACAATAAATATACCTACCACCAGAATTAATGGGTATCGATTTCGAGCAATTTAAAATTTGCGATTTTTCAAAGGCTTATATCTCGCTTATTTGCAATGATATCGCAAACCGAATGCTTATTTAGTATCAACAATAAATATACCTACCACCAGAATTTATGGGTATCGATTTCGAGCAATTTTAAATTTGCGATTTTTCAAATTTTCAAACGCTTATATCTCGCTTATTTGCAATGATAGCGCAAAACGAATGCTTATTTAGTATCAACAATAATTATACCTACCACCAGAATTAATGGGGATCGATTTTGAGCAATTTTAAATTTGCGATTTTTCAAATTTTCAAACGCTTATATCTCGCTTATTTGCAATGATAGCGCAAAACGAATGCTTATTTAGTATCAACAATAATTATACCTACCACCAGAATTAATTTGGATGGATTTTGAGCAATTTTAAATTTGCGATTTTTCAAATTTTCAAACGCTTATATCTCGCTTATTTGCAATGATAGCGCAAAACGAATGCTTATTTAGTATCAACAATAATTCTACCTACCACTAGAATTAATGGGGATCGATTTTGAGCAATTTTTAATTTGCGATTTTTCAAATTTTCAAACGCTTATATCTCGCTTATCTGCAATGATAGCGCAAAACGAATGCTTATTTAGTATCAACAATAATTATACCTACCACCAGAATTAATATGGATCGATTTTGAGCAATTTTTAATTTGCGATTTTTCAAATTTTCAAACGCTTATATCTCGCTTATTTGCAATGATAGCGCAATACGAATGCTTATTTAGTATCAACAATAATTATACCTACCACCAGAATAAATAGGGATCAATTTTGAGCAATTTTAAATTTGCGATTTTTCAAATTTTCAAACGCTTATATCTCGCTTATTTGCAATGATAGCGCAAAACGAATGCTTATTTAGTATCAACAATAATTATACCTACCACCAGAATTAATGGGGATCGATTTTGAGCAATTTTAAATTTGCGATTTTTCAAATTTTCAAACGCTTATATCTCGCTTATTTGCAATGATAGCGTAAAACGAATGCTTATTTTGTATCAACAATAATTATACCTACCACCAGAATTAATATGGATTGATTTTGAGCAATTTTAAATTTGCGATTTTTCAAATTTTCAAACGCTTATATCTCGCTTATTTGCAATGATAGCGCAAAACGAATGCTTTTTTAGTATCAACAATAATTATACCTACCACCAGAATTAATGGGGATTGATTTTGAGCAATTTTAAATTTGCGATTTTTCAAATTTTCAAACGCTTATATCTAGCTTTTTTCAAATGATAGCGCCAAACGAATGCTTATTTAGCATCAACAATAATTATACCTACCACCAGAATTAATAAGGATCGATTTTGAGCAATTTTAAATTTGCGATTTTTCAAATTTTCAAACGCTTATATCTCGCTTATTTGCAATGATAGCGCAAAACGAATGCTTATTTAGTATCAACAATAATTATACCTACCACCAGAATTAATAGGGATCGATTTTGAGCAATTTTAAATTTGCGATTTTTCAAATTTTCAAACGCTTATATCTCGCTTATTTGCAATGATAGCGCAAAACGAATGCTTATTTAGTATCAACAATAATTATACCTACCACCAGAATTAATGGGGATCGATTTTGAGCAATTTTAAATTTGCAATTTTTCAAATTTTCAAAAACTTATATCTCGCTTATTTGCAATGATAGCGCAAAACGAATGCTAATTTAGTATCAACAATAAATATACCTACCACCAGAATTAATAAGTATCGATTTCAAGCAATTTTAAATTTGCGATTTTTCAAACTTTCAAACGCTTATATCTCGCTTATTTGCAATGATATCGCAAAACAAATGCTTATTTAGTATCAACAATAAATATATACCTACCACAAGAATTATTGGGTATCGTAATCGAGCAATTTTAAATTTGCGATTTTTCAAACATTCTAACGCTTATATCTCGCTTATTTGCAATGATATCGTATAACGAATGCTTATTTAGTATCAACAATAAATATACCTACCACCAGAAATAATGGGTATCGATTTCGAGCAATATTAAATTTGCGATTATTCAAACTTTCAAACGCTTATATCTCGCTTATTTGCAATGATATCGCAAAACAGATGCTTATTTAGTATCAACAATAAATATACTACTACCAGAATTAATTGGCATCGATTTCGAGCAATTTTTAATTTGTGATTTTTCAAACTTTCAAACGCTTATATCTCGCTTATTTGCAATGATATCGTAAAACGAATGCTTATTTAGTATCAACAATAAATATACTACTACCAGAATAAATGGGTATCGATTTCGAGCAATTTTAAATTTGCGATTTTTCAAACTTTCAAACGCTTATATCTCGCTTATTTGCAATAATATCGCAAAACGAATGCTTATTTAGTATCAACAATAAACATACCTACCACCAGAATTAATGGGTATCGATTTCAAGCAATTTAAAATTTTCGATTTTTCAAACTTTCAAACGCATATATCTCGCTTATTTGCTATGATATCGCAAAACGAATGCTTATTTAGTATCAACAATAAATATACCTACCACCGGAATTAATAGGTATCGATTTAGATTAATTTTAATTTGCGATTTTTCAAACTTTCAAACGCTTATATCTCTCTTATTTGCAATGATATCCCAAACGAATGCTTATTTAGTATCAACAATAAATATACTACTACCAGAATTAATGGGTATCGATTTCGAGCAATTTTAAATTTGCGATTTTTCAAACATTCAAACGGTTATATCTCGCTTATTTGCAAAGATATCGCAAAACAAATGCTTATTTAGTATCAACAATAAGTATACCTACCACCAGAATTATTGGGTATCGTATTCGAGAAATTTTAAATTTGCGATTTTTCAAACGTTCAAATGCTTATATCTCGCTAATTTGCAATGATATCGCGAAACGAATGCTTATTTAGTATCATCAATAAATATACCTACCACCAAAATTAATAAGTATCGATTTCGAGCAATTTTAAATTTGCGATTTTTCAAACTTTCAAACGCTTATATCTCGCTTATTTGCAATGATATCGCAAAACGAATGCTTATTTAGTATCAACAATAAATATACCTACCACCAGAATTAATGGTTATCGATATCGAGCAATTTTCAATTTGCGATTTTTCATACTTTCAAACGCTTATATGTCGCTTATTTGAAATGATATCGTATAACGAATGCTTATTTAGTATCAACAATAAAAATACCTACCAACAAAATTAATGGGTATCGATTTCGAGCAATTTTAAATTTGCGATTTTTCAAACTTTCAAACGCTTATATCTCGCTTATTTGCAATGATATCGCAAAACAAATGCTTATTTAGTATCAACAATAAATATATACCTACCACCAGAATTATTGGGTATCGTAATCGAGCAATTTTAAATTTGCGATTTTTCAAACATTCAAACGCTTATATCTCGCTTATTTGCAATGATATCGTATAACGAATGCTTATTTAGTATCAACAATAAATATACCTACCACCAGAAATAATGGGTATCGATTTCGAGCAATATTAAATTTGCGATTTTTCAAACTTTCAAACTTTTAAATCTCGCTTAATTGCAATGATATCGCAAATTAAATGCTTATTTAGTATCAACAATAAACAAACCTACCACCAGAATTAATATGTATCGATTTCAAGCAATTTAAAATTTGCGATTTTTCAAACTTTCAAACGCATACATCTCGCTTATTTGCAATGATATCGCAAAACGAATGCTTATTTAGTATCAACAATAAATATACCTACCACCGGAATTAATAGGTATCGATTTAGATTAATTTTTAATTTGCGATTTTTCAAACTTTCAAACGCTTATATCTCGCTTATTTGCAATGATATCCCAAACGAATGCTTATTTAGTATCAACAATAAATATACCTACCACCAGAATCAATGGGTATCGATTTCGAGCAATTTAAAATTTGCGATTTTTCAAACGCTTATATCTCGCTTATTTGCAATGATATCGCAAAACGAATGCTTATTTAGTATCAACAATAAATATACCTACCACCAGAATTAATGGGTATCGATTTAGAGCAATTTTTAATTTGCGATTTTTCAAACTTTCAAACGCTTATATCTCGCTTATTTGCAATGATATCGTATAACGAATGCTTATTTAGTATCAACAATAAATATACCTACCACCAGAATTATTGGGTATCGTAATCGAGCAATTTTAAATTTGCGATTTTTAAAACTTTCAAACGCTTATATCTCGCTTATTTGCAATGATATCGTATAACGAATGCTTATTTAGTATCAACAATAAATATACCTACCACCAGAAATAATGGGTATCGATTTCGAGCAATATTAAATTTGCGATTTTTCAAACATTCAAACGCTTATATCTCGGTTATTTGCAAAGATATCGCAAAACAAATGCTTATTTAGTATCAACAATAAATATACCTACCACCGGAATTAATAGGTATCGATTTAGATTAATTTTTAATTTGCGATTTTTCAAACTTTCAAACGCTTATTACTCGCTTATTTGCAGTGATATCCCAAACGAATGCTTATTTAGTATCAACAATAAATATACCTACCACCAGAATTAATGGGTATCGATTTCTAGCAATTTAAAATTTGCGATTTTCTAAACGCTTATATCTCGTTTAATTGCAATGATATCGCAAATTAAATGCTTATTTAGTATCAACAATAAATATACCTACCACCAGAAATAATGGGTATCGATTTCGAGCAATTTAAAATTTGCGATTTTTCAAACTTTCAAACGCATACATCTCGCTTATTTGCAATGATATCGCAAAACGAATGCTTATTTAGTATCAACAATAAATATACCTAACACCGGAATTAATAGGTATCGATTTAGATTAATTTTTAATTTGCGATTTTTCAAACTTTCAAACGCTTATATCTCGCTTATTTGCAATGATATCCCAAACGAATGCTTATTTAGTATCAACAATAAATATACCTACCACCAGAATCAATGGGTATCGATTTCGAGCAATTTAAAATTTGCGATTTTTCAAACGCTTATATCTCGCTTATTTGCAATGATATCGCAAAACGAATGCTTATTTAGTATCAACAATAAATATACCTACCACCAGAATTAATGGGTATCGATTTAGAGCAATTTTTAATTTGCGATTTTTCAAACTTTCAAACGCTTATATCTCACTCATTTGCAATGATATCGCAAAACGAATGCTTTTTTAGTATCAACAATAAATATACCTACCAACAGAATCAATATGTATCGATTTCGAGCAATTTTAAATTTGCGATTTTTCAAACTTTCAAACGCATATATCTCGCTTATTTGCAATGATATCGCAAAACAAATTCTTATTTAGTATCAACAATAAATATACCTACAACCAGAATCAATATGTATCGTAATCGAGCAATTTTAAATTTGCGATTTTTCAAACTTTCAAACGCTTATATCTCGCTTATTTGCAATTATATCGTATAACGAATGCTTATTTAGTATCAACAATAAATATACCTACCACCAGAATTATTGGGTATCGTAATCGAGCAATTTTAAATTTGCGATTTTTCAAACTTTCAAACGCTTATATCTCGCTTATTTGCAATGATAACGTATAACGAATGCTTATTTAGTATCAACAATAAATATACCTACCACCAGAAATAATGGGTATCGATTTCGAGCAATATTAAATTTGCGATTTTTCAAACATTCAAACGCTTATATCTCGCTTATTTGCAAAGATATCGCAAAACAAATGCTTATTTAGTATCAACAATAAATATACCTACCACCGGAATTAATAGGTATCGATTTAGATTAATTTTTAATTTGCGATTTTTCAAACTTTCAAACGCTTATTACTCGCTTATTTGCAGTGATATCCCAAACGAATGCTTATTTAGTATCAACAATAAATATACCTACCACCAGAATTAATGGGTATCGATTTCTAGCAATTTAAAATTTGCGATTTTTCAAACGCTTATATCTCGCTTATTTGCAATGATATCGCAAAACGAATGCTTATTTAGTATCAACAATAAATATACCTACCACCAGAATTAATGGGTTTCGATTTCGAGCAATTTAAAATTTGCGATTTTTCAAACGCTTATATCTCGCTTATTTGCAATGATAACGCAAAACGAATGCTTATTTAGTATCAACAATAAATATACCTACCACCAGAATTAATGGGTATCGATTTAGAGCAATTTTTAATTTGCGATTTTTCAAACGCTTATATCTCGCTTATTTGCAATGATATCGCAAAACGAATGCTTATTTAGTATCAACAATAAATATACCTACCACCGGAATTAATAGGTATCAATTTAGATTAATTATTAATTTGCGATTTTTCAAACTTTCAAACGCTTATATCTCGCTTATTTGCAATGATATCCCAAACGAATGCTTATTTAGTATCAACAATAAATATACCTACCACCAGAATTAATGGGTATCGATTTCGAGCAATTTAAAATTTGCGATTTTTCAAACGCTTATATCTCGCTTATTTGCAATGATATCGCAAAACGAATGCTTATTTAAAATCAACAATAAATATATACCTACCACCAGAATTATTGGGTATCGTAATCGAGCAATTTTAAATTTGCGATTTTTCAAACTTTCAAACGCTTATATCTCGCTTATTTGCAATGATATCGCAAACCGAATGCTTATTTAGTATCAACAATAAATATACCTACCACCAGAATTAATGGGTATCGATTTCTAGCAATTTAAAATTTGCGATTTTTCAAACTTTTATATCTCGCTTATTTGCAATGATATCGTAAAACGAATGCTTATTTAGTATCAACAATAAATATACCTACCACCAAAATTAATGGGTATCGATTTCGAGCAATTTAAAATTTGCGATTTTTCAAACGCTTATATCTCGCTTATTTGCAATGATATCGCAAAACGAATGCTAATTTAGTATCAACAATAAATATACCTACCACCAGAATTAATGGGTATCGATTTAGAGCAATTTTTAATTTGCGATTTTTCAAACGCTTATATCTCGCTTATTTGCAATGATATCGCAAAACGAATGCTTATTTAGTATCAACAATAAATATACCTACCACCGGAATTAATAGGTATCAATTTAGATTAATTATTAATTTGCGATTTTTCAAACTTTCAAACGCTTATATCTCGCTTATTTGCAATGATATCCCAAACGAATGTTTATTTAGTATCAACAATAAATATACCTACCACCAGAATTAATGGGTATCGATTTCGAGCAATTTAAAATTTTCGATTTTTCAAACGCTTATATCTCGCTTATTTGCAATGATATCGCAAAACAAATGCTTATTTAGTATCAACAATAAATATACCTACCACCAGAATTAATGGGTATCGATTTAGAGCAATTTTTAATTTACGATTTTTCAAACATTCAAACGCTTATATCTCGCTCATTTGCAATGATATCGCAAAACGAATGCTTATTTAGTATCAACAATAAATATACCTACCACCAGAATTAATGGGTATCGATTTCGAGCAATTTAAAATTTGCGATTTTTCAAACGCTTATATCTCGCTTATTTGCAATGATATCGCAAAACGAATGCTAATTTAGTATCAACAATAAATATACCTACCACCAGAATTAATGGGTATCGATTTAGAGCAATTTTTAATTTGCGATTTTTCAATCGCTTATATCTCGCTTATTTGCAATGATATCGCAAAACGAATGCTTATTTAGTATCAACAATAAATATACCTACCACCAGAATCAATATGTATCTATTTCGAGCAATTTTAAATTTGCGATTTTTCAAACTTTCAAACGCTTATTTCTCACTTTTTTGCAATGATATTGCAAAACGAATGCTAATTTTGTATCAACAATAAATATACCTACCACCAGAATTAATAAGTATCGATTTCGAGCAATTTTAAATTTGCGATTTTTCAAACTTTCAAACGCTTATATCTCAGTTATTTGCTATGATATCGCAAAACAAATGCTTATTTAGTATCAACAATAAATATATACCTACCACAAGAATTATTGGGTATCGTAATCGAGCAATTTTAAATTTGCGATTTTTCAAACATTCTAACGCTTATATCTCGCTTATTTGCAATGATATCGTATAACGAATGCTTATTTAGTATCAACAATAAATATACCTACCACCAGAAATAATGGGTATCGATTTCGAGCAATATTAAATTTGCGATTTTTCAAACATTCTAACGCTTATATCTCGCTTATTTGCAATGATAGCGCAAAACGAATGCTTATTTAGTATCAACAATAATTATACCTACCACCAGAATTAATGGGGATCGATTTTGAGCAATTTTAAATTTGCGATTTTTCAAATTTTCAAACGCTTATATCTCGCTTATTTGCAATGATAGCGCAAAACGAATGCTTATTTAGTATCAACAATAATTATACCTACCACCAGAATTAATGGGGATCGATGTTGAGCAATTTTAAATTTGCGATTTTTCAAATTTTCAAACGCTTATATCTCGCTTATTTGCAATGATAGCGCAAAACGAATGCTTATTTAGTATCAACAATAATTATACCTACCACCAGAATTAATAGGGATCGATTTTGAGCAATTATAAATTTGCGATTTTTCAAATTTTCAAACGCTTATATCTCGCTTATTTGCAATGATAGCGCAAAACGAATGCTTATTTAGGATCAACAATAATTATACCTACCACCAGAATTAATAGGGATCGATTTTGAGCAATTTTAAATTTGCGATTTTTCAAATTTTCAAACGCTTATATCTCGCTTATTTGCAATGATAGCGCAAAACGAATGCTTATTTAGTATCAACAATAATTATACCTACCACCAGAATTAATATGGATCGATTTTGAGCAATTTTAAATTTGTGATTTTTCAAATTTTCAAACGCTTATATCTCGCTTATTTGCAATGATAGCGCAAAACGAATTCTTATTTAGTATCAACAATAATTATACCTACCACCAGAATTAATAAGGATCGATTTTGAGCAATTTTAAATTTACGATTTTTCAAATTTTCAAACGCTTATATCTCGCTTATTTGCAATGATAGCGCAAAACGAATGCTTATTTAGTATCAACAATAATTATACCTACCACCAGAATTAATGGGGATCGATTTTGAGCAATTTTAAATTTGCGATTTTTCTAATTTTCAAACGCTTATATCTCGCTTATTTGCAATGATAGCGCAAAACGAATGCTTATTTAGTAACAACAATAATTATACCTACCACCATAATTAATGGGGATAGATTTTGAGCAATTCTAAATTTGCGATTTTTCAAATTTTCAAACGCTTATATCTCGCTTATTTGCAATGATAGCGCAAAACGAATGCTTATTTAGTATCAACAATAATTATACCTACCACCAGAATTAATATGGATCGATTTTGAGCAATTTAAAATTTGTGATTTTTCAAATTTTCAAACGCTTATATCTCGCTTATTTGCAATGATAGCGCAAAACGAATGCTTATTTAGTATCAACAATAATTATACCTACCACCAGAATTAATAGGGATCGATTTTGAGCAATTTTAAATTTGCGATTTTTCAAATTTTCAAACGCTTATATCTCGCTTATTTGCAATGATAGCGCAAAACGAATGCTTATTTAGTATCAACAATAATTATACCTACCACCAGAATTAATGGGGATCGATTTTGAGCAATTTTAAATTTGCGATTTTTCAAATTTTCAAACGCTTATATCTCGCTTATTTGCAATGATAGCGCAAAACGAATGCTTATTTAGTATCAACAATAATTATACCTACCACCAGAATTAATGGGGATGGATTTTGAGCAATTTTAAATTTGCGATTTTTCAAATTTTCAAACGCTTATATCTCGCTTATTTGCAATGATAGCGCAAAACGAATGCTTATTTAGTATCAACAATAATTATACCTACCACCAGAATTAATGGGGATCGATTTTGAGCAATTTTAAATTTGCGATTTTTCAAATTTTCAAACGCTTATATCTCGCTTATTTGCAATGATAGCGCCAAACGAATGCTTATTTAGTATCAACAATAATGATACCTACCACCAGAATTAATAAGGATCGATTTTGAGCAATTTTAAATTTGCGATTTTTCAAATTTTCAAACGCTTATATCTCGCTTATTTGCAATGATAGCGTAAAACGAATGCTTATTTAGTATCAACAATAATTATACCTACCACCAGAATTAATGCGGATTGATTTTGAGCAATTTTAAATTTGCGATTTTTCAAATTTTCAAACGCTTATATCTCGCTTATTTGCAATGATAGCGCAAAACGAATGCTTATTTAGTATCAACAATAATTATACCTACCACCAGAATTAATGGGGATCGATTTTGAGCAATTTTAAATTTGCGATTTTTCAAATTTTCAAACGCTTATATCTCGCTTATTTGCAATGATAGCGCAAAACGAATGCTTATTTAGTAACAACAATAATTATACCTACCACCAGAATTAATAAAGATCGATTTTGAGCAATTTTAAATTTGCGATTTTTCAAATTTTCAAACGCTTATATCTCGCTTATTTGCAATGATAGCGCAAAACGAATGCTTATTTAGTATCAACATTAATTATACCTACCACCAGAATTAATTAGGATCGATTTTGAGCAATTTTAAATTTGCGATTTTTCAAATTTTCAAACGCTTATATCTCGCTTTTTTGCAATGATAGCGCAAAACGAATGCTTATTTAGTATCAACAATAATTATACCTACCACCAGAATTAATGGGGATCGATTTTGAGCAATTTTAAATTTGCGATTTTTCAAATATTCAAACGCTTATATCTCGCTTATTTGCAATGATAGCGCAAAACGAATGCTTGTTTAGTACCAACAATAATTATACCTACCACCAGAATTAATAGGGATCGATTTTGAGCAATTTAAAATTTGCGATTTTTCAAATTTTCAAACGCTTATATCTCGCTTATTTGCAATGATAGCGCAAAACGAATGCTTATTTAGTATCAACAATAATTATACCTACCACCAGAATTAATGGGGATCGATTTTGAGCAATTTTAAATTTGCGATTTTTCAAATTTTCAAACGCTTATATCTCGCTTATTTGCAATGATAGCGCAAAACGAATGCTTATTTTGTATCAACAATAATTATACCTACCACCAGAATTAATAGGGATCGATTTTGAGCAATTTTAAATTTGCGATTTTTCAAATTTTCAAACGCTTATATCTCGCTTATTTGCAATGATAGCGCAAAACGAATGCTTATTTAGTATCAACAATAATTATACCTACCACCAGAATTAATGGGGATTGATTTTGAGCAATTTTAAATTTGCGATTTTTCAAATTTTCAAACGCTTATATCTCGCTTATTTGCAATGATAGCGCAAAACGAATGCTTATTTAGTATCAACAATAATTATACCTAAAACCAGAATTAATGGGGATCGATTTTGAGCAATTTTAAATTTGCGATTTTTCAAATTTTCAAACGCTTATATCTCGCTTATTTGCAATGATAGCGCAAAACGAATGCTTATTTAGTATCAACAATAATTATACCTACCACCAGAATTAATAGGGATCGATTTTGAGCAATTATAAATTTGCGATTTTTCAAATTTTCAAACGCTTATATCTCGCTTATTTGCAATGATAGCGCAAAACGAATTCTTATTTAGGATCAACAATAATTATACCTACCACCAGAATTAATAGGGATCGATTTTGAGCAATTTTAAATTTGCGATTTTTCAAATTTTCAAACGCTTATATCTCGCTTATTTGCAATGATAGCGCAAAACGAATGCTTATTTAGTATCAACAATAATTATACCTACCACCAGAATTAATATGGATCGATTTTGAGCAATTTTAAATTTGTGATTTTTCAAATTTTCAAACGCTTATATCTCGCTTATTTGCAATGATAGCGCAAAACGAATTCTTATTTAGTATCAACAATAATTATGCCGACCACCAGAATTAATGGGTATCGATTTTGAGCAATTTTAAATTTACGATTTTTCAAATTTTCAAACGCTTATATCTCGCTTATTTGCAATGATAGCGCAAAACGAATGCTTATTTAGTATCAACAATAATTATACCTACCACCAGAATTAATGGGGATCGATTTTGAGCAATTTTAAATTTGCGATTTTTCTAATTTTCAAACGCTTATATCTCGCTTATTTGCAATGATAGCGCAAAACGAATGCTTATTTAGTAACAACAATAATTATACCTACCACCATAATTAATGGGGATAGATTTTGAGCAATTCTAAATTTGCGATTTTTCAAATTTTCAAACGCTTATATCTCGCTTATTTGCAATGATAGCGCAAAACGAATGCTTATTTAGTATCAACAATAATTATACCTACCACCAGAATTAATATGGATCGATTTTGAGCAATTTAAAATTTGTGATTTTTCAAATTTTCAAACGCTTATATCTCGCTTATTTGCAATGATAGCGCAAAACGAATGCTTATTTAGTATCAACAATAATTATACCTACCACCAGAATTAATAGGGATCGATTTTGAGCAATTTTAAATTTGCGATTTTTCAAATTTTCAAACGCTTATATCTCGCTTATTTGCAATGATAGCGCAAAACGAATGCTTATTTAGTATCAACAATAATTATACCTACCACCAGAATTAATGGGGATCGATTTTGAGCAATTTTAAATTTGCGATTTTTCAAATTTTCAAACGCTTATATCTCGCTTATTTGCAATGATAGCGCAAAACGAATGCTTATTTAGTATCAACAATAATTATAACTACCACCAGAATTAATGGGGATCGATTTTGAGCAATTTTAAATTTGCGATTTTTCAAATTTTCAAACGCTTATATCTCGCTTATTTGCAATGATAGCGCAAAACGAATGCTTATTTAGTATCAACAATAATTATACCTACCACCAGAATTAATGGGGATGGATTTTGAGCAATTTTAAATTTGCGATTTTTCAAATTTTCAAACGCATATATCTCGCTTATTTGCAATGATAGCGCAAAACGAATGCTTATTTAGTATCAACAATAATTATACCTACCACCAGAATTAATAGGGATCGATTTTGAGCAATTTTAAATTTGCGATTTTTCAAATTTTCAAACGCTTATATCTCGCTTATTTGCAATGATAGCGCAAAACGAATGCTTATTTAGTATCAACAATAATTATACCTAAAACCAGAATTAATGGGGATCGATTTTGAGCAATTTTAAATTTGCGATTTTTCAAATTTTCAAACGCTTATATCTCGCTTATTTGCAATGATAGCGCAAAACGAATGCTTATTTAGTATCAACAATAATTATACCTACCACCAGAATTAATGGGGATCGATTTTGAGCAATTTTAAATTTGCGATTTTTCAAATTTTCAAACGCTTATATCTCGCTTATTTGCAATGATAGCGCAAAACGAATGCTTATTTAGTATCAACAATAATTATACCTACCACCAGAATTAATAGGGATCGATTTTGAGCAATTATAAATTTGCGATTTTTCAAATTTTCAAACGCTTATATCTCGCTTATTTGCAATGATAGCGCAAAACGAATGCTTATTTAGGATCAACAATAATTATACCTACCACCAGAATTAATAGGGATCGATTTTGAGCAATTTTAAATTTGCGATTTTTCAAATTTTCAAACGCTTATATCTCGCTTATTTGCAATGATAGCGCAAAACGAATGCTTATTTAGTATCAACAATAATTATACCTACCACCAGAATTAATATGGATCGATTTTGAGCAATTTTAAATTTGTGATTTTTCAAATTTTCAAACGCTTATATCTCGCTTATTTGCAATGATAGCGCAAAACGAATTCTTATTTAGTATCAACAATAATTATACCTACCACCAGAATTAATATGGATCGATTTTGAGCAATTTTAAATTTACGATTTTTCAAATTTTCAAACGCTTATATCTCGCTTATTTGCAATGATAGCGCAAAACGAATGCTTATTTAGTATCAACAATAATTATACCTACCACCAGAATTAATAGGGATCGATTTTGAGCAGTTTAAAATTTGCGATTTTTCAAATTTTCAAACGCTTATATCTCGCTTATTTGCAATGATAGCGCAAAACGAATGCTAATTTAGTATCAACAATAATTATACCTACCACCAGAATTAATGGGGATCGATTTTGAGCAATTTTAAATTTGCGATTTTTCAAATTTTCAAACGCTTATATCTCGCTTATTTGCAATGCTAGCGCAAAACGAATGCTTATTTAGTATCAACAATAATTATACCTACCACCAGAATTAATGGGGATCGATTTTGAGCAATTTTAAATTTGCGATTTTTCAAATTTTCAAACGCTTATATCTCGCTTATTTGCAATGATAGCGCAAAAAAAATGCTTATTTAGTATCAACAATAATTATACCTACCACCAGAATTAATGGGCTTCGATTTTGAGCAATTTTAAATTTGCGATTTTTCAAATTTTCAAATGCTTATATCTCGCTTATTTGCAATGATAGCGCAAAACGAATGCTTATTTAGTATCAACAATAAGTATACCTACCACCAGAATTAATTGATATCGATTTTGAGCAATTTTTATTTGCGATTTTTCAAATTTTCAAACGCTTATATCTCGCTTATTTGCAATGATAGCGCAATACGAATGCTTATTTAGTATCAACTATAATTATACCTACTACCAGAATTAATGGGGATCGATTTTGAGCAATTTTAAATTTGCGATTTTTCAAATTTTCAAACGCTTATATCTCGCTTATTTGCAATGATAGCGCAAAACGAATGCTTATTTAGTATCAACAATAATTATACCTACCACCAGAATTAATAGGGATCGATTTTGAGCAATTTTAAATTTGCGATTTTTCAAATTTTCAAACGCTTATATCTCGCTTATTTGCAATGATAGCGCAAAACGAATGCTTATTTAGTATCAACAATAATTATACCTACCACCAGAATTAATGGGGATCGATTTTGAGCAATTTTAAATTTGCGATTTTTCAAATATTCAAACGCTTATATCTCGCTTATTTGCAATGATAGCGCAAAACGAATGCTTATTTAGTATCAACAATAATTATACCTACCACCAGAATTAATATGGATCGATTTTGAGCAATTTTAAATTTGCGATTTTTCAAATTTTCAAACGCTTATATCTCGCTTATTTGCAATGATAGCGCAAAACGAATGCTTAGTTAGTATCAACAATAATTATACCTACCACCAGAATTAATGGGGATCGATTTTGAGCAATTTTAATTTGCGATTTTTCAAATTTTCAAACGCTTATATCTCGTTTATTTGCAATGATAGCGCAAAACGAATGCTTACTTAGTATCAACAATAATTATACCTACCACAAGAATTAATGGGGATCGATTTTGAGCAATTTTAAATTTGCGATTTTTCAAATTTTCAAACGCTTATATCTCGCTTATTTGCAATGATAGCGCAAAACGAATGCTTATTTAGTATCAATAATAATTATACCTACCACCAGAATTAATAAAGATCGATTTTGAGCAATTTTAAATTTGCGATTTTTCAAATTTTCAAACGCTTATATCTCGCTTATTTGCAATGATAGCGCAAAACGAATGCTTATTTAGTATCAACAATAATTATACCTACCACCAGAATTAATGGGGATCGATTTTGAGCAATTTTAAATTTGCGATTTTTCAAATTTTCAAACGCTTAAATCTCGCTTATTTGCAATGATAGCGCAAAACGAATGCTTATTTAGTATCAACAATAATTATACCTACCACCAGAATTAATGGGGATCGATTTTGAGCAATTTTGAATTTGCGATTTTTCAAATTTTCAAACGCTTATATCTCGCTTATTTGCAATGATAGCGCAAAACGAATGCTTATTTAGTATCAACAATAATTATACCTACCACCAGAATTAATGGGGATCGATTTTGAGCAATTTTAAATTTGCGATTTTTCAAATTTTCAAACGCTTATATCTCGCTTATTTGCAATGATAGCGCAAAACGAATGCTTATTTAGTATCAACAATAAGTATACCTACCACCAGAATTAATTGGGATCGATTTTGAGCAATTTTTATTTGCGATTTTTCAAATTTTCAAACGCTTATATCTCGCTTATTTGCAATGATAGCGCAATACGAATGCTTATTTAGTATCAACAATAATTATACCTACGACCAGAATTAATGGGGATCGATTTTGAGCAATTTTTAATTTGCGATTTTTCAAATTTTCAAACGCTTATATCTCGCTTATTTGCAATGATAGCGCAAAACGAATGCTTATTTAGTATCAACAATAATTATACCTACCACCAGAATTAATGGGGATCGATTTTGAGCAATTTTAAATTTGCGATTTTTCAAATTTTCAAACGCTTATATCTCGCTTATTTGCAATGATAGCGCAAAACGAATGCTTATTTAGTATCAACAATAATTATACCTACCACCAGAATTAATGGGGATCGATTTTGAGCAATTTTAAATTTGCGATTTTTCAAATATTCAAACGCTTATATCTCGCTTATTTGCAATGATAGCGCAAAACGAATGCTTATTTAGTATCAACAATAATTATACCTACCACCAGAATTAATGGGGATCGATTTTGAGCAATTTTAAATTTGCGATTTTTCAAATTTTCAAACGCTTATATCTCGCTTATTTGCAATGATAGCGCAAAACGAATGCTTATTTAGTATCAACAATAATTATACCTACCACCAGAATTAATGGGGATCGATTTTGAGCAATTTTAATTTGCGATTTTTCAAATTTTCAAACGCTTATATCTCGTTTATTTGCAATGATAGCGCAAAACGAATGCTTATTTAGTATCAACAATAATTATACCTACCACCAGAATTAATGGGGATCGATTTTGAGCAATTTTAAATTTGCGATTTTTCAAATTTTCAAACGCTTATATCTCGCTTATTTGCAATGATAGCGCAAAACGAATGCTTATTTAGTATCAACAATAATTATACCTACCACCAGAATTAATGGGGATCGATTTTGAGCAATTTTAAATTTGCGATTTTTCAAATTTTCAAACGCTTATATCTCGCTTATTTGCAATGATAGCGCAAAACGAATGCTTATTTAGTATCAACAATAATTATACCTACCACCAGAATTAATGGGGATCGATTTTGAGCAATTTTAAATTTGCGATTTTTCAAATTTTCAAACGCTTATATCTCATTAATTTGCAATGATAGCGCAAAACGAATGCTTATTTAGTATCAACAATAATTATACCTACCACCAGAATTAATGGGGATCGATTTTGAGCAATTTTAAAATGCGATTTTTCAAATTTTCAAACGCTTATATCTCGCTTATTTGCAATGATAGCGCAAAACGAATGCTTATTTAGTATCAACAATAATTATACCTACTACCAGAATTAATAGGGATCGATTTTGAGCAATTTTAAATTTGCGATTTTTCAAATTTTCAAACGCTTATATCTCGCTTATTTGCAATGATAGCGCAAAACGAATGCTTATTTAGTATCAACAATAATTATACCTACCACCAAAATTAATGGGGATCGATTTTGAGCAATTTTAAATTGCGATTTTTCAAATTTTCAAACGCTTATATCTCGCTTATTTGCAATGATAGCGCAAAAGGAATGCTTATTTAGTATCAACAATAATTATACCTACCACCAGAATTAATGGGGATCGATTTTGAGCAATTTTAAATTTGCGATTTTTCAAATTTACAAACGCTTATATCTCGCTTATTTGCAATGATAGCGCAAAACGAATGCTTATTTAGTATCAACAATAATTATACCTACCACCAGAATTAATGGGGATCGATTTTGAGCAATTTTAAATTTGCGATTTTTCAAATTTTCAAACGCTTATATCTCGCTTATTTGCAAAGATAGCGCAAAACGAATGCTAATTTAGTATCAACAATAATTATACCTACCACCAGAATTAATGGGGATCGATTTTGATTAATTTTAAATTTGCGATTTTTCAAATTTTCAAACGCTTATATCTCGCTTATTTGCAATGATAGCGCAAAACGAATGCCTATTTAGTATCAACAATAATTATACCTACCACCAGAATTAATGGGGATCGATTTTGAGCAATTTTAAATTTGCGATTTTTCAAATTTTCAAACGCTTATATCTCACTTATTTGCAATGATAGCGCAAAAAGAATGCTTATTTAGTATCAACAATAATTATACCTACCACCAGAATTAATGGGGATCTATTTTGAGCAATTTTAAATTTGCGATTTTTCAAATTTTCAAACGCTTATATCTCGCTTATTTGCAATGATAGCGCAAAACGAATGCTTATTTAGTATCAACAATAATTATACCTACCACCAGAATTAATGGGGATCGATTTTGAGCAATTTTAAATTTGCGATTTTTCAAATTTTCAAAAGCTTATATCTCGCTTGTTTGCAATGATAGCGCAAAACGAATGCTTATTTAGTATCAACAATAATTATACCTACCACCAGAATTAATAAGGATCGATTTTGAGCAATTTTAAATTTGCGATTTTTCAAATTTTCAAACGCTTATATCTCGCTTATTTGCAATGATAGCGCAAAACGAATGCTTATTTAGTATCAACAATAATTATACCTACCACCAGAATTAATAAGGATCGATTTTGAGCAATTTTAAATTTGCGATTTTTCAAATTTTCAAACGCTTATATCTCGCTTATTTGCAATGATAGCGCAAAACGAATGCTTATTTAGTATCAACAATAATTATACCTACCACCAGAATTAATGGGGATCGATTTTGAGCAATTTTAAATTTGAGATTTTTCAAATTTTCAAACGCTTATATCTCGCTTATTTGCAATGATAGCGCAAAACGAATGCTTATTTAGTAACAAAAATAATTATACCTACCATCAGAATTAATGAGGATCAATTTTGAGCAATTTTAAATTTGCGATTTTTCAAATTTTCAAACGCTAATATCTCACTTATATGCAATGATAGCGCAAAACGAATGCTTATTAAGTATCAACAATAATTATACCTACCACCAGAATTAATATGGATCGATTTTGAGCAATTTTAAATTTGCGATTTTTCAAATTTTCAAACGCTTATATCTCGCTTATTTGCAATGATAAGGCAAAACGAATGCTTATTTAGTATCAACAATAATTATATTTACCACCAGAATTAATGGGGATCGATTTTGAGCAATTTTAAATTTGCGATTTTTCAAATTTTCAAACGCTTATATCTCGCTTATTTGCAATGATAGCGCAAAACGAATGCTTATTTAGTATCAACAATAATTATACCTACCACCAGAATTAATCGGGATCGATTTTGAGCAATTTTAAATTTGCGATTTTTCAAATTTTCAAACGCTTATATCTCGCTTATTTGCAATGATAGCGCAAAACGAATGCTTATTTAGTATCAACAATAATTATACCTACCACCAGAATTAATGGGGATCGATTTTGAGCAATTTTAAATTTGCGATTTTTCAATTTTCAAACGCTTATATCTCGCTTATTTGCAATGATAGCGCAAAACGCATGCTTATTTAGTATCAACAATAATTATACCTAACACCAGAATTAATGGGGATCGATTTTGAGCAATTTTAAATTTGCGATTTTTTAAATTTTCAAACGCCTATATCTCGCTTATTTGCAATAATAGCGCAAAACGAATGCTTATTTAGTATCAACAATAATTATACCTACCACCAGAATTAATAAGGATCGATTTTGAGCAATTTTAAATTTGCGATTTTTCAAATTTTTAAAAGGTTATATCTCGCTTATTTGCAATGATAGCGCAAAACAAATGCTTATTTAGTATCAACAATAATTATACCTACCACCAGAATTAATGGGGATCGATTTTGAGCAATTTTAAATTTGCGATTTTTCAAATTTTCAAACGCTTATATCTCGCTTATTTGCAATGATAGCGCAAAACGAATGCTTATTTAGTATCAACAATAATTATACCTACCACCAGAATTAATAAGGATCGATTTTGAGCAATTTTAAATTTGCGATTTTTCAAATTTTCAAACGCTTATATCTCGCTTATTTGCAATGATAGCGCAAAACGAATGCTTATTTAGTATCAACAATAAATATACCTACCACCAGAATTAATAAGTATCTATTTCGAGTAATTTTAAATTTGCGATTTTTCAAACTTTCAAACGCTTATATCTCCCTTATTTGCAATGATATCGTGTAACGAATGCTTATTTAGTATCAACAATAAATATACCTACCACCAGAATTAATGGGTATCGATTTAGAGCAATTTTTAATTTGCGATTTTTCAAACTTTCAAACGCTTATTTCTCGCTTTTTTGCAATGATATCGCAAAACGAATGCTTATTTAGTATCAACAATAATTATACCTACCACCAGAATTAATGAAGATCGATTTTGAGCAATTTTAAATTTGCGATTTTTCAAATTTTCAAACGCTTATATCTCGCTTATTTGCAATGATAGCGCAAAACGAATGCTTATTTAGTATCAACAATAATTATACCTACCACCAGAATTAATGGGGATCGATTTTGAGCAATTTAAAATTTGCGATTTTTCAAATTTTCAAACGCTTATATCTCGCTTATTTGCAATGATAGCGCAAAACGAATGCTTATTTAGTATCAACAATAATTATACCTACCACCAGAATTAATGGGGATCAATTTTGAGCAATGTTTAATTTGCGATTTTTCAAATTTTCAAACGCTTATATCTCGCTTATTTGCAATGATAGCGCAAAACGAATGCTTATTTAGTATCAACAATAAATATACCTTCCACCAGAATTAATAAGTATCTATTTCGATCAATTTTAAATTTGCGATTTTTCAAACTTTCAAACGCTTATATCTCCCTTATTTGCAATGATATCATATAACGAATGCTTATTTAGTATCAACAATAAATATACCTACCACCAGAATTAATGGGTATCGATTTAGAGCAATTTTTAATTTGCGATTTTTCAAACTTTCAAACGCTTATTTCTCGCTTTTTTGCAATGATATCGCAAAACGAATGCTTATTTAGTATCAACAATTAATATACCTACCACCAGAATTAATGGGTATCGATTTCGAGCAATTTTAAATTTGCGATTTTTCAAACTTACAAACGCTTATATCTCGCTTAATTGCAATGATATTGCAAAACGAATGCTAATTTAGTATCAACAATAAATATACCTATCACCAGAATTAATAAGTATCGATTTCGAGCAATTTTCAATTTGCGATTTTTCAAACTTTCAAACGCTTATATGTCGCTTATTTGAAATGATATCGTATAACGAATGCTTATTTAGTATCAACAATAAAAATACCTACCACCAAAATTAATGGGTATCGATTTCGAGCAATTTTAAATTTGCGATTTTTCAAACTTTCAAACGCTCATATCTCGCTGATTTGCAATGATATCGCAAAACGAATGCTTATTTAGTATCAACAATAAATATACCTACCACCAGAATTAATGGGTATCGATTTCGAGCAATTTTAAATTTGCGATTTTTCAAACTTTCAAACGCTTATATCTCGCTTAATTGCAATGATATCGCAAAACGAATGCTTAATTAGTATCAACAATAAATATACTACTACCAGAATTAATGGGTATCGATTTCGAGCAATTTTAAATTTGTGATTTTTCAAACTTTCAAACGCTTATATCTCGCTTATTTGCAATAATATCGCAAAACAAATGCATATTTAGTATCAAAAATAAATATATACCTACCACCAGAATTATTGGGTATCGTAATCGAGCAATTTTAAATTTGCGATTTTTCAAACTTTCAAACGCTTATATTTCGCTTATTTGCAATGATATCGTATAACGAATGCTTATTTAGTATCAACAATAAATATACCTACCACCAGAAATAATGGGTATCGATTTCGAGCAATATTAAATTTGCGATTTTTCAAACTTTCAAACGCTTATATCTCGCTTATTTGCAATGATATCGCAAAACGAATACTTATTTAGTATCAACAATAAACATACCTACCACCAGAATTAATGGGTATCGATTTCAAGCAATTTAAAATTTTCGATTTTTCAAACTTTCAAACGCATATATCTCGCTTATTTGCAATGATAGCGCAAAACGAATGCTTATTTAGTATCAACAATAATTATACCTACCACCAGAATTAATCGGGATCGATTTTGAGCAATTTTAAATTTGCGATTTTTCAAATTTTCAAACGCCTATATCTCGCTTATTTGCAATGATAGCGCAAAACGAATGCTTATTTAGTATCAACAATAATTATACCTACCACCAGAATTAATGGGGATCGATTTTGAGCAATTTTAAATTTGCGATTTTTCGATTTTCAAACGCTTATATCTCGCTTATTTGCAATGATAGCGCAAAACGAATGCTTATTTAGTATCAACAATAATTATACCTACCACCAGAATTAATGGGGATCGATTTTGAGCAATTTTAAATTTGCGATTTTTCAAATTTTCAAACGCTTATATCTCGCTTATTTGCCATGATAGCGCAAAACGCATGCTTATTTAGTATCAACAATAATTATACCTAACACCAGAATTAATGAGGATCGATTTTGAGCAATTTTAAATTTGCGATTTTTTAAATTTTCAAACGCCTATATCTCGCTTATTTGCAATAATAGCGCAAAACGAATGCTTATTTAGTATCAACAATAATTATACCTACCACCAGAATTAATAGGGATCGATTTTGAGCAATTTTAAATTTGCGATTTTTCAAATTTTCAAACGTTTATATCTCGCTTATTTGCAATGATAGCGCATAACGAATGCTTATTTAGTATCAACAATAATTATACCTACCACCAGAATTAATGGGGATCGATTTTGAGCAATTTTAAATTTGCGATTTTTCAAATTTTCAAACGCTTATATCTCGCTTATTTGCAATGATAGCGCAAAACGAATGCTTATTTAGTATCAACAATAATTATACCTACCACCAGAATTAATATGGATCGATTTCGAGCAATTTTAAATTTGCGATTTTTCAAACTTTCAAACGCTTATATCTCCCTTATTTGCAATGATATCGTATAACGAATGCTTATTTAGTATCAACAATAAATATACCTACCACCAGAATTAATGGGTATCGATTTAGAGCAATTTTTAATTTGCGATTTTTCAAACTTTCAAACGCTTATTTCTCGCTTTTTTGCAATGATATCGCAAAACGAATGCTTATTTAGTATCAACAATAATTATACCTACCACCAGAATTAATGGGGATCGATTTTGAGCAATTTTAAATTTGCGATTTTTCAAATTTTCAAACGCTTATATCTCGCTTATTTGCAATGATAGCGCAAAACGAATGCTTATTTAGTATCAACAATAATTATACCTACCACCAGAATTAATAAGGATCGATTTTGAGCAATTTTAAATTTGCGATTTTTCAAATTTTCAAACGTTTATATCTCGCTTATTTGCAATGATAGCGCAAAACGAATGCTTATTTAGTATCAACAATAATTATACCTACCACCAGAATTAATGGGGATCGATTTTGAGCAATGTTTAATTTGCGATTTTTCAAATTTTCAAACGCTTATATCTCGCTTATTTGCAATGATAGCGCAAAACGAATGCTTATTTAGTATCAACAATAAATATACCTACCACCAGAATTAATAAGTATCTATTTCGAGCAATTTTAAATTTGCGATTATTCAAACTTTCAAACGCTTATATCTCCCTTATTTGCAATGATATCGTATAACGAATGCTTATTTAGTATCAACAATAAATATACCTACCACCAGAATTAATGGGTATCGATTTCGAGCAATTTTAAATTTGCGATTTTTCAAACTTTCAAACGCTTATATCTCGCTTAATTGCAATGATATTGCAAAACGAATGCTAATTTAGTATCAACAATAAATATACCTATCACCAGAATTAATAAGTATCGATTTCGAGCAATTTTCAATTTGCGATTTTTCAAACTTTCAAACGCTTATATGTCGCTTATTTGAAATGATATCGTATAACGAATGCTTATTTAGTATCAACAATAAAAATACCTACCACCAAAATTAATGGGTATCGATTTCGAGCAATTTTAAATTTGCGATTTTTCAAACTTTCAAACGCTCATATCTCGCTGATTTGCAATGATATCGCAAAACGAATGCTTATTTAGTATCAACAATAAATATACCTACCACCAGAATTAATGGGTATCGATTTCGAGCAATTTTAAATTTGCGATTTTTCAAACTTTCAAACGCTTTTATCTCGCTTGATTGCAATGATATCGCAAAACGAATGCTTATTTAGTATCAACAATAAATATACTACTACCAGAATTAATGGGTATCGATTTCGAGCAATTTTAAATTTGTGATTTTTCAAACTTTCAAACGCTTATATCTCGCTTATTTGCAATGATATCGCAAAACAAATGCTTATTTAGTATCAACAATAAACATATACCTACCACCAGAATTATTGGGTATCGTAATCGAGCAATATTAAATTTGCGATTTTTCAAACTTTCAAACGCTTATATTTCGCTTATTTGCAATGATATCGTATAACGAATGCTTATTTAGTATCAACAATAAATATACCTACCACCAGAAATAATGGGTATCGATTTCGAGCAATATTAAATTTGCGATTTTTCAAACTTTCAAACGCTTATATCTCGCTTATTTGCAATGATATCGCAAAACGAATGCTTATTTAGTATCAACAATAAACATACCTACCACCAGAATTAATGGGTATCGATTTCAAGCAATTTAAAATTTGCGATTTTTCAAACTTTCAAACGCATATATCTCGCTTATTTGCAATGATATCGCAAAACGAATGCTTATTTAGTATCAACAATAAAATACCTACCACCGGAATTAATAGGTATCGATTTAGATTAATTTTTAATTTGCGATTTTTCAAACTTTCAAACGCTTATATCTCGCTTATTTGCAATGATATCCCAAACGAATGCTTATTTAGTATCAACAATAAATATACCTACCACCAGAATTAATGGGTATCGATTTCGAGCAATTTTAAATTTGCGATTTTTCTAACGCTTATATCTCGCTTATTTGCAATGATATCGCAGAACGAATGCTTATTTAGTATCAACAATAAATATACCTACCACCAAAATTAATGGGTATCGATTTAGAGCAATTTTTAATTTGCGATTTTTCAAACTTTCAAACGCTTATATCTCGCTCATTTGCAATGATATCGCAAAACGAATGCTTTTTTTGTATCAATTATAAATATACCTACCACCAGAATCAATATGTATCGATTTCGAGCAATTTTAAATTTGAGATTTTTCGAACTTTCAAACGCATATATCTCGCTTATTTGCAATGATATCGCAAAACCAATGCTTATTTAGTATCAACAATAATTATACCTACCACCAGAATTAATAAGTATCTATTTCGAGCAATTTTAAATTTGCGATTTTTCAAACTTTTAAACGCTTATATCTCCCTTATTTGCAATTATATCGTATAACGAATGCTTATTTAGTATCGACAATAAATATACCTACCACCAGAATTAATGGGTATCGATTTAGAGCAATTTTTAATTTGCGATTTTTCAAACTTTCAAACGCTTATTTCTCGCTTTTTTGCAATGATATCGCAAAACGAATGCTTATTTAGTATCAACAATAAATATACCTACCACCAGAATTAATAAGTATCGATTTCGAGCAATTTTAAATTTGCGATTTTTCAAACTTTCAAACGCTTATATCTCGCTTAATTGCAATGATATTGCAAAACGAATGCTAATTTATTATCAACAATAAATATACCTATCACCAGAATTAATATGTATCGATTTCGAGCAATTTTAAATTTGCGATTTTTCAAACTTTCAAACGCTTATATCTCGCTTATTTGCAAAGATATCGTATAACGAATGCTTATTTAGTATCAACAATAAATACACCTACCACCAGAAATAATGGGTATCGATTTCGAGCAATATTAATTAAATTTGCGATTTTTCAAACTTTCAACCGCTTATATCTCGCTTATTTGCAATGATATCGCAAAACAAATGCTTATTTAGTATCAACAATAAACATACCTACCACCAGAATTAATGGGGATCGATTTTGAGCAATTTTAAATTTGCGATTTTTCAAATTTTCAAACGCTTATATCTCGCTTATTTGCAATGATAGCGCAAAACGAATGCTTATTTAGTATCAACAATAATTATACCTACCACCAGAATTAATAAGGATCGATTTTGAGCAATTTTAAATTTGCGATTTTTCAAATTTTCAAACGTTTATATCTCGCTTATTTGCAATGATAGCGCAAAACGAATGCTTATTTAGTATCAACAATAATTATACCTACCACCAGAATTAATGGGGATCGATTTTGAGCAATGTTTAATTTGCGATTTTTCAAATTTTCAAACGCTTATATCTCGCTTATTTGCAATGATAGCGCAAAACGAATGCTTATTTAGTATCAACAATAAATATACCTACCACCAGAATTAATAAGTATCTATTTCGAGCAATTTTAAATTTGCGATTTTTCAAACTTTCAAACGCTTATATCTCCCTTATTTGCAATGATATCGTATAACGAATGCTTATTTAGTATCAACAATAAATATACCTACCACCAGAATTAATGGGTATCGATTTCGAGCAATTTTAAATTTGCGATTTTTCAAACTTTCAAACGCTTATATCTCGCTTAATTGCAATGATATTGCAAAACGAATGCTAATTTAGTATCAACAATAAATATACCTATCACCAGAATTAATAAGTATCGATTTCGAGCAATTTTCAATTTGCGATTTTTCAAACTTTCAAACGCTTATATGTCGCTTATTTGAAATGATATCGTATAACGAATGCTTATTTAGTATCAACAATAAAAATACCTACCACCAAAATTAATGGGTATCGATTTCGAGCAATTTTAAATTTGCGATTTTTCAAACTTTCAAACGCTCATATCTCGCTGATTTGCAATGATATCGCAAAACGAATGCTTATTTAGTATCAACAATAAATATACCTACCACCAGAATTAATGGGTATCGATTTCGAGCAATTTTAAATTTTCGATTTTTCAAACTTTCAAACGCTTATATCTCGCTTGATTGCAATGATATCGCAAAACGAATGCTTATTTAGTATCAACAATAAATATACTACTACCAGAATTAATGGGTATCGATTTCGAGCAATTTTAAATTTGTGATTTTTCAAACTTTCAAACGCTTATATCTCGCTTATTTGCAATTATATCGCAAAACAAATGCTTATTTAGTATCAACAATAAACATATACCTACCACCAGAATTATTGGGTATCGTAATCGAGCAATATTAAATTTGCGATTTTTCAAACTTTCAAACGCTTATATTTCGCTTATTTGCAATGATATCGTATAACGAATGCTTATTTAGTATCAACAATAAATATACCTACCACCAGAAATAATGGGTATCGATTTCGAGCAATATTAAATTTGCGATTTTTCAAACTTTCAAACGCTTATATCTCGCTTATTTGCAATGATATCGCAAAACGAATGCTTATTTAGTATCAACAATAAACATACCTACCACCAGAATTAATGGGTATCGATTTCAAGCAATTTAAAATTTGCGATTTTTCAAACTTTCAAACGCATATATCTCGCTTATTTGCAATGATATCGCAAAACGAATGCTTATTTAGTATCAACAATAAAATACCTACCACCGGAATTAATAGGTATCGATTTAGATTAATTTTTAATTTGCGATTTTTCAAACTTTCAAACGCTTATATCTCGCTTATTTGCAATGATATCCCAAACGAATGCTTATTTAGTATCAACAATAATTATACCTACCACCAGAATTAATGGGGATCGATTTTGAGCAATTTTAAATTTGCGATTTTTCAAATTTTCAAACGCTTATATCTCGCTTATTTGCAATGATAGCGCAAAACGAATGCTTATTTAGTATCAACAATAATTATACCTACCACCAGAATTAATATGGATCGATTTCGAGCAATTTTAAATTTGCGATTTTTCAAACTTTCAAACGCTTATATCTCCCTTATTTGCAATGATATCGTATAACGAATGCTTATTTAGTATCAACAATAAATATACCTACCACCAGAATTAATGGGTATCGATTTAGAGCAATTTTTAATTTGCGATTTTTCAAACTTTCAAACGCTTATTTCTCGCTTTTTTGCAATGATATCGCAAAACGAATGCTTATTTAGTATCAACAATAATTATACCTACCACCAGAATTAATGGGGATCGATTTTGAGCAATTTTAAATTTGCGATTTTTCAAATTTTCAAACGCTTATATCTCGCTTATTTGCAATGATAGCGCAAAACGAATGCTTATTTAGTATCAACAATAATTATACCTACCACCAGAATTAATAAGGATCGATTTTGAGCAATTTTAAATTTGCGATTTTTCAAATTTTCAAACGTTTATATCTCGCTTATTTGCAATGATAGCGCAAAACGAATGCTTATTTAGTATCAACAATAATTATACCTACCACCAGAATTAATGGGGATCGATTTTGAGCAATGTTTAATTTGCGATTTTTCAAATTTTCAAACGCTTATATCTCGCTTATTTGCAATGATAGCGCAAAACGAATGCTTATTTAGTATCAACAATAAATATACCTACCACCAGAATTAATAAGTATCTATTTCGAGCAATTTTAAATTTGCGATTTTTCAAACTTTCAAACGCTTATATCTCCCTTATTTGCAATGATATCGTATAACGAATGCTTATTTAGTATCAACAATAAATATACCTACCACCAGAATTAATGGGTATCGATTTCGAGCAATTTTAAATTTGCGATTTTTCAAACTTTCAAACGCTTATATCTCGCTTAATTGCAATGATATTGCAAAACGAATGCTAATTTAGTATCAACAATAAATATACCTATCACCAGAATTAATAAGTATCGATTTCGAGCAATTTTCAATTTGCGATTTTTCAAACTTTCAAACGCTTATATGTCGCTTATTTGAAATGATATCGTATAACGAATGCTTATTTAGTATCAACAATAAAAATACCTACCACCAAAATTAATGGGTATCGATTTCGAGCAATTTTAAATTTGCGATTTTTCAAACTTTCAAACGCTCATATCTCGCTGATTTGCAATGATATCGCAAAACGAATGCTTATTTAGTATCAACAATAAATATACCTACCACCAGAATTAATGGGTATCGATTTCGAGCAATTTTAAATTTGCGATTTTTCAAACTTTCAAACGCTTATATCTCGCTTGATTGCAATGATATCGCAAAACGAATGCTTATTTAGTATCAACAATAAATATACTACTACCAGAATTAATGGGTATCGATTTCGAGCAATTTTAAATTTGTGATTTTTCAAACTTTCAAACGCTTATATCTCGCTTATTTGCAATGATATCGCAAAACAAATGCTTATTTAGTATCAACAATAAACATATACCTACCACCAGAATTATTGGGTATCGTAATCGAGCAATATTAAATTTGCGATTTTTCAAACTTTCAAACGCATATATTTCGCTTATTTGCAATGATATCGTATAACGAATGCTTATTTAGTATCAACAATAAATATACCTACCACCAGAAATAATGGGTATCGATTTCGAGCAATATTAAATTTGCGATTTTTCAAACTTTCAAACGCTTATATCTCGCTTATTTGCAATGATATCGCAAAACGAATGCTTATTTAGTATCAACAATAAACATACCTACCACCAGAATTAATGGGTATCGATTTCAAGCAATTTAAAATTTGCGATTTTTCAAACTTTCAAACGCATATATCTCGCTTATTTGCAATGATATCGCAAAACGAATGCTTATTTAGTATCAACAATAAAATACCTACCACCGGAATTAATAGGTATCGATTTAGATTAATTTTTAATTTGCGATTTTTCAAACTTTCAAACGCTTATATCTCGCTTATTTGCAATGATATCCCAAACGAATGCTTATTTAGTATCAACAATAAATATACCTACCACCAGAATTAATGGGTATCGATTTCGAGCAATTTTAAATTTGCGATTTTTCTAACGCTTATATCTCGCTTATTTGCAATGATATCGCAGAACGAATGCTTATTTAGTATCAACAATAAATATACCTACCACCAAAATTAATGGGTATCGATTTAGAGCAATTTTTAATTTGCGATTTTTCAAACTTTCAAACGCTTATATCTCGCTCATTTGCAATGATATCGCAAAACGAATGCTTTTTTTGTATCAATTATAAATATACCTACCACCAGAATCAATATGTATCGATTTCGAGCAATTTTAAATTTGAGATTTTTCGAACTTTCAAACGCATATATCTCGCTTATTTGCAATGATATCGCAAAACCAATGCTTATTTAGTATCAACAATAATTATACCTACCACCAGAATTAATAAGTATCTATTTCGAGCAATTTTAAATTTGCGATTTTTCAAACTTTTAAACGCTTATATCTCCCTTATTTGCAATTATATCGTATAACGAATGCTTATTTAGTATCGACAATAAATATACCTACCACCAGAATTAATGGGTATCGATTTAGAGCAATTTTTAATTTGCGATTTTTCAAACTTTCAAACGCTTATTTCTCGCTTTTTTGCAATGATATCGCAAAACGAATGCTTATTTAGTATCAACAATAAATATACCTACCACCAGAATTAATAAGTATCGATTTCGAGCAATTTTAAATTTGCGATTTTTCAAACTTTCAAACGCTTATATCTCGCTTAATTGCAATGATATTGCAAAACGAATGCTAATTTATTATCAACAATAAATATACCTATCACCAGAATTAATATGTATCGATTTCGAGCAATTTTAAATTTGCGATTTTTCAAACTTTCAAACGCTTATATCTCGCTTATTTGCAAAGATATCGTATAACGAATGCTTATTTAGTATCAACAATAAATACACCTACCACCAGAAATAATGGGTATCGATTTCGAGCAATATTAATTAAATTTGCGATTTTTCAAACTTTCAACCGCTTATATCTCGCTTATTTGTAATGATATCGCAAAACAAATGCTTATTTAGTATCAACAATAAACATACCTACCACCAGAATTAATGGGTATCGATTTCAAGCAATTTAAAATTTGCGATTTTTCAAACTTTCAAACGCATACATCTCGCTTATTTGCAATGATATCGCAAAACGAATGCTTATTTAGTATCAACAATAAATATACCTACCACCGGAATTAATAGGTATCGATTTAGATTAATTTTTAATTTTGCGATTTTTCAAACTTTCAAACGCTTATATCTCGCTTATTTGCAATGATATCCCAAACGAATGCTTATTTAGTATCAACAATAAATATACCTACCACCAGAATTAATGGGTATCGATTTCAAGCAATTTAAAATTTGCGATTTTTCAAACGCTTATATCTCGCTTATTTGCAATGATATCGCAAAACGAATGCTTATTTAGTATCAACAATAAATATACCTACCACCAGAATTAATGGGTATCGATTTAGAGCAATTTTTAATTTGCGATTTTTCAAACTTTCAAACGCTTATATCTCGCTCATTTGCAATGATATCGCAAAACGAATGCTTTTTTAGTATGAACAATAAATATACCTACCACCAGAATCAATATGTATCGATTTCGAGCAATTTTAAATTTGCAATTTTTCAAACTTTCAAACGCATATATCTCGCTTATTTGCAATGATATCGCAAAACGAATGCTCATTTAGTATCAACAATAAATATACCTACCACCAGAATTAATAAGAATCTATTTCGAGCAATTTTAAATTTGCGATTTTTTAAACTTTCAAACGCTTATATCTCCCTTATTTGCAATGATATCGTATAACGAATGCTTATTTAGTATCAACAATAAATATACCTACCACCAGAATTAATAGGTATCGATTTAGAGCAATTTTTAATTTGCGATTTTTCAAACTTTCAAACGCTTATTTCTCGCTTTTTTGCAATGATATCGCAAAACGAATGCTTATTTAGTATCAACAATAAATATACCTACCACCAGAATTAATGGGTATCGATTTCGAGCAATTTTAAATTTGCGATTTTTCAAACTTTCAAACGCTTATATCTCGCTTAATTGCAATGATATTGCAAAACGAATGCTAATTTAGTACCAACAATAAATATACCTATCACCAGAATTAATAAGTATCGATTTCGAGCAATTTTCAATTTGCGATTTTTCAAACTTTCAAACGCTTATATGTCGCTTATTTGGAATGATATCGTATAACGAATGCTTATTTAGTATCAACAATAAAAATACCTACCACCAAAATTAATGGGTATCGATTTCGAGCAATTTTAAATTTGCGATTTTTCAAACTTTCAAACGCTCATATCTCGCTGATTTGCAATGATATCGCAAAACGAATGCTTATTTAGTATCAACAATAAATATACCTACCACCAGAATTAATGGGTATCGATTTCGAGCAATTCTAAATTTGCGATTTTTCAAACGTTCAAACGCTCTTATCTCGCTTATTTGCAATGATATCGCAAAACAAATGCTTATTTAGTATCAACAATAAATATATACCTACCACATGAATTATTGGGTATCGTAATCGAGCAATTTTAAATTTGCGATTTTTCAAACTTTCAAACGCTTATATCTCGCTTATTTGCAATGATATCGTATAACGAATGCTTATTTAGTATCAACAATAAATATACCTACCACCAGAAATAATAAGTATCGATTTCGAGCAATATTAAATTTGCAATTTTTCAAACTTTCAAACGCTTATATCTCGCTTATTTGCAATGATATCGCAAAACGAATGCTTATTTAGTATCAACAATAAACATACCTACCACCAGAATTAATGGGTATCGATTTCAAGCAATATAAAATTTGCGATTTTTCAATCTTTCAAACGCATATATCTCGCTTATTTGCAATGATATCGCAAAACGAATGCTTATTTATTATCAATAATAAATATACCTACCACCGGAATTAATAGGTATCGATTTAGATTAATTTTTAATTTGCGATTTTTCAAACTTTCAAACGCTTATATCTCGCTTATTTGCAATGATATCCCAAACGAATGCTTATTTAGTATCAACAATAAATATACCTACCACCAGAATTAATGGGTATCTATTTCGAGCAATTTAAAATTTGCGATTTTTCTAACGCTTATATCTCGCTTATTTGCAATGATATCGCAAAACGAATGCTTATTTAGTATCAACAATAAATATACCTACCACCAGAATAAATATGTATCGATTTCGAGCAATTTTAAATTTGAGATTTTTCAAACTTTCAAACGCATATATCTCGCTTATTTGCAATGATATCGCAAAACGAATGCTTATTTAGTATCAACAATAATTATACCTACCACTAGAATTAATAAGTATCTTTTTCGAGCAATTTTAAATTTGCGATTTTTCAAACTTTCAAACGCTTATATCTCCCTTATTTGCAATGATATCGTATAACGAATGCTTATTTAATATCAACAATAAATATACCTACCACCAGAATTAATGGGTATCGCTTTAGAGCAATTTTTAATTTGCGATTTTTCAAACTTTAAAAACGCTTATTTCTCGCTTTTTTGCAATGATATCGCAAAACGAATGCTTATTTAGTATCAACAATAAATATACCTACCACCAGAATTAATAAGTATCGATTTCGAGCAATTTTAAATTTGCGATTTTTCAAACTTTCAAACGCTTATATCTCGCTTAATTGCAATGATATTGCAAAACGAATGCTAATTTAGTATCAACAATAAATATACCTATCACCAGAATTAATATGTATCGATTTCGAGGAATATTAAATTTGCGATTTTTCAAACTTTCAAACGCTTATATCTCGCTTATTTGCAATGATATCCCAAACGAATGCTTATTTAGTATCAACAATAATTATACCTACCACCAGAATTAATTATTATCTATTTCGAGCAATTTTAAATTTGCGATTTTTCAAACTTTCAAACGCTTATATCTCCCTTATATGCAATGATATCGTATAACGAATGCTTATTTAGTATCAACAATAAATATACCTACCTCCAGAATTAATGGGTATCGATTTAGAGCAATTTTTAATTTGCGATTTTTCAAACTTTCAAACGCTTATTTCTCGCTTTTTTGCAATGATATCGCAAAACGAATGCTTATTTAGTATCAACAATAAATATACCTACCACCAGAATTATTGGGTATCGATTTCGAGCAATTTTAAATTTGCGATTTTTCAAACTTTCAAACGCTTATATCTCGCTTATTTGCAATGATATCGCAAAACGAATGCTTATTTAGAATCGACAATAAATATACCTACCACCAGAATTAATGGGTATCGATTTCGAGCAATTTTAAATTTGCGATTTTTCAAACATTCAAACGCTTATATCTCGCTTAATTGCAATGATATCGCAAAACGAATGCTTATTCAGTATCAACAATAAATATACTTCTACCAGAATTAATGGGTATCGTTTTCGAGCAATTTTAAATTTGTGATTTTTCAAACTTTCAAACGCTTATATCTCACTTATTTGCAATGATATCGCAAAACGAATGCTTATTTAGTATCAACAATAAATATATACCTACCACCAGAATTATTGGGTATCGTAATTGAGCAATTTTAAATTTGCGATTTTTCAAACATTCAAACGCTTATATCTCGCTTATTTGCAATGATATCGTATAACGAATGCTTATTTAGTATCAACAATAAATATACCTACCACCAGAAATAATGGGTATCGATTTCGAGCAATATTAAATTTGCGATTTTTCAAACTTTCAAACGCTTATATCTCGCTTATTTGCAATGATATCGCAAAACGAATGCTTATTAAGTATCAACAATAAACATACCTACCACCAGAATTATTGGGTATCGATTTCAAGCAATTTAAAATTTGCGATTTGTCAAACATTCAAACGCATATATCTCGCTTATTTGCAATGATATCGCAAAACGAAAGCTTATTTAGTATCAACAATAAATATACCTACCACCGGAATTAATAGGTATCGATTTAGATTAATTTTTAATTTGCGATTTTTCAAACTTTCAAACGCTTATATCTCGCTTATTTGCAATGACATCCCAAACGAATGCTTATTTAGTATCAACAATAAATATACCTACCACCAGAATTAATGGGTATCGATTTCGAGCAATTTAAAATTTGCGATTTTTCAAACGCTCATATCTCGCTTATTTGCAATGATATCGCAAAACGAATGCTAATTTAGTATCAACAATAAATATACCTACCACCAGAATTAATGGGTATCGATTTGGAGCAATTTTTAATTTGCGATTTTTCAAACTTTCAAACGCTTATATCTCGCTCATTTGCAATGATATCGCAAAACGAATGCTTTTTTAGTATCAACAATAAATATACCTACCACCAGAATCAATATGTATCGATTTCGAGCAATTTTAAATTTGCGATTTTTCAAACTTTCAAACGCTCATATCTCGCTGATTTGCAATGATATCGCAAAACGAATGCTTATTTAGTATCAACAATAAATATACCTACCACCAGAATTAATGGGTATCGATTTCGAGCAATTCTAAATTTGCGATTTTTCAAACTTTCAAACACTCTTATCTCGCTTATTTGCAATGATATCGCAAAACAAATGCTTATTTAGTATCAACAATAAATATATACCTACCACCAGAATTATTGGGTATCGTAATCGAGCAATTTTAAATTTGCGATTTTTCAAACTTTCAAACGCTTATATCTCGCTTATTTGCAAAGATATCGTATAACGAATGCTTATTTAGTATCAACAATAAATATACCTACCACCAGAAATAATAAGTATCGATTTCGAGCAATATTAAATTTGCGATTTTTCAAACTTTCAAACGCTTATATCTCGCTTATTTGCAATGATATCGCAAAACGAATGCTTATTTAGTATCAACAATAAACATACCTACCACCAGAATTAGTGGGTATCGATTTCAAGCAATATAAAATTTGCGATTTTTCAATCTTTCAAACGCATATATCTCGCTTATTTGCAATGATATCGCAAAACGAATACTTATTTATTATCAACAATAAATATACCTACCACCGGAATTAATAGGTATCGATTTAGATTAATTTTTAATTTGCGATTTTTCAAACTTTCAAACGCTTATATCTCGCTTATTTGCAATGATATCCCAAACGAATGCTTATTTAGTATCAACAATAAATATACCTACCACCAGAATTAATGGGTATCTATTTCGAGCAATTTAAAATTTGCGATTTTTCTAACGCTTATATCTCGCTTATTTGCAATGATATCGCAAAACGAATGCTTATTTAGTATCAACAATAAATATACCTACCACTAGAATAAATATGTATCGATTTCGAGCAATTTTAAATTTGAGATTTTTCAAACTTTCAAACGCATATATCTCGCTTATTTGCAATGATATCGCAAAACGAATGCTTATTTAGTATCAACAATAATTATACCTACCACCAGAATTATTGGGTATCGTATTCGAGCAATTTTAAATTTGCGATTTTTCAAACTTTCAAACGCTTATATCTCCCTTATTTGCAATGATATCGTATAACGAATGCTTATTTAGTATCAACAATAAATATACCTACCACCAGAATTAATGGGTATCGCTTTAGAGCAATTTTTAATTTGCGATTTTTCAAACTTTCAAACGCTTATTTCTCGCTTTTTTGCAATGATATCGCAAAACGAATGCTTATTTAGTATCAACAATAAATATACCTACCACCAGAATTAATAAGTATCGATTTCGAGCAATTTTAAATTTGCGATTTTTCAAACTTTCAAACGCTTATATCTCGCTTAATTGCAATGATATTGCAAAACGAATGCTAATTTAGTATCAACAATAAATATACCTATCACCAGAATTAATATGTATCGATTTCGAGGAATTTTAAATTTGCGATTTTTCAAACTTTCAAACGCTTATATCTCGCTTATTTGCAATGATATCCCAAACGAATGCTTATTTAGTATCAACAATAATTATACCTACCACCAGAATTAATAAGTATCTATTTCGAGCAATTTTAAATTTGCGATTTTTCAAACTTTCAAACGCTTATATCTCCCTTATATGCAATGATATCGTATAACGAATGCTTATTTAGTATCAACAATAAATATACCTACCTCCAGAATTAATGGGTATCGATTTAGAGCAATTTTTAATTTGCGATTTTTCAAGCTTTCAAACGCTTATTTCTCGCTTTTTTGCAATGATATCGCAAAACGAATGCTTATTTAGTATCAACAATAAATATACCTACCACCAGAATTAATAAGTATCGATTTCGAGCAATTTAAAATTTGCGATTTTTCAAACTTTCAAACGCCTATTTCTCGCTTATTTGCAATTATATCGCAAAACGAATGCTTATTTAGTATCAACAATAAATATACCTACCACCAGAATTATTGGGTATCGATTTCGAGCAATTTTAAATTTGCGATTTTTCAAACTTTCAAACGCTTATATCTCGCTTATTTGCAATGATATCGCAAAACGAATGCTTATTTAGAATCGACAATAAATATACCTACCACCAGAATTAATGGGTATCGATTTCGAGCAATTTTAAATTTGCGATTTTTCAAACATTCAAACGCTTATATCTCGCTTAATTGCAATGATATCGCAAAACGAATGCTTATTCAGTATCAACAATAAATATACTTCTACCAGAATTAATGGGTATCGTTTTCGAGCAATTTTAAATTTGTGATTTTTCAAACTTTCAAACGCTTATATCTCACTTATTTGCAATGATATCGCAAAACGAATGCTTATTTAGTATCAACAATAAATATATACCTACCACCAGAATTATTGGGTATCGTAATTGAGCAATTTTAAATTTGCGATTTTTCAAACATTCAAACGCTTATATCTCGCTTATTTGCAATGATATCGTATAACGAATGCTTATTTAGTATCAACAATAAATATACCTACCACCAGAAATAATGGGTATCGATTTCGAGCAATATTAAATTTGCGATTTTTCAAACTTTCAAACGCTTATATCTCGCTTATTTGCAATGATATCGCAAAACGAATGCTTATTAAGTATCAACAATAAACATACCTACCACCAGAATTATTGGGTATCGATTTCAAGCAATTTAAAATTTGCGATTTGTCAAACATTCAAACGCATATATCTCGCTTATTTGCAATGATATCGCAAAACGAAAGCTTATTTAGTATCAACAATAAATATACCTACCACCGGAATTAATAGGTATCGATTTAGATTAATTTTTAATTTGCGATTTTTCAAACTTTCAAACGCTTATATCTCGCTTATTTGCAATGACATCCCAAACGAATGCTTATTTAGTATCAACAATAAATATACCTACCACCAGAATTAATGGGTATCGATTTCGAGCAATTTAAAATTTGCGATTTTTCAAACGCTTATATCTCGCTTATTTGCAATGATATCGCAAAACGAATGCTAATTTAGTATCAACAATAAATATACCTACCACCAGAATTAATGGGTATCGATTTGGAGCAATTTTTAATTTGGGATTTTTCAAACTTTCAAACGCTTATATCTCGCTCATTTGCAATGATATCGCAAAACGAATGCTTTTTTAGTATCAACAATAAATATACCTACCACCAGAATCAATATGTATCGATTTCGAGCAATTTTAAATTTGCGATTTTTCAAACTTTCAAACGCTCATATCTCGCTGATTTGCAATGATATCGCAAAACGAATGCTTATTTAGTATCAACAATAAATATACCTACCACCAGAATTAATGGGTATCGATTTCGAGCAATTCTAAATTTGCGATTTTTCAAACTTTCAAACACTCTTATCTCGCTTATTTGCAATGATATCGCAAAACAAATGCTTATTTAGTATCAACAATAAATATATACCTACCACCAGAATTATTGGGTATCGTAATCGAGCAATTTTAAATTTGCGATTTTTCAAACTTTCAAACGCTTATATCTCGCTTATTTGCAAAGATATCGTATAACGAATGCTTATTTAGTATCAACAATAAATATACCTACCACCAGAAATAATAAGTATCGATTTCGAGCAATATTAAATTTGCGATTTTTCAAACTTTCAAACGCTTATATCTCGCTTATTTGCAATGATATCGCAAAACGAATGCTTATTTAGTATCAACAATAAACATACCTACCACCAGAATTAATGGGTATCGATTTCAAGCAATATAAAATTTGCGATTTTTCAATCTTTCAAACGCATATATCTCGCTTATTTGCAATGATATCGCAAAACGAATACTTATTTATTATCAACAATAAATATACTTACCACCGGAATTAATAGGTATCGATTTAGATTAATTTTTAATTTGCGATTTTTCAAACTTTCAAACGCTTATATCTCGCTTATTTGCAATGATATCCCAAACGAATGCTTATTTAGTATCAACAATAAATATACCTACCACCAGAATTAATGGGTATCTATTTCGAGCAATTTAAAATTTGCGATTTTTCTAACGCTTATATCTCGCTTATTTGCAATGATATCGCAAAACGAATGCTTATTTAGTATCAACAATAAATATACCTACCACTAGAATAAATATGTATCGATTTCGAGCAATTTTAAATTTGAGATTTTTCAAACTTTCAAACGCATATATCTCGCTTATTTGCAATGATATCGCAAAACGAATGCTTATTTAGTATCAACAATAATTATACCTACCACCAGAATTATTGGGTATCGTATTCGAGCAATTTTAAATTTGCGATTTTTCAAACTTTCAAACGCTTATATCTCCCTTATTTGCAATGATATCGTATAACGAATGCTTATTTAGTATCAACAATAAATATACCTACCACCAGAATTAATGGGTATCGCTTTAGAGCAATTTTTAATTTGCGATTTTTCAAACTTTCAAACGCTTATTTCTCGCTTTTTTGCAATGATATCGCAAAACGAATGCTTATTTAGTATCAACAATAAATATACCTACCACCAGAATTAATAAGTATCGATTTCGAGCAATTTTAAATTTGCGATTTTTCAAACTTTCAAACGCTTATATCTCGCTTAATTGCAATGATATTGCAAAACGAATGCTAATTTAGTATCAACAATAAATATACCTATCACCAGAATTAATATGTATCGATTTCGAGGAATTTTAAATTTGCGATTTTTCAAACTTTCAAACGCTTATATCTCGCTTATTTGCAATGATATCCCAAACGAATGCTTATTTAGTATCAACAATAATTATACCTACCACCAGAATTAATAAGTATCTATTTCGAGCAATTTTAAATTTGCGATTTTTCAAACTTTCAAACGCTTATATCTCCCTTATATGCAATGATATCGTATAACGAATGCTTATTTAGTATCAACAATAAATATACCTACCTCCAGAATTAATGGGTATCGATTTAGAGCAATTTTTAATTTGCGATTTTTCAAGCTTTCAAACGCTTATTTCTCGCTTTTTTGCAATGATATCGCAAAACGAATGCTTATTTAGTATCAACAATAAATATACCTACCACCAGAATTAATAAGTATCGATTTCGAGCAATTTAAAATTTGCGATTTTTCAAACTTTCAAACGCCTATTTCTCGCTTATTTGCAATTATATCGCAAAACGAATGCTTATTTAGTATCAACAATAAATATACCTACCACCAGAATTATTGGGTATCGATTTCGAGCAATTTTAAATTTGCGATTTTTCAAACTTTCAAACGCTTATATCTCGCTTATTTGCAATGATATCGCAAAACGAATGCTTATTTAGAATCGACAATAAATATACCTACCACCAGAATTAATGGGTATCGATTTCGAGCAATTTTAAATTTGCGATTTTTCAAACATTCAAACGCTTATATCTCGCTTAATTGCAATGATATCGCAAAACGAATGCTTATTCAGTATCAACAATAAATATACTTCTACCAGAATTAATGGGTATCGTTTTCGAGCAATTTTTAATTTGTGATTTTTCAAACTTTCAAACGCTTATATCTCACTTATTTGCAATGATATCGCAAAACGAATGCTTATTTAGTATCAACAATAAATATATACCTACCACCAGAATTATTGGGTATCGTAATTGAGCAATTTTAAATTTGCGATTTTTCAAACATTCAAACGCTTATATCTCGCTTATTTGCAATGATATCGTATAACGAATGCTTATTTAGTATCAACAATAAATATACCTACCACCAGAAATAATGGGTATCGATTTCGAGCAATATTAAATTTGCGATTTTTCAAACTTTCAAACGCTTATATCTCGCTTATTTGCAATGATATCGCAAAACGAATGCTTATTAAGTATCAACAATAAACATACCTACCACCAGAATTATTGGGTATCGATTTCAAGCAATTTAAAATTTGCGATTTGTCAAACATTCAAACGCATATATCTCGCTTATTTGCAATGATATCGCAAAACGAAAGCTTATTTAGTATCAACAATAAATATACCTACCACCGGAATTAATAGGTATCGATTTAGATTAATTTTTAATTTGCGATTTTTCAAACTTTCAAACGCTTATATCTCGCTTCTTTGCAATGACATCCGAAACGAATGCTTATTTAGTATCAACAATAAATATACCTACCACCAGAATTAATGGGTATCGATTTCGAGCAATTTAAAATTTGCGATTTTTCAAACGCTTATATCTCGCTTATTTGCAATGATATCGCAAAACGAATGCTAATTTAGTATCAACAATAAATATACCTACCACCAGAATTAATGGGTATCGATTTGGAGCAATTTTTAATTTGCGATTTTTCAAACTTTCAAACGCTTATATCTCGCTCATTTGCAATGATATCGCAAAACGAATGCTTTTTTAGTATCAACAATAAATATACCTACCACCAGAATCAATATGTATCGATTTCGAGCAATTTTAAATTTGCGATTTTTCTAACTTTCAAACGCATATATTTCGCTTATTTGCAATGATATCGCAAAACGAATGCTTATTTAGTATCAACAATAATTATACCTACCACCAGAATTAATAAGTATCTATTTCGAGCAATTTTAAATTTGCGATTTTTCAAACTTTCAAACGCATATATCTCGCTTATTTGCAATGATATCGCAAAACGAATGCTTATTTAGTATCAACAATAAATATACCTACCACCGGAATTAATAGGTATCGATTTAGATTAATTTTTAATTTGCGATTTTTCAATCTTTCAAACGCTTATATCTCGCTTATTTGCAATGATATCCCAAACGAATGCTTATTTAGTATCAACAATAAATACACCTACCACCAGAATTAATGGGTATCGATTTCGAGCAATTTAAAATTTGCGATTTTTCAAACGCTTATATCTCGCTTATTTGCAATGATATCGCAAAACGAATGCTTATTTAGTATCAACAATAAATATACCTACCACCAGAATTAATGGGTATCGATTTAGAGCAATTTTTAATTTGCGATTTTTCAAACATTCAAACACTTATATCTCGCTCATTTGCAATGATATCGCAAAACGAATGCTTATTTAGTATCAACAATAATTATACCTACCACCAGAATTAATAAGTATCTATTTCGAGCAATTTTAAATTTGCGATTTTTCAAACATTTAAACGCTTATATCTTGCTTATTTGCAATGATATCGCAAAACGAATGCTTATTTAGTATCAACAATAAATATACTACTACCAGAATTAATGGGTATCGATTTCAAGCAATTTTAAATTTGCGATTTTTCAAACTTTCAAACGCTTATATCTCGCTTATTTGCAATGATATCGCAAAACGAATGCTTATTTAGTATCAACAATAAATATACCTACCACCAGAATTATTGGGTATCGTATTCGAGCAATTTAAAATTTGCGATTTTTCAAACTTTCAAACGCTTATATCTCGCTTATTTGCAATGATATCGCAAAACGAAATATTATTTAGTATCAACAATAAATATACCTACCACCAGAATTAATGGGTATCGATTTCGAGCAATTTTAAATTTGCGATTTTTCAAACTTTCAAACGCTTATATCTCGCTTATTTGCAATGATATCGCAAAACGAATGCTTATTTAGTATCAACAATAAATATACCTACCACCAGAATTAATGGGTATCGATTTCAAGCAATTTTAAATTTGCGATTTTTCAAATATTCAAACGCTAATATCTCGCTTTATTGCAATGATATCGCAAAACGAATGCTTGTTAAGTATCAACAATAAATATACTACTACCAGAATTAATGGGTATCGATTTCAAGCAATTTTAAATTTGCGATTTTTCAAACTTTCAAACGCTTATATCTCGCTTATTTGCAATGATATCGCAAAACGAATCCTTTTTTAGTATCAACAAAAAATAAACCTACCACCAGAATTATTGGGTATCGTATTCGAGCAATTTTAAATTTGCGATTTTTCAAACTTTCAAACGCTTATATCTCGCTTATTTGCCATGATATCGCAAAACGAATGCTTATTTAGTATCAACAATAAATATACCTACCACCAGAATTATTGGGTATCGTATTCGAGCAATTTTAAATTTGCGATTTTTCAAACTTTCAAACGCTTATATCTCGCTTATTTGCAATGATATCGCAAAACGAAATATTATTTAGTATCAACAATAAATATACCTACCACCAGAATTATTGGGTATCGTATTCGAGCAATTTTAAATTTGCGATTTTTCAAACTTTCAAACGCTTATATCTCGCTTATTTGCAATGATATCGCAAAACGAATGCCTATTTAGTATCAACAATAAATATACCTACCACCAGAATTAATGGGTATCGATTTCGAGCAATTTTAAATTTGCGATTTTTCAAACTTTCAAACGCATATATCTCCCTTATTTGCAATGATATCGCAAAACAAATGCTTATTTAGTATCAACAATAAATATGCCTACCACCAGAATTATAATGTATCGATTTCGAGCAATTTTAAATTTGCGATTTTTCAAACATTCAAACGCTTATATCTCGCTAAATTGCAATGATATCGCAAAACGAATGCTTATTTAGTATCTACAATAAATGTACCTACCACAAGAATTAATGGGTATCGATTTCGAGCAATTTTAAATTTGCGATTTTTCAAACTTTCAAACGCTTATATCTCGCTTATTTGCAATGATATCGCAAAACGAATGCTTATTTAGTATCAACAATAAATATACCTACCGCCAGAATTAATGGGTATCGATTTCGAGCAATTTTAAATTTGCGATTTTTCAAACTTTCAAACGCTTATATCTCGCTTATTTGCAATGATATCGCAAAACGAATGCTTATTTAGTATCAACAATAAATATACCTACCACCAAAATTAATAGGTATCGATTTCGAGCAATTTTAAATTTGCGATTTTTCAAACATTTAAACGCTTATATCTCGCTTATTTGCAATGATATCCCAAAACGAATGCTTATTTAGTATCAACAATAAATATACTACTACCAGATTTAATGGGTATTGATTTCGAGCAATTTTAAATTTGCGATTTTTCAAATTTTCAAACGCTTATATCTCGCTTATTTGCAATGATATCGCAAAACGAATGCTTATTTAGTATCAACAATAAATTTACCTACCACCAGAAGTATTGGGTATCGTATTCGAGCAATTTTAAATTTGCGATTTTTCAAACTTTCAAACGCTTATATCTCGCTTATTTGCAATGATATCGCAAAACGAATGCTTATTTAGTATCAACAATAAATACACCTACCACCAGAATTAATGGGTATCGATTTCGAGCAATTTTAAATTTGCGATTTTTCAAACTTTCAAACGCTTATATCTCGCTTATTTGCAATGATATCCCAAACGAATGCTTATTTAGTATCAACAATAAATATACCTACCACCAGAATTAATGGGTATCGATTTCGAGCAATTTAAAATTTGCGATTTTTCTAACGCTTATATCTCGCTTATTTGCAATGATATCGCAAAACGAATGCTTATTTAGTATCAACAATAAATATACCTACCACCAGAATAAATATGTATCGATTTCGAGCTATTTTAAATTTGAGATTTTTCAAACTTTCAAACGCATATATCTCGCTTATTTGCAATGATATCGCAAAACGAATGCTTATTTTGTATCAACAATAATTATACCTACCACCAGAATTAGTAAGTATCTATTTCGAGCAATTTTAAATTTGCGATTTTTCAAACTTTCAAACGCATATATCTCGCTTATTTGCAATGATATCCCAAACGAATGCTTATTTAGTATCAACAATAAATATACCTACCACCAGAATTAATGGGTATCGATTTCGAGCAATTTAAAATTTGCGATTTTTCTAAAGCTTATATCTCGCTAATTTGCAATGATATCGCAAAACGAATGCTTATTTAGTATCAACAATAAATATACCTACCACCAGAATAAATATGTATCGATTTCGAGCAATTTTAAATTTGAGATTTTTCAAACTTTCAAACGCATATATCTCGCTTATTTGCAATGATATCGCAAAACGAAGGCTTATTTAGTATCAACAATAATTATACCTACCACCAGAATTAGTAAGTATCTATTTCGAGCAATTTTAAATTTGCGATTTTTCAAACTTTCAAACGCTTATATCTCCCTTATTTGCAATGATATCGTATAACGAATGCTTATTTAGTATCAACAATAAATATACCTACCACCAGAATTAATGGGTATCGCTTTAAAGCAATTTTTAATTTGCGATTTTTCAAACTTTCAAACGCTTATTTCTCGCTTTTTTGCAATGATATCGCAAAACGAATGCTTATTTAGTATCAACAATAAATATACCTACCACCAGAATTAATAAGTATCGATTTCGAGCAATTTTAAATTTGCGATTTTTCAAACTTTCAAACGCTTATATCTCGCTTATTTGCAATGATATCGCAAAACGAATGCTTATTTAGTATCGACAATTAATATACCTACCAACAGAATTAATGGGTATCGATTTCGAGCAATTTTAAATTTGCGATTTTTCAACCATTCAAACGCTTATATCTCGCTTAATTGCAATGATATCGCAAAACGAATGCTTATTTAGTATCAACAATAAATATACTACTATCAGAATCAATGGGTATCGATTTCGAGCAATATTAAATTTGCGAATTTTCAAACTTTCAAACGCTTATATCTCGCTTATTTGCAATGATATCGCAAAACCAATGCTTATTAAGTATCAACAATAAACATACCTACCACCAGAATTATTGGGTATTGATTTCAAGCAATTTAAAATTTGCGATTTTTCAAACATTCAAACGCATATATCTCGCTTATTTGCAATGATATCGCAAAACGAATGCTTATTTAGTATCAACAATAAATATACCTACCACCGGAATTAATAGGTATCGATTTAGATTAATTTTTAATTTGCGATTTTTCAAACTTTCAAACGCTTATATCTCGCTTATTTGCAATGATATCGCAAAACGAATGCTAATTTAGTATCAACAATAAATATACCTACCACCAGAATTAATAGTATCGATTTGGAGCAATTTTTAATTTGCGATTTTTCAAACTTTCAAACGCTTATATCTCGCTTATTTGCAATGATATCGCAAAACGAATGCTTATTTAGTATCAACAATAAATACACCTACCACCAGAATTAATGGGTATCGATTTCGAGCAATTTTAAATTTGCGATTTTTCAAACTTTCAAACGCTTATATCTCGCTTATTTGCAATGATATCCCAAACGAATGCTTATTTAGTATCAACAATAAATATACCTACCACCAGAATTAATGGGTATCGATTTCGAGCAATTTAAAATTTGCGATTTTTCTAACGCTTATATCTCGCTTATTTGCAATGATATCGCAAAACGAATGCTTATTTAGTATCAACAATAAATATACCTACCACCAGAATAAATATGTATCGATTTCGAGCTATTTTAAATTTGAGATTTTTCAAACTTTCAAACGCATATATCTCGCTTATTTGCAATGATATCGCAAAACGAATGCTTATTTTGTATCAACAATAATTATACCTACCACCAGAATTAGTAAGTATCTATTTCGAGCAATTTTAAATTTGCGATTTTTCAAACTTTCAAACGCATATATCTCGCTTATTTGCAATGATATCCCAAACGAATGCTTATTTAGTATCAACAATAAATATACCTACCACCAGAATTAATGGGTATCGATTTCGAGCAATTTAAAATTTGCGATTTTTCTAAAGCTTATATCTCGCTAATTTGCAATGATATCGCAAAACGAATGCTTATTTAGTATCAACAATAAATATACCTACCACCAGAATAAATATGTATCGATTTCGAGCAATTTTAAATTTGAGATTTTTCAAACTTTCAAACGCATATATCTCGCTTATTTGCAATGATATCGCAAAACGAAGGCTTATTTAGTATCAACAATAATTATACCTACCACCAGAATTAGTAAGTATCTATTTCGAGCAATTTTAAATTTGCGATTTTTCAAACTTTCAAACGCTTATATCTCCCTTATTTGCAATGATATCGTATAACGAATGCTTATTTAGTATCAACAATAAATATACCTACCACCAGAATTAATGGGTATCGCTTTAAAGCAATTTTTAATTTGCGATTTTTCAAACTTTCAAACGCTTATTTCTCGCTTTTTTGCAATGATATCGCAAAACGAATGCTTATTTAGTATCAACAATAAATATACCTACCACCAGAATTAATAAGTATCGATTTCGAGCAATTTTAAATTTGCGATTTTTCAAACTTTCAAACGCTTATATCTCGCTTATTTGCAATGATATCGCAAAACGAATGCTTATTTAGTATCGACAATTAATATACCTACCAACAGAATTAATGGGTATCGATTTCGAGCAATTTTAAATTTGCGATTTTTCAACCATTCAAACGCTTATATCTCGCTTAATTGCAATGATATCGCAAAACGAATGCTTATTTAGTATCAACAATAAATATACTACTATCAGAATCAATGGGTATCGATTTCGAGCAATATTAAATTTGCGAATTTTCAAACTTTCAAACGCTTATATCTCGCTTATTTGCAATGATATCGCAAAACCAATGCTTATTAAGTATCAACAATAAACATACCTACCACCAGAATTATTGGGTATTGATTTCAAGCAATTTAAAATTTGCGATTTTTCAAACATTCAAACGCATATATCTCGCTTATTTGCAATGATATCGCAAAACGAATGCTTATTTAGTATCAACAATAAATATACCTACCACCGGAATTAATAGGTATCGATTTAGATTAATTTTTAATTTGCGATTTTTCAAACTTTCAAACGCTTATATCTCGCTTATTTGCAATGATATCGCAAAACGAATGCTAATTTAGTATCAACAATAAATATACCTACCACCAGAATTAATAGTATCGATTTGGAGCAATTTTTAATTTGCGATTTTTCAAACTTTCAAACGCTTATATCTCGCTCATTTGCAATGATATCGCAAAACGAATGCTTTTTTAGTATCAACAATAAATATACCTACCACCAGAATCAATATGTATCGATTTCGAGCAATTTTAAATTTGCGATTTTTCAAACTTTCAATCGCATATATTTCGCTTATTTGCAATGATATCGCAAAACGAATGCTTATTTAGTATCAACAATAATTATACCTACCACCAGAATTAATAAGTATCTATTTCGAGCAATTTTAAATTTGCGATTTTTCAAACTTTCAAACGCTTATATCTCACTTATTTGCAATGATATCGTATAACGAATGCTTATTTAGTATCAACAATAAATATACCTACCACCAGAATTAATAAGTATCGATTTAGAGCAATTTTTAATTTGCGATTTTTTAAACTTTCAAACGCTTATTTCTCGCTTTTTTGCAATGATATCGCAAAACGAATGCTTATTTAGTATCAACAATAAAATTACCTACCACCAAAATTAATGGGTATCGATTTCGAGCAATTTTAAATTTGCGATTTTTCAAACTTTCAAACGCTTATATCTCGCTTATTTGCAATGATATCGCAAAACGAATGCTTATTTATTATCAACAATAAATATAGCTACCACCAGAATTAATGGTTATCGATTTCGAGCAATTTTAAATTTGCGATTTTTCAAACTTTCAAATGCTTATATCTCGCTTATTTGCAATGATATCGCAAAACGAATGCTTATTTAGTATCAACAATAAATATACCTACAACCAGAATTAATAAGTATCGATTTCGAGCAATTTTAAATTTGCGATTTTTCAAACATTCAAACGCTTATATCTCGCTTAATTGCAATGATATCGCAAAACGAATGATTATTTAGTATCAACAATAAACATACCTATTACCAGAATTAATAAGTATCTATTTCAAGCAATTTAAAATTTGCGATTTTTCAAACATTCAAACGCATATATCTCGCTTATTTGCAATGATATCGCAAAACGAATGCTTATTTAGTATCAACAAAAAATATACCTACCACCAGAATTATTGGGTATCGATTTCGAGCAATATTAAATTTGCGATTTTTCAAACTTTCAAACGCTTATATCTCGCTTATTTGCAATGATATCGCAAAACGAATGCTTATTTATTATCAACAATAAATATAGCTACCACCAGAATTAATGGTTATCGATTTCGAGCAATTTTAAATTTGCGATTTTTCAAACTTTCAAACGCTTATATCTCGCTTATTTGCAATGATATCGCAAAACGAATGCTTATTTAGTATCAACAATAAATATACCTACAACCAGAATTAATAAGTATCGATTTCGAGCAATTTTAAATTTGCGATTTTTCAAACATTCAAACGCTTATATCTCGCTTATGTGCAATGATATCGTATAACGAATGCTTATTTAGTATCAACAATAAATATACCTACCACCAGAAATAATGGGTATCGATTTCGAGCAATATAAAATTTGCGAATTTTCAAACTTTCAAACGCTTATATCTCGCTTATTTGCAATGATATCGCAAAACCAATGCTTATTAAGTATCAACAATAAACATACCTACCACCAGAATTATTGGGTATTGATTTCAAGCAATTTAAAATTTGCGATTTTTCAAACATTCAAACGCATATATCTCGCTTATTTGCAATGATATCGCAAAACGAATGCTTATTTAGTATCAACAATAAATATACCTACCACCGGAATTAATAGGTATCGATTTAGATTAATTTTTAATTTGCGATTTTTCAAACTTTCAAACGCTTATATCTCGCTTATTTGCAATGACATCCCAAACGAATGCTTATTTAGTATCAACAATAAATATACCTACCACCAGAATTAATGGGTATCGATTTCGAGCAATTTAAAATTTGCGATTTTTCAAACGCTTATATCTCGCTTATTTGCAATGATATCGCAAAACGAATGCTAATTTAGTATCAACAATAAATATACCTACCACCAGAATTAATAGTATCGATTTGGAGCAATTTTTAATTTGCGATTTTTCAAACTTTCAAACGCTTATATCTCGCTCATTTGCAATGATATCGCAAAACGAATGCTTTTTTAGTATCAACAATAAATATACCTACCACCAGAATCAATATGTATCGATTTCGAGCAATTTTAAATTTGCGATTTTTCAAACTTTCAATCGCATATATTTCGCTTATTTGCAATGATATCGCAAAACGAATGCTTATTTAGTATCAACAATAATTATACCTACCACCAGAATTAATAAGTATCTATTTCGAGCAATTTTAAATTTGCGATTTTTCAAACTTTCAAACGCTTATATCTCCCTTATTTGCAATGATATCGTATAACGAATGCTTATTTAGTATCAACAATAAATATACCTACCACCAGAATTAATAAGTATCGATTTAGAGCAATTTTTAATTTGCGATTTTTCAAACTTTCAAACGCTTATTTCTCGCTTTTTTGCAATGATATCGCAAAACGAATGCTTATTTAGTATCAACAATAAATATACCTACCACCAGAATTAATGGGTATCGATTTCAAGCAATTTTAAATTTGCGATTTTTCAAACATTCAAACGCTTATATCTCGCTTAATTGCAATGATATTGCAAAACGAATGCTAATTTAGTATCAACAATAAATATACCTATCACCAGAATTAAAAAGTATCGATTTCGAGCAATTTTAAATATGCGATTTTTCAAACTTTCAAACGCTTATATCTCGCTTATTTGCAATGATATCGCAAAACGAATGATTATTTAGTATCAACAATAAAAATACCTACCACCAAAATTAATAAGTATCGATTTCGAGCAATTTTAAATTTGCGATTTTTCAAACTTTCAAACGCTTATATCTCGCTTATTTGCAATGATATCGCAAAACGAATGCTTATTTATTATCAACAATAAATATAGCTACCACCAGAATTAATGGTTATCGATTTCGAGCAATTTTAAATTTGCGATTTTTCAAACTTTCAAACGCTTATATCTCGCTTATTTGCAATGATATCGCAAAACGAATGCTTATTTAGTATCAACAATAAATATACCTACAACCAGAATTAATAAGTATCGATTTCGAGCAATTTTAAATTTGCGATTTTTCAAACATTCAAACGCTTATATCTCGCTTAATTGCAATGATATCGCAAAACGAATGCTTATTTAGTATCAACAATAAACATACCTACCACCAGAATTAATGGGTATCGATTTCAAGCAATTTAAAATTTGCGATTTTTCAAACATTCAAACGCATATATCTCGCTTATTTGCAATGATATCGCAAAACGAATGCTTATTTAGTATCAACAATAAATATACCTACCACCGGAATTAATAGGTATCGATTTAGATTAATATTTAATTTGCGATTTTTCAATCTTTCAAACGCTTATATCTCGCTTATTTGCAATGATATCCCAAACGAATGCTTATTTAGTATCAACAATAAATTTACCTACCACCAGAATTAATGGGTATCGATTTCGAGCAATTTAAAATTTGCGATTTTTCAAACGCTTATATCTCGCTTATTTGCAATGATATCGCAAAACGAATGCTTATTTAGTATCTGCAATAAATTTACCTACCACCAGAATTAATGGGTATCGATTTAGAGCAATTTTTAATTTGCGATTTTTCAAACATTCAAACACTTATATCTCGCTCATTTGCAATGATATCGCAAAACGAATGCTTATTTAGTATCAACAATAATTATACCTACCACCAGAATTAATAAGTATCTATTTCGAGCAATTTTAAATTTGCGATTTTTCAAACATTTAAACGCTTATATCTCGCTTATTTGCAATGATATCGCAAAAAGAATGCTTATTTAGTATCAACAATAAATATACTACTACCAGAATTAATGGGTATCGATTTCAAGCAATTTTAAATTTGCGATTTTTCAAACTTTCAAACGCTTATATCTCGCTTATTTGCAATGATATCGCAAAACGAATGCTTATTTAGTATCAACAATAAATATACCTACCACCAGAATTAATGGGTATCGATTTCGAGCAATTTTAAATTTGCGATTTTTCAAACTTTCAAACGCTTATATCTCGCTTATTTGCAATGATATCGCAAAACGAATGCTTATTTAGTATCAACAATAAATATACCTACCACCAGAATTAATAAGTATCGATTTCAAGCAATTTTAAATTTGCGATTTTTCAAATATTCAAACGCTAATATCTCGCTTTATTGCAATGATATCGCAAAACGAATGCTAGTTAAGTATCAACATTAAATATACTACTACCAGAATTAATGGGTATCGATTTCAAGCAATTTTAAATTTGCGATTTTTCAAACTTTCAAACGCTTATATCTCGCTTATTTGCAATGATATCGCAAAACGAATCCTTTTTTAGTATCAACAAAAAATATACCTACCACCAGAATTATTGGGTATCGTATTCGAGCAATTTTAAATTTGCGATTTTTCAAACTTTCAAACGCTTATATCTCGCTTATTTGCAATGATATCGCAAAACGAATGCTTATTTAGTATCAACAATAAATATACCTACCACCAGAATTAATGGGTATCGATTTCGAGCAATTTTAAATTTGCGATTTTTCAAACATTCAAACTCTTATATCTCGCTTATTTGCAATGATATCGAAAAGCAAATGCTTATTTAGTATCAACAATAAATATACCTACCACCAGAATTATTAGGTATCGTATTTGAGCAATTCTAAATTTGCGATTTTTCAAACTTTCAAACGCTCTTATCTCGCTTACATGCAATGATATCGCAAAACGAATGCTTATTTAGTATCAACAATAAATATACCTACCACCAGAATTAATGGGTATCGATTTCGAGCAATTTTAAATTTGCGATTTTTCGAACATTCAAACGCTTATATCTCGCTAAATTGCAATGATATCGAAAAACGAATGCTTATTTAGTATCAACAATAAATGTACCTACCACCAGAATCAATATGTATCGATTTCGAGCAATTTTAAATTTGCGATTTTTCAAACTTTCAAACGCTTATATCTCGCTTATTTGCAATGATATCGCAAAACGAATGCTTATTTAGTATCAACAATAAATATACCTACCGCCAGAATTAATGGGTATCGATTTCGAGCAATTTTAAATTTGCGATTTTTCAAACTTTCAAACGCTTATATCTCGCTTATTTGCAATGATATCGCAAAACGAATGCTTATTTAGTATCAACAATAAATATACCTACCACCAAAATTAATGGGTATCGATTTCGAGCAATTTTAAATTTGCGATTTTTCAAACATTTAAACGCTTATATCTCGCTTATTTGCAATGATATCACAAAACGAATGCTTATTTAGTATCAACAATAAATATACTACTACCAGAATTAATGGGTATCGATTTCGAGCAATTTTAAATTTGCGATTTTTCAAACTTTCAAACGCTTATATCTCGCTTATTTGCAATGATATCGCAAAACGAATGCTTATTTAGTATCAACAATAAATATACCTACCACCAGAAGTATTGGGTATCGTATTCGAGCAATTTTAAATTTGCGATTTTTCAAACTTTCAAACGCTTATATCTCGCTTATTTGCAATGATATCGCAAAACGAATGCTTATTTAGTATCAACAATAAATATACCTACCACCAGAAGTATTGGGTATCGTATTCGAGCAATTTTAAATTTGCGATTTTTCAAACTTTCAAACGCTTATATCTCGCTTATTTGCAATGATATCGCAAAACGAATGCTTATTTAGTATCAACAATAAATACACCTACCACCAGAATTAATGGGTATCGATTTCGAGCAATTTTTAATTTGCGATTTTTCAAACTTTCAAACGCTTATATCTCGCTTATTTGCAATGATATCGCAAAACGAATGCTTATTTAGTATCAACAATAAATATACCTACCAGCAGAATTATTGGGTATCGTATTCGAGCAATTTTAAATTTGCGATTTTTTAAACTTTCAAACGTTTATATCTCGCTTATTTACAATGATATCGAAAAACGAATGCTTATTAAGTTTCAACAATAAATATACCTACCACCGGAATTAATAGGTATCGATTTAGATTAATTTTTAATTTGCGATTTTTCAAACTTTCAAACGCTTATATCTCGCTTATTTGCAATGATATCGCAAAACGAATGCTAATTTAGTATCAACAATAAATATACCTACCACCAGAATTAATAGTATCGATTTGGAGCAATTTTTAATTTGCGATTTTTCAAACTTTCAAACGCTTATATCTCGCTCATTTGCAATGATATCGCAAAACGAATGCTTATTTTGTATCAACAATAATTATACCTACCACCAGAATTAGTAAGTATCTATTTCGAGCAATTTTAAAATTGCGATTTTTCAAACTTTCAAACGCATATATCTCGCTTATTTGCAATGATATCCCAAACGAATGCTTATTTAGTATCAACAATAAATATACCTACCACCAGAATTAATGGGTATCGATTTCGAGCAATTTAAAATTTGCGATTTTTCTAAAGCTTATATCTCGCTAATTTGCAATGATATCGCAAAACGAATGCTTATTTAGTATCAACAATAAATATACCTACCACCAGAATAAATATGTATCGATTTCGAGCAATTTTAAATTTGAGATTTTTCAAACTTTCAAACGCATATATCTCGCTTATTTGCAATGATATCGCAAAACGAAGGCTTATTTAGTATCAACAATAATTATACCTACCACCAGAATTAGTAAGTATCTATTTCGAGCAATTTTAAATTTGCGATTTTTCAAACTTTCAAACGCTTATATCTCCCTTATTTGCAATGATATCGTATAACGAATGCTTATTTAGTATCAACAATAAATATACCTACCACCAGAATTAATGGGTATCGCTTTAAAGCAATTTTTAATTTGCGATTTTTCAAACTTTCAAACGCTTATTTCTCGCTTTTTTGCAATGATATCGCAAAACGAATGCTTATTTAGTATCAACAATAAATATACCTACCACCAGAATTAATAAGTATCGATTTCGAGCAATTTTAAATTTGCGATTTTTCAAACTTTCAAACGCTTATATCTCGCTTATTTGCAATGATATCGCAAAACGAATGCTTATTTAGTATCGACAATTAATATACCTACCAACAGAATTAATGGGTATCGATTTCGAGCAATTTTAAATTTGCGATTTTTCAACCATTCAAACGCTTATATCTCGCTTAATTGCAATGATATCGCAAAACGAATGCTTATTTAGTATCAACAATAAATATACTACTATCAGAATCAATGGGTATCGATTTCGAGCAATATTAAATTTGCGAATTTTCAAACTTTCAAACGCTTATATCTCGCTTATTTGCAATGATATCGCAAAACCAATGCTTATTAAGTATCAACAATAAACATACCTACCACCAGAATTATTGGGTATTGATTTCAAGCAATTTAAAATTTGCGATTTTTCAAACATTCAAACGCATATATCTCGCTTATTTGCAATGATATCGCAAAACGAATGCTTATTTAGTATCAACAATAAATATACCTACCACCGGAATTAATAGGTATCGATTTAGATTAATTTTTAATTTGCGATTTTTCAAACTTTCAAACGCTTATATCTCGCTTATTTGCAATGATATCGCAAAACGAATGCTAATTTAGTATCAACAATAAATATACCTACCACCAGAATTAATAGTATCGATTTGGAGCAATTTTTAATTTGCGATTTTTCAAACTTTCAAACGCTTATATCTCGCTTATTTGCAATGATATCGCAAAACGAATGCTTATTTAGTATCAACAATAAATACACCTACCACCAGAATTAATGGGTATCGATTTCGAGCAATTTTAAATTTGCGATTTTTCAAACTTTCAAACGCTTATATCTCGCTTATTTGCAATGATATCCCAAACGAATGCTTATTTAGTATCAACAATAAATATACCTACCACCAGAATTAATGGGTATCGATTTCGAGCAATTTAAAATTTGCGATTTTTCTAACGCTTATATCTCGCTTATTTGCAATGATATCGCAAAACGAATGCTTATTTAGTATCAACAATAAATATACCTACCACCAGAATAAATATGTATCGATTTCGAGCTATTTTAAATTTGAGATTTTTCAAACTTTCAAACGCATATATCTCGCTTATTTGCAATGATATCGCAAAACGAATGCTTATTTTGTATCAACAATAATTATACCTACCACCAGAATTAGTAAGTATCTATTTCGAGCAATTTTAAATTTGCGATTTTTCAAACTTTCAAACGCATATATCTCGCTTATTTGCAATGATATCCCAAACGAATGCTTATTTAGTATCAACAATAAATATACCTACCACCAGAATTAATGGGTATCGATTTCGAGCAATTTAAAATTTGCGATTTTTCTAAAGCTTATATCTCGCTAATTTGCAATGATATCGCAAAACGAATGCTTATTTAGTATCAACAATAAATATACCTACCACCAGAATAAATATGTATCGATTTCGAGCAATTTTAAATTTGAGATTTTTCAAACTTTCAAACGCATATATCTCGCTTATTTGCAATGATATCGCAAAACGAAGGCTTATTTAGTATCAACAATAATTATACCTACCACCAGAATTAGTAAGTATCTATTTCGAGCAATTTTAAATTTGCGATTTTTCAAACTTTCAAACGCTTATATCTCCCTTATTTGCAATGATATCGTATAACGAATGCTTATTTAGTATCAACAATAAATATACCTACCACCAGAATTAATGGGTATCGCTTTAAAGCAATTTTTAATTTGCGATTTTTCAAACTTTCAAACGCTTATTTCTCGCTTTTTTGCAATGATATCGCAAAACGAATGCTAATTTAGTATCAACAATAAATATACCTACCACCAGAATTAATAGTATCGATTTGGAGCAATTTTTAATTTGCGATTTTTCAAACTTTCAAACGCTTATATCTCGCTTATTTGCAATGATATCGCAAAACGAATGCTTATTTAGTATCGACAATTAATATACCTACCAACAGAATTAATGGGTATCGATTTCGAGCAATTTTAAATTTGCGATTTTTCAACCATTCAAACGCTTATATCTCGCTTAATTGCAATGATATCGCAAAACGAATGCTTATTTAGTATCAACAATAAATATACTACTATCAGAATCAATGGGTATCGATTTCGAGCAATATTAAATTTGCGAATTTTCAAACTTTCAAACGCTTATATCTCGCTTATTTGCAATGATATCGCAAAACCAATGCTTATTAAGTATCAACAATAAACATACCTACCACCAGAATTATTGGGTATTGATTTCAAGCAATTTAAAATTTGCGATTTTTCAAACATTCAAACGCATATATCTCGCTTATTTGCAATGATATCGCAAAACGAATGCTTATTTAGTATCAACAATAAATATACCTACCACCGGAATTAATAGGTATCGATTTAGATTAATTTTTAATTTGCGATTTTTCAAACTTTCAAACGCTTATATCTCGCTTATTTGCAATGATATCGCAAAACGAATGCTAATTTAGTATCAACAATAAATATACCTACCACCAGAATTAATAGTATCGATTTGGAGCAATTTTTAATTTGCGATTTTTCAAACTTTCAAACGCTTATATCTCGCTCATTTGCAATGATATCGCAAAACGAATGCTTTTTTAGTATCAACAATAAATATACCTACCACCAGAATCAATATGTATCGATTTCGAGCAATTTTAAATTTGCGATTTTTCAAACTTTCAATCGCATATATTTCGCTTATTTGCAATGATATCGCAAAACGAATGCTTATTTAGTATCAACAATAATTATACCTACCACCAGAATTAATAAGTATCGATTTAGAGCAATTTTTAATTTGCGATTTTTTAAACTTTCAAACGCTTATTTCTCGCTTTTTTGCAATGATATCGCAAAACGAATGCTTATTTAGTATCAACAATAAATATACCTACCACCAGAATTAATGGGTATCGATTTCGAGCAATTTTAAATTTGCGATTTTTCAAACATTCAAACGCTTATATCTCGCTTAATTGCAATGATATTGCAAAACGAATGCTAATTTAGTATCAACAATAAATATACCTATCACCAGAATTAAAAAGTATCGATTTCGAGCAATTTTAAATATGCGATTTTTCAAACTTTCAAACGCTGATATCTCGCTTATTTGCAATGATATCGCAAAACGAATGCTTATTTAGTATCAACAATAAAATTACCTACCACCAAAATTAATGGGTATCGATTTCGAGCAATTTTAAATTTGCGATTTTTCAAACTTTCAAACGCTTATATCTCGCTTATTTGCAATGATATCGCAAAACGAATGCTTATTTATTATCAACAATAAATATAGCTACCACCAGAATTAATGGTTATCGATTTCGAGCAATTTTAAATTTGCGATTTTTCAAACTTTCAAATGCTTATATCTCGCTTATTTGCAATGATATCGCAAAACGAATGCTTATTTAGTATCAACAATAAATATACCTACAACCAGAATTAATAAGTATCGATTTCGAGCAATTTTAAATTTGCGATTTTTCAAACATTCAAACGCTTATATCTCGCTTAATTGCAATGATATCGCAAAACGAATGATTATTTAGTATCAACAATAAACATACCTATTACCAGAATTAATAAGTATCTATTTCAAGCAATTTAAAATTTGCGATTTTTCAAACATTCAAACGCATATATCTCGCTTATTTGCAATGATATCGCAAAACGAATGCTTATTTAGTATCAACAAAAAATATACCTACCACCAGAATTATTGGGTATCGATTTCGAGCAATATTAAATTTGCGATTTTTCAAACTTTCAAACGCTTATATCTCGCTTATTTGCAATGATATCGCAAAACGAATGCTTATTTATTATCAACAATAAATATAGCTACCACCAGAATTAATGGTTATCGATTTCGAGCAATTTTAAATTTGCGATTTTTCAAACTTTCAAACGCTTATATCTCGCTTATTTGCAATGATATCGCAAAACGAATGCTTATTTAGTATCAACAATAAATATACCTACAACCAGAATTAATAAGTATCGATTTCGAGCAATTTTAAATTTGCGATTTTTCAAACATTCAAACGCTTATATCTCGCTTATGTGCAATGATATCGTATAACGAATGCTTATTTAGTATCAACAATAAATATACCTACCACCAGAAATAATGGGTATCGATTTCGAGCAATATAAAATTTGCGAATTTTCAAACTTTCAAACGCTTATATCTCGCTTATTTGCAATGATATCGCAAAACCAATGCTTATTAAGTATCAACAATAAACATACCTACCACCAGAATTATTGGGTATTGATTTCAAGCAATTTAAAATTTGCGATTTTTCAAACATTCAAACGCATATATCTCGCTTATTTGCAATGATATCGCAAAACGAATGCTTATTTAGTATCAACAATAAATATACCTACCACCGGAATTAATAGGTATCGATTTAGATTAATTTTTAATTTGCGATTTTTCAAACTTTCAAACGCTTATATCTCGCTTATTTGCAATGACATCCCAAACGAATGCTTATTTAGTATCAACAATAAATATACCTACCACCAGAATTAATGGGTATCGATTTCGAGCAATTTAAAATTTGCGATTTTTCAAACGCTTATATCTCGCTTATTTGCAATGATATCGCAAAACGAATGCTAATTTAGTATCAACAATAAATATACCTACCACCAGAATTAATAGTATCGATTTGGAGCAATTTTTAATTTGCGATTTTTCAAACTTTCAAACGCTTATATCTCGCTCATTTGCAATGATATCGCAAAACGAATGCTTTTTTAGTATCAACAATAAATATACCTACCACCAGAATCAATATGTATCGATTTCGAGCAATTTTAAATTTGCGATTTTTCAAACTTTCAATCGCATATATTTCGCTTATTTGCAATGATATCGCAAAACGAATGCTTATTTAGTATCAACAATAATTATACCTACCACCAGAATTAATAAGTATCTATTTCGAGCAATTTTAAATTTGCGATTTTTCAAACTTTCAAACGCTTATATCTCCCTTATTTGCAATGATATCGTATAACGAATGCTTATTTAGTATCAACAATAAATATACCTACCACCAGAATTAATAAGTATCGATTTAGAGCAATTTTTAATTTGCGATTTTTCAAACTTTCAAACGCTTATTTCTCGCTTTTTTGCAATGATATCGCAAAACGAATGCTTATTTAGTATCAACAATAAATATACCTACCACCAGAATTAATGGGTATCGATTTCAAGCAATTTTAAATTTGCGATTTTTCAAACATTCAAACGCTTATATCTCGCTTAATTGCAATGATATTGCAAAACGAATGCTAATTTAGTATCAACAATAAATATACCTATCACCAGAATTAAAAAGTATCGATTTCGAGCAATTTTAAATATGCGATTTTTCAAACTTTCAAACGCTTATATCTCGCTTATTTGCAATGATATCGCAAAACGAATGATTATTTAGTATCAACAATAAAAATACCTACCACCAAAATTAATAAGTATCGATTTCGAGCAATTTTAAATTTGCGATTTTTCAAACTTTCAAACGCTTATATCTCGCTTATTTGCAATGATATCGCAAAACGAATGCTTATTTATTATCAACAATAAATATAGCTACCACCAGAATTAATGGTTATCGATTTCGAGCAATTTTAAATTTGCGATTTTTCAAACTTTCAAACGCTTATATCTCGCTTATTTGCAATGATATCGCAAAACGAATGCTTATTTAGTATCAACAATAAATATACCTACAACCAGAATTAATAAGTATCGATTTCGAGCAATTTTAAATTTGCGATTTTTCAAACATTCAAACGCTTATATCTCGCTTAATTGCAATGATATCGCAAAACGAATGCTTATTTAGTATCAACAATAAACATACCTACCACCAGAATTAATGGGTATCGATTTCAAGCAATTTAAAATTTGCGATTTTTCAAACATTCAAACGCATATATCTCGCTTATTTGCAATGATATCGCAAAACGAATGCTTATTTAGTATCAACAATAAATATACCTACCACCGGAATTAATAGGTATCGATTTAGATTAATATTTAATTTGCGATTTTTCAATCTTTCAAACGCTTATATCTCGCTTATTTGCAATGATATCCCAAACGAATGCTTATTTAGTATCAACAATAAATTTACCTACCACCAGAATTAATGGGTATCGATTTCGAGCAATTTAAAATTTGCGATTTTTCAAACGCTTATATCTCGCTTATTTGCAATGATATCGCAAAACGAATGCTTATTTAGTATCTGCAATAAATTTACCTACCACCAGAATTAATGGGTATCGATTTAGAGCAATTTTTAATTTGCGATTTTTCAAACATTCAAACACTTATATCTCGCTCATTTGCAATGATATCGCAAAACGAATGCTTATTTAGTATCAACAATAATTATACCTACCACCAGAATTAATAAGTATCTATTTCGAGCAATTTTAAATTTGCGATTTTTCAAACATTTAAACGCTTATATCTCGCTTATTTGCAATGATATCGCAAAAAGAATGCTTATTTAGTATCAACAATAAATATACTACTACCAGAATTAATGGGTATCGATTTCAAGCAATTTTAAATTTGCGATTTTTCAAACTTTCAAACGCTTATATCTCGCTTATTTGCAATGATATCGCAAAACGAATGCTTATTTAGTATCAACAATAAATATACCTACCACCAGAATTAATGGGTATCGATTTCGAGCAATTTTAAATTTGCGATTTTTCAAACTTTCAAACGCTTATATCTCGCTTATTTGCAATGATATCGCAAAACGAATGCTTATTTAGTATCAACAATAAATATACCTACCACCAGAATTAATAAGTATCGATTTCAAGCAATTTTAAATTTGCGATTTTTCAAATATTCAAACGCTAATATCTCGCTTTATTGCAATGATATCGCAAAACGAATGCTAGTTAAGTATCAACATTAAATATACTACTACCAGAATTAATGGGTATCGATTTCAAGCAATTTTAAATTTGCGATTTTTCAAACTTTCAAACGCTTATATCTCGCTTATTTGCAATGATATCGCAAAACGAATCCTTTTTTAGTATCAACAAAAAATATACCTACCACCAGAATTATTGGGTATCGTATTCGAGCAATTTTAAATTTGCGATTTTTCAAACTTTCAAACGCTTATATCTCGCTTATTTGCAATGATATCGCAAAACGAATGCTTATTTAGTATCAACAATAAATATACCTACCACCAGAATTAATGGGTATCGATTTCGAGCAATTTTAAATTTGCGATTTTTCAAACATTCAAACTCTTATATCTCGCTTATTTGCAATGATATCGAAAAGCAAATGCTTATTTAGTATCAACAATAAATATACCTACCACCAGAATTATTAGGTATCGTATTTGAGCAATTCTAAATTTGCGATTTTTCAAACTTTCAAACGCTCTTATCTCGCTTACATGCAATGATATCGCAAAACGAATGCTTATTTAGTATCAACAATAAATATACCTACCACCAGAATTAATGGGTATCGATTTCGAGCAATTTTAAATTTGCGATTTTTCGAACATTCAAACGCTTATATCTCGCTAAATTGCAATGATATCGAAAAACGAATGCTTATTTAGTATCAACAATAAATGTACCTACCACCAGAATCAATATGTATCGATTTCGAGCAATTTTAAATTTGCGATTTTTCAAACTTTCAAACGCTTATATCTCGCTTATTTGCAATGATATCGCAAAACGAATGCTTATTTAGTATCAACAATAAATATACCTACCGCCAGAATTAATGGGTATCGATTTCGAGCAATTTTAAATTTGCGATTTTTCAAACTTTCAAACGCTTATATCTCGCTTATTTGCAATGATATCGCAAAACGAATGCTTATTTAGTATCAACAATAAATATACCTACCACCAAAATTAATGGGTATCGATTTCGAGCAATTTTAAATTTGCGATTTTTCAAACATTTAAACGCTTATATCTCGCTTATTTGCAATGATATCACAAAACGAATGCTTATTTAGTATCAACAATAAATATACTACTACCAGAATTAATGGGTATCGATTTCGAGCAATTTTAAATTTGCGATTTTTCAAACTTTCAAACGCTTATATCTCGCTTATTTGCAATGATATCGCAAAACGAATGCTTATTTAGTATCAACAATAAATATACCTACCACCAGAAGTATTGGGTATCGTATTCGAGCAATTTTAAATTTGCGATTTTTCAAACTTTCAAACGCTTATATCTCGCTTATTTGCAATGATATCGCAAAACGAATGCTTATTTAGTATCAACAATAAATATACCTACCACCAGAAGTATTGGGTATCGTATTCGAGCAATTTTAAATTTGCGATTTTTCAAACTTTCAAACGCTTATATCTCGCTTATTTGCAATGATATCGCAAAACGAATGCTTATTTAGTATCAACAATAAATACACCTACCACCAGAATTAATGGGTATCGATTTCGAGCAATTTTTAATTTGCGATTTTTCAAACTTTCAAACGCTTATATCTCGCTTATTTGCAATGATATCGCAAAACGAATGCTTATTTAGTATCAACAATAAATATACCTACCAGCAGAATTATTGGGTATCGTATTCGAGCAATTTTAAATTTGCGATTTTTTAAACTTTCAAACGTTTATATCTCGCTTATTTACAATGATATCGAAAAACGAATGCTTATTAAGTTTCAACAATAAATATACCTACCACCGGAATTAATAGGTATCGATTTAGATTAATTTTTAATTTGCGATTTTTCAAACTTTCAAACGCTTATATCTCGCTTATTTGCAATGATATCGCAAAACGAATGCTAATTTAGTATCAACAATAAATATACCTACCACCAGAATTAATAGTATCGATTTGGAGCAATTTTTAATTTGCGATTTTTCAAACTTTCAAACGCTTATATCTCGCTCATTTGCAATGATATCGCAAAACGAATGCTTTTTTAGTATCAACAATAAATATACCTACCACCAGAATCAATATGTATCGATTTCGAGCAATTTTAAATTTGCGATTTTTCAAACTTTCAATCGCATATATTTCGCTTATTTGCAATGATATCGCAAAACGAATGCTTATTTAGTATCAACAATAATTATACCTACCACCAGAATTAATAAGTATCTATTTCGAGCAATTTTAAATTTGCGATTTTTCAAACTTTCAAACGCTTATATCTCACTTATTTGCAATGATATCGTATAACGAATGCTTATTTAGTATCAACAATAAATATACCTACCACCAGAATTAATAAGTATCGATTTAGAGCAATTTTTAATTTGCGATTTTTTAAACTTTCAAACGCTTATTTCTCGCTTTTTTGCAATGATATCGCAAAACGAATGCTTATTTAGTATCAACAATAAATATACCTACCACCAGAATTAATGGGTATCGATTTCGAGCAATTTTAAATTTGCGATTTTTCAAACATTCAAACGCTTATATCTCGCTTAATTGCAATGATATTGCAAAACGAATGCTAATTTAGTATCAACAATAAATATACCTATCACCAGAATTAAAAAGTATCGATTTCGAGCAATTTTAAATATGCGATTTTTCAAACTTTCAAACGCTGATATCTCGCTTATTTGCAATGATATCGCAAAACGAATGCTTATTTAGTATCAACAATAAAATTACCTACCACCAAAATTAATGGGTATCGATTTCGAGCAATTTTAAATTTGCGATTTTTCAAACTTTCAAACGCTTATATCTCGCTTATTTGCAATGATATCGCAAAACGAATGCTTATTTATTATCAACAATAAATATAGCTACCACCAGAATTAATGGTTATCGATTTCGAGCAATTTTAAATTTGCGATTTTTCAAACTTTCAAATGCTTATATCTCGCTTATTTGCAATGATATCGCAAAACGAATGCTTATTTAGTATCAACAATAAATATACCTACAACCAGAATTAATAAGTATCGATTTCGAGCAATTTTAAATTTGCGATTTTTCAAACATTCAAACGCTTATATCTCGCTTAATTGTAATGATATCGCAAAACGAATGATTATTTAGTATCAACAATAAACATACCTATTACCAGAATTAATAAGTATCTATTTCAAGCAATTTAAAATTTGCGATTTTTCAAACATTCAAACGCATATATCTCGCTTATTTGCAATGATATCGCAAAACGAATGCTTATTTAGTATCAACAAAAAATATACCTACCACCAGAATTATTGGGTATCGATTTCGAGCAATATTAAATTTGCGATTTTTCAAACTTTCAAACGCTTATATCTCGCTTATTTGCAATGATATCGCAAAACGAATGCTTATTTATTATCAACAATAAATATAGCTACCACCAGAATTAATGGTTATCGATTTCGAGCAATTTTAAATTTGCGATTTTTCAAACTTTCAAACGCTTATATCTCGCTTATTTGCAATGATATCGCAAAACGAATGCTTATTTAGTATCAACAATAAATATACCTACAACCAGAATTAATAAGTATCGATTTCGAGCAATTTTAAATTTGCGATTTTTCAAACATTCAAACGCTTATATCTCGCTTATGTGCAATGATATCGTATAACGAATGCTTATTTAGTATCAACAATAAATATACCTACCACCAGAAATAATGGGTATCGATTTCGAGCAATATAAAATTTGCGAATTTTCAAACTTTCAAACGCTTATATCTCGCTTATTTGCAATGATATCGCAAAACTAATGCTTATTAAGTATCAACAATAAACATACCTACCACCAGAATTATTGGGTATTGATTTCAAGCAATTTAAAATTTGCGATTTTTCAAACATTCAAACGCATATATCTCGCTTATTTGCAATGATATCGCAAAACGAATGCTTATTTAGTATCAACAATAAATATACCTACCACCGGAATTAATAGGTATCGATTTAGATTAATTTTTAATTTGCGATTTTTCAAACTTTCAAACGCTTATATCTCGCTTATTTGCAATGACATCCCAAACGAATGCTTATTTAGTATCAACAATAAATATACCTACCACCAGAATTAATGGGTATCGATTTCGAGCAATTTAAAATTTGCGATTTTTCAAACGCTTATATCTCGCTTATTTGCAATGATATCGCAAAACGAATGCTAATTTAGTATCAACAATAAATATACCTACCACCAGAATTAATAGTATCGATTTGGAGCAATTTTTAATTTGCGATTTTTCAAACTTTCAAACGCTTATATCTCGCTCATTTGCAATGATATCGCAAAACGAATGCTTTTTTAGTATCAACAATAAATATACCTACCACCAGAATCAATATGTATCGATTTCGAGCAATTTTAAATTTGCGATTTTTCAAACTTTCAATCGCATATATTTCGCTTATTTGCAATGATATCGCAAAACGAATGCTTATTTAGTATCAACAATAATTATACCTACCACCAGAATTAATAAGTATCTATTTCGAGCAATTTTAAATTTGCGATTTTTCAAACTTTCAAACGCTTATATCTCCCTTATTTGCAATGATATCGTATAACGAATGCTTATTTAGTATCAACAATAAATATACCTACCACCAGAATTAATAAGTATCGATTTAGAGCAATTTTTAATTTGCGATTTTTCAAACTTTCAAACGCTTATTTCTCGCTTTTTTGCAATGATATCGCAAAACGAATGCTTATTTAGTATCAACAATAAATATACCTACCACCAGAATTAATGGGTATCGATTTCAAGCAATTTTAAATTTGCGATTTTTCAAACATTCAAACGCTTATATCTCGCTTAATTGCAATGATATTGCAAAACGAATGCTAATTTAGTATCAACAATAAATATACCTATCACCAGAATTAAAAAGTATCGATTTCGAGCAATTTTAAATATGCGATTTTTCAAACTTTCAAACGCTTATATCTCGCTTATTTGCAATGATATCGCAAAACGAATGCTTATTTAGTATCAACAATAAAAATACCTACCACCAAAATTAATAAGTATCGATTTCGAGCAATTTTAAATTTGCGATTTTTCAAACTTTCAAACGCTTATATCTCGCTTATTTGCAATGATATCGCAAAACGAATGCTTATTTATTATCAACAATAAATATAGCTACCACCAGAATTAATGGTTATCGATTTCGAGCAATTTTAAATTTGCGATTTTTCAAACTTTCAAACGCTTATATCTCGCTTATTTGCAATGATATCGCAAAACGAATGCTTATTTAGTATCAACAATAAATATACCTACAACCAGAATTAATAAGTATCGATTTCGAGCAATTTTAAATTTGCGATTTTTCAAACATTCAAACGCTTATATCTCGCTTAATTGCAATGATATCGCAAAACGAATGCTTATTTAGTATCAACAATAAACATACCTACCACCAGAATTAATGGGTATCGATTTCAAGCAATTTAAAATTTGCGATTTTTCAAACATTCAAACGCATATATCTCGCTTATTTGCAATGATATCGCAAAACGAATGCTTATTTAGTATCAACAATAAATATACCTACCACCGGAATTAATAGGTATCGATTTAGATTAATATTTAATTTGCGATTTTTCAATCTTTCAAACGCTTATATCTCGCTTATTTGCAATGATATCCCAAACGAATGCTTATTTAGTATCAACAATAAATATACCTACCACCAGAATTAATGGGTATCGATTTCGAGCAATTTAAAATTTGCGATTTTTCAAACGCTTATATCTCGCTTATTTGCAATGATATCGCAAAACGAATGCTTATTTAGTATCTGCAATAAATTTACCTACCACCAGAATTAATGGGTATCGATTTAGAGAAATTTTTAATTTGCGATTTTTCAAACATTCAAACACTTATATCTCGCTCATTTGCAATGATATCGCAAAACGAATGCTTATTTAGTATCAACAATAATTATACCTACCACCAGAATTAATAAGTATCTATTTCGAGCAATTTTAAATTTGCGATTTTTCAAACATTTAAACGCTTATATCTCGCTTATTTGCAATGATATCGCAAAAAGAATGCTTATTTAGTATCAACAATAAATATACTACTACCAGAATTAATGGGTATCGATTTCAAGCAATTTTAAATTTGCGATTTTTCAAACTTTCAAACGCTTATATCTCGCTTATTTGCAATGATATCGCAAAACGAATGCTTATTTAGTATCAACAATAAATATACCTACCACCAGAATTAATGGGTATCGATTTCGAGCAATTTTAAATTTGCGATTTTTCAAACTTTCAAACGCTTATATCTCGCTTATTTGCAATGATATCGCAAAACGAATGCTTATTTAGTATCAACAATAAATATACCTACCACCAGAATTAATAAGTATCGATTTCAAGCAATTTTAAATTTGCGATTTTTCAAATATTCAAACGCTAATATCTCGCTTTATTGCAATGATATCGCAAAACGAATGCTAGTTAAGTATCAACATTAAATATACTACTACCAGAATTAATGGGTATCGATTTCAAGCAATTTTAAATTTGCGATTTTTCAAACTTTCAAACGCTTATATCTCGCTTATTTGCAATGATATCGCAAAACGAATCCTTTTTTAGTATCAACAAAAAATATACCTACCACCAGAATTATTGGGTATCGTATTCGAGCAATTTTAAATTTGCGATTTTTCAAACTTTCAAACGCTTATATCTCGCTTATTTGCAATGATATCGCAAAACGAATGCTTATTTAGTATCAACAATAAATATACCTACCACCAGAATTAATGGGTATCGATTTCGAGCAATTTTAAATTTGCGATTTTTCAAACATTCAAACTCTTATATCTCGCTTATTTGCAATGATATCGAAAAGCAAATGCTTATTTAGTATCAACAATAAATATACCTACCACCAGAATTATTAGGTATCGTATTTGAGCAATTCTAAATTTGCGATTTTTCAAACTTTCAAACGCTCTTATCTCGCTTACATGCAATGATATCGCAAAACGAATGCTTATTTAGTATCAACAATAAATATACCTACCACCAGAATTAATGGGTATCGATTTCGAGCAATTTTAAATTTGCGATTTTTCGAACATTCAAACGCTTATATCTCGCTAAATTGCAATGATATCGAAAAACGAATGCTTATTTAGTATCAACAATAAATGTACCTACCACCAGAATCAATATGTATCGATTTCGAGCAATTTTAAATTTGCGATTTTTCAAACTTTCAAACGCTTATATCTCGCTTATTTTTAATGATATCGCAAAACGAATGCTTATTTAGTATCAACAATAAATATACCTACCGCCAGAATTAATGGGTATCGATTTCGAGCAATTTTAAATTTGCGATTTTTCAAACTTTCAAACGCTTATATCTCGCTTATTTGCAATGATATCGCAAAACGAATGCTTATTTAGTATCAACAATAAATATACCTACCACCAAAATTAATGGGTATCGATTTCGAGCAATTTTAAATTTGCGATTTTTCAAACATTTAAACGCTTATATCTCGCTTATTTGCAATGATATCACAAAACGAATGCTTATTTAGTATCAACAATAAATATACTACTACCAGAATTAATGGGTATCGATTTCGAGCAATTTTAAATTTGCGATTTTTCAAACTTTCAAACGCTTATATCTCGCTTATTTGCAATGATATCGCAAAACGAATGCTTATTTAGTATCAACAATAAATATACCTACCACCAGAAGTATTGGGTATCGTATTCGAGCAATTTTAAATTTGCGATTTTTCAAACTTTCAAACGCTTATATCTCGCTTATTTGCAATGATATCGCAAAACGAATGCTTATTTAGTATCAACAATAAATACACCTACCACCAGAATTAATGGGTATCGATTTCGAGCAATTTTTAATTTGCGATTTTTCAAACTTTCAAACGCTTATATCTCGCTTATTTGCAATGATATCGCAAAACGAATGCTTATTTAGTATCAACAATAAATATACCTACCAGCAGAATTATTGGGTATCGTATTCGAGCAATTTTAAATTTGCGATTTTTTAAACTTTCAAACGTTTATATCTCGCTTATTTACAATGATATCGAAAAACGAATGCTTATTAAGTTTCAACAATAAATATACTACTACCAGAATTAATGGGTATCGATTTCGAGCAATTTTAAATTTGCGATTTTTCAAACATTCAAACGCTTATATCTCGCTTAATTGCAATGATAACGCAAAACGAATGCTTATTTAGTATCAACAATAAATATACTACTACCAGAATTAATGGGTATCGATTTCGAGCAATTTTAAATTTGTGATTCTTCAAACTTTCAAACGCTTATATCTCGCTTATTTGCAATGATATCGCAAAACAAATGCTTATTTAAAATCAACAATAAATATATACCTACCACCAGAATTATTGGGTATCGTAATCGAGCAATTTTAAATTTGCGATTTTTCAAACTTTCAAACGCTTATATCTCGCTTATTTGCAATGATATCGCAAAACGAATGCTTATTTAGTATCAACAATAAATATACCTACCACCGGAATTAATAGGTATCGATTTAGATTAATTTTTAATTTGCGATTTTTCAAACTTTCAAACGCTTATATCTCGCTTATTTGCAATGATATCCCAAACGAATGCTTATTTAGTATCAACAATAAATATACCTACCACCAGAATTAATGGGTATCGATTTCGAGCAATTTAAAATTTGCGATTTTTCAAACGCTTATATCTCGCTTATTTGCAATGATATCGCAAAACGAATGCTTATTTAGTATCAACAATAAATATACCTACCACCAGAATTAATGGGTATCGATTTCGAGCAATTTAAAATTTGCGATTTTTCAAACGCTTATATCTCGCTTATTTGCAATGATATCGCAAAACGAATGCTTATTTAGTATCAACAATAAATATACCTACCACCAGAATTAATGGGTATCGATTTAGAGCTATTTTTAATTTGCGATTTTTCAAACGCTTATATCTCGCTTATTTGCAATGATATATCAAAACGAATGCTTATTTAGTATCAACAATAAATATACCTACCACCGGAATTAATAGGTATCGATTTAGATTAATTATTAATTTGCGATTTTTCAAACTTTCAAACGCTTATATCTCGCTTATTTGCAATGATATCCCAAACGAATGCTTATTTAGTATCAACAATAAATATACCTACCACCAGAATTAATGGGTATCGATTTCGAGCAATTTAAAATTTGCGATTTTTCAAACGCTTATATCTCGCTTATTTGCAATGATATCTCAAAACGAATGCTTATTTAGTATCAACAATAAATATACCTACCACCAGAATTAATGGGTATCGATTTAGAGCAATTTTTAATTTGCGATTTTTCAAACATTCAAACGCTTATATCTCGCTCATTTGCAATGATATCGCAAAACGAATGCTTTTTTAGTATCAACAATAAATATACCTACCACCAGAATCAATATTTATCGATTTCGAGCAATTTTAAATTTGCGATTTTTCAAACTTTCAAACGCATATATCTCGCTTATTTGCAATGATATCGCAAAACGAATGCTTATTTAGTATCAACAATAATTATACCTACCACCAGAAATAATAAGTATTTATTTCGAGCAATTTTAAATTTGCGATTTTTCAAACTTTCAAACGCTTATATCTCCCTTATTTGCAATGATATCGTATAACGAATGCTTATTTAGTATCAACAAAAAATATACCTACCACCAGAATTAATGGGCATCGATTTAGAGCAATTTTTAATTTGCGATTTTTTAAACTTTCAAACGCTTATTTGTCGCTTTTTTGCAATGATATCGCAAAACGAATGCTTATTTAGTATCAACAATAAATATACCTACCACCAGAATTAATGGGTATCGATTTCGAGCAAATTTAAATTTGCGATTTTTCAAAATTTCAAACGCTTATATCTCGCTTAATTGCAATGATATTGCAAAACGAATGCTAATTTAGTATCAACAATAAATATACCTACCACCAGAATCAATATGTATCGATTTCGAGCAATTTTAAATTTGCGATTTTTCAAACTTTCAAACGCTTATATCTCGCTTATTTGCAATGATATCGCAAAACGAATGCTTATTTAGTATCAACAATAAATATACCTACCACCAGAAGTATTGGGTATCGTATTCGAGCAATTTTAAATTTGCGATTTTTCAAACTTTCAAACGCTTATATCTCGCTTATTTGCAATGATATCGCAAAACGAATGCTTATTTAGTATCAACAATAAATACACCTACCACCAGAATTAATGGGTATCGATTTCGAGCAATTTTAAATTTGCGATTTTTCAAACTTTCAAACGTTTATATCTCGCTTATTTGCAATGATATCGCAAAACGAATGCTTATTTAGTATCAACAATAATTATACCTACCACCAGAAATAATAAGTATTTATTTCGAGCAATTTTAAATTTGCGATTTTTCAAACTTTCAAACGCTTATATCTCCCTTATTTGCAATGATATCGTATAACGAATGCTTATTTAGTATCAACAAAAAATATACCTACCACCAGAATTAATGGGCATCGATTTAGAGCAATTTTTAATTTGCGATTTTTTAAACTTTCAAACGCTTATTTGTCGCTTTTTTGCAATGATATCGCAAAACGAATGCTTATTTAGTATCAACAATAAATATACTACTACCAGAATTAATGGGTATCGATTTCGGGCAATTTTAAATTTGCGATTTTTCAAACTTTCAAACGCTTATATCTCGCTTATTTGAAATGATATCGCAAAACGAATGCTTATTTAGTATCAACAATAAATTTACCTACCTTTAGAATTAATGGGTATCGATTTCGAGCAATTTTAAATTTGCGATTTTTCAAACATTCAAACGCTTATATCTCGCTTAATTGCAATGATATCGCAAAACGAATGCTTATTTAGTATCAACAATAAATATACTACTACCAGAATTAATGGGTATCGATTTCGAGCAAATTTAAATTTGTGATTTTTCAAACTTTCAAACGCTTATATCTCGCTTATTTGCAATGATATCGCAAAACGAATGCTTATTTAGTATCAACAATAAATATACCTACCTCCAGAATTATTGGGTATGGATTTCGAGCAATTTTAAATTTGCGATTTTTAAAACTTTCAAACGCTTATATCTCGCTTATTTGCAATGATATCGCAAAACAAATGCTTATTTAGTATCAACAATAAATATATACCTACCACCAGAATTATTGGGTATCGTAATCGAGCAATTTTAAATTTGCGATTTTTCAAACTTTCAAACGCTTATATCTCGCTTATTTGCAATGATATCGCAAAACGAATGCTTTTTTAGTATCAACAATAAATATACTACTACCAGAATTAATGGGTATCGATTTCGAGCAATTTTAAAATTGCGATTTTTCAAACTTTCAAACGCTTATATCTCGCTTATTTGCAATGATATCGCAAAACGAATGCTTATTTAGTATCAACAATAAATATACCTACCACCAGAAGTATTGGGTATCGTATTCGAGCAATTTTAAATTTGCGATTTTTCAAACTTTCAAACGCTTATATCTCGCTTATTTGCAATGATATCGCAAAACGAATGCTTATTTAGTATCAACAATAAATACACCTACCACCAGAATTCATAAGTATCGATTTCGAGCAATTTTAAATTTGCGATTTTTCAAACTTTCAAACGCTTATATCTCGCTTATTTGCAATGATATCGCAAAACGAATGCTTATTTAGTATCAACAATAAATATACCTACCACCAGAATTATTGGGTATCGTATTCGAGCAATTTTAAATTTGCGATTTTTCAAACTTTCAAACGTTTATATCTCGCTTATTTACAATGATATCGAAAAACGAATGCTTATTAAGTTTCAACAATAAATATACTACTACCAGAATTAATGGGTATCGATTTCGAGCAATTTTAAACTTGCGATTTTTCAAACATTCAAACGCTTATATCTCGCTTAATTGCAATGATAACGCAAAACGAATGCTTATTTAGTATCAACAATAAATATACTACTACCAGAATTAATGGGTATCGATTTCGAGCAATTTTAAATTTGTGATTTTTCAAACTTTCAAACGCTTATATCTCGCTTATTTGCAATGATATCGCAAAACGAATGCTTATTTAGTATCAACAATAAATATACCTACCACCAGAAATAATATGTATCGATTTCAAGCAATTTAAAATTTGCGATTTTTCAAACTTTCAAACGCTTATATCTCCCTTATTTGCAATGATATCGCAAAACGAATGCTTATTTAGTATCAACAATAAATATACCTACCACCGGAATTAATAGGTATCGATTTAGATTAATTTTTAATTTGCGATTTTTCAAACTTTCAAACGCTTATATCTCGCTTATTTGCAATGATATCGCAAAACGAATGCTTATTTAGTATCAACAATAAATATACCTACCACCAGAATTAATGGGTATCGATTTCGAGCAATTTAATATTTGCGATTTTTCAAACGCTTATATCTCGCTTATTTGCAATGATATCGCAAAACGAATGCTTATTTAGTATCAACAATAAATATACCTACCACCAGAATTAATGGGTATCGATTTAGAGCTATTTTTAATTTGCGATTTTTCAAACGCTTATATTTTGCTTATTTGCAATGATATATCAAAATGAATGCTTATTTAGTATCAACAATAAATATACCTACCACCGGAATTAATAGGTATCGATTTAGATTAATTATTAATTTGCGATTTTTCAAACTTTCAAACGCTTATATCTCGCTTATTTGCAATGATATCCCAAACGAATGCTTATTTAGTATCAACAATAAATATACCTACCACCAGAATTAATGGGTATCGATTTCGAGCAATTTAAAATTTGCGATTTTTCAAACGCTTATATCTCGCTTATTTGCAAAGATATCTCAAAACGAATGCTTATTTAGTATCAACAATAAATATACCTACAACCAGAATTAATGGGTATCGATTTAGAGCAATTTTTAATTTGCGATTTTTCAAACATTCAAACGCTTATATCTCGCTCATTTAGAATGATATCGCAAAACGAATGCTTTTTTAGTATCAACAATAAATATACCTACCACCAGAATCAATATGTATCGATTTCGAGCAATTTTAAATTTGCGATTTTTCAAACTTTCAAACGCTTATATCTCCCTTATTTGCAATGATATCGTATAACGAATGCTTATTTAGTATCAACAAAAAATATACCTACCACCAGAATTAATGGGCATCGATTTGGAGCAATTTTTAATTTTCGATTTTTTAAACTTTCAAACGCTTATTTGTCGCTTTTTTGCAATGATATCGCAAAACGAATGCTTATTTAGTATCAACAATAAATATACCTACCACCAGAATTAATGGGTATCGATTTCGAGCAATTTTAAATTTGCGATTTTTCAAACTTTCAAACGCTTATATCTCGCTTAATTGCAATGATATTGCAAAACGAATGCTAATTTAGTATCAACAATAAATATACCTACCTCCAGAATCAATATGTATCGATTTCGAGCAATTTTAAATTTGCGATTTTTTAAACTTTCAAACGCTTATTTGTCGCTTTTTTGCAATGATATCGCAAAACGAATGCTTATTTAGTATCAACAATAAATATACCTACCACCAGAATTAATGGGTATCGTATTCGAGCAATTTTAAATTTGCGATTTTTCAAACTTTCAAACGCTTATATCTCGCTTATTTGCAATGATATCGCAAAACGAATGCTTATTTAGTATCAACAATAAATACACCTACCACCAGAATTAATGGGTATCGATTTCGAGCAATTTTAAATTTGCGATTTTTCAAACTTTCAAACGCTTATATCTCGCTTATTTGCAATGATATCGCAAAACGAATGCTTATTTAGTATCAACAATAAATATACCTACCACCAGAATTATTAGGTATCGTATTCGAGCAATTTTAAATTTGCGATTTTTCAAACTTTCAAATTTTTATATCTCGCTTATTTACAATGATATCGAAAAACGAATGCTTATTAAGTTTCAACAATAAATATACTACTACCAGAATTAATGGGTATCGTAATCGAGCAATTTTAAATTTGCGATTTTTCAAACTTTCAAACGCTTATATCTCGCTTATTTGCAATGATATCGTATAACGAATGCTTATTTAGTATCAACAATAAATATACCTACCACCAGAAATAATGGGTATCGATTTCGAGCAATATTAAATTTGCGATTTTTCAAACTTTCAAACGCTTATATCTCGCTTATTTGCAAAGATATCGCAAAACTAATGCTTATTTAGTATCAACAATAAGTAAACCTACCACCAGAATTATTGGGTATCGATTTCGAGCAATTTAAAATTTGCGATTTTTCAAACGCTTATATCTCGCTTATTTGCAATGATATCGCAAAACGAATGCTTATTTAGTATCAACAATAAATATACCTACCACCAGAAATAATAGGTATCGATTTCAAGCAATTTAAAATTTGCGATTTTTCAAACTTTCAAACGCTTATATCTCCCTTATTTGCAATGATATCGCAAAACGAATGCTTATTTAGTATCAACAATAAATATACCTACCACCGGAATTAATAGGTATCGATTTAGATTAATTTTTAATTTGCGATTTTTCAAACTTTCAAACGCTTATATCTCGCTTATTTGCAATGATATCCCAAACGAATGCTTATTTAGTATCAACAATAAATATACCTACCACCAGAATTAATGGGTATCGATTTCGAGCAATTTAAAATTTGCGATTTTTCAAACGCTTATATCTCGCTTATTTGCAATGATATCGCAAAACGAATGCTTATTTAGTATCAACAATAAATATACCTACCACCAGAATTAATGGGTATCGATTTCGAGCAATTTAAAATTTGCGATTTTTCAAACGCTTATATCTCGCTTATTTGCAATGATATCGCAAAACGAATGCTTATTTAGTATCAACAATAAATATACCTACCACCAGAATTAATGGGGAATCGATTTAGAGCAATTTTTAATTTGCGATTTTTCAAACGCTTATATCTCGCTTATTTGCAATGATATATCAAAACGAATGATTATTTAGTATCAACAATAAATATACCTACCACCGGAATTAATAGGTATCGATTTAGATTAATTATTAATTTGCGATTTTTCAAACTTTCAAACGCTTATATCTCGCTAATTTGCAATGATATCCCAAACGAATGCTTATTTAGTATCAACAATAAATATACCTACCACCAGAATTAATGGGTATCGATTGCGAGCAATTTAAAATTTGCGATTTTTCAAACGCTTATATCTCGCTTATTTGCAATGATATCTCAAAATGAATGCTTATTTAGTATCAACAATAAATATACCTACCACCAGAATCAATGGGTATCGATTTAGAGCAATTTTTAATTTGCGATTTTTCAAACATTCAAACGTTTATATCTCGCTCATTTGCAATGATATCGCAAAACGAATGCTTTTTTAGTATCAACAATATATACCTACCACCAGAATCAATATGTATCGATTTCGAGCAATTTTAAATTTGCGATTTTTCAAACTTTCAAACGCATATATCTCGCTTATTTGCAATGATATCGCAAAACGAATGCTTATTTAGTATCAACAATAATTAAACCTACCACCAGAATAATAAGTATCTATTTTGAGCAATTTTAAATTTGCGATATTTCAAACTTTCAAACGCTTATATCTCCCTTATTTGCAATGATATCGTATAACGAATGCTTATTTAGTATCAACAATAAATATACCTACCACCAGAATTAATGGGCATCGATTTAGAGTAATTTTTAATTTGCGATTTTTTAAACTTTCAAACGCTTATTTCTCGCTTTTTTGCAATGATATCGCAAAACGAATGCTTATTTAGTATCAACAATAAATATACCTACCACCAGAATTAATGGGTATCGATTTCGAGCAATTTTAAATTTGCGATTTTTAAACTTTCAAACGCTTATATCTAGCTTAATTGCAATGATATCGCAAAACGAATAAATATTTAGTATCAACAATAAATATACCTACCACCAGAATTAATGGGTATCGATTTCGAGCAATTTTTAATTTGCGATTTTTCAAACTTTCAAGCGCCTATTTCTCGCTTATTTGCAATGATATCGCAAAACGAATGCTTATTTAGTATCAACAATAAATATACCTACCACCAGAATTAATGGGTATCGATTTCGAGCAATTTTAAATTTGCGATTTTTCACACATTCAAACGCTTATATCTCGCTTAATTGCAATAATATCGCCAAACGAATGCTTATTTAGTATCAACAATAAATATACCGACCACCAGAATTAATGGGTATCGATTTCGAGCAATTTTAAATTTGCGATTCTTCAAACATTCAAACGCTTATATCTCGCTTAATTGCAATGATATCGCAAAACGAATGCTTATTTAGTATCAACAATAAATTTACTACTTCCAGAATTAATGGGTATCGATTTCGAGCAATTTTAAATTTGTGATTTTTCAAACTTTCAAACGCTTATATCTCGCTTATTTGCAATGATATCGCAAAACGAATGCTTTTTTAGTATCAACAATAAATATACCTACCACCAGAATTAATGGTTATCGATATCGAGCAATTTTCAATTTGCGTTTTTTCAAACTTTCAAACGCTTATATGTCGCTTATTTGAAATGATATCGTATAAAGAATGCTTATTTAGTATCAATAATAAAAATACATACCACCAAAATTAATAGTAATCGATTTCGAGCAATTTTAAATTTGCGATTTTTCAAACTTTCAAACGCTTATATCTCGCTTATTTGCAATGTTATCGCAAAACGAATGCTTATTTAGTATCAACAATAAATATACCTACCACCAGAATTATTGGGTATCGATTTCGAGCAATTTTAAATTTGCGATTTTTCAAACTTTCAAACGCTTATATCTCGCTTATTTGCAATGATATCGCAAAACGAATGCTTATTTAGTAACAACAATAAATAAACCTACCACCAGAATTATTGGGTATCGATTTGGAGCAATTTTAAATTTGCGATTTTTCAAACTTTCAAACGCTTATATCTCGCTTATTTGCAATGATATCGCAAAACGAATGCTTATTTAGTATCAACAATAAATATACCTACCACCAGAAGTATTGGTTATCGTATTCGAGCAATTTTAAATTTGCGATTTTTCATACTTTCAAACGCTTATATCTCGCTTATTTGCAATGATATCGCAAAACGAATGCTTATTTAGTATCAACAATAAATACACCTACCACCAGAGTTAATGGGTATCGATTTCGAGTAATTGTAAATTTGCGATTTTTCAAACTTTCAAACTCTTATATCTCGCTTATTTGCAATGATATCGCATAACGAATGCTTATTTAGTATCAACAATAAATATACCTACCACCAGAATTATTGGGTATCGTATTCGAGCATTTTTAAATTTGCGATTTTTCAATCTTTCAAACGCTTATATCTCGCTTATTTGCAATGATATCGCAAAACGAATGCTTATTTAGTATCAACAATAAATATACCTACCACCAGAATTATTGGGTATCGTATTCGAGCAATTTTAAATTTGCGATTTTTCAAACTTTCAAACGCTTATATCTCGCTTATTTACAATGATATCGAAAAACGAATGCTTATTAAGTTTCAACAATAAATATACTACTACCAGAATCAATGGGTATCGATTTCGAGCAATTTTAAATTTGCGATTTTTCAAACATTCAAACGCTTATATCTCGCTTATTTGCAAAGATATCTAAAAACAAATGCCTATTTAGTATCAACAATAAGTAAACCTACCACCAGATTTATTGGGTATCGTATTCGAGAAATTTTAAATTTGCGATTTTTCAAACTTTCAAACGCTTATATCTCGCTTATTTAAAATGATATCGTATAACGAATGCTTATTTTGTGTCAACAATAAATATACCTACCACCAGAATTAATGGGTATCGATTTCGAGCAATTTTAAATTTGCGATTTTTCAAACTTTCAAACGCTTATATCTCGCTTATTTGCAATGATATCGAAAAACAAATGCTTATTTAGTATCAACAATAAATATACCTACCACCAGAATTATTAGGTATCGTATTCGAGCAATTCTAAATTTGCGATTTTTCAAACTTTCAAACGCTTATATGTCGCTTATTTGCAATGATATCGCAAAACGAATGCTTATTTAGTATCAACAATAAATTTACCTACCTTCAGAATTAATGGGTATCGATTTCGATCAATTTTAAATTTGCGATTTTTCAAACATTCAAACGCTTATATCTCGCTTAATTGCAATGATATCGCAAAACGAATGCTTATTTAGTATCAAAAATAAAAATACCTACCACCAAAATTAATGGTTATCGATTTCGAGCAATTTTAAATTTGCGATTTTTCAAAAGTTCAAACGCTTATATCTCGCTTATTTGCAATGGTATCCAAAAACGAATGCTTATTTAGTATCAACAATAAATATACCTACCACCAGAATTAATAAGTATCGATTTCGAGCAATTTTAAATTTGCGATTTTTCAAACTTTCAAACGCTTATATCTCGCTTATTTGCAATGATATCGCAAAACGAATGCTTATTTAGTATCAACAATAAATTTACCTACCTTCAGAATTAATGGGTATCGATTTCGATCAATTTTAAATTTGCGATTTTTCAAACATTCAAACGCTTATATCTCGCTTAATTGCAATGATATCGCAAAACGAATGCTTATTTAGTATCAACAATAAATTTACTACTACCAGAATTAATGGGTATCGATTTCGAGCAATTTTAAATTTGTGATTTTTCAAACTTTCAAACGCTTATATCTCGCTTATTTGCAATGATATCGCAAAAGAAATGCTTATTTAAAATCAACAATAAATATATACCTACCACCAGAATTATTGGGTATCGTAATCGAGCAATTTTAAATTTGCGATTTTTCAAACTTTGAAACGCTTATATCTCGCTTATTTGCAATGATATCGTATTCCGAATGCTTATTTAGTATCAACAATAAATATACCTACCACCAGAAATAATGGGTATCGATTTCGAGCAATATTAAATTTGCGATTTTTCAAACTTTCAAACGCTTATATCTCGCTTATTTGCAAAGATATCGCAAAACAAATGCTTATTTAGTATCAACAATAAGTAAACCTACCACCAGAATTATTGGGTATCGATTTCGAGCAATTTAAAATTTGCGATTTTTCAAACGCTTGTATCTCGCTTATTTGCAATGATATCGCTAAACGAATGCTTATTTAGTATCAACAATAAATATACCTACCACCAGAAATAATGGGTATCGATTTCGAGCAATATTAAATTTGCGATTTTTCAAACTTTCAATCGCTTATATCTCGCTTATTTGCAATGATATCGCAAAACAAATGCTTATTTAGTATCAACAATAAACATACCTACCACCAGAATTATTGGGTATCGATTTCAAGCAATTTAAAATTTGCGATTTTTCAAACATTCAAACGCATATATCTCGCTTATTTGCAATGATATCGCAAAACGAATGCTAATTTAGTATCAAAAATAAATATACCTACCACCAGAATTAATGGGTATCGATTTAGAGCAATTTTTAATTTGCGATTTTTCAAACTTTCAAACGCTTATATCTCGCTCATTTGCAATGATATCGCAAAACGAATGCTTTTTTAGTATCAACAATAAATATACCTACCACCAGAATCAATATGTATCGATTTCGAGCAATTTTAAATTTGCGATTTTTCAAACTTTCAAACGCTTATATCTCGCTTATTTGCAATGATATCGTATAACGAATGCTTATTTAGTATCAACAATAAATATACCTACCACCAGAATTAATGGGTATCGATTTAGAGCAATTTTTAATTTGCGATTTTTCAAACTTTCAAACGCTTATATCTCGCTCATTTGCAATGATATCGCAAAACGAATGCTTTTTTAGTATCAACAATAAATATTCCTACCACCAGAATCAATATGTATCGATTTCGAGCAATTTTAAATTTGCGATTTTTCAAACTTTCAAACGCTTATATCTCCCTTATTTGCAATGATATCGTATAACGAATGCTTATTTAGTATCAACAATAAAAATACCTACCACCAAAATTAATGGTTATCGATTTCGAGCAATTTTAAATTTGCGATTTTTCAAAAGTTCAAACGCTTATATCTCGCTTATTTGCAATGGTATCGCAAAACGAATGCTTATTTAGTATCAACAATAAATATACCTACCACCAGAATTAATAAGTTTTGATTTCGAGCAATTTTAAATTTGCGATTTTTCAAACTTTCAAACGCTTATATCTCGCTTATTTGCAATGATATCGCAAAACGAATGCTTATTTAGTATCAACAATAAATTTACCTACCTTCAGAATTAATGGGTATCGATTTCGATCAATTTTAAATTTGCGATTTTTCAAACATTCAAACGCTTATATCTCGCTTAATTGCAATGATATCGCAAAACGAATGCTTATTTAGTATCAACAATAAATATACTACTACCAGAATTAATGGGTATCGATTTCGAGCAATTTAAAATTTGCGATTTTTCAAACGCTTATATCTCGCTAATTTGCAATGATATCGCAAAACGAATGCTTATTTAGTATCAACAATAAATATACCTACCACCAGAAATAATGGGTATCGATTTCAAGCAATTTTAAATTTGCGATTTTTCAAACTTTCAAACGCTTATATCTCGCTTATTTGCAATGATATCGTATAAAGAATGCTTATTTAGTATCAACAATAAATATACCTACCACCAGAAATAATGGGTATCGATTTCGAGCAATATTAAATTTGCGATTTTTCAAACTTTCAATCGCTTATATCTCGCTTATTTGCAATGATATCGCAAAACGAATGCTTATTTAGTATCAACAATAAACATACCTACCACCAGAATTATTGGGTATCGATTTCAAGCAATTTAAAATTTGCGATTTTTCAAACATTCAAACGCATATATCTCGCTTATTTGCAATGATATCGCAAAACGAATGCTTATTTAGTATCAACAATAAATATACCTACCACCGGAATGAATAGGTATCGATTTAGATTAATTTTTAATTTGCGATTTTTCAAACTTTCAAACGCTTATATCGTGCTTATTTGCAATGACATCCCAAACGAATGCTTATTTAGTATCAACAATAAATATACCTACCACCAGAATTAATGGGTATCGATTTCGAGCAATTTAAAATTTGCGATTTTTCAAACGCTTATATCTCGCTTATTTGCAATGATATCGCAAAACGAATGCTAATTTTGTATCAACAATAAATATACCTACCACCAGAATTAATGGGTATCGATTTAGAGCAATTTTTAATTTGCGATTTTTCAAACTTTCAAACGCTTATATCTCGCTCATTTGCAATGATATCGCAAAACGAATGCTTTTTTAGTATCAACAATAAATATTCCTACCACCAGAATCAATATGTATCGATTTCGAGCAATTTTAAATTTGCGATTTTTCAAACTTTCAAACGCTTATATCTCCCTTATTTGCAATGATATCGTATAACGAATGCTTATTTAGTATCAACAATAAAAATACCTACCACCAAAATTAATGGTTATCGATTTCGAGCAATTTTAAATTTGCGATTTTTCAAAAGTTCAAACGCTTATATCTCGCTTATTTGCAATGGTATCGCAAAACGAATGCTTATTTAGTATCAACAATAAATATACCTACCACCAGAATTAATAAGTATCGATTTCGAGCAATTTTAAATTTGCGATTTTTCAAACTTTCAAACGCTTATATCTCGCTTATTTGCAATGATATCGCAAAACGAATGCTTATTTAGTATCAACAATAAATTTACCTACCTTCAGAATTAATGGGTATCGATTTCGATCAATTTAAAATTTGCGATTTTTCAAACATTCAAACGCTTATATCTCGCTTAATTGCAATGATATCGCAAAACGAATGCTTATTTAGTATCAACAATAAATATACTACTACCAGAATTAATGGGTATCGATTTCGAGCAATTTTAAATTTGTGATTTTTCAAACTTTCAAACGCTTATATCTCGCTTATATGCAATGATATCGCAAAACAAATGCTTATTTAAAATCAACAATAAATATATACCTACCACCAGAATTATTGGGTATCGTAATCGAGCAATTTTAAATTTGCGATTTTTCAAACTTTCAAACGCTTATATCTCGCTTATTTGCAATGATATCGTATAACGAATGCTTATTTAGTATCAACAATAAATATACCTACCACCAGAAATAATGGGTATCGATTTCGAGCAATATTAAATTTGCGATTTTTCAAACTTTCAAACGCTTATATCTCGCTTATTTGCAAAGATATCGCAAAACAAATGCTTATTTAGTATCAACAATAAGTAAACCTACCACCAGAATTATTGGGTATCGATTTCGAGCAATTTAAAATTTGCGATTTTTCAAACGCTTATATCTCGCTTATTTGCAATGATATCGCAAAACGAATGCTTATTTAGTATCAACAATAAATATACCTACCACCAGAAATAATGGGTATCGATTTCAAGCAATTTTAAATTTGCGATTTTTCAAACTTTCAAACGCTTATATCTCGCTTATTTGCAATGATATCGTATAACGAATGCTTATTTAGTATCAACAATAAATATACCTACCACCAGAAATAATGGGTATCGATTTCGAGCAATATTAAATTTGCGTTTTTTCAAACTTTCAAACGCTTATATCTCGCTTATTTGCAATGATATCGCAAAACGAATGCTTATTTAGTATCAACAATAAACATACCTACCACCAGAATTATTGGGTATCGATTTCAAGCAATTTAAAATTTGCGATTTTTCAAACATTCAAACGCATATATCTCGCTTATTTGCAATGATATCGCAAAACGAATGCTTATTTAGTATCAACAATAAATATACCTACCACCGGAATTAATAGGTATCGATTTAGATTAATTTTTAATTTGCGATTTTTCAAACGCTTATATCGTGCTTATTTGCAATGACATCCCAAACGAATGCTTATTTAGTATCAACAATAAATATACCTACCACCAGAATTAATGGGTATCGATTTCGAGCAATTTAAAATTTGCGATTTTTCAAACGCTTATATCTCGCTTATTTGCAATGATATCGCAAAACGAATGCTAATTTAGTATCAACAATAAATATACCTACCACCAGAATTAATGGGTATCGATTTAGAGCAATTTTTAATTTGCGATTTTTCAAACTTTCAAACGCTTATATCTCCCTTATTTGCAATGATATCGTATAACGAATGCTTATTTAGTATCAACAATAAATATACCTACCACCAGAATTAATGGGTATCGATTTAGAGCAATTTTTAATTTGCGATTTTTCAAACTTTCAAACGCTTATTTCTCGCTTTTTTGCAATGATATCGCAAAACGAATGCTAATTTAGTATCAACAATAAATATACCTACCACCAGAATTAATGGGTATCGATTTCAAGCAATTTTAAATTTGCGATTTTTCAAACATTCAAACGCTTATATCTCGCTTAATTGCAATGATATTGCAAAACGAATGCTAATTTAGTATCAACAATAAATATACCTATCACCAGAATTAAAAAGTATCGATTTCGAGCAATTTTAAATTTGCGATTTTTCAAACTTTCAAACGCTTATATCTCGCTTATTTGCAATGATATCGCAAAACGAATGCTTAATTAGTATCAACAATAAATATACCTACCACCAGCATTAATGGTTATCGATATCGAGCAATTTTCAATTTACGATTTTTCAAACTTTCAAACGCTTATATGTCGCTTATTTGAAATGATATCGTATAACGAATGCTTATTTAGTATCAACAATAAATATTCCTACCACCAGAATCAATATGTATCGATTTCGAGCAATTTTAAATTTGCGATTTTTCAAACTTTCAAACGCTTATATCTCCCTTATTTGCAATGGTATCGCAAAACGAATGCTTATTTAGTATCAACAATAAATATACCTACCACCAGAATTAATAAGTATCGATTTCGAGCAATTTTAAATTTGCGATTTTTCAAACTTTCAAACGCTTATATCTCGCTTATTTGCAATGATATCGCAAAACGAATGCTTATTTAGTATCAACAATAAATTTACCTTCCTTCAGAATTAATGGGTATCGATTTCGATCAATTTTAAATTTGCGATTTTTCAAACATTCAAACGCTTATATCTCGCTTAATTGCAATGATATCGCAAAACGAATGCTTATTTAGTATCAACAATAAATATACTACTACCAGAATTAATGGGTATCGATTTCGAGCAATTTTAAATTTGTGATTTTTCAAACTTTCAAACGCTTATATCTCGCTTATTTGCAATGATATCGCAAAACAAATGCTTATTTAAAATCAACAATAAATATATACCTACCACCAGCATTATTGGGTATCGTAATCGAGCAATTTTAAATTTGCGATTTTTCAAACTTTCAAACGCTTATATCTCGCTTATTTGCAATGATATCGTATAACGAATGCTTATTTAGTATCAACAATAAATATACCTACCACCAGAAATAATGGGTATCGATTTCGAGCAATATTAAATTTGCGATTTTTCAAACTTTCAAACGCTTATATCTCGCTTATTTGCAAAGATATCGCAAAACAAATGCTTATTTAGTATCAACAATAAGTAAACCTACCACCAGAATTATTGGGTATCGATTTCGAGCAATTTAAAATTTGCGATTTTTCAAACGCTTATATCTCTCTTATTTGCAATGATATCGAACAACGAATGCTTATTTAGTATCAACAATAAATATACCTACCACCAGAAATAATGGGTATCGATTTCAAGCAATTTTAAATTTGCGATTTTTCAAACTTTCAAACGCTTATATCTCGCTTATTTGCAATGATATCGTATAACGAATGCTTATTTAGTATCAACAATAAATATACCTACCACCAGAAATAATGGGTATCGATTTCGAGCAATATTAAATTTGCGATTTTTCAAACTTTCAAACGCTTATATCTCGCTTATTTGCAATGATATCGCAAAACGAATGCTTATTTAGTATCAACAATAAACATACCTACCACCAGAATTATTGGGTATCGATTTCAAGCAATTTAAAATTTGCGATTTTTCAAACATTCAAACGCATATATCTCGCTTATTTGCAATGATATCGCAAAACGAATGCTTATTTAGTATCAACAATAAATATACCTACCACCGGAATTAATAGGTATCGATTTAGATTAATTTTTAATTTGCGATTTTTCAAATTTTCAAACGCTTATATCGTGCTTATTTGCAATGACATCCCAAACGAATGCTTATTTAGTATCAACAATATATATACCTACCACCAGAATTAATGGGTATCGATTTCGAGCAATTTAAAATTTGCGATTTTTCAAACGCTTATATCTCGCTTATTTGCAATGATATCGCATAACGAATGCTAATTTAGTATCAACAATAAATATACCTACCACCAGAATTAATGGGTATCGATTTAGAGCAATTTTAATTTGCGATATTTCAAACTTTCAAACGCTTATATCTCGCTCATTTGCAATGATATCGCAAAACGAATGCTTTTTTAGTATCAACAATAAATATACCTACCACCAGAATCAATATGTATCGATTTCGAGCAATTTTAAATTTGCGATTTTTCAAACTTTCAAACGCTTATATCTCCCTTATTTGCAATGATATCGTATAACGAATGCTTATTTAGTATCAACAATAAATATACCTACCACCAGAATTAATGGGTATCGATTTAGAGCAATTTTTAATTTGCGATTTTTCAAACATTCAAACGCTTATATCTCGCTTAATTGCAATGATATTGCAAAACGAATGCTAATTTAGTATCAACAATAAATATACCTATCACCAGAATTAAAAAGTATCGATTTCGAGCAATTTTAAATTTGCGATTTTTCAAACTTTCAAACGCTTATATCTCGCTTATTTGAAATGATATCGCAAAACGAATGCTTATTTAGTATCAACAATAATTATACCTACCACCAGAATTAATGGTTATCGATATCGAGCAATTTTCAATTTACGATTTTTCAAACTTTCAAACGCTTATATGTCGCTTATTTGAAATGATATCGTATAACGAATGCTTATTTAGTATCAACAATAAAAATACCTACCACCAAAATTAATGGGTATCGATTTGGAGCAATTTTAAATTTGCGATTTTTCAAACCTTCAAACGCTTATATCTCGCTTATTTGCAATGATATCGCAAAACGAATGCTTATTTATTATCAACAATAAATATACCTACCACCAGAATTAATGGGTATCGATTTCGAGCAATTTTAAATTTGCGATTTTTCAAACTTTCAAACGCTTATATCTCGCTTACTTGCAATGATATCGCAAAACGAATGCTTATTTAGTATCAACAATAAACATACCTACCACCAGAATTATTGGGTATCGATTTCAAGCAATTTAAAATTTGCGATTTTTCAAACATTCAAACGCATATATCTCGCTTATTTGCAATGATATCGCAAAACGAATGCTTATTTAGTATCAACAATAAATATACCTACCACCGGAATTAATAGGTATCGATTTAGATTAATTTTAATTTGCGATTTTTCAAACTTTCAAACGCTTATATCTCGCTTATTTGCAATGATATCGCAAAACGAATGCTTATTTAGTATCAACAATAAATATACCTACCACCAGAATTAATGGGTATCGAATTAGAGCAATTTTTAATTTGCGATTTTTCAAACATTCAAACGCTTATATCTCGCTCATTTGAAATGATATCGCAAAACGAATGCTTATTTAGTATCAACAATAATTATACCTACCACCAGAATTAATAAGTATCTATTTCGAGCAATTTTAAATTTGCGATTTTTCAAACATTTAAACGCTTATATCTCGCTTATTTGCAATGATATCGCAAAACGAATGCTTATTTAGTATCAACAATAAATATACTACTACCAGAATTAATGTGTATCGATTTTGAGCAATTTTAAATTTGCGATTTTTCAAACTTTCAAACGCTTATATCTCGCTTATTTGCAATGATATCGCAAAACGAATGCTTATTTAGTATCAACAATAAATATACCTACCACCAGAATTAATGGGTATCGATTTCGAGCAATTTTAAATTTGCGATTTTTCAAACTTTCAAACGCTTATATCTCGCTTATTTGCAATGATATCGCAAAACGAATGCTTATTTAGTATCAACAATAAATATACCTACCACCAGAATTAATAAGTATCGATTTCAAGCAATTTTAAATTTGCGATTTTTCAAACATTCAAACGCTAATATCTCGCTTTATTGCAATGATATCGCAAAACGAATGCTTAATAAGTATCAACAATAAATATACTACTACCAGAATTAATGGGTATCGATTTCAAGCAAGTTTAAATTTGCGATTTTTCAAACTTTCAAACGCTTATATCTCGCTTATTTGCAATGATATCGCAAAACGAATCCTTTTTTAGTATCAACAAAAAATATACCTACCACCAGAATTATTGGGTATCGTATTCGAGCAATTTTAAATTTGCGATTTTTCAAACTTTCAAACGTTTATATCTCGCTTATTTGCAATGATATCGCAAAACGAATGCTTATTTAGTAACAACAATAATAATACCTACCACCAGAATTAATAAGTATCGATTTCGAGGAATTTTAAATTTGCGATTTTTCAAACATTCAAACTCTTATATCTCGCTTATTTGCAATGATATCGCAAAACGAATGCTTATTTAGAATCAACAATAAATATACCTACCACCAGAAGTATTGGTTATCGTATTTGAGCAATTTTAAATTTGCGATTTTTCATACTTTCAAACGCTTTTATCTCGCTTATTTGCAATGATATCGCAAAACGAATGCTTATTTAGTATCAACAATAAATACACCTACCACCAGAATTAATGAGTATCGATTTCGAGCAATTTTAAATTTGCGATTTTTCAAACATTCAAACGCTTATATCTCGCTTATTTGCAAAGATATCTTAAAACAAATATTTATTTAGTATCAACAATAAGTAAACCTACCACCAGAATTATTGGGTATCGATTTCGAGCAATTTAAAATTTGCGATTTTTCAAACTTTCAAACGCTTATATCTCGCTTATTTGCAATGATATCGTATAACGAATGCTTATTTAGTATCAACAATAAATATACCTACCACCAGAAATAATGGGTATTGATTTCGAGCAATATTAAATTTGCGATTTTTCAAACTTTCAAACGCTTATATCTCGCTTATTTGCAAAGATATCGCAAAACAAAAGCTTATTTAGTATCAACAATAAGTAAACCTACCACCAGAATTATTGGGTATCGATTTCGAGCAATTTAAAATTTGCGATTTTTCAAACGCTTATATCTCGCTTATTTGCAATGATATCGCAAAACGAATGCTTATTTAGTATCAACAATAAATATACCTACCACCAGAAATAATCGGTATCGATTTCAAGCCATTTAAAATTTGCGATTTTTCAAACGCTTATAGCTTGCTTATTTGCAATGATATATCAAAACGAATGCTTATTTAGTATTAACAATAAATATACCTACCACCGGAATTAATAGGTATCGATTTTGATTAATTATTAATTTGCGATTTTTCAAACTTTCAAACGCTTATATCTCGCTCATTTGCAATAATATCGCAAAACGAATGCTTTTTTAGTATCAACAATAAATATACCTACCACCAGAATCAATATGTATCGATTTCGAGCAATTTTAAATTTGCGATTTTTCAAACTTTCAAACGCATATATCTCGCTTATTTGCAATGATATCGCAAAACGAATGCTTATTTAGTATCAACAATAATTATACCTACCACCAGAATTAATAAGTATCTATTTCGAACAATTTTAAATTTGCGATTTTTCAAACTTTCAAACGCATATATCCCGCTTATTTGCAATGATATCGCAAAACGAATAATTATTTAGTATCAACAATAATTATACCTACCACCAGAATTAATAAGTATCTATTTCGAGCAATTTTAAATTTGCGATTTTTCAAACTTTCAAACGCTTATATCTCGCTTAATTGCAATGATATTGCAAAACGAATGCTAATTTAGTATCAACAATAAATATACCTACTACCAGAATTAATAAGAATCGATTTAGAGCAATTTTGAATTTGCGATTTTTCAAACATTTAAACGCTTATATCTCGCTTATTTGCAATGATATCGCAAAACGAATGCTTATTTAGTATCAACAATAAATATACCTACCACCAGAATTAATAAGAATCGATTTAGAGCAATTTTTAATTTGCGATTTTTCAAACATTCAAACGCTTATATCTCGCTCATTTGCAATGATATCGCAAAACGAATGCTTTTTTAGTATCAACAATAAATATACCTACCACCAGAATCAATATGTATCGATTTCGAGCAATTTTAAATTTGCGATTTTTCAAACTTTCAAACGCATATATCTCGCTTATTTGCAATGATATCGCAAAACGAATGCTTATTTAGTATCAACAATAATTATACCTACCACCAGAATTGATAAGTATCTATTTCGAGCAATTTTAAATTTGCGATTTTTCAAACTTTCAAACGCTTATATCTCCCTTATTTGCAATGATATCGTATAACGAATGCTTATTTAGTATCTACAATAAATATACCTACCACCAGAATTAATGGGCATCGTTTTAGAGCAATTTAAAATTTGCGATTTTTCAAACTTTCAAACGCTTATATCTCGCTTAATTGCAATGATATCGCAAAACGAATGCTTGTTAAGTATCAACAATAAATATACTACTACCAGAATTAATGGGTATCGATTTCAAGCAAGTTTAAATTTGCGATTTTTCAAACTTTCAAACGCTTATATCTCGCTTATTTGCAATGATATCGCAAAACGAATCCTTTTTTAGTATCAACAAAAAATATACCTACCACCAGGATTATTGGGTATCGTATTCGAGCAATTTTAAATTTGCGATTTTTCAAACTTTCAAACGTTTATATCTCGCTTATTTGCAATGATATCGCAAAACGAATGCTTATTTAGTATCAACAATAAATATACCTACCACCAGAATTATTTGGTATCGTATTCGAGCAATTCTAAATTTGCGATTTTTCAAACTTTCAAACGCTTATATCTCGCTTATTTGCAATGATATCGCAAAACGAATGCTTATTTAGTATCAACAATAAATATACCTACCACCAGAATTAATGGGTATCGATTTCGAGCAATTTTAAATTTGCGATTTTTCAAACTTTCAAACGCATATATCCCCCTTATTTGCAATGATATCGCAAAACAAATGCTTATTTAGTATCAACAATAAATATACCTACCACCAGAATTAATAAGTATCGATTTCGAGCAATTTTAAATTTGCGATTTTTCAAACTTTCAAACGTTTATATCTCGCTTATTTGCAATGATATCGCAAAACGAATGCTTATTTAGTATCAACAATAAATATACCTACCACCAGAATTATTGGGTATCGTATTCGAGCAATTTTAAATTTGCGATTTTTCAAACTTTCAAACGCTTATATCTCGCTTATTTGCAATGATATCGCAAAACGAAATCTTATTTAGTATCAACAATAAATATACCTACCTAGAGAATTAATGGGTATCGATTTCGAGCAATTTGAAATTTGCGATTTTTCAAACTTTCAAACGCTTATATCTCGCTTATTTGCAATGATATCGCAAAACGAATGCTTATTTAGTATCAACAATAAATATACCTACCACCAGAATTAATGGGTATCGATTTCAAGCAATTTTAAATTTGCGATTTTTCAAACATTCAAACGCTAATATCTCGCTTTATTGCAATGATATCGCAAAACGAATGCTTGTTAAGTATCAACAATAAATATACTACTACCAGAATTAATGGGTATCGATTTCAAGCAAGTTTAAATTTGCGATTTTTCAAACTTTCAAACGCTTATATCTCGCTTATTTGCAATGATATCGCAAAACGAATCCTTTTTTAGTATCAACAAAAAATATACCTACCACCAGAATTATTGGGTATCGTATTCGAGCAATTTTAAATTTGCGATTTTTCAAACTTTCAAACGTTTATATCTCGCTTATTTGCAATGATATCGCTAAACGAATGCTTATTTAGTAACAACAATAATAATACCTACCACCAGAATTAATAAGTATCGATTTCGAGCAATTTTAAATTTGCGATTTTTCAAACATTCAAACTCTTATATCTCGCTTATTTGCAATGATATCGAAAAGCAAATGCTTATTTAGTATCAACAATAAATATACCTACCACCAGAATTAATGGGTATCGATTTCGAGCAATTTTAAATTTGCGATTTTTCAAACATTCAAACGCATATATCTCCCTTATTTGCAATGATATCGCAAAACAAATGCTTATTTAGTATCAACAATAAATATGCCTACCACCAGAATTAATATGTATCGATTTCGAGCAATTTTAAATTTGCGATTTTTCAAACATTCAAACGCTTATATCTCGCTAAATTGCAATGATATCGCAAAACGAATGCTTATTTAGTATCAACAATAAATGTACCTACCACAAGAATTAATGGGTATCGATTTCGAGCAATTTTAAATTTGCGATTTTTCAAACTTTCAAACGCTTATATCTCGCTTATTTGCAATGATATCGCAAAACGAATGCTTATTTAGTATCAACAATAAATATACCTACCGCCAGAATTAATGGGTATCGATTTCGAGCAATTTTAAATTTGCGATTTTTCAAACTTTCAAACGCTTATATCTCGCTTATTTGCAATGATATCGCAAAACGAATGCTTTATTAGTATCAACAATAAATATACCTACCACCAAAATTAATGGGTATCGATTTCGAGCAATTTTAAATTTGCGATTTTTCAAACATTTAAACGCTTATATCTCGCTTATTTGCAATGATATCACAAAACGAATGCTTATTTAGTATCAACAATAAATATACTACTACCAGAATTAATGGGTATCGATTTCGAGCAATTTTAAATTTGCGATTTTTCAAACATTTAAACGCTTATATCTCGCTTATTTGCAATGATATCACAAAACGAATGCTTATTTAGTATCAACAATAAATATACTACTACCAGAATTAATGGGTATCGATTTCGAGCAATTTTAAATTTGCGATTTTTCAAACTTTCAAACGCTTATATCTCGCTTATTTGCAATGATATCGCAAAACGAATGCTTATTTAGTATCAACAATAAATATACCTACCACCAGAAGTATTGGTTATCGTATTCGAGCAATTTTAAATTTGCGATTTTTCATACTTTCAAACGCTTATATCTCGCTTATTTGCAATGATATCGCAAAACGAATGCTTATTTAGTATCAACAATAAATATACCTACCACCAGAATTAATGGGTATCGATTTCGAGTAATTTTAAATTTGCGATTTTTCAAACTTTCAAACGCTTATATCTCGCTTATTTGCAATGATATCGCAAAACGAATGCTTATTTAGTAACAACAATAAATATACCTACCACCAGAATTATTGGGTATCGTATTCGAGCAATTTTAAATTTGCGATTTTTCAAACTTTCAAACGTTTATATCTCGCTTATTTACAATGATATCGAAAAACGAATGCTTATTAAGTTTCAACAATAAATATAATACTACCAGAATTAATAGGTATCGATTTCGAGCAATTTTAAATTTGCGATTTTTCAAACATTCAAACGCTTATATCTCGCTTATTTGCAAAGATATCTAAAAACAAATGCTTATTTAGTATCAACAATAAGTAAACCTACCACCAGAATTATTGGGTATCGTATTCGAGAAATTTTAAATTTGCGATTTTTCAAACTTTCAAACGCTTATATCTCGCTTATTTAAAATTATATCGGTTAACGAATGCTTATTTTGTGTCAACAATAAATATACCTACCACCAGAATTAATGGGTATCGATTTCGAGCAATTTTAAATTTGCGATTTTTCAAACTTTCAAACGCTTATATCTAGCTTATTTGCAATGATATCGAAAAACAAATGCTTATTTAGTATCAACAATAAATATACCTACCACCAGAATTATTAGGTATCGTATTCGAGCAATTCTAAATTTGCGATTTTTCAAACTTTCAAACGCTTATATGTCGCTAATTTGCAATGATATCGTATAACGAATGCTTATTTAGTATCAACAATAAAAATACCTACCACTAAAATTAATGGTTATCGATTTCGAGCAATTTTAAATTTGCGATTTTTCAAAAGTTCAAACGCTTATATCTCGCTTATTTGCACTGGTATCGCAAAACGAATGCTTATTTAGTATCAACAATAAATATACCTACCACCAGAATTAATAAGTATCGATTTCGAGCAATTTTAAATTTGCGATTTTTCAAACTTTCAAACGCATATATCTCCCTTATTTGCAATGATATCGCAAAACAAATGCTTATTTAGTATCAACAATAAATATACCTACCACCAGAATTAATAAGTATCGATTTCGAGCAATTTTAAATTTGCGATTTTTCAAACTTTCAAACGCTTATATCTCGCTTAATTGCAATGATATCGCAAAACGAATGCTTATTTAGTATCAACAATAAATATACTACTAGCAGAATTAATAAGTATCGATTTCGAGCAATTTTAAATTTGTGATTTTTCAACATTTCAAACGCTTTTATCTCGCTTATTTGCAATGATATCGCAAAACAAATGCTTATTTAAAATCAACAATAAATATATACCTACCACCAGAATTATTGGGTATCGTAATCGAGCAATTTTAAATTTGCGATTTTTCAAACTTTCAAACGCTTATATCTCGCTTATTTGCAATGATATCGTATAACGAATGCTTATTTAGTATCAACAATAAATATACCTACCACCAGAAATAATGGGTATCGATTTCGAGCAATATTAAATTTGCGATTTTTCAAACTTTCAAACGCTTATATCTCGCTTTTTTGCAAAGATATCGCAAAACAAATGCTTATTTAGTATCAACAATAAGTAAACCTACCACCAGAATTATTGGGTATCGATTTCGAGCAATTTAAAATTTGCGATTTTTCAAACGCTTATATCTCGCTTATTTGCAATGATATCGCAAAACGAATGCTTATTTAGTATCAACAATAAATATACCTACCACCAGAAATAATGGGTATCGATTTCAAGCAATTTAAAATTTGCGATTTTTCAAACTTTCAAACGCTTATATCTCGCTTATTTGCAATGATATCGCAAAACGAATGCTTATTTAGTATCAACAATAAATATACCTACCACCAGAATTAATGGGTATCGATTTAGAGCAATTTTTAATTTGCGATTTTTCAAACGCTTATAGCTTGCTTATTTGCAATGATATATCAAAACGAATGCTTATTTAGTATCAACAATAAATATACCTACCACCGGAATTAATAGGTATCGATTTAGATTAATTATTAATTTGCGATTTTTCAAACTTTCAAACGCTTATATCTCGCTCATTTGCAATGATATCGCAAAACGAATGCTTTTTTAGTATCAACAATAAATATACCTACCACCAGAATCAATATGTATCGATTTCGAGCAATTTTAAATTTGCGATTTTTCAAACTTTCAAACGCATATATCTCGCTTATTTGCAATGATATCGCAAAACGAATGCTAATTTAGTATCAACAATAATTAGACCTACCACCAGAATTAATAAGTATCTATTTCGAGCAATTTTAAATTTGCGATTTTTCAAACTTTCAAACGCATATATCCCGCTTATTTGCAATGATATCGCAAAACGAATGCTTATTTAGTATCAACAATAATTATACCTACCACCAGAATTAATAAGTATCTATTTCGAGCAATTTTAAATTTGCGATTTTTCAAACTTTCAAACGCTAATATCTCGCTTAATTGCAATGATATTGCAAAACGAATGCTAATTTAGTATCAACAATAAATATACCTACTACCAGAATTAATGGGTATCGATTTCGAGCAATTTTAAATTTGCGATTTTTCAAACGCTTATATCTCGCTTATTTGCAATGATATCGCAAAACGAATGCTTATTTAGTATCAACAATAAATATACGTACCACCAGAATTAATGGGTATCGATTTCGAGCAATTTTAAATTTGCGATTTTTCAAACATTCAAACGCTTATATCTCGCTTATTTGCAAAGATATCTAAAAACAAATGCTTATTTAGTATCAACAATAAGTAAACCTACCACCAGAATTATTGGGTATCGTATTCGAGAAATTTTAAATTTGCGATTTTTCAAACTTTCAAACGCTTATATCTCGCTTATTTAAAATGATATCGTATAACGAATGCTTATTTTGTGTCAACAATAAATATACCTACCACCAGAATTAATGGGTATCGATTTCGAGCAATTTTAAATTTGCGATTTTTCAAACTTTCAAACGCTTATATCTCGCTTATTTGCAATGATATCGAAAAACAAATGCTTATTTAGTATCAACAATAAATATACCTACCACCAGAATTATTAGGTATCGTATTCGAGCAATTCTAAATTTGCGATTTTTCAAACTTTCAAACGCTTATATCTCGCTTATTTGCAATGATATCGCAAAACGAATGCTTATTTAGTATCAACAATAAATTTACCTACCTTCGGAATTAATGGGTATCGATTTCGATCAATTTTAAATTTGCGATTTTTCAAACATTCAAACGCTTATATCTCGCTTAATTGCAATGATATCGCAAAACGAATGCTTATTTAGTATCAACAGTAAATATACCTACCACCAGAATTAATGGGTATCGATTTAGAGCAATTTTTAATTTGCGATTTTTCAAACGCTTATAGCTTGCTTATTTGCAATGATATATCAAAACGAATGCTTATTTAGTATCAACAATAAATATACCTACCACCGGAATTAATAGGTATCGATTTAGATTAATTATTAATTTGCGATTTTTCAAACTTTCAAACGCTTATATCTCGCTCATTTGCAATGATATCGCAAAACGAATGCTTTTTTAGTATCAACAATAAATATACCTACCACCAGAATCAATATGTATCGATTTCGAGCAATTTTAAATTTGCGATTTTTCAAACTTTCAAACGCATATATCTCGCTTATTTGCAATGATATCGCAAAACGAACGCTTATTTAGTATCAACAATAATTATACCTACCACCAGAATTAATAAGTATCGATTTAGAGCAATTTTAAATTTGCGATTTTTCAAACTTTCAAACGCATATATCCCGCTTATTTGCAATGATATCGCAAAACGAATGCTTATTTAGTATCAACAATAATTATACCTACCACCAGAATTAATAAGTATCTATTTCGAGCAATTTTAAATTTGCGATTTTTCAAACTTTCAAACGCTTATATCTCGCTTAATTGCAATGATATTGCAAAACGAATGCTAATTTAGTATCAACAATAAATATACCTACTACCAGAATTAATGGGTATCGATTTCGAGCAATTTTAAATTTGCGATTTTTCAAACATTTAAACGCTTATATCTCGCTTATTTGCAATGATATCCCAAACGAATGCTTATTTAGTATCAACAATAATTATACCTACCACCAGAATTAATGGGTATCGATTTCGAGCAATTTAAAATTTGCGATTTTTCAAACGCTTATATCTCGCTTATTTGCAATGATATCGCAAAACGAATGCTTATTTAGTATCAACAATAAATATACCTACCACCAGAATTAATGGGTATCGATTTAGAGCAATTTTTAATTTCCGATTTTTCAAACATTCAAACGCTTATATCTCGCTCATTTGCAATGATATCGCAAAACGCATGCTTTTTTAGTATCAACAATAAATATACCTACCACCAGAATCAATATGTATCGATTTCGAACAATTTTAAATTTGCGATTTTTCAAACTTTCAAACGCATATATCTCGCTTATTTGCAATGATATCGCAAAACGAATGATTATTTAGTATCAACAATAAATATACCTACCACCAGAATTAATAAGTATCGATTTCGAGCAATTTTAAATTTGCGATTTTTCAAACTTTCAAACGCTTATATCTCGCTTATTTGCAATGATATCGCAAAACGAATGCATATTTAGTATCAACAATAAATATACCTACCACCAGAATTAATGGGTATCGATTTCGAGCAATTTTAAATTTGCGATTTTTCAAACATTTAAACGCTTATATCTCGCTTATTTGCAATGATATCGCAAAACAAATGCTTATTTAGTATCAACTATAAATGTACCTACCACAAGAATTAATGGGTATCGATTTCGAGCAATTTTAAAGTTGCGATTTTTCAAACTTTCAAACGCTTATATCTCGCTTATTTGCAATGATATCGCAAAACGAATGCTTATTTAGTATCAACAATAAATATACCTACCGCCAGAATTAATGGGTATCGATTTCGAGCAATTTTAAATTTGCGATTTTTCGAACTTTCAAACGCTTATATATCGCTTATTTGCAATGATATCGCAAAACGAATGCTTATTTAGTATCAACAATAAATATACCTACCACCAAAATTAATGGGTATCGATTTCGAGCAATTTTAAATTTGCGATTTTTCAAACATTTAAACTCTTATATCTCGCTTATTTGCAATGATATCACAAAACGAATGCTTATTTAGTATCAACAATAAATATACTACTACCAGAATTAATGGGTATCGATTTCGAGCAATTTTAAATTTGCGATTTTTCAAACATTTAAACACTTATATCTCGCTTATTTGCAATGATATCACAAAACGAATGCTTATTTAGTATCAACAATAAATATACTACTACCAGAATTAATGGGTATCGATTTCGAGCAATTTTAAATTTGCGATTTTTCAAACATTCAAACGCTTATATCTCGCTTATTTGCAATGATATCGCAAAACGAATGCTTATTTAGTATCAACAATAAATATACCTACCACCAGAAGTATTGGATATCGTATTCGAGCAATTTTAAATTTGCGATTTTTCATACTTTCAAACGCTTATATCTCGCTTATTTGCAATGATATCGCAAAACGAATGCTTATTTAGTATCAAAAATAAATACACCTACCACCAGAATTAATGGGTATCGATTTCGAGTAATTTTAAATTTGCGATTTTTCAAACTTTCAAACGCTTATATCTCGCTTATTTGCAATGATATCGCAAAACGAATGCTTATATAGTAACAACAATAAATATACCTACCACCAGAATTATTGGGTATCGTATTCGAGCAATTTTAAATTTGCGATTCTTCAAACTTTCAAACGTTTATATCTCGCTTATTTACAATGAAATCGAAAAACGAACGCTTATTAAGTTACAACAATAAATATACTACCACCAGAATTATTGGGTATCGTATTCGAGAAATTTTAAATTTGCGATTTTTCAAACTTTCAAACGCTTATATCTCGCTTATTTAAAATGATATCGTATAACGAATGCTTATTTTGTGTCAACAATAAATATACCTACCACCAGAATTAATGGGTATCGATTTCAAGCAATTTTAAATTTGCGATTTTTCAAACTTTCAAACGCTTATATCTCGCTTATTTGCAATGATATCGAAAAACAAATGCTTATTTAGTATCAACAATAAATATACCTACCACCAGAATTATTAGGTATCGTATTCGAGCAATTCTAAATTTGCGATTTTTCAAACTTTCAAACGCTTATATGTCGCTTATTTGCAATGATATCGTATAACGAATGCTTATTTAGTATCAACAATAAATATACCTACCACCAGAATTAATAAGTATCGATTTCGAGCAATTTTAAATTTGCGATTTTTCAAACTTTCAAACGCTTATATCTCGCTTATTTGCAATGATATCGCAAAACGAATGCTTATTTAGTATCAACAATAAATTTACCTACCTTCAGAATTAATTAATATCGATTTCGATCAATTTTAAATTTGCGATTTTTCAAACATTCAAACGCTTATATCTCGCTTAATTGCAATGATATCGCAAAACGAATGCTTATTTAGTATCAACAATAAATATACTACTACCAGAATTAATGGGTATCGATTTCGAGCAATTTTAAATTTGTGATTTTTCAAACTTTCAAACGCTTATATCTCGCTTATTTGCAATGATATCGCATAACAAATGCTTATTTAAAATCAACAATAAATATATACCTACCACCAGAATTATTGGGTATCGTAATCGAGCAATTTTAAATTTGCGATTTTTCAAACTTTCAAACGCTTATATCTCGCTTATTTGCAATGATATCGTATAACGAATGCTTATTTAGTATCAACAATAAATATACCTACCACCAGAAATAATGGGTATCGATTTCGAGCAATATTAAATTTGCGATTTTTCAAACTTTCAAACGCTTATATCTCGCTTATTTGCAAAGATATCGCAAAAAAAATGCTTATTTAGTATCAACAATAAATTTACCTACCTTCAGAATTAATTAATATCGATTTCGATCAATTTTAAATTTGCGATTTTTCAAACATTCAAACGCTTATATCTCGCTTAATTGCAATGATATCGCAAAACGAATGCTTATTTAGTATCAACAATAAATATACTACTACCAGAATTAATGGGTATCGATTTAGAGCAATTTTTAATTTCCGATTTTTCAAACATTCAAACGCTTATATCTCGCTCATTTGCAATGATATCGCAAAACGCATGCTTTTTTAGTATCAACAATAAATATACCTACCACCAGAATCAATATGTATCGATTTCGAACAATTTTAAATTTGCGATTTTTCAAACTTTCAAACGCATATATCTCGCTTATTTGCAATGATATCGCAAAACGAATGATTATTTAGTATCAACAATAAATATACCTACCACCAGAATTAATAAGTATCGATTTCGAGCAATTTTAAATTTGCGATTTTTCAAACTTTCAAACGCTTATATCTCGCTTATTTGCAATGATATCGCAAAACGAATGCATATTTAGTATCAACAATAAATATACCTACCACCAGAATTAATGGGTATCGATTTCGAGCAATTTTAAATTTGCGATTTTTCAAACATTTAAACGCTTATATCTCGCTTATTTGCAATGATATCGCAAAACAAATGCTTATTTAGTATCAACAATAAATGTACCTACCACAAGAATTAATGGGTATCGATTTCGAGCAATTTTAAAGTTGCGATTTTTCAAACTTTCAAACGCTTATATCTCGCTTATTTGCAATGATATCGCAAAACGAATGCTTATTTAGTATCAACAATAAATATACCTACCGCCAGAATTAATGGGTATCGATTTCGAGCAATTTTAAATTTGCGATTTTTCGAACTTTCAAACGCTTATATATCGCTTATTTGCAATGATATCGCAAAACGAATGCTTATTTAGTATCAACAATAAATATACCTACCACCAAAATTAATGGGTATCGATTTCGAGCAATTTTAAATTTGCGATTTTTCAAACATTTAAACTCTTATATCTCGCTTATTTGCAATGATATCACAAAACGAATGCTTATTTAGTATCAACAATAAATATACTACTACCAGAATTAATGGGTATCGATTTCGAGCAATTTTAAATTTGCGATTTTTCAAACATTTAAACACTTATATCTCGCTTATTTGCAATGATATCACAAAACGAATGCTTATTTAGTATCAACAATAAATATACTACTACCAGATTTAATGGGTATCGATTTCGAGCAATTTTAAATTTGCGATTTTTCAAACATTCAAACGCTTATATCTCGCTTATTTGCAATGATATCGCAAAACGAATGCTTATTTAGTATCAACAATAAATATACCTACCACCAGAAGTGTTGGATATCGTATTCGAGCAATTTTAAATTTGCGATTTTTCATACTTTCAAACGCTTATATCTCGCTTATTTGCAATGATATCGCAAAACGAATGCTTATTTAGTATCAACAATAAATACACCTACCACCAGAATTAATGGGTATCGATTTCGAGTAATTTTAAATTTGCGATTTTTCAAACTTTCAAACGCTTATATCTCGCTTATTTGCAATGATATCGCAAAACGAATGCTTATATAGTAACAACAATAAATATACCTACCACCAGAATTATTGGGTATCGTATTCGAGCAATTTTAAATTTGCGATTCTTCAAACTTTCAAACGTTTATATCTCGCTTATTTACAATGAAATCGAAAAACGAACGCTTATTAAGTTACAACAATAAATATACTACCACCAGAATTATTGGGTATCGTATTCGAGAAATTTTAAATTTGCGATTTTTCAAACTTTCAAACGCTTATATCTCGCTTATTTAAAATGATATCGTATAACGAATGCTTATTTTGTGTCAACAATAAATATACCTACCACCAGAATTAATGGGTATCGATTTCAAGCAATTTTAAATTTGCGATTTTTCAAACTTTCAAACGCTTATATCTCGCTTATTTGCAATGATATCGAAAAACAAATGCTTATTTAGTATCAACAATAAATATACCTACCACCAGAATTATTAGGTATCGTATTCGAGCAATTCTAAATTTGCGATTTTTCAAACTTTCAAACGCTTATATGTCGCTTATTTGCAATGATATCGTATAACGAATGCTTATTTAGTATCAACAATAAATATACCTACCACCAGAATTAATAAGTATCGATTTCGAGCAATTTTAAATTTGCGATTTTTCAAACTTTCAAACGCTTATATCTCGCTTATTTGCAATGATATCGCAAAACGAATGCTTATTTAGTATCAACAATAAATTTACCTACCTTCAGAATTAATTAATATCGATTTCGATCAATTTTAAATTTGCGATTTTTCAAACATTCAAACGCTTATATCTCGCTTAATTGCAATGATATCGCAAAACGAATGCTTATTTAGTATCAACAATAAATATACTACTACCAGAATTAATGGGTATCGATTTCGAGCAATTTTAAATTTGTGATTTTTCAAACTTTCAAACGCTTATATCTCGCTTATTTGCAATGATATCGCATAACAAATGCTTATTTAAAATCAACAATAAATATATACCTACCACCAGAATTATTGGGTATCGTAATCGAGCAATTTTAAATTTGCGATTTTTCAAACTTTCAAACGCTTATATCTCGCTTATTTGCAATGATATCGTATAACGAATGCTTATTTAGTATCAACAATAAATATACCTACCACCAGAAATAATGGGTATCGATTTCGAGCAATATTAAATTTGCGATTTTTCAAACTTTCAAACGCTTATATCTCGCTTATTTGCAAAGATATCGCAAAACAAATGCTTATTTAGTATCAACAATAAGTAAACCTACCACCAGAATTATTGGGTATCGATTTCGAGCAATTTAAAATTTGCGATTTTTCAAGCGCTTATATCTCGCTTATTTGCAATGATATCGCAAAACGAATGCTTATTTAGTATCAACAATAAATATACCTACCACCAGAATTAATGGGTATCGATTTAGAGCAATTTTTAATTTGCGATTTTTCAAACGCTTATAGCTTGCTTATTTGCAATGATATATCAAAACGAATGCTTATTTAGTATCAACAATAAATATACCTACCACCGGAATTAATAGGTATCGATTTAGATTAATTATTAATTTGCGATTTTTCAAACTTTCAAACGCTTATATCTCGCTCATTTGCAATGATATCGCAAAACGAATGCTTTTTTAGTATCAACAATAAATATACCTACCACCAGAATCAATATGTATCGATTTCGAGCAATTTTAAATTTGCGATTTTTCAAACTTTCAAACGCATATATCTCGCTTATTTGCAATGATATCGCAAAACGAATGCTTATTTAGTATCAACAATAATTATACCTACCACCAGAATTAATAAGTATCTATTTCGAGCAATTTTAAATTTGCGATTTTTCAAACTTTGAAACGCATATATCCCGCTTATTTGCAATGATATCGCAAAACGAATGCTTATTTAGTATCAACAATAATTATACCTACCACCAGAAATAATAAGTATCTATTTCGAGCAATTTTAAATTTGCGATTTTTCCAACTTTCAAACGCTTATATCTCGCTTAATTGCAATGATATTGCAAAACGAATGCTAATTTAGTATCAACAATAAATATACCTACTACCAGAATTAATGGGTATCGATTTCGAGCAATTTTAAATTTGCGATTTTTCAAACATTTAAACGCTTATATCTCGCTTATTTGCAATGATATCCCAAACGAATGCTTATTTAGTATCAACAATAAATATACCTACCACCAGAATTAATGGGTATCGATTTCGAGCAATTTAAAATTTGCGATTTTTCAAACGCTTATATCTCGCTTATTTGCAATGATATCGCAAAACGAATGCTAATTTAGTATCAACAATAAATATACCTACCACCAGAATTAATGGGTATCGATTTAGAGCAATTTTTAATTTCCGATTTTTCAAACATTCAAACGCTTATATCTCGCTCATTTGCAATGATATCGCAAAACGAATGCTTTTTTAGTATCAACAATAAATATACCTACCACCAGAATCAATATGTATCGATTTCGAGCAATTTTAAATTTGCGATTTTTCAAACTTTCAAACGCATATATCTCGCTTATTTGCAATGATATCGCAAAACGAATTCTTATTTAGTATCAACAATAATTATACCTACCACCAGAATTAATAAGTATCTATTTCGAGCAATTTTAAATTTGCGATTTTTCAAACTTTCAAACGCTTATATCTCCCTTATTTGCAATGATATCGTTTAACGAATGCTTATTTAGTATCTACAATAAATATACCTACCACCAGAATTAATGGGCATCGATTTAGAGCAATTTAAAATTTGCGATTTTTCAAACTTTCAAACGCTTATATCTCGCTTATTTGCAATGATATCTCAAAACAAATGCTTATTAAGTATCAACAATAAATAAATACCTACCACAAGAATTATTGGGTATCGTAATCGAGCAATTTTAAATTTGCGATTTTTCAAACTTTCAAACGCATATATCTCGCTTATTTGCAATGATATCGCAAAACGAATGCTTATTTAGTATCAACAATAAACATACCTACCACCAGAATTAATGGGTATCGATTTCGAGCAATTTTAAATTTGCTATTTTTCAAACTTTCAAACGCTTATATCTCGCTTATTTGCAATGATATCGCAAAACGAATAAATATTTATTATCAACAATAAATATACCTACCACCAGAATTAATGGGTATCGATTTCGAGCAATTTTTAATTTGCGATTTTTCAAACTTTCAAGCGCCTATTTCTCGCTTATTTGCAATGATATCGCAAAACGAATGCTTATTTAGTATCAACAATAAATATACCTACCACCAGAATTAATGGGTATCGATTTCGAGCAATTTTAAATTTGCGATTTTTCAAACTTTCAAACGCTTATATCTCGCTTATTTGCAATGATATCGTATAACGAATGCTTATTTAGTATCAACAATAAATATACCTACCACCAGAAATAATGGGTATCGATTTCGAGCAATATTAAATTTGCGATTTATCAAACTTTTTAACGCTTATATCTTGCTTATTTGCAATGATATCGCAAAACAAATGCTTATTTAGTATCAACAATAAACATACCTACCACCAGAATTAATGGGTATCGATTTCAAGCAATTTAAAATTTGCGATTTTTCAAACTTTCAAACGCATACATCTCGCTTATTTGCAATGATATCGCAAAACGAATGCTTATTTAGTAACAACAATAATAATACCTACCACCAGAATTAATAAGTATCGATTTCGAGGAATTTTAAATTTGCGATTTTTCAAACATTCAAACTCTTATATCTCGCTTATTTGCAATGATATCGCAAAACGAATGCTTATTTAGAATCAACAATAAATATACCTACCACCAGAAGTATTGGTTATCGTATTTGAGCAATTTTAAATTTGCGATTTTTCATACTTTCAAACGCTTTTATCTCGCTTATTTGCAATGATATCGCAAAACGAATGCTTATTTAGTATCAACAATAAATACACCTACCACCAGAATTAATGAGTATCGATTTCGAGCAATTTTAAATTTGCGATTTTTCAAACATTCAAACGCTTATATCTCGCTTATTTGCAAAGATATCTAAAAACAAATGCTTATTTAGTATCAACAATAAGTAAACCTACCACCAGAATTAATGGGTATCGATTTCGAGCAATTTTAATTTGCGATTTTTCAAACTTTCAAACGCTTATATCTCGCTTATTTGCAATGATATCGAAAAACAAATGCTTATTTAGTATCAACAATAAATATACCTACAACCAGAATTATTAGGTATCGTATTCGAGCAATTCTAAATTTGCGATTTTTCGAACTTTCAAACGCTTATATGTCGCTTATTTGCAATGATATCGTATAACGAATGCTTATTTAGTATCAACAATAAAAATACCTACTACTAAAATTAATGGTTATCGATTTCGAGCAATTTTAAATTTGCGATTTTTCAAAAGTTCAAACGCTTATATCTCGCTTATTTGCAATGGTATCGCAAAACGAATGCTTATTTAGTATCAACAATAAATATACCTACCACCAGAATTAATAAGTATCGATTTCGAGCAATTTTAAATTTGCGATTTTTCAAACTTTCATACGCTTATATCTCGCTTATTTGCAATGATATCGCAAAACGAATGCTTATTTAGTATCAACAATAAATTTACCTACCTTCAGAATTAATGGGTATCGATTTCGATCAATTTTAAATTTGCGATTTTTCAAACATTCAAACGCTTATATCTCGCTTAATTGCAATGATATCGCAAAACGAATGCTTATTTAGTATCAACAATAAATATACTACTACCAGAATTAATGGGTATCGATTTCGAGCAATTTTAAATTTGTGATTTTTCAAACATTCAAACGCTTATATCTCGCTTATTTGCAATGATATCGCAAAACAAATGCTTATTTAAAATCAACAATAAATATATACCTACCACCAGAATTATTGGGTATCGTAATCGAGCAATTTTAAATTTGCGATTTTTCAAACTTTCAAACGCTTATATCTCGCTTATTTGCAATGATATCGTATAACGAATGCTTATTTAGTATCAACAATAAATATACCTACCACCAGAAATAATGGGTATTGATTTCGAGCAATATTAAATTTGCGATTTTTCAAACTTTCAAACGCTTATATCTCGCTTATTTGCAAAGATATCGCAAAACAAAAGCTTATTTAGTATCAACAATAAGTAAACCTACCACCAGAATTATTGGGTATCGATTTCGAGCAATTTAAAATTTGCGATTTTTCAAACGCTTATATCTCGCTTATTTGCAATGATATCGCAAAACGAATGCTTATTTAGTATCAACAATAAATATACCTACCACCAGAAATAATCGGTATCGATTTCAAGCCATTTAAAATTTGCGATTTTTCAAACGCTTATAGCTTGCTTATTTGCAATGATATATCAAAACGAATGCTTATTTAGTATTAACAATAAATATACCTACCACCGGAATTAATAGGTATCGATTTTGATTAATTATTAATTTGCGATTTTTCAAACTTTCAAACGCTTATATCTCGCTCATTTGCAATGATATCGCAAAACGAATGCTTTTTTAGTATCAACAATAAATATACCTACCACCAGAATCAATATGTATCGATTTCGAGCAATTTTAAATTTGCGATTTTTCAAACTTTCAAACGCATATATCTCGCTTATTTGCAATGATATTTCAAAACGAATGCTTATTTAGTATCAACAATAATTATACCTACCACCAGAATTAATAAGTATCTATTTCGAACAATTTTAAATTTGCGATTTTTCAAACTTTCAAACGCATATATCCCGCTTATTTGCAATGATATCGCAAAACGAATAATTATTTAGTATCAACAATAATTATACCTACCACCAGAATTAATAAGTATCTATTTCGAGCAATTTTAAATTTGCGATTTTTCAAACTTTCAAACGCTTATATCTCGCTTAATTGCAATGATATTGCAAAACGAATGCTAATTTAGTATCAACAATAAATATACCTACTACCAGAATTAATAAGAATCGATTTAGAGCAATTTTGAATTTGCGATTTTTCAAACATTTAAACGCTTATATCTCGCTTATTTGCAATGATATCGCAAAACGAATGCTTATTTAGTATCAACAATAAATATACCTACCACCAGAATTAATAAGTATCGATTTAGAGCAATTTGTAATTTGCGATTTTTCAAACATTCAAACGCTTATATCTCGCTCATTTGCAATGATATCGCAAAACGAATGCTTTTTTAGTATCAACAATAAATATACCTACCACCAGAATCAATATGTATCGATTTCGAGCAATTTTAAATTTGCGATTTTTCAAACTTTCAAACGCATATATCTCGCTTATTTGCAATGATATCGCAAAACGAATGCTTATTTAGTATCAACAATAATTATACCTACCACCAGAATTGATAAGTATCTATTTCGAGCAATTTTAAATTTGCGATTTTTCAAACTTTCAAACGCTTATATCTCCCTTATTTGCAATGATATCGTATAACGAATGCTTATTTAGTATCTACAATAAATATACCTACCACCAGAATTAATGGGCATCGTTTTAGAGCAATTTAAAATTTGCGATTTTTCAAACTTTCAAACGCTTATATCTCGCTTAATTGCAATGATATCGCAAAACGAATGCTTGTTAAGTATCAACAATAAATATACTACTACCAGAATTAATGGGTATCGATTTCAAGCAAGTTTAAATTTGCGATTTTTCAAACTTTCAAACGCTTATATCTCGCTTATTTGCAATGATATCGCAAAACGAATCCTTTTTTAGTATCAACAAAAAATATACCTACCACCAGGATTATTGGGTATCGTATTCGAGCAATTTTAAATTTGCGATTTTTCAAACTTTCAAACGTTTATATCTCGCTTATTTGCAATGATATCGCAAAACGAATGCTTATTTAGTATCAACAATAAATATACCTACCACCAGAATTATTTGGTATCGTATTCGAGCAATTCTAAATTTGCGATTTTTCAAACTTTCAAACGCTTATATCTCGCTTATTTGCAATGATATCGCAAAACGAATGCTTATTTAGTATCAACAATAAATATACCTACCACCAGAATTAATGGGTATCGATTTCGAGCAATTTTAAATTTGCGATTTTTCAAACTTTCAAACGCATATATCCCCCTTATTTGCAATGATATCGCAAAACAAATGCTTATTTAGTATCAACAATAAATATACCTACCACCAGAATTAATAAGTATCGATTTCGAGCAATTTTAAATTTGCGATTTTTCAAACTTTCAAACGCTTATATCTCGCTTATTTGCAATGATATCGCAAAACGAATGCTTATTTAGTATCAACAATAAATATACCTACCACCAGAATTATTGGGTATCGTATTCGAGCAATTTTAAATTTGCGATTTTTCAAACTTTCAAACGCTTATATCTCGCTTATTTGCAATGATATCGCAAAACGAAATCTTATTTAGTATCAACAATAAATATACCTACCTAGAGAATTAATGGGTATCGATTTCGAGCAATTTGAAATTTGCGATTTTTCAAACTTTCAAACGCTTATATCTCGCTTATTTGCAATGATATCGCAAAACGAATGCTTATTTAGTATCAACAATAAATATACCTACCACCAGATTTAATGGGTATCGATTTCAAGCAATTTTAAATTTGCGATTTTTCAAACATTCAAACGCTAATATCTCGCTTTATTGCAATGATATCGCAAAACGAATGCTTGTTAAGTATCAACAATAAATATACTACTACCAGAATTAATGGGTATCGATTTCAAGCAAGTTTAAATTTGCGATTTTTCAAACTTTCAAACGCTTATATCTCGCTTATTTGCAATGATATCGCAAAACGAATCCTTTTTTAGTATCAACAAAAAATATACCTACCACCAGAATTATTGGGTATCGTATTCGAGCAATTTTAAATTTGCGATTTTTCAAACTTTCAAACGTTTATATCTCGCTTATTTGCAATGATATCGCTAAACGAATGCTTATTTAGTAACAACAATAATAATACCTACCACCAGAATTAATAAGTATCGATTTCGAGCAATTTTAAATTTGCGATTTTTCAAACATTCAAACTCTTATATCTCGCTTATTTGCAATGATATCGAAAAGCAAATGCTTATTTAGTATCAACAATAAATATACCTACCACCAGAATTAATGGGTATCGATTTCGAGCAATTTTAAATTTGCGATTTTTCAAACTTTCAAACGCATATATCTCCCTTATTTGCAATGATATCGCAAAACAAATGCTTATTTAGTATCAACAATAAATATGCCTACCACCAGAATTAATATGTATCGATTTCGAGCAATTTTAAATTTGCGATTTTTCAAACATTCAAACGCTTATATCTCGCTAAATTGCAATGATATCGCAAAACGAATGCTTATTTAGTATCAACAATAAATGTACCTACCACAAGAATTAATGGGTATCGATTTCGAGCAATTTTAAATTTGCGATTTTTCAAACTTTCAAACGCTTATATCTCGCTTATTTGCAATGATATCGCAAAACGAATGCTTATTTAGTATCAACAATAAATATACCTACCACCAGAATTAATGGGTATCGATTTCGAGTAATTTTAAATTTGCGATTTTTCAAACTTTCAAACGCTTATATCTCGCTTATTTGCAATGATATCGCAAAACGAATGCTTATTTAGTAACAACAATAAATATACCTACCACCAGAATTATTGGGTATCGTATTCGAGCAATTTTAAATTTGCGATTTTTCAAACTTTCAAACGTTTATATCTCGCTTATTTACAATGATATCGAAAAACGAATGCTTATTAAGTTTCAACAATAAATATAATACTACCAGAATTAATAGGTATCGATTTCGAGCAATTTTAAATTTGCAATTTTTCAAACATTCAAACGCTTATATCTCGCTTATTTGCAAAGATATCTAAAAACAAATGCTTATTTAGTATCAACAATAAGTAAACCTACCACCAGAATTATTGGGTATCGTATTCGAGAAATTTTAAATTTGCGATTTTTCAAACTTTCAAACGCTTATATCTCGCTTATTTAAAATTATATCGGTTAACGAATGCTTATTTTGTGTCAACAATAAATATACCTACCACCAGAATTAATGGGTATCGATTTCGAGCAATTTTAAATTTGCGATTTTTCAAACTTTCAAACGCTTATATCTAGCTTATTTGCAATGATATCGAAAAACAAATGCTTATTTAGTATCAACAATAAATATACCTACCACCAGAATTATTAGGTATCGTATTCGAGCAATTCTAAATTTGCGATTTTTCAAACTTTCAAACGCTTATATGTCGCTAATTTGCAATGATATCGTATAACGAATGCTTATTTAGTATCAACAATAAAAATACCTACCACTAAAATTAATGGTTATCGATTTCGAGCAATTTTAAATTTGCGATTTTTCAAAAGTTCAAACGCTTATATCTCGCTTATTTGCACTGGTATCGCAAAACGAATGCTTATTTAGTATCAACAATAAATATACCTACCACCAGAATTAATAAGTATCGATTTCGAGCAATTTTAAATTTGCGATTTTTCAAACTTTCAAACGCATATATCTCCCTTATTTGCAATGATATCGCAAAACAAATGCTTATTTAGTATCAACAATAAATATACCTACCACCAGAATTAATAAGTATCGATTTCGAGCAATTTTAAATTTGCGATTTTTCAAACTTTCAAACGCTTATATCTCGCTTAATTGCAATGATATCGCAAAACGAATGCTTATTTAGTATCAACAATAAATATACTACTAGCAGAATTAATAAGTATCGATTTCGAGCAATTTTAAATTTGTGATTTTTCAACATTTCAAACGCTTTTATCTCGCTTATTTGCAATGATATCGCAAAACAAATGCTTATTTAAAATCAACAATAAATATATACCTACCACCAGAATTATTGGGTATCGTAATCGAGCAATTTTAAATTTGCGATTTTTCAAACTTTCAAACGCTTATATCTCGCTTATTTGCAATGATATCGTATAACGAATGCTTATTTAGTATCAACAATAAATATACCTACCACCAGAAATAATGGGTATCGATTTCGAGCAATATTAAATTTGCGATTTTTCAAACTTTCAAACGCTTATATCTCGCTTATTTGCAAAGATATCGCAAAACAAATGCTTATTTAGTATCAACAATAAGTAAACCTACCACCAGAATTATTGGGTATCGATTTCGAGCAATTTAAAATTTGCGATTTTTCAAACGCTTATATCTCGCTTATTTGCAATGATATCGCAAAACGAATGCTTATTTAGTATCAACAATAAATATACCTACCACCAGAAATAATGGGTATCGATTTCAAGCAATTTAAAATTTGCGATTTTTCAAACTTTCAAACGCTTATATCTCGCTTATTTGCAATGATATCGCAAAACGAATGCTTATTTAGTATCAACAATAAATATACCTACCACCAGAATTAATGGGTATCGATTTAGAGCAATTTTTAATTTGCGATTTTTCAAACGCTTATAGCTTGCTTATTTGCAATGATATATCAAAACGAATGCTTATTTAGTATCAACAATAAATATACCTACCACCGGAATTAATAGGTATCGATTTAGATTAATTATTAATTTGCGATTTTTCAAACTTTCAAACGCTTATATCTCGCTCATTTGCAATGATATCGCAAAACGAATGCTTTTTTAGTATCAACAATAATTATACCTACCACCAGAATTAATAAGTATCTATTTCGAGCAATTTTAAATTTGCGATTTTTCAAACTTTCAAACGCATATATCCCGCTTATTTGCAATGATATCGCAAAACGAATGCTTATTTAGTATCAACAATAATTATACCTACCACCAGAATTAATAAGTATCTATTTCGAGCAATTTTAAATTTGCGATTTTTCAAACTTTCAAACGCTAATATCTCGCTTAATTGCAATGATATTGCAAAACGAATGCTAATTTAGTATCAACAATAAATATACCTACTACCAGAATTAATGGGTATCGATTTCGAGCAATTTTAAATTTGCGATTTTTCAAACATTTAAACGCTTATATCTCGCTTATTTGCAATGATATCCCAAACGAATGCTTATTTAGTATCAACAATAAATATACCTACCACCAGAATTAATGGGTATCGATTTCGAGCAATTTAAAATTTGCGATTTTTCAAACGCTTATATCTCGCTTATTTGCAATGATATCGCAAAACGAATGCTTATTTAGTATCAACAATAAATATACGTACCACCAGAATTAATGGGTATCGATTTAGAGCAATTTTTAATTTGCGATTTTTCAAACATTCAAACGCTTATATCTCGCTCATTTGCAATGATATCGCAAAACGAATGCTTTTTTAGTATCAACAATAAATATACCTACCACCAGAATCAATATGTATCGATTTCGAGCAATTTTAAATTTGCGATTTTTCAAACTTTCAAACGCATATATCTCGCTTATTTGCAATGATATCGCAAAACGAATGCTTATTTAGTAACAACAATAAATATACCTACCACCAGAATTATTGGGTATCGTATTCGAGCAATTTTAAATTTGCGATTTTTCAAACTTTCAAACGTTTATATCTCGCTTATTTACAATGATATCGAAAAACAAATGCTTATTAAGTTTCAACAATAAATATACTACTACCAGAATTAATGGTTATCGATTTCGAGCAATTTTAAATTTGCGATTTTTCAAACATTCAAACGCTTATATCTCGCTTATTTGCAAAGATATCTAAAAACAAATGCTTATTTAGTATCAACAATAAGTAAACCTACCACCAGAATTATTGGGTATCGTATTCGAGAAATTTTAAATTTGCGATTTTTCAAACTTTCAAACACTTATATCTCGCTTATTTAAAATGATATCGTATAACGAATGCTTATTTTGTGTCAACAATAAATATACCTACCACCAGAATTAATGGGTATCGATTTCGAGCAATTTTAAATTTGCGATTTTTCAAACTTTCAAACGCTTATATCTCGCTTATTTGCAATGATATCGAAAAACAAATGCTTATTTAGTATCAACAATAAATATACCTACCACCAGAATTATTAGGTATCGTATTCGAGCAATTCTAAATTTGCGATTTTTCAAACTTTCAAACGCTTATATCTCGCTTATTTGCAATGATATCGCAAAACGAATGCTTATTTAGTATCAACAATAAATTTACCTACCTTCGGAATTAATGGGTATCGATTTCGATCAATTTTAAATTTGCGATTTTTCAAACATTCAAACGCTTATATCTCGCTTAATTGCAATGATATCGCAAAACGAATGCTTATTTAGTATCAACAATAAATATACTACTACCAGAATTAATGGGTATCGATTTCGAGCAATTTTAAATTTGTGATTTTTCAAACTTTCAAACGCTTATATCTCGCTTATTTGCAATGATATCGAAAAACAAATGCTTATTTAAAATCAACAATAAATATATACCTACCACCAGAATTATTGGGTATCGTAATCGAGCAATTTTAAATTTGCGATTTTTCAAACTTCCAACGCTTATATCTCGCTTATTTGCAATGATATCGTATAACGAATGCTTATTTAGTATCAACAATAAATATACCTACCACCAGAAATAATGGGTATCGATTTCGAGCAATATTAAATTTGCGATTTTTCAAACTTTCAAACGCTTATATCTTGCTTATTTGCAAAGATATCGCAAAACAAATGCTTATTTAGTATCAACAATAAGTAAACCTACCACCAGAATTATTGGGTATTGATTTCGAGCAATTTAAAATTTGCGATTTTTCAAACGCTTATATCTCGCTTATTTTCAATGATATCGCAACACGAATGCTTATTTAATATCAACAATAAATATACCTACCACCAGAAATAATGGGTATCGATTTCAAGCAATTTAAAATTTGCGATTTTTCAAACTTTCAAACGCTTATATCTCGCTTATTTGCAATGATATCGCAAAACGAATGCTTATTTAGTATCAACAGTAAATATACCTACCACCAGAATTAATGGGTATCGATTTAGAGCAATTTTTAATTTGCGATTTTTCAAACGCTTATAGCTTGCTTATTTGCAATGATATATCAAAACGAATGCTTATTTAGTATCAACAATAAATATACCTACCACCGGAATTAATAGGTATCGATTTAGATTAATTATTAATTTGCGATTTTTCAAACTTTCAAACGCTTATATCTCGCTCATTTGCAATGATATCGCAAAACGAATGCTTTTTTAGTATCAACAATAAATATACCTACCACCAGAATCAATATGTATCGATTTCGAGCAATTTTAAATTTGCGATTTTTCAAACTTTCAAACGCATATATCTCGCTTATTTGCAATGATATCGCAAAACGAACGCTTATTTAGTATCAACAATAATTATACCTACCACCAGAATTAATAAGTATCGATTTAGAGCAATTTTAAATTTGCGATTTTTCAAACTTTCAAACGCATATATCCCGCTTATTTGCAATGATATCGCAAAACGAATGCTTATTTAGTATCAACAATAATTATACCTACCACCAGAATTAATAAGTATCTATTTCGAGCAATTTTAAATTTGCGATTTTTCAAACTTTCAAACGCTTATATCTCGCTTAATTGCAATGATATTGCAAAACGAATGCTAATTTAGTATCAACAATAAATATACCTACTACCAGAATTAATGGGTATCGATTTCGAGCAATTTTAAATTTGCGATTTTTCAAACATTTAAACGCTTATATCTCGCTTATTTGCAATGATATCCCAAACGAATGCTTATTTAGTATCAACAATAATTATACCTACCACCAGAATTAATGGGTATCGATTTCGAGCAATTTAAAATTTGCGATTTTTCAAACGCTTATATCTCGCTTATTTGCAATGATATCGCAAAACGAATGCTTATTTAGTATCAACAATAAATATACCTACCACCAGAATTAATGGGTATCGATTTAGAGCAATTTTTAATTTCCGATTTTTCAAACATTCAAACGCTTATATCTCGCTCATTTGCAATGATATCGCAAAACGAATGCTTTTTTAGTATCAACAATAAATATACCTACCACCAGAATCAATATGTATCGATTTCGAACAATTTTAAATTTGCGATTTTTCAAACTTTCAAACGCATATATCTCGCTTATTTGCAATGATATCGCAAAACGAATGATTATTTAGTATCAACAATAAATATACCTACCACCAGAATTAATAAGTATCGATTTCGAGCAATTTTAAATTTGCGATTTTTCAAACTTTCAAACGCTTATATCTCGCTTATTTGCAATGATATCGCAAAACGAATGCATATTTAGTATCAACAATAAATATACCTACCACCAGAATTAATGGGTATCGATTTCGAGCAATTTTAAATTTGCGATTTTTCAAACATTTAAACGCTTATATCTCGCTTATTTGCAATGATATCGCAAAACAAATGCTTATTTAGTATCAACTATAAATGTACCTACCACAAGAATTAATGGGTATCGATTTCGAGCAATTTTAAAGTTGCGATTTTTCAAACTTTCAAACGCTTATATCTCGCTTATTTGCAATGATATCGCAAAACGAATGCTTATTTAGTATCAACAATAAATATACCTACCGCCAGAATTAATGGGTATCGATTTCGAGCAATTTTAAATTTGCGATTTTTCGAACTTTCAAACGCTTATATATCGCTTATTTGCAATGATATCGCAAAACGAATGCTTATTTAGTATCAACAATAAATATACCTACCACCAAAATTAATGGGTATCGATTTCGAGCAATTTTAAATTTGCGATTTTTCAAACATTTAAACTCTTATATCTCGCTTATTTGCAATGATATCACAAAACGAATGCTTATTTAGTATCAACAATAAATATACTACTACCAGAATTAATGGGTATCGATTTCGAGCAATTTTAAATTTGCGATTTTTCAAACATTTAAACACTTATATCTCGCTTATTTGCAATGATATCACAAAACGAATGCTTATTTAGTATCAACAATAAATATACTACTACCAGAATTAATGGGTATCGATTTCGAGCAATTTTAAATTTGCGATTTTTCAAACATTCAAACGCTTATATCTCGCTTATTTGCAATGATATCGCAAAACGAATGCTTATTTAGTATCAACAATAAATATACCTACCACCAGAAGTATTGGATATCGTATTCGAGCAATTTTAAATTTGCGATTTTTCATACTTTCAAACGCTTATATCTCGCTTATTTGCAATGATATCGCAAAACGAATGCTTATTTAGTATCAACAATAAATACACCTACCACCAGAATTAATGGGTATCGATTTCGAGTAATTTTAAATTTGCGATTTTTCAAACTTTCAAACGCTTATATCTCGCTTATTTGCAATGATATCGCAAAACGAATGCTTATATAGTAACAACAATAAATATACCTACCACCAGAATTATTGGGTATCGTATTCGAGCAATTTTAAATTTGCGATTCTTCAAACTTTCAAACGTTTATATCTCGCTTATTTACAATGAAATCGAAAAACGAACGCTTATTAAGTTACAACAATAAATATACTACCACCAGAATTATTGGGTATCGTATTCGAGAAATTTTAAATTTGCGATTTTTCAAACTTTCAAACGCTTATATCTCGCTTATTTAAAATGATATCGTATAACGAATGCTTATTTTGTGTCAACAATAAATATACCTACCACCAGAATTAATGGGTATCGATTTCAAGCAATTTTAAATTTGCGATTTTTCAAACTTTCAAACGCTTATATCTCGCTTATTTGCAATGATATCGAAAAACAAATGCTTATTTAGTATCAACAATAAATATACCTACCACCAGAATTATTAGGTATCGTATTCGAGCAATTCTAAATTTGCGATTTTTCAAACTTTCAAACGCTTATATGTCGCTTATTTGCAATGATATCGTATAACGAATGCTTATTTAGTATCAACAATAAATATACCTACCACCAGAATTAATAAGTATCGATTTCGAGCAATTTTAAATTTGCGATTTTTCAAACTTTCAAACGCTTATATCTCGCTTATTTGCAATGATATCGCAAAACAAATGCTTATTTAGTATCAACAATAAATTTACCTACCTTCAGAATTAATTAATATCGATTTCGATCAATTTTAAATTTGCGATTTTTCAAACATTCAAACGCTTATATCTCGCTTAATTGCAATGATATCGCAAAACGAATGCTTATTTAGTATCAACAATAAATATACTACTACCAGAATTAATGGGTATCGATTTCGAGCAATTTTAAATTTGTGATTTTTCAAACTTTCAAACGCTTATATCTCGCTTATTTGCAATGATATCGCAAAACAAATGCTTATTTAAAATCAACAATAAATATATACCTACCACCAGAATTATTGGGTATCGTAATCGAGCAATTTTAAATTTGCGATTTTTCAAACTTTCAAACGCTTATATCTCGCTTATTTGCAATGATATCGTATAACGAATGCTTATTTAGTATCAACAATAAATATACCTACCACCAGAAATAATGGGTATCGATTTCGAGCAATATTAAATTTGCGATTTTTCAAACTTTCAAACGCTTATATCTCGCTTATTTGCAAAGATATCGCAAAACAAATGCTTATTTAGTATCAACAATAAGTAAACCTACCACCAGAATTATTGGGTATCGATTTCGAGCAATTTAAAATTTGCGATTTTTCAAGCGCTTATATCTCGCTTATTTGCAATGATATCGCAAAACGAATGCTTATTTAGTATCAACAATAAATATACCTACCACCAGAATTAATGGGTATCGATTTAGAGCAATTTTTAATTTGCGATTTTTCAAACGCTTATAGCTTGCTTATTTGCAATGATATATCAAAACGAATGCTTATTTAGTATCAACAATAAATATACCTACCACCGGAATTAATAGGTATCGATTTAGATTAATTATTAATTTGCGATTTTTCAAACTTTCAAACGCTTATATCTCGCTCATTTGCAATGATATCGCAAAACGAATGCTTTTTTAGTATCAACAATAAATATACCTACCACCAGAATCAATATGTATCGATTTCGAGCAATTTTAAATTTGCGATTTTTCAAACTTTCAAACGCATATATCTCGCTTATTTGCAATGATATCGCAAAACGAATGCTTATTTAGTATCAACAATAATTATACCTACCACCAGAATTAATAAGTATCTATTTCGAGCAATTTTAAATTTGCGATTTTTCAAACTTTGAAACGCATATATCCCGCTTATTTGCAATGATATCGCAAAACGAATGCTTATTTAGTATCAACAATAATTATACCTACCACCAGAAATAATAAGTATCTATTTCGAGCAATTTTAAATTTGCGATTTTTCAAACTTTCAAACGCTTATATCTCGCTTAATTGCAATGATATTGCAAAACGAATGCTAATTTAGTATCAACAATAAATATACCTACTACCAGAATTAATGGGTATCGATTTCGAGCAATTTTAAATTTGCGATTTTTCAAACATTTAAACGCTTATATCTCGCTTATTTGCAATGATATCCCAAACGAATGCTTATTTAGTATCAACAATAAATATACCTACCACCAGAATTAATGGGTATCGATTTCGAGCAATTTAAAATTTGCGATTTTTCAAACGCTTATATCTCGCTTATTTGCAATGATATCGCAAAACGAATGCTAATTTAGTATCAACAATAAATATACCTACCACCAGAATTAATGGGTATCGATTTAGAGCAATTTTTAATTTCCGATTTTTCAAACATTCAAACGCTTATATCTCGCTCATTTGCAATGATATCGCAAAACGAATGCTTTTTTAGTATCAACAATAAATATACCTACCACCAGAATCAATATGTATCGATTTCGAGCAATTTTAAATTTGCGATTTTTCAAACTTTCAAACGCATATATCTCGCTTATTTGCAATGATATCGCAAAACGAATTCTTATTTAGTATCAACAATAATTATACCTACCACCAGAATTAATAAGTATCTATTTCGAGCAATTTTAAATTTGCGATTTTTCAAACTTTCAAACGCTTATATCTCCCTTATTTGCAATGATATCGTTTAACGAATGCTTATTTAGTATCTACAATAAATATACCTACCACCAGAATTAATGGGCATCGATTTAGAGCAATTTTAAATTTGCGATTTTTCAAACTTTCAAACGCTTATATCTCGCTTAATTGCAATGATATTGCATAACGAATGCTAATTTAGTATCAACAATAAATATACCTACCACCAGAATTAATAAGTATCGATTTCGAGCAATTTAAAATTTGCGATTTTTCAAACTTTCAAACGCTTATATCTCGCTTATTTGCAATGATATCTCAAAACAAATGCTTATTAAGTATCAACAATAAATAAATACCTACCACAAGAATTATTGGGTATCGTAATCGAGCAATTTTAAATTTGCGATTTTTCAAACTTTCAAACGCATATATCTCGCTTATTTGCAATGATATCGCAAAACGAATGCTTATTTAGTATCAACAATAAACATAACTACCACCAGAATTAATGGGTATCGATTTCGAGCAATTTTAAATTTGCGATTTTTCAAACTTTCAAGCGCCTATTTCTCGCTTATTTGCAATGATATCGCAAAACGAATGCTTATTTAGTATCAACAATAAATATACCTACCACCAGAATTAATGGGTATCGATTTCGAGCAATTTTAAATTTGCGATTTTTCAAACTTTCAAACGCTTATATCTCGCTTATTTGCAATGATATCGTATAACGAATGCTTATTTAGTATCAACAATAAATATACCTACCACCAGAAATAATGGGTATCGATTTCGAGCAATATTAAATTTGCGATTTATCAAACTTTTTAACGCTTATATCTTGCTTATTTGCAATGATATCGCAAAACAAATGCTTATTTAGTATCAACAATAAACATACCTACCACCAGAATTAATGGGTATCGATTTCAAGCAATTTAAAATTTGCGATTTTTCAAACTTTCAAACGCATACATCTCGCTTATTTGCAATGATATCGCAAAACGAATGCTTATTTAGTATCAACAATAAATATACCTACCACCGGAATTAATAGGTATCGATTTAGATTAATTTTTAATTTGCGATTTTTCAAACTTTCAATCGCTTATATCTCACTTATTTGCAATGATATCCCAAACGAATGCTTATTTAGTATCAAAAATAAATATACCTACCACCAGAATCAATGGGTATCGATTTCGAGCAATTTAAAATTTGCGATTATTCAAACGCTTATATCTCGCTTATTTGCAATGATATCGCAAAACGAATGCTTATTTAGTATCAACAATAAATATACCTACCACCAGAATTAATGGGTATCGATTTAGAGTAATTTTTAATTTGCGATTTTTCAAACTTTCAAACGCTTATATCTCGCTCATTTGCAATGAAATCGCAAAACGAATGCTTTTTTAGTAACAACAATAAATATACCTACCACCAGAATCAATATGAATCGATTTCGAGCAATTTTAAATTTGCGATTTTTTCAAACTTTCAAACGCATATATCTCGCTTATTTGCAATGATATCGCAAAACGAATGCTTATTTAGTATCAACAATAAATATACCTACCACCAGAATTAATAAGTATCTATTTCGAGCAATTTTAAATTTGCGATTTTTCAAACTTTCAAACGCTTATATCTCCCTTATTTGCAATGATATCGTATAACGAATGCTTATTTAGTATCAACAATAAATATACCTACCACCAGAATTAATGGGTATCGATTTAGAGCAATTTTTAATTTCCGATTTTTCAAACTTTCAAACGCTTATTTCTCGCTTTTTTGCAATGATATCGCAAAACGAATGCTTATGTAGTATCAACAATAAATATACCTACCACCAGAATTAATGGGTATCGATTTCGAGCAATATTAAATTTGCGATTTTTCAAACTTTCAAACGCTTATATCTCGCTTAATTGCAATGATATTGCAAAACGAATGCTAATTTAGTATCAACATTAAATATACCTATCACCAGAATTAATAAGTATCGATTTCGAGCAATTTTCAATTTGCGATTTTTCAAACTTTCAAACGCTTATATGTCGCTTATTTGAAATGATATCGTATAACGAATGCTTATTTAGTATCAACAATAAAAATACCTACCACCAAAATTAATCGGTATCGATTTCGAGCAATTTTAAATTTGCGATTTTTCAAACTTTCAAACGCTCATATCTCGCTGATTTGCAATGATATCGCAAAACGAATGCTTATTTAGTATCAACAATAAATATACCTACCACCGGAATTAATGGGTAAAGATTTCGAGCAATTTTAAATTTGCGATTTTTCAAACTTTCAAACGCTTATATCTCGCTTAATTGCAATGATATCGCAAAACGAATGCTTATTTAGTATCAACAATAAATATACTACTACCAGAATTAATGGGTATCGATTTCGAGCAATTTTATATTTGCGATTTTTCAAACTTTCAAACGCTTATATCTCGCTTAATTGCAATGATATTGCAAAATGAATGCTAATTTAGTATCAGCAATAAATATACCTATCACCAGAATTAATAAGTATCGAATTCGAGCAATTTTCAATTTGCGATTTTTCAAACTTTCAAACGCTTATATGTCGCTTATTTGAAATGATATCGTATAACGAATGCTTATTTAGTATCAACAATAAAAATACCTACCACCAAAATTAATGGGTATCGATTTCGAGCAATATTAAATTTGCGATATTTCAAACTTTCAAACGCTCATATCTCGCTGATTTGCAATGATATCGCAAAACGAATGCTTATTTAGTATCAACAATAAATATACCTACCACCAGAATTAATGGGTATCGATTTCGAGCAATTTTAAATTTGCGATTTTTCAAACTTTCAAACGCTTATATCTCGCTTATTTGCAATGATATCGCAAAACAAATGCTTATTTAGTATCAACAATAAATATATACCTACCACCAGAATTATTGGGTTTCGTAATCGAGCAATTTTAAATTTGCGATTTTTCAAACTTTCAAACGCTTATATCTCGCTTATTTGCAATGATATCGTATAACGAATGCTTATTTAGTATCAACAATAAATATACCTACCACCAGAATTAATGGGTATCGATTTCAAGCAATTTTAAATTGAATTTGAATTTATTCTCCCTCTGTGGGGTAATAATTAGAGTACCTGTATTAATTACATTTTCCTTTTCACATTCTATTTTCTCTGACTTGCATTAACCCTAAATTGCATTGCCTGGTCTAAATACCTAGACTAAATTTGCTTTTTTGCAGTTTCTAATTCAAATTTTTCTTCTAATTTAATTTAACTTAATTTCCGAATCCTACTCCTTTCACCTGTTTTAACTTCTCTCACTACAGCTGGTATTTGCATTTGATTTCAACTTGCTAAAGTTCCATTTGCCTTGTACTTGTATTTGACTCTACCTTGTATTCAAATTTCCCTTTATTATTGTATTAATCGCCCACAGTTATATTCAATATTGTATTTAATCTTTCCCCACACTCATTTTTCCCTCTGCAGGTAACTTAAAAGTGTACTTGTATCAATCTCATTTCCCTTTTCATTACTTGCATTAACCCTAACTTGCATTATCTGAATGTAACTTCTTTGCAGTTTTTAGCAGTATCTAATTTCACTTAACTAATTAACCGAACATTACTTTTGACTAAATATTTAATCTGTTTTAACCCCAAACTTTAATCTTAAAACTTTAGAACTCATTTTCTGTTTACTAAATAATTCATACTATGTAACTGATTCAGCAACTTTCTAAAATATCATAACCTTCTTTTAACCCTCTAATCCTAGTTGCATTCTCTTAAAATTGTGCCACTAACCTTAATTTACCACGCCTAAGCTGGTTCCCCTAGGTCATGGGGTCCCAGGAAGATCTAGGCTGGAAGACAGCCCGCCCAAAGAAACTGCGAAAATCCCGAAGCATTTGCAGCTCAAGCTCCGACTCGGAGTACTCCAACCCACCACCTCTGAGCCAGCGGCAAAGGGAACTGAGGACCAGGCTAGTCCCCATCCCAAGGACACCCCCCTCCCGTCCTACAACCAGCAGGCATCCTTCTCCCCCTCCAACCACTCTCAACCGAAGGTCCACCAACAGTAACAATTTTTCTCCAGCATCCCCTTCTCCTTCCCCCCCCCCAACTAGGGACCCAAGGACCCAACTAGGCTCCAACAGTGCCCCACCTCCAGCAGGCTCCAATACTCTGAATGTCTCCATTCAGAATCTACCAGCCCACCTAGACCAAAAAAGTTTTTACAATACTTTCAGATCCACCCACCCAGTGCTAGCACGTGCCCACTTCATCCTCTTCAAAGATCAGAGAATGGCTCGACTCAGGATCCCCCCGCAATTGGCCTTCCTCCTGGAAGGTGAAGGGAAGAGGAAGCTAGAACACGCCTTCGGCAGTCCCCTGCACTTCACCATGGGACAGCAAAGACCCCAAGGCAGCACCTCAACTACACCTAGAGGTCCCCACACCCCCAGGCCCACAACCTACACCGCTGTCATCAAGGGCATCCCACTAGAGGCAAAGGAAACTGAAGTGGAAGAAGAATTAAAAGCCAACAAGATCTCCTTCACCAGATGCAAACGCATCATTGCACGAGCCACTAATCTACCCACCACCTTTTTCAGACTGTTCTCCCTAGAGGAACCAGCAATAGCCCGACTCCTGGAGGAAGGATTCTGCTTCTGGGGCAGACACTGTCGAGTGGAGCCTTCTCGCCCCCCACCACCCCTCCCAACCATCTGCGGCAGGTGCCAATCCTTTAGTCACCCAACCCACCAATGTACCTCAGCACTAAAATGCTCCAGGTGTGGGGAAGGAGGACATCGCATCCAGGACTGCAAGGCCCTTCAGCAGAGATGCGCCAACTGCTCCAGCACCAGCCACACCTCAACCGACTGGACCTGCCCACAACGCCCTACAGCCCCAACCTCACTGGCTACCACCATTCCTTTACAGGTGACGGCACCCCAAACAACAAAGGAGGACGACAAAGGCCCAGAGGATGCCCCAATCACCATAAAGCAGACTCTAACCCTATTATCTATTATCCTAGCAAATACCCACCCACAGGACAGAAGCACCGTAGCAGAGATTCTTGACCGTGCAGCCAAGACAGTTCTAGGCATCAAGATCTCCCCCTCCTACTCCAACAACACACTTACCCCAATAATCTCATATGCATCTCTCTTCCAGTCATGAACTGCACTAGAATAGGTTTCGTCAACTGCCAGGGTGGACTTCGCAAAAAGAAACCCCTAATCCTATCCCTCCTTATCAACAGATCCATCGGCATCCTCGGCCTAACAGAAACCCTTCACACCCGCCCAATAGCATTTTCAGGTTATCAACTGTTCGGTTTCCCAAAAAGTGACATGGGGAGAGGCGTCGCAATTCTCCTCCGACGTGACTTCCTTGCAGCACCACACCAGCTTCCAGCCAACACTACCACCAGAAGAAACGAAGCAATAGCCATTGACACCGCATACAGAGGAAAAAACTCACCATTGTCTGTGTTTACTCCCCAACTACTTCCCCTGTACCAACTAGACTAATATTATACCTTCTTTCCCTGCCAAACCAATTTATAATCCTTGGCGACCTTAATTCCAGGCACACCTCCTTCAACGACCATGTCTCCAACCGAAAAGGGAGGAAACTACAAGACCTACTGGAACAACATCCACTCCTACATCTTCCTATACCCTCTCCAACCTGCTTCACTCACAGTGGCTTCTCCAACCCTGACCATGCTATAATTAGTGCCTCTCTTGCAGCAGATGCAGGGGACATAACGGTCGAGGATAGCATCACATCCGACCACCTTCCATTTTCCTTCCCACTGAGAGATGCAATCACACTTCCACGTCCACATCCGCGTCCCAATTGGAAAAAAGCCGACTGGAAGGCCTTCAATCTCCACATCAGAAATTCCCTCCATCACCTTCTTAATGCCACTCCCGGCTCCATCGAAGAGATAAACCTCTGGATATCAAACATTAATACTGCTTTTTTACAGGCCACAGAACTCCATGTCCCAACCTTCACCCACAGGCGCTGGCAACCCCGCCTTCCCCAAGAAAGAAGAAGAACAGGAAGAAACAGCTTCTCCGGCAATTCCAACGGACCCGAGACCCCAACCTAAAGCGTGAGTGGAACCGCCTAAATGCCCTGGTAAAACAACAAACCAGCAAAAGGAAGGAAGAATCCTGGCTCCAGGCCTGCAGCCGCTTTGACTACCGAGATGGAAGCAGGTTCTGGCGCCACTTCAAAACCCTCTCTGGCATGAACAGAAGGCCCATCTCCACTCTCCGCAACAACCAAGGGGAGATGATCCTGACGAAGGAAGATGAAGCCAGCACCTTCAAACAGAACTTACAGGCAGTCCTCTCCAACATTGAAGACCCTCTCTTCAATGTTACACACAAAAATAATACTGATGCAATCTATCGCTCTCTCCCCATCCAGCCAGATCCTGAGATTCTAGACCCAACCATGGAACCCGTGACCCGGGAAGACCTAGATGACGCCCTAAAATCAGCAAAGAACGGAGCACCCGGACCAGATGGGATAACTTACATCATGCTGCGTAACAGCCCGGCAATCCTTCCAGTACTTCAGAAACTCTACACAGCCTGCATCCACCTCTGCCACTTCCCTCAGCCATGGAAAGAAGCCCACGTCTTCATGCTCCCCAAAAACGGAAAAGACTTGTCCATCCCCTCTAACTACAGACCAATATCTCTCCTTAGCTGCCTAGGTAAATGCCTGGAGAGAATCGTCAACTCCAGGCTCCTACTTCTATTCGAAACCAACGGAGTGCTGCCTAACCACCAATTTGGTTTTAGGAAAGGCCGCTCCACCACCATAGCTGCCACCCTCCTCACCTCCACTGCAAAGGAAGCCTGCAACCGCAGACACAACACTGCCTTCCTCTCCTTAGATCTAGAGAGGGCATTTGACGCAGTTTGGCATGAAGGCCTCATAGTAAAATTATCCCGCACCCCAGGCATAACGACTAACTCTCTTCTCTTCCTTAGAACATGGCTAACCAACAGAACCTGCAGAGTCAAAATTAACCAAACCCTTTCTTCTAGCTTCTCTCCCACTGCAGGAGTCCCACAAGGATCGGTCCTATCTCCTCTTCTCTTCTCAGTATACTGCCATGACATCCCTAAACCAGCAAGCCAATCTGTCCACCTAGCACAGTATGCGGACGACACCGCAGCTTGGGCCACAGCCACCAACCCCACCATGGCCAAAAATAGCCTCCAACGCTACACCGAATCCCTGGAGACATGGATGGAACGTTGGAGGCTCCGTCCCAATCCTGACAAATCCTCTTATCTCATATTTTCAGACAGCAGGGATAGACGTATCCTTCCTCCTTCCATCCAGCTCTGGGGACAACAAGTACCACTCAGCAAGGAATGTGTGTACCTGGGGATCACACTGGACAAACACCTGACCTTCACCCCACACCTCAAGAAGGTCCGAGACAGGATGTCCAGACGTGCGAACTTGATCCGAGCAGTGAGACCCAGGGGCACCGGCCTCAGCATCCGAGGAGCCACTACCATCTATAAGGCGTTTGTCAGACCCATTGCTGAGTACGCCTGTGCTGCCATTACACCCCTTGCTGACGGACCCCTCCTAGAAATAGCCAAGCTGGAGAGAAGGATACTTCGGCACATCACAGACGTTGCACCACTGTTCCCGAGCAGCGAGATACACGACCTTGCCGGTGTGGAGCCTATACTCCACAGGATGACCCGCCTACGAGCCACAACATTTAATAGAATCAGTATCAACCTCCCAGACACCCTAACCCCCATCCTGCAACCCCTCTCCCGCCCACTACCCAGGCGTCCCCTCAACAAACACCCAACCCCCGCAAGGGTAGCAATCACCACTTTCCTCACCTTCTTCCCACAGGTCTTCCCTCACCCTCCCGTAAGACACACAGTCCCCATCCCCTCCTCTCTCCTCCCAATACCAGGACTAGCCCCCTGGCCCCGGAGGAGAAGGAGGCTTAACCAATATCTCTAATACCAATTTCTTTTTCTTTCCATTATAGATGAAATAACCAGAAGCACCCAACACCTACAAAGGAACAGCTACAACAACAGCCGAAACAAGGAACAGCCACAGCAACAAGAGGAAGAAGAACAACCACAACCAGAACCACTCAAAGAAATTATGAAGAAAAATAGCCATTGCTAAGGGGCCTAAAATCAAAACTTTGCATCTGTATAAATAACAAAATCAAACATGTAAAGGCCACCTATTTATATAAATTCACTCTATACTGCACTCTGTAATTAAATGCTCATCAATTCATGGTAACCCACCCTATTACCCATGTGCCCGCCGCAGGTTTTTGTTGGGTTTCCCTGCTGCCTCGGACAAATGTCGGGCACTCCCTCCCAACGCCTCCATTCCCCCAGACAATACCCCGAGAAAGGCAATGCCTAAAAGGGTAAATGTATTCAATATGTAAACTATGTCCAAAAAGATCCAATAAAAAACTATCAAACTGAAACTGAACTTCTCCGGATATCTATTATATATAGACGTTTCTCCGGATACACCTATATATATATATAGGGGATCAAAATTCTAACCATGTTCCACAAGTGCCAATGCCTTGAAATTTTTACGACATATTGGCCATAACGTGCAACCTCCAGGAAAAAGCCGACTTTGAACCTCAGTGTCATGGGTTAGATTCCAGAAGGCCCCAAAGTCGCGATTTTCCCCATAAGATTACATGGCGGGGATTTTCGAAAATTTTTTTGAGGCACTTCCCGGAAAAGGAGACAGTTGAAACTCGAGGGATCGCTAGATGCCGCGCATATCTAAAGGAAACCTTAAAGACATCTACGAATATTATCCTTGGTTCGATGCTAGGTCGGGGCAAAAATCTGCCGTTTAAAATGCACTGTGGCGATTTTTAAGATTTTTTTTGGATCCTTTTCCGATGGCATAGAAACTTGAAATTCGGGATGAGGTTAGACACCATAAAAACATATCTTAATCGAATTTTACATATTCGCTGATGGTCCTTGGTTCGATCCCAGAGGGACATTTGAATTCCTCAATGCATTTCTTACGGAGATAACGGAAACAAATTTTAGGTACTTTCCGGCACGATATCGATTTCAAACTTTGCATATAGAAAGATCAAGTCCATACATATCAAACAGTGCATTCACAGCTATCAATGTGTCCTGGGTTCGACACCAGGTGTCTCTGCAATCAGAAGTTGATCCGATTTTTAGGAATTATTTTGAAACCTTTTTCTATATTATAGAAACTTGAAATTCGGCATATAGATAGAGATCATAAATCTCTTTCAAAAACATTTTTTAAATTTCCAAGATCGTCCTTGGTTCGAGTCCCGAGAGCCATTTACATTCGTAAACATTAGAGCGTCTTTTGAGGCATTTGTAGCCAATATTTCTGCTTGAATTTTCACACATAGTTAGAGATGGTGATCTTCTATTGTGATACATAGTAAGTTCACCAGTAAGATCCGGGTTCGATGCCAGACGATGAAATTTCAGCGAATTTTAAGAAAAATTTAAATCCTTTTTTTTCTTTCGGGGACCGTAAGGATATGATGCCGATATGAAATTAGTATTGCCGATCTGCTTGCAGTATGCAAGCAACATTTTACTCGTACCTATATCTATTATATATAGACGCTTCTCCGGATATCTATTATATATAGATGCTTCTCCGGATATCTATTATATATAGATGCTTCTCCGGATTCATTCATATATCATATATTCATATATATATATATATATATATACGAGTAAAATGTTGCTTGCATACTGCAAGCAGATCGACAACACTAATTTCATATCGGCATCATATCGGGACGGACATCAAAAGAAAAAAAAATTCAAAATATTCGTAGAATTCGCTGCAATTTAATCACCTGGCTGCGAACCCCGGTCTTCCTGGTGTACTTACTATGCAGCAAAATAGAAAATTACCATATCAAACTATGTGTGAAAATTCAAGCAAAACTATTAGGTGCAACTACCTCAAACGACGTCCTACTATTCACATACACTCCTTATTTGAGAAATTATAATGTGCTCTGGCATCGAACCCAGGAACAGCATGGTCTTATCTATTTTTTTTCTTAAACAAAGTGTTAATATACATCCTCCATCTAAGCAAGAGCTCCCTTACATATCGATAAATGCATAAAAAAATTATGAAAAGATACCCCATAGTATTATATATGGGTGATATTTTTACCGCCCGGCATCGAACCCGGGTCTTTCAGGCAATACTTTCTATGCAGCACAAAAGAAAAACACCATCTCTAACCGCGTATGCAAATTCAAGCAGAAATATTGGTTACAACTGCCTCAAATGACGTCCTACTTTTCCTTTATATTCCTTATGATAGAAACGTTATTGTGCTCTGGCTTCGAACCCAGGAACAGTACGGTCTTATGAAAATTTTTTTCTAAAACTTATTCGTACCATACATCTTTCAGCCAAGCACGAACATCCTATCATTTCGATAAGTGCATCTAAAACAATAATGAAAAACGGCTCCCATGTATTTTAAAGGGCAGATCTTTGCATCGTCCTAGCATCGAACCCAGGATAACTTTTGTAAAAGTCATTGATGTTTTCGAAAGTCCAAGACCATAAATATAGGCACCTTGAGTTTTACTTCTCTACCTATCCGGAAAGTATTTTTTTTTAATTCCCGAAAATCACGGCAATGCATTCAAACGGGGAAAAATCGGGACTTTGGGGCCCTCTGGAATCGAACCTATGACACTGAGGATCAAAGTCTCTTTTTTCCTGGGGGTTTCACGTTATGGCCAATATGTCATAAAAATTTCAGATCAATGACGCTTGTAGTTTAGGCTGTGAATTTGTATCCTATCTATCTATCTATCTATATAGGTATATATATGAATGAATCCGGAGAAGCATCTATATATCTATTACGAGTAAAATGTAGCTTGCATACTGCAAGCAGATCGGCAATACTAATTTCATATCGGCATCACATCGGGACGGTCCTCATAAGAAAAAAAATGGATTTAATTTTTTCTTAAAATTCGCTGAAATTTCATCGTCTGGAATCGAACCCGGGTCTTACTGGCAAACCTACTATGAAACACAATAGAAGATCACCATCTCTAACTATGTGTGAAAATTCAAGCAGAAATATTGGCTACAACTGCCTCAAAAGCCGCTCTAATGTTCACGAATTTAAATGGCTCTCGGGACTCGAACCAAGGACGATCTTGGAAAATTAAAAAATGCTTCTGAAAGTTATTATTGATCTCAATCTATATGCCAAATTTCAAGTTTCTATATTATTAGGAAAGGTTTCAAAATAATTCCTAAACATCGGATCAACTTCTGATTGCAGAGACACCTGGTGTCGAACCCAGGACACATTGATAGCTATGAATGCATAGTTTGATTTGTTAAGACTGGTTCTTCTATCATGCTAAGTTTTAAGTCGATAGCATGCCGGGAAGTACCTAAAATTTGTTTCCGTTATCCCCATAAGAAATGCATTGTGGAGTGCAAATGGCCCTCTGGGATCGAACCAAGGACCCACAGCGAATATATAAAATTTGATTATGAAATATATTTATGATTTCTAACCCCATGCAAAATTTCAAGTTTCCATGCCATCGGGAAAGGGTCAAAAAAAATTCTTAAAAATCGCCACATTGCATTTTAAACGGCCGATTTTTGCCCCGACCTAGCATCGAACCCAGGATATTTTCCGTAAAACTCATTTATGTTATCGATAGATGATGATTATATATATACGCTCCTTGAGTTTCGATTCTCTACCTATCCGGGAAGTATTTTTTTTTAATTCCCGAAAATCACGGCAATGCATTTTAAACGGGAAAAAATCGGGACTTTGGGGCCCTCTGGAATCGAACCCATGACACTGAGGTTCAAAATCGCAATTTTTCTGGAGGTTATACGTTATGGCCAATATGTCGTAAAAATTTCAACTCAATCACTCTTGTGGTTTAGGCTGTGAGTTTGTATCCTCTCTATATATATATATCTATTATATACGAGTAAAATGATGCTTGCATACTGCAAGCAGATCGACAACACTAATTTCATATCGGCATCATATCGGGACGGACATCAAAAGAAAAAAAAATTCAAAATATTCGTAGAATTCGCTGCAATTTAATCGCCTGGCAGCGAACCCCGGTCTTCCTGGTGTATTTACTATGCAGCAAAATAGAAGATTACCATATCAAACTATGTGTGAAAATTCAAGCAAAACTATTAGGTGCAACTACCTCAAACGACGTCCTGCTATTCACATACACTCCTTATTTGAGAAATTATAATGTGCTCTGGCATCTAACCCAGGAACAGCATGGTCTTATCTATTTTTTTCTTAAACAAAGTGTTAATATACATCTTCCATCTAAGCAAGAATTCCCTTACATATCGATAAATGCATAAAAAACTTATGAAAAGATACCCCATAGTATTATATATGGGGGATATTTTTACCGCCCGGCATCGAACCCGGGTCTTTCAGGTAATAACTTTCTATGCAGCACAACAGAAAAACACCATCTCTAACCGCGTATGCAAATTCAAGCAGAAATATTGGTTACAACTGCCTCAAATGACGTCCTACTTTTCCTTTATATTCCTTATGAGAGAAACGTTATTGTGCTCTGGCTTCGAACCCAGGAAGAGTACGGTCTTATGAAAATTTTTTTCTAAAACTTATTCGTACCATACATCTTCCAGCCAAGCAGGAACATCCTATCATTTCGATAAGTGCATCTAAAAAAATAACGAAAAACCGCTCCCATGTATTTTAAAGGGCAGATCTTTGCATCGTCCTAGCATCGAACCCAGGATAACTTTTGTAAAAGTGATTGATGTTTTCGAAAGTCCAAGACCATAAATATAGGCACCTTGAGTTTTACTTCTCTACCTATCCGGAAAGTATTTTTTTTTAATTCCCGAAAATCACGGCAATGCATTCAAACGGGAGATATCGGGACTTTGGGGCCCTCTGGAATCGAACCTATGACACTGAGGATCAAAGTCTCTTTTTTCCTGGGGGTTTCACGTTATGGCCAATATGTCATAAAAATTTCAGATCAATGACGCTTGTAGTTTAGGCTGTGAATTTGTATCCTATCTATCTATCTATCTATATAGGTATATATATGAATGAATCCGGAGAAGCATCTATATATAATAGAAGATAGATAGATGCTTCTCCGGATTCATTCATATATACGAGTAAAATGTAGCTTGCATACTGCAAGCAGATCGGCAATACTAATTTCATATCGGCATCATATCGGGACGGTTCTCAATTGAACAAAAAAAAATATTCAAAATATTCATAAAATTCGCTGTTATTTTATCGTCTGGCATCGAACCCGTGTCTTACTGGTAAACTTACTATGCAGCACAATAGAAGATCAACATCTCTAACTATGTGTGAAAATTCAAGCAGAAATATTTGTTACAACTGCCTCAAAAGACGTTCTTATTTTCACGAATGTAAATGCCTCTCTGGATTCGAACCAAGGACGATCCTGGAAATCTAAAACATGATTTTGAAATTTATTTATGATATCTAACTACATGCCGAATTTCAAGTTTCTATATTGTTGGGAAAGGGTTCAAAATTATTATTGAAAATCGGATCAGTTACTGATTGTAGAGACGCCTGGTTTCGAACCCAGGACACACTGGTAGCTGTGACTGCACAGTTAGATTTTTATGAACTTGATCGTATTTTATGCAAAGTTTGAAGTCAATATCATGCCGAGAAGTACCTAAAATCTGTTTCCGTTATCTCCATAAGAAATGCATCATGGAGTACAAATGGCCCTCTGGGATCGAACCAAGGACCATAAGCGAATAAAAAAAATTTGATTATGAAATATATTTATGATTTCTAACCCCATGCCAAATTTCAAGTTTCCATGCATTCGGAAAGGGGTCCAAAAAAAATCTTAAAAATCTCCACAATGCGTTTTAAACGGCCGATTTTCGCCCCGACCTAGCATCGAACCCAGGATAATTTTCGTAAAACTCATTTATGTTTTCGATAGATCATGTTCATATATATAGGCTCCTTGAGTTTTAATTCTCTACCTGTCCGGAAAGTATTTTTTTTTTTATTCCCGAAAATCAAAGCAATGCATTCAAACGGGAAAAATCGGGACTTTGGGGCCCTCTGGAATCGAACCCATGACACTGAGGTTCAAAATCGCAATTTTTCTGGAGGTTATACGTTATGGCCAATATGTCGTAAAAATTTCAAGCCATTGACGCTAGTGGTTTAGCCTGTGACTTTGTATCCTCTCTATATATATATATATATATATATATATATCTATTATATATAGACGCTTCTCCGGATATACTTATATATATACGAGTAAAATGTTGCTTGCATACTGCAAGCAGATCGGCAATACTAATTTCATATCGGGACGGTCCTCAAAAGAAAAAAAAATGAATTTAAATTTTTCTTGGAATTCGCTGACATTTTATCGTCTGGCATCGAACCCGGGTCTTTACTGTTAGCTTACTATGCAGCACAATAGTAGATAACCATCTCTAACTATGTGTGAAAATTCAAGCAGAAGTATTGGCTACAATTGCCTCAAAAGACGTTCTAATTTTCACTTATGTAAATGGCTCTCTGGATTCGAACCAAGGACGATCTTGGAAATCTAAAACATGTTTCTGTAAGTTATTTATAATCTCTACTTGTATGCCGAATTTCAAGTTTCTATATTATTGGGAAAGGTTTCAAAATAATTCCTAAAAATCGGATCAACTTCTGATTGCAGAGACACCTGGTGTCGAACCCAGGAAATATTGTATGCTGTGAATGCAAAGTTTGATTTGTAAGGACAGGCTCCTCCATCATGCAAAGTTTGAAGTCGATAGCATGCCGGGAAGTACCTTAATTTTGTTTCCGTTATCTCCGTAAGAAATGCATTGAGAAGTGAAAATGTCCCTCTGGGATCGAACCAAGGACCATCAGCGAACGTGTAAAATTTTATTATGAAATATATTTGTGATATCTATCCACGTGCTGAGTTTCAAGTATCCATGTGATCGGGAAAGGATCCTAAAAAAATCTTCAAAATCGCCGCAATGCATTTTAAACGGCCGATATTTGCCCCGACCTAGCATCGAACCAAGGATAATATTCGTAGATGTCTTTATGGTTTTCTTTAGATATCTTTGGCATCTAGCGATCCATCGAATTTCAACTCTCTACCTTTCCGGGAAGTGCTTCAAAAAAAATTTCGAAAATCTTCACCATGTATCCTTATGGAGAAAATCGGGACTTTGGGGCCTTCTGGAATTGAACCCATGACACCGAGGTTCAATGTCGGCTTTTTCCTGGAGGTTTCACGTTATGGCCAATACGTCATAAAAATTTCAAGGCAATGACCCTTGTAGTTTAGCCTGTGAATTTGTATCCTATCTATATAGCTATATAGCTATATAGCTATATATATGAATGAATCCGGAGAAGCATCTATATATAATAGATATATATATACACTGGGGATCAAAAGTCTAAGCATGTTACATAAGTGCCACGGACTTGAAATTTTTACGACATATTGGCCATAACGTGTAACCTTCAGAAAAAAGCCGACATTGAACCTCGGTGCCATGGGTTCGATTCCAGAAGGCCCCAAAGTCGCGATTTTCCCCATAAGATTACATGGCGGGGATTTTCGAAATTTTTTTTGAGGCACTTCCCGGAATAGCAGAGAGTTGAAACTCGAGGGACCGCTAAATGCCGTGCATAGCCAACGAAAATCGGAAAGACATCTTCGAATATTGTCCTTGGTTTGATGCTAGGCTGGGGCAAAAATCGGCCGTTTAAAATGCATTGCGGCGATTTTTAAGATTTTTTTTGGATCCTTTCCCGATAACATGGATACTTGAAACTCGGCACGTCGATAGATATCATAAATGTTTTTCATAATTGAATTTTACATATTAGCTTATGGTCCTTGGTTCGATCCCAAAGGACCATTTGCACTTCTCAATGCTTTTCTTACGGAGATAACGGAAACAAATTTTAGGTACTTTCCGGCACGATATCGACTTCAAACTTTGTATGTAGAAAGATCAAGTCCATACAAATCAAACAGTGCATTCACAGCTATCTAAGTGTCCTGGGTTCGACACCAGGTGTCTCTGCAATCAGAAGTTGATCCGATTTTTAGGAATTATTTTGAAACCTTTGCCAATAATATAGAAACTTCAAATTCGGCATATAGATAGAAATCATAAATAACTTTCAGAAACATTTTTTAGATTTCCAAGATCGTCCTTGGTTCGAATCCAGAGAGCCATTTAAATTCGTGTAAATTAGAACGTCTTTTGAGCAGTTGTAGCCCATATTTCTGCTTGACTTTTCACACATAGTTAGAAATGGTGTTTGTTCTAATGTGCTGCATAGTAAGTTCTCAGTAAAGACCCGGGTTCGATGCCAGACGATGGAATTTAGGCAAATTTTTAAGAAAAATTTCAATCCATTTTTTTATTTTGATGGCCGTCCCGATATGATGCCGTCATGAAAATAATGTTGTCGATCTGCTTGCAGTATGCAAGCAACATTTTACTCGTATATATATATATATATATGATATATGAATGAATCCGGAGAAGCATCTATATATAATAGATACCCAGATAGGATACAAATTCACAGGCTAAACCAAAAGCGTCATTGACTTGAAATTTTTACGACATATTGGCCATAACGTGCAACCTCCAGGAAAAAGCCGACTTTGAACCTCGGTGTCATGGGTTCGATTCCAGAAGGCCCCAAAGTCGCGATTTTCCCCATAAGAATACATGGCGGGGATTTTCGAAAATTCTTTTGGGGCACTTCCCGGAAAAGGAGAGAATTGAACTCGAGGGATCGCTAGAAGCCGGGCATATCCAACGTTAATCATAAAGACATCGTTGAATATGGTCCATGGTTCGATGCTAGGACGGGGCAAATATCGGCCGTTTAAAATGCATTGGTGACGATTTTTAAGATTTTTTTTGGACTTCTTCCCGATAACATGGAAACTCGAAATTCGGCATGGGGTAGGATATTATAAATATATTTCATAATCAAATTTTACATATTCGCTGATGGTCCTTGGTTCGATCCCAGAGGGCCATTTAAATTCCTCAATGCATTTCTTACGGAGATAACGGAAACAAATGTTAGGTACTTTTCGGCATGCTATCGACTTGAAACTTTGCATGATACAAGAGAAGGTCTTCACAAATCAAACTGTGCATTTACAGCTTACAATATGTCCTGGGTTCAACACCAGGTGTCTCTGAAATCAGAAGTTGATCCGATTTTTTGAAATTATTTTGAAACCTTTAACAATAATGTAGAAACTTGAAATTCGGCATATAGATAGAAATCATAAATAATTCTCAGAAACACCTTTTAGATTTCCAAGATCGTCCTTGGTTCGAGTGCCGAGAGCCATTTACATTCGTGAAAATTAGAACGTCTTTTGAGGCAGTTGTAGCCAATATTTCTGCTTGAATTTTCACACATAGTTTGAGATGGTGATCTTCTGTTGTGCTGCATAGTAAGTTCACAGAAAAGACCCGGGTTGATGCCAGACGATGAAAAATCAGCGAATTTTAAGAAAAATTTCAATGCTTTTTTTTTTTCTATTGAGGACCGTCCCGGTAGGATGCCGATATGAAATAGTATTGCCGATCTGCTTGCAGTATGCAAGCTACATTTTACTCGTATATATATATGGATACATGAATGAATCCGGAGAAGCATCTATATATCTATTATATATAGATGCTTCTCCGGATTCATTCATATATATACCCAGATACCCAGATACCCAGATAGGATACAAATTCACAGGCTAAACCAAAAGCGTCATTGACTTGAAATTTTTACGACGTATTGGCCATAACGTGTAACCATCAGAAAAAATGTGATTTTGAACCTGAGTGTCATGGGTTCGATTCCAGAAGGCCCCAAAGTCGCGATTTTCCCCATAAGATTACATGGCGGGGATTTTCGAAAATTTATTTGAGGCACTTCCCGGAAAAGGAGAGAGTTGAAACTCGAGGGATCGCTAGATGCCACGCATATCAAAAGGAAACCATAAAGACATCTACGAATATTATCCTTGGTTCGATGCTAGGTCGGGGCAATTATCGGCCGTTTAAAATGCATTGCGGCGATTTTTAAGATTATTTTTTTACCCTTTTCCGATGGCATAGAAACTTGAAATTTGGCATGGCGTTAGATATCATAATTATATTTCATAATCAAATTTTACATATTCCTTTATGGTCCTTGGTTCGATCCCAGAGGGCCATTTACAATCCTCAATGCGTTTCTTATGGAGATTACGAAAACGCATTTTAGGTGCTTCCCAATATTATATCTACTTGAAACTTTGCATAAGATAAGATCAAGTCATTACTAATCAAACTGTGAATTCACAGCTACCAATGTTTCCTGGTTTTACCACCAGGCGTCTCTACAATCAGTAAATGATCCGATTTTTCAGAATTTTTTGGAACCATATCCCAATTATATAAAAACTTGAAATTCAGCATACAGATAGAGATTATTGATACATTTCAGGAACATGTTCTAGATTCCCACGATCGTCCTTGGTTCGAATCCAGAGAGCCATTTGTATTCGTGAAAAGTAGAACGTCGGTTGAAGCAGTTGTAGCAAATATTTCTGCTTGAATTTTCACACATAGTTAGATATAGTTATCTTCTATTGTGCCGCTTAGTAAGTTCACCAGGAAGACCCGGGTTCGATGCCAGACGATGAAATTTTAGCGAATATTTAGAAAAATTTCAATCCTTTTTTTTTTTCTTTTGAGGACCGTCCCGATATAATGCCGATATGAAATTAGTATTGGCGGTCTGCTTGCAGTATGCAAGCTACATTTTACTCGTAATAGATATATAGACGCTTCTCCGGATATCTATTATATATAGATGCTTCTCCGGATTCATTCATATATATACCTATATAGATAGATAGGATACAAATTCACAGCCTAAACTACAAGCGTCATTGATCTGAAATTTTTATGACATATTGGCCATAACGTGAAACCCCCAGGAAAAAAGCGACTTTGATCCTCAGTGTCATGGGTTCGATTCCAGAGGGCCCCAAAGTCCCGATTTTTCCCGTTTAAATGCATTGCTTTGATTTTCGGGAATTTTTAAAAAATACTTTCCGGATAGGTAGAGAGTCAAAACTCAAGGAGCCTATATATATGGTCATCATCTATCGAAAACATAAATGAGTTTTACGAAAAATATCCTGGGTTCAATGCTAGGTCGGGGCAAAAATCGGCCGTTTAAAATGCATTGTGGCGATTTTTAAGATTATTTTTGGACCCCTTCCCGATGGCATGGAAACTTGAAATTTGGCATGGGGTTAGAAATCATAAATATATTTCATAATAAATTTTTTTGTATTCGCTTATGGTCCTTGGTTCGATCCCAGAGGGCCATTTGCACTCCAGAATGCATTTCTTATGGGGATAACGGAAACAAATTTTAGGTACTTCCCGGCATGCTATCGACTTAAAACTTAGCATGATAGAAGAACCAGACTTAACAAAACAAACTATGCATTCATAGCTATCAATGTGTCCTGGGTTCGACACCAGGTGTCTCTGCAATCAGAAGTTGATCCGATTTTTAGGAATTATTTTGAAACCTTTCCCGATAATATAGAAACTTGAAATTTGGCATATGGATTGAGATCATTAATAAATTTCAGAAACATTTTTTAAATTTCCAAGATCGTCCTTGGTTCGAGTCCCGAGAGCCATTTACATTCGTGAACATTAGAGCGTCTTTTGAGGCAGTTGTAACCAATATTTCTGCTTGAATTTTCACACATAGTTAGAGATGGTGATCTTCTATTGTGTTTCATAGTAGGTATTCCAGTAAGACCCGGGTTCGATTCCAGACGATGAAATTTCAGCGAATTTTAATAAAAAATTAAATACTTTTTTTTTCTTATGAGGACCGTCCCGATGTGATGCCGATATGAAATTAGTATTGCCGATCTGCTTGCAGTATGCAAGCTACATTTTACTCGTACCTATATATAAGTTATATATATATATATATATATATATATATATATAGGGGATCAAAAGTTTTACCATGTTCCACAAGTGCCACCGACTTGAAATTTTTACGACTTTATGGCCATGACGTGTAACCTCCAGAAAAAAGCCGACATTGAACCTCGGTGTCATGGGTTCGATTCCAGTAGGCCCCAAAGTCGTGATTTTGTCCATAAGGATACATGGTGGGGATTTTTGAAAATTTTTTTGAGGCACTTCCCGGAAAAGTAGAGAGTTGAAATTCGAGGGACCGCTAGATGCCGTGCATATCTAAAGGAAACCATAAAGACATCTACGAATATTATCCTTGGTTCGATGCTAGGTCGGGGCAAAAATCGGCCGTTTAAAATGCATTGTGGCGATTTTTAAGATTTTTTTTGGACCCTTTTCCGATATCATAGAAACTTGAAATTCCGTATAAGGTTAGATACCATAAAAGTATTTCATAAACAAATTTTACATATTCGCTGATGGTCCTTGGTTCAATCCCAGAGGGACATTTAAATTCCTCAATGCATTTCTTACGGAGATAACGGAAACAAATTTTAGGTACTTCCCGGCACGATATCTACTTCAAACTTTGCAAATAGAAAGATCAAGTCCATACAAATCAAACAGTGCATTCACAGCTATCAATGTGTCCTGGGTTCGACACCAGGTGTCTCTGCAATCAGAAGTTGATCCGATTTTTAGGAATTATTTGAAACCTTTTACCTAAACTTTGTTTCCGTTATCTCCGTAAGAAATGCATTGAGGAATGCAAACTACTCTCTGGGATCGAACCAAGGACCATCAGCGATTATATAAATTTTGATTATGAAATATTATTTTGATCTCCAACTCCATGCCGAATTTCAAGTTTCCATACCATCGGGAAGTGGTCCAAAAAAAATCTTAAAAACTGCCACAATGCATTTTAAACGGCCGATTTTTGCCTCGAACCCAGGATATTTTTAGTAAAACTCATTTACGTTTTCGATAGATCATGAACATATATATCTGCTCCTTGAGTTTTACGTCCCTACCTATCCAGCAAGTATTTTTTAAAAATTCCCGAAAATCAAAGCAATGCATTTAAACGGAAAAAATCGGGACTTTGGGGCCCTCTGGAATCGAACCTATGACACTGAGGATCAAAGTCGCTTTTTTCCTGGGGATTTCACGTTATGGCCAATATATCATAAAAATTTCAAGTCAATGACGCTTGTGGTTTAGCCTGTGAATTTGTATCCTATCTATATACCTATATAGCTATATAGCTATATATATGAATGAATCCGGAGAAGCATCTATATATAATAGATATATATATATATATATACGAGTAAAATGTAGCTTGCATACTGCAAGCAGATCGGCAATACTAATTTCATACCGGCATCATATCGGGACGGTCCTCAAAGAAAAAAAGTGGATTGAAAATATTCTTAAAATTCGCTGCAATTTCATCTTCTGGAATCGAATCCGGGTCTTACTGGTGAACTTACTATGCAGCACAATAGAAGATCACCTCCTCTAACTGTGTGTGAAAATTCAAGCAGAAATATTGGCTACAACTCCTCAAAAGACGTTCTACTTTTTATGAATGTAAATAGCTCTCTGGATTCGAACCAAGGACGATCTAGGAAATCTAAAAGATGTATTAAAAAATTTAACTATTATTTCTATCCATGTACCGAATTTCAAGTTTTAATTTTTAAGGGAAATGGCTCAAAATAATTATTTAAAATCGGATCAGTTACTGATTGAAGAGACGCCTGGTGTCGAACCCAGGAAACATTGGTAGCTGTTAATGCACAGTTTGATTTGTAAGAACTTAATCTTATTTTATGCAAAGTTTAAAGTCGATATCATACCGGGAAGTACCTAAAGTTTGTTTCCGTTATCTCCGTAAGAAATGCATTGAGGAATGTAAATTGCCCTCTGGGATCGAACCAATGACCATCAGCGAATATGAAAAATAATATTATAAATTATGTTTATGACTTCTAACCACATGCTGAATTTCAAGTTTCCATGACATCGGGAAGAGGTCCAAAAAAAATCTTAAAAATCGTCACAATGCGTTTTAAACGGTGGATTTTTGCTTCGACCTAGCATCGAACCCAGGATATTTTTCGTAAAACTCATTTATGTTTTCGATAGATCATGACCATATATTAAGGCTCCTAGAGTTTCGATTCTCTACCTATCCGGGAAGTATTTTTTAAAAATTCCCGAAAATCTAAGCAATGCATTTAAACGGGAAAAATCGGGACTTTGGGGCCCTCTGGAATCGAACCCATGACACTGAGGATCAAAACCGCAATTTTTCTGGTGGTTACACGTTATGGCCAATACGCCGTAAAAATTTCAGCTAAATCACTCTTGTGGTTTAGGCTGTGAGTTTGTATCCTCTCTATATATATATATATATACGAGTAAAATGTAGCTTGCATACTGCAAGCAGATCGACAACACTAATTTCATATCGGCATCATATCGGGACGGACATCAAAAGAAAAAAAAAATTCAAAATATTCGTAGAATTCGCTGCAATTTAATCACCTGGCAGCGAACCCCGGTCTTCCTGGTGTACTTACTATGCAGCAAAATAGAAAATTACCATATCAAACTATGTGTGAAAATTCAAGCAAAACTATTAGGTGCAACTACCTCAAACGACGTCCTACTATTCACATACACTCCTTATTTGAGAAATTATAATGTGCTCTGGCATCGAACCCAGGAACAGCATGGTCTTATCTATTTTTTTTCTTAAACAAAGTGTTAATATACATCTTCCATCTAAGCAAGAGCTCCCTTACATATCGATAAATGCATAAAAAAATTATGAAAAGATACCCCATAGTATTATATATGGGTGATATTTTTACCGCCCGGCATCGAACCCGGGTCTTTCAGGCAATACTTTCTATGCAGCACAAAAGAAAAACACCATCTCTAACCGCGTATGCAAATTCAAGCAGAAATATTGGTTACAACTGCCTCAAATGACGTCCTACTTTTCCTTTATATTCCTTATGAGAGAAACGTTATTGTGCTCTGGCTTCGAACCCAGGAACAGTACGGTCTTATGAAAATTTTTTTCTAAAACTTATTCGTACCATACATCTTCCAGCCAAGCACGAACATCCTATCATTTCGATAAGTGCATCTAAAAAAATAATGAAAAACGGCTCCCATGTATTTTAAAGGGCAGATCTTTGCATCGTCCTAGCATCGAACCCAGGATAACTTTTGTAAAAGTCATTGATGTTTTCGAAAGTCCAAGACCATAAATATAGGCACCTTGAGTTTTACTTCTCTACCTATCCGGAAAGTATTTTTTTTTAATTCCCGAAAATCACGGCAATGCATTCAAACGGGAAAAATCGGGACTTTGGGGCCCTCTGGAATCGAACCTATGACACTGAGGATCAAAGTCTCTTTTTTCCTGGGGGTTTCACGTTATGGCCAATATGTCATAAAAATTTCAGATCAATGACGCTTGTAGTTTAGGCTGTGAATTTGTATCCTATCTATCTATATAGGTATATATATGAATGAATCCGGAGAAGCATCTATATATAATAGATATATATATAGATATATATATATAGATATATATATATATATATATATATATATATATATATAGATATATATATGGATACATGAATGAATCCGGAGAAGCATCTATATATAATAGATGCTTATGTTATGTTATATTATTGAAGACATAAAAGTTGATATCGGTAGAATCAGTTATTTCATCCATAAAGAGATCTTAAAAAATATTTTTTTAACCATTTATTTTACTATTTTTAGCTTGCATTTATTGTGGAAAATACAGCTTCTGATATAGACCACTTGGCTAGATGACATTTTTAGGGAAACCTCAAATCAACTTCTCGAATACTTTGCCGCATACTGTTCTCAGATTACCTTTATTTGCTCATGTTTATGGTATATGTTATGGTTGTTAATAATAAACAACAATTTTTTTATTAATATATTCTTTTTTGAAAGAATTTTAAATATAGCTTATCATTAAATTGATGTGATATGACTATGACTTTTTTTAGATCTTAACTCTGGCTGAAACTAATAATATTGTTATTCTGTTGTTTTATTTAAAGTAGGATATATGATTGAAAGGTTAATGCATATCAGATTATGGCACGATGGTCTCGAACGTTCAGCTGATAAACCTGGACAATTAAATTCATTTTGAATCGAACACCTTAAAGGAGATAAACTTATAATGCGCAAAAACGTATTTAATGCCTTATGGTTATATATACATGTAGATAAATTTAAAGTGGATACAATTATATACTCATGCAAAATCGGAGTTTTCCTTTTTGCTACATAAATACCAAACTTCTCATTTCAGATAGGCTAAATTAACTCGCTCTTTAAGTGCTTTTTTTCTTTGTCTTAGCGATTTACAAACCCTATTACAAAACCAGAAATATCATTGGAATACCAAAACTCTTTTCCACGTTGTTTGACTGAATATTCTAGAAGGCATTTTGTGATCTTTGCTGTACTTCTCCGGAACAAAAACTAATTACGCTATAGTGCCTAAATCCAGGAATTACCAGATGATGCCGGTAGTCACTTGAAGAGGTCTTTGACAGTGAAGAAAACTTACGAGGCGTTGAGAAACTAATTTTAGAGTTGAGCTCGCTTATAATAGACTTCTAACCACTTCGTAGGGTTATTTTTTGTTTGTGTTTGGTCTGTGATTGTAAAGAAGTAGTTCTCAACTGATTGTGAGTTCATGAATTCCTAGGAAAAACCACCAAGAAATACCTCTTCAACGTCTATTGAGGTCCTGAAGCCAGAGGAGTATGTAGGTCAATTATCTACTTCTATCAAAGAGCATTTACGACATTACTAACCGAGGGGCTGAAGTTAACTAAGTGCGAGTTAGAAAAAGAACGATCGAGGATAGATTATTTATTTCTCTCGCTCGAAAAGTTCCAAGAAAAATTTCGAAAGGCTTGTGCCATTTTCTCTCGCTTTTTTCCCTCTGAAAGATCTCAGTTTATCGCCATCCAGGGTCTTCAGACATGACTCCAAGTAAGTCTATTGTAACTCAAAATGCCTTTGCGCACTGAAAAGAGTGAATGTTTTATGACGATAATAAATAATATGAAATACTTACCCGCTAAGTCTTCCTAAAAAGTCTCCATGAATTAGGGGATCTTCAAAAAGAAGATTTATCCGGTTAAGGAATTTAGGGAGAAATGTATCTCGAGTATGCTGTATCGAGTTGACTGGATATGAAAATTTTAGTGAAGTAACTCATTTTAATTCCTCAATTTTTTAATTACGTAAATATTTCTCTGAGTTTAACCACTTCCACTATGATATATTTTCTAAATATCCTGCCTCAACCCACTATTTATTTTTTTGGATTTTTTTCATGGGATGGTTAGTAAAATATGATCTTGTAATAGATATATAGACGCTTCTCCGGATATACCTATAAGTCATATATATATATATATATAGGGGATCAAAAGTTTAAGCATGTTCCACAAGTGCCAACGACTTGAAATTTTTAAGACGTATTGGCCATAACGTGTAACCTCCAGGAAAAAGCCGACCTTGAACCTCGGTGTCATGGGTTCGATTCCAGAAGGCCCCAAAGTCGCGATTTTCTCCATAAGGATACATGGCGGGGATTTTCGAAAATTTTTTTGGTGCACTTCCCGGGAAAGTAGAGAGTTGAAATTCGAGGGATCGCTAGATGCCAAAGATATCTAAAGAAAACCATAAAGACATCTACAAATATTACCCTTGGTTCGATGCTAGGTCGGGGCAAAAATCGGCCGTTTAAAATGCATTGCGGCGATTTTGAAGATTTTTTTTGGATCCTTTCCCGATAACATGGATACTCGAAACTCAGCACGTGGATAGATGTCACAAATATATTTCATAATCAAATTTTATATGTTCGCTGATGGTCCTTGGTTCGATCCCAGAGGGACATTTTCACTTCTCAATGCATTTCTTACGGAGATAACGGATACAAAATTAAGGTACTTCCCGGCATGCTATCGACTTCAAACTTTGCATGATTGAAGAGCCTGTCCTTACAAATCAAACTTTGCATTCACAGCATACAATATTTCCTGGGTTCGACACCAGGTGTCTCTGCAATCAGAAGTTGATCCGATTTTAAGGAATTATTTTGAAACCTTTCCCAATAATATAGAAACTTGAAATTCGGCATATAGATAGTGATCATAAATAACTTTCAGAAACATGTTTTAGAATTCCAAGATCGTCCTTGGTTCGAAACCAGAGAGCCATTTAAATTCGTGAAAAGTAGAACGTACTTTGAGGCAGTTGCAGCCAAAAATTCTGCTTGAATTTTCAGACATAGTTTTGGATGGTGATCTTCTGTTGTGCTGCATAGTAAGTTCACCAGAAAGACCCGGGTTCGATGCCAGACGATGGAATTTCAGCGAATTTTATGAAAAACATCAATCGATTTTTTTCTTTTGATGGCCGTCCCGATATGATGCCGACATGAAAATAGTGTTGTCGATCTGCTTGCAGTATGCAAGCAACATTTTACTCGTAATAGATATGAATGAATCCGGAGAAGCATCAATATATAATAGATATATATATAGAGAGGATACAAAGTCACAGGCTAAACCACTAGCGTCAATGGCTTGAAATTTTTACGACATATTAGCCATAACGTATAACCTCCAGAAAAATTGTGATTTTGAACCTCGATGTCATGGGTTCGATTCCAGAGGGCCCCAAAGTCCCGATTTTTCCCGTTTAAATGCATTGCTTTGATTTTCGGGAATTAAAAAAAAATACTTTCCGGATAGGTAGCGAATCAAAACTCAAGGAGCCTATATATATGGTCATGATCTATCGAAAACATAAATTAGTTTTACGGTAAATATCCTGGGTTCGATGCTAGGTTGGGGCAAAAATCGGCCGTTTAAATTGCATTGTGGCGATTTTTAAGATTTTTTTTGGACCCTTTTGCGATGGCTTGAAAACTTGAAATTTGGCATGCAGTTGGAGATCAATAATTAATTTCAGGATCAATTTTTACATATTCGCTGATGGTCCTTGGTTCGATCCCTGAGGGCCATTTAAATCCCTCAATGCATTTCTTACGGAGATAACGGAAACAAATTATAGGTACTTCCCGGCACGATAAAGACTTCAAACTTTGCACTACGAAAGATTAAGTGTATACAAATCAAACTGTGCATTCCCAGCTGTCAATGTGTCCTGGGTTCGACTCCAGGCGTCTCTACAATCAGTAACTGATCCGATTTTCAATAATTATTTTGAACCCTTTCCCAACAATATAGAAACTTGAAATTCGGCATATAGATAGAGATCATAAATAACTTTCAGAAAAATGTTTTAGATTTCCAAGATCGTCCTTGGTTCGAATCCAGAGAGCCATTTAAATTCGTGAAAATGAGAACATCTTTTGAGGCAGTTGCAGCCAATATTTCTACTTGAATTTTCACACATAGTTAGAGATGGCGATGTTCTATTGTGCTGCATAGTAAGTATAACAGTAAAGACCCGGGTTCGATGCCAGGCGATGGAATTTCAGTGAATTTTAAGAAAAATTTCAATCCATTTTTTCTTTTGATGGCCGTCCTGTTATGAAGCCGACATGAAAATAGTGTTGCCGATCTGCTTGCAGTATGCAAGCTACATTTTACTCGTACCTATATATATATACACTCATTCATAGGGGATCAAAAGTTTTACCATGTTCCACAAGTGCCATCGACTTGAAATTTTTACGACGTGATTACCATGACGGATAACCTCCAGAAAAAATCCGACTTTGAATCTCAGTATCATGGGTTCGATTCCAGAAGGCCCCAAAGTCCCGATTTTCTCCATAAGGATACATGGTGAGGATTTTCGAAAATTTTTTTGAGGCACTTCCCGGACAAGTAGAGAGTTGAAATTCGAGGGATCGCTAGATGCCGTGGATATCCAACGAAAACCAAAAAGACATTTTCTAATATAGTCCATGGTTCGATTCTAGGTCGGGGCAAAAATCGGCCGTTTAAAATGCATTGCGGCGATTTTTAAGATTTATTTTGGACCATTTGCCGATGGCATCGAAACTTGAAATTCAGCATGGCGTTAGATATCACAAATATATTTCATAATCAAATTTTTTCTGTTTGCTGATGGTCCTTGGTTCGATCCCAGAGGGCCATTTACATTCCTCAATGCATTTCTTATGGAGATAACGGAATCAAATTTTAGGGACTTCCCGGCATGATATCGACTTCAAACTTTGCAAAAAATAAAATCAAGTCCTACATAATCATACTGTGCATTTACAGCCACCAATGTATCCTGGGTTCGACACCAGGAGTCTATAAAATCAGTAACCGATCCGATTTTTAGGAATTAATTTGAACCGCTTCCCTTTAATATTTAAACACTAAATTCGGCATATAGATAGAAATAATAAATAAATTTCGAATGCATGTTTTAGATTGCAATGATCGTCCTTGGTTCGAATCCAGAGAGCAATTTAAATTCGTGAAAAGTAGAACGTCTTTTGAGGCAGTTGTAGCCAATATTTCTGCTTAAATTTTCACACAGAGTTACAGATGGTGATCTTCTGTTGTGCTGCGTAGTGAGTTTCACCCGGAAGAGCCGGGTTCGATGCCCGACGATTAAATTGCAGTGAATTTTATGGTTATTTTCAATCCTTTTTTTTTTTTCTTTTGAGGACCGTCCCGAAATGATGCCCATATGAAACTAGTGTTGTTAATCTGCTTGCAGTATGCAAGCAACATTTTACTCGTCTATTATATATAGATGCTTCTCCGGATTCATTCATATAGATAGATAGATAGATAGATAGGATACTAATTCACAGCCTAAACCACAAGCGTCATTGACTTGAAATTTTTACAACGTATTGGCCCTAACGTGAAACCCCCAGAAAAAATGCGATTTTGAACCTCAGTGTCATGGGTTCGATTCCAGAGGGCCCCAAAGTCCCGATTTTTCCCGTTTAAATGCATTGCTTTGATTTTCGGGAATTGAAAAAAAATACTTTCCGGATAGGTACAGAAACAAAACTCAAGGAGCCTATATATCTGAACATGATCTATCGAAAACATAAATGAGTTTTACGAAAAATATCCTGGGTTCGATGCTAGGTCGGGGCAAAAATCGGCCGCTTAAAATGCATTGCGGCGATTTTTAAGATTTTTTTTGGACCCCTTTCCGAATGCATGGAAACTTGAAATTTGGCATGGGGTTAGAAATCATAAATATATTTCATAATCAATTTTTTTGTAATCGATTATGGTCCTTGGTTCGATCCCAGAGGGCCATTTGCACTCCACAATGCATTTGTTATGGGGACAACGGAAAAATATTTTAGGTACTTCTCGGCATTATATTGACTTCAAACATTGCATAAAATAAGATCAAGTTCATAAAAATCTAGCTCTTCATTCACAGCTAACAATGTGTCCTGGGTTCGACACCAGGCGTCTCTACAATCACTAACTGATCCGATTTTCAATAATTATTTTGAACCCTTTCCCAACAATATAGAATCTTGAAATTCGGCATGTAGTTAGATATCATAGATAAATTTCAAAATCATGTTTTAGATTTCCATGATCGTCCTTGGTTCGAATCCAGAGAGGCATTTACATTCGTGAAAATTAGAACGTCTTTTGAAGCAGTTGTATCCAATATTTCTGCTTGAATTTTCACACATAGTTAGAGATGGTGATCTTCTATTTTGCTGCATAGTAAGTTCACCAGTAAGACCCAGGGTTCGATGCCAGCCGATGAAATTTCAGCGAATTTTAAGAAAAATTTCAATCCTTTTTTTTTTCTTTTGAGGACCGTCCCGATATGATGCCGACATGAAATTAGTATTGCCGATCTGCTTGCAGTATGCAAGCTACATTTTACTCGTATATATATAGATATAAGTTATATATAGGGGATCAAAATTCTAACCATGTTCCACAAGTGCCAATGCCTTGAAATTTTTACGACATATTGGCCATAACGTGTAACCTCCAGGAAAAAGCCGACTTTGAACCTCGGTGTCATGGGTTTGATTCCAGAAGGCCCCAAAGTCGTGATTTTGTCCATAAGAATACATGGCGAGGATTTTCGAAAATTTTTTTGAGGCACTTCCCGGAAAAGGAGAGAGTTGAAATTCAAGGGACCGCTAGATGCCGTGCATATCTAAAGGAATCCATAAAGACATCTACGAATATCATCCTTGGTTCGATGCTAGGTCGCGGCAAAAATCGGCCGTTTAAAATGCATTGTGGCGATTTTTAAGATTTTTTTTGGACGCTTTACCGATGGCATAGAAACTTGAAATTCCGTATGAGGTTAGATACCATAAAAGTATTTCATAATCGAATTTTACATATTCGCTGATGGTCCTTGGTTCGATCCCAGAGGGACATTTCAATTCCTCAATGCATTTCTTACGGAGATAACGGAAACAAATTTTAGGTACTTCCCGGCCCGATATCCACTTCAAACTTTGCATATATAAAGATCAAGTCCATAAAAATCAAACAGTGCATTCACAGCTATCAATGTGTCCTGGGTTCGACACCAGGTGTCTCTGCAATCAGAAGTTGATCTGATTTTTAGGAATTATTTGGAAACCTTTACCAATAATATTGAAACTTGAAATTTGGCATATAGATAGAGATCATACATAACTTTCAGAAACTTTTTTTAGATATCCAAGATCGTCCTTGGTTCGAATCCAGACAGCCATTTAAATTCGTGAAAATTAAAACGTCTTTTGAGGCAGTTGTAGCCCATATATCTACTTGAATTTTCACACATAGTTAGAGATGGTGATTTTCTATTGTGCTGTATAGTAAGTTCACAGTAAAGACCCGGGTTCGATGCCAGACGATGGAATTTCAGCGAATTTTAAGAAAAATTTCAATCCATTTTTTTCTTTTGATGGCCGTCCCGATATGATGCCGACATGAAAATACTGTTGCCGATCTGCTTGCAGTATGCAAGCAACATTTTACTCGTATATACCTATATAGATAGATAGATAGATAGATAGGATACTAATTCACAGCCTAAACAACAAGCGTCATTGATCTGAAATATTTATGACATATTGGCCATAACATGAAAACCCCAGGAATAAAGCGACTTTGAACCTCAGTGTCATGGGTTCGATTCCAGAAGGCCCCAAAGTCGCGATTTTCTCCATAAGAATACATGGCGGGGATTTTCGAAAATTTATTTGAGGCACTTCCCGTAAAAGGAGAGAGATGAAACTCGAAGGATCACTAGATGCCGTGCATATCAAAAGGAAACCATAAAGACATCTACGAATATTATCCTTGGTTCGATGCTAGGTCGGGGCAAAAATCGGCCGTTTCAAATGCATTGTGGCGATTTTTAAGATTTTTTTTGAACCCTTTTCCGATGGCATAGAAACTTGAAATTCGGCATGGCGTTAGATATCATAATTATATTTCATAATCTAATTTTACATATTCCCTTATGATCCTTGGTTCGATCCCAGTGGGCCATTTTCATTCCTCAATGCATTTCTTATGGAGATTACGGAAACACATTTTAGGTGCTTCCCGATATTATATCTACATAAAACTTTGCATAAGATAAGATCAAGGCATTACTAATCAAACTGTAAATTCACAGCTACCAATGTTTCCTGGTTTCACCACCAGGCGTCTCTACAATCAGTAAATGATCCGATTTTTAAGAATTGTTTGGAACCATTTCCCAAGTATATAGAAACTTGAAATTCAGCGTACAGATAGAGATTATAGATTCATTTCAGGAACATGTTCTAGATTCCCACGATCGTCCTTGGTTCGAATCCAGAGAGCAATTTACATTCGTGAAAAGTAGAACGTCGTTTGAAGCAGTTGTAGCAAATATTTCTGCTTGAATTTTCACACATAGTTAGATATAGTAATCTTCTATTGTGCCGCTTAGTAAGTTCACCAGCAAGACCCTGGTTCGATGCCAGACGCTAAAATTGAAGCGAATTTTAAGAATATTTTCAATCTTTTTTTTTTTATTTTGAGGACCGTCCCAAAATGATGCCGATATGAAATAAGTGTTGCCGATCTGCTTGCAGTATGCAAGCTACATTTTACACGTATCTATTATATATAGATGCTTCTCCGGATTCATTCATGGATATATATACCTATATAGATAGATAGGATACTAATTCACAGCCTAAACTACAAGCGTCATTGGCTTGATATTTTTACGACATATTGGCCATAACGTGTAACCTCCAGAAAAATTGCGATTTTGAACCTCAGTGTCATGGGTTCGATTCCAGAGGGCCCCAAAGTCCCGATTTTTCCCGTTTAAATGCATTGCTTTGATTTTCGAGAATTAAAAAAAAATACTTTCCGGATAGGTAGAGAATCAAAACCCAAGGAACATATATATATAAACATGATCTATCGAAAACATAAATGAGTTTTTCGGAAAATATCCTGGGTTCGACGCTAGGTCGAGGCAAAAATCGGCCGTTTAAAATGCATTGTAGCGATTTTTAAGATTTTTTTTGGAACCCTTCCCGAATGCATGGAAACTTGAAATTTGGCATGGTGTTAGAAATCATAAATATGTTTCATAATCAAATTTTACCTATTCGCTGATGGTCCTTGGTTCGATCCCAGAGGGCCATTTGCACTCCACAATGCATTTCATATGGGGATAACGGAAACACATTTTAGGTATTTCCGGTATGATATCGACTTCAAACTTTGTATGAAATTCGATCAAGTCTTAGAAAGTCATTTTGTGCATTTACAATTTCCAATACCACCAGGGTTCGACACCAGGCGTCTCTACAATCAGTCACTGATCCAATATTTAAGAATTATTTTGAACCCCTTCCCAATAATATTAAAACTTGAAATTCGGCATATATATAGAACTTATGGATACATTTCGAAAACATATTTTATATTTCCTAGATCGTCCATGGTTCGAATCCAGATAGCTATTAACATTCGTGAAAAGTAGGTCTTCGTTTGAGGCAGTTGCAGCAAATATTTCTGCTTGAATTTTCACACGTATTTAGAGAAGATGATTTTCTTATGTGCTGCATAGAAATTTAACCAAAAAGCCCCGGGTTCGATGCCAGACGATTAAATTGCAGCGAATTTTAAGAATATTTTCAATCCTTTTTTTCCTTTCCGGGACCGTCCCGATATAATGCCGTTATGAAATTAGTGTTGTCGATCTGCTTGCAGTATGCAAGCTACATTTTACTCGTATAGCCATATAGCTATATAGCTATATAGCTATATAGATAGGATACAAATTCACAGGCTAAACTACAAGGGTCATTGCCTTGAAATTTTTATGACGTATTGGCCATAAGGTAAAACCCCCAGGAAAAAAGCGACTTTGATCCTCAGTGTCATAGGTTCGATTCCAGAGGGCCCCAAAGTCCCGATTTTTTCCGTTTAAATGCATTGCCGTGATTTTCGGGAATTTTTAAAAAATACTTTCCGGATAGGTAGAGAAATAAAACTCAAGGAGCCTATATTTATGGTCTTGGACTTTTGAAAACATCAATGACTTTCACAAAAAATATCCTGGGTTCGATGCTAGGACGATGCAAAGATCTGCCCTTTAAAATACATAGGAGCTGTTTTTCATTATTTTTTTTGATGCATTTCTCGAAATAATAGGAAGTTCGTGCTTAGCCGGAAAGCGTAAGGTAAGAATTGGTGTAAGAAAAAAATTTTCATACGACCGTACTATTCCTGGGTTCGATGCCAGAGCACATTAACATTTCTCTCATAAGGAATATAAGGGAAAAGTAAGACTTCGATTGAGGCAGTTGCAGCCAATTTTTTCTGCTTGAATTTTCGCACATAGTTAAAGAAAAATATCTTCTATTATGTTGCATAGGAAGTTTCACCAGAAAGACCCGGGTTCGATGCCGGGCGGTAAAAATGTCTCCCGTTTAAATACATAGGGTTAGTATTTCATTATTTTTTTGATGCACTTATCGAAATGATATGAAGTTCGTGCTTGGCTGGAAGGTGTATGGTTAAAACTGATTTAAGAAAATAATTTTCAGAAGACCGTAATATTCCTGGGTTCGATGCCAGAGCACATTAACATTTCTCTCATAAAAAATATAAGGGAAAAGTAGCACGTCGTTTAATGCAGTTGCAGATAATCTTTCTGCTTGAATTTTCACAGATAGTTAGAGATGGTGATTTTCTATTGTGCTGCATAGTAAGTATCACCTGGAAGACCCGGGATCGATGCCAGGCGAATAAATTGCAGCGAATAATCAGAATATTTTCAATCCATTTTTTTTCTTTTGACGGACGGACGGCCCGATATGATGCCAACGTGAAATTAGTGTTGTCGATCTGCTTGCAGTATGCAAGCAACATTTTACTCGTATCTATTATATATAGACGTTTATGATATATGAATGAATCCGGATAAGCATCTATTTATAATAGATAATAGATATATAGACGCTTCTCCGGATATACCTATATATCTATTATATCTTTTATATATAGATGCTTCTCCGGATTCATTCATGTATCCATATCTATTATATATAGATGCTTCTCCGGATTCATTCATATATCTTTTATATATAGATGCTTCTCCGGATTCATTCATATATATAGCTATATAGATAGGATACAAATTCACAGGCTAAACCACAAGCGTCATTGACTTGAAATTTTTATGACATATTGGCCATAACGTGAAACCCCCAGGAAAAAAGCGACTTTGATCCTCAGTGTCATAGGTTCGGTTCCCGAGGGCCCCAAAGTCCCGATTTTTCCCGTTTAAATGCATTGCCGTGATTTTCGGGATTTTAAAAAAAATACTTTCCGGATAGGTAGAGAAATAAAACTCAAGGAGCCTATATTTATGGTCTTGGACTTTTGAAAACATCAATGACTTTTACAAAAAATATCCTGGGTTCGATGCTAGGATGATGCAAAGATCTGCCCTTTAAAATACATGGGAGCTGTTTTTCATTATTTTTTTTGATGCATTTCTCGAAATAATAGGAAGTTCGTGCTTAGCCGGAAAGCGTAAGGTAAGAATTGGTGTAAGAAAAAAATTTTCATACGACCGTACTATTCCTGGGTTCGATGCCAGAGCACATTAACATTTCTCTCATAAGGAATATAAGGGAAAAGTAAGACTTCGATTGAGGCAGTTGCAGCCAATATTTCTGCTTGAATTTTCGCACATAGTTAAAGAAAAATATCTTCTATTATGTTGCATAGGAAGTTTCACCAGAAAGACCCGGGTTCGATGCCGGGCGGTAAATATGTCTCCCGTTTAAATACATAGGGTTAGTATTTCATTATTTTTTGATGCACTTATCGAAATGATAGGAAGTTCGTGCTTGGCTGGAAGATATATGGTTAAAACTGGTTTAAGAAAACAGTTTTCAGAAGACCGTAATATTCCTGGGTTCGATGCCAAACCACATTAACATTTCTCTCATAAGAAATATAAGGGAAAAGTAGGACGTCGTTTGAGGCAGTTGCAGATAATATTTCTGCTTGAATTTTCACAGATAGTTAGAGATGGTGATTTTCTATTGTGCTGCATAGTAAGTATCACCTGGATGACCCGGGTTCGATGCCGGACGAATAAATAGCAGCGAATAATCAGAATATTTTCAAACCATTTTTTTTCTTTTGACGGCCTTCCCGATATAATGCCGACATGAAATTAGTGTTGTCGATCTGCTTGCAGTATGCAAGCTACATTTTACTCGTACCTATATATATATAAGTTATATATAGGGGATCAAAGTTCTAACCATGTTCCACAAGTGCCACCGACTTGAAATTTTTACGACGTTATGGCCATAACGTGTAACCTCCAGGAAAAAACCGACATTGAACCTCGGTGTCATGGGTTCGATTCCAGAAGGCCCCAAAGTCGCGATTTTTCCCGTTTGAATGCATTGCCGTGATTTTCGGGAATTAAAAAAAAATACTTTCCGGATAGGTAGAGAAGTAAAACTCAAGGTGCCTATATTTATGGTCTTGGACTTGCGAAAACATCAATGACTTTTACAAAAGTTATCCTGGGTTCGATGCTAGGACGACGCAAAGATCTGCCCTTTAAAATACATGGGAGCCGTTCTTCATTAATTTTTTAGATGCACTTATCGAAATGATAGGATGTTCGTGCTTGGCTGGAAGATGTATGGTACGAATAAGTTTTAGAAAAAAATTTTCATAAGACCGTACTGTTCCTGGGTTCGAAGCCAGAGCACAATAACGTTTCTCTCATAAGGAATATAAAGGAAAAGTAGGACGTCATTTGAGGCAGTTGTAACCAATATTTCTGCTTGAATTTGCATACGCGGTTAGAGATGGTGTTTTTCTTTTGTGCTGCATAGAAAGCATATCCTGAAAGACCCGGGTTCGATGCCGGGCGGTAAAAATATCACCCATATATAATACTATGGGGTATCTTTTCATAATTTTTTTATGCATTTATCGATATGTAAGGGAGCTCTTGCTTAGATGGAAGAGGTATATTAACACTTTGTTTAAGAAAAATAATAGATAAGACCATGCTGTTCCTGGGTTCGATGCCAGAGCACATTATAATTTCTCAAATAAGGAGTGTATGGAATAGTAGGACGTCGTTTGAGGTAGTTGCACCTAATAGTTTTGCTTGAATTTTCACACATTGTTTGATATGGTAATTTTCTATTTTGCTGCATAGTAAGTACACCAGGAAGACCGGGGTTCGCTGCCAGGTGATTAAATTGCAGCGAATTCTACGAATATTTTGAATTTTTTTTTTCTTTTGATGTCCGTCCCGATATGATGCCGATATGAAATTAGTGTTGTCGATCTGCTTGCAGTATGCAAGCTACATTTTACTCGTATCTATTATATATAGATGCTTCTCCGGATTCATTCATGTATATACCTATATAGATAGATAGATAGGATACTATTTCACAGCCTAAACCACAAGCGTGATTGACTTGAAATTTTTACGACATATTGGCCATAACGTGTAACCGCCAGAAAAAATGTGATTTTGAACCTCGGTGCCATGGGTTCGATTCCAGAAGGCCCCAAAGTCGCGATTTTCCCCATAAGAATACATGGCGGGGATTTTCCAAAATTTTTTTGAGGCCCTTTCCGGAAAAGGAGAGAATTGAAATTCGAGGGACCGCTAGAACCCGTGCATATCCAACGAAAATCAAAAAGACATCTTCGAATTTTGTCCATGGTTCGATGCTAGGTCGGTGCAAAAATCGGCCGTTTAAAATGCATTGCGACGATTTTTAAGATTTTTTTTGGATCCTTTCCCGATAACATGGATACTTGAAACTCGGCAGGTCGATAGATATCATGAATATATAATATATGAATATATATCATAATCAAATTTTAGATGTTCGCTGATGGTCCTTGGTTCGATCCCAGAGGGCCATTTGCACTTCTCAATGCATTTCTTACGGAGATAACGGAAACAAAATTAAGGTACTTCCCGGCATGCTATCGACATCAAACTTTGCATGATAGAAAAGCCAGTCGTTACAAATCAAACTTTGCATTCACAGCTTACAGTATCTCCTGGCTTCGACACCAGGTGTCTCTGCATTCAGAAATTGATCCGATTTTTAGGAATTATTTTCAAACCTTTCCCAACAATATAGAAACTTGAAATTTGGCATATAGATAGAGATCATAAATAACTATTAGAAACATATTTTAGATTTCCAAGATCGTCCTTGGTTCGAATCCAGAGAGCCATTTACATTCGTGAAAATTAAAACGTCTTTTGAGGCAGTTGTAGCCAAATATTTCTGCTTGAATTTTCACACATAGTTAGAATCGGTGATCTTCTATTGTGCTGCATAGTAAATTCACCAGAGAGACCCGGGTTCATTGCCAGACGATGAAATTTCAGCGAATTTGAAGAAATATTTCAATCCTTTTTTTTTCTATTAAGGACCGACCCGATATGATGCCGATATAAAATTAGTGTTGTCGATCTGCTTGCAGTATGCAAGCTACATTTTACTCGTATACCTATATAGATAGATAGATAGATAGGATACAAATTCACAGCCTAAACTACAAGCGTCATTGATCTGAAATTTTTATGACATATTGGCCATAACGTGAAACCCCCAGGAAAAAAGAGACTTTGATCCTCAGTGTCATAGGTTCGATTCCAGAGGGCCCCAAAGTCCCGATTTTTCCCCTTTGAATGCATTGCCGTGATTTTCGGGAATTAAAAAAAAATACTTTCCGGATAGGTAGAGAAGTAAAACTCAAGGTGCCTATATTTATGGTCTCGGACTTTTGAAAACATCAATGACTTTTACAAAAGTTATCCTGGGTTCGATGCTAGGACGATGCAAAGATCTGCCCTTTAAAATACATGGGAGCCGTTTTTCATTATTTTTTTAGATGCACTTATTTAAATGATAGGATGTTCGTGCTTGGCTGGAAGATGTATGGTACGAATAAGTTTTAGAAAACAATTTTCATAAGACCGTACTGTTCCTGGGTTCGAAGCCAGTGCACAATAACGTTTCTCTCATAAGGAATATAAAGGAAAAGTAGGACGTCATTTGAGGCAGTTGTAACCAATATTTCTGCTTGAATTTGCATACGCGGTTAGAGATGGTGTTTTTCTTTTGTGCTGCATAGAAAGTATTGCCTGAAAGACCCGGGTTCGATGCCGGGCGGTAAATATATCCCCCATATATAATACTATGGGGTATATTTTCATATTTTTTTAATGCATTTATCGATATGTAAGGGAGCTCTTGCTTAGATGGAAGATGTATATTAACACTTTGTTTAAGAAAAAAAATAGATAAGACCATGCTGTTCCTGGGTTCGATGCCAGAGCACATTATAATTTCTCAAATAAGGAGTGTATGTGAATAGTAGGACGTCGTTCGAGGTAGTTGCACCTAATAGTTTTGCTTGAATTTTCACACATAGTTTGATATGGTAATCTTCTATTTTGCTGCATAGTAAGTACACCAGGAAGACCGGGGATCGCTGCCAGGCGATTAAATTGCAGCGAATTCTACGAATATTTTGAATTTTTTTTTCTTTTGATGTCCGTCCCGATATGATGCCGATATGAAATTAGTGTTGTCGATCTGCTTGCAGTATGCAAGCAACATTTTACTCGTATGAATATATATATGGATACATGAATGAATCCGGAGAAGCATCTATATATCTATTATACGAGTAAAATGTAGCTTGCATACTGCAAGCAGATCGGCAATACTAATTTCATATCGGCATCATATCGGGAATGTCCTAAAAAAAAAAAGGATTGAAATTTTTCTTAAAATTCGCAGAAATTTCATCGTCTGGCATCGAACCCGGGTCTTCTTGGTGAACTTACTATGCAGCAAAATAGAAGATCACCATCTCTAACTATGTGTGAAAATTCAAGCAGAAATATTGGCTACAACTGCCTCAAAAGACGCTCTAATGTTCACGAATGTAAATGGCTCTCGGGACTCGAACCAAGGACGATCCTGGAAATTTAAAAAATGTTTCTGAAAGTTATTAATGATATCAATCCATATGCCAAATTTCAAGTTTCTATATTATTGGGAAAGGTTTGAAAATAATTCATAAAAATCGGATCAACTTCTGATTGCAGAGATACCTGGTGTCGAACCCAGGACACATTGATAGCTATGAATGCATAGTTTGATTTGCTAAGACTGGTTCTTCTATCACACTAAGTTTTAAGTCGATAGCATGCCGGGATGTACCTAAAATATGTTTCCGTTATCTCCATAAGAAATGCATTGAGAAATGTAAATGGCGCCCTGGGATCGAACCAAGGACCATCAGCGAATATGTAAAATTTGATTATGAAATATATTTATAATCTCCAACTCCATGCCGAATTTCAAGTTTCCATGCCATCGGGAAGGGGTCCAAAAAAAATCTTAAAAATCGCCACAATACATTTTAAACGGCCGATATTTGCCTCGACCTAGCATCGAACCCAGGATATTTTCCGAAAAACTCATTTATGTTTTCGATAGATCATGTTCATATATATAGGCTCCTTGAGTTTTGATTCTCTACCTACCCGGAAAGTATTTTTTTTTAATTCCCGAAAATCAAAGCAATGCATTTAAACGGGAAAAATCGAGACTTTGGGGCCCTCTGGAATCGAACCCATGACACTGAGGTGCAAAATCGCAATTTTTCTGTCGGTTACACTCTATGGCCAATATGTCCTAAAAATTTCAAATCAATGACGCTTGTGGTTTGGCCTGTGAGTTTGTATCCTCTCTATATATATATATATATATATATACGAGTAAAATGTAGCTTGCATACTGCAAGCAGATCGACAACACTAATTTTATAACGGCATTTAATCGGGACGGTCCCGGAAAGGAAAAAAAGGATTGAAAATATACTTAAAATTCGCTTCAATTTAATCGTCTGGCATCGAACCCGGGTCTTTTTGGTGAAATTACTATGCAGCACATCAGAAGATCATCTTCTCTAAATACGTGTGAAAATTCAAACAGAAATATTTGCTAAAATTGCCTCAAAAGACGTTTTACTTTTCGCGAATGTAAATGGCTCTCTGAATTCGAACCAAGGACTATCTAGGAAATCAAAAACATATTTTTGAAATGTATCTATGATCTCTATCCAAATGCCGAATTCCAAGTTTCTATATCATTGGGAAAGGGTTCAAAATCATTATTGAAAATAGGATCAGTTACTGATTGTAGAGACGCCTGGTGTCGAACACATGACACATTGCTAGCTGTGCATGCACAGTTTGATTTGCAAGAACTTGAACTTATATTATGCAAAGTTTGAAGTCGATATCTTGCCGGGAAGTACCTAAAACCTTTTTCTGTTATCTCCATAAGAAATGCATTGAGGAATGTAAATCGCTCTCTGGGATCGAACCAAGGACCATCAGCGAATATGTAAAATTTGATTACGAAATATATTTATTATCTCCAACTCCATGCTGAATTTCAAGTTTCCATGCAATCGGGAAAGGGTCGAAAAAAAATCTTAAAAATCGCCACAATGCATTTTAAACGGCCGATTTTTGCCTTGACCTAGCATCGAACCCAGGTTATTTTCTGTAAAACTCATTTATGTTTTCGATAGATCATGACCATATATAAAGGATCTTAGAGTTATGATTCTCTACCTATCCGGGAAGTATTTTTTAAAAATTCCCGAAAATCTAAGCAATGCATTTAAACGGGAAAAATCGGGAATTTGGGGCCCTCTGGAATCAAACCCATGACACTGAGGATCAAAATCACAATTTTTCTGGCGGTTAATTGTTATGGCCAATACGCAGTAAAAATTTGAACTCAATCACGCTTGTGGTTTAGGCTGTGAATTTGTATCCTATCTATCTATATACCTATCTATATATATGAATGAATCCGGAGAAGCATCTATATATAATAGATACGAGTAAAATGTTGCTTGCATACTGCAAGCAGATCGACAATACTAATTTAATATCGGCATCATATCGGGACGGACATCAAAAGAAAAAAAAAAATCAAAATATTCGTAGAATTCGCTGCAATTTAATCGCCTGGCAGCGAACCCGGTCTTCCTGGTGTACTTACTATGCAGCAAAATAGAAGATTACCATATCAAACTATGTGTGAAAATTGAAGCAAAACTATTAGGTGCAACTACCTCAAACGACGTCCTACTATTCACATACACTCCTTATTTGAGAAATTATAATGTGCTCTGGCATCGAACCCATGAACAGCATGGTCTAATCTATTTTTTTTCTTAAACAAAGTGTTAATATACATCTTCCATCTAAGCAAGAGCTCCCTTACATATCGATAAATGCATAAAAAAATTATGAAAAGATACCCCATAGTATTATATATGGGGGATATTTTTACCGCCCGGCATCGAACCCGGGTCTTTCAGGCAATACTTTCTATGCAGCACAACAGAAAAACACCATCTCTAACCGCGTATGCAAATTCAAGCAGAAATATTGGTTACAACTGCCTCAAATGACGTCCTACTTTTCCTTTATATTCCTTATGAGAGAAACGTTATTGTGCTCTGGCTTCGAACCCAGGAACAGTACGGTCTTATGAAAATTTTTTTCTAAAACTTATTCGTACCATACATCTTCCAGCCAAGCACGAACATCCTATCATTTCGATAAGTGCATCTAAAAAAATAATGAAAAACGGCTCCCATGTATTTTAAAGGGCAGATCTTTGCATCGTCCTAGCATCGAACCCAGGATAACTTTTGTAAAAGTCATTGATGTTTTCGAAAGTCCAAGACCATAAATATAGGCACCTTGAGTTTTACTTCTCTACCTATCCGGAAAGTATTTTTTTTTAATTCCCGAAAATCACGGCAATGCATTCAAAGGGGAAAAATCGGGACTTTGGGGCCCTCTGGAATCGAACCTATGACACTGAGTATCAAAGTCTCTTTTTTCCTGGGGGTTTCACGTTATGGCCAATATGTCATAAAAACTTCAGATCAATGACGCTTGTAGTTTAGGCTGTGAATTTGTATCCTATCTATCTATATAGGTATATATATGAATGAATCCGGAGAAGCATCTATATATAATAGACGAGTAAAATGTAGCTTGCATACTGCAAGCAGATCGACAACACTAATTTCATATCGGCATTATATCGGGACGGTCCTCAAAAGAAAAAAAAAAGATTTAATTTTTTCTTAAAATTCGCTGAAATGTCATCGTCTGGCATCGAACCCGGGTCTTACTGAAAACCTACTATGAAAAACAATAGAAGATCACCATCTCTAACTATGTGTGAAAATTCAAGCAGAAATATTGGCTACAACTGCCTCAAAAGACGCTCTAATGTTCACGATTGTAAATGGCTCTCGGGACTCGAACCAAGGACGATCTTGGAAATTTAAAAAATGTTTCTGAAAGTTATTATTGATCTCAATCTATATGCCATATTTCAAGTTTCTATATTATTGGGAAAGGTTTCAAAATAATTCCTAAAATTCGGATCAACTTCTGATTGCAGAGACACCTGGTGTCGAACCCAGGACACATTGATAGCTATGAATGCATAGTTTGATTCGTTTAGACTGGTTCTTCCATCATGCTAAGTTTTAAGTCGATAGCATGCTGGGAAGTACCTTAAACTTGTTTCCGTTATCTCCATAAGAAATGCATTGAGGAATGTAAATGGCCCTCTGGGATCGAACCAAGGAACATCAGGGAAAACATAAAAATCGATTATGAAATATATTTATGATATCTAACCCCATACCGAATTTCAAGTTTCCATGCCATCGGGAAAGGGTCCAAAAAAAATCTTAAAAATCGCCGCAATACATTTTAAACGGCAGATTTTTGCATCGACCTAGCATCGAACCCAGGTTATTTTCCGTAAAACTCATTTATGTTTTCGATAGATCATGACCATATATAAAGGCTCCTAGAGTTTCGATTCTCTACCTATCCGGGAAGTATTTTTTTTTAATTCCCAAAAATCAAAGCAATGCATTTAAACGGGAAAAATCGGGACTTTGGAGCCCCCTGGAATCGAACCCATGACACTGAGGATCAAAATCGCAATTTTTCTGGAGGTTATACGTTATGGCCAATATGTCGTAAAAATTTCAGCTCAATCACTCTTGTGGTTTAGGCTATGAGTTTGTATCCTCTCTATATATATATATATATGGATACATGAATGAATCCGGAGAAGCATCTATATATAATAGATATGAATATATATATGGATACATGAATGAATCCGGAGAAGCATCTATATATAATAGATATAGATGCTTCTCCGGATTCATTCATCTATTATATATAGATGCTTCTCCGGATTCATTCATGTATATACCTAGATAGATAGATAGGATACTAATTCACAGCCTAAACCACAAGCGTGATTGACTTGAAACTTTTATGGCATATTGGCCATAACGTGTAACCTCCAGGAAAAATGCGATTTTAAACCTCAGTGTCATGGGTTCGATACCAGAAGGCCCCAAAGTCCCGATTTTCTCCATAAGGATACATTAGGGGGATTTTCGAAAACTTTTTTGAGGCACTTCCCGGAAAAGGAGAGAAATGAAAATCGAGGGATAGCTAGAAGCCGTACATATCCAACGAAAATCATAAAGACATTTTTAAATATTGTCCATGGTTCGATGCTAGGTCGGGACAAATATCGGCCGTTTAAAATGCATTGCGGAGATTTTTAAGATTTTTTTTGGACCCTTTCCCGATGACATGGAAACTTGAAACTCGGCGCGTGGATAGGAATTACGAATAAATGTCATAATCTAATTTTATCTTTTCACTGATGGTCCTTGGTTCGATCCCAGAGGGCCATTTACATTCCTCAATGCATTTCTTATGGAGATAACGTAAACAAATTTTAGGTACTTCCCGGCATGATATCGACTTCAAACTTTGTACGAAAGAAGATCAAGTCCTTAAAAATCATACTTTGCATTCACAGCTTCCAATATGTCCTGGGTTCGACACCAGGCGTCTCTGCAATCAGAAGTTGATCCGATTTTTAGGAATTATTTTGAAACCTTTCCCAATAATATAGAAACTTGAAATTTGGCATATAGATAGAGATCAAAAAACTTTCAGAAACATGTTTTAGATTTCCAAGATCGTCCTTGGGTCGAATCCAGGAAGCCATTTACATTCGTGAAAAGTAGCACGTCGTTTGAGGTAGTTTCAGCAAATATTTCTGCTTGAATTTTCAAACATAGTTAGAGATGGTAATCTTCTATTGTGGTGCATAGTAAGTTCACCAGGAAGACCCAGGTTCGATGCCTGTCGATTAAATTGAAGCGATTTTAAGAGTATTTTCAATCTTTTTTTTTTCTTTTGAGGACCGTCCCGATATAATGCCGATTTTAAATTATTGTTGTCCATCTGCTTGCAGTATGCAAGCAACATTTTACTCGTATATATATATAGATAGGTATATAGATAGGATACTAATTCACAGCCTAAACCACAAGCGTCATCGGCTTGAAATTTTTACGACGTATTGCCCATATCGTGTAACCACCAGAAAAATTGTGATTTTGAACCTCAGTGTCATGGGTTCGATTCCAGAGGGCCCCAAAGTCCCGATTTTTCCCATTTAAATGCATTGCGTTGTTTTTCGGGAATTTTTAAAAGATACTTGCCGGATAGGTAGGGACTTAAAACTCGAGGAGCCGATATATATGGTCATGATCTATCGAAAACATAAATGAGTTTTACGGAAAATATCCTGAGTTCGATGCTAGGTCAAGGCAAAAATCGGCCGTTTAAAATGTATTGTGGCGATATTTAAGATTTTTTTTGGACCCCTTCCCGATGACATGGAAACTTGAAATTCGTCATGGGTTTAGATATCATAAATATATTTAATAATCAAATTTTTTACATTCGCTGATAGTCCTTGGTTCGATCCCAGAGAGCCATTTACATTCCTCAATGCATTTCTTATGGAGATAACAGAAAAGGGTTTTAGGTACTTTCCGGCATGATATCGACTTCAAACCTTGTATGAAAGAAGATTAAGTCCTAATAAATCATACTATGCATTCACAGCTAACAATATTTCCTGGGTTCGACACCAGGCGTCTCTACAATCAGTAAATTATCCTATATTTAAGAATTAATTTAAACCCCTTCCCAATAATATTTAAACATGAAATTAGGCAGATAGATAGAGAACAAAGATACATTTCAAAATCATGTTTTAGATTTCCTAAATAGTCCTTGGTTCGAATCCAGAGAGCCATCTACATTCGTGAAAAGTAGGACGTCGTTTCATGCAGTTGCAGCCAATATTTCTGCTTGAATTTTCACACATTGTAAGAGATGGTGATCTTCTGTTGTGCTGCATAGTAGGTTTACCAGTAAGACCCAGGTTTGATGCCAGACGATGAAACTTCAGCGAATTTTAGAAAAATTCAATCCTTTTTACTTTCTCCATATACGAAGTATAGAGAAAGTATTGTTTTCATGAAAAAATTCGACTTCGAGATTTCAACGGAAATACATGTTTTGGGGTCCCTAGAACACGTTTTGACCATTTTCGGAATGATGTCTGTGTGTATGTGTGTGTGTGTGTGTGTGTGTGTGTGTGTGTGTGTGTGTGTGTGTGTGTATGTGTGTGTGTGATAGTGGGCGCTCTAACGTGAAAACTATTAGTCGTATCAATACCAAACTTCATATATAGTACTGTGGTGTGTGCTGTCAGAGTTGATTAGTTTTTGGAGTAAATCGGTCAACCGGAAGTCGAGCTTTATTCATTAAAGCTCATTTCCGGTTTTCAAAATATCTCCATGAATATGATATATACGTATATTGTATTACTTATAAAAGTTTTAGATAATGTAATTTACTATAACTTTTGTATTTAATATATTTTTGTATCACCGGTCGATTAGGAGTTATTCGTGAAATACTGATAAACCGGAAGAAGATGATTATGTAATTTGTGGGCGCTCTAAGATGAAAACTATTTGTTGGATCAACACCAAATTTCATATGTAGTACCTTTATTATAGTCGTTAGAGTTGATCAGTTTTTGGAGTAAATCGGGCAACCGGAAGTTGAGCTTCATTCTTCAAAGCTCATTTCCGGTTTTCAAAATATCTCCATAAATATGATATTTAGGTATATACTATTATTTACAAATATTTTAGAAAATTTAATTTACTATAACTTTTGTATGAAACATATTTTTTTATCACTGATTGTTTAGGAGTTATTGATGAAATACTGATAAACCGGAAGTTGATGATTATGCACTTCGTGGGCGCCCCCGGCTCTATGGGCGAAAGGCCAAATTCATCTTTTTTCATCGAGCAAGTCCCGAAAAACATTATTTATAATTTTTGAGACATAAAAGATAATAATATATAAATTAATCACTCATCTTCCAAGTTTAGATGGAATATAGAGTTTGAAATTACTGTCGTAGATAAATATTTACATCTTATATATATGGAGAAAGTCATGTGCTGGCCACATCAGATTTTTTACTTTCTCCATATACGAAGTATAGAGAAAGTATTGTTTTCATGAAAAAATTCGACTTCGAGATTTCAACGGAAATACATGTTTTGGGGTCCCTAGAACACGTTTTGACCATTTTCGGAATGATGTCTGTGTGTGTGTGTGTGTGTGTGTGTGTGTGTGTGTGTGTGTATGTGTGTGTGTGTGTGTATGTGTGTGTGTGATAGTGGGCGCTCTAACGTAAAAACTATTAGTCGTATCAATACCAAACTTCATATATAGTAGTGTTGTGTGTGCTGTCAGAGTTGATTAGTTTTTGGAGTAAATCGGTCAACCGGAAGTCAAGCTTTATTCATTAAAGCTCATTTCCGGTTTTCAAAATATCTCCATAAATATGATATATACGTATATTGTATTACTTATAAAAGTTTTAGATAATGTTATTTACTATAACTTTTGTATTTAATATATTTTTGTATCACCGGTTGATTAGGAGTTATTCGTGAAATACTGATAAACCGGAAGAAGATGATTATGTACTTTGTGGGCGCTCTAACATAAAAACTAATTGTCGGATCAAACACCAAATTTCATATATTATAGTTTTATTACAGTCGTTAGAGTTGATTAGTTTTTGGAGTAAATCGGTCAACCGGAAGTTGTGCTTCATTCTTCAAAGCTCATTTCCGGTTTTCAAAATATCTCCATAACTATGATATTTAGGTATATATTATTAAAAATAAATGTTTTAGAAAATGTAATTTACTATAACTTTTGTATGAAACATATTTTTGTATCACTGATTGTTTAGGAGTTATTCATGAAATACTGATAAACCGAAAGTTGCTGATTATGTACTTTGTGGGCGCTCTGGGCTCTATGGGCGAAAGGCCAAATCCATATTTTTTCATCGAGCAAGTCCCGAAAAACATTATTTATAATGTTTGTGACGTAAAAGATAATAATATATAAATTAATCACTCATCTTCCAAGTTTAGATTGAATATAGAGTTCGAAATTACTGTCGTAGATAAATTGATTTACATCTTATATATGGAGAAAGTCATGTGCTGGCCACATCAGATTTTTTTCTTTTGTGGACAGTCCCGATATGATGCCGACATGAAATTAGTATTGCCGATCTGCTTGCAGTATGCAAGCTACATTTTACTCGTAATAGATATATAGATGCTTCTCCGGATTCATTCATATATATAGCTATATAGATAGGATACAAATTCACAGGCTAAACCACAAGCGTCATTGACTTGAAATTTTTACGACGTATTGGCCATATCGTGTAACCACCAGAAAAATTGTGATTTTGAACCTCAGTGTCATGGGTTCGATTCCAGAGGGCCCCAAATTCCCGATTTTTCCCCTTTAAATGCATTGCGTTGATTTTCGGGAATTTTTAAAAAATACTTGCCGGATAGGTAGGGACTTAAAACTCAAGGAGCCGATATATATGGTCATGATCTATCAAAAACATAAATGAGTTTTACGGAGAATATCCTGGGTTCGATGCTAGGTCAAGGCAAAAATCGGCCGTTTAAAATACATTGTGGCGATTTTTAAGATTTTTTTTGGACCCCTTACCGATGACATGGAAACCTGAAATTCGGTATGGGGTTTGATATCATAAATATATTTCATAATCAATTTTTATGTTTTCCCTGATGTTCCTTGGTTCGATCCCAGAGGGCCATTTACATTCCTCAATGCATTTCTTATGGAGATAACGGAGACATGTTTAAGGTATTTCCCGGCATGCTATCGACTTAAAACTTAGCATGATAGAAGAACCAGTCTTAACAAATCAAACTATGCATTCATAGCTATCAATATGTCTTGGGTTAGACACCAGGTGTCTCTGAAATCAGAAGTTGATCCGATTTTTAGGAATTATTTTGAAACCTTTTCCAATAATATAGAAACTTGAAATTTGGCATATAGGTTGAGATCAATAATAACTTTCAGAAACATTTTTTAAATTTCCAAGATCGTCCTTGGTTCGAGTCACGAGAGCCATTTACATTCGTGAGCATTAGAGCGTCTTTTGAGGCAGTTGTAGCCAATATTTCTACTTGAATTTTCACACATAGTTAGAGATGGTGATCTTCTATTGTGTTTCATAGTAGGTTTTCAGTAAGACCCGGGTTCGGTTCCAGACGATGAAATTTCAGTGAATTTTAAGAAAAAATGAAATCCTTTTTTTTTCTTAAGAGCACCGTCCCGATGTGATGCCGATATGAAATTAGTATTGCCGATCTGCTTGCAGTAGGCAAGCTACATTTTACTCGTATAATAGATAGCTATATAGCTATATAGATAGGATACAAATTCACAGGCTCAACCACAAGCGTCATTGACTTGAAATTTTTACGACATATTGGCCATAACGTGTAACCTCCAGGAAAAAGCCGACATTGAACCTCGGGGTCATGGGTTCGATTCCAGAAGGCCCCAAAGTCTCGATTTTCTCCATAAGAATACATGGCAGGGATTTTCGAAAATTTTTTGAGGCACTTCCCGGGAAAGGAGAGAGTTGAAATTCAAGGGATCGCTGGATGCCGTGCATATCTAAAGGAAAACATAAAGACATCTACGAATATTATCCTTTGTTCGATGCTAGGTCACGGCAAAAATCGGCCGTTTAAAATGCATTGTGGCGATTTTTAAGATTTTTTTTGGACCCTTTTCCGATGGCATAGAAACTTAAAATTCGCTATGAGGTTAGATACCATAAAAATATATCATAATCGAATTTTACATATTCGCTGATGGTCCTTGGTTCGATCCCAGAGGGACATTATATTTCCTCAATGCATTTCTTACAGAGATAACGGAAACAAAATTTAGGTATTTTCCGGCATGCTATCGACTTCAAACTTTGCATGATAGAAGAACAAGTCTTTACAAATCAAACTGTGCATTTACAGCTTACAATATGTCCTGGGTTCGACACCAGGTGCCTCTGCAATCAGAAGTTGATCCGATATATAGGAATTATTTTCAAACCTTTGCCAATAAAATAGAAATTTGAAATTCGGCATATAGATAGACATCATAGATACATTTCGGAAACATGTTTTAGAATTCCAAGATCGTCCTTGGTTCGAATCCAGATAGCCATTTACATTCGTGAAAAGTAGGACGTCGTTTCAGGCAGTTGCAGCCAATATTTCTGCTTTAATTTTCACACATTGTTAGAGATGGAGATCTTCTATAAAGACATCTACGAATATTATCCTTGGTTCGATGCTAGGTCGGGGCAAAAATCGGCCGTTTTGAACCTCGGTGCCATGGGTTCGATTCCAGAAGGCCCCAAAGTCCCGATTTTCTCCATAAGGATACATGGCGGGGATTTTCGAAAATTTTTTTGAGGCACTTCCCGTAAAGGTAGAGATTTGAAATTCGAGGGATCGCTAGATGCCGTGGATATCTAAAGAAAACCATAAAGACATCTACAATTATCATCCTTGGTTCGATGCTAGGTCGGGGCAAAAATCGGCCGTTTAAAATGCATTGTGGCGATTTTTAAGATTTTTTTTGGACCCTTTTCCGATGGCATAGAAACTTGAAATTTGGTATGAGGTTAGATACCATAAAAATATATCATAATCGGATTTTACATATTCGCTGATGGTCCTTGGTTCGATCCCAGAGGGACATTTTAGTTCCTCAATGCATTTCTTACGGAGATAACGGAAACAAATTTTAGGTACTTCCCGGCACGATATCGATTTCAAACTCGGGTTTTACTGATTTTATGATAACAAAGTCAAAATATATAAATATTTAGGTAAAAATGTCGAAGATATTACAAATATAATAACACAATCATAATGCCATTCTTCTCTCAAATGGTATCATATTTTTAATTCCTGAATGATACTCTCTTTATCTGCATTTGTAGAAAGCTCTTGCTCGATGAATGGAAACGTGAGGTTTTTCTAGACGGCCTTGCAGCATCGTTGATCCAAGTTTAGATTTTACAATAGTAAGCTTTGAAAAACTTCGCTCACAAGTGCAGTTTGTGGCGGGCATTGTAACGAATTTGGCCATTAGCAGTTTTAAATTTACAAATATTAAGGCTCTATTATGCTTAGATAGCCACTTTAACGGATCAAAAGCTTTTGTCAGAGGAAAATTGCCAGTTCTTTTAATCTTCAAAAGTCTAATTTCGGCTTCCAACTCTGAAGCATTCAATCCAAACTTATTAGAGAGATATTTATAGTCATTTGAATGTAGCTTACAATTACATAAGTCCAGTGTCGTAGCTTTGCTTAGGTAGCATGAATTATTTCTTTTGTCTTTTGGTTGAATCTGTCATTTAAGTATTCAATCATTTAATCCAAAATGGGATAAAATACAAAGCATTTTATTTCACCTCTCATATTTGGCGCAACAAATTCATTGCCGGAGTTACTATCCAATCTTGATGAAAGCTTGTGCTTTCTTGGAGCAGGGATGTCAACGCCCAGTCCGTTGCAAGCATCCACTGCTCTTGAATAGATGTTATCAAATATAGCAGTTTCGATTCTTAGTTCTTCTAAATCACTAGTTTAGTTTTTAGTGAGTTCTTCTCGCTAAACTAGAAACTTCATCCATGGCTTCCCAAAGATCGATGTGGAGAGTTCGACTCACTTTTACTTGTAGTTGTAAAATTGGTTGCAAAATGTCTAAACAAAACACAAAATCGAAGAACTCGATTTGGTGCTAAATTCCTTTGCATAAAGTTCTTGCTTTCGAATCAGATGCACCTTCGTTTATTACTTTAAAAGCTTCTTATATACAAAATCTTCTGACTTTTCGATTACTTTAAGATACGATGTAGTCAAATTTTCACTTACGAATACTCAAATGTATCAATTACATAAATATAATGATAACTAAAACGTGCTTTGAAGCAGATTAACATTAAAAATAACTTTTTAAAAATCGTACCGATAAAATTAAAAATTACCGAAAACGTAATCGTTACAAAGTAATTCGATTACTTTTACTTCGTTGCATCACATCATTGGCTGAGGGTAAACAATAAAGCATAGGGTTCTGCTTTGCTTAATGTTTGAGGAGGTTAAGAAATTTATGAAATAAAGATACGGCCTTTGCATGCCGCCTCCAGAAATTCATTTTAAAAAATACATATTTCCAATTCTCGCTATATTATTTTATTTATTGATGACCGGTAGGGATCACACCATTAGTCAGCAAATGGTGCGGACAAGTGTGGTGTCACTTGGGACGAGCCGTGACTTGCAACAGCTCGTTCTTGGTGCGGATACGTGAGACCATTACGTGTATGTCATCGTTGAGGGACTCATGGAATTGACTGCACCAATAAGAGTCTACTCTTAACTCTCTCACCGAGATGCTGCTGAATGGAATCTTACGTCCAACAATAAAATAATACCCTTTAATAAAACTAAAAAATACTCTTTGATGCAATGCAATTCGAGATTGATTTTCTGTTTTCGTCCATTTTAGAGTAATGACCGATAAAACCTGCGTATCATTCATTTCGTTCGTCTGTAACTCTACGCCAACTCACTTTTTTAAATTTAGGTGCATTAAATGTTTTAAAAACATATCGACATCTACATAAATGTCTTTGCGGTCGCCAAGTACATTTGGTTTAAGAAAGGGTCGATAAAATTTTCACCCGTTTTGGGCTATTTTATCCCCTTCACTAACATTTTAGTAACCTTTTACGAAAGCCGAAATATCGGGCTCGACTTTACGCTATTCTTTTCCCAGTTGTAATCTGGAAGATGGAAATCAATTCATATAGTCGCTTTATTTAGTTTATTCATTCGAGCACATATTTACTTTTTCATAGACAGTTTGCAAAACTTGAAGAAAAGAGTTGAGTGGTCTTTACACCGCATGCGTATGGTTTTTTTGTTTGACTTGACGTGCGCCAAAACATTTGTACATCGCTGGCACGTCCTCTACTCACGAGAGAAGATTTTAAGCATTAAAGCTCCTTCGCCTGTTTATTACTCGCGGAAAATAATTCGTAAAATCTCTAAAAAACGTTTGATTGTCTTTCATGCTAAATTTAGTCAACTTTCTCTCTACTATATATGATAATTTCGGTGTAACGACCGCGGATGAGATACACGTATTGGCATACGTCGATACGAACACTTAAGTTATCCATCGCGAATCATATTGAAATTTCACTTCCGTCATATGCACGACTGAACGAATAAGTAAAGCTTGCTAATCGTTCAATTCATTCTTCTAGTTCGTTCGTAATTGGTCTCAGCCGAAGCCTCATAGCCCGAGAAACACGATCCGTGTCTCTGCCGAAGTCTCCCCCTCCACCAAACAAAGTTGGAGTCTATCAAATGCGGCAAATGGGCAGCGATTTGACTCTCGATGCTACGCAAACGAGTGAGCATTACCTGAGTAAGCGTCGTCAATACCGACGTAAGATAACACCTCCAGACAAGAACAACCCATGCCTGACCGCAGTACGAACGGCTTGTGCCGCCCGAAAACTTACTACAACTCGTAAACAACTTAGCCTGTATTTTATCAGGGCCGAGGAACAATGAGAGTAGATATTTTCCAACTGGGAAAATGAACTTATGAAAGGAATGTCGCTTTTGGACGAGGAAACAGAAAATTTGGTCTACAAATGAGGTGGATATAGAAATATAAAACAGCCAAATATGCGAGAAAAGGGTTAAGTTAGGATTGAAATGGAATAGCGATTCAGTTATTCCATCGACATTTGCCGGCTACAGCTGGTTCTGTGGCCAATGTTCAAGCGGTCAAGAGGTCCTTTTTAAGAACCTTGGGGCCAAGAAATGTTTCAATGATTAAATTAGGAAAATTTATGAAGGGAAATGGCCAGAAGAATTTAACAAAACTATTTTGATTCCTTTAAAGAAAAAGAACAAGGCTACAGAATGTCGGGATTATCGTACAATTAGCCTAATCTCTCACGCGGCAAAAGTACTTCTAAGGGTTTTGAATAGACGGATTGAGGGAAAGATACGGGTAAATCGGAGAAGACCAGTTTGTTATTCAGAAAGGGAAACGAACAAGGAATGCAATTGGAGGGATGAGAGAACTTGCGATAGAGTCCAGTGGCCAAAACTGATTGGGATATTAAAGAAATATGGGTTATACTGGAACGATAGACAGATAGATTGTTTGATTCAAAATTTGTATCTGAATCAAACAGCCCTCGTAAGGATAGCTACGGGGGAATCGGATTGGGCTGAATAGCGTTTGGGGGGTAAAAAAAGGGTTCCCTATGTCACCAACATTTTTTACTTTCTCAATGTACGTAGTATAGAGAAAGTATTGTTTTCGTGAAAAAAATCGACTTCGAGATTTCAACGGAAATACATGTCTTGGGGTCCCTAGAACACGTTTTGACCATTTTCGGAATGATGTCTGAGTGTGTATGTATGTGTGTCTGCGCTTGTGGGCACTATAATGTAAAAACTATTAGTCGTATCAATATCAAACTTCATATATAGCATTGTCGAGGGTGCTGTCAGAGTCGATTAGTTTTTGGAGTAAATCCGTTGACCGGAAGTCGAGCTTTTTCCTTCGCCGCAAATTTCCGTTTTTGCAAACTATCTCCATAAATATGGTATTTAGGTATCTTCTATTTTTTATAAAAGTTTTAGGAAATGTAGTTTACTATAACTTTTGTATTAAACATATTTTTTATCACCGGTTGATTAGGAGTTATTCGTGAAATACTGATAAACCGGAAGTAGCTGATTATGTACTTTGTGGGCGCTCTTACATGAAAACTATTTGTCGTATCAACACCAAATTTTATATATAGTACTTTGGTTGGTATCGTTAGAGTTTATTAGTTTTAGCAGTAAATCCGTTAACCGGAAGTCAAGCTTTACTTTTCGAAGCTCGTTTCCGTTTTTGCAAAATATCTCCATTAATCTGATATTTAGGTATATACTACTATTTATAAAGGTTTAAGAGAATGTAATTTGCTATAACTTTTGTGATAAACATATTTTTGTATAACTGATTGTTTAGGAGTTATTCATGAAATACTGATAAACCGCAAGTTGTTGATTATGTACTTTGTGGGCGCTCTGGGCGCTGTGGGCGAAAGGCCAATTTCATAATTTTTCATCGAACATGTCCCGAAAAACATAAAAGATAATATGATATACATTAACCACTTATCTTACAAGTTTAGATTGAATATAGAGTTCGAAAATACTGTCGTAGATAAATATTTACATCTTATACATAGAGAAAGTTATGTGCTGGCCACATCAGATTTTAAAAATATATGTATGCAGAGGAAATGGTGGAAGAAGCCTGGGAAGAAATTGACAAGGGAGTAAAGGTTGGTGGGGAAGTAGTGAAGTCTGTTAGGTATGCAGACAATAAAGTTATTGTGTGTGATTCAGAAAAGGGTTTGCAAATATTGGTTAATGCTCTTGTCGATAAAGCGAGGGAGTTTGGGATAAGTATTAACGTAATTAAAACTAAAGTGCTGAGGTTCAATAATAATAATAAAAGCAAAGAGGAAAAGATTGGTGAAATCCTTGGTTTGGAGCATGTATTGGTGCGAAACGTGGACTTAAGGAAGGAGGAAGTCAAACGTTTGGAGGCCTTCGAAATGTGGGTGTGGCGTAGAATGGAAAATAGTAGGTAGGGTTGAGAGGAAAACAAACACGGAGTTGCTGTAAATGGTAGGGGAGGAGAGGGCTTTAATTGAAGTGATTAGGCGTAGACAGAAGAAATGAGTGGGTCAAATATTAAGGGGAGAGGGTTTGGTTAAGACTGTAATTTGAGGGTAGAATTCAGGTGAAAGAAGGAAGACAGAGACAGAAGATGTTGGATGACTTAAAGGGTGGGGTTAACTACAAGGAAATGGTACTAAATAGTAAATTTTGATTGTATGTACATGAAATTACCTAAAGGTAGAACAATCATGAATGACTTTATCTTCCCGATGCAAAAAAAGGGAGAAGAAGAGTTTTGATCGACAAAGCGAAGTTTAGTAGAAGAGATTGGTTTCGAAAGTACTGAGATAAGAATTTTTGTAGAGAAATTAATTGAAGGTGGCAAGCAGTGAACAATGGTTTTGGCATGAAGTAGGTTTAATCTCAGATATAGAGATGGTTCATGGTCCAACTCGTTTTAGTAGTTTTACGGCTATGATATACCGCACAACAGTATTCGGTCGGTCGGAGTATAGAATACTGCTGCTCGGTTTGGGCACGAGGTAGGTTTAGTCTCATATTTAGAGATGGTCCAGCGTAGAGCGGCCCGACTCGTTAACAGAGATTTCAGGTTCGACAGCAGCGTTACGGCTCTCGGTTGGAATTCGCTCCAGCTGAGACGATCTGATTACAGAAGGAAATTTTTCGAAAAGTTCCTTCGTTCAGAATTTGCAGACGAAGTAAGTGAAATATTAGTGTCAGTAAAAAACGAACGCGATTTCTTAGAGGCATCGACAAAAAGTTGTAGGGAAGTAATTGCAAAAACTTTAGGTCATTTTTTCCCCGGACTGTTAGAGATGCTAATAGGGTGGATTGAGTAATGGAGGTGTAATTACATCCCCTGCCATACGCCTCTGGCGGCTGCAATCCCGCGGTTGGAATTTGTTATAGGTGAGAAGATCCGATTACCGACGAAAGCCTTTCGATAAGTTCATCGGTTTAGAACTTTTAGACGAAGTTAATGGAAGCATGGTCCCTCTAAAAGATTATACTGGTCATCGGCATTGATGTTTAAAGGAAATTTATTGGTGTTCCAATGTAGTAGTCCCTTGAAAACTAACCAACGAAAGAGTCGCGGGTTCAATTCTGACGGAATTTCCCCATAAATTCCGACATAATCCAATGAGTAAATGGACGCCAACACTGCCTCAATACAATTATCTTCGCCCGTAAAACCGAAATGTATTCAATATCGGTCATGTGTAAGTTAGATGCGCCTCCCACTTAGAGTCATTCTGTGTTTGCTTACATTTTCATCTCTGCGCCTTCTTTCCACTTAATTTTCCCGAAAACTGATTTTTTCGCTACTAATTCTAAATTGTCGACTGAAAAACACGGGCTGTCGACTTAAAAGTATTGAACTCTATAAATGAATACGACGAAAAAATACCGATAACTTAGAAATACGTAATGGAAAACTACAAGGAATTGAAACATATAGTTTCGCGGAAGAAAGAATGTTTAAGGATAAAAATAAACTAATTGAAATTGAAATTGGAGCAAAAGTTTTAAATTTTAGTAATTATTGATATATTACAGATAAAATATCGAAAAGGATAAGATAGAAAGTGGAAAAATCACAGAGCTTCTGTTAAAAATATCGAAATATTACGAATATAGACTTGGAACGTATCTCGTAAGTCCGTAGTAATGTTAGACAAGGGTCGGAGTTGACCAGAGTATGTCCTCGTGGAAAATTCCTAAGTTCTCACCGTTACAATATTACCAATATTAATCCAACGGGTACATTCATATTCAATTTAAGATCAATTTAATTCGGAAATAAAACGTATACGTGCTGAGTTAAGGAACTCTCGTCAACCCCCGTTGCTTTATTCCCTTTCATATCCCGCATTGCCCATTCTATTTCACTTTCAAGTAACCCAGGTCCAAGATCGTCTTCTTCAACTTCTTCCTCACTTTCCATGCTGGTGGGTTTCATGTTTTTCCCATACAGTTCCTCAACGTATTCCTTCCATCGTCCCCTTACGGTGACTGGATCCCTTGATAGATTTCCCTTGCTGTCTTTAACTGTCACCATTCTATTATTAATTTTATTTCCTGTCAGTTGATTTACTTTACTATAAATTAGGTCGGCCCTCCCGCTTTCCACCAGCTTTTCTATTTCATTACACTGCCCCTTCCACCAATGTTCCATAGCTTTATTTGTTTCCCTTCTTAGTTCGTTGTTTAGTGCTCAGTAAATTCTGCGCCCATGCTCGGTGTTGACTCTTTTCCATTTTTGATATTTCTAGCTGAAGAGCTCGTTGATTCTCAACGGGGTAAATAATAGTATAGTAAATATATTTGCATTTCTCCTCAGATAAGATTGTTACATCTCACATCTTTGCTTAATTCAATGGAATAGATAATCCAAAAATAATATTTATCTTGAAAATAGCTAGTTTGTGGACGAAATTTATATTTCATTGTACGAATTTGAATATTAATAGAAATTTTACTATCAAACTTGTCTCAAGCTCTTTCAAACATTTTTATTCATTACATTTTTCTTATACAGGGTGTCCCAAAAGTCATGGACCAAACGAAACAGAGAGGTAGAACATCACCTGGGCTACAGGTTTGTAATTTATCTTGGTGTCCGATATTTTTTTTCTTTTCGAGTTAACAATTTTTTTCGTATTTTCTGAGAAAACCATGACTTTCCGGACATTTGTGGTCATGGTGACGTAAGTATTTGAGATGCATTGTTGAATTTTTTCTCTAAAAATTCTTAATAATTGTTGTAACTGACAAGAGAATAGCTTTTACCCTCACTCTTACCGTTTAGCCAAAATAAAATTCCAAATTCTTAAATATTTTAAATTCCGAACTTTGAGAAAATCTTTGAGGGCAAGTTAAAAAAAATTCATAATAAAAAAATTTTGGCCACGTGTCTTAAAAACTTTTTCAGTGCATCAGCTATTTAGCACGTAAATTTTGTTAGGTTGTCTTTACGGCATCATACCTTAAATTCGGTTGAAACATAGTAAGTCGATGATTCCTAGTTCTAATAAACAAGTCAAAGCCTCTTTAAACCTTAAACTGGAGTTATTAATGTGTTTAATTGTCGAAAAAAGAAAACGTTTTACCATTTGATATGGCTGTGGCACTCTCCAACGGTAATATAAAATACGCCCTTCCCTCATTACTTGCTTTAATCAACAACAATACCCTTCGAGATTACTACAATGTACGGACCATTGTTGGGAGCCGCGGAGTAACTAAGCTTTCGCAACAATGCAGCTCAAGATCGTTTCAATTCGGCATTAAAACGAAATGGCTTGATAGAGGGTGTCATCTGCTACCAAAATAATAACATATGCTATGATGCTATTGTTAGTGGTTTAGAAATTCTAGCCTCTTTGGTGTGAGTTTTTAAATTTCAATCCCTTATCGAGTAAAGAATGATAAAAAGCTACATTTTTTATAAATGTGTGATTATTTTATATTACTAGAGGATGCCCATTCCTTATGTAAGTAGAATTTCAATAATTTCTTTTATATGATAGTAGGAAAATAATCTACTTTTGACTTCTTCGTACATAAAATTTAAACATTGAAGGAAGTTAACTCGAGATAAAACACAGAAAAGTGAACAAGCAGTTTAAAGACTTTTACAATTCCAGATGATGAGATACAGGCAAAGACCAGAAAGAGAGATAATTAGCCTCAAAAATTTTACGAATTTATCCTATAGTAAATCGGCATCGGCATCGTAAAAACGGCATTTAACGTAGAGTGTGGGCATTACGAGTATACTCGCATGCCATTTGGATTGAAAAATGCACCGGCGAGTTTTCAACGATTAATGGACCTAGTATTGAGGGGGTTAACACAATCCCAATGTATGGTTTACATCGATGATGTAATTGTTTTTAGCGAAACCTTGGAGGAGCACGGAGAGAGATTGCGCCGAGTTTTTGAAAAATTAAGAGAGGCAAATTTGTCCTTACAGCTGGATAAATGTCATTTTTTCAGTCCAAGGTGAAGTATTTGGGTCATCGGATGAGTAGCGATGGGGTTCACCCAGATGAAGAGAAGATCGAGGCAGTGAGAAATTTTCCCACACCCACCACCACGAAAGAATTACAGTCCTTTTTAGGCCTCGCTAATTACTAACGGAGGTTTGTGGATGGTTATGCGGAAATAGCTAGACCGCTTACGCGTCTCCTTAAGAAGGGCGCATCTTTTATTTGGTCTCCTGATTGCGAAAATGCCATGGCGAAGTTGACGGAAGCTTTAACGCGCAGTCCCGTACTCATTTATCCAGATTTTTCAAAATCGTTTATAATTTCTACTGATGCCAGTAATTTTGCCTTGGGAGCAGTATTGTCGCAGCAGATAGATGGGGTTGAACATCCGATAGCCTATGCTTCGCGACAAATGAATTCCGCAGAAATTAATTACACGGTGACCGAGAAAGAGTTACTGGCTGTGGTATGGGCAGTTTAATATTTTCGTTGTTATGTGTATGGGCGGAAATTTAAGATAGTTACCGACCATGGCGCATTAAAGTGGTTATTGGGTTTGAAGGATCCGTCATCCCGGTTGATGCGATGGTCGCTTAAGTTAAGCTAATACGAAGTTGAGCATAAGCCTGGAAACACCCATTGTAATGCCGACGCGTTAAGTCGACAGGTGCGACGCGTACACGTAATAACGGAGAATGAACTTTGCCAGGTGCAGGCAAATGATCCGGAGTGCAAAAGTTGGCGGTCACTACGGGGGTTTAATGAGAAGAATGGAGTATTGGTTAGAATAACGAAAACTGGAGAAAAAGTCGTTGTTCCTCAGTCTTTGAGGAAGCAATTGATTAATCAGCTGCATGGACATATTCTTTCGGGCCATATGGGAAAACGTTCAACCGTGAATAGGTTAAGACTGCTCTATTGGTGGCCGAATCTTGTTCGAGATGTGAAGGAAGCTCTTAAGGATTGTATCTCGTGCCATCGCAGGAGTCCTTACGGAAGAACGAGGGCTCCATTACAGGAATTGCCTTCAAGTGACAAGCCATTTGAGATTGTGGCCTTAGATATCGTGGGACCATTACCTAAGAGTGAATTCGGGAATCGGTACATTCTCTCCAGGTATTTAATAATGGTTCCATTGCCTGACCAAACCGCGGAGACTGTAGCCGATGCTTTCGTCAATAGATGGGTTTTAAGATTTGCCGTTCCAGCAATACTATTGAGCGACATGGGAACAAACTTTATGTCGGAGTTGTTTTCCAAGGTATGTCGTTTAATGAAAATAGACAAATTGCATACGTCACCATATCATCCACAAGGGAATGGAAGGGTTGAATGGGTTCACCGTACCATCGCTCAGATAATTAGCCACTACATCAATTGTAAGCACAATAATTGGGATGCCCTTTCATCTTATGCCGTTTGTTGCTACAATACTAATGTGCATGCGAGCACGGGTTATTCTCCGCATGAGATAATATTTGCAAATCCGATGCGGTCTCCTTTTATCAGCGTAGATTTGACGTTAAAGGGATTTAAAGAGGATTATCTCGTAGAACTGAAGGAGAATTGAGAAAAATGAGAAGGAAATGCAAGGCGAACGACGCATTGGCACAGAAAAGGAGAGCGGCAGCCTATAATAAAAAGACGCAAAATGTGGTGTACAGACCAGGCCAATATGTGTATCTGAGCGAACCGACACGTAAAGTAGGGCGGGTGAAGAAGTTTTCGAAATATTGGAGGGGGACATATAAAGTGCTCGAGACGTTGTCCACAAGTAATGTTCGATTACAACTTCCCTTTCGAACGGTAGTTGTTCATAAGGATCGGCTTAAACCGCACTTGGGTAAAAATTTACCCTCAAAGATTAGGCATGATGAGCGAAGGCGAGGCAGGCCACGGGGAGTTATGGATGGGACAAAGCCTCACTCGGACACAGAAGAGTTTAGCTATTCCCCCCTCCTTCCCGAAGACCCTCCTCTGTCAGAGGTATTCCCAAGCTCTACCACCCATAATTCAAACCAAGACACAGGTTGCAATGTCGATATAAGCGAGACACTGTTCTTATTTGGCCGTTGAGAACATTTCCTCACACTATCCGCTGCTTAGATTATGACTAATTTTTTTATGAGCTGCGACGTAGTTTGTAAATTCTTATTCAATGTTCATTGCCGGCAGTGGTGGGACCTACTTTTTTTCTGTGAATGAATACTACCAGTTCGCACATTATATTTCTTGTGGTAGAAATCGGTTTTTTGTAGGGCGTTACTCGCGGCGAGGCGTTCATACGTTATCACACAACTTCGATTTAAGAATTGTCCGGTAGAAAAGCAGTACGTACCATAACTATGTTTTGTTTGTGACTGGCCATGTATTTTCTGCAGATACTGACTGTTTGCAGTTAATTTTTTTCTTTAGAAATAACGTCTCATCTCGCTGAAAGCAAACTACTCACGGTGGGATTTCAAACGCCGCCATTAAATTGACCCCAGTCAATGACACTTGATGACACTCCGCCCCGGTATGTTTGTCACGCGCTCGCACGAGCAAATTTTGAATTTTCTCTCTCTCTCTAATTTTCCTCAGCAGCTGCAGGTGTACCACTTTAATGTTGAAAATGTAGCTCAGGAACCCTGAGAGTGGTCAGAAGTCTTAGAACTTAGACAGAAATATTGATAAAACCTGGAAAAGGTACAAAATAACTTAAATTGCCTTTTGGTAATAAAAATCTATATAGAAAACGTTCTTAAACTGTATAAATTAACTATGCAATAAGAATATAAGGTCTTTTGTAATCTGAATCTCAAATTTATTTACATATTGAAATTATTTTAAAATGATATAGCAAGAGTACCTAAAATAGTGCCAAAGTAAATTAATAGACAGCAAAATCACGCATAAACGTAAAAATAATTGCGGAAGGAGGACAATATATAACTAAAGAAGTTGGTGTGTTGGCAAGCATGTAAATGCGACAGCACTAGGTTTTCCCCTTTTCAAATGTAAATATTGATATTTGCCCATTCGGAAAATGTCAATCGCTCTTTGATTCATTGATTTCATTGATCTGAAGAGTAATTTTGCAAAAATGAGCTTGCGTTGTAAGGTAAAGGTAAGGTAAGGTAAGGCTGTGAGTAGTCAACCAGAAGTTAGATTCTTCGCATTTCCTACTGTAAAACAATTGTAAGTAAAATAATTTTAAAGGAACATTACTAAACCATTAATAACCTTTATCTGATGTCGCACGATAACAATTCTGTTTGATCATTTCGTAAACTGTAGTTCAGAAGAGGTATAAGTTAATTGAAATTAGCTGAATATGTCATTAATGCCGTATCTCCGGGACATTAAAATTATTATCATAATCCTGTTTTAATTATCTCAGTCATGTCAATTGGTCGGGCGACCATATTTATTCTCCGTAAATTTACGTCTGTGATAGAATTATGGGACACTTTTAATAATGTGAGATCGCAATGAAGGAGAGAAAAGGAAAGCCAAACCCCCTTTCGCCGCATCCAAAACCATGGTTTCGTTGGGGATATTTTATAAATTCAAAGCATATCAATCATGCTTTTTCCATCGTTCAGTGACGAGTTCCGGATATATACATATAGAGTATATACATTCCTTTTCGATTTTTTGGTTAACTTATGATCATTCTAAGAAACGCAGAATTTTACTCAGTCAAAAATCCTTTTCATAGCAAAGGTCAATTGGCCTAAAGGGTGAACGTAAGGAATCCTTTCAGTAGTCACGATAGGAGAAGGTGATGTTATGTTAACAAGATTGTTTTTCAGTATTCTCTCATGTATCTGAAAACCCTATTTACATCTAATTACAGGATTTTAATTACTCATATAAAGCTATAGGGAGAACAACTGTCATGCCAGATTCATCAATGCTTTAACTTAAATGTCAATCAGTTCTTTCACTTCACCCTCACATCAACACTTCTATGTTTTCTTACAATTTAAGTTTTCAATTATTTATGTTAGAGCTGTCAAATTTTTGAGAGATACAAATTTCTTTGCTTTCATCTTGCATGAGACATTTCTGCAAACATATTTAACAGGCAAAAACTCTAGAAGTCTATGAAGAAATAACAAGATGTTAATATTCCAACTTCAATCTTAGCCATTGATGTGGGATTTTCATGTGTTTCTCTGAATGGTTACAAGTTCTCCGAAAAATTGAGTTTGTAGAACTAATTTAGAATTAATTAAAAGGAAGTATACAAAATTTCTAATATAACTATGTTACCTTAATTTATTTGAGACATATTTAGGATCAACTACTTCCCTTTGCATGATTTTAGGTGGAAGGAAAGATACAGCTTCTGTGATTTACATACTTATAAAATATTAGTCCGCAAGATTGTTCATTGCTGCTGAAGTGTATCGATAAGATTTTCGAGTGGTATCAAATTAATCTCATGACAGTAACTGTTATAAAATGCAATGTAATTTCCTTCACTCGCAAGAAGCAATCCCTTACTTTTCATTACTTAATTAATGATGAAGTTATTCCAAGAATTTTGATTGTGAAAGACCTAACTTTTTATTTCGACAACTTCCTGACATTCAATGCTCATATAGAACATATTGTATCAAGATCACTGCGCATGTTAGGTTTTGTTAGCAGGACAGTCTCTGATACAGAAAATATTTATTTGCTTAAAAAAGTTCTGTGTACTTTGCTTGTCTGTCCTATAGTTGAATATATTTCTACTGTCTGTAATCCATTTTACAATGTTAATATTAATCTGAATGAAAGAGTACAAAATAAATTTTTAAGTATTGTAAATTATTATGCTGGATTTATAAGTAAATATACCTATTACATTGAAACTATGTTAATATTGGATACTCACCCTCTATCTGTGAGAAGGAAACTAAATGATTAAATATTTTTGTATAAACTATGTAACAATATGATAAGCTGCACCCATTGCTTGAGGAGTAGTAGTTTTAACTGCATGGCTACCTCAACAAGAAGTCACAATTTTTTTATTTCAGGTTCTGTAGAAAAAATTTTACATTTAATAATCTCGTTACCAAGTTACTAAGATTATGTAATAGTGCTTCATGTGTAATTGATAGTGATATATTTTATTATTCATTACCTATCTATAAGCAGAAAATGTTAACATATTTTATGTTAAAAGGCTACCAAAATGCATGCAGATAGTAATTATATAATTATTGGCAATATTGTGCAATATTGATCACTTTTTCCTCGTTTCATTTTGCTTATTTTTGTCTTGTTTCTTTATTATCCATTAGCTAAATCACTACATTTTACACTTTGTTATTTAAAACATTACTTATTTGTAAAGCATTATGCTGTGCTGCTTTATACTTTGATTTCTGTGTATTGGGTTGATACCACGAAATATAGATTGAATTGAACTGAATAATTCATTTGTACCTAGAAATTAGTGAAGTGTTACTACTGTGTATGTATTTCTTCAAATGTTATAACTTCCCTTTGTTTGTTGATGAATTTTTACACTATTGTCTTTTTTTGTACTTTCATAGTATGTTTTTTTATTTAAGCTGCAACCTTTGGGTAGCATTTACTGGGGATGCCGATTTTCAAGGGCATTGGTTACAAAGGAAACTGACTCGCAGTTGGTCACGGATTTGTTCCCTGCATTTCCATGATAAAGACTTCACTAATGCCTTGAAGACTAGATTAAATAGAGGATCAGTACCCTCGCTGAATGGTCCTTCCACTTCACCATCATCCAGTGATAGACCAAGCATTGATCTTCCCGCTCCATCTACTCCTCCCCCTCCATCTACTCCTTCCCCTCCATCTCCTCCTACCCCTCAAACTCCTCCTCCCCCACCAACTCCTTCTCCATTTCCTTCCTACTCTCCCTCATCCCCCTCTCCATCCACATCAACCGCTCATGCTACTGCGTCTTCTCTTCCTTTAGGTCTTAAGACTCCTAAATCTATAGGGGATAGAATTTCACTGTCAGACTTTGGAATGTCTCGGTTAGCACACTGCACTCCCCGCAAGAAGCTCCTTTACCTTTATGGGAGGGAAAAGGCAGAGGAGTTGAGGAAATTAAAGGCAGTGAATCGGAAGCTCAAGGCCAAAGTAAGTAGCTCCAAGGCTTCAGGAGAGCATCAATTAAGTATTGCTGACTTTTTGAATTCATTCCTCTCCGAACCTGCAGCAGCCTTGCTCAGCTCCCAACTTAGGAGCTCAAAAAAGAAACCAAAGGGCAGGAGGTGGACAAAGGATGAGAAAGTAGTAGCTCTAACAATATACAAGAGGAGTCCAAAATGTTATAGATATCTTAGATCTATTTGGGCACTCCCTTGCATCAGAACATTGCAGCGCTTCTTAGGTTCATCCCCATTCTCCATAGGAATTCATCACAAGGCCCTCGCTAATGTGGTGCAGGCATTAGCTGACAAGGAGCCTTGTGATCGATTATGCTTGCTCTTATTCGACGAAATGTCAATAAGACAGCATTTCAATTACAAGGCGTCCAGTGACACCATTATAGGCTTTGAAGATCATGGCCCTTTGGGAAAGAGCCATAAGCCTGCAAAATATGCTTTGGTGTTCATGGTGCGTGGGTTGCTTCAAGATTGGAAGCAACCCATTGCTGCTTTTTTCAGTGGTTCACCTACAAATGCGGAGAGGCTTAAAGACATATTGGAGCTGGTGTTGAGAGATTGCAGTAAGGCTGGCCTTCAAATAATCTCCACCGCTTGTGACATGGGCTCAAATAATGTCAAAGCTCTAAGGATCATGGGTTCAACATCGGAGAAACCTGTTATTAATCTTGCAGGTCAAGAATATATAACTATATTTGATCCTCCACATTTGTTAAAGTCTACTAGGAACTTATTCCTAAAGCATGACATCCGCTTCCCGGTAGAGGTAGCAGTGGAGGGACTCACAGTGAAAGTTCCTGGAGTAGCAAAGTGGAAGGACATAAAGGAAGCTTACGAATGGGACAGAAGTATAGAGTATAGAACTTTGCGAAAGCTGTCTTCAATTCACATTGAACCTAAGGTTAGGAGACTTTATTGTACTGTTACGTAGGTTTTTTGTGAGATTTTTGAAATATCATCAAGACAATTTCATTTTGGGAGAATATGTTAAGTTTGCCCTTTCCATTTTTGTAGGACATAGATCTATAGAAAGACAAATATTTTGCTATTTATGATGCATTTGCTGATTCCTTGTAAAGCATTACTTAAATTCATTCACAGGGGCGCAGTAAACTTCGAGTCAGCATCGCAGCACAGGTTTTCAGCCAAGCAATGTCTACTTTTCTTATGGTTGGATACTGAATTCAGGAGATAATTTCAATACTGTATATGCATTCTTGAAGTAATGAAGTAATTCATAACCTTACATGCCCATAACAGGAGTCCTTTCAACCTCGGCACTGGCAACATCTAGATTTGTCCGGCTACTAGATAATATGTTTGACTCATTGAATGGAGGAGTTCGGTTTGATAAGGGTCATAGGTGGAAAGCCCCTGTCACCAGGACATCAGGGCATTTCGAATTCTGGAGAAATGCCAAGAATTTGGTTAACTCCTGGGAATTCTTGGAGGATTCGGATCCAGAGGTGCCTGATGCCAGCTGACCTGCTATGCGGCGACCTCCAACAGTAACTGGATGGCTGACCACCTTGACTGCCATGGAGTTAATATGGGATAAGGTAAGCTCAGTGAAGAAAGTAAAGCTATCTACACGGCGGGTGAACCAGGAATCCTTGGAGAACTTCTTCGGCTGCATCAGGGGTCAGTGTGGATCCAACAGGGACCCCACTATGACATCGTTCATAGGTGCATGGAAAACCTGTATCTTCAATGGCATTGCCATTGAAGGATCTATTAGGGGAAGAAATTGTCTTGAAGATGGTGCACATCTTTTGAACAATTCTGATGATTTGGTAGAGGATAGACATGATGGCTTGGCTTCCAGCAGTCCCAGCACCACTTCCGCAATTCCAGATGAGGACATTTCCCATCAATGCAAGGGCATAGCAGACCTTCGCCTCATTGCTGGTGAAACTCTTAGTAATTCATCATGCTTGGATTGCAGAAAAGGTAAGATATAAGATTCATGTTTACTTCCACTCTTTACATATATTACAAAAGTATTGATAGATTCATGCAAAAGAATAAGAAAGTGAAATGGAAATAGAAGTACCTATTAAGAAAAATTCTGTCGGATTTCTCAAATATATCACTATTTTTTATTACCTCATTCCCTCCAGGTTTACATTGCAATATTCTCCATTGTTGCCAATTACTTGCCACAAAAATTTGAGTAGCATACATTTTCTTCATACTTAAATGTGTCATTTTCAGGTTTGGTGGAGATCATGCCACATGAAGACCTTGCCTGGGATTATCTGTTTGTGGCAACCAAGGGAGAGGAGCAGCATTTTGCTTACCCAAGTGAAAATTTGGTTAAGTGCTTCACTCTCTGTTTGAATTACACTACTAATCTCCTTTCTAACAATCCCCCTATGCAAAATTATTGCAAAAATATCAGTGAACACATAAATGACAATGGTTGGTTTGGATTTCTTGAGCAATGCAGAATTCACCAGGACTGGATGAAAGAATAGCTCATACAGAGAACTGTAGAGAATTGTATCACATACTGGTGTCAACAACAAAATCTACAGTTCAAAATGAAAAGATACGCTGCATTGACACCTTCGTAGAATCCTCCTGTTAATTTCAGTTTATTACTTTCTTTATTAATCCAGTGAAGGAATTCTACATTAAGTTTACAGTTTATTATTAGTTACAGTTCATTATTTCGTAGGGTTCTTGCTGTTTCTTTAGAGTGAGGAGGTAAAGGATACATTCCCTCATCTCTTTCGTGGTAACCAATTGGGAAAGGAACAGATGACCTCACCCCTTCTTCAAGCTTATTCTTTTATCCAAGTATCCATAGTTTTGACTTAATTTTCGGACTACACCTTCACCAATTCACAACTTTCCTCTTCGATTTTATTGAGTTATTAGTTAAGAGTTCTTATGTTTTATTGACTTGAAATGGAGATATGTATAGTTTTCTATAGTTATCACAAAGTTATGATAATGAATATTGTACGAAATTTAAAGAACAAATGAATTGGTAAACCACTTCTTTGTTTTGCTGAAGCATAATAAACAGGCAAAGCTTTCAGCGTTCACTAGAGGAGAATGGAAATCATAGTTCCCAAAGGTAATGCATTCTCAATTCAATGTTATCATTAGATTGACTATGATGTATGTTATTTAAACTTTAAATTTTTCCAGTTTGTTGAGTTAATTATCTTAATATTAATACAACAGGGAATGAGTACCCAAAGCATTTCATTTGGTTCTTCATGGAATAACCTGGTGGATTACCATTTATCCAATCTGATAATCTCAGAGAGAAGCTCTAAGAAACACTGTTCTTGGGGTTTTAGATGAAGGAAGCACTCTAGAATCAGCTAAAATACTGAAAATAATTAAGAAGGTATCTGCATGATTTACGTAAGAGTTTTTGAATTTTGTACTTATCAAAAAGTGAAAATATAACACATCACTTCATTTACAATTTTCAGGGTTATGCTGGAAGTTGCACCTCATCATGGCAATAAATTTGTACATATAGTTAAAGGTTGAGCTAGGGTATTCAGCAGTTATGGATGGGGGTCAAATAACAAATTTTTTATCAACATTACCCATGGCTAATGTTTGTGCTCCATTGGAAGGCTTACTTAATTCTGTATAAGTAAGTAGTGCATGCTGTGAATGCCAGTAGCTACGGGAAGTGCCCTTGCTGAACTTTTACAAGGTAGACTAAGCCCTATCACACTTGCTTAATGCTCAACTGCATTTGTAGGGGAAAATGAAGTCTTGTTCTAATGCTGTCCATTATCTGGAATTAGCCCACGACGGACTGCCCTGTGAACCTCACTTCGTGATGTCGTAGTAGTGCCACCTGTACTGCCCAGGCAGGTGGTTGGCAACAGGAGTACCTTGAAAAGTCTGTTTTAAAGAATCACTATGTCTTTTCATTTGGAGTTGAAAGACTTTGTTAATTGATTTTCCTACCAAATGAAATTAGCATGTTAAGAAACATTTTATTGGCAAATGCAAATTATAAATGTTAGTCTTCATCTACATCAAAATTTTAGATTGAAAGCCACTCTCAACTTCATAATGAAAAATCTGATGTGGCCAGCACATGACTTTCTCCATATATAAGATGTAAATACTTATCTACGACTGTAATTTCGAACTCTAAACATTATAAATAATGCTGTTCGGGACATGCTGGATGAAAAACGATGAAACTGGCCTTTCGCCCATAGAGCCCAGAGCGCCCACAAAGTACATAATCAGCAACTTCCGGTTTATCAGTATTTCAGGAATAACTCCTAAACAATCAGTGATACGAAAATATGTTTCCTACAAAAGTTTTAGTAAATTTTATTTTCTAAAACATTTATAAATAATAGTATATACCTAAATATCATATTTATGGAGATATTTTGAAAACCGGAAATGAGCTTTGAAGAATGAAGCTCAACTTCCGGTTAACCGATTTACTCCAAAAACTAATCAACTCTAAGGACTGTAATAGAAAAACTACATATGAAATTTGGTGTTGATCCGCCAAATAGTTTTCATGTTAGAGCGCCCACAAAGTACATAATCATCTTCTTCCGGTTTATCAGTGTTTCACGAATAACTCCTAATCAACCGGTGATACAAAAATATGTTAAATACAAAAGTTATAGTAAATTACATTATGTAAAACTTTTATAAGTAGTAATATACCAATATATCATATTTATGGATATATTTTGAAAACCAGAAATGAGCATTACACAACGTACATAATCAGCAACTTCCGGTTTATCAGTATTTCATGGATAACTCCTAAACAATCAGTGATGCAAAAATATGTTTCATACAAAAGTTATAGTAAAATCAATTTTCTACAACATTTATAAATAATAGTATATACCTAAATATCATATTAATGGAGATATTTTGAAAACCGGAAATGAGTTTTGAAGAATGAAGCTCGACTTCTGGTCAGCCTATTTACTCCAAAAACTAATCAACTCTAACGACTGTAATAAAAGTACTATGTATGAAATTTGGTGATGATCCGACAAATAGTTTTCATGTTAGAGCGCCCACAAAGTACATAATCATCTTCTTCCGGTTTATCAGAATTTCACGAATAACTCCTTATCAACCGGTTATACAAAAATATGTTAAATACAAAAGTTATAGTAAATAATATTATCTAAAACTTTTATAAGGAATACAATATACCAATATATTATATTTATGGATATATTTTGAAAACCAGAAATGAGCATTACACAGCGTACATAATCAGCAACTTCCGGTTTATCAGTATTTCATGGATAACTCCTAAACAATCAGTGATGCAAAAATATGTTTCATACAAAAGTTATAGTAAAATCAATTTTCTACAACATTTATTAATAATAGTATATACCTAAATATCATATTAATGGAGATATTTTGAAAACCGGAAATGAGTTTTGGAGAATGAAGCTCGACTTCCGGTCAGCCGATTTACTCCAAAAACTAATCAACTCTAACGACTGTAATAAAAGTACTATGTATGAAATTTGGTGTTGATCCGACAAATAGTTTTCATGTTAGAGCGCCCACAAAGTACATAATCATCTTCTTCCGGTTTATCAGTATTTCATGAATAACTCCTAATCAATCGGTGATACTAAAGTATGTTAAATACAAAAGTTGTAGTAAATATCATTATCTAAAACTTTTATAAGTAATACAATATACGTATATATCATATTTATGGAGATATTTTGAAAACCGGAAATGAGCTTTAATGAATAAAGCTCGACTTCCGGTTAACGGATTTACTCCAAAAACTAATCAACTCTGACAGCACACACAACAGTACTATATATGAAGTTTGGTATTGATACGACTTTTAGTTTTCGAGTTAGAACGCCCATTATCACACACACACATACACACACACACACACTCACACACACACACACACACACACATACACACAGACATCATTCAGAAAATGGTCAAAACGTGTTCTAGGGACCCCAAAACGTGTTTTTCCGTTGAAATCTCGAAGTCGAATTTTTTCATGAAAACAATACTTTCTCTATACTTCGTATATGGAGAAAGTAAAAAGGTACTTGATTAGTGCTTCATGTTTCACTACAGTTATAATTGTACTGCATGACATAAGCAGAATGCTATCGAATATCCAATAGCTGCTAATCGTAAATATTACAGCTATAAAATTTAAGTTAATCTTAGGACTTCTGATTTTGTTCTTACACTCAAACCCCTTTAGATTCTATCACCATAGATTAACAAAAACTTTGCTACCATGAACTTCTCCGCTATTTCTCTGTGAAGATAGTGAATTGATAACTTAGCGACTCTGTCGAATTTCCTAATTCTCTGTTAACTCTATACTTATTGGGTTTTCACCAACCATTTCTATCTCTTGTCTGAGGCACGACTGCATTTCCACTTTCTGTTCCTTACGGTGATTAACTTACTGTTGAATTTCTCCTTATATAAACCTAACTCCCTGGATGATTGTGTAGTTACTCTACATTTAAAGGATAGTGGAACAAATAAAACACATGTTTGCCATTTGAAAAACAAAGCCAAGCTCCCCATGCTTCATTACTCACAAAGTTCACAACAAGAAGCCAACAAAAGCAGCACTACACACTATATATATACTAAACAAGTGATAATTGGAGGAGTCCTTGTGTTCCCTAGTGAAGGATTCCTCCTCTCTTGTACATCCCCTGGCTCTCCAATAGCATCTTCCTCCATCACTGGTTCCTCCGGAACGCACTACTAATTGATCCATGTCAGCCTTTCCCTCCGATGGATGATTTTGATCCTCCTCCTTACTCCCTTCCATTTCTCCAAATAATGGAAGCTGCACCTTCCCTGTGATCTGTTGAGACCTTCCTTCTTTACCTGGGCAGGCTGGAAACTTGTCTTCAATGAAGGCAACATCATGGGCATGTGTAAGCTTAACAGGGTTATTTGAATCCAACAGTCTATACCCATTTTCCTCGAAGCATTAAGAAATTGTGCTGATAACACATCAACTGTAGGGAATCCAGCAGTGTTTCCGATGGGTAAGTTTAAATGTTTATGACAGATTTAGCCATGCTCCCTTTGTGAAACCTACCAAATGAAACAATTAGAAGGAATTATTGAGACACTCTGAAATATATACTATTTTTTTATTACAGGTTTTGTAATTGTAAACTGTGAAATGTTTTACCAGGAAATTATCATCATCACGGGTTACATTTCTTGTCATCCTGCTGCTATTGTTCTACTGCTTTAATAGAATTTAGAAACACCTGAGTAACAGACATGATTATCAGGGAAAGAATGCTATCCACCTATAATCTAACTGTGATGCAGTAACAGTCATTGGTTATCATCAAGATGTATCAAAAGAAATTGGAACACTTCAGTTTTAAATCAATCATGTTTACTACTCTAATCACATGATTCTTTGTCTGCTAGACATATTCTTCTTGTGCATAAGCCTTAAAGATTGAGGCTGAAAATATGCTCATTGCAATGTATGAGAGCAATGGATTTTATTTGATGGTGTTGTAAATGAAACAAAATGGATGGCAAATGTCATCATAACAATATAAATTTTGGTTTGTCAGTGATTGTGGTATAATTTATTGATTAAAATATGCATGTATAGCTACATTCTTGGTATATTCTGAAAGTATTATTTTGTTCATTTCCAGGGGCAGAGCAAACTAAGAGTTAATGCTCCACTTCTAACTGATATGATATTAAGTGACCTGATGAGTTGTCTTTCAGTTGGTTAGTATGAGTTATGTGTATGCCATAGACATGCTTATGCATATTATTTTGAAGTAATGCAGTCATTAGTTTATTGCCATCTCCATTTCCAGTTTCATTCCATCTTCAGAATTGGCAACATCAATAATTGCACAGTTTTCGGATGGTGTATATGACTCAGCGAGTAAAACTCCAGTCAACAGGACTTTTGGAAATCCATTCGAATGCTATGAAATTGATTGATTGGAAATCTTAGAAGATAAAGATCCAGAAATACCTCACTCGAACAGGAGTTTGATACAGAGGACCTGAACTATGGCTGGGTGGTTTACGACACAACCATGGAGAAGATGAGGGATAAGGTTTGTCCAATGAAGAAAGTTTAATATCTAGGTATATGGCTGCTTGATCAAAAGAAAACAGAACAATTGATCAAACTCAAAAATATGGCTGTGAATGAAAGACTTTTATACTGTTTTGAGTAAAGAGACTATTGAAATTGGAGATGCTCATAGATCAGGTTTGCAGATTTTTCAGTGCATTTCCATAACATTATGCCACTTCGTTCAATATGTATTAACCCTTAAACTGCGGGAAACGTATAAAAACATGTTTCTGCCAGAATGCGAGAACTGCGGGAAAAACGTTCTTATATGTTTGACCTGCTCTTCCTTGCCCATGCTTGGCCTTCCTCAATTTTATGGTGGTGCCTGTGAATGAGACGCACCCTCACAAAATCTTTTGCATTGTCCTAAATGTGGAAAACCCTTCCCCGTGGTTTTCCGGCCTCTGCGTAATTCCAAGATTTGCAGTGCATTCTTAATTTCATATTTCCTTACTTGTTGAAAATCAATGTATCTACTAACTGTTTGGTATCAAATTAATCAGCTAACAACAAGGGAAAAAAATAAGGCAATTAAATCATTGGCATTTGCTTCCACGTTAGAGGAACAACCAAAAGTCTTGAATAATAACCGCTGACCGCGGGCATCGGAAAAAGGTCTACCCGGATTATGGGGGTTTTCTGCCTGCTGCAATTAGTCTGACCCACCAGGAGAAGGGACGGTATCTCTAACTTGCCTCCCGCACACGACTGTCGCGAAAGAAAAATACTCCCGCATCTTAAGGGTTAAGATTACTTTGAGGTTGATGATGGTTAAGATTACTCTGACTTTGATTACTTGAGCACTTTATTGTGCTTCCAATAAAGCCGTACTAATCAGTTGATACATGGTTCATGGCTTAGTGATTAAATGAAAAGCATATTGATATGTTTCAAAGTAATGGACCTCAAAATACACTAATATTGAATCTTCTCATATGAACAAATTATGATTGAATATTGGGAAACATGGTATAATGGAGTACATTAATTTTATCTTTTAATCTTGAATTGTGTAACTTGTAATTCTAATATTATTGAATATATTTTTATGCCTATCTATATCTTCATGAAAGGAATTGCATGGAGTATTTTGTAGTAGTAGTATTGCTAAAAGTGCTTCGACAGCTTAGGTCATTTCGCACATTGGCTCCCACCGGGATTCGAACCTGGGACCGCATTCACCAAAGGCAAACGCGCTGTCCACATGACTATCCGGGAGCCCATGGAGTATTTTGGTATCCTTCAATTTTTATTGAGAAATATACATCTGCTTTACATACACTAACTGCATAAGGATCACACAGATTGGTATATGTTTGGGTTAGTGACAGAAGGAAGGGGAAGAGGATTAGTTGTACTGAATGTGGAGAAATGCAGGTATTGTGGAAGGGATTACATGAATTGAAAAGAAAACAGTTGTTGAAGAAATTGGGACTAATTTGGTTTCTTATAGGTTATTGCCACAATATTAATGTTTTATAATTTACACCTTTTTCAGAGCCTTTTATTTGTGGAAGGTTTTATAATTCAAGGAAAGATTACCAAGACCTTTTTTCCAATAATGTAGTATTTCATGCCCTCCATCTATTCAAATCATACTAAAGTTAAATTTGGAAATTTATCACTTTAAATTCTTTCCTACCAATTTTGTTTGCCAAACCTTTATTGACCAATTACCTCAGTGAGCCCAGTTTCATACCCTATTATTTCCTAACACAAACAAGCATTGTTACTAAATACCTAAATTAATAAATTCTTGGGTTTTATTTCTAAATATTGCTTTAAAAATGCAGTAGTATTTCATGACTGTGTGAAAAATTTCCACTTCACTTCTTAAGGAACTTCATACTGGTAATGATGATGATATGTTCCTTAACTCGTGATGTTTATAATCTTATTTGATAATCCCCCTGATTCTTTCGCTGCAGATTCCCCCTTTCTCACATATCACTGAAATTTTAACGATATCTTTGGGAGGTACATTCTTCCATCAAGGTTCTTGCAGTTCTAGTGTTATATGAATAGATAGAATATGCCAATAATGTATTTGGTTTTTGTAATGGCTCTTATGCTATTTTAGATCTTCTGATATTTTCTCAATTCCATTCAAACCTAGATCTGCTTTAGAATGGGACAGGAGCAAGATCATAATTTAAATTTTGAAAATATCTTCCTCCAAAAAAATAATTGTGGCATAGAATTTTCTGTTCATCAGATGGAAGCAGCAGGTGATAATATATCTAAAATGTAACCTTCAAATGCCACAAGTATGCAGGTTTTGATTCTGTGCTCAATATTCTTCTTGAATTCTCCCTTAACTGTGCAGTCAAGTTAAAAGTAATAAACAGATTGTTATAAAAAAGGTTACTTTCTTCCTGATATATGATTTTGTTGTTTGGAAGTAGATAATGAATAACTATATCAAAAATTTACTGTAGCCATTACAGATTTGTCTTCCATTTCTTGGATCCCTCAATTTAAAAATTTAGCAAGTCTCACCCCAGGGTCTCTCTCTTAAACCAAGCATTTTAACCCTTAAATAATAATGGGAAATTATGTTTAAAATGCAAAAATGAAGTTCCCAGAGCTTTACAGAACAAAAAATATCTCTTATGCATATGAAAATGGAAGCAAAGATTGGTTTTGGAGAGGTAAATATGATTTTTCTATTAAAGAGAAAGAATATCTTTCTTCCTTTAATTCTAGAAATAATATTCCCACTCTGCAAAGTATCTCCTTGAAATCAATTATTCATGAGATTTTGATTGAAAACAAAATAATCATGCAATTCGTTAATTGATATTTTTTACAATTACTCATGACTTGTAATTTATTACAAAATTTTGTTGTTTATTGATGAAACTGAGCATAAATTATGCAACTATATTACTAATAAATTATACTCTGATGTTGTATGCCGATTCTATGTGCCGGATATGTTGTTGTTTCACCTCAATTTATGGACATTAACAGTCATTTGTGCACAAGGTAATTTCAAAACAGAAATTTATGTAAATCCATATTGTAATTCTATCTTCACAGGCTGTTATTATTGAGTTGTTATTTTCTTGTTTTAAAATGAAATGCTTCAATAAATGTCTCTCTTCAAAATACATTACAATTGTGTTTATTTATTTCACCGTATTTTACTTTGGAAGCGAAACCTAAAATAAATTTGAAAAATTCAAAATCCGCGGTATTTACGGACCCGTAGTAGACGACGATCAGCGCCCCTCCGAAATGACGCGAAGCACCCAGAAACACTGCTCTGATCCCTTTCTTATGGACTGTCGCCCCCCTGTCTAGGGTGTGAACAGGTGGACAAGCAAGGATCATCTTCCTTTCGTCCGTATTTCCTGAGGTCGCGAGGGCCACACGTGGACCGTGGTGTTCCGGGAAAAGTCGAGGATACCGATATTTCCAGCGAAGGAACAGGACTTGTCAACCTTTCTACGGAAGAAGAAGATCCCTCTCCCCACTCCCTCAACAATCTCCCTAAGAAGAATGAACAATATTGTTTGAAAGCTCTTGATTTGAAAAAAATGTTTGTTTTGTTTTAATATTGTAATGATAGTTTATTGCATTTATTGGCTTGAGATGATATCCTACTCACCCGTTCTTTAATTTCAGGGAAATTATTAGTTTTGAAGTAATGTTGTGAAAAGGGAATAATTTTGGAAAATTTATTAACTTTTTGTAATGAGAAGAATAGTGATTTAGGGAGTATACAAGGTTGTGTTCTGTTAGGTAATTCTGTTATGCGAAATAATATAAGATGGTTACCATAGAGATGTGATTGTGTGACGAGGTTTTGTGTATGTACATATTGCATAATGATGAGTTAAAATCCGTATTCCAACTCAGTTTTGAAGGGGGGGTGGTGTAAGGGTCTGAGATATGGGTGTGTCACATTCCAAGGACCTCGCCCTTTCTTTGTCTCTCCCTCTTTCCTTAGCCCGACATATGCATAATGACTGTTGCAGAGCTGGTGGTCTATTGGAGGGGATGACCATATGTGACCTATGGCCAGAGTGGGCTGAAGAGCATCCTTTTTCGGGGAGTCGGGCTGCGTAAGCGAAGGAGGAAGGACGACCGTCAGAAATGAGAGATTCTCGTGTTCATTACCAAGAACAATAAACCCTTTAAAATCTACACCTTTCTCATCATTTAACCTAACTCTTCCCTTACGAGGATCGCCAATATCAGGTGCAACGAACCTGCATCTTACAAAAATGAGATTAGTTTACAGAACTTATAAAATCCAAAACTTAATCTTACTACACTTTTGCTTATAGTGGAAATAGATATAACATGGGCTCATTTACTTTTATCAAGCTCCAGAATAAGTGTGAGAGTAGTTGAAATAATACATTTTTCTTACCCAAATCTTACAATTTGAAGTAAATTTTATTATAATGACACTAATCAGTAAAAATGAAAGTTCATGCTATATCAGTGATGTTATTTTTCACCAATTTCAATATGAGAGTTAGATCAGCTTTTACTGTTTTTTAAAGAAAAATGCGACCATTTCTCTCTTTGTAAGATATCTTTAATCATGCATTGTATTACAGAACATTTAGGATATTACACCTGGATATTGTGTTCTTATCTATGCACACATCCTGCACAATGACTTCTCATAACAGAAAATCTGGTATGAAGATACCTAATACAGTAGAAGTTCATTATACGAGTCCTGACAAAAATTGGAAAAGTACCTGTTATAAAGCGTACTCATTATAGCTAATTTCTAATAATAAATTACATCCTCTTGAATTCAAGAGGCAAAATGGAAATGTAGGGTTTTTAATCCGTACACAAATGCTTCAGAATGCATTAAAAGCAATGCTTGCATCAAAAATGTCATTTCTTTGATTCATACACCATAACCAAAGTGCATTCTCTAACATGAAATGTGGAAAATTATTGCTCAATAATCATTGAAAAGTAATGGTATATCATTAGATAATCCTAATTCATTAAAACTGCTTTCCCCAGATATTTATCATTCATATACTTCATAAGCAATGACTGTATTGCGAGGGAGTGGAAGAAGTTATCCTGGAAATCTGAATCTGCACTGCTTTTGTCTCCTATATTCCCACCCATCCTGGATCAGACTATTTGGTGGCAAGCTATGAATGGAAGCAAATCCCACTGGTTGATGCCAATATCTGACTAGAGAGATCATTGCCAAAAAGAAACAAGAGACGAGGAGATACAACATACAGAAGGACAAAGGGTAGAGTGAAACTCATGAGAAGTCTCAAATATAAGCTACCTGAAGTATTTTTGCCGAGGAAGGGTGAGGCAAGTTATGGTAAACTAATGCATGAATTAGGTGATGATAATTTTAGCATTTAATTTTTTCTGCTCTTCAAAGAGCGATAATGAGAATATTTATTCAATTTCCTTTCTTTTGATATTTATTTCAATTTCGTGTGACCATAATCATTGAAAAGTAATGGTATATCATTAGATAATCCTAATTCATATAAAATTGCTTTCTCCAGATATTTATCATTCACTAGAATATACATACTATCAGGTACGGATCTAGAAAAAAGTTTTGCGGGGGGTCCGATCGAAAAATTTAAAAATAGTAGATATTTCAGCTTTCACAAAACGTGACCTTAAAATTGTGTTAGACAAACTCGAATTTTTTGCTAGTGATTGCTTATTAAATTGTGTTTTATTTGCATTATTCGAGTTTCATTTTCGAAAAATAGGCACAAGTGATATTTCGGGGGGGGTCCGGACCTTCAGGACCACCCCCCTGGATCCGTCCCTGCATACTATATATTACTAGAATATACATTTTATCATGAAGTTTAGAAGAATTTAAAATATTCCTTGTAGTGATATGCTATCAAGGGGCTGACCTAGTCCCCAGAAATTTCAATCAAAATATTTTGCAATAAATATGTATGAGATAAATAAATCAGCTACTCTACTCTTGCAGTAAAATAACACTGTCGGTGATTATGTCCTCATATTCACTTTTGCTTGCCCCTTTCCTCTTGTTGATCAATATTTGGTAATAGCACATCCAAAGCTAGCATTTTTATGCATCTCGTCAAGGAAAGGAACTGGCCTCAATCTGCAAGTCCACATGTTGCTCTCATTCTAAACTCAAATGATAAATCTTAAAAGAATTCAATGCTCATTGCTTTTCTTGAGTGTTAGTTATAAATGGAGCTTTCAATATTGATCTCAAGGTAATTTAGATTTTCAACACATTTTTTTCTGTGACTCCAAGCATAAGGTATTGAAGAAGATTTGGCTTAGAAATCTAATCCCATACAGTTGAGAAATTATGCAAGCAGAAAATTACTATAACTTACTAGTTACTTTGGAAATTAACATTACTACAAATATACTACAATTATTTCTAAATTTTCACGAAAGAAACTCAGAGAAATAATTAGAAATCATTATATTTTTGACATATAAAATTTGTCCCACCAATGTCTAGGCAGACGCTTCTATTTGTGAACTCTTTGGACAGGTTAATGCTTGTTGTTTTGAAGCGCTCTCTCGAATAATGAGAGTGGTCAACGATACTTTGAAAAGAGACAAATTTATTGATATCTATAATATAAAATAGAGTGTGGGTGTGTGTGTATGTTCGCTAAAAACTCGAGAACCGAGAGTCACAAAACTTTGAAATTTTCTACATTATTAAAAGTCAACCCTACGCAGAGTATAGGCTACTTTTTATTTCCCTTAGGTCCACAGTTCGAACCCAGGCGGGTCAAAACGTTTCCATAAGAAATACACGTAAAGCTCATTTTTTCGTTGTTAGGTTCATTTCTTTTGCAAAACTAAATTAGAAAGAACAGTTGTAGGAAGTGAAAACTAGCATCAAAAGAAGGAAAATAGAATGAAGATTCTTATTTTGGTCTAGAAATATCGTTTGCGATTCGAAATTGCGAGAATTTTCATAAAATATACGAAAATTTTATCTAGATTACCATGTAGTAAACAACCAAGACGATTTATATACTTTAAAATTCTGATTGTCATAAAGGGCACAGTATAGTATTTAGCTATAGCTGATGCGTTAACTCTTTGCACTGATAATGATGAGTAGGTTCTGCGTTCAAATTCCAATTACACCAAGTTTTTTTTCACATATTTTATTTTATATTCTTTTTATTTTGTAATTTATTTAAAATTTTCACGGTGTAGTAAAGGAGATATAGAATTTCTCCGAAACACCGTGAAACGGGAAAATTACCAGCTCATCACATATAGAAACTGCAATCCTTCCTCTATAATATGGTGTAAGAATGGTATGTGTATCTTCAGTAGTAAAGGAGATATAGAATTTCTCTGAAACACCGTGAAACGGGAAAATTACCAATGATTGAAATGACGCTTAAAAGGTTTCTTTGAAAATTTTTCAAATTACATAAACATTTTTCAAATTTCATAAAAATTTTAACTCTTAACCCTCTAAGGACCATAAGAGAACTACAAGTGAAACAGTTTATTTCTTCCAAACTCTGTTATTTTGGTCAACTTATGCAACCAACTCCATTCTTATCAAAGTATATAGCCTAATTATGAAGATATGGGACAATAAATGTCTCCTTGTGGCAGCCCAGTGAAAAATAATTAATGCACTAACATAAAATTTCTCTAGTTTCCTTAACAATAAAATAATTTTTGGACTGAAATACTAAATTTGTATTATCAATTGCAAGCATATTGATAATAGAAATTTCAAGTCGACATCTAATGGAGAAGATCCTCAAAATAATAAAAAGGGATTGAAAATATTCTTAAAAATCAAGGCAATTTATTTCAAATAGGAGAAATTGGCATCCACCTGGCGACAAACTCAAGTACATTTGGTGTCAGCTTCATAGATATAAAGAAAGAAGAGCACCATTTCTGTGACCCCTATGATTTTGTATTCCCTATCCTACCGGGATGTAGCTTAAAATATTTTCGAAACCGATTCATAAATAATTTGAAATTCCCGCCATATGTTTTTAAATAATAGAGATGCCTGGTGTCGAACCCAGGATCTTTTGGAAGATGTGAATAAATATAACGCCCTGATAGAAATAAATTTATTTGTTTCAAATTTTGAAGTTGATATCATACTGGGAGGAATAAGACTCCGTTATCCTCATCTGAAAAGCATAGGATTATGAAAATTGCTCTCTGGGATCGAACCAAGGACGATTTGGGAAATCTCAAACACAGCATATGAAATGTATTTATGATCTTTATTCACATGCCAAAATATAAGTTTCTATGTTATCAGGAAGGGGTTAAAAAAATCTTAAAAATCGTAACACATACTGATTTTAGAGACATATAAATATATTTTTGAAAAGTTGTAGTGTAAATAAAAGTTCTTAATTATTTTTGTTTCTGTTCCCTATTATTATTTACTTTTATTATATTGCCATAAGTATATGCATGATCTTGAATGAGGCTTTTGCAGCACAGGTCAACTGAAGAAGTCAACAGCATCATTGTCGAAACATTGCCACTCAAAAAGGCCAACGCTTTGTACCTGGAAACTTTCAACAATATGATATTTAAAAAAGTAAATATGTCAAAAATCTATTGTAAGTACATTTATTTACTGCCAGAGTTTAAATTCATTAAAATTAAATAACTTTCTAAGAATCATTCTACTATCACATTTGGATTATTTATATATTTTATAACTAAATTTGATTTTAATACTGTCGTTTTTGATGGTGGAATTCACTAGTGATAATAATAATAAGCTCATAGTACTTACCAAAGTACAATTCAGTTATCTATAAAACAGTTTTAACCATTTGTATCAGTTACTTAAGTACAATTATAATGTATAAATCCTTGGACAAAAAAATTTAAATCATATTAAAATTTGACAATTATATATAAGAAGATAATATTGAATTTCATAAACTGAAACAGAACTGTAAACATCAATATCAATGGGAATATTATGAGTTCTAGAAATTCCAGTTTACTTTCTTGAAACCTGGGGAACCAGTTATATACGAGTACAATCTTTGACATAGGCTTAATTTCTTAATGCCATCTGCTTTCTTTAATGGATAAATATTTAAAAAATAAACAATTAATCAAATATTAAAGTTGTATGTTTATATTATATTAATCTTTAAAAAATAAATAATCAAAATTTCACGATAGAAAAAACTCAGAGTACGTATTAAATTACACTTTCCATATCACAAGAAGCAAAGATAATATAGCTTTATCTGTAGACAACAAGACTTAATGCAGGCTTTTACATATTTATCATTTCATGGAATTTCATTTTATGTACAACTGAGATAAAATATTCACTTTACAAAATATTGGTCATATACTGAGGAAAAGAAATTCTACCTGCCTCTATCTTGATGTTAAAAAGGTAATTTATTTCTTCAAATTTGGTCAGGGCTCAAATCACTAAGATATACAAAATATTCTGTTTTTTTTTTTTGAAAACCAAGTATACAGGTAAATGAGGAGAAATATCACAAATGCAGTAATTCCCTTTACATCAAGTGAACCCAAAAGATTCAGTAATTTCATTGTTTCAGCTATCATCTTCATAGATAGACCATAACTTGAAAGGTATCAAAAAAGCTATCACAAATGTAATGCTTTAACACTAAAGGGCAATGCTCATTTAATGATCTAATATCATTAAAAAATTAAATTCACCAATTACAAATGTAAATCAAGGAATAAGATTTTGAAAATACAAATGCATCATTTTAGATTTATTCATTGTACTACATATAATGACTAATCTTGTAATTATGTAATAGCTACATTCTAAGTACTAATAGTCTACTAAATGTATTTTGGCTTGTGTGGGAGGGTAATGATTTAAGCAAGATAGTAATGCAATTGCAATGATACACAGAATCGTAAAGATTTTTATAATATACTAAAGTATTTTGCAAAATTGATCCTAATTATTTTCCGCAATAAGGAATATGTCTGGTGGAATAAAAAAATCGTCTCGGCCATAACTTGGTGGCTAAAATTCTACTGTAGGTCCCAAAGTAGAATTTTACCACTTGGTGGAATTAAAACCAATTTCAGAAAAATTATAGTTCGAGAATTTTACCTCAATTTCATATGGAATGTTCCATCACTAAAACCAATGGGTCTCATCCTTGCGAAGAGGTTCAAGTGAAAAATATTTTTTTAAATTCGTACAATATTTGTGCCACTCATCTCTGCTGAAGTATGACATGAATAATTGGAAGGATTGGAAACAAATGACAATCCACATTATTTGTTTTGCCATCCTTGCTTTTCGACTTCAAATATCAAACAAATCTCTAAATAATATTTAACCCTTAAATAACAGCACTGGAAATAAATTCATTTTTAATGTCAAATATAACAAAGATGTCAATATCAGGAATTTTTAACAAAGTCATAGATTAATAAATTTTTGGAGTTGATTGGGAGCATTGAAAGTGGCATTGAAGAATCATACTTTCAGAGTAAAACAGCTTCCTTCAATGCCAAATAGTATGAGTTTGTAATTATCCTTAATTAAATCTAAATATCTCAAAATATAAGCATCTTTAGCCAAGTTTACAGTGGACTTTCCTTTATCTGTCTTCGCAATAAATTGATTATCATCATGCAGAATATTTTCAAAACAGAATAGTAGGAGACTAGAAACGTCAAATACTTGGAAATAACACAAGTGAAACTGCTTTACTTATCATTGTACTAACAATATAGAGCAAATATATAATTAACCAAGATATTCTTAATTAACATTTTGGTTTACAATTTTCTCCACCTCCACATTGAAAATGGAGACTTTCTAGAAGATACCTTCCATTAATTATGCAAAATTTAACATTTACTTAATACAATTCCTGAATTAAACATTTTATTGTGATCAGAATGGAAAAAAAAAAAATTAGTGTTTCTACCCTTTTAGCTATAAGAGTAGAATAATATACTTAAATGGCTTAGAATATTCAAGGTTCATTAGCATATTTGAGATATAAAATTCCTCATCCATATGTTTCTTTGAGACATCTGTTTAGAAGTATGACAAAGATGTTCTCTCAGAATATGAGGAGAAGTCACTTTCAATGATTTTATCACTAAGCCAAGCACGAGATTTGTTATATGATTGAGTATACCATCAAAATTAAGTTAATGTTGAAATACTGATTTTTAAAGCTAAGATTATCATGGAAATTCCAGAATTCAATGAGACGGGAATTATTACTTATAAATTCCTTATTTCTTTCAAAAGTTTTTCATCGATCAATAGTGTATGGGTCATGTTCCACACATCCCATGTGCAACAAAAACAGGAAACTCCTTTTGTCCAGATTTCCTCCTCCTCTAATGCCAGATTCGGCAAATGGCAGCTGATCTGGTATAAAAGGAATCATAGGATGGTCTGGGAAGGACAATCAGCCAGGTCATGTTCAGTCAGGATGTACTCCCAGGACACTCTTTAGTGCTGGATTCTTCATTAAATAGATATGCAAATTCTTATAACGTGCATGTAAAGATTAGACCCTCCAGCCAGATCAGCCACCAAATGCTAAATCTGGTATATAAGCAGGAGGGAACCAAGAAGAGGAGGGGACAGTCTTACTTTTGTTCTGCACGGGATATGCTCTCAGATCATCATTACCTGGAATAGTTCTTAAGTAGTGAATGTCGGGAAATATTTATTCATAAATTATATTTTTATGCAAAAGACAATGAAATAGCTATGTATACAGATAAAAAATTAATTTGTAAACTATTAGAACAAACTGAAATTTATTTCCATACTTAAGCAATCAAATTTGACTTCACAGCTGTCCAAATTCAAGCAAGTTGGTCAAATGGGTTAAGAGTAAATTTATTAGCTTCGGATTACAACAACCCATTGATGGGAGGAGGCAGTGGAATATATTCAGCAGTTAAAGGTGCCCTTTCAACATATGTGCCTGCAATAACAGGATCAAAACTACTCATTGCAGCAGTCCCAAAAATTTTAAGGGAAAATTTCTACGAGGTTCATCTAGTAGAAGAAAGAGCTGATCAATTATATGAAATTTTAGCTCGTCAATCAAATGATACAGAACTGCATGTAATATACGAAGACATTGAAAAGTATAACAGAAGTTTGCCTTTAAAAAATGGAGAATCTGATGCAACCATTTGCAGTGGAGAGTTTTGCTGCCAATTCTATGCTGATGTTCAATCATACAATGCCTCTAGTAACTCAACATACCGTTTTGTCATCTTTAATGGTATCCGTTACCTATCTCACCTTTATAGAGCCTCATTTCAAATTTGTTCGATAATTCATTGCCTGGGAGATGAATTTCATACTTGTGGACATGTTCCCAAAAGTAATAATATAAAATCCCTCATCCGCTCTCTCAGAATTTCAGCTCATCACAAATGGTTCTACCAAATTCAGTGGATTTTGAGCTGAACCCAATACGAACTGAGTCATTTGAGTTCCTTAGAAATGAAAGTGACATCCAGGTGACATCCAAAGATGCTATGCAGAATGTTCTATCCTTTTCCATTTATGGGAGAAATTTTCAGGATGATTAGATCATTCTGAGAAGAGCTCACGAGGAATATCATTTAAGATAAAATTAACACATGAAAGGATATAGTGCACAACTACAGTGAAAGCATACAAGTAATATTTTTATTATTACTATTGAAATAAAAATCATGTAACACACATGAACTTATAATGCATAAGGTAATAATGATATATTAAAATAAAACAATCTTTTGCAAGTAAATTACATATTTATTGTGATTTACTTCTCCAAAATCCGACTAAAACCAACAAGGTTGATAAACTGCTGCAATATATTGAGCTACCTTCCATAACTCTTCCATGTGCGTTCAGCAAATGGACTTCATGTTTCACATTCAACATGAATAATGTATAACTGAATTAATTTGAGGTTTATGTACAAGTCAATCAATAAAAATATGTCAGCTGTGAGTACCTTCATCTTCATAACCATAAAGAAAAGAGTTGGTTAACTGTGTGCTGCACTTCTGTCACTGAGCGTTTAAAAAATTTGTACATTATGCATTTTCATATTCAGAGGACAGGTGAACAATTTTAATTCCTTGCATAACAATAACTTTATCAAAAGAGATTTTTGATATTAATACACTGAAAAATTGCTGTTTTATTGAATATGAATGAAAGGATCACAGCAGGAATGCAAAATGAGAATAGATTCACAATAGCTACCTAGTCTAATGCTATGACTAAAAGGAGTAAGAAAAGTAAGTCAAAGCATTATTTGAACAGTTGAAGTCAGAAAAAGGAGCATGGTTGAAGAATGAATCTACCTGCTTCACAAAAAAAAAAACGATTTTCATTTCTTACACTAAGATAAGAGATTGATTTCCAATCATTGATCACTAACAATAACAGATTTTAATCATTTCCTAAAGACTAGATAAACCAATTTTCATTGTAGTACACATTTTTTAGATCACTGGAAAACTTTCAGGTTCAAAAATGTTACCTCACAAGACAAACATCGCCTTGGAAAATATTTCTGTCACTACGAACTATTAACTTAATAAGATACATTTTGGGAAGACTTGTACGCTCACAGGATTTCACAGATATGGTACACATTCTCACTTTGGCAAATATCAACAGATTTTTGAAGTGCGATGAAGAATTCATGCCTGTGGGTTTACCCTGATTTTGTAACATTCTGTGGACTCAATATATTATGGCACTTAATGAAAATTATTCTCATGCAATTACATTGCTATTTATTCAATGAAATGCACTGGTGGCAGTAAATTCTCTATTAAAGATATATGGAATTATATTTTGAAATTTCATAATTGATTGCTAGTTATTTCTATGTAGATTCCTTAAAAATATCTTAAAATCTCTTCTTTGTGAACATCAACAGATTACAGATGGTCATAACAGTAATTAGAACTACATTTAGAAAAGGAAATCAGTTGATATGGATGGATATTCAACAGCAATTAAATCATTTCATCAGTGGAATCATTTTCCACAGCATTGTAGACTCCCATGTCTCACTTATATTCAACAAAGACGAATTATTGGGATGAAAAAGAGGCAATCACCAATATTATAGATAATTTACAGGTTTCAAATTCATCTTGCATTAACTACATGTAAATTGCTAATGACCTCTGAAATGTAAGGAATATATTAATTCACTTCAGTCCTAATTCAATTGAAGGCAAATCAAACACAGGATCCAAAAAAAATTAAACAACTTAGACACATGGGAAAAGTCTCAATGGGGATAAATGTACAAAACAAATTAATTCATAAAAAATGCAAATATTTGCGCATTTTCCCATTTTTTAGTGTTTTTAAAAGGTGAAATTTTACTTAGTAAAAAACCATCTCACAGAGACACTGACAACAAATTACTTCATACTCTGATGAAAAAAGATTTTAGTATAAATATGCTGCATAGAAAAATATATTTTGCATACAAATGTGCATATTTTATCCTCATGAATAAGATATAGCTAAAACATCCCAACACGGAAATTCTTTGCAAATTCAGAGAACTTGGAGATTCAGAAACATAGTATACATGGAGATATCAATACATCAAACTGAATAAGATTAAAATGGATCTATGAAATAAACATAATCGCTGCATTTCTAAAACATGCCACTGAAACATAAATGAAAATATTAGCAACCAAGCATTTCTTAATGGATTGTAGTGAAATTTAAAGCAAATTTATGAAAATGTGAGCAAGATTATGATAAAATCGTGTTTTTGAAAGTCTTCATGAAATAAATAATAACATGGGCACGATAAGTAATGCTAAGTTGATACGAATGACATAATCACTGGCCTACAATTCCTTTTCCTTCAGAAATATCTTTGATGAAATTTTAAACTGAAAGGGGATTGGAAAATGTGAAGAAAGCAACTTAGTGAAAAAATCACTAATATCTAACGTACATTTAAGATCACAAGATGACGAAAAATTCCTCATATTATGTCTTTGGCATAGTTAATGACAAATTTTATGATCCATTTTTTTTTGTTGATACTCCTGAGCTTCAAAGTAAAGGCCATTCTCATTTGCCCAAGAAAACTCAAGTGGTAAATGTACACTTATGAAAATAAATTATAGTAAAATTATTAGAGAATGAACATACTGCTTATGAGGAAGAGGATGGGTGAAAATTGCACATTAGGATGTGCACCCAGGAAAAACCCAAGGAGAAACGGACATGGAAAAAAGTCCACCAAGGCCGGGAATCGAACCCGGGATCTTCCTCTTGGCCTTGGTGGACTTTTTTCCATGTCCGTTTCTCCTTGGGTTTTTTATACTGCTGATGATTACAAAGGAAAAACATAATATGTTACTACATACCTCATTATCTTTAAAAATCAGGAGTTGAAAAAGGGATGACTTTTTGAGGATCTGTAAAATTTGACCTAACTTACACTAATGAAGCTTTAGAAAAATGGAATAAAGCAAGTAATTTAATTTTTTCATAATTCAAACTGGTTGTATGGTAATAACAATTAAAGAAATCCTTGCCAAACATAGAAAATAAACCACATTTAACGAATTTCGAAAAGAAATTTATCATGTTGCATGTATACTATCTTACGCAACTTGAAGAATTTATTGTGAAAACATGCAATTCAAACAAAGTAACCTTACCAATCAATTAATAAGATGATTTACTTTGGAGAACAAGTAGAATACTAAAAGCAATATCAGTATAAGTATAACCTATATCAGTATAATCGTTTTGCAAATAAATGTGCAAAATAATTACTTCTTACAAATCAATATTTAAATGCGTTACTGCAACCTATAATTGTTAAGATGAACGAAGAACATGACAACATCTATCACTCTACATGCCAGCACACAATTGAAGGAGAGAAAGGACTACAAAAACTTGGAGCCAACTTTTACTATGAACTTAAAATATTTTGATATACTACAGAAGGGTAAATAAGAATATCTGCCTCTCAAGCATTAATGGACAAACAGACTTAACTGTAGCAGCCAGTAAAAAATTTCCCTACTGAAATTCATGCTTGATAAAGCTACCAAGCAATGTCATAATATAAATTTCATGAAGAAATACAACTGTAACCAATAGAAAATAACAGCCTTATTGATTAGGGTTACCTTTCCCAACAAATATAGGCATAGACCTGAGTTGATAGTTTAGGTGCTCCTTCATACACTGGATCAAATTCTAAGAAATTATACGATCTTTAGGTCAATAGGCGGCTGGGTGAATAACTGGATACGCATCATATGATAATACTCAAATAGTTATAAATACATAAAATGAATCAACCCAACATCATTAAGCATTATCATTTCGGTTTAAAGTAGCAATGTATCTAAATCTCTTAAAAATTTTGTTATGCATATTTTTATACTAAATTACCAAATTATGATTCTTCATTAAAATAATTCATGTAAAATTTTAAAAACAAGATCACAGATCAAATAATTACATAAAGATAAACATTACGTAATGCATAGCTGATAACTGCATAAAATCAGCATATAAACATATATATGTGCTGATTTTAAAAGCTAGCTGAAGGACAACTTATTATGAAATCAGTTAATGGAAACTGAATATTAAATCTCACAAAACTCAAAAAAATAACTAGGTCATAGATATCATTATTGATGATATATATTTTTTAAACAATTCAACCTACCTAAGAAGTTAACTTTGTTTCTTCAAAAATTAAAATGCCTCCATTCATGTCTAGTAATTAGCAGAGGGACAATCTGGAGGCAGTGCATTCCTCACCCTTAACCTGGCATCCTAAACCCAGTTCAGGCAATGAGAAACCTGTGAGAAAATGAAATCAAAAGAAGAAGAGAATGCAAACTGATCAATCATTAGTTTCTCTGGAAGTTGAAATGATTAGGGAATCAGTTGGCTCAGGTTCACTATGTCTGTCCTCTTCATCAGTAGGATGAGATTCCTCCACAGTCTGCAGTATAACTGGAGAGCTGGAAACTGTATGGATTGGCGAGGAAATAGTATTTGTGCGAACATTTGGAAGGGGTGAACGTGAATTTACAATAGGAGCACGGACATTTGCCACAGTTTCACGAGTGTTTGAAGAGGGTCCTTGAGTAGTTGGTGCAGGAGAAGATACATCTTCTCGAGACACATACGGAGGTGGGGGCCCTTCCCTTGGAGGGGCTGACATTACTTCACAGTATGGAGGAGGGTCCACTGGTCGACCTACAAATTGTACACCATTGTTGATGTTGTAAGTCACCAGAAGGCTATGGGGATTCTGAGAATTCTGAAGGGCATCTCTGGCGTTTCCAGAAGGAATTCCAGATGCTGCATTCAAGTACAAGTCCAAATCATAAAGCTGAAGAGACTGGAGGGGTGATGCTGAGCCATCGGATGAGATAAATTCATGCGGTGAATGAGGAGAAAGCAAAGAATTGGCAGTAGCTCCTCTTGATGCTCCACTACCAGAAAGCCTACCATCACGATTCCTCTGGCGGTTGCGGCGCACAACTTGTAATGCGGTAATATGAGTCATTCCAGCTAGAGTTGAAGTACGCTTCATGTGGACGCGACATATAGCAACTACAAGGATGGTAACAATGAACATAAAGGCCATGGCACAACCTGTGAAGTAAAAGAAACAGAATGGATACAGTTTGTGAGAATTGAAACAATATATTTTAATTTCACTTACAAAAGGCTTGTTTCTAAACTAACTTGCAAACTCATAACTTAACTCATTGCATACTTATTATCAATTAAAGTTCAGTTTGAACATATCAGATTTATGTTTAAGTACTTTCATATCTGAGCAAGACTTTAAAATATAATGCTACTTTTCTATTAAATTTAAAAATAACATCTAGTAGGTAGAAGCAAAAAAACTGCATTTAGGAAAATGGTATGATGTTTAAATTGAGCACACAAACCACTTGAAATTAGTTAAGTATTCAACAATTACAGTGTTACGTAGGTCCCATTTTGAAATATGGTTACTGCAGTGGACACAGTCCAGATATGCTTCTGAGTACACACATCAATAATCCAGCCACAGATTTCATCATGGAAATACAGTAGAACCCCGTTTTAACGAACCTCGATTTTACGAAGTGACACAATTTTATGAACCATTCCGCCGGTCCCGATCTTTGTACATGTAAAATGACCTTGGTTTTACGTAAAACCTCGATTTCATGTTTTACGAAGTGAGAAGCCGGTCCCTAGGAGTGAATGAACCACGGTTTTACGAAGTTTTTGAAATGGTTTTGTCGCACTGAGCTCAATACAACGGGATGACGATCGCCATAAACAGGAGCAGCTGAATCCAGATCGTTTATGTTGGGAAGACCCTCATCCCATGTATTTTAGATGGGAAAATGTGAAAATTTCGTGAGATACAAACATTTTGATTACAGTTCTCGCGAAAAATGATAGCTTATAAGACGTAGCCGTGCTCTTTCTTTCTTCATCAAGCTTTTTGGTAATATCGCGAATCCGCGACGTGGGATGGTATAGATCAGCAGTTTCCAGGATATATGGTTTCTAGGTATATTCCAGGTATATGGTTTCTATTTGGACGAGAGATTGAGAGAATAGAGCATGATAAGAATTTGTTTTCGACTTGGGGAGTTTTGGGCTCAGGTCTTGGCTGCTAAATTGGAGTGCGACAACTTAAAATGCTTAATGCTGCTGCAAGGATTTTAACTGGTTAGTAAAAGATTGAAAAATAATGGTTGAATGGTGGACACCCTGAAAAATGTTGGTCTCCAAGCGAGGAAAAGTCGCGCGCGTTGAGTCCGAATCTCTCTCCGGGCGAGGTGGCCTGTGTTATATCCCGTGTGCCTATCAGTAAAATAATGGATAAAACATCGCTGACCAAGAAAAAGAGGAAGTCCCTGAGTTTGGTCACCAAAAGGTCAATTATCAAGGAAGTACGTGATCGCGGGCTGACAAAAACAGATATTGCTCGGAAGTATGGCATTTCTTTACCTACATTGGCAGCAATCGTCAATTCAAGTGAAAAAATGTTGAGTCACACAACAACATCAATAAAAACAAAGTACGTCTCACCGTCGCAATTTGATTAACTTGATAGGCAGCTGCATAATTTTTTTTAATTGTCGTGCGTGCAAATTGCCTATAAGTGGACCAATTCTGAAGGAGAAGGCTCAGGTTTTGAAACTGAAGTGCGACAACTTTAAAGCCTCAAATGGGTGGCTTGATAGATTCAAGAAAAGATACGGAATCACTTCAATGAAAATCTGTGGAGAAGAAGGTAGCGTTAACACAAAAGACGTTGAGCAGTGGCATGAAGTAAACGATGACATTGTGTCTAAATATTTCCCTCGAGATATGTAGTAGTAGTATTGTTAAAAGTGCTTCGACAGCTGAGGTCATTTCGCACATTGGCTCCCACCGGGAATCGAACCCGGGACCGCTTTCACCAAAGGCGAACGCGCTGTCCACATGACTATCCGGGAGCCTCGAGATATATACAACCTGGATGAAACAAGTATGTTTTTCAAGGCATTACTTGACTCCACCCTTGGGACCCGTGGTGAAAAATGTTGCGGAGGATAGAAATTTAAGGATAGGGTTACAGTAATGCTGATGTGTAACCAAGATGGATCTGAAAAGTTGAAACCAGTTGTGATTGCAAAATCAAGAGCTCCGCGTTGTTTCAAGAACGTTAAAAATTTGCCTATGTTGTATGAAAGTAATAAAAAAGCATGGATGACGACGGACATTTTTCAGAAGCAAATTATCTACTTGCAGAGGAAGAGCGCATGCGAGAATCGCAATGTACTACATCTTGTAGATAATGCCCCAGTTCATAAAATAAGCGGGCTAGTGTTATCAAACGTCAATGTACTTTTTCTGAGTCCAAATAGCACCAGTAAGATACAACTGCTGGACATGGGAATGATTAACAGCTTTAAAATCCACTACCGAAGATTTCTCGTCCAGCACTATCTTCGGACGCTTGGTAAGTTCTATTTCTTTTCTATCATTTTTTGTATAAAAAATACCTACTCGTCGTCGCAAAGGATATATATTATAAATATATATCCTTTACGACCTCCATATTTTCTTTTGAAATATTTAATATTAGCAATATGATAGCCGCCGCAACCCCATCGCAGAACTTTGGAAAACCTTTTACTTGAAAGTAGCATTCCTGTGGAAGTTCTTCATAGCATAGTCTTTCACAGCTCTCATAGAAATTAGTTTAATTACAGAATACTAAATTTGATTAATTAAAATTAACATTTTATGCATTGTCAATACGTAATTTATTAATTAAAAGTGTTTTGCGTCGTTAGGTAAGAATTTGCGATCGCGACTTGTGATTTGTCATGCGACAAGACCGTTTAAAGTACCCGCGAGTAAGTAGTTCGCGAAAATCACCGCTAAACGTCAGCGTAGTAGAATGCATATAAAGAAGAGAGAGTTTCAAATTAACTTAAGTAAAGTTCTTAAATTACTTAAAATATTAACGAGCTAGTTTCTTGGAATTCATAGCTGTGAGTTTCATTCATTTTGACTGAAGTGAGTCTCCTAGGTTTTGAAATAAGGTCTGTGCTATATAGGGAATCAGTATAATCGTGGTCTTAATTTTTAAATCCTTTCAATTTGATGCAAATATACTGCACATTGGCTCCTGGAGAGCCATGTGGGTAACGCTCGTGACTCATGAGGAATCATTTCTGATTTCAAATCCTGGTGGGAGCACATGGGCAAAATGACCTAAGCTGTCAAAGCGCTTTTAACGAACTACTACTACTATAGTGCACACAGAGAATTGCAAGTGATATCTATTGTTTTCCTGAATGAGCTTGTGACTCTTATTTGTAACAAAAATTAGTTTGATTTCATCCTCATAATTATTTGACAAGTTTAGACCTGCATAGTTTAGCTTTCTGTAAACACAGCTTTGGTACTCATACATTTGTTGCAGATCAAGCCTCTGATGTGCAAGATGTGCCTCCATGGACATTGTTCCATGCTGTGCAAGGAATTGCCAGAGCATAGGACAGTGCCACTGCAAACACTATTTCTAACTGTAGGAGATCAGCTGGTTTTGGTGACACATCAATTATAGATACAGAGGAGTTAGTGGAGGTTCCTACACTACAGGACCTCCTTAGTAAATATATGGCACAACTAAATCAAAACATCCCAGATGCATCCTCTCATGCTGAGTCATATCTCAAGTGTGACTCTCATGTGGTGACGCATAACTGCAGTGAATTTAGTGAAGACGAAGAAGATGAGGATGAAGTGAACTTAGATAGCTCTTCTACAAGCAATGAAGATGACCCAGAAGCACCTTCCCCCCTACAAGGGAAGAATTAAGACACTCCATAAAAGTACTTCACAATTTTCAAATGTTTACTGATGGTGTACCTGATTTATTCAATTATTTCCTTTCAGGTATTGAGAAAAATCACCTCATCTTTCATTGAAACTTCCAAACAACAAAAAAAAAATTATGATTATTTTAAAAAGTAAAAAGTTTATAATTTTTTCTGTTGTATTAAACATTAAACTGGATGTATAATTCATTTTATTTAAATATTACCTTCCTTTCAATCCCATTTAACTTTATGCTCTGTGTTACTGAAACTGGATTGGTATTGTAGAGATTTCGATTGCTTGAAAGAAAACCTCAAATTTACAAAGCCCAAATTTTACAAAGCGCAAATTTTTGGGTCCCTTCAACTTCTTAAAATTGAGGTTCCACTGTATTCGCCTGAGTTTACATTTGTTTGTGTGCATTAAAATATCTTGGAGAATGGAAAATCTTGCAAGATTTGAGCTTTCCTTCATTCCTTAAAAGGAGGAGATGCAAAGATGAAAAAGATTCTATGACATATTTCATAAAGTGAGAGGAGAAGCTGCAATGATGCATCTCATGGTGAGAAAGTGGGATAGAACATTGAAAGATGTTCATATAAACATTCACAATGAAAGTAAATGTAGGCAACCTTATTTTACATCTTTAATGAAAACATGGTGTGGAAAGTTGAAGAAAAGTAGGTAGGTAGCAGACACTTTAGGATTTCCTTATTAATAAATAAATTTTCTCAAGTTTCAACAAGAATTCTCTATGAAATTGTGGAGCAACTAGTGATAGATAATATAAGAGCGAGTCACTTCCAAGTGATTCGACAAATTGAGTCGAGAGACATGCCAGTCTTATTTCAAGAAGCACAACTCACTCCTCTCAATACAACTGTCCTTTCCTGTAACTCACTCTATGTAAATGACTCCCTCTTTGCACATGAATCTCTCTTCATATTATATTTATTCATGTTTTGAAAATAATTCTTAAGTCAGAATCAAATGTAGCATTGATGTCCATATAAATTGTGGCATTATCCTGAAAACTTGTATATGCCAGCATAAGACTCATCAATGCTCCAAAGTTATCATTTATTATATCAGATCCATTATTATCCATATAATATAATAAAGTACTATTAAATTATTATTACTACAGAAACAAACTGAGATATCACTCTAGCATCGGAGTGCTGTTCATTTGGCCAGCATTTCAATTTCACACAGACCCATTTAGCATTAGGTTTAATATATTTTATTAAATAATAAAGGCAACCACATAAAGGGAAATCTTGATATCAATTGGAATGAATTAACTGTAAATGTAAATGTAAACTTGGCCGTCAAGTGTCAAGAGAAAATTACAACATATTAGGTCTGAAACCGATGGATACAATAAGGAATTTCAGAGTGCTGTATTTTTTATGCAAAACTAAAGAATACATTTACTTAAACCTTAAACTGCTTCCCTGACTCACCCGTATATATCCGGGTTTTTGCAATTTTTTTCCCCTTACAAAAATTGCCCGGAGTTTTCCGTTTTCTCTTAGTAGTTTGTGTTTCTGCCATAAATGGACATAAGTACAGAAGATTTGGATTACCTAGCGCGATATTTCAAAATTTTATGATGGGGAATTTGTATGGTCATTTTTGACGCACAGGCCTACGTTTTCTTTCTGTTACATTCCAATGATTCGAATTTACTTGCTAACAAATTTCCTTCAGCCTGAAAATGAATCAAACATTCCTTGGTCATTCACTTCCAAATGGTTTTCCTGTATGTCCTTTATTGCCCTTTCTAGGAAATCCCTTTGCTCCTAAAGAATTGTTTGCACCCTTTAGTCCACCATCACCATCATCAAGCTTTTCAGTGAGGTATCTTCCTTTTATTACTGCTTCTTGGCAGTTTGATGCACATAGTTTATTCTCTATGGTTATCATATAACTGTATTATCTATACCATTACTTTGATATTGGTATTATTGTGGGAGGATAACCAACTTATCACGCAAATGGATTATGCGCATGACAAAGTGGTAGCAGTGAAGAAGAGATATCCATCGAAGAAACTGGTTCTGAAATGAGTCTATCCACGGAATATTTTTGTTCTGATGCTGAATACACCTAGACAACAGAAGAGACCCTGCGGCGTGAAGTGAACACAGCATGCCCTCATGCTTATCGACCTGAAATATTTCTTTTTCAGGAAGAATCGCAGGTGAATTTTGAGATTGACCTGGATGGAGGCATAAAACAATTTTTGAAGTTGTTTTTCAATGATCTCGTCCTTGGGATCATATTAAATAAATAATGTAAAATTCCACAAAACAAAAACTTTAATGCACGACTGGTTTCAAGCTAACCGCTTATCGTCGGGCACAAGATACAAATGCAACAAATTCTTTAGCCATTGGCGTAGGAGCTGTGGATGGCGTAAGGGGAGGGAGGAGCCGGATGAGAAGGTGAATGTTTGTGAGTTTACCTATCGTCCCATTCATTGCGGTGTGTTATTTCAATTATTTCCAGATAGTCAGTTTTTCGGCCTTGTGTTCACAATGTAGCACTGTGGGTGTAAAGTTGGAGTGATGTTTAAATTCTAATAAATGTTTGACGAAATGTGAAGTGTCTGAATTGTTGAATAAGTGTTCTTTTGTTCTTGTCTGTAAGTTGCTGGAAGTTTGGCCGATGTATATAGCACCACAGTCGTTTTAACGTAATTTCCATATTCCTGATTTGAGTGTAAAATTAAGTGTGTCTTTGTTATTAAGCAGGAAATTCTTTAAAGTGTGTGTTGTGTAATAAGCTGTAAGTGTAATTCCTTTTCACCAATCCCTCTCCTTTATTATCTCTTGTCAACCTGCTGCCTCCCCATCCACTGCTCCTATACCCAACAGCTAAAGAATTTGTATCTTGTGCCTGACATTGAAGGGTTAGCTCAAAACTAGTCGTGCATTGAAGTTTTTCCATTCCACAAGACATTTAATAGATTGTGACCATGCCAGTAAATTTTTGATGCACCCATGCCATTTAACATCTAAGGTTAACCGTATAAATGCATTAGAAAAATTAGAAATACTGAATTTTTAAAAGGGACCAAGATTCTAATATAGTCAGTGAATAGTAGTTAGTCACATCAACACAACAGGGTAAGCATTAAATGGCCAACATCAGGTCACTGAATAATTAAACAAAAAAATGAAATAAATACATACATAAATTAAATGAATCAAAAGAAAAATTCTTCACGTCAAGAAAATTTGTAAAAATAGTTTATTCTTCCATTCATTCCCTCAGATGCTTAGGAAATTTCCCAATGCCTTCTACTAAAATGCAATTGGTAAATTCAATCCAAGACTTATCGTAAGCACTAGCTACTAAGATGCAACATGCCCAGAATGCATCTGTTCGGTTTATATTTAACTTGAAAAAGTTTGACCACATTTCCGATGAATTTAAGAAAATATCTTGGATTTTACTCGAACATCTTCGAAGAATTCATATTCTAACATCAGCTTTCAGGTTCTTTTGAACACAAACTGCGGAATATCTCTTTTCTAAATTTGTCACTTAGAATCTGTCCACGATTGCAATACTAGAGGGAAAAAATCTATAATAAAACTTTATCAAAAAAACCACTTTTAAAACAAATTAATGCATTCCTACATCCGTTTTGCTATAACATTACTCTTTCATGTTAACGCCAGTCAAGGTTGATTTAAGTAAGTGATTTTAAAAACAATAAAACGAGAACAAGTCCTTCCAAATGCTCAACTTGGATCTGCAAATCCTTCATCGTTATATTCTCTCACTTCTGGAGGCTCGATGGCCCGAAACGTGGTGTCTGTTGGACGAGTTGCCCCAGTAAGTGGTAACTGTACATGTACACATACTAGGTCATCAGCTTTAACTCACACACAAACATCAGTAATTGCACAAGAGAGCTCTGAACTAGAGAGTAATATTTTCTATGTTGTGAAGAAATAACTCCGTGACCAGAACAAGGATTGGTACTGACAGGGCATACACGCCCTTGTTTCGCAGAGGAGGTTTTATGGAGGAAGGCCATAAAAAGAAACGGAGAGTGTGTGAAAAAATAGGGAGTGTAAATAAAGCATCATTCTTTCTTGTGCATATTTCTCATTATGTGCAATAAATAATTGTTGAAGAAAAAAATGTGGTGCATTACTTTCTGGGCAACCCTCATATATATCAATATAATTGCCAATATATATTGATATTAGTGATGGGTCGATTCGATTCCTCGATTCTATGCCAAAAATCGGAATCGAAAATGAGTATTTACCAAGTGGAAAAATCGATTCCGATTGTACTTCAAACCACAAATTTAGGCGCGACCATGCTCACAACAGTCATTTGGATTTTCACGCCACGTAACCGTAAAAACAAAACACATTCGAATAACGGTAGTGACCGTTGCGACCGTTGATTCCATGAGGTAGTCCCATTAAAGATAAAGGGAATTTGTGGGAATGCTTCTAATTTAAGTGGCTCCGATATAGGAAATAAAGTTAATAAACAATCGAATACCTTAAAAAGTACTGAACAAGTTGAAGATGAGCAACAACGCGTTTCCCGGGCTTCACCCATTGTAAATGAACTATCGATTGCCATTATTAATTGTAGAAGCATCAAAAACAAAGTAGCCGATCTTGAACATCTTATCCGAAGTAACGACTCCGACATAATTATAGGCACCGAAAGCTGGCTAACAGACGATATTAATGACTACGAAGTATTTCCTAAAGATTTTAAGATTTATCGTAAGGACCGTCAGGATAAAGTGGGTGGAGGAGTATTTATAGCGGTTAAAAGTTCTTTGCGGAGTAGTCCACATACGTATCCTAACAGTTGCATCGAGAGCGTATGGTGTACCATTAGTCAGCCAAATAAACCCAATCTACATGTATGTGCTTTTTACCGGCCGCCCAACTCTTCGCGTCATGTTTTGCGTAACCTAAACGATGAAATAAATTTTTACTCGCGTAAAAACAACAATAGCATAATGATAATTGGAGGAGATTTTAATCTTCCAGACATCGATTGGCAAAAGCACGTAGTCAAGAAAAGAGCTCGGGACAATGACTCTTGTAGGACCTTGTTAAATATAATACAAAAAAATTCATTACACCAGCTAGTCAAAAAGCCTACCAGGGGATTAACCATTTTAGATCTTTTTCTTACGAACACCCCCGAACGAGTATCTAACACATCTGTTTGCGATGGAATATCCGATCACAAAGCCATAATTATAGATTTCAACCTTAACTTGGTAAAGCACAGAAAACCTAAGCGCAGAGTTTATCTTTACCCGCGAGCCGATTTCGAAGGATATCGTAGTAAACTCATGTACGAATTTCTGGAGTATAAAACGCGCGCGATATGTTTAAATACCGAGGACACGTGGAATCTCTTTGTAAGAACAATGCGTGACCTAATGGATAAATTTGTACCCTCAAAACTTTCAAATCAAATTAATGAACCTAGATGGTATAATAAGGAGACTAGGAGAGCACTAAAGAAACAGAGGCGTTTGCATTCCAAATTAAAAGCCGCTGCGAGGCAACCGAATAGTATCAACATAGATCGAGTAGAGAGCGAACATAAGGAAGCAAAGTCGGAAACTAAACGAATTATGCGAGATGCCCTCCGTCAATATAAAAAGAAGATTTTATGCGAACACTTGGAAGAGGACCCAAAAGCGTTTTGGTCGTACGTTCGTGAGGTCCAAGGTAAAGAGCAAACTGTTGGTTCATTAAAGGATACTTGCGGTAATATAGTAAACGATGCTAAAGGCAAAGCTAATATCTTGAATGATTTTTTTCGAAGCGTTTTCACGTCTGACGATACATCAAATACTCTCCCGAATGTTGATAAACCTGAATCAATGTCGAAAATCACCTTCAGAGAAGACGGCATCATTAAACTATTGCAACAGATTAAACCGAATAAAGCTCCGGGTCCTGAAGACATACCGGCTCGAGTGTTCAAGGAAGTTGCGGAGAGCGTAGCACCTTTTCTTAAAGTTATATTTGACAAGAGTATGAGCGAAGGAAAGGTCCCGAAAGATTGGAAAATTGCGAATGTCACGCCAATATTTAAAAGTGGCTCTAAGGACGATCCAGCTAATTACAGGCCTATATCTTTAACATCACTGAGCGGTAAAATTATGGAACATATAATAGCTAGCTCTTTAATGGGTTTTCTTGAAACGTCCAATTTCATAATTAGGAATCAACACGGTTTTCGTAAGACTCGTTCTTGCGAGTCTCAGCTGGCTTTATTAGTACACGATGTTCTAAACTCTGCTGAAAAACATAAGCAAGTCGATGCGATATTTTTAGATTTTCGGAAGGCTTTCGATAAGGTACCTCATCATAAATTGCTGTACAAATTAGAAGTTGCGGGTATCAATGCACAAGTTATTAATTGGATAAAAGACTTTCTCACCGATAGAGAGCAACGAGTAGTACTCGATGGTATTAGTTCCAACTTGGTTAAGGTGACCTCGGGCGTCCCTCAGGGCAGTGTAATTGGACCGTTGTTATTTTTAGTATACATCAACGACCTCAGCAATCACATTGAAAGCAATGTTAGGATATTCGCAGACGACACAGTCATTTACAGGGAAATAGTTAGTTCAGAGGATAGATTAACCCTTTCGAACGACTTAGATAGAATTATGAACTGGTGCGATGATTGGCAATTAGAGCTTAATGTAGAAAAGTGTTCTGTAGTTAACTTCTTCGAAAGTAAATCTATAATAAATGATTATTCTTATAGCCTCCGAGGGGTAAACCTAATGACAGTAGAATCGGTAAAGTATCTTGGAGTAACTCTCACGAATAATCTATCATGGAGTGCCCACATCCGAAATATATGTGGAAAAGCACTTAAGAAACTCGGCTTCGTTAAAAGAATAGTCGGTAGGAGCGAAGAAAAGGTTCGCGAGCGATGTTACTTAGCGTTAGTTAGGCCTCACCTTGAGTATGCATGTAGTGTATGGGACCCCGCCGAGAAATGTCATATTCGGGATTTAGAAAAAGTACAACGAAAGGCGATACGATTTGTAAAGAATTGCTACGATAAAACAGCGAGTGTCACTCAGATGTTACAGGACGCGGGATGGGAATCATTAGAAGATAGAAGAAAAATTCAAAGGATAAATTTATTAAATAAGTTCAGAGAAATTACGTTTTCAGATGATGTAACCGATATAATGCGACCCCCCTGTTATATGGGCCGTGCTGATACTGCCCGAAAGATTAGGGAAATAGATGCTAAAACGAATCGTTTCAAAAATTCATTTTTTCCGCGAAGTATACGCGAAAGCAACCGTTTAGGAAAATAGAGTCAAGGTGCTTGCACCCCCTGCCACACGCCGAAAGGCGGCTTGCAGGGTTCTTACATAGACATAGACATAGACAAAGATACTTTCGTTTTCTAGGTGCACAACGTTGTCGTTGACTTCTACTGAGCGTTGAAATGTCGATAGTGTGGAATCATTTTCGTATTTATCCTATAAATGATAAATTTGCCGTGTGTATCCACTGCCGCACAAGAATTTATCGTGGTGGAACTTCAAAATCTACCTCAAATTTATTAAAACATTTTAATAAACAGCATAGATCCATAGTGAAGGCTTCATCACCGAAAGATGGGACACTTGGAATTTCACCATTGATGATTCAAATACCAGAATTGTCACCTCCAGTTCAAAGTGAAGTACTTAGCGATTCAGTGAGTTCCTGTTCAAGAAAAGACGAAAGTAGCCACAGCCCTTCTTTTCTACTCCCTCATCTCCTGATGTCGAAGTTATTACGGCGAGTAATGCAGTAAAGCGTAAGCCCTCCAAATTTCTATCTCCTAATCAGCCAACTTTGAAGAAGTTTATGGATAAAACTTCTAAATTTAAGGTTGGAGACTCCAGGTCTACTAAGATTACTCGCAAAATCGGAGAAATGATTTGCTTAGACCAGCAACCCTTGAACAACGTAACGCAACGTTGGATTTGTCGAACTTATGGCGTTACTGGAACCTCGCTATACCATGGTATCTAGGAAAACTCTATCAAACAGTGTTATTCCCAAAATGTACAACCAAACCAGAGAAAAGGTAGAACATATGATAAAAATGATAACATTTGCAGGAATAACCACAGATTTGAGGACTTCTAATGCTGAAGATGACTATCTTAGTGTAACTGTGCATTTCCTTGATGAGGAATTCAATTTTAAGCACTTATGCATTGAAGTGATCCCATTCCCTGAAATATCGCATTCAGCAGTGAATATATGCACATTTTTGGAGATGACTTTATCTGAATGGGACCTGCAGGAAAAGATAGCATGTGTTGTTCGTGACAATGGACCCAATGTTGTTGCTGCTTTAGAAAGATCATCATTTAGGCATGTTTCGTGCTTTGCACATACATTGCAACTTGTATTGAAAGAAGGATATTTAAACTGCAAGTCAATAATGAATATATCAGCAGCCTGCAGAAGAATTGTAGGCCACTTCAAACATTCCTCTAAAAATGTAAAAATTTTGAAAAAATACCAGAAACTGGCCCAGGTTCCCAATCATCGACTAATTCAGGATGAGCCGACTAGATGGAACACAACACTTCATATGTTTAACAGAATTCTGGAACAAAAGCAAGCAATTGTACTTGCATCTGGTGAGCTCAAACTACCTATAGATTTGACACAGGGACATGATCGAGAATGGTATTTCTATTCTGGAAGTTTTCGATGCAGCAACCTTGCAAGTTAGCTCTGAAAATGTAACCCTTTCTGAGGTAAGTTCATTTCCTTGATAATTTCAAAGTACCTGGTTTGTTTGTTTTTTTTTCTGAATTCTATGGTATAATTATTGTCCTCACAAAAGATGAATGTTATTTTGATTAAAGGTAATTCCACTGGTGCATTTACTGGAGCATGAATTGAAGAAGCCCACTCCAACAGGTTCAGGCCTGCAGGGATTAAAAAATGACCTGTTAGCAGCACTGTCAAAACGATTTATGAATGTAGAAGATGACTTCTGTTGTTCTCTTGCAACTATGTTAGATCCCCGGCTGAAGAAGGAGCCATTTTATAACCAACGGCATTTGGAGACAGCAAAAATGAATTTAATAAAGGAAGCCAAAAAAATTCAACAGGTAAGGTGATTGTAATTGCACCTAGTGAAGCCTTGTATGAAAAATATTGCTTTATTTCCTGATATATTTTTTTTCAAATTAGATTGAAGGCAGTGGCGCACCACATCCAGAGGGGCAAATTCAGCCTAGGGAGCCTGTGACAGGTATATGGTCAAGATACAGTGATGTGTTTGGAAAGGTACCCAAAGACACAATAACAAATACTGTTGAAGCTGAAGTGGAAGCATATTTATCTGAGATGAATGCACCACCAAATTCCTTCCCTGGGGAATACTGGAAGGCTTGCTTCTCCTACCCAAGGCTGAAAGAATTAGCCAAAAAGTTTCTTGCCATACCGCCATCCACTGTGTTTAGTGAAAGACTATTTAGTTCGGCAGGAAAAATATGCGATATGAAACGCAACAGGCTTGATCCTGAGAGAGTGAAGATGCTTTGCTATCTGAGCAAAATTTTAAATCTGTAAAGGGAGACTAAATTTGTATGATAATATAGATAATGATTAGATGTTTTAATAAAAGATAGCTATTAAAGATGATAATTTTATTTTAAATTTAAACATAAGTGTATATATTCTTAAGTAATACCTATGAGGTAACACCACTTTTCAGGTATGTTCTGTTCTGAAATTTAGCAATTATATTTTAATTACATAGTGATGATATGAGTGATGCTTTTGTTAACTGATTCTTTCACAGAGTAATAATTTTTTGCATGGTTGTCTTGTTGCCTTGAAGTGATACATTTCTTGGGGCCCTTAGCATCAGAATCGAAGGAATCGGTATTGGTAGAATCGGAATCGAAATGTCAGAACCGGAATCGCTAAAATTTTGGAATCGACCCATCACTAATTGATATGCAAACTTAGACTTCAATATCAATTCAACAATTTCAAACTCAGTGGGATTTAGGGGTAAGTTTTCATTAATAGAATTTAGCGATATGAATAATTCAGTGTTTGTTTCAGCATTCGTAATCAATCTTTTCATTTCCTAACTTTTCAAAAAATATTTCTGGCACTAAATCACTCCAATTCATATTATTTGGAAGGTCTTGTGCTCGGCTTTAAATTTTTAAGGAAAGACGTTAAGATATATTGATAAAATCATTAAAAAATACCAATATGAGGTGTTACAATGCAATCTTAAAATATAATGACAACAAAGGTCAGGCATAATGCCAGAAATCTACCTCCATGGTGGGTGAGTTACACTATACCTCATATCATAAACCCGAATTATGGGTTTATGGCGAGGTTTACGGGGAATCTATTACAAAATAGCTCCAACGTTTAGCCATAATTTTATTGTATGACCATAACACAACATGCCTATTCATTTGCTTTCTTTATGTTGCCAAGAGAAACCTGTAAATTGTTTTTGCCAAGGCTTTATATTATTTCTCTACTCTCATTCTGTTTCAACATAAAGCTCCCAGGATTCATTAATTTAATGAACGAAAAAAGAAGATTAATTACCTATAACAGTATAAATTGTGGTCTGCAGAAAACCCATGTCACTGTAGCGCTGCTGTTCAGATGTGGAACCGTCATGGTGCTCCTTACTCCCTAAAATTAAAATTTCATTAATTTAGTTCAATTAAAAATTTCTAATGTAAAATGGTTACAACTTTCAATGTTTCTAAATGTAACTCCTTCATAGAATGTAAAAGATTTTATGAATCTTCCACAAAGTTTATAAATTTCCACAGGATTCGTCAATCACAAACAATATCATCAGCAGCTTCCTTAAAAGGAATATTCGGAAAGTTGCCAGTGACTGCGCACAATAAGTAAACCAGAATTTAAAAAAATAGTGAATGTTGAGAAGTTTAATTAAGATACATTAATGAAAACTGCAATACTATAATTGAATAATCTCTTCGATTAAAACGCTTACATTTTACTATGATCTACCATGATTTTGGATGATATTTACACACAATTTCATTGCTGTTTAAAACATGTTAAATTTAACAAAAATGTCATGACTATATCTTACTAATACATAATTACAATATCTGATGGTATTCTCTTCTATTCTCTCAAATAATTCCATAATTAAAAAGATCATAAATAATTTATTAAATTTACCATAGTAACTGACAACTAACATTCACCAAAATGAAGCCTTAAACTTAAAATTTTACCAAATGAAATAAATCAGTTTTTCTTGGGAAGAAAATGGTAAAACATGACCTTACACAAAAAAGACCTCTGAAAGTTTCTAACCTAACCTACTCTGCACTAAACATGACAAGGAGGCCCACAACTAGAAAGTCATTATGGGTAATTGTAATGCTTGTGTAGGTCAGCAGGAAGCTGATGACACTTACACAGGACAATAAGGACTGGGCCAGAGAAATGAGAGGTAGTAAAGGATGGCTTAGTAGAGTTTGCAGAATGTACCAATATGTATGCAACAAATACATACTTTAAGAAAAATGCTACAAGGAATTAAACGTGGAGAGGTCCCAATTGAACAAAAAATGAAATAGACTACATATTGGTGAATAGACTACACTGTAACAAATTGTAAAGTTTTGAATAACTTCGACACTGGAAGAGACCACAGAATTGTTAGATGCAGAATTAATATTAACCCCCAAATGGTACAAAAGAAGTTGATTTCTTGCAAGAAGGATGAATTAAATATCGGTTAACTATCAGATAACAAGGAGTTTCAGCTGGAACTTAAAATTAGAATTATATTCTCAGAAATTCAGGAGGAAGAACTCGAAACCAAAGTCATGGAAGTCATGAAGAAAGTGGCAGAGGAAGTAGCAAACATGCCAAGGAAACCTAAGGATAAGAAATTTAGAGATAGAACCCGGCAAATGATGAAATGATGGAAGGAACGGAAGAATTCAAACACTCCAAGAGATAACATTGAATATGCCGAGCTTTGCAAAGCCATCAGAGTAGCAATCAAGGAAGATGTGAGAAATTTTAATGAAAAGGTTGAGCAAGAGGCCATAGAAAATAACAAGAGCATAAAGAGGGCCAGAGGATGCATAGCAATTGGTAAGAAACAGATCTTATCCTTACAGAAAGGAGATGGCACAACAACATATAACAGACCAGTAATATTGAGGACACTAAAGGAATACTTCGGCAATCTATACAAGAAGATGGGAAATGCGGAAGAGGAAAACCATAGCTCACAAAATTTCCTTTTAATTCTCCAAGAAGAGGTAATGGCAGCGATTAAGCAGATAAAGAATGGGAAAGCAGAAGGAGCAGATGGGGTGTTGGTGGAATATCTGAAAGCTGGTGGATCAGAGATTGCTAGTGTTTTAGCACAATTATTCACTAATTGTCTAAAACAAACTATGATTCCCAAGGAATGAAGCCATGCTAGGATTGCCCTTCTGCACAAGAAAAGAAGCTAAGGGGATGTGAACAACTATCACCCCATCAGCCTCCTTCCAGTTGTCTATAAGACATTCATGAGGATAATAGCTTGTCTTCAGCCCAGCCTAGAGAACAAGAAAGATTCCGGAAAGGCTTCAGCACTATGGACCACATCCACACACTACAGGAAATTATTAACAGAACGAATGAGTACAAGATGCCACTCGTCCTCTGCTTTGTGTGTTACGAAAAGGCCTTTGACTCAGTAAGTACCTCTTAAACCCTGGAAGCTCTGAAGTATCAATAGATAATTTCTGAGTACATCCCTCTCTTGCACAGTATCTATGAGAATGCCACAGCTTCTGTTATGTTGCATGAGGAGACTGATGAATTCAAGATAGAGAAAGGAGTTTGAGAAGATGACGGTCTATCTCTCATCTTGTTCACTGCTGATTTAGAATTAAAGGTTTAAAATCTCCCAAAGCTGTCTTTGTCAGCGTTCCCTTACTTCCCAGTAGTCAGAGAAAACAAGAAAGGAATGCTGAACTTTTAAGATACCCAAAGCGCTTATTGATGGCTATGCCACCGTCCTCAGGGGTCATAAAATACAAATGAAAACCGGCAAGGCGTGGGGTATATATTGTGTGGGTATGGAGTGAGAGAGGAATTTCCTGTGACGTATGCAAGGGTCTGAAAAGAATCAGGATATCCCAAAGTGACGTCGATGGTCAACTGGTATATCTTACCTGCCTCTTGGGAAAGGTCCTTTAGTGAAAACAATATATTTGTTTCTTTTAATGTCAAGTCTCTTTTCCCAAGTGTTGCAACAATACACAACCTTAACCTCAACTCAAGATAAAAAATCAACTTCATAAAATTATCTTTTGCCCCAGGTACTACCAACAAGTTAAAATCTATTCTTTCTAAGTTCAACTTGACTCTGGTCTTTGTTAATCACAACAGACTCTCGAATCTCTTCCACAACCCCAAAGACAGCACCCCATCAACACAAAAATCAGGTATACATGAAATTTCATGCCAAGATTGTGAAATGATTTATATTGGGCAGACAAAAGGAAAATTAGAGAAATGTTTCAAGAACACATCTCACACTTCAAACATAACCGACTGGATAAGTCCAGTGAGGCACAGCGTATAAAACAACACAATAACAAAATCAGATTGGAAGATTTAAAATCCTCAAAACTAAATGCCTATGAAAGTATTATCATACATCAGAACAAAGAGAAAACCAAGAACAGCGACATGGGGCCTAAATACCAGTTGACCATCGACACTACTTAGGGATATCCGAATTCTTTTCAGACCCTTGCATTCGTCACAGGTAATTCCTCGCTTGCTGGTATTATATATACGATCATGATCAATCAAAAACATAAATTACTTTAACAGAAAATATCCTGGGTTCAATGCTAGGAAGATGCAAAAATCTGCCATTTAAAATACATTGAGGTAGTTTTTCATTATTTTTTTTGATGCATAACATTAAAATTTCTCACATAAAGAATATAAGGGAAAAGTAGGACGTAGTTTGAGGCAGTTGCAGCCAATATTCCTGCTTGAATTTTCACCCATAGTTAGAGATGGTGATCTTTTGTTGTGCTGTATAGTAGGTATCACCACGATTAAATTACAGCGTATTTTGAGAATATTTCAATCCTTTGTTTTCAGTTGAGAACTGTCCCGATATGATGCCATTATGAAACAAGTGTTGTTGATCTGCTTGCAAAATGCAAGCTACATTTTACTCGCAAACTGCAGTAGCTCTTACCTATATGTGTACAACATGGTGGCCTAATCCTAACAGTACAATTGGGATCTGTAAGCGGATCACAGCACCAGTGGAGTGGAATACACCGCCCATTGCAAGGTAATTTGCCTTCACAGGGATGAGCACCTAAGAAATAAATTGATGAAAAATCAAAAAAAATAGGTCAGAGGATATTTCAACACAGTATAGAACTGGTTCAGGATTTTCAAAATCCTGAAATTTTATCTCAGAACTAGGGAGACAGGTGTAAACTATGCTAATCCTGAACTGAAACAAAATACATATACCACCCGTTTGAATAATATCTATCAACGATTTCATCTTTAGTTATTAAAAGCGTTCTTATAAGTGAAAAATAAATCTTTGTCCCATCGAATACAAATAATTATAATTTCATTTAAAAGGTGTGTGATGTTTGGATTCGAACAAAGATTTGCATTCACAATAAACAAAGAAACTTATAAGAGATATACTACAAAATACATCAGAACCATCCATACATCATCCATTTATGAATCTATGAAATTTACCACAGTAGGATTCAAACTCATCTGCTCCACTTTTGCAGTCTTGATAACCATCACATAGATAGCGCCTCGATATACAAGTTTCAGATGGGCAGTAAAACATGTGTTCATTACAAATCTTTTCTGAAATATGATTTAAGAAAAAGTTAGATTATCCTTTGTTTAAGCTAATTGATTATTTTGTACATCATTACAATTTGCAGGCATAATTGATAATCAGGTTAAATGCGTACTCACTATTTTTCACATTTATCTTCACAGTTTCTCTTAAAAGCACATGACCAAATTTAGCTTCACAATTATAATCACCACTGTCACTTTCCTTCAAGTTTTGAACCACCAAACTAAGCACATTGTACCCTCTGTCTAATGTTACTCGATTTTGGCTGAAATAAATTCCTTGTATTTAGTAATAATGCCGTAGTATAACTAACAACTCCGCATGCAAGACTGGGCTTAGTACTTCCCAAGCGATTTGAAAAAATGTAGATAATATAGAGGATATGAAGGAAAATGGGTATCACCTGTTTTGAGGAGTAAATGGAAGCTGCCATACAAGTTCATACTTCGGTATCGGTAACATCTCTGAAGATGTTAAGGTGCATGTCAAATTCAGAATTTCCTCGACTCTCTTTAAAAGTGGATGTGATCCTTTAGGTTTCGGAGATGGTATGATGACTAGTTCTACCTTACCTTCGCTAACTGCAAGGAAGATTATAATAGAATTCAACACCTACCATGGATTTTCTTGTATGCATAAACACATATTAGAGAGTATGAAAATCCTTAGAATTACTTCATGATAATACATTTACCTCAATACCATATTTTCGATATTACCATGAATCGGAATTATGCAAATAATAACACTAAACTTCAAGCATGTAAGTATTTTGAAACCGAGCAAGTACACTGACAACAAAACAGGAATACTCACGAATTATTCTGGACATCAATGAAAATATTATAAATAAGGACAGACAGCAATCCATTTTAACTTTTTAAGAAACAAATACATTTTGCGCATATCACAATTTATCTTTAAAAATACGCAAAGATATAATGACAACAGCGAATACAACCACAACCACAGAACACCACTGAGTCGTTCCGAATGGAGAAAGGAATAACATCCAAAAGCTACCTGACAGCAACGACACCTATAGGTAGTTTCTAGAACAGGGTTGTGCAAGTACTATCCTTGGCCCATAGAGGGTCCTGGAGCATATTAGTCCCCGCCGCCTAGATGGTGCTGGTGGCGCTTTCCCGAACGACGTCGCCTATTCCTTCTTATAGTCGGTTTACGTTAAAATGTTTTTTATTTTGAAAATAAATTAATATTAAACGTAATATTCGCGTATTATATACTTTCTATGGTAAATTTGTCGATGAGGACTGTTTGGGAGAAATTCTATATCTCCCTTAATAATGGATATATATCAACAAAGCTAACATCATTTTGAAGATAAAGGATGGCGGCATATATATATGTATTTGAAACCCTCCTAAGACCCTTCATTTCCGAGATATTTCCTTTCAAAAATGACCTTTTTTCGTCGTTTTTTGACTCATTTCGCGCCATTTTTGATGTTTCCTCGGTTCCCCGGTAGGGCGATTTTGACTTATTTCAACTCTAACAGACACCCATTTCCTACTCGCTTACGGGCCCCCTTGAGTGAGCAGGGGTGCTGGGTGGGTATAATAACCGATTGATTAACCTGTTTTTTTCCCAATTTCCTACTCGGTTACGGGCCTCCTTGAGTGAAAAGGGATGCTGGGTGGGTGTAATAATCGACTGATTTACCTGTTTTTTTCCCAATTAATGACTCGTTTACGGGTATTTCAGAGTAAATATTTAACGTAAAAACGAACAAATATCCATAATTATTGCGCATTACTGCTCATTCAATTGCTAAAAACGGGCATATGTATATATCATACGGTAAAAATTTATTTTTCTGTTAAAAGTCCTTGGAAGCCAACTTAGCTTGCAAACCAACTATATATAGCTTGCGATCCGAACGTGAGGGTGACTTTCTTTTTCTTAACAAAAAGCAACATTTGCGACGAAAGCAATGAATTTCCCTTAAAAGACCTTGGAAGCCAACTTAGCTCGCAAACCAACTATAGCTTGCGATCCGAACGTGTCTTCGGAATCTTTTTCTTAACACAAAGCAACATTAATTAACGACAAGAACAATGTCTTCCGTTAAAAACTGACATTAGTTAATTTTTGGGTTAAAGTATAGTTTTTACAATTTATTTTCGATAAATTATGGGTAAAGTGGATTATTTATCCCTCATTACTACGATGTAAATGAAGGAATACCGCCCACCCAACTCAACCCATCCACTTCAACCACAACGTTTGTTTACGAGCATACTGTTAATGATTAACATAATCCCTGATTATTTACTATATTTTCTGGATAATATACTTCATATTTTGGCTTTATTTCATCTTTTCAAGTCATTATTTCATCAGTTTCTTTAAAAGTTAGCGCCCGTATGAGAGCTAATATTCGTGATTTTTTCTACTTCCAAGAGGTGAAACTCGTCTATCACCGCTACATCTGGCGTCCAAACGCCATAACTAACATTTCAAACATGGCCTACGGAGGCCATTCCGGTACCTCGGTCACTATAAACGATATATCTCAGTAATTACATGAGGTACTTTCTTGTTCTCATTTTCTTAATAAGCCGCAATATTTCAAGTGTCTTCCCTGAAAAAATCATCGAAATAGGGCTATTTTTAATAAAAAAAAAATTTTCCAAACAGTCCTCATCGACAAATTTACCTTTTCTATAAAAAAACGAAAATATTACATTTTCAAGTCATTATCACAATTAAATAGGCACGGCAATGAATTAAATCGCCCAGAAAATTAATAGTTGCATCGAGTTCGCCTTCATTTGGTAGGTTACTGAAAGAAAAATAAAAGACGAAGAAAACCCCAGGAAATATGCTGTAATTACAAAATTTTATTGATGCAAATTCTTTTAAAACATAGACATATATACATTCCCGTACAACTGCAAATGACAATGAAAAAAGTTTTCTATAGTTAAATACGAATGAAATCTGAACAAGTCTAACAAGGGGAACCCACGGTCTGGGAAATGAAGTTCGGGATGAGGCTTTGCGTGGTAATAGCAGGGCCCGATTAATGTAAACCGAATTGTAAAATATTAATGTTTTCTGAAGCAACGGAGAGACCACGTGGTCAAAAGGGTGTGATTGGAAAAGGGTGGTTGTCGTGAAATAGTTGGGCATAGCAATGCTTCTTTTGCGGCCAATCGCTCGGTGGCCTGTTCAAAATGCGATTAAATAATTGTCACCAAGGGTCGATAGCGACATTTAACCCTTGTGTAGGCACCCGGGTACCCACTAAGCTTTATTTATGCTTGTACGTTGATTATAAAGAAAGCTATCGCTTTGATGCTTCAGATCGTCGTTATCTACCTGAATCCCTAGTAAATACTACTATTATAAATACGTTAACTATATTTAATGCTTAAATAAAAGCATTGAAAGTTCACATACGTCCTGGGGGCACCCGGGGTACCCACCTGAGATTTCCTTCTCATTTTCTGACACATATGCGTTGGAATTCGTTCCTTGAAAACTTTATTTAATAAATAGACATTTTCTGAAGATATTAAATTTTATATTAATTGAACGGTTAGAACTTTTACTATGAATAAAAATAGAAAGGTATGTTTCTTACTTCCGTAAAACGGCCAGCGTCAATCACGTGAAATATTGGCTTTTTTGTTAAGGAGGCTCAACTTTGGAGTCGTATAAAAGTTTAAGTAAAAATTGCAAAAAAGGGACATCAACGTTTAGTACGTTCTATTGCGCGTGTAACCATATAAGCTAATCATTTCTATTTTAATATAATTTGGTATTTATCATAGATGGAACGGAAAAGTGCCCATTTTTACGAGCTGTTTCACGGAGTGCTCTTTTTGAACCTTTGTTCCTCAAACGCTATTACTTCAATCACAAAGACATATTGATAGAATATTAAAACGCTTATTGTTAATTAAAATACGAAGTTTCAGAATATTTGTATTTAACGATAAAAAGTTGCTGTCGATTTTGTGAAACAACTTTTTCTCGGAAATGGATAGCCGTAGAAATACAAAATTGGGTTCGTTGGATAGATTTCGAAATGAGTTTTCACGGTAAATAATTATTGTTCAATACAAGTTAGCGGATTTTTTTATATGAATTAATATTTAACGCCGGGATTTGCAACTGTGGAGCAGTGTTGCCGTGTTGATGTCTTCGGGAGTTCCTAACCTCCGTATCTCGCCCTGCTCTTTCTATGTCTCATTTTTCAGCTGCGATAACATCGTTTTATCTGAAAAAATCAAAATTAAAGTACTAACACCTCAAATTCACCCGAGCGCCTTCAGTTAAGCTTTAGTAATATTGCTGCACTGACTGTGTGGTAGTTTTTCGTTAGCTTCTATAGGGCAACATATGCTGCATAATATGTGCATCAATGATAATTTTCACGGAGAATTTTTATTCACAACAATCGGTACATTTGACATACGTTTTCGAATGTTAATTACAGACAGGTTTTTGACATAACACAACATGTGCCGGAGCGAATATACATCGTTTTATATAGTTCGTTTTGGGCAAGCGAGGCTGCACGGTGTTCTTGGTCGTTTCATTGATACCCCGTGCGCGTAACAATAACTAAAATCGACATAAGAAATTTTTTCTGTAAGTATTTCTTATTCTTTTTAAAATATTTTTATCTCTAAATTAAATGTTTTTAATTTTTACAAACTAATATTTTTGAGACTATAGCACTATAATTGAAATAAAACCATGACATTAGTGAAAATAAATAAAAGCGGGGAACGTCCACGAATATAACGTCAATATAGATACATGATACATTAAAATATTCGTAGGCGCTCCAAGCTTTTATATGTTTTCACTGTCATGATTTTAATTTAACTTTAAATCAATTTCGACTACACTCTATCTATACTATACTCTAGTATAAGCGTGTTTTTTACATTTTTTTATTTTCTACTTTTTAGCATTTACATATCTTGCAATCGATTTGAATTACCACTTAAACCAATGGCGACGAGTGCCTAAATAGCGTCCGCCGTTGTTTAGTTGGTCAATCTGTAGGTACCTACTCTTACGCGATGAGTTAAAAGTTCTGGTTTGAAAGATAGTAACAAGTAAAAAAATTCTGGCTCGTTTCTTATTTTTATATTATTTGCAGCAACAAATCCAAAAAGGAGGAAAATTACAAACACCGAGGACGGTTCTTCTACTGGCAGTAAAACTATTGAGGCGGATAAGGCGGCAATCAGAACACAAACTCGTCCTGATCATCCAGTACCAGTAGATAACATTATTCAAAACTTGAGTAACTTACTGAAACAAGATGAAGGATCGGAATCGGAACCCGGAAATACTACAAACATTATTGACAGCGCTTCTCAATCTCATGCATATGAATCTCTGTCAGTTCTGGGAGATGAAGATGAATGTCATGAAAATGATATTGGGCGATCTTCTGTTATGACTACCGAAAAGCGAATGGAAATGTTAAGGCGATGCCTCACGAAAAGTATGATTTTGCTGGAGACGCTGAGCACTTGAAACGTAAGTTTAACCACATTTGGTTAAAAACTTACAAGCCTTGGCTTGCTTATTCGAAAAGATTGAAAGGTGCGTTGTGTTTGTTTTGCGTTTTATTTCCGCCGAAACTTGTACGTGGTGTGCAAGGATCTCTTATTATCCGTCCATTCACTAACTATAAGGATATACACACTTGTTGTACAGCACATGTAAGTAGTCAATGGCACAAAGAGTCAAGTGATTCTGCCAAAACTTTTAGCGAGCCAAAAACAAATGTACAGGTTGTTATGCAAAGAGGCCACACAAAAACCATTGAAGCCAATAAAAATTCATTAAGGATTATCATTAATACTATTGTTTTTTGCGGAACACATGATTTGCCATTGAGAGGAAAAGAAGAAGATGATGGTGTTTTTACTTAAATTACTTAATTTACTTAAATTAAAAATTGATGTTGAAGAAACATTTAGAAGAAGGATTCAAAAATGCTCAGTATGTCTCCAAAAATACAAAATGAGATTTTAAATATATGTGGAATCCTGATCAGAGAAAATTTAGTCAACGATGTCAAAGCTGCAAGTGCCTATAGCATTTTGGCTGATGAATCAGCTGATATATCGGGAAAGGAGCAACTATCAATAGGTATCAGATTTTACGACCATGAGGAAAAAAATGGAAGGGAAGAATTTATGGGTTTTGTCGAGCTAGAAAAAATGGATGCCCAATCTATAGCTTATGAAATTAATAAATTTATTAATACATTGAATACTGATGTTAAAAAATGGGTGGGGCACGGCTACGATGGATATGCTACGATGGCGGGAAAAGATGGTGGCGTTCAAAAAATATCGAGAGAAACATATAAGAAGGGTTTATATTTCCCCTGTGCTTGCCACAAACTAAATCTCGTTGTAAATGACTTAAGCAATGTTCCTGACATCCGCAACTGCATTGGGACTGTCAAAGAAACGATCAATTTTTTTAGGGAATCAGTTTTGCGTCGAAAATACGCACCAAAAATTCCATTGCTGTGTGAAACAAGGTGGTCCCAAAAATATAAAGGTATTTCATCGTTTAGAAAGCATTTTATTGAAATTGTAAAAGGTTTGGAAAAGCTTTCTCAAGAAGGAAATTCAGGGACAAGAAAAGTGGCTTTTGAGTTGTTATCTGCAGTTGAACAAACCTCATTCATATTAGCTTTTTGTATTATAGATAAGTACAACTCCCTTCTAGAACCAATCGCGGACATATTTCAGACTAAAACCCTGAACGTAATCAAGTGTGCAGAGCACATTCAAACAATCAAAATTGCAGTTGCAGAACACAGGCGTTCTGCCGAAGAAGAAAGTGAGAAGTTATTAAAGTCAGCTAATGAAATAGCTGAAAATTTGAACTCAGAGCTGCGTCTTCCACGGACTGCAGGTCGCCAAAACTACAGGGCAAATCATCCAGCTGCTTCATTAAGCGAGTATTTTTGCCGCTCGCTATACGTGCCCTATTTGGACTCATTATTATCCTCTTTGGAAGCAAGATATAACCAGGATCAGTCGCCGGCGTTTGCTCTATCGTTGTTGCACCCTGCTCAGATAACAAAAATTACAGCTCCAGATTTAAAAATTCGTATGGAAGAAGTCTCCAAATTTTATGAATTAGACGGGATTGCGTCAGAAGCCGAGCTAGGGCGGATATTTTGGACAAACAAGGAGGACAATCTCCAAACTTTGGAGATAACAGAAGAGATTCAACATGCAGAATTGTTTTATCCAAACATTAAAATAGCCCTACATATTTTATTGACTATGCCTTATTCTACAGCTACCATTGAAAGATCATTAAGTACTCTCAGACGCGTAAAAAGCTGGCTGAGATCCACAATTGTTGAAGAAAGATTAAACGGGCTTTGCATGCTCAGTGTACATAAAAAAAAGTAAATTGTTTGGGTGATTTTTTCACAGAAGCTGTTTTAAACCGCTTTGCAGAAATTACAAGAAGATTGCTTTTCAAATAATTACTCGTATGTGAAACCAATCTAATAAATGCAAATTTAATATTTATGTTGAATTTTTTATTTGGATTTCTGATTTGCCCCCCGCCCCCCCAGGCCCTTCTGCATTTGTGAATTGCTCCCCCCCTAGGCCAAAAGCTGGGTACGCCCATGACATGGTTCATTTTCAGTTGGTCAAGTACAATTAAATAATCACATAAATAAATATGCATAAATAAATATATAAATACACAAGACATTGGTGTATAGAACATAAATAGGTGAGATATTGTAAATAAATAAATAGGTAAAAAGTGCTAATGCAATGTACAGTCGTTAAAAACATGGTGTACAAAACATAAAAGTGTACATAAAACGGGGTGATAAAAGATATTAACTGTTAAAACATGGTGAAATAAATAAATAGGCAGAACAACGTGTGTGTATATATATATTCAACATGCAGATTATATATATATATATATATAATACGGGGTAAAAAACAAGTTAAAAACACGGAAATAAAATGAACAAGTGAACGGTGACTAGGTATAGGTTTGGCTTGGTTCACCAAAAACCATTGACGTTTTTAACACCACAACCACAAGCTCGCTCTAAAAAACGGTCACACACACACACCGTAAACATTAGTTTTAATTTTCCGTGATTATATAAAATGGGTTCCTAGGATGGAGGTAAATAAATAAATATATAGAAAAAGTCACCCCAGCAGCAATGTGAAACTACGTCGTATCGCCGGAGGAGGTGCTTTTCCACCGTCCCTCGGTTGGCACGTATCTCTTGCGGGAGGGCATTCCTGCACAAACGTAGCTGCGAAAGACCCCGCCATCCTCGAGGATAGGGAGCGGGGCGCGAGATACGAGGATTGCGCCCCTGTCGTCCCGACCTCGCCGAGGAGACGTAGCTCCCCGCTCCGTCGCACCCGCGCTCCAGCGGCCACAACAGCGAGCTTCAACCTCTCCCTCATCTTCAATACACCCTCCCTTGCGTAGAGGGGGAGCATGTGGGACCAGAGTGTCAGTCTCAGTGCGTACCTGTAGATTGCGTTCTGGGCCACCTGGAGTCTGTCTACGTCGCCCGACGACTTATCCGTACAGGCGATCAGGCGATCAAGGATATGTCGTGCATTAATTAATAATTTATTGACGTTCAATTTTACGAACTAACATCTTAATCGAAATTTTAAATATTTTGTATATTTAATTTTTTTTAAATTTCATTTGTTTATACTTGACGTTAATTCGGCAAATTTCCTCGTGATGTTGTAAGATATTGACTTTCTAATTATTTGTTTTTTAGAAACATAAATTGGTTTGTGATAAATACTTAAAGAAGTTAAAGCTCCATATAAATATTACAATGTAACATTTATTACATAACAATAACATGCTTTACCTTAATCCACTCGTGGAAAGTTCAATGTTTGACGGAAGTTGAAATTTAGCACTTCATTCAGTGCTTCTGAATTGCATGTGAAAAAATTGTGCTTTATGCTTTCTCCAGGAAGTCTTTTAGATTCCTAATATAATTCAAAGTTGAATTCACAGCCACAGCACGATGTGAAGTAAGTACAGCATGTCTAAGGAACTTGCTAGCTCTTTTTCGGCGTTTGCAGAGTGAAAATAACATACATGCCTAATGGATGCCCTAGAAGTAGAGAAATGTATATGATTGATTATAATATCATTAATTTTTTGAGCCTTTTATGGACACCAATCTGTCTTTTTTAAGCAAAGGCTTTGGTCAGGAATATATTTACCATAATCGCTAATTGCAATGCAACAGTTCAAGGTAGGAGTGAATTGCGAAGAATCAATAGCTACCTACGAATATCGATTTAATGATTAAAATTCATGTCTTAAGTTAGAAGAGATTGAATTATAATCACGAACTCTTAAACTACAAATTTCAATGAATGTATTTGCATCACAGAGCATGTGAAGCATAAAGGAGTGGGACAGGGAGCACTGTTTTCCTTTAATATGCTTTGCTATTTAAAAAGGTTTAATACCTTTGAACTCGGAATGTCGATACACTTTGTCCCTCATTTTCTGATTTCTCTGAATATAATAAATGCTCCTCCACCCACTTTATCCTGACGGTCCTTTCGATAAATCTTAAAATCTTTAGGAAATACTTCGTAGTCATTAATATCGTCTGTTAGCCAGCTTTCGGTGCCTATAATTACGTCGGAGTCATTACTTCAGTTGAGATGCTACTTTGAAATGACAAAGATCGGCTACTTTGTTTTTAATGCTTCTATATTTAATAATGGCAATCGATAGTTCATTCTCATTGGGAGAAGCCCGAGAAACGTTGTGGCTCATTTTCATCTTGCTCAGTAATTTTTACGGTATTGCAATGATAGAGGCCCTCGGTTGGTATTCACTCCAGATAAGAAGATCTGAATATCGACGGAACTTTTCGAAAGGTTCATTCTTTCAGAATTTATATACGAAGTATGAGAAATATTAGTGCCAGTAAGGAGCGAACGCGATCTCCAAGAGGCATCGACGATGTTATAGGGAAGTGATCGTATGGACGGATAATTACTTTTGGTCGTTTTTTCCTCAGGCTATTAGAAATGCTAATAGGGGGATTGAATAATAGTGGTGTAAAACACCCCCTGCCATACGCCTCTAACGGCTCGCAGGGTAAGTATCGAAATCTTAATCTTACTTCCGTTTGGTCTTAAAATCGAGCACCAAATCATTTCGCTCCTGCTATTTTCTACAAACTCATCTCGCTGACTAATCAAATGGTTCTTTACAGCGATAAAAACTACACCGCCTACTCTACCCAGTCTGTCTTTGCGATATATCACATAATCTGGAGGAAATATCTCGCTTGAATTAATGTCTTCGCTTAACCAACTCTCAGATCCTAGTATGATATCCACGCAAGTGCTCCTCGTATGGCTAAGAAATTCCACCTGCTTATTACGTATGCTTCTGCAATTCACGACTATTATTTTTAGATTTCTCAGTTCGCGCTTTAAATTTGGATTTCTGTTTGGAATAACGGTAACGTTTTTCAAATTGAATTTCTCTTTATTGTCAATGCTACTGTTTCTATTTCGGGATCGTGCGTATCTATTTGGCTATTTACGTGGATGTTATCTATAATTCCTACCGCTGAATATACTTTCTGGAGTTCACGGGTACACGTTTCTTCCTCCGGATCCCATATTGATATGCATTATGATACTGATCCCTGTATTTACTCATCTGCAAAATTTTAGAATAATTGTCTTAAAGAAACAATTAGCATAACATAAGAATTAAATTAATAGTAAGTAGATCTGAATTGTAACCTTGGCAGCCTCTTCGAGAACTTCGAGAAAGAACTGAACAAAGTTCTAGTTAACCAATTCTTAATAAGTACCATTATTAGACATGACATGACGTCTTCTCTCCCCACTCCAGGGATATTACATTTGTGGCGCCTAGTTTTCAATAAAACTTTATCCACTGGGGGTCTCGGATGTATGCAAATAAAAATAAATCTCGTGCTGTCATAATCTCCCTCTAAAATCGATAATAAATATTGCTAGTTAAGACAATTATATTAAAATAATAAATAGTTAAAAACCAGAAACGGCAGTAAAATTAAGTGAAATTTTAAAGTTCAAGTTTGGTTATCCATACAGAATTTGTAAAAATATTTAAAATCGCGGGAGTGAGCCCCTGAAAGTTGATGACCCGCATCACATATTTAATAAGTACCATTATTAGACCCTGAAGCCCAACGGTGCCCGTCGTGTATTGTTAAGAGACGTACCATGCCGCACATACTGGAGGATAGAATTTAACCTCTTGTTACTCTAATCTTCTTTATTATTTTGGACAATAGAGGTAATCGTACATAAATCTAGTTTGTATTATTTTTAAATACAAGTTAGCCGTGACTATTGGCAGGTTACTAATAACGAGAATATCAAAAATTACTAATTTTTTAACTGTTATTTTGTCATATCATACTTTATAACATACCTTTAGATTATAACATTGCTTTAGGACATTTTAATGAATAACCGAAAGTAGATCTTACTGGTATATATTTTCCGGATATTATAAGAATAAGGATGCTTTCATCAGGTGTTTATTTGAGAATCAATATATCACTGTTCAGATGAATACTCCGTTAGGAATTGCCGATTTATTGAAATGGATACAAGCAAAATTAAACAGACCATTCATTAGTCACTTTCTTTGTTTGTATGATGGAAATATTTAAAAATTCCATAAGTATTTGTTTCCTTTGAGATGGAGATAAATAATATATATCCCTAAATACAATTTAGTATATTTACGAAATACTATGCAATTGATGTTGGCGTTAACGATTTGTAATGGAACTCATATATGAATCCGTTCTAATTACTTGATATTCTCTTGAAATTCATTACTCATGAGATTTCAAGTGACAAACTTTTGGTATCTAAATCAAAAATGCCTTAATTATTCTTTGTGAATTGCTATTTTCAAGGGATGTTCAGCGTCTCAATTTAAAAACATGTCATACAACATTCCATATTCCATATTTTTACTCTTATCGGCATTTGCAATCTTTTTTTGCGAACTAGCTCTGGCACCAATCTCATGAGCTTATTTTTATTACCGAACATACTGATGTAAATGTCAAGTTAGCGGATTAGGTCATAGTTTAGGACTGATATCTGCGGTATGCAGATATGCGATTTTTTTAACATTAACAATTTAACATTAATTTAATTTAACTTAATTGAGAAAGAGTAACGTTTAGCAAAAGAGAGGGATCTAACATTTGATAAACAGTTGGTATCGAAGGAAGTGTTGTCAGGGTCCGAGGCGGCCTTCATACTGCTTTGTCCGAAGTTCGAGGCGTCGTACCGAACACCTTGTTACACTTAAGAGAAATTTCAAATTTAATGTTTACATTCACGTGTACTTTAACAGTTTTGTAGTGTAATCTTAATTTTGCGTGTTAATCAATTCCTTACTCTGTAATGGTCCATTGAACTTCATCATACACCCTTCTCTTCCGTTCGTATATATGTGGATAATTAAGTAGGTATTTATCAATGACATTATACGTACGTACAATGTCAAGTTTGTTTTTAACGCAACTCCTAATTCACTTAAAATATTAATATATTGAATATTATTCCAATATTGAAACATGCACTGATACAGTAAATCATCTCAATTTTTCAATATTCAATATATATTTCAATTATATCATATACAAAAATACCATTCACAAAAGATAAATAATAAACATATTACAGTACATACAAAGCTTGAGAGAGCCAAAATATTACATAATTTTATCTTGTCTTGCTATCCATAATTGGATATTATTTTATTGTTTGAATATTTGGATATTTAAATTATAAAATTCGCTCGTGGGATATCATTCTGGAACTTTACCTACCGAAATTGTAAGAGTAAATTTTACTGAACTGCTTGTAGAATCAATTTTATAATATCCTTTTTTACATACTAGCATTTTCTTTGGTGAGTCACAAAGATGCCCTTTCTTTTGCACCGTTAACTCTTTTCTAATTTAGAATTTTCAAAGCATCACTCATTGATTGTCTTTATTTTGCAATACTTTTAAAATTGTAAGACTTTATAATTCCTAACTTCTATTTAAATTCAGTTTTACTTTTGTTCTTTATTTATTTACTCCGGTGCGGCGGTGTTGCACTAACACCCACTTTCGCTTTTCCACTTTAATCTTAATCTCTGTAGGCATGAAAGAAAGGTATTCACATACACAGATAGGGATTTCGAAGTAGTTTGTTTTGGTTTCACTTTCGGTTGTGTCCTCGTGAAATTAACCTCAATATATTCGAGAAATTTTTCTTTGGACCCGAAATAGGGTAGTATCGGCCTTCAACGCTTTTGCCTCGGTTTTCAAAGTTCAAGGTGATCTTTCACTTGCTTTCGAACAACCAAGGGATTCAAAGTGATTCATTAGAACATATTTGCATTAGTTTGATATATGTAAATACATTACTGTGCATTATTAGAGAGTAGTTTCTTAAATCTTCATGCACTTAGAAACTTAAATGTATGGCCAAGGTTCCCTACGGTGTAAACTGAAATCAAGTTTTGTTCTTTTGAAAATGGAGGACACACATTTGATAAAAGAGGAGCGCATGGGTTTTCACACAGAATAGACTTTTTTAAGGTCTCCATTCGTAACCTCGAATCAATTTCGCATACATATTTTCACATTAACTTAGTTCGGTTTAAACCAGTAATCCCTTTTAAGATAGCGTGGCATTTAGTGAATCGGTGTTGTCAATTAAATGCGTTTTACATTCCATTTAAAAAAAAAGTTTCCTAGTATAAGTAGCATTGTCAAAATTGCTTCGATAGCCATTTCGCACATTGGCTCGAACCGGGAATCGAACCCCGGGTTCGCTTTCACCAAAGGTAAACCCCCTGTCCACATGACTATCCCACGGTGTTTCCTTTGAGAAGGAGATTAGCAGTATGTATCCCTAAATACAATTCAGTTTATTTGAGAATTACTATGCCATTTCTAAAGGTGATGACGATTTGTAATAGTACTGATATCTTCTTCCGTTCCAAATACTTGATTTTCTCAAGCCATTCATAACTTATGAGATCTCTATATCTCTACACTATGGTGCCTAAACTATGCATTCATTTGAATTTGCGTAGCGAGTTAATAGTAATGTATGCATTTAAAATACAAGCGTTCTTTTTATTACTTATGATTGTACGGAAGCCCTCATACGCATTGCTCAGAAGTAACATGTGATTTTCATTGTTATTGAAATGTTTGATTTGGCATATTTTAATATTCAAGCGAAACCTCAATAGCATTATATATTATTGAAATGAAAGCTGCGTTACGTTTTACAACGAATGTAAATTTGGAACGCTTTTTCTGCAACGTCTCCAATGAATATTGACCTGAAATTCTATGAATATTTTGATTTAGCGTTTGCGCTACAGTTCGTGGAAACTCATCGCCCAAAATGATCTTTCGTTCGACGCCGGTCTATCAAAATCTACTGCAAGGAATATGCTCTGATTAAATGGAAAAAAATTGCATTTTCTAAGAGGATACATTGGATAAAAGGTTACCTAGTATGATGATTGAAGACGTAATATCCGTGGTTATATGCATTTTACTTAGTCGAAAATGAACTCGGATTAAATTCAAAGGATTACGGTCAGGGATAAGGGATTATGGGTAACTGATTTTCGGAGCTAGGCGGCGAAAGCTTACTTTCTAATGAAAGACTTGTTTTTAATATGTATGGACTTTGCAAGTAACAAGGTACTAGTATGTTTATTGGTAATCAACGTCAGATATGCTTTATGCTTTATGCTTTTGAAGCATGATAACGTAAGTTGCGCTTAAGGTGGATTTAAACGTAGGTTTGAATTACCCTAACCCAATTAACCTAATTTAAAGTCATTGTCATTAGCAACTTGGCGCTTTAAACATTGATTTCTACTCACACCAATGTGCTGTCATGAACTTACGATATTTTAATCTTCGAGGACGGAAAGTAGAGAAAATACAGTTTCAAAAATACATGTTCACTGTAGTGTTATCATTGAAACTCAATTAAATATCAAGTCATTTGTTTGACATCTTATCTTGTACATACATTTGAATATTCTAGAAATCATTAGTTTCTTAAATTTCGAATGAGTTTAATAAAATATAATTGTGCACCGAAATTGTATTAAAATTATTTTCCGTTTATAAGCATTTTTAGCGCATCGTGTTGGATTAAATTAGTGTTATATTTGGTTTATATTCGATGAAATGTTTTTCCATTTCTCAATTGCAATATCGGTATTATTAAATGAAAGTAGCTAATAACTCACATTAAAGCTAAAACATGACCGACGAAGCTGTCTTTCAGACTTCAGATTGCTGGTGTTATTTTCAAATCCAAGTGAGATCATCAGTGTCACAAAAGCCACGATAAATTTCACAGATTACTTATTCATAATTATAGATTCTACCTGCGTGATGTCGGCTCACTTAGGCATACCCGTTTTCTTAACTCTCGATTTCATCAGAATACAGTTTTCCTATATTACGCAAAGCATTACCTAAAAAACAGGTATGGTATCAGGAAGAGCTGTCATATAATGATCTATTCCGTTACTTGATATTATCCTACAATTTGTAAAGATCTGCAGCCATACCTTGCCATTAACCTTATTTCTATCACAAATGCTTAAACATATTGCCATCTTAGCTGTTGTGCTAACGTCTTTACTGATTACCACAAGCATATAGCTCAGATCTAACTAGTGAATTGTGTATAAATACATTGTTTTTTAATAAAGTAAGGAAAACAAGGATCTGTAGGCGGATTAATGCGAAATTAACAGTTAAAAAGGCATAAATCTATTCAAATCGCATAAATAATAAAACCAGGAATGTTAATTTGGAAATTGAGAGTTAAGAATGAATACATCTATGTGATTAGCATAAATAATAAACTAGGACTGGAACTGGAGTCTCCAGGCATGGAAATGCCTTTTAGGGTGTTATTCAGCAGCCTTAGGAAGGGCTCTACCGATAAGGAATACAGCTGCCCAGAGAGGGGGCACCCTTGCCTAATGCCTTTCTGCAGTGTAAAGGGGGCTGTTAGAGATTGTTCGACTCTAACCATGCATTTAGCGCTGTTATATAGTGCTCTTATGCATCCTATAAAAGTATCGCTAAATTTCATTTTCTCCATCAAGGTGAATAGATAAGTATGATTTACGCGATCGAAGGCCTTATTTTGGTCTAGTGATAGGATTGCTAAAGGGGCGTTGTCACAATTTTTCCAACGTATGACATCTCTCAAAAGGGAAATTGAGTCAAAAATCGAACGTTCAGGGACACAGTAACTCTGTTCAGGTGAGACAACAGTTCCGATGACACGCGAGAGTTTCATTGACAGGGCTTTAGCAATGATTTTGTAATCTGAATTTAAAATTGATATTGGTCTCCAATTTTTGATATCCAATAAGTCGCCTCCTTTACTCATTAAAGAAATGACAGATGCTGCCGTGGTCCTTGGTAGATGTCCGTCATGCAGTGCCTTGGTAGCCATGTCAGTGAAGGGTGCTTTTAGTTCTTTCCAGAACGTTTTGTAGAACTCGGCAGTTAGCCCATCAAGGCCAGGTGCTTTTCTCTTGCTGAGACTTTTTAGCGCAATCGAAAAGTCGTCAGTATTGAGTGGGATGTTCAGGTAGTCGACCTCTTCTTTTCTAAGGGTTTTAAGATTGTCAAAAGGTTCAGTTTCCATCCGAATGTTTTGGTCTCCTTGATGGAGATTGGAAAAATGATTCTTAAGAAATCTTCTGAGGTCTGCGGAGTCTGTGAGTTCTATGCCGTCAACCCTGAGTTTAGTTAGTGGTTTAGGTTTGCACTTTAGTGCCCACCTTCCTAGGTGATTCGTTGTGTCTGCGTCAGACTCCGTTAACGTATCCCAGCCAAGGGTTGCCATAATTTTTTCCGCCCGGAGATATTGATGCTGTATATCTGTTTGTGCTTTGTTTAGTTCTCTTTTCCATTGCTTATATCTTATGGAGAAATCCTTTGCATCTCTTTTAATCACTTCCCATTTCGCTATGGCGGTTGTATATTCAGATTTGACTTGTCTGATTAGGTCTTGCATTGAAGTTAAGAACGTTTGGTCTTCTAGAAGGGTATTATCAAAGCGCCAGTACGGAGATAATGGAATTTTTCCTTGTATGTGTATTTGAATCATGACTCCCTTGTGATTGGAGAAAGAGTCGTGGATAGTGATGTTCTTTATAGCGGGGGTAAAATCTGTAGATACGTAGAAACGATCAAGGCGGGACGATGATTGCTGTGTTGAGAAGGTGTAGCCACGGTTTCCGGGTTTTAGGTGGCGCCACACATCGATTAGAGCATTCCTATTGACTATGTTCCTTAGCACTTGGGCATAGAGTGGGTGCCTCTCGACCAGACCCGTTCTGTCTTTCTCAGGGTGTAGAGTGGTATTGAAATCTCCGCCCAGGATGATGACGGGGGAGCAGCCCGGTGGTGAGGCGTTTGGAAGATCTTCTAAATAATCTAGTAGCGCTTCTGATGCTTTTAGTGCTGTGCCGGCGTTTCGTGGGTAATAAAAGCATATTATACTGAGCGTGGTGGGTGGAGAGGTCTTTAAGGAGAGTTTTATGGCATTTGCATGACCTTTAAAGATTATTTCGTGACTAATGATGTAATCTGAAAGGTTGTTTTTAACCGCCATTGCTGTTCCTGTTTGGGGAGTTGAAAACGGACACACGTATATTTGGTATCCTGGGAGACCAGGGGTTGGGAAAGTTTCCATGTTTGTTTCCTGGATTAGTATGACGTCAGGCTTCCATTCTTCGACGTACGCCATCAGGCGGGCCCACTTGGAGAGGCTTCGAACCGATTTAGCGTTGAGTGAAATCAATGTTAACTGAGACATAGGATGAGGAGAGGTAAGAATATATGGGAGGGAGAGAAGAAGGGAAAACCAGTATATATAATTATTCAGCTGGTATCTAGTAGACAGATTGTTATTGCTCAAGGTGTGAGATCATCCGATGTATTCTAGCTCGAAGCTTTTCTGATACATGTGGTTTAATTTGGCTGAGTGTGTCGCATAGGCCTTCAACGTCTCCAGTATACCTTTTTGCGATTATTATCTGTTTCGGTACGCTACAATTATGCGTCTCTTCCAAAAACGCGATAATTTTGTCCGCTTCGAGTCCAGAATAGGAAGTATTCTCCCTCATGGTAAATTCAATGGTGGATCTGTCTGATTCGTCCAGACGATGAGTATTTGATTTTTCAATACCACTTTCTTTGATGGCTTTTTTCTTATGGACTGGAGTTGCTGCTGGAGAGATGTCGTCAGCTTGGGGCCTTTTAGTTGGCCGAGAGGCTAATGTTTGGTCTTCAAATATATCATCGGCAAACAAGGAGTCCGTGTCACGAAAGGGGGATGATATGGATGAGAGGCTGTCACTCATCTGCGCTGTAGAACAGCTTGGATCTGTAGCTCTTGTTGGAATACTACTGAATAAGGTTTCCGCTGAAGATGATGTCTTGAGGGTGGTGATGGGAAGCTGAGTTTCTGGATGGGTATCTATGGGTTTTTTCTGCGATGGCGTGGAAGGCGTATCTGGTATGACATCAATGGTCTGCGAATCTTCGACGTGATCCGTGGTTTGAATTGAATTTATAGGATTCTCATCGTTGGGTGGAAATGAAGGCTGTATTTCGTCTAGTGAAGGTTCCTTGTCTGAGGAGGGGACTGCCACGTTGGTGATGACGTCATGGTGGTGTACGTCAGGATCGGGAACCAGTGGAGGTATTTCTGTTGCCGAAATATCAGGAGGTTTAAAAGTGCAGCTTTTCGCTACGTGACCTTCTGCTTTGCATTTGTAGCAGCGTGGTTCCTCAAAAGATAAATAAATTCTTTGAAGGGAATTTTCTATGTCGAGTAAAATCGAGTCTGGAAGGACCGTGTTAGCTTGTTTCATTACTGGCACCGCCCGTCGAAACGATACGATGTGATCATATCCTTCCCTCCTTGCACCGATTGTGAAGTGTTTTATCGGCCCACAAATTGTAACGGCGTTTTGGATTATGTCGATTAGGTCCGAATCGGGAACTTCTGGTGGGACGTGGGAGATGATTAATCTCTCGACTCGGGCTGCCATGGTTCTGGCCTCTATGAATTTATCTTTTAGAGTAATGCCTCCAAATTCCTCCATAAAACGATTAACGAGGTCCTGACTCTTGAAGTAAATGATATTTAAGTCATTTGATATTTTCGATGCATGCGTTATGTGCATTCCACCTCCAATTATATCTCGAACCGCATACACATAGTCGTGTAGGGAAGTGTTTTCAATGCAGGATAGGATAATTCCGGTTTTCTTAGAAGAAGTATTTCGTAAGGGGGTAACCTTTTTCGGTGGCAATGCGTAACTTGAGCGAGGAACTCTAGTTGAATTGGGATTGAGTGGTGAGGGATGGGTTTGGGCAGCGGTAGTTCTCCCGCTGACAGCGGAGGCGTAGGTCGACTCATTGGCAGGGGGAAGGTCGGTTCCGTTGCTTGAGGTATTTTCAAATTGAGGTCGGTGTGTGCTTGGCGTCAAGGTGAGAGCGCCAGCAACTCTTCGCAAGATAGTGGAAGGTGTCGTCAAATCGGAAGTCATTTCCGGAGTTAGTTCAAAATTCTTATTAGAACGGTCGGTAAAACGCGACGAAAGAATGCTGTCACGGGAAGGGGATGGTGGAGGGGAGGGGCAGTGTGGGGGAGAGAACCCCCCTCGGCCTGCCTCCGAGGCCATTCTCGCCGCGAGCGGCGAGGGCCGACCGTTGGCGAAATGCGGAACTAGCTCAGATATCTAGTTTTGGTTAGAACAACTATTAATAAAAACGAAAGAAAGAAAGAACGAACAAAAAACAAACGGTTGAGGGAAGCTAGGTGATAAGGTGAGAAAGAAAGGAACGTTCTCACCCAAATTCAGCCGAGAAACCCAGAGAGAAACCACAAATCAGCAGCTGGTGGAACGGAGCACTCCGAAGCACGTCCGTCGCGTACGAGAGCTGGTGTGTGTGTGTGTGTGTGTGTATGTGTGTGTGTATGTGTGTGTGTATGTGTGTGTGTGTGATAGTGGGCGCTCTAACGTGAAAACTATTAGGCGTATCAATACCAAAATTCACATATAGTACTGTGGTGTGTGCTGTCAGAGTTGATTAGTTTTTGGAGTAAATCGGTCAACCGGAAGTCGAGCTTTATTCATTAAAGCGCATTTTCGGTTTTCCAAATATCTCCATAAATATGATATATACGTATATTGTATTACTTATAAAAGTTTTAGATAATGTAATTTACTATACATTTTGTATTTAACATATTTTTGTATCACCGGTTGATTAGGAGTTATTCGTGAAGTACTGATAAACCGGAAGAAGATGATTATGTACTTTGTGGGCGCTCTAACATGAAAACTGTTTCTTGGATCAAAACCAAATTTCATATGTAGTACTTTGGTTGGTGTCGTTAGAGTTGATTAGTTTTTGGAGTAAATCGGTTGACCGGAAGTTGAGCTTCATTCTTCAAAGCTCATTTCCGGTTTTCAAAATATCTCCATAAATATGATATTTAGGTATATACTATTATTTATAAATGTTTTAGAAAATACAATATACTATAACTTTTGTATGAAACATATTTTTGTATTACTGATTGTTTAGGAGTTATTCATGAAATACTGATAAACCGGAAGTTGCTGATTATGTACTTTGTGGGCGCTCTGGGCTCTTTGGGCGAAAGGCAAATTCATCGTTTTTCATCGAGCATGTCCCGAAAAACATTATTTATAACGTTTGTGACGTAAAAGATAATAATATATAAATTAATCACTCATCTTCCAAGTTAAGATGCAATATAGAGTTCGAAATTACTGTCGTAGATAAATATTTACATCTTATATGTGGAGGTTATCTCAAAACGGATTATATTCTCGATTATTCAGCAATGAAGATATTTATAGAGAAAATGAACATCGTAACCCTTAAAAATGCGTTGGCTGATAGGAATCTACCTACGTCAGGAACAAAATGCGACTTGAAAATAATAATAATAATAATAATAATAATAAAAGGCCTTTATTCGGGCGAGATTGAGACTAGAAAGTCTCTTCTTACACCTAACCCATCGTCATATGCAAAACAGAAAAGAAAGAGATAGTTTGCAAAAGTACACGAAGAAAACTAGTATGTGGATTTAAAAAAACTTAAGCTGAGGGCTCAGGAAAAATTTCCACTGCAGGAAAACACTCCCTAGAAGGGGAGTGTGAAAAAACCTGCGAAACCTACAGGTAGAAAACAGTATTTTGTGAAGAAGGAGAATAAAAGAATTATGAAAGACAAGTAGAGAATAGATACAAATTATGCAAAAGAGACAATACACATTCACTACTAGCAATCAAATCAAATAAAATATCTTCACAATTTACACTAAACCTAAATACAAGAATTGTAGCAATTAAAAAAATAAAACACATACGAGTATTTCAAGAATAACAAAACGATTAATTACAATAAGGTTGAGAATGAATAAAAATCAAAACATAGAGTTTATATAACAATGGACAAAGAAAATAAGCAGAACAAAATTTAAAATTAAAAAAATAAGATTTTAAAATAACTAAAATTACCTTATCGTTAATTATGTACATATATTACGTGAGGCAGCGGATCAAAACCGATATAATAGTGTAAAGAACAAACAGATTAACTAACAGAAGAGGGTGTGATTCAAGACTTAAATACATTGTGGGTAAAAAGGAATGGGACGCGGTCAAAAGGTTTGAGTGCTAATTTGTATGTTTAATAAATGATTGTGGCATTTACGCTTAAAGGTATGCATTGATGGCAGATTTTCCATAGTGGATGGAAGAGAGTTCCAAAGGTTACTGGCTGTGATTGTGAAAGATTTGTGAAATAATTCAGTTCTATGCTGGGGAATGAGGTGTTTTTTGCAGCCTCTTGTGTTGCGGTCATGAATGGTGTCTAGAGATACAAATAAGTCATAGATATATTGTGGAGACTTAGTGTTAAAAAATCTATACGTGGATGATAGGATATGTAGCTTTCGTCGCGACTCTAATTTAAGTAGCGACAGTTTAGAATAGTATTCGGAGACGTGATCAAATTTTTTCAAGTTGAATATAAACCTCACCGTGGTGTTTTGCATGCGTTGTAGCTTCATGGCAAGCTCGTAAGACAGATCCTGGTACACTACATCGCAGTAGTCGAAGTGTGGCATGACTAAGGAGTTTATAAGTCGTAATTTCACAGACGAGGAAAGGAAATTTCCTGCGCGCCTAAGTGAGTGAAGAGATAAATTTACGTTTTTACATACGTGAAGGACGTGATCAGACCATGTAAGTGTTTCGTTCATATAAAGACCGAGATTTTTCACCGATTTTGCGAACGGAATTACGCTGCCATTCAATTTAAGCGCTGGTAGGTTATTTTTATTTACAGAGGTAAGTAGTTTAGGGTAACCAATCATGATAGCTTGAGATTTACTAGAATTAAGGTTGATAAAGTTATTTTTGCTCCAGTTATTGATAATCTGCAGATCGTTGTTAATTTTTTGCAGGGATTGAGGTAATTCTGAAGGACTTGAATCCAAGTATATCTGTAGATCATCGGCGTAGAGATGGTAACTGCAATGTTTAAGCTCCTTGATACAGTAATTAATATAGATTGAAAAAAGCAATGGACCCAAAATCGAACCCTGCGGAAGTCCGCGATCAATTTCAATCCATTCAGACGCGGCTTCATCGGAAACTACTTTCTGCTTGCGACGATGCAGATAAGAAGAAAACCAGGAGATTGGGATGTCGGTGAAACCCAATATCTTAAGTTTGGTCGTCATTATTTCAATGTCGATTGAATCGAATGCTTTAGTGAAATCAAGAAGTACTAACGCGGTTAATTTCTTGCTATCCACAGACTTACGGATGTCGTCAGTTATCTTAACGAGCGCAGTAGCGGTGGAGTGAAGTTTCCGAAAGCCTGATTGCAAGGGGTTAAGATGAGAGTTTTGATTAAGGAAATCGGTAACCTGATGGTGAACCAGCTTCTCCAGGGCTTTAGACAAGACGGGAAGAAAGCTTATTGGTCTATATTCCTTACTATTGTTGCCGTATGATTTCGTATTTTTCAGAATTGGACGGATTAATGCCTCTTTCTATCGCAAGGGAAATTTGCCTTGATGAAGAGAGCTATTGAATATGTTGGTTATCACCGGTAGTATGATCTGCAACAACTTCCCAATTATGAGAGTAGGAATTTTATCCGCTCCTGAGGCTTTGGATTTTATGCTCTTGAGCGCCATCAATGCATCAATTTGCGATACAGGCTTAAAGACAAAGATAGTGTGGTGAGGTTGGGCAATAATGTTTGAGGTCATACTATCGATTAAGAGCTGCTTGCGAAAATGAGACTGGAGGAAGAGTTAAAGAAGGAAGGAAAGGATCCAGCGGATTTCTTCGTAGAGATCGAAGACTCCAGCAAACGGCAACTGATGAGATTAAGCCCTAAATAATTATATATTAAGTTCCTCCTATAATTTGTTGATAATTGCTTAAACATAATTTAGCCTATAACCTTTTTTTAATCGATTTCTATACAATAGTTCCTCGATATACATAATTGTACCTATGTACTTTTTAAATCAATTTATTACTATATTTTTAGTACCGTGATTATCCGACATAGAACTCAACCCTTCGTGTCCAAAGAGAGAATTCGCAGTGATAGGGTCACATGGAAGGACGAACTTTTGTTGATTTCTTGGAAACTGATGTATATAAGCCCTGAATATATTTATTTAAGTTACTCGTTTAATTCAATGATATTTGGTTAGCAATAATTGAGGCTTTGCTATGCGGAGTCATCGAGTGAGCACCCCGGCGAGGGCAACGAGGGAGGACATCGGCGGGGGATACGAGGGAGGACCTCGGCCTGGGCGACGATGGAGTACCCTGGCGGGGGCATTGAGGGAGGACCTCGGCCATGGCGAAGTGGGAGGACCCCTGCGTGGGCAATTAGGGTGGACACCGGTTGGGGCAACGAGGGTGTACCACGGCGGGGGCAACGAGGGAGGACCCCGGCGATGGCAACGAGGGAGGACCCCAGTGGGGGCAACGAGGGAAAACCCCGGTGGGGGCAACGAGGGAGTAACGTACAGTACGCCATGGCCGAGGTCCTCCCTCAATGCCCCCGCCGGGGTACTCCATCGTCGCCCAGGCCGAGGTCCTCCCTGGTAGCCCCCGCCGATGTCCTCCCTCGTTGCCCTCACCGGGGTCCTCCCTCGTTGCCATCGCCGGGGTCCTCCCTCGTTTCATTCACCGGGGTCCTCCCTCGTTGGCCTCCTCGGTGTCCTCCCTCGATGCCCCCGCCGGGGTCCTGCCTCATCGCCATCGCTGGGGTCCTCCCTCGTTGCCCCCGTCGGGGTCCTCCCTCGTTGTCCTCTCCGGGGTACTCCCTCGTTGCCCTAGCCGGGGTCCTCCAACGCTGCCCCCGTCGGGGTCCTCCCTCGATGCCCCAGTCGGGGTGCTCCCTCGTTGCCCTCTCCGGGGTACTCCCTCGTTGCCCTAGCCGGGGTCCTCCCTCGTTGCCCCCGTCGGGGTCCTCCGTCGTTGCCCTCTCCAGGGTACTCCCTCGTTGCCCTAACCGGGGTCCTCCCTCGTCTTCCACGCAGGGGTGCTCCCTCGTTGCCCTCGCCGGGGTCCTCCCTCCTTGCTCCCGTCGGGGTATTCCCTCGTTGCCCTAGCCGGGGTCCTCCCTCGTCTTCCACGCAGAGGTCCTCCCTCGTTGCCCTCGCCGGGGTCCTCCCTCGTTTCATTCGCCGGGGTCCTCCCTCGTTGGCCTCCTCGGTGTCCTCCCTCGATGCCCCCGCCGGGGTCCTGCCTCATCGCCAACGCTGGGGTCCTCCCTCGTTGCCCTAGCCGGGGTCCTCCCTCGTTGCCCTAGCCGAGGTCCTCCCACGTCTTCCCCGCTGGGGTCCTCCCTTGTTTCCCCCCGCCGGGGACCTCCCTCGATGCCCCCACCGGTGTCCTCCCTCGTTGCCCCCGCCTGTGTCCTCCCTCGTTGCCCTCTCCAGGGTACTCCCTCGTTGCCCTAGCCGGGGTCCTATATCATTGCCCCCGTCGGGGTCCTCCCTCGTTGCCCCCGTCGGGGTCCTCCCTCGTTGCCCTCTCCGGGGTACTCCCTCGTTGCCCTAGCCGGGATCCTCCCTCGTTGCCCTCTCCGGGGTACTCCCTCGTTGCCCTAGCCGGGGTCCTCCATCGTTGCCCCCGTCGGGGTCCTCCCTCGTTGCCCCCGTCGGGGTCCTCCCTCGTTGTCCTCTCCGGGGTACTCCCTCGTTGCCCTAGCCGGGGTCCTCCCTCGTTGCCCCCGTCGGGGTCCTCCCTCGTTGCCCTCTCCGGAATACTCCCTCGTTGCCCTAACCGGGGTCCTCCCTCGTCTTCCACGCAGAGGTCCTCCCTCGTTGCCACCGCCGGGGTCCTCCCTCGTTTCCCTCTCCGGGGTCCCCCCTCGTCTCCCACGCATGGGTCCTCCCTCGTCGCCAACGCAGGGTTCCTACCTCGTTGCCGCCGGGGGTGTCCTACCTCCTGTCCTACGCCGGGGTCCACATTCGTTGCCCCCGCCGTGGTACTCCCACGTTCCTCCAACTGGTGTCCTCCCTAGTTGCCCACGCAGGTGTCCTCCCTGTCGCCATCGCCGAGGTCCTTCCTCGATGCCCCCGCCGGGGTCCTCCCTAGTCCCCCTCGCCGAGGTCCTCCCTCGTAGCCCCCGCCGATGTCCTCCCTCGTTGCCATCGCCGGGGTCCTCCCTCGATGCCATCGCCGGGGTCCCCCCTCGTCGGCCTCGTCGGTGTCCTCCATCGTCGCCCCCGCTTGAGTCCTACCTCGTCGCCATCGCTGGGGTCCTCCCTCGTTATCCTGGCCGGGGTCCTCCCTCGTTGCCCTAGCCGAGGTCCTCCAACGTCTTCCACGCTGGGGTCCTCCCTTGTTTCCCCAGGCAAGGGTCCTCCCTCGTTGCACCCGCCGGTGTCCTCCCTCGTTGCCACCGCCGAGGTACTCCATCGTCGCAATCGCCGAGGTCCTCCCTCGTTTCCCCCGCCTGTATCCTCCCTCGTTGCCACAACCGGTGTCCTCCCTAGTTGCCCAAGCAGGAGTCCTCCATCGTTGCCCTGGGAGGGGTCCTCCCTCGTTGCCCCGTTCGGGGTCTTGCCTCTTTGCCCTAGCCGGGGTCCTCCCTCGTTGCCCTCGCCGGGGTCCTCCCTCGTTGCGCCAGCAAGGGTCCTCCCTCGTTGCCACCGCAGGGGTCCTCCCTCGTCGCCAACGCAGAGGTCCTCCCTCGTTGCCCTCGCCGGGGTCCTCCCTTGTCTTCCAGGTAGAGGTCCTCCCTCGTTGCCCCCGCCGGTGTCCTCCCTCGTTGCCATTGCCAAAGTCCTCCCTAGTTGCCATCGCCGGGGTAATCCCTCGTCGGCCTCGCCGGTGTCCTCCCTCGTTTCCCCAGCCGGGATCCTCGTTCGTCTCCACCGCCGAGGTACTTCCATGTCGCCCTCGCCGCGGTCCTCCCTCGTCGCCATCCACAGTAAAATAATACAGAAAAATTATTTGAAATGCATTTACAATGAATCAAAAAAAACTTTTAAACAATTTACGATATGATTCAATAATTAACGTAATTACTTAACGGCTTATATATAAGATTTATCTGCTCTCCTTTCCAGTTCCTTATTCTACGGCATTGTCTCTCCTCACAGCTCTAGCGTTAGTTCCAGACGAGATTGATAGATTTGCTGTAATATAATACAGAATAAAGATGAATAGATCGAAATGCATTTACAATGATTAACAAATAACTTTAAAACCAATTTACGATATGATTCAATAACTAACGTAATTACTTCCCGTCTTATACTTAAGATTTATCTGCTCTCCATTCCAGTTCCTTTATTCTAGGGCATTGTCTCTCTTCACAGCTCTATCGTTAGATCCAGACAAGATTGATTGATTTGCTGTAAATTTATAAAGAAGATCGATAATTAAATCTAAATGCATTTACAATGAATAACAAACAATTTAAAACCAATTTACTATATAAATCAATAATTAATGCAATTACTTCCCGAGTTATACTTAAGATTCACTGCTCTCCTTTCCAGTTCCTTTATTCTACGGCATTGTCGCTCTTCATAGTTCTATCGTTAGAAACAGACTAGGTTGATTGAATTGCTGTAAAATAATACAGAAAAATCAATAAATAGATCGAATTGCATTTACAAGGAATCACAATCAACTTTAACACAAATTAACGATATGATTCAATAATTAATGTAATTACTCCCGTCTTATACTTTTGATTCATCTGCTCTCCTTTCCCAGTCCTAATTCTTTGGCATTGTCTCTCTTTACAGCTGAATCGGTTGAATCAGACGAGGATGATTGATTTGTTGTAAAATAATACAGAAAATTGGTAAATAGATAAATTGAATTTACAAGGAATCACAATTACTTTAACACCAATTAACGATATGATTCAATAATTAATGTAACTACTTCCGGTCTTGTACTTAAGATTCATCTGCTCACCTTTCCCAGTCCTAATTCTTTGGCATTGTCTCTCTTCACAGCTGAATCGGTTGAATGAGACGAGGATGATTGATTTGCTGTGAAATAATACTGAAAATTGGTAAATAGATCGAATTGCATTTACAAGGAATCACAAACAACATTAACACTAATTTACGATATTATTCAATAATTAATGTAATAACTTCCCGTCTTGTACTTAAGATTCATCTGCTCATCTTTCTTAGTCCTAATTCTTTGGCATTATCTCTCATCACAGCTGAATCGGTTGAATGAGACGAGGATGATTGATTTGTTGTAAAATAATACAGAAAATTGGTAAATAGATCGAATTGCATTTACAAGGAATCACAAACAACATTAACACTAATTTACGATATTATTCAATAATTTATGTAATTACTTCCCGTCATGTACTTAAGATTCATCTGCTCACCTTTCCCAGTCCTAATTCTTTGGCATTATCTCTCATCACAGCTGAATCGGTTGAATGAGACGAGGATGATTTATTTGCTGTGAAATAATACAGAAAATTGGTAAATAGATCCAAATCATTTACAAGGATCACAAACAATTTTAACAACAATTAACGGTATGGTTAAATAATTAATGTAATTACACCCGTCTTATACTTATGATTCATCTGATCCCCTTTCCCAGCCCTAATTCTTTGGCATTGTCTCTCTTCACAGCTGAATCGGTTGAATCAGACGAGGATGATTGATTGGCTGTAATATAAAACAGAAAATAAGTAAATAGATAAATTGAATTTACATGGAATCACAATCAGATTTAACACCAATTAACGATATGATTCAGTAATTAATGTAATTACTTCCCGTCTTGTACTTAAGATTCATTTGCTCATCTTTCCCAGTCCTAATTCATTGGCATTATCTCTCATCACAGCTGAATCGGTTGAATGAGACGAGGATGATTTATTTGCTGTGAAATAATACAGAAAATGGGTATATAGATCGAATTGCATTTACAAGGAATCACAAACAACATTAACAATAATTTACGATATTATTCAATAATTAATGTAATTACTTCCCGTCTTGTACTTAAGATTCATCTGCTGAACTTTCCAAGTCCTAATTCTTTGGCATTGTCTCTCTTCACAGCAGAATCGGTTGAATGAGACGAGGATGATTGATTTGCTGTAAATTAATACAGAAAATTGGTAAATAGATCGAATTGCATTTACAAGGAATCACAAACAACATTAACACTAATTTACGATATTATTCAATAATTAATGTAATTACTTCCCGTCTTGTACTTAAGATTCATCTGCTATCCTTTCCCAGTCCTAATTCTTTTTCATTGTCTCTCTGCACAGCTGAATCGGTTGAATGAGACGAGAATGATTGATTTGCTGTAAAATAATACAGAAAATTGGTAAATAGATCGAATTGCATTTACAAGGAATCACAAACAACATAAACACTAATCTACGATATTATTCAATAATTAATGTAATTACTTCCCGTCTTGTACTTAAGATTCATCTGCTGAACTTTCCAAGTCCTAATTCTTTGGCATTGTCTCTCTTCACAGCAGAATCGGTTGAATGAGACAAGGATGATTGATTTGCTGTAAATTAATACAGAAAATTGGTAAATAGATCGAATTGCATTTACAAGGAATCACAAACAACATTAACACTAATTTACGATATTATTCAATAATTAATGTAATTACTTCCCGTCTTGTACTTAAGATTCATCTGCTCACCTTTCCCAGTCCTAATTCTTTGGCATTGTCTCTCTTCACAGCTGAATCGGTTGAATCAGACGAGGATGATTGATTTGCTGTGAAATAATACAGAAAATTTGGAAATAGATCGAATTGCATTTACAAGGAATCACAAACAACATTAACACCAATTTACGATATGATTCAATAATCAAGGAATTACTTCCCGTCTTATACTTATGATTCATCTGCTCTCCTTTCCCAGTCCTAATTCTTTGGCATTGTCTTTCTTTACAGCTGAATCGGTTGAATCAGACGAGGATGATTGATTTGCTGTAAAATAATACAGAAAATTGGTTAATAGATCCAAATCATTTACAAGGAATCACTAACAACTTTAACACCAATTAACGGTATGATTCAATAATTAATGTAATTACTCCCGTCTTATACTTATGATTCTTCTGATCCCCTTTCCCAGCCCTAATTCTTTGGCATTGTCTCTCTTAACAGCTGAATCGGTTGAATCATACGAGGATGATTGATTTGCTGTAAAATAATACAGAAAATTGTTAAATAGATCAAATTGCATTTACAAGGAATCACAAACTACTTTAACACTAATTTACGATATTATTCAATTCTTAATGTAATTACTTCCCGTCTTATACTTATGATTCATCTGCTCTCCTTTCCCAGTCCTAATTCGTTGGCATTGTCTCTCTTCACAGCTGAAACGGTTGAATCAGACGAGGATGATTGATTTGCTGTAAAATAATTCAGAAAATTGTTCAATAGATCGAATTGCATTTACAAGGAATCACAAACTACTTTAACACTAATTTACGATATGATTCAGTAATTAATGTTATTACTTCCCGTCTTATACTTATGATTCATCTGCTCTCCTTTCCCAGTCCTAATTCTTTGGCATTGTCTCTCTTCACAGCTGAATCGGTTGAATCAAACGAGGATGATTATTTGCTGTAAAATAATACAGAAAATTGGTAAATAGATTGAATTGCATTTACGAGGAATCACAAACATTTTAACACTAAATTTCGATATGATTCAATTATTTATGTATTTACATCCCGTCTTATACTTATGATTCGTCTGCTCTCCTTTCCTCGTCCTAATTTTTTGGCATTGTCTCTCTTCACAGCTGATTCGCTTGAATAAGACGAGGATGATTGATTTGCTGTAAAAGAATACAGAAAATTGGTAAATAGATCGAAATGCATTTACAAGGAATCACAAACATCTTTAACACCAATTTACGATATGATTCAATAATTTATGTAAATACTTCCCGTCTTGTATTTATGATTCGTCTGCTCTCCCTTCTCAGTCCTAATTCTTTGGCATTGTCTCTCTTCACAGCTGAATCGGTTGAATCAGATGTGTATGATTGATTTGCTGTGAAATAATACAGAGAATTGGTGAATAGATCGAATTGCATTTACAAGGAATCACAAACAACTTTAAGACCAATTTACGATATGATTCAATAATTTTTGTAATTACTTACCGTCATACACTTATGATTCATCTGCTCTCGTTTCCCAGTCCTAATTCTTTGGCATTGTCTCTCTTCACAGCTGAATCGGTTGAATCAGAAAAGGATGATTGATTCGCTGTGAAATAATACAGAAAATTTGGAAATAGATCGAATTGCATTTACAAGGAATCACAAACAACATTAATACCAATTTACGGTATGATTCAATAATCAAGGAATTACTTCCCGTCTTATACATAAGATTCATCTGCTCTCCTTTCCCCATCCAAATTCTTTGGCATTGTCTCTCTTCACAGCTGAATCGGTTGAAACAGAAGAGGATGATTGATTTGCTGTAAAATAATACAGAAAATTGGTAAATAGATCGAATTGCATTTACAAGGAATCACAAACAACATTAACACCAATTTACGATATGATTCAATAATTAAAGTAATTACTTCCCGTCTTATACTTATGATTCATCCGCTCTCCTTTCCCCGTCCAAATTCTTTGGCGTTGTCTCTCTTCACAGCTGAATCGGTTGAATCAGACGAGGATGACTGATTTACTGTAAAATAATACAGAATTTTGATAAATAGATCGAATTGCATTTACAAGAAATCATAAACAACATTAACAACAATTTACGATATGATTCAATAATTAATGTAATTACTTCCCGTCTTATACATAAGATTCATCCGCTCTCCTTTCCCCGTCCAAATTCTTGGGCATTGTCTCTCTTCACAGCTGAATAGGTTGAACCAGAAGTGGATGATTGATTTGCTATTAATACAATTGCATTTACAAGAAATCATATACAACATTTACACCAATTAACGATATGATTCAATAATTAATGTAATAACTTCCCGTCTTATACATAAGATTCATCCGCTCCTCTTTCCCCGTCCAAATTCTATGGCGTTGTCTCTCCTCACAGCTGATTCGGTTGATTCAGACGAGGATGATTGATTTGCTGTAAAATAATACAGAAAATTGATAAATAGATCGAATTGCATTTACAAGAAATCATAAACAACATTAACACCAATTTACGATATGATTCAATAATTAATGTAATTACTTCCCGACTTACACTTAAGATTCATCCGCTCTCCTTTCCCAGTCCAAATTCTTGGGCATTGTCTCTCTTCACAGCTGAATCGGTTGAATCAGAAGAGGATGATTGATTTGCTGTTAAATAATAGAGAATATTGGAAAATAGATCGAATTGCATTTACTAGGAATCACAAACAACATTAACACCAATTTACGATATGATTCAATAATTTATGTAATTAATTCCCGACTTACACTTAAGATTTATCCGCTCTCCTTTCCCCGTCCAAATTCTTTGGCATTGTCTCTCTTAACAGCTGAATCGGTTAAATCAGACGAGGATGATTGATTTGCTTTAAAATAACACAGAAAATTGTTAAATAGATCAAATTGCATTTACTAGGAATCACAAACTACTTTAACACTAAATTACGATATGATGAAATAATTAATGTAATTACTTCCCGTCCTATACTAAAGATTCATCTGCTCTCCTTTCCCAGTCCTAATTCTTTGGCATTGTCTCTCTTAACAGCTGAATCGGTTGAATCAGACGAGGATGATTGATTTGCTGTAAAATAATACAGAATATTGGTAAATAGATCGAATTGCATTTACTAGGAATCACAAACAACATTAACACCAATTTACGATATGATTCAATAATTAATGTAATTACTTCTCGACTTACACTTAAGATTTATCCGCTCTCCTTTCCCCGTCCAAATTCTTTGGCATTGTCTCTCTTCACAGCTGAATCGGTTGAATCAGACGAGGATGATTGATTTGCTGTAAAATAATACAGAAAATTGGTAAATAAATGGAATTGTATTTACAAGGAATCACAATTAACTTTAACATCAATTAATGATATGATTCAATAATTAATGTAATTACTCCCGTCTTATACTTTTGATTCATCTGCTCTCCTTTCCGAGTCGCAATTCTTTGGCATTGTCTCTCTTTACAGCTGAATCGGTTGAATCAGACGAGGATGATTGATATGTTGTAAAATAATACAGGAAATTGGTAAATAGATAAATTGAATTTACAAGGAATCACAATCAACTTTAACACCAATTAACGATATGATTCAATAATTAATAAAACTACTTCCCGTCTTGTACTTAAGATTCATCTGCTCACCTTTCCCAGTCCTAATTCTTTGGCATTATCTCTCATCACAGCTGAATCGGTTGAATGAGACGAGGATGATTGATTTGCTTTAAAATATAACAGAAAATTGGTAAATAGATCGAATTGCATTTACAAGGAATCACAAACAACGTTAACACCAATTAACGATATGATTCAATAATTAATGTAATTACTCCGGTCTTATACTTTGGATTCATCCGCTCTCCTTTCCCAAACCTAATACTTTGGCATTGTCACTCTTCACAGCTGAATCGGTTGAATCAGACGAAGATGATAGATTTGCTGTAAAATTATACAGAAAATTGGTAAATAGATCGAATTGCATTTACAAGGAATCACAATCAACTTTAACACCAATTAACGATATGATTCAATAATTAATGTAATTACTCCCGTCTTATACTTATGATTCATCTGCTCTCCTTTCCCAGTCCTAATTCTTTGGCATTGTCTCTCTTTACAGCTGAATCGGTTGAATCAGACGAAGATGATTGATTGCTGTAAAATAATACAGAAAATTGGTACATAGATCCAAATCATTTACAAGGATCACAAGGAATCACAAACAACTTTAAGACCAATTTACGATATTATTCAATAATTTATGTAATTACTTCCCGTCTTGTACTTAAGATTCATCCGCTCTCCTTTCCCAAACCTAATACTTTGGCATTGTCACTCTTCACAGCTGAATCGGTTGAATCAGACGAAGATGATAGATTTGCTGTAAAATTATACAGAAAATTGGTAAATAGATCGAATTGCATTTACAAGGAATCACAATCAACTTTAACACCAATTAACGATATGATTCAATAATTAATAAAACTACTTCCCGTCATGTACTTAAGATTCATCTGCTCACCTTTCCCAGTCCTAATTCTTTGGCATTATCTCTCATCACAGCTGAATCGGTTGAATGAGACGAGGATGATTTATTTGCTGTGAAATAATACAGAAAATTGGTAAATATATCGAATTGCATTTACAAGGAATCACAAACAACATTAACATTAATTTACGATATGATTAAATAATTAATGTAATTACTCCCGTCTTATACTTATGATTCATCTGCTCTCCTTTCCCAGTCCTAATTCTTTGGCATTGTCTCTCTTTACAGCTGAATCGGTTGAATCAGACGAAGATGATTGATTGCTGTAAAATAATACAGAAAATTGGTAAATAGATCCAAATCATTTACAAGGATCACAAAGAATTTTAACAACAATTAACGGTATGGTTAAATAAATAATGTAATTACACCCGTCTTATACTTATGATTCATCTGATCCCCTTTCCAAGCCCTAATTCTTTGGCATTGTCTCTCTTCACAGCTGAATCGGTTGAATCAGACGAGGATGATTGATTGGCTGTAATATAAAACAGAAAATAAGTAAATAGATAAATTGAATTTACATGGAATCACAATCAGATTTAACACCAATTAACGATATGATTCAATAATTAATGTAATTACTTCCCGTCTTGTACTTAAGATTCATTTGCTCATCTTTCCCAGTCCTAATTCATTGGCATTATCTCTCATCACAGCTGAATCGGTTGAATGAGACGAGGATGATTTATTTGCTGTGAAATAATACAGAAAATTGGTAAATAGATCGAATTGCATTTACAAGGAATCACAAACAACATTAACAATAATTTACGATATTATTCAATAATTAATGTAATTACTTCCCGTCTTGTACTTAAGATTCATCTGCTGAACTTTCCAAGTCCTAATTCTTTGGCATTGTCTCTCTTCACAGCAGAATCGGTTGAATGAGACGAGGATGATTGATTTGCTGTAAATTAATACAGAAAATTGGTAAATAGATCGAATTGCATTTACAAGGAATCACAAACAACATTAACACTAATTTACGATATTATTCAATAATTAATGTAATTACTTCCCGTCTTGTACTTAAGATTCATCTGCTCACCTTTCCCAGTCCTAATTCTTTTTCATTGTCTCTCTGCACAGCTGAATCGGTTGAATGAGACGAGAATGATGGATTTGCTGTTAAATAATACAGAAAATTGGTAAATAGATTGAATTGCATTTACAAGGAATCACAAACTACTTTAACACTAATTTACGATATTATTCAACTCTTAATGTAATTACTTCCCGTCTTCTACTTATGATTCATCTGCTCTCCTTTCCCAGTCCTAATTCGTTGGCATTGTCTCTCTTCACAGCTGAAACGGTTGAATCAGACGAGGATGATTGATTTGCTGTAAAATAATTCAGAAAATTGTTCAATAGATCGAATTGCATTTACAAGGAATCACAATTTACTTTAACACTAATTTACGATATGATTCAGTAATTAATGTAATTACTTCCCGTCTTATACTTATAATTCATCTGCTCTCCTTTCCCAGTCCTAATTCTTTGGCATTGTCTCTCTTCACAGCTGAATCGGTTGAATCAAACGAGGATGATTATTTGCTGTAAAATAATACAGAAAATTGGTAAATAGATTGAATTGCATTTACGAGGAATCACAAACATTTTAACACTAAATTTCGATATGATTCAATAATTTATGTAAATACTTCCCGTCTTGTATTTATGATTCGTCTGCTCTCCCTTCTCAGTCCTAATTCTTTGGCATTGTCTCTCTTCACAGCTGAATCGGTTGAATCAGATGTGTATGATTGATTTGCTGTGAAATAATACAGAGAATTGGTGAATAGATCGAATTGCATTTACAAGGAATCACAAACAACTTTAAGACCAATTTACGATATGATTCAATAATTTTTGTAATTACTTACCGTCATACACTTATGATTCATCTGCTCTCGTTTCCCAGTCCTAATTCTTTGGCATTGTCTCTCTTCACAGCTGAATCGGTTGAATCAGACGAGGATGATTGATTCGCTGTGAAATAATACAGAAAATTTGGAAATAGATCGAATTGCATTTACAAGGAATCACAAACAACATTAACACCAATTTACAATATGATTCAATAATCAAGGAATTACTTCCCGTCTTATACATAAGATTCATCTGCTCTCCTTTCCCCGTCCAAATTCTTTGGCATTGTCTCTCTTCACAGCTGAATCGGTTGAAACAGAAGAGGATGATTGATTTGCTGTAAAATAATACAGAAAATTGGTAAATAGATCGAATTGCATTAAAAAGGAATCACAAACAACATTAACACCAATTTACGATATGATTCAATAATTAAAGTAATTACTTCCCGTCTTATACTTATGATTCATCCGCTCTCCTTTCCCCGTCCAAATTCTATGGCGTTGTCTCTCTTCACAGCTGAATCGGTTGAATCAGACGAGGATGACTGATTTACTGTAAAATAATACAGAATTTTGATAAATAGATCGAATTGCATTTACAAGAAATCATAAACAACATTAACAACAATTTACGATATGATTCAATAATTAATGTAATTACTTCCCGTCTTATACATAAGATTCATCCGCTCTCCTTTCCCCGTCCAAATTCTTGGGCATTGTCTCTCTTCACAGCTGAATAGGTTGAACCAGAAGTGGATGATTGATTTGCTATTAATACAATTGCATTTACAAGAAATCATAAACAACATTTACACCAATTAACGATATGATTCAATAATTAATGTAATAACTTCCCGTCTTATACATAAGATTCATCCGCTCCTCTTTCCCCGTCCAAATTCTATGGCGTTGTCTCTCCTCACAGCTGAATCGGTTGATTCAGACGAGGATGATTGATTTGCTGTAAAATAATACAGAAAATTGATAAATAGATCGAATTGCATTTACAAGAAATCATAAACAACATTAACACCAATTTACGATATGATTCAATAATTAATGTAATTACTTCCCGACTTACACTTAAGATTCATCCGCTCTCCTTTCCCAGTCCAAATTCTTGGGCATTGTCTCTCTTCACAGCTGAATCGGTTGAATCAGAAGAGGATGATTGATTTGCTGTAAAATAATACAGAATATTGGAAAATAGATCGAATTGCATTTACTAGGAATCACAAACAACATTAACACCAATTTACGATATGATTCAATAATTTATGTAATTACTTCCCGACTTACACTTAAGATTTATCCGCTCTCCTTTCCCCGTCCAAATTCTTTGGCATTGTCTCTCTTAACAGCTGAATCGGTTGAATCAGACGAGGATGATTGATTTGCTTTAAAATAACACAGAAAATTGTTAAATAGATCGAATTGCATTTACTAGGAATCACAAACTACTTTAACACTAAATTACGATATGATGAAATAATTAATGTAATTACTTCCCGTCTTATACTAAAGATTCATCTGCTCACCTTTCCCAGTCCTAATTCTTTGGCATTATCTCTCATCACAGCTGAATCGGTTGAATCAGACGAAGATGATTGATTGCTGTAAAATAATACAGAAAATTGGTACATAGATCCAAATCATTTACAAGGATCATAAGGAATCACAAACAACTTTAAGACCAATTTACGATATTATTCAATAATTTATGTAATTACTTCCCGTCATGTACTTAAGATTCATCTGCTCACCTTTCCCAGTCCTAATTCTTTGGCATTATCTCTCATCACAGCTGAATCGGTTGAATGAGACGAGGATGATTTATTTGCTGTGAAATAATACAGAAAATTGGTAAATATATCGAATTGCATTTACAAGGAATCACAAACAACATAAACACTAATTTACGATATTATTCAATAATTAATGTAATTACTTCCCGTCTTGTACTTAAGATTCATCTGCTGAACTTTCCAAGTCCTAATTCTTTGGCATTGTCTCTCTTCACAGCAGAATCGATTGAATGAGACAAGGGTGATTGATTTGCTGTAAATTAATACAGAAAATTGGTAAATAGATCGAATTGCATTTACAAGGAATCACAAACAACATTAACACTAATTGACGATATTATTCAATAATTAATGTAATTACTTCCCGTCTTGTACTTAAGATTCATCTGCTCACCTTTCCCAGTCCTAATTCTTTGGCATTGTCTCTCTTCACAGCTGAATCGGTTGAATCAGACGAGGATGATTGATTTGCTGTGAAATAATACAGAAAATTTGGAAATAGATCGAATTGCATTTACAAGGAATCACAAACAACATTAACACCAATTTACGATATGATTCAATAATCAAGGAATTACTTCCCGTCTTATACTTATGATTCATCTGCTCTCCTTTCCCAGTCCTAATTCTTTGGCATTGTCTTTCTTTACAGCTGAATCGGTTGAATCAGACGAGGATGATTGATTTGCTGTAAAATAATACAGAAAATTGGTAAATAGATCCAAATCATTTACAAGGAATCACTAACAACTTTAACACCAATTAACGGTATAATTCAATAATTAATGTAATTACTCCCGTCTTATACTTATGATTCTTCTGATCCCCTTTCCCAGCCCTAATTCTTTGGCATTGTCTCTCTTAACAGCTGAATCGGTTGAATCATACGAGGATGATTGATTTGCTGTAAAATAATACAGAAAATTGTTAAATAGATCAAATTGCATTTACAAGGAATCACAAACTACTTTAACACTAATTTACGATATTATTCAATTCTTAATGTAATTACTTCCCGTCTTATACTTATGATTCATCCGCTCTCCTTTCCCCGTCCAAATTCTTTGGCATTGTCTCTCTTCACAGCTGAATCGGTTGAATCAGACGAGGATGATTGATTTGCTGTAAAATAATACAGAAAATTGGTAAATAAATCGAATTGTATTTACAAGGAATCACAATTAACTTTAACATCAATTAATGATATGATTCAATAATTAATGTAATTACTCCCGTCTTATACTTTTGATTCATCTGCTCTCCTTTCCGAGTCCCAATTCTTTGGCATTGTCTCTCTTTACAGCTGAATCGGTTGAATCAGACGAGGATGATTGATATGTTGTAAAATAATACAGGAAATTGGTAAATAGATAAATTGAATTTACAAGGAATCACAATCAACTTTAACACCAATTAACGATATGATTCAATAATTAATAAAACTACTTCCCGTCTTGTACTTAAGATTCATCTGCTCACCTTTCCCAGTCTTAATTCTTTGGCATTGTCTCTCTTCACAGCAGAATCGGTTGAATGAGACGAGGATGATTGATTTGCTGTAAATTAATACAGAAAATTGGTAAATAGATCGAATTGCATTTACAAGGAATCACAAACGACATTAACACTAATTTACGATATTATTCAATAATTAATGTAATTACTTCCCGTCATGTACTTAAGATTCATCTGCTCACCTTTCCCAGTCCTAATTCTTTTTCATTGTCTCTCTGCACAGCTGAATCGGTTGAATGAGACGAGAATGCTTGATTTGCTGTAAAATAATACAGAAAATTGGTAAATAGATCGAATTGCATTTACAAGGAATCACAAACTACTTTAACACTAATTTACGATATTATTCAATTCTTAATGTAATTACTACCCGTCTTATACTTATAATTCATCTGCTCTCCTTTCCCAGTCCTAATTCGTTGGCATTGTCTCTCTTCACAGCTGAAACGGTTGAATCAGACGAGGATGATTGATTTGCTGTAAAATAATTCAGAAAATTGTTCAATAGATCGAATTGCATTTACAAGGAATCACAATTTACTTTAACACTAATTTACGATATGATTCAGTAATTAATGTTATTACTTCCCGTCTTATACTTATGATTCATCTGCTCTCCTTTCCCAGTCCTAATTCTTTGGCATTTTCTCTCTTCACAGCTGAATCGGTTGAATCAAACGAGGATGATTATTTGATGTAAAATAATACAGAAAATTGGTAAATAGATTGAATTTCATTTACGAGGAATCACAAACATTTTAACACTAAATTTCGATATGATTCAATAATTTATGTAAATACTTCCCGTCTTGTATTTATGATTCGTCTGCTCTCCCTTCTCAGTCCTAATTCTTTGGCATTGTCTCTCTTCACAGCTGAATCGGTTGAATCAGATGTGTATGATTGATTTGCTGTGAAATAATACAGAGAATTGGTGAATAGATCGAATTGCATTTACAAGGAATCACAAACAACTTTAAGACCAATTTACGATATGATTCAATAATTTTTGTAATTACTTACCGTCATACACTTATGATTCATCTGCTCTCGTTTCCCAGTCCTAATTCTTTGGCATTGTCTCTCTTCACAGCTGAATCGGTTGAATCAGACGAGGATGATTGATTCGCTGTGAAATAATACAGAAAATTTGGAAATAGATCGAATTGCATTAACAAGGAATCACAAACAACATTAACACCAATTTACGATATGATTCAATAATCAAGGAATTACTTCCCGTCTTATACATAAGATTCATCTGCTCTCCTTTCCCCGTCCAAATTCTTTGGCATTGTCTCTCTTCACAGCTGAATCGGTTGAAACAGAAGAGGATGATTGATTTGCTGTAAAATAATACAGAAAATTGGTAAATAGATCGAATTGCATTTACAAGGAATCACAAACAACATTAACACCAATTTACGATATGATTCAATAATTAAATTAATTACTTCCCGTCATATACTTATGATTCATCCGCTCTCCTTTCCCCGTCCAAATTCTTTGGCGTTGTCTCTCTTCACAGCTGAATCGGTTGAATCAGACGAGGATGACTGATTTACTGTAAAATAATACAGAATTTTGATAAATAGATCGAATTGCATTTACAAGAAATCATAAACAACATTAACAACAATTTACGATATGATTCAATAATTAATGTAATTACTTCCCGTCTTATACATAAGATTCATCCGCTCTCCTTTCCCCGTCCAAATTCTTGGGCATTGTCTCTCTTCACAGCTGAATAGGTTGAACCAGAAGTGGATGATTGATTTGCTATGAATACAATTGCATTTACAAGAAATCATAAACAACATTTACACCAATTAACGATATGATTCAATAATTAATGTAATAACTTCCCGTCTTATACATAAGATTCATCCGCTCCTCTTTCCCCGTCTAAATTCTATGGCGTTGTCTCTCCTCACAGCTGAATCGGTTGATTCAGACGAGGATGATTGATTTGCTGTAAAATAATACAGAAAATTGATAAATAGATCGAATTGCATTTACAAGAAATCATAAACAACATTAACACCAATTTACGATATGATTCAATAATTAATGTAATTACTTCCCGACTTACACTTAAGATTCATCCGCTCTCCTTTCCCAGTCCAAATTCTTGGGCATTGTCTCTCTTAACAGCTGAATCGGTTGAATCAGAAGAGGATGATTGATTTGCTGTAAAATAATACAGAATATTGGAAAATAGATCGAATTGCATTTACTAGGAATCGTAAACAACAGTAACACCAATTCACGATATGATTCAATAATTTATGTAATTACTTCCCGACTTACACTTAAGATTTATCCGCTCTCCTTTCCCCGTCCAAATTCTTTGGCATTGTCTCTCTTAACAGCTGAATCGGTTGAATCAGACGAGGATGATTGATTTGCTTTAAAATAACACAGAAAATTGTTAAATAGATCGAATTGCATTTACTAGGAATCACAAACTACTTTAACACTAAATTACGATATGATGAAATAATTAATGTAATTACTTCCCGTCTTATACTAAAGATTCATCTGCTCTCCTTTCCCAGTCCTAATTCTTTGGCATTGTCTCTCTTAACAGCTGAATCGGTTGAATCAGACGAGGATGATTGATTTGCTGTAAAATAATACAGAATATTGGTAAATAGATCGAATTGCATTTACTAGGAATCCCAAACAACATTAACACCAATTTACGATATGATTCAATAATTAATAAAACTACTTCCCGTCTTGTACTTAAGATTCATCTGCTCACCTTTCCCAGTCTTAATTCTTTGGCATTGTCTCTCTTCACAGCTGAATCGGTTGAATGAGACGAGGATGATTGATTTGCTGTGAAATAATACTGAAAATTGGTAAATAGATTTAATTGCATTTACAAGGAATCACAAACAACATAAACACTAATTTACGATATGATTCAATAATTAATGTAATTACTTCCCGTCTTGTACTTAAGATTCATCTGCTCATCTTTCCCAGTCCTAATTCTTTGGCATTATCTCTCATCACAGCTGAATCGGTTGAATGAGACGAGGATGATTGATTTGCTTTAAAATATAACAGAAAATTGGTAAATAGATCGAATTGCATTTACAAGGAATCACAAACAACGTTAACACCAATTAACGATATGATTCAATAATTAATGTAATTACTCCGGTCTTATACTTTGGATTCATCTGCTCTCCTTTCCCAAACCTAATACTTTGGCATTGTCACTCTTCACAGCTGAATCGGTTGAATCAGACGAAGATGATTGATTGCTGTAAAATAATACAGAAAATTGGTAAATAGATCGAATTGCATTTACAAGGAATCACAATCAACTTTAACACCAATTAACGATATGATTCAATAATTAATGTAATTACTCCCGTCTTATACTTATGATTCATCTGCTCTCCTTTCCCAGTCCTCATTCTTTGTTATTGTCTCTCTTTACAGCTGAATCGGTTGAATCAGACGAAGATGATTGATTGCTGTAAAATAATACAGAAAATTGGTATATAGATCCAAATCATTTACAAGGATCACAAGGAATCACAAACAACTTTAAGACCAATTTACGATATTATTCAATAATTTATGTAATTACTTCCCGTCATGTACTTAAGATTCATCTGCTCACCTTTCCCAGTCCTAATTCTTTGGCATTATCTCTCATCACAGCTGAATCGGTTGAATGAGACGAGGATGATTTATTTGCTGTGAAATAATACAGAAAATTGGTAAATATATCGAATTGCATTTACAAGGAATCGCAAACAACATTAACATTAATTTACGATATGATTCAATAATTAATGTAATTACTCCCGTCTTATACTTATGATTCATCTGCTCTCCTTTCCCAGTCCTAATTCTTTGGCATTGTCTCTCTTTACAGCTGAATCGGTTGAATCAGACGAAGATGATTGATTGCTGTAAAATAATACAGAAAATTGGTACATAGATCCAAATCATTTAAAAGGATCACAAGGAATCACAAACAACTTTAAGACCAATTTACGATATTATTCAATAATTTATGTAATTACTTCCCGTCATGTACTTAAGATTCATCTGCTCACCTTTCCCAGTCCTAATTCTTTGGCATTATCTCTCATCACAGCTGAATCGGTTGAATGAGACGAGGATGATTTATTTGCTGTGAAATAATACAGAAAATTGGTAAATATATCGAATTGCATTTACAAGGAATCACAAACAACATAAACACTAATTTACGATATTATTCAATAATTAATGTAATTACTTCCCGTCTTGTACTCAAGATTCATCTGCTGAACTTTCCAAGTCCTAATTCTTTGGCATTGTCTCTCTTCACAGCAGAATCGGTTGAATGAGACAAGGATGATTGATTTGCTGTAAATTAATACAGAAAATTGGTAAATAGATCGAATTGCATTTACAAGGAATCACAAACAACATTAACACTAATTTACGATACTATTCAATAATTAATGTAATTACTCCGGTCTTATACTTTGGATTCATCTGCTCTCCTTTCCCAAACCTAATACTTTGGCATTGTCACTCTTCACAGCTGAATCGGTTGAATGAGACGAGGATGATTGATTTGCTGTAAAATTATACAGAAAATTGGTAAATAGATCGAATTGCATTTACAAGGAATCACAAACAACGTTAACACTAATTTACGATATTATTCAATTCTTAATGTAATTACTTCCCGTCTTATACTTATGATTCATCCGCTCTCCTTTCCCCGTCCAAATTCTTTGGCATTGTCTCCCTTCACAGCTGAATCGGTTGAATGAGACGAGGATGATGATTATTTGCTGTAAAATAATACAGAAAATTGGTAAATAAATCGAATTGTATTTACAAGGAATCACAATTAACTTTAACATCAATTAATGATATGATTCAATAATTAATGTAATTACTCCCGTCTTATACTTTTGATTCATCTGCTCTCCTTTCCGAGTCCCAATTCTTTGGCATTGTCTCTCCTTACAGCTGAATCGGTTGAATCAGACGAGGATGATTGATATGTTGTAAAATAATACAGGAAATTGGTAAATAGATAAATTGAATTTACAAGGAATCACAATCAACTTTAACACCAATTAACGATATGATTCAATAATTAATAAAACTACTTCCCGTCATGTACTTAAGATTCATCTGCTCACCTTTCCCAGTCTTAATTCTTTGGCATTGTCTCTCTTCACAGCTGAATCGGTTGAATGAGACGAGGATGATTGATTTGCTGTGAAATAAGACTGAAAATTGGTAAATAGATTTAATTGCATTTACAAGGAATCACAAACAACATTAACACTAATTTACGATACTATTCAATAATTAATGTAATTACTTCCCGTCTTGTACTTAAGATTCATCTGCTCATCTTTCCCAGTCCTAATTCTTTGGCATTATCTCTCATCACAGCTGAATCGGTTGAATGAGACGAGGATGATTGATTTGCTTTAAAATATAACAGAAAATTGGTAAATAGATCGAATTGCATTTACAAGGAATCACAAACAACGTTAACACCAATTAACGATATGATTCAATAATTAATGTAATTACTCCGGTCTTATACTTTGGATTCATCTGCTCTCCTTTCCCAAACCTAATACTTTGGCATTGTCACTCTTCACAGCTGAATCGGTTGAATGAGACGAGGATGATTGATTTGCTGTAAAATTATACAGAAAATTGGTAAATAGATCGAATTGCATTTACAAGGAATCACAATCAACTTTAACACCAATTAACGATATGATTCAATAATTAATGTAATTACTCCCGTCTTATACTTTTGATTCATCTGCTCTTCTTTCCCAGTCCTAATTCTTTGGCATTGTCTCTCTTTACAGCAGAATCGGTTGAATCAGACGAGGATGATTGATTTGTTGTAAAATAATACAGAAAATTGGTAAATAGATAAATTGAATTTACAAGGAATCACAATCAACTTTAACACCAATTAAAGATATGATTCAATATCTAATGTAACTACTTCCCGTCTTGTACTTAAGATTCATCTGCTCACCTTTCCCAGTCCTAATTCTTTGGCATTGTCTCTCCTTACAGCTGAATCGGTTGAATCAGACGAGGATGATTATTTGCTGTAAAATAATTGAGGAAATTGGTAAATAGATCGAATTGCATTTACGAGGAATCACAAACATTTTAACACTAAATTTCGATATGATTAAATTATTTATGTATTTACATCCCGTCTTATACTTATGATTCGTCTGCTCTCCTTTCCTCGTCCTAATTTTTTGGCATTGTCTCTCTTCACAGCTGATTCGCTTGAATAAGACGAGGATGATTGATTTGCTGTAAAAGAATACAGAAAATTGGTAAATAGATCGAAATGCATTTACAAGGAATCACAAACATCTTTAACACCAATTTACGATATGATTCAATAATTTATGTAAATACTTCCCGTCTTGTATTTATGATTCGTCTGCTCTCCCTTCTCAGTCCTAATTCTTTTGCATTGTCTCTCTTCACAGCTGAATCGGTTGAATCAGATGTGTATAATTGATTTGCTGTTAAATAATACAGAAAATTGGTGAATATATCGAATTGCATTTACAAGGAATCACAAACAACTTTAACACCAATTTACGATATGATTCAATAATTATTGTAATTACTTACCGTCATACACTTATGATTCATCTGCTCTCGTTTCCCAGTAATAATTCTTTGGCATTGTCTCTCTTCACAGCTGAATCGGTTGAATCACACGAGGATGATTGATTTGCTGTGAAATAATACAGAAAATTGGTAAATAGATCGAATTGCATTTACAAGGAATCGCCAACAACATTAACACCAATTTACGATATGATTAAATAATCAAGGAATTACTTCCCGTCTTATACAAAAGATTCACCTGCTCTCCTTTCCCCGTCCAAATTCTTTGGCATTGTCTCTCTTCACAGCTGAATCGGTTGAATCAGACGAGGATGATTGATTTGCTGTAAAATAATACAGAAAATTGGTAAATAGATCGAATTGCATTTACAAGGAATCACAAACAACAATAACACCAATTTACGATATGATTCAATAATTAATGTAATTACTTCCCGTCTTATACTTATGATTCATCCGCTCTCCTTTCCCCGTCCAAATTCTTGGGCATTGTCTCTCTTCACAGCTGAATAGGTTGAACCAGAAGTGGATGATTGATTTGCTATTAATACAATTGCATTTACAAGAAATCATAAACAACATTTTCACCAATGAACGATATGATTCAATAATTAATGTAAATACTTCCCGTCTTGTATTTATGATTCGTCTGCTCTCCCTTCTCAGTCCTAATTCTTTTGCATTGTCTCTCTTCACAGCTGAATCGGTTGAATCTGATGTGTATAATTGATTTGCTGTTAAATAATACAGAAAATTGGTGAAAAGATCGAATTGCATTTACAAGGAATCACAAACAACTTTAACACCAATTTACGATATGATTCAATAATTATTGTAATTACTTACCGTCATACACTTATGATTCATCTGCTCTCGTTTCCCAGTCCTAATTCTTTGGCATTGTCTCTCTTCACAGCTGAATCGGTTGAATCACACGAGGATGATTGATTTGCTGTAAAATAATACAGAAAATTGATTAATAGATCGAATTGCATTTACAAGAAATCATAAACAACAATAACACCAATTTACGATATGATTCAATAATTAATGTAATTACTTCCCGACTTATACTTAAGATTCATCCGCTCTCCTTTCCCAGTCCAAATTCTTGGGCATTGTCTCTCTTCACAGCTGAATCGGTTGAATCAGAAGAGGATGATTGATTTGCTGTAAAATAATAGAGAATATTGGTAAATAGATCGAATTGCATTTACTAGGAATCACAAACAACATTAACACCAATTTTCGATATGATTCAATAATTAATGTAATTACTTCCCGACTTACACTTAAGATTTATCCGCTCTCCTTTCCCCGTCCAAATTCTTTGGCATTGTCTGTCTTAACTGCTGAATCGGTTGAATCAGACGAGGATGATTGATTTGCTGTAAAATAATACAGAAAATTGTTAAATAGATCGAATTGCATTTACTAGGAATCACAAACTACTTTAACACTAATTTACGATACGATGAAATAATTAATGCAATTACTTCCCGACTTATACTAAAGATTCATCTGCTCTCCTTTCCCAGTCCTAATTCTTTGGCATTGTCTCTCTTAACAGCTGAATCGGTTGAATCAGACGAGGATGATTGATTTGCTGTAAAATAATACAGAATATTGGTAAATAGATCGAATTGCATTTACTAGGAATCACAAACAACATTTACACCAATTTACGATATGATTCAATAATTAATGTAATTACTTCCCGACTTACACTTAAGATTTATCCGCTCTCCATTCCCAGTCCAAATTCCTTGGCATGGTCTCTCTTCACAGCTGAATCGGTTGAATCAGACGAGGATGATTGATTTGCTGTAAAATAATACAGAAAATTGGTAAATAGATCGAATTGCATTTACAAGGAATCACAAACTACTTTACCACTAATTTACGATATGATGAAATAATTAATGTAATTACTTCCCGTCTTATACTAAAGATTCATCTGCTCTCCTTTCCCAGTCCTATTTCTTTGGCATTGTCTCTCTTCACAGCTGAATCGGTTGAATCAGACGAGGATGATTGATTTCCTGTAAAATAATACAGAAAATTGGTAAATAGATCGAATTGCATTTACAAGGAATCACAATCAACTTTAACACCAATTAACGATATGATTCAATAACTAATGTAATTACTCCCGTCTTATACTTTTGATTCATCTGCTCTCCTTTCCAAGTCCTAATTCTTTGGCATTGTCTCTCTTTACAGCTGAATCGGTTGAATCAGACGAGGATGATTGATTTGTTGTAAAATAATACAGGAAATTGGTGAATAGATAAATTGAATTTACAAGGAATCAAAATCAACTTTAACACCAATTAACGATATGATTCAATAATTAATGTAACTACTTCCCGTCTTGTACTTAAGATTCATCTGCTCACCTTTCCCAGTCCTAATTCTTTGGCATTGTCTCTCTTCACAGCTGAATCGGTTGAATGAGACGAGGATGATTGATTTGCTGTGAAATAATACTGAAAATTGGTAAATAGATCGAATTGCATAAACAAGGAATCACAAACAACATTAACACTAATTTACGATATTATTCAATAATTAATGTAATTACTTCCCGTCTTGTACTTAAGATTCATCTGCTCATCTTTCCCAGTCCTAATTCTTTGTCATTATCTCTCATCACAGCTGAATCGGTTGAATGAGACGAGGATGATTGATTTGCTGTAAAATATAACAGAAAATTGGTAAATAGATCGAATTGCATTTACAAGGAATCACAAACAACATTAACACTAATTTACGATATTATTTAATAATTAATGTAATTACTTCCCGTCTTGTACTTAAGATTCATCTGCTCATCTTTCCCAGTCCTAATTCTTTGGCATTATCTCTCATCACAGCTGAATCAGTTGAATGAGACGAGGATGATTGATTTGCTGTAAAATAATACAGAAAATTGGTAAATAGATCGAATTGCATTTACAAGGAATCACAAACAACATTAACACTAATTTACGATATTATTTAATAATTAATGTAATTACTTCCCGTCTTGTACTTAAGATTCATCTGCTCATCTTTCCCAGTCCTAATTCTTTGGCATTATCTCTCATCACAGCTGAATCAGTTGAATGAGACGAGGATGATTGATTTGCTGTAAAATAATACAGAAAATTGGTAAATACATCGAATTGCATTTACAAGGAATCACAATCAAATTTAGATGTAATTTACGTTATGATTCAAAAATTAATGTAATTACTTCCCGTCTTGTACTTAAGATTCATCTGCTCATCTTTCACAGTCCTAATTCTTTGGCATTATCTCTCATCACAGCTGAATCGGTTGAATAAGACGAGGATGATTGATTTGCTGTAAAATAATACAGAAAATTGTTAAATAGATCGAATTGCATTTACTAGGAATCACAAACTACTTTAACACTAATTTACGATACGATGAAATAACTAATGCAATTACTTCCCGACTTATACTAAAGATTCATCTGCTCTCCTTTCCCAGTCCTAATTCTTTGGCATTGTCTCTCTTAACAGCTGAATCGGTTGAATCAGACGAGGATGATTGATTTGCTGTAAAATAATACAGAATATTGGTAAATAGATCGAATTGCATTTACTAGGAATCACAAACAACATTTACACCAATTTACGATATGATTCAATAATTAATGTAATTACTTCCCGACTTACACTTAAGATTTATCCGCTCTCCATTCCCAGTCCAAATTCCTTGGCATGGTCTCTCTTCACAGCTGAATCGGTTGAATCAGACGAGGATGATTGATTTGCTGTAAAATAATACAGAAAATTGGTAAATAGATCGAATTGCATTTACAAGGAATCACAAACTACTTTACCACTAATTTACGATATGATGAAATAATTAATGTAATTACTTCCCGTCTTATACTAAAGATTCATCTGCTCTCCTTTCCCAGTCCTAATTCTTTGGCATTGTCTCTCTTCACAGCTGAATCGGTTGAATCAGACGAGGATGATTGATTTCCTGTAAAATAATACAGAAAATTGGTAAATAGATCGAATTGCATTTACAAGGAATCACAATCAACTTTAACACCAATTAACGATATGATTCAATAACTAATGTAATTACTCCCGTCTTATACTTTTGATTCATCTGCTCTCCTTTCCAAGTCCTAATTCTTTGGCATTGTCTCTCTTTACAGCTGAATCGGTTGAATCAGACGAGGATGATTGATTTGTTGTAAAATAATACAGGAAATTGGTAAATAGATAAATTGAATTTACAAGGAATCAAAATCAACTTTAACACCAATTAACGATATGATTCAATAATTAATGTAACTACTTCCCGTCTTGTACTTAAGATTCATCTGCTCACCTTTCCCAGTCCTAATTCTTTGGCATTGTCTCTCTTCACAGCTGAATCGGTTGAATGAGACGAGGATGATTGATTTGCTGTGAAATAATACTGAAAATTGGTAAATAGATCGAATTGCATAAACAAGGAATCACAAACAACATTAACACTAATTTACGATATTATTCAATAATTAATGTAATTACTTCCCGTCTTGTACTTAAGATTCATCTGCTCATCTTTCCCAGTCCTAATTCTTTGTCATTATCTCTCATCACAGCTGAATCGGTTGAATGAGACGAGGATGATTGATTTGCTGTAAAATATAACAGAAAATTGGTAAATAGATCGAATTGCATTTACAAGGAATCACAAACAACATTAACACTAATTTACGATATTATTTAATAATTAATGTAATTACTTCCCGTCTTGTACTTAAGATTCATCTGCTCATCTTTCCCAGTCCTAATTCTTTGGCATTATCTCTCATCACAGCTGAATCAGTTGAATGAGACGAGGATGATTGATTTGCTGTAAAATAATACAGAAAATTGGTAAATAGATCGAATTGCATTTACAAGGAATCACAAACAACATTAACACTAATTTACGATATTATTTAATAATTAATGTAATTACTTCCCGTCTTGTACTTAAGATTCATCTGCTCATCTTTCCCAGTCCTAATTCTTTGGCATTATCTCTCATCACAGCTGAATCAGTTGAATGAGACGAGGATGATTGATTTGCTGTAAAATAATACAGAAAATTGGTAAATACATCGAATTGCATTTACAAGGAATCACAATCAAATTTAGATGTAATTTACGTTATGATTCAAAAATTAATGTAATTACTTCCCGTCTTGTACTTAAGATTCATCTGCTCATCTTTCACAGTCCTAATTCTTTGGCATTATCTCTCATCACAGCTGAATCGGTTGAATAAGACGAGGATGATTGATTTGCTGTAAAATAATACAGAAAATTGGTAAATAGATCGAATTGCATTTACAAGGAATCACAAACAACATTAACACTAATTTACGATATTATTCAATAATTAATGTAATAACTTCCCGTCTTGTACTTAAGATTCATCTGCTCATCTTTCCCAGTCCTAATTCTTTGGCATTATCTCTCATCACAGCTGAATCAGTTGAATGAGACGAGGATGATTGATTTGCTGTAAAATAATACAGAAAATTGGTAAATAGATCGAATTGCATTTACAAGGAATCACAAACAACATTAACACTAATTTACGATATTATTTAATAATTAATGTAATTACTTCCCGTCTTGTACTTAAGATTCATCTGCTCATCTTTCCCAGTCCTAATTCTTTGGCATTATCTCTCATCACAGCTTAATCAGTTGAATGAGACGAGGATGATTGATTTGCTGTAAAATAATACAGAAAATTGGTAAATAGATCGAATTGCATTTACAAGGAATCACAAACAACATTTACACTAATTTACGATATTATTTAATAATTAATGTAATTACTTCCCGTCTTGTACTTAAGATTCATCTGCTCATCTTTCCCAGTCCTAATTCTTTGGCATTGTCTCTCTTCACAGCTGAATCGGTTGAATGAGACGAGGATGATTGATTTGCTGTGAAATAATACTGAAAATTGGTAAATAGATCGAATTGCATTAACAAGGAATCACAAACAACATTAACACTAATTTACGATATTATTCAATAATTAATGTAATTACTTCCCGTCTTGTACTTAAGATTCATCTGCTCATCTTTCCCAGTCCTAATTCTTTGTCATTATCTCTCATCACAGCTGAATCGGTTGAATGAGACGAGGATGATTGATTTGCTGTAAAATATAACAGAAAATTGGTAAATAGATCGAATTGCATTTACAAGGAATCACAATCAACTTTAACACCAATTAACGATATGATTCAATAATTAATGTAACTACTTCCCGTCTTGCACTTAAGATTCATCTGCTCACCTTTCCCAGTCCTAATTCTTTGGCATTGTCTCTCTTCACAGCTTAATCGGTTGAATGAGACGAGGATGATTGATTTGCTGTGAAATAATACTGAAAATTGGTAAATAGATCGAATTGCATTTACAAGAAATCATAAACAACATTAACACCAATTACGATATGATTCAATAATTAATGTAATTACTTCCCGTCCTATACATAAGATTCATACGCTCTCCTTTCCCCGTCCAAATTCTTGGGCATTGTCTCTCTTCACAGCCTAATAGGTTGACCCAGAAGTGGATGATTGATTTGCTATTAATACAATTGCATTTACAAAAAAAACATAAACTACATTTACACCAATTTACGGTATTATTCAATAATTAATGTAATTACTTCCCGACTTGTACTTTAGATTCATCTGCTCATCTTTCCCAGTCCTAATTCTTTGGCATTATCTCTCATCACAGCTGAATCGGTTGAATGAGACGAGGATGATTGATTTGCTGTAAAATATAACAGAAAATTGGTAAATAGATCGAATTGCATTTACAAGGAATCACAAACAATGTTAACACCAATTAACGATATGATTCAATAATTAATGTAATTACTCCCGTCTTATACTTTTGATTCATCTGCTCTCCTTTCCCAGTCCCAATACTTTGGCATTGTCACTGTTCAAAGCTGAATCGGTTGAATCGGACGAGGATGATTGATTTGCTGTAAAATAATACAGAAAATTGGTAAATATATCGAATTGCATTTACAAGGAATCACAATCAACTTTAACACCAATTACCGATATGATTCAATAATTAATGTAATTACTCCCGTCTTATACTTTTGATTCATCTGCTCTCCTTTCCCAGTCCTAATTCTTTGGCATTGTCTCTCTTTACAGCTGAATCGGTTGAATCAGACGAGGATGATTGATTTGTTGTAAAATAATACAGAAAATTGGTAAATAGATAAATTGAATTTACAAGGAATCACAATCAACTTTAACACCAATTAACGATATGATTCAATAATTAATGTAATAACTTCCCGTCTTATTCTTATGATTCATCTGCTCTCCTTTCCCAGTCCTAATTCTTTGGTATTGTCTCTCTTCACGGGTGAATGGGTTGAATCAGACGAGGATAATTGATTTGCTGTAAAATAATACAGAAAATTGGTAAATAGATGGAAATGCATTTACAAGGAATCACAAATACTTTAACACCAATTTACATTATGATTCAATAATTAATGTAATTACTTCCCGTCTTGTACTTAAGATTCATCTGCTCATCTTTCACAGTCCTAATTCTTTGGCATTATCTCTCATCACAGCTGAATCGGTTGAATAAGACGAGGATGATTGATTTGCTGTAAAATAATACAGAAAATTGGTAAATAGATCGAATTGCATTTACAAGGAATCACAAACAACATTAACACTAATTTACGATATTATTCAATAATTAATGTAATTACTTCCCGTCTTGTACTTAAGATTCATCTGCTCATCTTTCCTAGTCCTAATTCTTTGGTATTATCTCTCATCACAGCTGAATCGGTTGAATGAGACGAGGATGATTGATTTGCTGTAAAATAATACAGAAAATTGGTAAATAGATCGAATTGCATTTACAAGGAATCACAAACAACATTAACACTAATTTACGATATTATTTAATAATTAATGTAATTACTTCCCGTCTTGTACTTAAGATTCATCTGCTCATCTTTCCCAGTCCTAATTCTTTGGCATTATATCTCATCACAGCTGAATCAGTTGAATCAGACGAGGATGATTGATTGCTGTAAAATAATACAGAAAATTGGTAAATAGATCGAATTGCATTTACAAGGAATCACAAACAACATTACCACTAATTTACGATATTATTTAATAATTAATGTAATTACTTTCCGTCTTGTACTTAAAATTCATCTGCTCATCTTTCCCAGTCCTAATTCTTTGGCATTATCTCTCATCACAGCTGAATCGGTTGAATGAGACGAGGATGATTGATTTGCTGTAAAATAATACCGAAAATTGGTAAATAGATCGAATTGCATTAACAAGGAATCACAAACATCATTAACACTAATTTACGATATTATTCAATAATTAATGTAATTACTTCCCGTCTTGTACTTAAGATTCTTCTGCTCATCTTTCCTAGTCCTAATTCTTTTGCATTATCTCTCATCACAGCTGAATCGGTTGAACGAGACGAGGATGATTGATTTGCTGTAAAATAATACAGAAAATTGGTAAATAGATCGAATTGCATTTACATGGAATCACAAACAACATTAACACTAATTTACGATATTATTTAATAATTAATGTAATTACTTCCCGTCTTGTACTTAAGATTCATCTGCTCATCTTTCCCAGTCCAAATTCTTTGGCATTATCTCTCATCACAGCTGAATCAGTTGAATGAGACGAGGATGATTGATTTGCTGTAAAATAATACAGAAAATTGGTAAATAGATCGAATTGCATTTACAAGGAATCACAAACAACATTAACACTAATTTACGATATGATTAAATCATTAATGTAATTACTTCCCGTCTTATACTTATGATTCATCTGCTCTCCTTTCCCAGTCCTAATTCTTTGGCATTGTCTTTCTTTACAGCTGAATCGGTTTAATCAGACGAGGATGATTGATTTGCTGTAATATAATACAGAAAATTGGTAAATAGATCCAAATCATTTACAAGGAATCACAAACAACTTTAACACCAATTAACGGAATGATTCAATAATTAATGTAATTACTCCCGTCTTATACTTATGATTCATCTGATCCCCTTTCCCAGCCCTAATTCTTTGGCATTGTCTCTCTTAACAGCTGAATCGGTTGAATCAGAAGAGGATGATTGATTTGCTATTAATGTAATTGCATTTACAAAAATCATAAACAACCTTTACACCAATTTACGATATGATTCAATAATTGATGTAATTACTTCCCGACTTACACTTAAGATTCATCCGCTCTCCTTTCCAAGTCCAAATTCTTGGGCATTGTCTCTCTTCACAGCTGATTCGGTTGAATCAGAAGAGGATGATTGATTTGCTGCAAATTAATAGAGAATATTGGTAAATAGAACGAATTGCATTTACTAGAAATCACAAACAACATTAACACCAATTTACGATATGATTCAATAATTAATGTAATTTCTTCCCGACTTACACTTAAGATTTATCCGCTCTCCTTTCCCAGTCCAAATTCTTTGGCATTGTCTCTCTTAACAGCTGAATCGGTTGAATCAGACGAGGATGATTGATTTGCTGTAAAATAATACAGAATATTGGTTAATAAATCGAATTGCATTTACTAGGAATCACAAACTACTTTAACACTAATTTACGATATGATGAAATAATTAATGTAATTACTTCCCGTCTTATACTAAAGATTCATCTGCTCTCCTTTCCCAGTCCTAATTCTTTGGCATTGTCTCTCTTAACAGCTGAATCGGTTGAATCAGACGTGGATGATTGATTTGCTGTAAAATAATACAGAAAATTGTAAAATAGATCGAAATGCATTTACTAGGAATCACAAACTACTTTAACACAAATTTACGATATGATGAAATAATTAATGTAATTACTTCCCGTCTTATACTAAAGATTCATCTGCTCTCCTTTCCCAGTCCTAATTCTTTGGCATTGTCTCTCTTAACAGCTGAATCGGTTGAATCAGACGAGGATGATTCATTTGCTGTAAAATAATACAGAATATTGGTAAATAGATCGAATTGCATTTACTAGGAATCACAAACAACATTAACACCAATTGACGATATGATTCAATAATTAATGTAATTACTTCCCGACTTACACTTAAGATTTATCCGCTCTCCTTTCCCCGTCCAAATTCTTTGGCATTGTCTCTCTTCACAGCTGAATCGGTTGAATCAGACGAGGATGATTGATTTGCAGTAAAATAATACAGAAAATTGGTAAATAGATCGAATTGCATTTACAAGGAATCACAAACTACTTTACCACTAATTTACGATATGATGAAATAATTAATGTAATTACTTCCCGTCTTATACTAAAGATTCATCTGCTCTCCTTTCCCAGTCCTAATTCTTTGGCATTGTCTCTCTTCACAGCTGAATCGGTTGAATCAGACGAGGATGATTGATTTCCTGTAAAATAATACAGAAAATTGGTAAATAGATCGAATTGCATTTACAAGGAATCACAATCAACTTTAACACCAATTAACGATATGATTCAATAACTAATGTAATTACTCCCGTCTTATACTTTTGATTCATCTGCTCTCCTTTCCAAGTCCTAATTCTTTGGCATTGTCTCTCTTTACAGCTGAATCGGTTGAATCAGACGAGGATGATTGATTTGTTGTAAAATAATACAGGAAATTGGTAAATAGATAAATTGAATTTACAAGGAATCAAAATCAACTTTAACACCAATTAACGATATGATTCAATAATTAATGTAACTACTTCCCGTCTTGTACTTAAGATTCATCTGCTCACCTTTCCCAGTCCTAATTCTTTGGCATTGTCTCTCTTCACAGCTGAATCGGTTGAATGAGACGAGGATGATTGATTTGCTGTGAAATAATACTGAAAATTGGTAAATAGATCGAATTGCATAAACAAGGAATCACAAACAACATTAACACTAATTTACGATATTATTCAATAATTAATGTAATTACTTCCCGTCTTGTACTTAAGATTTATCTGCTCATCTTTCCCAGTCCTAATTCTTTGTCATTATCTCTCATCACAGCTGAATCGGTTGAATGAGACGAGGATGATTGATTTGCTGTAAAATATAACAGAAAATTGGTAAATAGATCGAATTGCATTTACAAGGAATCACAAACAACATTAACACTAATTTACGATATTATTTAATAATTAATGTAATTACTTCCCGTCTTGTACTTAAGATTCATCTGCTCATCTTTCCCAGTCCTAATTCTTTGGCATTATCTCTCATCACAGCTGAATCAGTTGAATGAGACGAGGATGATTGATTTGCTGTAAAATAATACAGAAAATTGGTAAATAGATCGAATTGCATTTACAAGGAATCACAAACAACATTAACACTAATTTACGATATTATTTAATAATTAATGTAATTACTTCCCGTCTTGTACTTAAGATTCATCTGCTCATCTTTCCCAGTCCTAATTCTTTGGCATTATCTCTCATCACAGCTGAATCAGTTGAATGAGACGAGGATGATTGATTTGCTGTAAAATAATACAGAAAATTGGTAAATACATCGAATTGCATTTACAAGGAATCACAATCAAATTTAGATGTAATTTACGTTATGATTCAAAAATTAATGTAATTACTTCCCGTCTTGTACTTAAGATTCATCTGCTCATCTTTCACAGTCCTAATTCTTTGGCATTATCTCTCATCACAGCTGAATCGGTTGAATAAGACGAGGATGATTGATTTGCTGTAAAATAATACAGAAAATTGTTAAATAGATCGAATTGCATTTACTAGGAATCACAAACTACTTTAACACTAATTTACGATACGATGAAATAATTAATGCAATTACTTCCCGACTTATACTAAAGATTCATCTGCTCTCCTTTCCCAGTCCTAATTCTTTGGCATTGTCTCTCTTAACAGCTGAATCGGTTGAATCAGACGAGGATGATTGATTTGCTGTAAAATAATACAGAATATTGGTAAATAGATCGAATTGCATTTACTAGGAATCACAAACAACATTTACACCAATTTACGATATGATTCAATAATTAATGTAATTACTTCCCGACTTACACTTAAGATTTATCCGCTCTCCATTCCCAGTCCAAATTCCTTGGCATGGTCTCTCTTCACAGCTGAATCGGTTGAATCAGACGAGGATGATTGATTTGCTGTAAAATAATACAGAAAATTGGTAAATAGATCGAATTGCATTTACAAGGAATCACAAACTACTTTACCACTAATTTACGATATGATGAAATAATTAATGTAATTACTTCCCGTCTTATACTAAAGATTCATCTGCTCTCCTTTCCCAGTCCTAATTCTTTGGCATTGTCTCTCTTCACAGCTGAATCGGTTGAATCAGACGAGGATGATTGATTTCCTGTAAAATAATACAGAAAATTGGTAAATAGATCGAATTCCATTTACAAGGAATCACAATCAACTTTAACACCAATTAACGATATGATTCAATAACTAATGTAATTACTCCCGTCTTATACTTTTGATTCATCTGCTCTCCTTTCCAAGTCCTAATTCTTTGGCATTGTCTCTCTTTACAGCTGAATCGGTTGAATCAGACGAGGATGATTGATTTGTTGTAAAATAATACAGGAAATTGGTAAATAGATAAATTGAATTTACAAGGAATCAAAATCAACTTTAACACCAATTAACGATATGATTCAATAATTAATGTAACTACTTCCCGTCTTGTACTTAAGATTCATCTGCTCACCTTTCCCAGTCCTAATTCTTTGGCATTGTCTCTCTTCACAGCTGAATCGGTTGAATGAGACGAGGATGATTGATTTGCTGTGAAATAATACTGAAAATTGGTAAATAGATCGAATTGCATAAACAAGGAATCACAAACAACATTAACACTAATTTACGATATTATTCAATAATTAATGTAATTACTTCCCGTCTTGTACTTAAGATTCATCTGCTCATCTTTCCCAGTCCTAATTCTTTGTCATTATCTCTCATCACAGCTGAATCGGTTGAATGAGACGAGGATGATTGATTTGCTGTAAAATATAACAGAAAATTGGTAAATAGATCGAATTGCATTTACAAGGAATCACAAACAACATTAACACTAATTTACGATATTATTTAATAATTAATGTAATTACTTCCCGTCTTGTACTTAAGATTCATCTGCTCATCTTTCCCAGTCCTAATTCTTTGGCATTATCTCTCATCACAGCTGAATCAGTTGAATGAGACGAGGATGATTGATTTGCTGTAAAATAATACAGAAAATTGGTAAATAGATCGAATTGCATTTACAAGGAATCACAAACAACATTAACACTAATTTACGATATTATTTAATAATTAATGTAATTACTTCCCGTCTTGTACTTAAGATTCATCTGCTCATCTTTCCCAGTCCTAATTCTTTGGCATTATCTCTCATCACAGCTGAATCAGTTGAATGAGACGAGGATGATTGATTTGCTGTAAAATAATACAGAAAATTGGTAAATACATCGAATTGCATTTACAAGGAATCACAATCAAATTTAGATGTAATTTACGTTATGATTCAAAAATTAATGTAATTACTTCCCGTCTTGTACTTAAGATTCATCTGCTCATCTTTCACAGTCCTAATTCTTTGGCATTATCTCTCATCACAGCTGAATCGGTTGAATAAGACGAGGATGATTGATTTGCTGTAAAATAATACAGAAAATTGGTAAATAGATCGAATTGCATTTACAAGGAATCACAAACAACATTAACACTAATTTACGATATTATTCAATAATTAATGTAATAACTTCCCGTCTTGTACTTAAGATTCATCTGCTCATCTTTCCCAGTCCTAATTCTTTGGCATTATCTCTCATCACAGCTGAATCAGTTGAATGAGACGAGGATGATTGATTTGCTGTAAAATAATACAGAAAATTGGTAAATAGATCGAATTGCATTTACAAGGAATCACAAACAACATTAACACTAATTTACGATATTATTTAATAATTAATGTAATTACTTCCCGTCTTGTACTTAAGATTCATCTGCTCATCTTTCCCAGTCCTAATTCTTTGGCATTATCTCTCATCACAGCTTAATCAGTTGAATGAGACGAGGATGATTGATTTGCTGTAAAATAATACAGAAAATTGGTAAATAGATCGAATTGCATTTACAAGGAATCACAAACAACATTTACACTATTTACGATATTATTTAATAATTAATGTAATTACTTCCCGTCTTGTACTTAAGATTCATCTGCTCATCTTTCCCAGTCCTAATTCTTTGGCATTGTCTCTCTTCACAGCTGAATCGGTTGAATGAGACGAGGATGATTGATTTGCTGTGAAATAATACTGAAAATTGGTAAATAGATCGAATTGCATTAACAAGGAATCACAAACAACATTAACACTAATTTACGATATTATTCAATAATTAATGTAATTACTTCCCGTCTTGTACTTAAGATTCATCTGCTCATCTTTCCCAGTCCTAATTCTTTGTCATTATCTCTCATCACAGCTGAATCGGTTGAATGAGACGAGGATGATTGATTTGCTGTAAAATATAACAGAAAATTGGTAAATAGATCGAATTGCATTTACAAGGAATCACAATCAACTTTAACACCAATTAACGATATGATTCAATAATTAATGTAACTACTTCCCGTCTTGCACTTAAGATTCATCTGCTCACCTTTCCCAGTCCTAATTCTTTGGCATTGTCTCTCTTCACAGCTTAATCGGTTGAATGAGACGAGGATGATTGATTTGCTGTGAAATAATACTGAAAATTGGTAAATAGATCGAATTGCATTTACAAGAAATCATAAACAACATTAACACCAATTACGATATGATTCAATAATTAATGTAATTACTTCCCGTCCTATACATAAGATTCATACGCTCTCCTTTCCCCGTCCAAATTCTTGGGCATTGTCTCTCTTCACAGCCTAATAGGTTGACCCAGAAGTGGATGATTGATTTGCTATTAATACAATTGCATTTACAAAAAAAACATAAACTACATTTACACCAATTTACGGTATTATTCAATAATTAATGTAATTACTTCCCGACTTGTACTTTAGATTCATCTGCTCATCTTTCCCAGTCCTAATTCTTTGGCATTATCTCTCATCACAGCTGAATCGGTTGAATGAGACGAGGATGATTGATTTGCTGTAAAATATAACAGAAAATTGGTAAATAGATCGAATTGCATTTACAAGGAATCGCAAACAATGTTAACACCAATTAACGATATGATTCAATAATTAATGTAATTACTCCCGTCTTATACTTTTGATTCATCTGCTCTCCTTTCCCAGTCCCAATACTTTGGCATTGTCACTGTTCAAAGCTGAATCGGTTGAATCGGACGAGGATGATTGATTTGCTGTAAAATAATACAGAAAATTGGTAAATATATCGAATTGCATTTACAAGGAATCACAATCAACTTTAACACCAATTAACGATATGATTCAATAATTAATGTAATTACTCCCGTCTTATACTTTTGATTCATCTGCTCTCCTTTCCCAGTCCTAATTCTTTGGCATTGTCTCTCTTTACAGCTGAATCGGTTGAATCAGACGAGGATGATTGATTTGTTGTAAAATAATACAGAAAATTGGTAAATAGATAAATTGAATTTACAAGGAATCACAATCAACTTTAACACCAATTAACGATATGATTCAATAATTAATGTAATAACTTCCCGTCTTATTCTTATGATTCATCTGCTCTCCTTTCCCAGTCCTAATTCTTTGGTATTGTCTCTCTTCACGGGTGAATGGGTTGAATCAGACGAGGATAATTGATTTGCTGTAAAATAATACAGAAAATTGGTAAATAGATGGAAATGCATTTACAAGGAATCACAAATACTTTAACACCAATTTACATTATGATTCAATAATTAATGTAATTACTTCCCGTCTTGTACTTAAGATTCATCTGCTCATCTTTCACAGTCCTAATTCTTTGGCATTATCTCTCATCACAGCTGAATCGGTTGAATAAGACGAGGATGATTGATTTGCTGTAAAATAATACAGAAAATTGGTAAATAGATCGAATTGCATTTACAAGGAATCACAAACAACATTAACACTAATTTACGATATTATTCAATAATTAATGTAATTACTTCCCGTCTTGTACTTAAGATTCATCTGCTCAACTTTCCTAGTCCTAATTCTTTGGTATTATCTCTCATCACAGCTGAATCGGTTGAATGAGACGAGGATGATTGATTTGCTGTAAAATAATACAGAAAATTGGTAAATAGATCGAATTGCATTTACAAGGAATCACAAACAACATTAACACTAATTTACGATATTATTTAATAATTAATGTAATTACTTCCCGTCTTGTACTTAAGATTCATCTGCTCATCTTTCCCAGTCCTAATTCTTTGGCATTATATCTCATCACAGCTGAATCAGTTGAATCAGACGAGGATGATTGATTGCTGTAAAATAATACAGAAAATTGGTAAATAGATCGAATTGCATTTACAAGGAATCACAAACAACATTACCACTAATTTACGATATTATTTAATAATTAATGTAATTACTTCCCGACTTACACTTAAGATTCATCCGCTCTCCTTTCCAAGTCCAAATTCTTGGGCATTGTCTCTCTTCACAGCTGATTCGGTTGAATCAGAAGAGGATGATTGATTTGCTGCAAATTAATAGAGAATATTGGTAAATAGAACGAATTGCATTTACTAGAAATCACAAACAACATTAACACCAATTTACGATATGATTCAATAATTAATGTAATTTCTTCCCGACTTACACTTAAGATTTATCCGCTCTCCTTTCCCAGTCCAAATTCTTTGGCATTGTCTCTCTTAACAGCTGAATCGGTTGAATCAGACGAGGATGATTGATATTCTGTAAAATAATACAGAATATTGGTTAATAAATCGAATTGCATTTACTAGGAATCACAAACTACTTTAACACTAATTTACGATATGATGAAATAATTAATGTAATTACTTCCCGTCTTATACTAAAGATTCATCTGCTCTCCTTTCCCAGTCCTAATTCTTTGGCATTGTCTCTCTTAACAGCTGAATCGGTTGAATCAGACGTGGATGATTGATTTGCTGTAAAATAATACAGAAAATTGTAAAATAGATCGAATTGCATTTACTAGGAATCACAAACTACTTTAACACAAATTTACGATATGATGAAATAATTAATGTAATTACTTCCCGTCTTATACTAAAGATTCATCTGCTCTCCTTTCCCAGTCCTAATTCTTTGGCATTGTCTCTCTTAACAGCTGAATCGGTTGAATCAGACGAGGATGATTCATTTGCTGTAAAATAATACAGAATATTGGTAAATAGATCGAATTGCATTTACTAGGAATCACAAACAACATTAACACCAATTGACGATATGATTCAATAATTAATGTAATTACTTCCCGACTTACACTTAAGATTTATCCGCTCTCCTTTCCCCGTCCAAATTCTTTGGCATTGTCTCTCTTCACAGCTGAATCGGTTGAATCAGACGAGGATGATTGATTTGCAGTAAAATAATACAGAAAATTGGTAAATAGATGGAATTGCATTTACAAGGAATCACAAACTACTTTAACACTAATTTACGATATGATGAAATAATTAATGTAATTACTTCCCGTCTCATACTAAAGATTCATCTGCTCTCCTTTCCCAGTCCTAATTCTTTGGCATTGTCTCTCTTAACAGCTGAATCGGTTGAATCAGACGAGGATGATTGATATGCTGTAAAATAATACAGAAAATTGTTAAATAGATCGAATTGCATTATCAAGGAATCACAAACAACTTTAACACTATTTTTACGATATGTTTCAATAATTAATGTAATTACTTCCTGTCTTATACATAAGATTCATCTGCTCTCCTTTTCCCGTCCAAATTCTTTGGCATTGTCTCTCTTCACAGCTGAATCGGACAAGGATGATTGATTTGCTGTAAATAATAAAGAAAATTGTTAAATAGATCTATTGCATTTACAAGGAATTATAAACAAAATTAACAACAATTTACGATATGATTCAATAATTAATGTCATTACTTCCCATCATATACATAAGATTCATTTGCTCTCCTTTCCCCGTCCGAATTCTTTGGCATTGTCTCTCTTCACAGCTGAATCGGACGAGGATGATTGATTTGCTGTAAATAATACAGAAAATTGTTAAATAGATCTATTGCATTTACAAGGAATTACAAACAACATTAACACCAATTTACGATATGATTCAATAATTAATGTAATTACTTACCGTCTTACACTTATGATTCATCTGCTCTCCTTTCCCAGTCCTAATTCTTTGGTATTGTCTCTCTTCACGGGTGAATCGGTTGAATAAGACGAGGATGATTGATTTCCTGTAAAAGAATACAGAAAATTGGTAAATAGATGGAATTGCATTTACAAGGAATCACAAACAACTTTAACACCAATTTACGATATGATTAAAGAATTATTGTAATTACTTACCGTCTTACACTTATGATTCATCTGCTCTCCTTTCCCAGTCATAATTCTTTGGCAATTACTCTCTTCACAGCTGAATCGGTTGAATCAGACGAGGATGATTGATTTGCTGTAAAATAATACAGAAAATTGTTAAATAGATCGAATTGCATTTACAAGGAATCACAAACAACTTTAACAGTAATTTACGATATGATTCAATAATTAATGTAATTACTTCCTGTCTTATTCTTATGATTCATCTGCTCTCCCTTCCCAGTCCTAATTCTTTGGCATTTTCTCTCTTCACAGCTGAATCGGTTGAATCAGACGAGGATGATTGATTTGCTGTAAAATAATACAGAATATTGTTAAATAGATCGAATTGCATTTGCAAGGAATCGCAAACAACATTAACATCAATTAACGATATGATTCAATAATTAATTTAATTACTTCCCGTCTTACACATAAGATTCATCTGCTCTCCTTTCCCCGTCCAAATTCTTTGGCATTGTCTCTCTTCACAGCTGAATCGGACGAGGATGATTGATTTGCTGTAAATAATACAGAAAATTTTTAAAGAGATCTATTGCATTTACAAGGAATCACAAAAAACATTAACACCACTTATGATAAGATTCAATAATAAATGTTATTACTTCCCGTCTTATACTTATGATTCATTTGCTCTCCTTTCCCCGTCCAAATTCTTTGGCATTGTCTCTCTTCACAGCTGAATCGGACGAGGATGATTGATTTGCTGTAAATAATACAGAAAATTGTTAAATAGATCTATTGCATATACAAGGAATCACAAAAAACATTAACACCACTTACGATATAATTCAATAATTAATTTAATTACTTCCCGTGTTATACTTATGATTCGTCTGCTCTCCCTTCCCAGTCTTAATTCTTTGGCATTGTTTCTCTTCACAGCTGCATCGGTTGAATCGGACGAGGATGATTGATTTGCTGTAAAATAATACAGAAAATTGATAAATAGATCGAATTGCATCTACAAGGAATGACAAAAAACTTTAACACTAATTTACGATATTATTCAATGATCAATGTAATTACTTCCCGTCAAATTCTTATGATTCATCTGCTCTCCTTTCCCAGTCCTAATTCTTTGGTATTGTCTCTTTTCACGGGTGAATCGGTTGAATAAGACGAGGATATTGATTTCATGTAAAAGAATACAGAAAATTGGTAAATAGATGGAATTGCATTTACAAGGAATCACAAACAACTTTAACACCAATTTACGATATGATTAAAGAATTATTGTAATTACTTACCGTCTTACACTTATGATTCATCTGCTATCCTTTCCCCGTCCAAATTCTTGGGCATTGTCTCTCTTCACAGCTGAATCGGTTAATCAGAAGAGGATGATTGCTTTGCTGTAAAATAATACAGATTATTGTAAATAGATCGAATTGCATTTACAAGGAATCACAAACAACATTAACACCAATTTACGATAGGCTTCAATATTGGATGTAATTACTTCCCGTATTATACATAAGATTAATCTGCTCTCCTTTCCCCGTCCAAATTCATTGGCATTGTCTCTCTTCACAGCTGAATCGGACGAGGATGAATGATTTGCTGTAAATAATACAGAAAATTGTTAAATAGATCGAATTGCATTTACAAGGAATCGCAAACAACATTAACACCAATTTACGATATGATTCAAGAATATTGTAATTACTTACCGTCTTACACTTATGATTCATCTGCTCTCCTTTCCCAGTCGTAATTCTTTGGCATTGACTCTCTTCACAGCTGAATCGGTTGAATCAGACGAGGATGATTGATTTGCTGTAAAATACAACAGAACATTGGTAAATAGATCGAATTGCATTTACAAGGAATCACAAACAACTTAACACTAATTTACGATATGATTCAATAATAAATGTAATTACTTCCCGTCTTATTCTTATGATTCATCTGCTCTCCTTTCCCAGTCCCAATTCTTTGGTATTGTCTCTCTTCACAGCTGAATCAGTTGAATCAGACGAGGGTGATTGATTTGCTGTAAAATAAAACAAAAAATTGGTAGATAGATCGAATTGCATTTACAAGGAATCATAAACAACGTTAACACTAATTTACGATATTATTCAATAATTAATGTAATTACTTTCCGTCTTATACTTATGATTCGTCTGCTCTCCCTTCCCAGTCCTAATTCTTTGGCATTGTCCCTCTTCACAGCTGCATCGGTTGAATCGGACGAGGATGATTGATTTGCTGTAAAATAATACAGAATATTGATAAATAGATCGAATTGTATTTACAAGAAATCACAAACAACTTTAATACTAATTTACGATATTATTCAATAATTAATGTAATTACTTCCCGTCTTATACTTATGATTCGTCTGCTCTCCCTTCCCAGTCCTAATTCTTTGGCATTGTCTCTCTTCACAGCTGCATCGGTTGAATCGGACGAGGATGATTGATTTGCTGTAAAATAAAACAGAAAAATTATGAATAGATCGAAATGCATTTACAAGGAATCACAAATACTTTAACACCAATTTACGTTATGATTCAATAATTAATGTAATTACTTCCCGTCTTATACTTAAGATTCATTTGCTCTGCTTTCCCAGTCCTAAATCTTTAGCATTGTCCCTTTTCACAGCTGAATCGGTTGAATCAGACGAGGATGATTGATTTGCTGTAAAATAATACAGAATATTGGTAAATAGAACGAATTGCATTTGCAAGGAATCACAAACAACATTAACACCAATTAACCATATGATTCAATAATTAATGTAATTACTTCCCGTCTTATACATAAAATTCATCTGCTATCCTTTCATCGTCCAAATTCTTTGGCATTGTCTCTCTTCACAGCTGAATCGGAAGAGGATGATTGATTTGCTGTAAATAATACAGAAAATTGTTAAATAGATCTATTGCATTTACAAGGAATTACAAACAACATTAACACCAATTTACGATATGATTCAATAATAAATGTAATTACTTCCCGTCTTATACTAATGATTCATCTGCTCTCCTTTCCCAGTCCTTATTCTTTGGCATTGTCTCTCTTCACAGCTGTATTGGACGAGGATGATTGATTTGCTGTAAAATAATACAGAAAATTGGTAAATAGATGGAAATGCATTTACTAGGAATCACAAATACTTTAACACCAATTTACGTTATGATTCAATAATTAATGTAATTACTTCCCGTCATATACTTAAGATTCGTCTGCTCTCCTTTCCTAATAGTAATTCATTGGCGTTTTCTCTCTTCACAGCTGAATCGTTTAAATCAGACGAGGATGATTGATTTGCTGTAAAATAATACAGAAAATTGGTAAATAGATCGAATTGCATTTACAAGGAATCACAAACAACTTTAACACCAATTTACGATATGATTAAAGATTATTGTAATTACTTACCGTCTTACACTTATGATTCATCTGCTATCCTTTCCCCGTCCAAATTCTTTGGCATTGTCTCTCTTCACAGCTGAATCGGTTAATCAGAAGAGGATGATTGCTTTGCTGTAAAATAATACAGATTATTGTAAATAGATCGAATTGCATTTACAAGGAATCACAAACAACATTAACACCAATTTACGATAGGCTTCAATATTGGATGTAATTACTTCCCGTATTATACATAAGATTCATCTGCTCTCCTTTCCCAGTCTCAATTCTTTGGTATTGTCTCTCTTCACAGCTGAATCAGTTGAATCAGACGAGGGTTATTGATTTGCTGTAAAATAAAACAAAAAATTGGTAGATAGATCGAATTGCATTTACAAGGAATCATAAACAACGTTAACACTAATTTACGATATTATTCAATAATTAATGTAATTACTTTCCGTCTTATACTTATGATTCGTCTGCTCTCCCTTCCCAGTCCTAATTCTTTGGCATTGTCCCTCTTCACAGCTGCATCGGTTGAATCGGACGAGGATGATTGATTTGCTGTAAAATAATACAGAATATTGATAAATAGATCGAATTGTATTTACAAGAAATCACAAACAACTTTAATACTAATTTACGATATTATTCAATAATTAATGTAATTACTTCCCGTCTTATACTTATGATTCGTCTGCTCTCCCTTCCCAGTCCTAATTCTTTGGCATTGTCTCTCTTCACAGCTGCATCGGTTGAATCGGACGAGGATGATTGATTTGCTGTAAAATAAAACAGAAAAATTATGAATAGATCGAAATGCATTTACAAGGAATCACAAATACTTTAACACCAATTTACGTTATGATTCAATAATTAATGTAATTACTTCCCGTCTTATACTTAAGATTCATTTGCTCTGCTTTCCCAGTCCTAAATCTTTAGCATTGTCCCTTTTCACAGCTGAATCGGTTGAATCAGACGAGGATGATTGATTTGCTGTAAAATAATACAGAATATTGGTAAATAGAACGAATTGCATTTGCAAGGAATCACAAACAACATTAACACCAATTAACCATATGATTCAATAATTAATGTAATTACTTCCCGTCTTATACATAAAATTCATCTGCTCTCCTTTCATCGTCCAAATTGTTTGGCATTGTCTCTCTTCACAGCTGAATCGTAAGAGGATGATTGATTTGCTGTAAATAATACAGAAAATTGTTAAATAGATCTATTGCATTTACAAGGAATCACAAACAACATTAACACCAATTTACGATATGATTCAATAATAAATGTAATTACTTCCCGTCTTATACTAATGATTCATCTGCTCTCCTTTCCCAGTCCTTATTCTTTGGCATTGTCTCTCTTCACAGCTGTATTGGACGAGGATGATTGATTTGCTGTAAAATAATACAGAAAATTGGTAAATAGATGGAAATGCATTTACAAGGAATCACAAATACTTTAACACCAATTTACGTTATGATTCAATAATTAATGTAATTACTTCCCGTCTTATACTTAAGATTCGTCTGCTCTCCTTTCCTAGTAGTAATTCATTGGCGTTTTCTCTCTTCACAGCTGAATCGTTTAAATCAGACGAGGATGATTGATTTGCTGTAAAATAATACAGAAAATTGGTAAATAGATCGAATTGCATTTACAAGGAATCACAAACAACTTTAACACCAATTTACGATATGATTAAAGAATTATTGTAATTACTTACCGTCTTACACTTATGATTCATCTGCTATCCTTTCCCCGTCCAAATTCTTTGGCATTGTCTCTCTTCACAGCTGAATCGGTTAATCAGAAGAGGATGATTGCTTTGCTGTAAAATAATACAGATTATTGTAAATAGATCGAATTGCATTTACAAGGAATCACAAACAACATAAACACCAATTTACGATAGGCTTCAATATTGGATGTAATTACTTCCCGTATTATACATAAGATTCATCTGCTCTCCTTTCCCCGTCCAAATTCTTTGGCATTGTCTCTCTTTACAGCTGAATCGGACGAGGATGATTGATTTACTGTAAATAATACAGAAAATTGTTAAATAGATCGAATTGCATTTACAAGGAATCGCAAACAACATTAACACCAATTTACGATATGATTCAAGAATATTGTAATTACTTACCGTCTTATACTTATGATTCATCTGCTCTCCTTTCCCAGTCCTAATTCTTTGGCATTGACTCTCTTCACAGCTGAATCAGTTGAATCAGACGAGGGTGATTGATTTGCTGTAAAATAAAACAAAAAATTGGTAGATAGATCGAATTGCATTTACAAGGAATCATAAACAACGTTAACACTAATTTACGATATTATTCAATAATTAATGTAATTACTTTCCGTCTTATACTTATGATTCGTCTGCTCTCCCTTCCCAGTTCTAATTCTTTGGCATTGTCCCTCTTCATAGCTGCATCGGTTGAATCGGACGAGGATGATTGATTTGCTGTAAAATAATACAGAATATTGATAAATAGATCGAATTGCATTTACAAGAAATCACAAACAAATTTAATACTAATTTACGATATAATTCAATAATTAATGTAATTACTTCCCGTCTTATACTTATGATTCGTCTGCTCTCCCTTCCCAGTCCTAATTTTTTGGCATTGTCTCTCTTCACAGCTGCATCGGTTGAATCGGACGAGGATGATTGATTTGCTGTAAAATAAAACAGAAAAATTATAAAAAGATCGAAATGCATTTACAAGGAATCACAAATACTTTAACACCAATTTACGTTATGATTCAATAATTAATGTAATTACTTCCCGTCTTATACTTAAGATTCATTTGCTCTGCTTTCCCAGTCCTAATTCATTGGCATTGTCCCTTTTCACAGCTGAATCGGTTGAATCAGACGAGGATGATTGATTTGCTGTAAAATAATACAAAATATTGGTAAATAGAACGAATTGCATTTGCAAGGAATCACAAACAACATTAACACCAATTAACCATATGATTCAATAATTAATGTAATTACTTCCCGTCTTATACATAAAATTCATCTGCTCTCCTTTCATCGTCCAAATTCTTTGGCATTGTCTCTCTTCACAGCTAAATCGGAAGAGGATGATTGATTTGCTGTAAATAATACAGAAAATAGTTAAATAGATCTATTGCATTTACAAGGAATCACAAACAACATTAACACCAATTTACGATATGATTCAATAATAAATGTAATTACTTCCTGTCTTATACTTATGATTCATCTGCTCTCCTTTCCCAGTGCTTATTCTTTGGCATTGTCTCTCTTCACAGCTGAATTGGACGAGGATGATTGATTTGCTGTAAAATATTACAGAAAATTGGTAAATAGATGGAAATGCATTTACTAGGAATCACAAATACTTTAACACCAATTTACGTTATGATTCAATAATTAATGTAATTACTTCCCGTCATATACTTAAGATTCGTCTGCTCTCCTTTCCTAATAGTAATTCATTGGCGTTTTCTCTCTTCACAGCTGAATCGTTTAAATCAGACGAGGATGATTGATTTGCTGTAAAATAATGCAAAAAATTGGTAAATAGATCGAATTGCGTTTACAAGGAATCACAAAAAACTTTAACACTAATTTACGATATTATTCAATAATTAATGTAATTACTTCCCGTGTTATACTTATGATTCGTCTGCTCTCCCTTCTCAGTCCTAATTCTTTGGCATTGTCTCTCTTCACAGCTGCATCGGTTGAATCGGACGAGGATGATTGATTTGCTGTAAAATAATACAGAAAATTGATAAATAGATTGAATTGCATTTACAAGGAATCACAAATTCTTTAACACCAATTTACGTTATGATTCAATAATTAATGTAATTACTTCCCGTCTTATACTTAAGATTCATCTGCTCTGCTTTCCCAGTCCTAATTCTTTGGCATTGTCCCTCTTCTAAGTTGAATCGGTTGAATTAGACGAGGATGATTGATTTGCTGTAAAATAATACACAATATTGGTAAATAGATCGAATTGCATTTGCAAGGAATCACAAACAACATTAACACCAATTTACGATATGATTCAATAATTAATGTAATAACTTCCCGTCTTATACATAAGATTCATCTGCTCTCCTTTCCCCGTCCAAATTCTTTGGCATTGTCTCTCTTCACAGCTGAATCGGACGAGGATGATTGTTTTGCTGTAAATAACAGAAAATTGTTAAATAGATCTATTGCATTTACAAGGAATCACAAACAACATTAACACCAAAAATACGATATGATTCAATAATAAATGTAATTACTTCCCGTCTTATACATAAGATTCATCCGTTCTCCTTTCCCCGTCCAAATTCTTTGGCATTGTCTCTTTTCACAGCTGAATCGTACGAGGATGATTGATTTGCTGCAAATAATACAGAAAATTGTTAAATAGATCTATTGCATTTACAAGGAATCAGAACAAACATTAACACCACTTGCGATAAGATTCAATAATAAATGTAATTACTTCCCGTCTTATACTTATGATTGATTTGCTCTCCTTTCCCCGTCCAAATTCTTTGGCATTGTCTCTCTTCACAGCTGAATCGGACGAGGATGATTGATTTGCTGTAAATAATACAGAAAATTGTTAAATAGATCCATTGCATTTACAAGGAATCAGAAAAAACATTAACAACACTTACGATATGATTCAAAAATTAATTTAATTTCTTCCCGTCTTATACATAATATTCATCTGCTCTCCTTTCCCCGTCCAAATTCTTTGGCATTGTCTCTCTTCACAGCTGAATCGGACGAGGATGATTGATTTGCTGTAAATAATACAGAAAATTGTTAAATAGATCTATTGCATTTACAAGGAATCACAAAAAACATTAATACCACTTACGATATGATTCAATAATTAATGTAATTACTTCCCGTCTTATACTTATGATTCATTAAATCTCCTTTCTCAGTCCTAATTTTTTGGCATTGTCTATCTTCACAGCTGATTCGCTTGAATAAGACGAGGATGATCGATTTCCTGTAAAAGAATACAGAAAATTGGTGAATAGATGGAATTGCATTTACGAGGAATCACAAAAAACTTTAACACTAATTTACGATATTATTCAATAATCAATGTAATTACTTCCCGTCTAATTCTTATGATTCATCTGCTCTCCTTTCCCCGTCCAAATTCTTGGGCATTGTCTCTCTTCACAGCTGAATCGGTTAATCAGAAGAGGATGATTGCTTTGCTGTAAAATAATACAGAATATTGTAAATAGATCGAATTGCATTTACAAGGAATCACAAACAACATTAACACCAATTTACGATAGGCTTCAATATTTGATGTAATTACTTACCGTATTATACATAAGATTCATCTGCTCTCCTTTCCACGTCCAAATTCTTTGGCATTGTCTCTCTTCACAGCTGAATCGGACGAGGATGATTGATTTGCTGTAAATAATACAGAAATTTGTTAAATAGATCGAATTGCATTTACAAGGAATCGCAAACAACATTACACCAATTTACGATATGATTCAAGAATATTGTAATTACTTACCGTCTTACACTTATGATTCATCTGCTCTCCTTTCCCAGTCCTTATTCTTTGGCATTGACTCTCTTCACAGCTGAATCGGTTGAATCAGACGAGGATGATTGATTTGCTGTAAAATACAACAGAACATTGGTAATTAGATCGAATTGCATTTACAAGGAATCACAAACAACTTAACACTAATTTACGATATGATTCAATAATAAATGTAATTACTTCACGTCTTATTCTTATGATTCATCAGCTCTCCTTTCCCAGTAGTAATTCATTGGCGTTTTCTCTCTTCACAGCTGAATCGTTTAAATCGGACGAAGATGATTGATTTGCTGTAAAATAATACAGAAAATTGGTAAATAGATGGAAATGCATTTAGAAGGAATCACAAATACTTTAACACCAATTTACGTTATGATTCAATAATTAATGTAATTACTTCCAGTCTTATACTTAAGATTCGTCTGCTCTCCTTTCCCAGTGGTAATTCATTGGCGTTTTCTCTCTTCACAGCTGAATCGTTTAAATCAGACGAGGATGATTGATTTGCTGTAAAATAATACAGAAAATTGGTAAATTGATCGAATTGCGTTTACAAGGAATCACAAAAAACTTTAACACTAATTTACGATATTATTCAATAATTAATGTAATTACTTCCCGTGTTATACTTATCATTCGTCTGCTCTCCCTTCTCAGTCCTAATTCTTTGGCATTGTCTCTCTTCACAGCTGCATCGGTTGAATCGGACGAGGATGATTGATTTGCTGTAAAATAATCAAGAATATTGGTGAATAGATCGAATTGCATTTACAAGGAATCACAAATAATTTAACACCAATTTACGAAATGATTCAATAATTAATGTAATTACTTCCCGTCTTATACTTATGATTCATCTGCTCTCCTTTCGCATACCTAATTCTTTGGCATTGTCTCTCTTCACAGCTGAATCGGTTGAATCAGACGAGGATGATCAATTTGCTGTAAAATAATACATAAAATTGGTGAATAGATCGAATTGCTTTTACAAGGAATCACAAATACTTTAACACCAATTTACGATATGATTCAATAATTAATGTAATTACTTCCCCTCTTATACTTATGATTCATCTGCTCCTCTTCCCAGTCCTAATTTATTGGCACTGTCTCTCTTCACAACTGAATCGGTTGAATCAGACGAGGATGATTGATTTGCTGTAAAAGAATTCAGAAAATTGGTAAATAGATCGAATTGCATTTACAAGGAATCACAAACAACTTTAACATTAATTTACGATATGATTCAATAATTAATGTAATTACTTCCCGTCATATACTTATGATTCATCTGCTCTCCTTTCCCCGTCCAAATTCTTGGGCATTGTCTCTCTTCACAGCTGAATCGGTTGAATAAGAAGAGGATGATTGATTTGCTATTAATGTAATTGCATTTACAAGAAATCATAAACAACATTAACACCTATTAACGATATGATTCAATAATAAATGTAATTACTTCCCGTCTTATACATAAGATTCATCCGCTATCCTTTCCCCGTCCAAATTCTTGGGCATTGTCTCTCTTCAAAGCTGAATCGGAAGAGGATGATTGATTTGCTGTAAATAATACAGAAAATTGTTAAATAGATCTATTGCTTTTACAAGGAATCATAAACAACATTAACACCAATTAAAGATATGATTCAATAATTAATGTTATTACTTCCCGTCTTATACTTATGATTCATCTGCTCTCCTTTCTCAGTCCTAATTCTTTGGCATTGTCTATCTTCACAGCTGATTCGCTTGAATCAGACGAGGATGATTGATTTATTGTAAAATAATACAGAAAATTGGTAAATAGATCGAAATGCATTTACAAGGAATCACAAATACTTTAACACCAATTTACGTTATGATTCAATAATTAATGTAATTACATCCCGTCTGATACATAAGATTCATACGGTCTCCTTTCCCCGTCCAAATTCTTGGGCATTGTCTCTCTTCACAGCTGAATCGGACGAGGATGATTGATTTGCTGTAAATAATACAGAAAATTGTTAAATAGATCTATTGCATTTACAAGGAATCACAAACAACATTAACACCAATTAACGATATGATTCAATAATTAACGTAATAACTTCCCGTCTGATACATAAGATTCATACGGTCTCCTTTCCCCGTCCAAATTCTTTGGCGTTGTCTCTCTTCACAGCTGAATCAGTTGAATCAGACGAGGATGATTGATTTGCTGTAAAATAATACAGAAAATTGATAAATAGATGGAATTGCATTTACATGAAATCATAAACAACATTAACACCAATTTACGATATGATTTTATAATTAATGTAATTACTTACCGTCTTACACTTATGATTCATCTGCTCTCCTTTCCCAGTCGTAATTCTTTGGCATTGACTCTCTTCACAGCTGAATCGGTTGAATCAGACGAGGATGATTGATTTGCTGTAAAATACAACAGAACATTGGTAAATAGATCGAATTGCATTTACAAGGAATCACAAACAACTTAACACTAATTTACGATATGATTCAATAATAAATGTAATTACTTCCCGTCTTATTCTTATGATTCATCTGCTCTCCTTTCCCAGTCCCAATTCTTTGGTATTGTCTCTCTTCACAGCTGAATCAGTTGAATCAGACGAGGGTGATTGATTTGCTGTAAAATAAAACAAAAAATTGGTAGATAGATCGAATTGCATTTACAAGGAATCATAAACAACGTTAACACTAATTTACGATATTATTCAATAATTAATGTAATTACTTTCCGTCTTATACTTATGATTCGTCTGCTCTCCCTTCCCAGTCCTAATTCTTTGGCATTGTCTCTCTTAACAGCTGAATCGGTTGAATCGGAAGAGGATGATTGATTTGCTGTAAATAATACAGAAAATTGTTAAATAGATCTATTGCATTTACAAGGAATCACAAACAACATTAACACCAATTTACGATATGATTCAATAATAAATGTAATTACTTCCCGTCTTATACTAATGATTCATCTGCTCTCCTTTCCCAGTCCTTATTCTTTGGCATTGTCTCTCTTCACAGCTGTATTGGACGAGGATGATTGATTTGCTGTAAAATAATACAGAAAATTGGTAAATAGATGGAAATGCATTTACAAGGAATCACAAATACTTTAACACCAATTTACGTTATGATTCAATAATTAATGTAATTACTTCCCGTCTTATACTTAAGATTCGTCTGCTCTCCTTTCCTAGTAGTAATTCATTGGCGTTTTCTCTCTTCACAGCTGAATCGTTTAAATCAGACGAGGATGATTGATTTGCTGTAAAATAATACAGAAAATTGGTAAATAGATCGAATTGCATTTACAAGGAATCACAAACAACTTTAACACCAATTTACGATATGATTAAAGAATTATTGTAATTACTTACCGTCTTACACTTATGATTCATCTGCTATCCTTTCCCCGTCCAAATTCTTTGGCATTGTCTCTCTTCACGGGTGAATCGGTTAATCAGAAGAGGGATGATAGCTTTGCTGTAAAATAATACAGATTATTGTAAATAGATCGAATTGCATTTACAAGGAATCACAAACAACATTAACACCAATTTACGATAGGCTTCAATATTGGATGTAATTACTTCCCGTATTATACATAAGATTCATCTGCTCTCCTTTCCCCGTCCAAATTCTTTGGCATTGTCTCCCTTTACAGCTGAATCGGACGAGGATGATTGATTTACTGTAAATAATACAGAAAATTGTTAAATAGATCGAATTGCATTTACAAGGAATCGCAAACAACATTAACACCAATTTACGATATGATTCAAGAATATTGTAATTACTTACCGTCTTATACTTATGATTCATCTGCTCTCCTTTCCCAGTCCTAATTCTTTGGCATTGACTCTCTTCACAGCTGAATCAGTTGAATCAGACGAGGGTGATTGATTTGCTGTAAAATAAAACAAAAAATTGGTAGATAGATCGAATTGCATTTACAAGGAATCATAAACAACGTTAACACTAATTTACGATATTATTCAATAATTAATGTAATTACTTTCCGTCTTATACTTATGATTCGTCTGCTCTCCCTTCCCAGTTCTAATTCTTTGGCATTGTCCCTCTTCACAGCTGCATCGGTTGAATCGGACGAGGATGATTGATTTGCTGTAAAATAATACAGAATATTGATAAATAGATCGAATTCCATTTACAAGAAATCACAAACAACTTTAATACTAATTTACGATATTATTCAATAATTAATGTAATTACTTCCCGTCTTATACTTATGATTCGTCTGCTCTCCCTTCCCAGTCCTAATTTTTTGGCATTGTCTCTCTTCACAGCTGCATCGGTTGAATCGGACGAGGATGATTGATTTGCTGTAAAATAAAACAGAAAAATTATGAATAGATCGAAATGCATTTACAAGGAATCACAAATACTTTAACACCAATTTACGTTATGATTCAATAATTAATGTAATTACTTCCCGTCTTATACTTAAGATTCATTTGCTCTGCTTTCCCAGTCCTAATTCTTTGGCATTGTCCCTTTTCACAGCTGAATCGGTTGAATCAGACGAGGATGATTGATTTGCTGTAAAATAATACAAAATATTGGTAAATAGAACGAATTGCATTTGCAAGGAATCACAAACAACATTAACACCAATTAACCATATGATTCAATAATTAATGTAATTACTTCCCGTCTTATACATAAAATTCATCTGCTCTCCTTTCATCGTCCAAATTCTTTGGCATTGTCTCTCTTCACAGCTGAATCGGAAGAGGATGATTGATTTGCTGTAAATAATACAGAAAATAGTTTAATAGATCTATTGCATTTACAAGGAATCACAAACAACATTAACACCAATTTACGATATGATTCAATAATAAATGTAATTACTTCCTGTCTTATACTTATGATTCATCTGCTCTCCTTTCCCAGTGCTTATTCTTTGGCATTGTCTCTCTTCACAGCTGAATTGGACGAGGATGATTGATTTGCTGTAAAATATTACAGAAAATTGGTAAATAGATGGAAATGCATTTACAAGGAATCACAAATACTTTAACACCAATTTACGTTATGATTCAATAATTAATGTAATTACTTCCCGTCATATACTTAAGATTCGTCTGCTCTCCTTTCCTAGTAGTAATTCATTGGCGTTTTCTCTCTTCACAGCTGAATCGTTTAAATCAGACGAGGATGATTGATTTGCTGTAAAATAATGCAAAAAATTGGTAAATAGATCGAATTGCGTTTACAAGGAATCACAAAAAACTTTAACACTAATTTACGATATTATTCAATAATTAATGTAATTACTTCCCGTGTTATACTTATGATTCGTCTGCTCTCCCTTCTCAGTCCTAATTCTTTGGCATTGTCTCTCTTCACAGCTGCATCGGTTGAATCGGACGAGGATGATTGATTTGCTGTAAAATAATACAGAAAATTGATAAATAGATTGAATTGCATTTACAAGGAATCACAAATTCTTTAACACCAATTTACGTTATGATTCAATAATTAATGTAATTACTTCCCGTCTTATACTTAAGATTCATCTGCTCTGCTTTCCCAGTCCTAATTCTTTGGCATTGTCCCTCTTCTAAGTTGAATCGGTTGAATCAGACGAGGATGATTGATTTGCTGTAAAATAATACACAATATTGGTAAATAGATCGAATTGCATTTGCAAGGAATCACAAACAACATTAACACCAATTTACGATATGATTCAATAATTAATGTAATTACTTCCCGTCTTATACATAAGATTCATCTGCTCTCCTTTCCCCGTCCAAATTCTTTGGCATTGTCTCTCTTCACAGCTGAATCGGACGAGGATGATTGATTTGCTGTAAATAACAGAAAATTGTTAAATAGATCTATTGCATTTACAAGGAATCACAAACAACATTAACACCAAAAATACGATATGATTCAATAATAAATGTAATTACTTCCCGTCTTATACATAAGATTCATCCGTTCTCCTTTCCCCGTCCAAATTCTTTGGCATTGTCTCTCTTCACAGCTGAATCGTACGAGGATGATTGATTTGCTGCAAATAATACAGAAAATTGTTGCATAGATCTATTGCATTTACAAGGAATCAGAACAAACATTAACACCACTTGCGATAAGATTCAATAATAAATGTAATTACTTCCCGTCTTATACTTATGATTCATTTGCTCTCCTTTCCCCGTCCAAATTCTTTGGCATTGTCTCTCTTCACAGCTGAATCGGACGAGGATGATTGATTTGCTGTAAATAATACAGAAAATTGTTAAATAGATCTATTGCATTTACAAGGAATCAGAAAAAACATTAACAACACTTACGATATGATTCAAAAATTAATTTAATTTCTTCCCGTCTTATACATAATATTCATCTGCTCTCCTTTCCCCGTCCAAATTCTTTGGCATTGTCTCTCTTCACAGCTGAATCGGACGAGGATGATTGATTTGCTGTAAATAATACAGAAAATTGTTAAATAGATCTATTTCATTTACAAGGAATCACAAAAAACATTAATACCACTTACGATATGATTCAATAATTAATGTAATTACTTCCCGTCTTATACTTATGATTCATTATATCTCCTTTCTCAGTCCTAATTTTTTGGCATTGTCTATCTTCACAGCTGATTCGCTTGAATAAGACGAGGATGATCGATTTCCTGTAAAAGAATACAGAAAATTGGTGAATAGATGGAATTGCATTTACGAGGAATCACAAAAAACTTTAACACTAATTTACGATATTATTCAATAATCAATGTAATTACTTCCCGTCTTATTCTTATGATTCATCTGCTCTCCTTTCCCAGTCCTAATTCTTTGGTATTGTCTCTCTTCACGGGTGAATCGGTTGAATAAGACGAGGATATTGATTTCCTGTAAAAGAATACAGAAAATTGGTAAATAGATGGAATTGCATTTACAAGGAATCACAAACAACTTTAACACCAATTTACGATATGATTAAAGAGTTATTGTAATTACTTACCGTCTTACACTTATGATTCATCTGCTCTCCTTTTCCCATTCCAAATTCTTGGGCATTGTCTCTCTTCACAGCTGAATCGGTTAATCAGAAGAGGATGATTGCTTTGCTGTAAAATAATACAGAATATTGTAAATAGATCGAATTGCGTTTACAAGGAATCACAAAAAACTTTAACACTAATTTACGATATTATTCAATAATTAATGTAATTACTTCCCGTGTTATACTTATGATTCGTCTGCTCTCCCTTCTCAGTCCTAATTCTTTGGCATTGTCTCTCTTCACAGCTGCATCGGTTGAATCGGACGAGGATGATTGATTTGCTGTAAAATAATACAGAAAATTGATAAATAGATTGAATTGCATTTACAAGGAATCACAAATTCTTTAACACCAATTTACGTTATGATTCAATAATTAATGTAATTACTTCCCGTCTTATACTTAAGATTCATCTGCTCTGCTTTCCCAGTCCTAATTCTTTGGCATGGTCCCTCTTCTAAGTTGAATCGGTTGAATCAGACGAGGATGATTGATTTGCTGTAAAATAATACACAATATTGGTAAATAGATCGAATTGCATTTGCAAGGAATCACAAACAACATTAACACCAATTTACGATATGATTCAATAATTAATGTAATTACTTCCCGTCTTATACATAAGATTCATCTGCTCTCCTTTCCCCGTCCAAATTCTTTGGCATTGTCTCTCTTCACAGCTGAATCGGACGAGGATGATTGATTTGCTGTAAATAACAGAAAATTGTTAAATAGATCTATTGCATTTACAAGGAATCACAAACAACATTAACACCAAAAATACGATATGATTCAATAATAAATGTAATTACTTCCCGTCTTATACATAAGATTCATCCGTTCTCCTTTCCCCGTCCAAATTCTTTGGCATTGTCTCTCTTCACAGCTGAATCGTACGAGGATGATTGATTTGCTGCAAATAATACAGAAAATTGTTGCATAGATCTATTGCATTTACAAGGAATCAGAACAAACATTAACACCACTTGCGATAAGATTCAATAATAAATGTAATTACTTCCCGTCTTATACTTATGATTCATTTGCTCTCCTTTCCCCGTCCAAATTCTTTGGCATTGTCTCTCTTCACAGCTGAATCGGACGAGGATGATTGATTTGCTGTAAATAATACAGAAAATTGTTAAATAGATCTATTGCATTTACAAGGAATCAGAAAAAACATTAACAACACTTACGATATGATTCAAAAATTAATTTAATTTCTTCCCGTCTTATACATAATATTCATCTGCTCTCCTTTCCCCGTCCAAATTCTTTGGCATTGTCTCTCTTCACAGCTGAATCGGACGAGGATGATTGATTTGCTGTAAATAATACAGAAAATTGTTAAATAGATCTATTGCATTTACAAGGAATCACAAAAAACATTAATACCACTTACGATATGATTCAATAATTAATGTAATTACTTCCCGTCTTATACTTATGATTCATTAAATCTCCTTTCTCAGTCCTAATTTTTTGGCATTGTCTATCTTCACAGCTGATTCGCTTGAATAAGACGAGGATGATCGATTTCCTGTAAAAGAATACAGAAAATTGGTGAATAGATGGAATTGCATTTACGAGGAATCACAAAAAACTTTAACACTAATTTACGATATTATTCAATAATCAATGTAATTACTTCCCGTCTTATTCTTATGATTCATCTGCTCTCCTTTCCCAGTCCTAATTCTTTGGTATTGTCTCTCTTCACGGGTGAATCGGTTGAATAAGACGAGGATATTGATTTCCTGTAAAAGAATACAGAAAATTGGTAAATAGATGGAATTGCATTTACAAGGAATCACAAACAACTTTAACACCAATTTACGATATGATTAAAGAATTATTGTAATTACTTACCGTCTTACACTTATGATTCATCTGCTCTCCTTTCCCCGTCCAAATTCTTGGGCATTGTCTCTCTTCACAGCTGAATCGGTTAATCAGAAGAGGATGATTGCTTTGCTGTAAAATGATACAGAATATTGTAAATAGATCGAATTGCATTTACAAGGAATCACAAACAACATTAACACCAATTTACGATAGGCTTCAATATTTGATGTAATTACTTACCGTATTATACATAAGATTCATCTGCTCTCCTTTCCCCGTCCAAATTCTTTGGCATTGTCTCTCTTCACAGCTGAATCGGACGAGGATGATTGATTTGCTGTAAATAATACAGAAAATTGTTAAATAGATCGAATTGCATTTACAAGGAATCGCAAACAACATTACACCAATTTACGATATGATTCAAGAATATTGTAATTACTTACCGTCTTACACTTATGATTCATCTGCTCTCCTTTCCCAGTCCTTATTCTTTGGCATTAACTCTCTTCACAGCTGAATCGGTTGAATCAGACGAGGATGATTGATTTGCTGTAAAATACAACAGAACATTGGTAAATAGATCGAATTGCATTTACAAGGAATCACAAACAACTTAACTCTAATTTACGATATGATTCAATAATAAATGTAATTACTTCCCGTCTTATTCTTATGATTCATCAGCTCTCCTTTCCCAGTAGTAATTCATTGGCGTTTTCTCTCTTCACAGCTGAATCGTTTAAATCGGACGAGGATGATTGATTTGCTGTAAAATAATACAGAAAATTGGTAAATAGATGGAAATGCATTTAGAAGGATTCACAAATACTTTAACACCAATTTACGTTATGATTCAATAATTAATGTAATTACTTCCAGTCTTATACTTAAGATTTGTCTGCTCTCCTTTCCCAGTAGTAATTCATTGGCGTTTTCTCTCTTCACAGCTGAATCGTTTAAATCAGACGAGGATGATTGATTTGCTGTAAAATAATACAGAAAATTGGTAAATAGATCGAATTGCGTTTACAAGGAATCACAAAAAACTTTAACACTAATTTACGATATTATTCAATAATTAATGTAATTACTTCCCGTGTTATACTTATCATTCGTCTGCTCTCCCTTCTCAGTCCTAATTCTTTGGCATTGTCTCTCTTCACAGCTGCATCGGTTGAATCGGACGAGGATGATTGATTTGCTGTAAAATAATCAAGAATATTGGTGAATAGATCGAATTGCATTTACAAGGAATCACAAATAATTTAACACCAATTTACGAAATGATTGAATAATTAATGTAATTACTTCCCGTCTTATACTTATGATTCATCTGCTCTCCTTTCGCATACCTAATTCTTTGGCATTGTCTCTCTTCACAGCTGAATCGGTTGAATCAGACGAGGATGATCAATTTGCTGTAAAATAATACATAAAATTGGTAAATAGATCGAAATGCATTTACAAGGAATCACAAATACTTTAACACCAATTTACGTTATGATTCAATAATTAATGTAATTACATCCCATCTTATACTTAAGATTCATTTGCGCTGCTCTCCCAGTCCTAATTCATTGGCATTGTCCCTCTTCACAGCTGAATCGGTTGAATCAGACGAGGATGATTGATTTGCTGTAAAATAAAACAGAATATTGGTAAATTTATCGAATTGCATTTGCAAGGAATCACTAGCAACATTAACACCAATTAACGATATGATTCAATAATTAATGTAATTACTTCCCGTCTGATACATAAGATTCATACGGTCTCCTTTCCCCGTCCAAATTCTTGGGCATTGTCTCTCTTCACAGCTGAATCGGACGAGGATGATTGATTTGCTGTAAATAATACAGAAAATTGTTAAATAGATCTATTGCATTTACAAGGAATCACAAACAACATTAACACCAATTAACGATATGATTCAATAATTAACGTAATAACTTCCCGTCTGATACATAAGATTCATACGGTCTCCTTTCCCCGTCCAAATTCTTTGGCGTTGTCTCTCTTCACAGCTGAATCGGTTGAATCAGAAGAAGATGATTGATTTGCTATTAATGTAATTGCATTTACAAGAAATCATAAACAAATTAACACCAATTTACGATATGATTCAATAATTAATGTAATTACATCCCGTCTTATACATAAGATTTATCCGCTCTCCTTTCACCGTCCAAATTCTTGGGCATTGCCTCTCTTCACAGCTGAATCGGTTGAATCAGAAGATGATGATTGCTTTGCTGTAAAATAATCTAGAATATTGGTAAATAGATCGAATTGCATTTAAAAGGAATCACAAATAATTTAACACCAATTTACGAAATGATTCAATAATTAATGTAATTACTTCCCGTCTTATACTTATGATTCATCTGCTCTCCTTTCGCATACCTAATTCTTTGGCATTGTCTCTCTTCACAGCTGAATCGGTTGAATCAGACGAGGATGATCGATTTGCTGTAAAATAATACATAAAATTGGTGAATAGATCGAATTGCTTTTACAAGGAATCACAAATACTTTAACACCAATTTACGATATGATTCAATAATTAATGTAATTACTTCCCCTCTTATACTTATGATTCATCTGCTCCTCTTCCCAGTCCTAATTTATTGGCATTGTTCCTCTTCACAGCTGAATCGGTTGAATCAGACGAGGATGATTGATTTGCTGTAAAAGACTTCAGAAAATTGGTAAATGGATCGAATTGCATTTACAAGGACTCACAAACAACTTTAACATTAATTTACGATATGATTCAATAATTAATGTAATTACTTCCCGTCTTATACTTTTGATTCATCTGCTCTCCTTTCCCAGTCCTAATTCTTTGGCATTGTCTCTCTTCACAGCTGAATCGGTTGAATCAGACGGGGATAATAGATTTGCTGTAAAATAATACAGAAAATTGGTAAATAGATCGAATTGGATTTACAAGGAATCACAAACAACTTTAACACTAATTTACAATATGATTCAATAATTAAAGTAGTAACTTCCCGCCTTATACTTAAGATTCATCTGCTCTCCTTTCCCAGTTCTTATTTTTTTTTGCATTGTCTCTCTTCACGGGTGAATCGGTTGAATCAGACGAGGATGATTAATTTGCTTTAAAATAATACAGAAAATTTGTAAATAGATCGAATTGCTATTACAAGGAATCACAAATACCTTAACACCAATTTACGATGTGATTCAATAATTAATGTAATTACTTACCGTGTTATACTTATGATTCATCTGCTTTCATTTCCCAGTCCTAATTCTTTGCATTGTCTATCTTCACAGCTGATTCGCTTGAATAAGACGAGGATGATTGATTTCCTGTAAAAGAATACTAAAAATTGATAAATAGATCGAATTGCATTTACAAGGAATCACAAAAACTTTAATACTAATTTACGATATTATTCAATAATTAATGTAATTACTTCCCGTCTTATACTTATGATTCTTCTGCTCTCCCTTCCCAGTCCTAATTCTTTGGCATTGTCTCTCTTCACAGCTGCATCGGTTGAATTGGAGGAGGATGATTGATTTGCTGTAAAATAATACAGAAAATTGGTAAATAGATCGAAATGCATTTACAAGGAATCACTAATACTTTAACACCAATTTACGTTATGATTCAATAATTAATGTAATTACTTCCCATCTTATACTTAAGATTCATTTGCTCTGCATTCCCAGTCCTTATTCTTTGGCATTGTCCCTCTTCACAGCTGAATCGGTTGAATCAGACGAGGATGATTGATTTGCTGTAAAATAATACAGAATATTGGTAAATTGATCGAATTGCTTTTGCAAGGAATCACACACAACATCAACACCAATTAATGATATGATTCAATAATTAATGTAATTACTTCCCGTGTTATACATAAGATTTATCTGCTCTCCTTTCCCCGTCCAAATTCTTTGGCATTGTCTCTCTTCACAGCTGAATCGGACGAGGATGATTGATTTGCTGTAAATAATACAGAAAATTGTTAAATAGATCTATTGCATTTACAAGGAATCACAAACAATATTAGTACCAATTTACGATATTATTCAATAATTAATGTAATTACTTCCCATCTTATACATATGATTCATCTGCTCTCCTTTCCCAGTCCTAATTCTTTGGCATTGTCTATCTTCACAGCTGATTTGCTTGAATAAGACGAGGATGATTGATTTCCTGTAAAAGAATACAGAAAATTGGTAAATAGATTGAATAGCATTTACAAGGAATCTCTAACAACTTTAACACCAATTTACGATACGATTCAATAATTAATGTAATTACTTCCCGTCTTATACTTATGATTCATCTGCTCTCCTTTCCCATACCTAATTCTTTGGCATTGTCTCTCTTCAAAGCTGAATCGGACGAGGATGATTGATTTGCTGTAAATAATACAGAAAATTGTTGAATAGATCTATTGCATTTACAAGGAATCACAAACAACATTAACACCAATTTACGATATGATTCAATAATTAATTTAATTACTTCCCGTCTTACACTTATGATTCATCTGCTCTCCTTTCCCAGTCCTAATTTTTTGGCATTATCTCTATTCACAGCTGAATCGGTTGAATCAGACGAGGATGATAGATTTGCTGTAAAATAATACAGAAAATTGGTAAATAGATCGAATTGCATTTACAAGGAATCAAAAACAACATTAACACCAATTTACGATATGATTCAATAATTAATGTAATTACTTCCCGTCTTACACTTATGATTCATCTGCTCTCCTTTCCCAGTCCTAATTCTTTGGCATTGTCTCTCTTCAAAGGTGAATCGGTTGAATCAGACGAGGATGATTGATTTGCTGTAAAATAATACAGAAAATTGGTAAATAGATCGAATTGCTTTTCCAAGAAACACAAATACTTTATCATCAATTTACGATATTATTCAATAATTAATGTAATTACTTCCCGTCTTATACTTAAGATTCATCTGCTCTCCTTTCCCAGTCCTAATTCATTGGCGTTGTCTCTCTTCACAGCTGAATCGTATTAGTCAGACGAGGATGATTGATTTGCAGTAAAATAATACAGAAAATTGGTAAATAGATCAAATTGCATTTACAAGGAATCGCAAAGAACTTTAACACCAATTTACGATATGATTCAATAATTAATGTAATTACTTCCCTTGTTATACTTATGATTCATCTGCTCTCCTTTCCCCGTCCAAATTCTTGGGCATTGTCTCTCTTCACAGCTGAATCGGATGAATCAGAAGAGGATGATTGATTTGCTATTAATGTAATTGCATTTACAAGAAATCATAAACAACATTAACACCTATTAACGATATGATTCAATAATAAATGTAATTACTTCCCGTCTTATACATAAGATTCATCCGCTCTCCTTTCCCCGTCCAAATTCTTGGGCATTGTCTCTCTTCACAGCTGAATCGGACGAGGATGATTGATTTGCTGTAAATAATACAGAAAATTGTTAAATAGATCTATTGCATTTACAAGGAATCAAAAACAACATTAACACCAATTTACGATATAAATTCTATAATTAATGCAATTACTTCCCGTCTTATACTAATGATTCATCTGCTCTCCTTTCTCAGTCCTAATTCTTTGGCATTGTCTATCTTCACAGCTGATTCGCTTGAATAAGACGAGGATGATTGATTTCCTGTAAAAGAATACAGAAAATTGATAAATAGATCGAATTGCATTTACAAGGAATCACAATAACTTTAATACTAATTTACGATATTATTCAATAATTAATGTAATTACTTCCCGTCTTATACTTATGATTCGTCTGCTCTCCCTTCCCAGTCCTAATTCTTTGGCATTGTCTCTCTTCACAGCTGCATCGGTTGAATCGGACGAGGATGATTGATTTGCTGTAAAATAATACAGAAAATTGGTAAATAGATCGAAATGCATTTACAAGGAATCACAAATACTTTAACACCAATTTACGTTATGATTCAATAATTAATGTAATTACTTCCCGTCTTATACTTATGATTCGTCTGCTCTCCCTTCCCAGTCCTAATTCTTTGGCATTGTCTCTCTTCACAGCTGAATCGGTTGAATCAGACGAGGATGATTGATTTGCTGTAAAATAATACAGAAAATTGGTAAATAGATTGAATTGCTTTTACAAGGAATCACAAATAATTAAACACCAATTTACGAAATGTTTCAATAATTAATGTAATTACTTCCCGTCTTATACTTATGATTCATCTGTTCTCCTTTCGCATACTTAATTCTTTGGCATTGTCTCTCTTCACAGCTGAATCCGTTGAATCAGACGAGGATGATTGTTTTGCTGTAAAAGAATACAGAAAATTGGTAAATCGATCGAATTGCATTTACAAGGAATCACAAACAACTTTAAAACTAATTTACGATGTGATTCAATAATTAATGTAATTACTTACCGTGTTATACTTATGATTCATCTGCTTTCATTTCCCAGTCCTAATTCTTTGCATTGTCTATCTTCACAGCTGATTCGCTTGAATAAGACGAGGATGATTGATTTCCTGTAAAAGAATACTAAAAATTGATAAATAGATCGAATTGCATTTACAAGGAATTACAAAAACTTTAATACTAATTTACGATATTATTCAATAATTAATGTAATTACTTCCCGTCTTATACTTATGATTCGTCTGCTCTCCCTTCCCAGTCCTAATTCTTTGGCATTGTCTCTCTTCACAGCTGCATTGGTTGAATTGGAGGAGGATGATTGATTTGCTGTGAAATAATACAGAAAATTGGTAAATAGATCGAAATGCATTTACAAGGAATCACTAATACTTTAACACCAATTTACGTTATGATTCAATAATTAATGTAATTACTTCCCATCTTATACTTAAGATTCATTTGCTCTGCATTCCCAGTCCTAATTCTTTGGCATTGTCCCTCTTCACAGCTGAATCGGTTGAATCAGACGAGGATGATTGATTTGCTGTAAAATAATACAGAATATTGGTAAATTGATCGAATTGCTTTTGCAAGGAATCACACACAACATCAACACCAATTAATGATATGATTCAATAATTAATGTAATTACTTCCCGTGTTATACATAAGATTTATCTGCTCTCCTTTCCCCGTCCAAATTCTTTGGCATTGTCTCTCTTCACAGCTGAATCGGACGAGGATGATTGATTTGCTGTAAATAATACAGAAAATTGTTAAATAGATCTATTGCATTTACAAGGAATCACAAACAATATTAGTACCAATTTACGATATTATTCAATAATTAATGTAATTACTTCCCATCTTATACTTATGATTCATCTGCTCTCCTTTCCCAGTCCTAATTCTTTGGCATTGTCTATCTTCACAGCTGATTTGCTTTAATAAGACGAGGATGATTGATTTCCTGTAAAAGAATACAGAAAATTGGTAAATAGATTGAATAGCATTTACAAGGAATCTCAAACAACTTTAACACCAATTTACGATACGATTCAATAATTAATGTAATTACTTCCCGTCTTATACTTATGATTCATCTGCTCTCCTTTCCCATCCCTAATTCTTTGGCATTGTCTCTCTTCACAGCTGAATCGGACGAGGATGATTGATTTGCTGTAAATAATACAGAAAATTGTTGAATAGATCTATTGCATTTACAAGGAATCACAAACAACATTAACACCAATTTACGATATGATTCAATAATTAATGTAATTACTTCCCGTCTTACACTTATGATTCATCTGCTCTCCTTTCCCAGTCCTAATTTTTTGGCATTATCTCTATTCACAGCTGAATCGGTTGAATCAGACGAGGATGATAGATTTGCTGTAAAATAATACAGAAAATTGGTAAATAGATCGAATTGAATTTACAAGGAATCAAAAACAACATTAACACCAATTTACGATATGATTCAATAATTAATGTAATTACTTCCCGTCTTACACTTATGATTAATCTGCTCTCCTTTCCCAGTCCTAATTCTTTGGCATTGTCTCTCTTCAAAGGTGAATCGGTTGAATCAGACGAGGATGATTGATTTGCTGTAAAATAATACAGAAAATTGGTAAATAGATCGAATTGCTTTTCCAAGAAACACAAATACTTTATCATCAATTTACGATATGATTCAATAATTAATGTAATTACTTCCCGTCTTATACTTAAGATTCATCTGCTCTCCTTTCCCAGTCCTAATTCATTGGCGTTGTCTCTCTTCACAGCTGAATCGTATTAGTCAGACGAGGATGATTGATTTGCAGTAAAATAATACAGAAAATTGGTAAATAAATCAAATTGCATTTACAAGGAATCGCAAAGAACTTTAACACCAATTTACGATATGATTCAACAATTAATGTAATTACTTCCCTTGTTATACTTATGATTCATCTGCTCTCCTTTCCCCGTCCAAATTCTTGGGCATTGTCTCTCTTCACAGCTGAATCGGATGAATCAGAAGAGGATGATTGATTTGCTATTAATGTAATTGCATTTACAAGAAATCATAAACAACATTAACACCTATTAACGATATGATTCAATAATAAATGTAATTACTTCCCGTCTTATACATAAGATTCATCCGCTCTCCTTTCCCCGTCCAAATTCTTGGGCATTGTCTCTCTTCACAGCTGAATCGGATGAATCAGAAGAGGATGATTGATTTGCTATTAATGTAATTGCATTTACAAGAAATCATAAACAACATTAACACCTATTAACGATATGATTCAATAATTAATGTAATTACTTCCCGTCTTACACTTATGATTAATCTGCTCTCCTTTCCCAGTCCTAATTCTTTGGCATTGTCTATCTTCACAGCTGATTCGCTTGAATAAGACGAGGATGATTGATTTCCTGTAAAAGAATACAGAAAATTGATAAATAGATCGAATTGCATTTACAAGGAATCACAATAACTTTAATACTAATTTACGATATTATTCAATAATTAATGTAATTACTTCCCGTCTTATACTCATGATTCGTCTGCTCTCCCTTCCCAGTCCTAATTCTTTGGCATTGTCTCTCTTCACAGCTGCATCGGTTGAATCGGACGAGGATGATTGATTTGCTGTAAAATAATACAGAAAATTGGTAAATAGATCGAAATGCATTTACAAGGAATCACAAATACTTTAACACCAATTAACGTTATGATTCAATAATTTATGTAATTACTTTCCATCTTATACTTAAGATTCATTTGTTCTGCTTTCCCAGTCCTAATTCTTTGGCATTGTCCCTCTTCACAGCTGAATCGGTTGAATCAGACGAGGATGATTGATTTGCTGTAAAATAAAACAGAATATTGGTAAATTGATCGAAATTCATTTGCAAGGAATCACAAGCATCATTTACACCAATTAACGATATGATTCAATAATTAATGTAATTACTTCCCGTCTTACACAAAAGATTCATCTGCTCTCCTTTCCCCGTCCAAATTCTTTGGCATTGTCTCTCTGCACAGCTGAATCGGACGAGGATGATTGATTTGCTGTAAATAATACAGAAAATTGTTAAATAGATCTATTGCATTTACAAGGAATCACAAACAACATTAGTACCAATTTACGATATGATTCAATATTGAATGTAATTACTTCCCATATTATACTTATGATTCATCTGCTCTCCTTTCCCAGTCCTAATTCTTTGGCATTGTCTATCTTCACAGCTGATTTGCTTGAATAAGACGAGGATGATTGATTTCCTGTAAAAGAATACAGAAAATTGGTAAATAGATCGAATTGCAATTACAAGGAATCACAAACAACATTAACACCAATTTACGATATGATTCAATAATTAACGTAATTACTTCCCGTCTTATACATAAGATTCATCCAGTCTCCTTTCCCCGTCCAAATTCTTTGGCGTGTTCTCTCTTCACAGCTGAATCGGTTTAATCAGACGAGGATGATTGATTTGCTATAAAATAAGACAGAAAATTGATAAATAGATCGAATTGCATTTACATGAAATCATAAACAACATTAACACCAATTTACGATATGATTCAATAATTAATGTAATTACTTCCCGTCTTACACTTAAGATTCATTTGCTCTCCTTTCCCAGTCCAAATTCTTTGGCATTGTCTCTCTTCACAGCTGAATCGGTTGAATCGGACGAGGATGATTGATTTGCTGTAAAATAATACAGAAAATTGATAAATAGATTGAATTGCATTTACAAGAAATCATAATCAACATTAACACCAATTTACGATATGATTCAATAATAAATGTAATTACTTCCCGTCTTATACATAAGATTCATCCGCTCTCCTTTCCCCGTCCAAATTCTTCGGCATTGTCTCTCTACAGATGAATCGGTTGAATCAGAAGAGGATGATTGATTTGCTATTAATGTAATTGCTTTTACAAGAAATCATAAACAACATTAACACCAATTTACGATAATTTTCAATAATTAATGTAATTACATCCCGTCTTATACATAAGATTTATCCGCTCTCCTTTCCCCGTCCAAATTCTTGGGCATTTCCTCTCTTCACAGCTGAATCGGTTGAATCAGAAGAGGATGATTGCTTTGCTGAAAAATAATCTAGAATATTGGTAAATAGATCGAAATTCATTTACAAGGAATCACAAACATCATTAACACCAATTTACAATATGATTCAATAATTAATGTAATTACTTTCCGTCTTATACATAAGATTCATCTGCTCTCCTTTCCCCGTCCAAATTCTTTGGCATTGTCTCTCTTCACAGCTGAATCGGTTGAATCAGAAGAGGATGATTGATTTGCTATTAATGTAATTGCATTTACAAGAAATCATAAACAACATTAACACCAATTTACGATATGATTCAATAATTAATGTAATTACTTCCCCTCTTATACTTATGATTCATCTGCTCTCCTTTCCCAGTCCTAATTTATTGGCATTGTCTCACTTCACAGCTGAATCGGTTGAATCAGACGAGGATGTTTGATTTCCTGTAAAAGAATACAGAAAATTGGTAAATAGATTGAATAGCATTGACAAGGAATCTCAAACAACTTTAACACCAATTTACGATACGATTCAATAATTAATGTAATTATTTCCCGTCTTATACTTATGATTCATCTGCTCTCCTTTCCCATACCTAATTCTTTGGCATTGTCTCTCTTCACAGCTGAATCAGACGAGGATGATTGATTTGCTGTAAAATAATACAGAAAATTGGTAAATAGATCGAATTGCATTTACAAGGAATCACAAACAACATTAACACCAATTTACGATATGATTCAATAATTAATGTAATTACTTTCCGTCTTACACTTATGATTCATCTGCTCTACTTTCCCAGTCCTAATTCTTTGGCATTGTCTCTCTTCAAAGGTGAATCGGTTGAATCAGACGAGGATGATTGATTTGCTGTAAAATAATACAGAAAATTGGTAAATAGATCGAATTGCTTTTCCAAGAAACACAAATACTTTATCATCAATTTACGATATGATTCAATAATTAATGTAATTACTTCCCGTCTTATACTTAAGATTCATCTGCTCTCCTTTCCCAGTCCTAATTCATTAGCGTTGTCTCTCTTCACAGCTGAATCGTATTAATCAGACGAGGATGATTGATTTGCAGTAAAATAATACAGAAAATCGGTAAATAGATCAAATTGCATTTACAAGGAATCGCAAAGAACTTTAACACCAATTTACGATATGATTCAATAATTAATGTAACTACTTCCCGTGTTATACTTATGATTCATCTGCTCTCCTTTCCCCGTCCAAATTCTTGGGCATTGTCTCTCTTCACAGCTGAATCGGATGAATCAGAAGAGGATGATTACTTTGCTATTAATGTAATTGCATTTATAAGAAATCATAAACAAAATTAACACCTATTAACGATATGATTCAATAATAAATGTAATTACTTCCCGTCTTATACATAAGATTCATCCGCTCTCCTTTCCCCGTCCAAATTCTTGGGCATTGTCTCTCTTCACAGCTGAATCGGACGAGGATGATTGATTTGCTGTAAATAATACAGAAAATTGTTAAATAGATCTATTGCATTTACAAGGAATCAAAAACAACATTAACACCAATTTACGATATAAATTCAATAATTAATGTAATTACTTCCCGTCTTATACTTATGATTCATCTGCTCTCCTTTCTCAGTCCTAATTCTTTGGCATTGTCTATCTTCACAGCTAATTCGCTTGAATAAGACGAGGATGATTGATTTCCTGTAAAAGAATACAGAAAATTGATAAATAGATCGAATTGCATTTACAAGGAATCACAATAACTTTAATACTAATTTACGATATTATTCAATAATTAATGTAATTACTTCCCGTCTTATACTTATGATTCGTCTGCTCTCCCTTCCCAGTCCTAATTCTTTGGCATTGTCTCTCTTCACAGCTGCATCGGTTGAATCGGACGAGGATGATTGATTTGTTGTAAAATAATACAGAAAATTGGTAAATAGATCGAAATGCATTTACAAGGAATCACAAATACTTTAACACCAATTTACGTTATGGTTCAATAATTAATGTAATTACTTTCCATCTTATACTTAAGATTCATTTGCTCTGCTTTCTTAGTCCTAATTCTTTGGCATTGTCCCTCTTCACAGCTGAATCGGTTGAATCAGACGAGGATGATTGATTTGCTGTAAAATAATACAGAATATTGGTAAATTGATCGAATTGCATTTGCAAGGAATCACAAACAATATTAGTACCAATTTACGATATGATTCAATAATGAATGTAATTACTTCCCATATTATACTTATGATTCATCTGCTCTCCTTTCCCAGTCCTAATTCTTTGGCATTGTCTCTCTTCACAGCTGATTTGCTTGAATAAGACGAGGATGATTGATTTCCTGTAAAAGAATACAGAAAATTGGTAAATAGATCGAATTGCAATTACAAGGAATCACAAACAACATTAACACCAATTTACGATATGATTCAATAATTAACGTAATTACTTCCCGTCTTATACATTAGATTCATCCAGTCTCCTTTCCCCGTCCAAATTCTTTGGCGTTGTCTCTCTTCACAGCTGAATCGGTTTAATCAGACGAGGATGATTGCTTTGCTGTAAAATAAGACAGAAAATTTATAAATAGATCGAATTGCATTTACATGAAATCATAAACAACATTAACACCAATTTACGATATGATTCAATAATTAATGTAATTACTTCCCGTCTTACACTTAACATTCATCTGCTCTCCTTTCCCAGTCCAAATTCTTTGGCATTGTCTCTCTTCACAGCTGAATCGGTTGAATCGGACGAGGATGATTGATTTGCTGTAAAATAATACAGAAAATTGATAAATAGATTGAATTGCATAAATAAGAAATCATAATCAACATTAACACCAATTTACGATATGATTCAATAATAAATGTAATTACTTTCCGTCTTGTACATAAGATTCATCTGCTCTCCTTTCCCCGTCAAAATTCATTGGCATTGTCTCTCTTCACAGCTGAATCGGTTGAATCAGAAGAGGATGATTGATTTGCTATTAATGTAATTGCTTTTACAAGAAATCATAAACAACATTAACACCAATTTACGATATGATTCAATAATTAATGTAATTACATCCCGTCTTATACATAAGATTTATCCACTCTCCTTTCCCCGTCCAAATTCTTGGGCATTGCCTCTCTTCACAGCTGAATCGATTGAATCAGAAGAGGATGATTGCTTTGCTGAAAAATAATCTAGAATATTGGTAAATAGATCGTAATTCATTTACAAGGAATCACAAACATCATTAACACCAATTTACAATATGATTCAATAATTAATGTAATTACTTTCCGTCTTATACATAAGATTCATCTGCTCTCCTTTCCCCGTCCAAATTCTTTGGCATTGTCTCTCTTCACAGCTGAATCGGTTGAATCAGAAGAGGATGATTGATTTGCTATTAATGTAATTGCATTTACAAGAAATCATATACAACATTAACACCAATTTACGATATGATTCAATAATTAATGTAATTACTTCCCCTCTTATACTTATGATTCATCTGCTCTCCTTTCCCAGTCCTAATTTATTGGCATTGTCTCACTTCACAGCTGAATCGGTTGAATCAGACGAGGATGATTGATTTCCTGTAAAAGAATACAGAAAATTGGTAAATAGATTGAATAGCATTTACAAGGAATCTCAAACAACTTTAACACCAATTTACGATACGATTCAATAATTAATGTAATTACTTCCCGTCTTATACTTATGATTCATCTGCTCTCCTTTCCCATACCTAATTCTTTGGCATTGTCTCTCTTCACAGCTGAATCGGACGAGGATGATTGATTTGCTGTAAATAATACAGAAAATTGTTAAATAGATCTATTGCATTTACAAGGAATCACAAACAACATTAACACCAATTTACGATATGATTCAATAATTAATGTAATTACTTCACGTCTTACACTTATGATTCATCTGCTCTCCTTTCCCAGTCCTAATTCTTTGGCATTATCTCTATTCAAAGCTGAATCGGTTGAATCAGACGAGGATGATAGATTTGCTGTAAAATAATACAGAAAATTGGTAAATAGATCGAATTTCTTTTCCAAGAAACACAAATACTTTATCATCAATTTACGATATGATTCAATAATTAATGTAATTACTTCCCGTCTTATACTTAAGATTCATCTGCTCTCCTTTCTTAGTCCTTATTCATTGGCGTTGTCTCTCTTCACAGCTGAATCGTATTAATCAGACGAGGATGATTGATTTGCAGTAAAATAATACAGAAAATTGGTAAATAGATCAAATTGCATTTACAAGGAATCGCAAAGAACTTTAACACCAATTTACGATATGATTCAATAATTAATGTAATTACTTCCCGTGTTATACTTATGATTCATCTGCTCTCCTTTCCCCGTCCAAATTCTTGGGCATTGTCTCTCTTCACAGCTGAATCGGATGAATCAGAAGAGGATGATTGATTTGCTATTAATGTAATTGCATTTACAAGAAATCATAAACAAAATTAACACCTATTAACGATATGATTCAATAATAAATGTAATTACTTCCCGTCTTATACATAAGATTCATCCGCTCTCCTTTCCCCGTCCAAATTCTTGGGCATTGTCTCTCTTCACAGCTGAATCGGACGAGGATGATTGATTTGCTGTAAATAATACAGAAAATTGTTAAATAGATCTATTGCATTTACAAGGAATCAAAAACAACATTAACACCAATTTACGATATAAATTCAATAATTAATGTAATTACTTCCCGTCTTATACTTATGATACATCTGCTCTCCTTTCTCAGTCCTAATTCTTTGGCATTGTCTATCTTCACAGCTGATTCGCTTGAATAAGACGAGGATGATTGATTTCCTGTAAAAGAATACAGAAAATTGATAAATAGATCGAATTGCATTTACAAGGAATCACAATAACTTTAATACTAATTTACGATATTATTCAATAATTAATGTAATTACTTCCCGTCTTATACTTATGATTCGTCTGCTCTTCCTTCCCAGTCCTAATTCTTTGGCATTGTCTCTCTTCACAGCTGCATCGGTTGAATCGGACGAGGATGATTGATTTGCTGTAAAATAATACAGAAAATTGGTAAATAGATCGAAATGCATTTACAAGGAATCACAAATACTTTAACACCAATTTACGTTATGATTCAATAATTAATGTAATTACTTTCCATCTTATACTTAAGATTCATTTGCTCTGCTTTCCCAGTCCTAATTCTTTGGCATTGTCCCTCTTCACAGCTGAATCGGTTGAATCAGACGAGGATGATTGATTTGCTGTAAAATAATACAGAATATTGGTAAATTGATCGAATTGCATTTGCAAGGAATCACAAACAACATAAACACCAATTAACGATATGATTCAATAATTAATGTAATTACTTCCCGTCTTATACATAAGATTCATCTGCTCTCCTTTCCCCGTCCAAATTCTTTGGCATTGTCTCTCTTCACAGCTGAATCGGACGAGGATGATTGATATGCTGTAAATAATACAGAAAATTGTTAAATAGATCTATTGCATTTACAAGGAATCACAAACAACATTAGTACCAATTTACGATATGATTCAATAATGAATGTAATTACTTCCCATATTATACTTATGATTCATCTGCTCTCCTTTCCCAGTCCTAATTCTTTGGCATTGTCTCTCTTCACAGCTGATTTGCTTGAATAAGACGAGGATGATTGATTTCCTGTAAAAGAATACAGAAAATTGGTAAATAGATCGAATTGCAATTACAAGGAATCACAAACAACATTAACACCAATTTACGATATGATTCAATAATTAACGTAATTACTTCCCGTCTTATACATAAGATTCATCCAGTCTCCTTTCCCCGTCCAAATTCTTTGGCGTTGTCTCTCTTCACAGCTGAATCGGTTTTTTATCAGACGAGGATGATTGATTTGCTGTAAAATAAGACAGAAAATTGATAAATAGATCGAATTGCATTTACATGAAATCATAAACAACATTAACACCAATTTACGATATGATTCAATAATTAATGTCATTACTTCCCGTCTTACACTTAAGATTCATCTGCTCTCCTTTCCCAGTCCAAATTCTTTGGCATTGTCTCTCTTCACAGCTGAATCGGTTGAATCGGACGAGGATGATTGATTTGCTATTAATGTAATTGCTTTTACAAGAAATCATAAACAACATTAACACCAATTTACGATATGATTCAATAATTAATGTAATTACATCCCGTCTTATACATAAGATTTTTCCGCTCTCCTTTCCCCGTCCAAATTCTTGGGCATTGCCTCTCTTCACAGCTGAATCGGTTGAATCAGAAGAGGATGATTGCTTTGCTGAAAAATAATCTAGAATATTGGTAAATAGATCGAAATTCATTTACAAGGAATCACAAACATCTTTAACACCAATTTACAATATGATTCAATAATTAATGTAATTACTTTCCGTCTTATACATAAGATTCATCTGCTCTCCTTTCCCCGTCCAAATTCTTTGGCATTGTCTCTCTTCACAGCTGAATCGGTTGAATCAGAAGAGGATGATTGATTTGCTATTAATGTAATTGCATTTACAAGAAATCAAAAACAACATTAACACAAATTTACGATATGATTCAATAATTAATGTAATTACTTCCCCTCTTATACTTATTATTCATCTGCTCTCCTTTCCCAGTCCTAATTTATTGGCATTGTCTCACTTCACAGCTGAATTGGTTGAATCAGACGGGGATAATACATTTGCTGTAAAATAATAAAGAAAATTGGTAAATAGATCAAATTGGATTTAAAAGGAATCACAAACAACTTTAACACTAATTTACAATATGATTCAATAATTAATGTAGTAAGTTCCCGCCTTATACTTAAGATTCATCTGCTCTCCTTTCCCAGTCCTAATTCATTGGCATTGTCTCTCTTCACGGGTGAATCGGTTGAATCAGACGAGGATGATTGATTTGCTTTAAAGTAATACAGAAAATTGGTAAATAGATCGAATTGCTTTTACAAGGAATCACAAATACTTTAACACCAATTTACGATATGATTCCAATAATTAATGTAATTACTTCCCGTCTTATACTTATGATTCATCTGCTCTCCTTTCCCAGTCCTAATTCATTGGCATTGTCTCTCTTCACAGCTGAATCGGACGAGGATGATTGATTTGCTGTAAATAATACAGAAAATTGTTAAATAGATCTATTTCATTTACAAGGAATCACAAACAACATTAACACCAATTTACGATATAATTCAATAATTAATGTAATTACTTCCCGCCATACACTTATGATTCATCTGCTCTCCTTTCCCAGTCCTAATTCTTTGGCATTATCTCTATTCACTGCTGAATCGGTTGAATGAGACGAGGATGATAGATTTGCTGTAAAATAATACAGAAAATTGGTAAATAGATTGAATTGCATTTACAAGGAATCACAAACAACTTTAACACTAATTTACAATATGATTCAATAATTAATGTAGTAACTTCCCGCCTTATACTTAAGATTCATCTGCTCTACTTTCCCAGTCCTAATTCTTTGGCATTGTCTCTCTTCAAAGGTGAATCGGTTGAATCAGACGAGGATGTTTGATTTGCTGTAAAATAATACAGAAAATTGGTAAATAGATCGAATTGCTTTTCCATGAAACACAAATACTTTAACACCAATTTACGATATGATTAATAGTTAATGTAATTACTTCCCGTCTTATAATTAAGATTCATCTGCTCTCCTTTCCCAATCCTAATTCATTGGCGTTGTCTCTCTTTACAGCTGAATCGGTTGAATCAGACGAGGATGATTGATTTGCTGTAAAATAATACAGAAAATTGGTAAATAGATCAAATTGCATTTACAAGGAATCGAAAAGAACTTGAACAACCATTTACGATATGATTCAATAATTAATGTAATTACTTCCCGTCTTATACTTATGATTCATCTGCTCTCCTTTCCCATACCTAATACTTTGGCATTGTCTCTTCACAGCTGAATCGGTTGAATCAGACAAGGATGATTGATTTGCTGTAAATGAATACAGAAAATTGGTAAATAGATCGAATTGCATTTACAAGGAATCGCAAACAACTTTAACACCAATTTACGATATGATTCAATAATTAATGTAATTACTTCCCGTCTTATACTTATGATTCGCCTGCTCTCCCTTCCCCGTCCAAATTCTTGGGCATTGTCTCTCTTCAAAGCTGAATCCGTTGAATCAGAAGAGGATGATTGATTTGCTATTAATGTAATTGCATTCACAAGAAATCATAAACAACATTAACACCTATTAACGATATGATTCAATAATAAATGTAATTACTTCCCGTCTTATACATAAGATTCATCCGCTCTCCTTTCCCCGTCCAAATTCTTGGGCATTGTCTCTCTTCACAGCTGAATCGGACGAGGATGATTGATTTGCAGTAAATAATACAGAAAATTGTTAAATAGATCTATTGCATTTACAAGGAATCACAAACAACATTAACACCAATTTACGATATGATTCAATAATTAATGTAATTACTTCCCGTCTTATACTTATGATTCATCTGCTCTCCTTTCTCAGTGCTAATTCTTTGGCATTGTCTATCTTCACAGCTGATTCGCTTGCATAAGACGAGGATGATTGATTTCCTGTAAAAGAATACAGAAAATTGATAAATAGATCGAATTGCATTTACAAGGAATCAGAAGAACTTTAATACTAATTTACGATATTATTCAATAATTAATGTAATTACTTCCCGTCCTATACTTATGATTCGTCTTCTCTCCCTTCCCAGTCCTAATTCTTTGGCATTGTCTCTCTTCACAGCTGCATCGGTTGAATCGGACGAGGATGATTGAATTGCTGTAAAATAATACAGAAAATTGGTAAATAGATCGAAATGCATTTACAAGGAATCACAAATACATTAACACCAAATTACGTTATGATTCAATAATTAATGTAAATACTTTCCATCTTATACTTAAGATTCATCCGCTCTCCTTTCCCCGTCCAAATTCTTTGGCATTGTCCCTCTTCACAGCTGAATCGGTTGAATCAGACGAGGATGATTGATTTGCTGTAAAATAATACAGAATATTGGTAAATTGATGGAATTGCATTTGCAAGGAATCACAAACAAAATTAACACCAATTTACGATATGATTCAATAATTAATGTAATTACTTCCCGTCTTATACTTACTATTCATCTGCACTCCTCTCACAGTCCTAATTCTTTGGCATTGTCTGTCTTCACAGCTGAATCGGTTGATTCAGACGGGGATGATTGATTTGCTGTAAAATAATACAGAAAATTGGTAAATAGATCGATTTGCATTTACAAGGATTCACAAACAACATTAACACCGATTTACGATATGATTCAATAATTAATGTAATTACTTCCCGTCTTATACTTAAGATTCATCTGCTCTCCTTTCCCCGTCCAAATTCTTGGGCATTATCCCTCTTCACAGCTGAATCGGTTGAATCGGACGAAGGATGATTGATTAGCTGTAAAATAATACAGAAAATTGGTAAATAGATCGAATTGCATTTACAAGGAATCACAAAATACTTTAAAACGAATTTACGATATGATTCAATAATTAATGTAATTACTTCCCGTCTTATACTTAAGATTCAACTGCTCTCCTTTCCACGTCCAAATTCTTTGGCTTTGTCTCTCTTCACAGATGAATCGGTTGAATCAGAAGAGGATGATTGATTTGCTGTAAAATAATACAAAAAATTGATTTATAGATCGAATTGCATTTAAAAGGAATCACAAACAACTTTAACACTAATCTACAATATTATTCAATAATTAATGTAATTACTTCCCGTCTTATACTTAAGATTCATCTGCTCTCCTTTCCCCGTCCAAATTCTTGGTCATTGTCCCTCTTCACAGCTGAATCGGTTGAATCAGAAGATGATGATTGATTTGCTGTAAAAGAATACAGAAAATTGGTAAATTGATCGATTTGCATTTACAACGAACCGCAAACAACTTTAACACCAATTTACGATATGATTCAATAATTAATGTAATTACTTCCCGTCTTATACTTATGTTTCGCCTGCTTTCTCTTCTCAGTCCTAATTTATTGGCATTTTCTCTCTTCACAGCTGAATCGGTTGAATCAGACGAGGATGATTGATTTGCTGTAAAAGAATACAGAAAATTGGTAAATAGATTGAATTGCATTTACAAGGAATCGCAAACAACTTTCACACCAATTTACGATATGATTCAATAATTAATGTAATTACTTCCCGTCTTATACTTATGTTTCGCCTGCTCTCCTTTCCCCGTCCAAATTCTTGGGCATTGCCTCTCTTCACAGCTGAATCGGTTGAATCAGAAGAGGATGATTGCTTTGCTGAAAAATAATCTAGAATATTGGTAAATAGATCGAAATTCATTTACAAGGAATCACAAACATCATTAACACCAATTTACAATATGATTCAATAATTAATGTAATTACATTCCGTCTTATACATAAGATTCATCTGCTCTCCTTTCCCCGTCCAAATTCTTTGGCATTGTCTCTCTTCACAGCTGAATCGGTTGAATCAGAAGAGGATGATTGATTTGCTATTAATGTAATTGCATTTACAAGAAATCAAAAACAACATTAACACAAATTTACGATATGATTCAATAATTAATGTAATTACTTCCCCTCTTATACTTATTATTCATCTGCTCTCCTTTCCCAGTCCTAATTTATTGGCATTGTCTCACTTCACAGCTGAATTGGTTGAATCAGACGGGGATAATAGATTTGCTGTAAAATAATACAGAAAATTGGTAAATAGATCAAATTGGATTTAAAAGGAATCACAAACAACTTTAACACTAATTTACAATATGATTCAATAATTAATGTAGTAAGTTCCCGCCTTATACTTAAGATTCATCTGCTCTCCTTTCCCAGTCCTAATTCATTGGCATTGTCTCTCTTCACGGGTGAATCGGTTGAATCAGACGAGGATGATTGATTTGCTTTAAAGTAATACAGAAAATTGGTAAATAGATCGAATTGCTTTTACAAGGAATCACAAATACTTTAACACCAATTTACGATATGATATCAATAATTAATGTAATTACTTCCCGTCTTATACTTATGATTCATCTGCTCTCCTTTCCCAGTCCTAATTCATTGGCATTGTCTCTCTTCACAGCTGAATCGGACGAGGATGATTGATTTGCTGTAAATAATACAGAAAATTGTTAAATAGATCTATTGCATTTACAAGGAATCACAAACAACATTAACACCAATTTACGATATAATTCAATAATTAATGTAATTACTTCCCGCCATACACTTATGATTCATCTGCTCTCCTTTCCCAGTCCTAATTCTTTGGCATTATCTCTATTCACTGCTGAATCGGTTGAATCAGACGAGGATGATAGATTTGCTGTAAAATAATACAGAAAATTGGTAAATAGATCGAATTGCATTTACAAGGAATCACAAACAACTTTAACACTAATTTACAATATGATTCAATAATTAATGTAGTAACTTCCCGCCTTATACTTAAGATTCATCTGCTCTCCTTTCCCAGTCCTAATTCTTTGGCATTGTCTCTCTTCAAAGGTGAATCGGTTGAATCAGACGAGGATGATTGATTTGCTGTAAAATAATACAGAAAATTGGTAAATAGATCGAATTGCTTTTCCATGAAACACAAATACTTTAACACCAATTTACGATATGATTAATAGTTAATGTAATTACTTCCCGTCTTATAATTAAGATTCATCTGCTCTCCTTTCCCAATCCTAATTCATTGGCGTTGTCTCTCTTTACAGCTGAATCGGTTGAATCAGACGAGGATGATTGATTTGCTGTAAAATAATACAGAAAATTGGTAAATAGATCAAATTGCATTTACAAGGAATCGCAAAGAACTTGAACAACCATTTACGATATGATTCAATAATTAATGTAATTACTTCCCGTCTTATACTTATGATTCATCTGCTCTCCTTTCCCATACCTAATACTTTGGCATTGTCTCTTCACAGCTGAATCGGTTGAATCAGACAAGGATGATTGATTTGCTGTAAATGAATACAGAAAATTGGTAAATAGATCGAATTGCATTTACAAGGAATCGCAAACAACTTTAACACCAATTTACGATATGATTCAATAATTAATGTAATTACTTCCCGTCTTATACTTATGATTCGCCTGCTCTCCCTTCCCAGTCCTAATTCATAGGCATTGTCACTCTTCACAGCTGAATCCGTTGAATCAGACGAGGATGTTTGATTTACTGTAAAAGAATACAGAAAATTGGTAAATAGATCGAATTGCATTTACAAGGAATCACAAACAACTGTAAAATTAATTTACGATATGATGCAATAATTAATGTAATTACTTCCCATGTTATACTTATGATTCATCTGCTCTCCTTTCCCCGTCCAAATTCTTGGGCATTGTCTCTCTTCAAAGCTGAATCCGTTGAATCAGAAGAGGATGATTGATTTGCTATTAATGTAATTGCATTCACAAGAAATCATAAACAACATTAACACCTATTAACGATATGATTCAATAATAAATGTAATTACTTCCTGTCTTATACATAAGATTCATCCGCTCTCCTTTCCCCGTCCAAATTCTTGGGCATTGTCTCTCTTCACAGCTGAATCGGACGAGGATGATTGATTTGCAGTAAATAATACAGAAAATTGTTAAATAGATCTATTGCATTTACAAGGAATCACAAACAACATTAACACCAATTTACGATATGATTCAATAATTAATGTAATTACTTCCCGTCTTATACTTATGATTCATCTGCTCTCCTTTCTCAGTCCTAATTCTTTGGCATTGTCTATCTTCACAGCTGATTCGCTTGCATAAGACGAGGATGATTGATTTCCTGTAAAAGAATACAGAAAATTGATAAATAGATCGAATTGCATTTACAAGGAATCAGAAGAACTTTAATACTAATTTACGATATTATTCAATAATTAATGTAATTACTTCCCGTCCTATATTTATGATTCGTCTGCTCTCCCTTCCCAGTCCTAATTCTTTGGCATTGTCTCTCTTCACAGCTGCATCGGTTGAATCGGACGAGGATGATTGAATTGCTGTAAAATAATACAGAAAATTGGTAAATAGATCGAAATGCATTTACAAGGAATCACAAATACATTAACACCAAATTACGTTATGATTCAATAATTAATGTAAATACTTTCCATCTTATACTTAAGATTCATCCGCTCTCCTTTCCCCGTCCAAATTCTTTGGCATTGTCCCTCTTCACAGCTGAATCGGTTGAATCAGACGAGGATGATTGATTTGCTGTAAAATAATACAGAATATTGGTAAATTGATGGAATTGCATTTGCAAGGAATCACAAACAAAATTAACACCAATTTACGATATGATTCAATAATTAATGTAATTACTTCCCGTCTTATACTTACTATTCATCTGCACTCCTCTCACAGTCCTAATTCTTTGGCATTGTCTGTCTTCACAGCTGAATCGGTTGATTCAGACGGGGATGATTGATTTGCTGTAAAATAATACAGAAAATCGGTAAATAGATCGAATTGCATTTACAAGGATTCACAAACAACATTAACACCGATTTACGATATGATTCAATAATTAATGTAATTACTTCCCGTCTTATACTTAAGATTCATCTGCTCTCCTTTCCCCGTCCAAATTCTTGGGCATTATCCCTCTTCACAGCTGAATCGGTTGAATCGGACGAAGGATGATTGATTTGCTGTAAAATAATACAGAAAATTGGTAAATAGATCGAATTGCATTTACAAGGAATCACAAAATACTTTAAAACGAATTTACGATATGATTCAATAATTAATGTAATTACTTCCCGTCTTATACTTAAGATTCATCTGCTCTCCTTTCCACGTCCAAATTCTTTGGCTTTGTCTCTCTTCACAGATGAATCGGTTGAATCAGAAGAGGATGATTGATTTGCTGTAAAATAATACAAAAAATTGATTTATAGATCGAATTGCATTTAAAAGGAATCACAAACAACTTTAACACTAATCTACAATATTATTCAATAATTAATGTAATTACTTCCCGTCTTATACTTAAGATTCATCTGCTCTCCTTTCCCCGTCCAAATTCTTGGTCATTGCCTCTCTTCACAGCTGAATCGATTGAATCAGAAGATGATGATTGATTTGCTGTAAAAGAATACAGAAAATTGGTAAATTGATCGATTTGCATTTACAACGAACCGCAAACAACTTTAACACCAATTTACGATATGATTCAATAATTAATGTAATTACTTCCCGTCTTATACTTAAGATTCATCTGCTCTCCTTTCCCCGTCCAAATTCTTGGGCATTGCCTCTCTTCACAGCTGAATCGATTGAATCAGAAGAGGATGATTGCTTTGCTGAAAAATAATCTAGAATATTGGTAAATAGATCGTAATTCATTTACAAGGAATCACAAACATCATTAACACCAATTTACAATATGATTCAATAATTAATGTAATTACTTTCCGTCTTATACATAAGATTCATCTGCTCTCCTTTCCCCGTCCAAATTCTTTGGCATTGTCTCTCTTCACAGCTGAATCGGTTGAATCAGAAGAGGATGATTGATTTGCTATTAATGTAATTGCATTTACAAGAAATCATATACAACATTAACACCAATTTACGATATGATTCAATAATTAATGTAATTACTTCCCCTCTTATACTTATGATTCATCTGCTCTCCTTTCCCAGTCCTAATTTATTGGCATTGTCTCACTTCACAGCTGAATCGGTTGAATCAGACGAGGATGATTGATTTCCTGTAAAAGAATACAGAAAATTGGTAAATAGATTGAATAGCATTTACAAGGAATCTCAAACAACTTTAACACCAATTTACGATACGATTCAATAATTAATGTAATTACTTCCCGTCTTATACTTATGATTCATCTGCTCTCCTTTCCCATACCTAATTCTTTGGCATTGTCTCTCTTCACAGCTGAATCGGACGAGGATGATTGATTTGCTGTAAATAATACAGAAAATTGTTAAATAGATCTATTGCATTTACAAGGAATCACAAACAACATTAACACCAATTTACGATATGATTCAATAATTAATGTAATTACTTCACGTCTTACACTTATGATTCATCTGCTCTCCTTTCCCAGTCCTAATTCTTTGGCATTATCTCTATTCAAAGCTGAATCGGTTGAATCAGACGAGGATGATAGATTTGCTGTAAAATAATACAGAAAATTGGTAAATAGATCGAATTTCTTTTCCAAGAAACACAAATACTTTATCATCAATTTACGATATGATTCAATAATTAATGTAATTACTTCCCGTCTTATACTTAAGATTCATCTGCTCTCCTTTCTTAGTCCTTATTCATTGGCGTTGTCTCTCTTCACAGCTGAATCGTATTAATCAGACGAGGATGATTGATTTGCAGTAAAATAATACAGAAAATTGGTAAATAGATCAAATTGCATTTACAAGGAATCGCAAAGAACTTTAACACCAATTTACGATATGATTCAATAATTAATGTAATAACTTCCCGTGTTATACTTATGATTCATCTGCTCTCCTTTCCCCGTCCAAATTCTTGGGCATTGTCTCTCTTCACAGCTGAATCGGATGAATCAGAAGAGGATGATTGATTTGCTATTAATGTAATTGCATTTACAAGAAATCATAAACAAAATTAACACCTATTAACGATATGATTCAATAATAAATGTAATTACTTCCCGTCTTATACATAAGATTCATCCGCTCTCCTTTCCCCGTCCAAATTCTTGGGCATTGTCTCTCTTCACAGCTGAATCGGACGAGGATGATTGATTTGCTGTAAATAATACAGAAAATTGTTAAATAGATCTATTGCATTTACAAGGAATCAAAAACAACATTAACACCAATTTACGATATAAATTCAATAATTAATGTAATTACTTCCCGTCTTATACTTATGATACATCTGCTCTCCTTTCTCAGTCCTAATTCTTTGGCATTGTCTATCTTCACAGCTGATTCGCTTGAATAAGACGAGGATGATTGATTTCCTGTAAAAGAATACAGAAAATTGATAAATAGATCGAATTGCATTTACAAGGAATCACAATAACTTTAATACTAATTTACGATATTATTCAATAATTAATGTAATTACTTCCCGTCTTATACTTATGATTCGTCTGCTCTTCCTTCCCAGTCCTAATTCTTTGGCATTGTCTCTCTTCACAGCTGCATCGGTTGAATCGGACGAGGATGATTGATTTGCTGTAAAATAATACAGAAAATTGGTAAATAGATCGAAATGCATTTACAAGGAATCACAAATACTTTAACACCAATTTACGTTATGATTCAATAATTAATGTAATTACTTTCCATCTTATACTTAAGATTCATTTGCTCTGCTTTCCCAGTCCTAATTCTTTGGCATTGTCCCTCTTCACAGCTGAATCGGTTGAATCAGACGAGGATGATTGATTTGCTGTAAAATAATACAGAATATTGGTAAATTGATCGAATTGCATTTGCAAGGAATCACAAACAACATAAACACCAATTAACGATATGATTCAATAATTAATGTAATTACTTCCCGTCTTATACATAAGATTCATCTGCTCTCCTTTCCCCGTCCAAATTCTTTGGCATTGTCTCTCTTCACAGCTGAATCGGACGAGGATGATTGATTTGCTGTAAATAATACAGAAAATTGTTAAATAGATCTATTGCATTTACAAGGAATCACAAACAACATTAGTACCAATTTACGATATGATTCAATAATGAATGTAATTACTTCCCATATTATACTTATGATTCATCTGCTCTCCTTTCCCAGTCCTAATTCTTTGGCATTGTCTCTCTTCACAGCTGATTTGCTTGAATAAGACGAGGATGATTGATTTCCTGTAAAAGAATACAGAAAATTGGTAAATAGATCGAATTGCAATTACAAGGAATCACAAACAACATTAACACCAATTTACGATATGATTCAATAATTAACGTAATTACTTCCCGTCTTATACATAAGATTCATCCAGTCTCCTTTCCCCGTCCAAATTCTTTGGCGTTGTCTCTCTTCACAGCTGAATCGGTTTTTTATCAGACGAGGATGATTGATTTGCTGTAAAATAAGACAGAAAATTGATAAATAGATCGAATTGCATTTACATGAAATCATAAACAACATTAACACCAATTTACGATATGATTCAATAATTAATGTCATTACTTCCCGTCTTACACTTAAGATTCATCTGCTCTCCTTTCCCAGTCCAAATTCTTTGGCATTGTCTCTCTTCACAGCTGAATCGGTTGAATCGGAGGAGGATGATTGATTTGCTATTAATGTAATTGCTTTTACAAGAAATCATAAACAACATTAACACCAATTTACGATATGATTCAATAATTAATGTAATTACATCCCGTCTTATACATAAGATTTTTCCGCTCTCCTTTCCCCGTCCAAATTCTTGGGCATTGCCTCTCTTCACAGCTGAATCGGTTGAATCAGAAGAGGATGATTGCTTTGCTGAAAAATAATCTAGAATATTGGTAAATAGATCGAAATTCATTTACAAGGAATCACAAACATCATTAACACCAATTTACAATATGATTCAATAATTAATGTAATTACATCCCGTCTTATACATAAGATTCATCTGCTCTCCTTTCCCCGTCCAAATTCTTTGGCATTGTCTCTCTTCACAGCTGAATCGGTTGAATCAGAAGAGGATGATTGATTTGCTATTAATGTAATTGCATTTACAAGAAATCAAAAACAACATTAACACAAATTTACGATATGATTCAATAATTAATGTAATTACTTCCCCTCTTATACTTATTATTCATCTGCTCTCCTTTCCCAGTCCTAATTTATTGGCATTGTCTCACTTCACAGCTGAATTGGTTGAATCAGACGGGGATAATAGATTTGCTGTAAAATAATACAGAAAATTGGTAAATAGATCAAATTGGATTTAAAAGGAATCACAAACAACTTTAACACTAATTTACAATATGATTCAATAATTAATGTAGTAAGTTCCCGCCTTATACTTAAGATTCATCTGCTCTCCTTTCCCAGTCCTAATTCATTGGCATTGTCTCTCTTCACGGGTGAATCGGTTGAATCAGACGAGGATGATTGATTTGCTTTAAAGTAATACAGAAAATTGGTAAATAGATCGAATTGCTTTTACAAGGAATCACAAATACTTTAACACCAATTTACGATATGATTCCAATAATTAATGTAATTACTTCCCGTCTTATACTTATGATTCATCTGCTCTCCTTTCCCAGTCCTAATTCATTGGCATTGTCTCTCTTCACAGCTGAATCGGACGAGGATGATTGATTTGCTGTAAATAATACAGAAAATTGTTAAATAGATCTATTGCATTTACAAGGAATCACAAACAACATTAACACCAATTTACGATATAATTCAATAATTAATGTAATTACTTCCCGCCATACACTTATGATTCATCTGCTCTCCTTTCCCAGTCCTAATTCTTTGGCATTATCTCTATTCACTGCTGAATCGGTTGAATCAGACGAGGATGATAGATTTGCTGTAAAATAATACAGAAAATTGGTAAATAGATCGAATTGCATTTACAAGGAATCACAAACAACTTTAACACTAATTTACAATATGATTCAATAATTAATGTAGTAACTTCCCGCCTTATACTTAAGATTCATCTGCTCTCCTTTCCCAGTCCTAATTCTTTGGCATTGTCTCTCTTCAAAGGTGAATCGGTTGAATCAGACGAGGATGATTGATTTGCTGTAAAATAATACAGAAAATTGGTAAATAGATCAAATTGCATTTACAAGGAATCGAAAAGAACTTGAACAACCATTTACGATATGATTCAATAATTAATGTAATTACTTCCCGTCTTATACTTATGATTCATCTGCTCTCCTTTCCCATACCTAATACTTTGGCATTGTCTCTTCACAGCTGAATCGGTTGAATCAGACAAGGATGATTGATTTGCTGTAAATGAATACAGAAAATTGGTAAATAGATCGAATTGCATTTACAAGGAATCGCAAACAACTTTAACACCAATTTACGATATGATTCAATAATTAATGTAATTACTTCCCGTCTTATACTTATGATTCGCCTGCTCTCCCTTCCCCGTCCAAATTCTTGGGCATTTTGTCTCTTCAAAGCTGAATCCGTTGAATCAGAAGAGGATGATTGATTTGCTATTAATGTAATTGCATTCACAAGAAATCATAAACAACATTAACACCTATTAACGATATGATTCAATAATAAATGTAATTACTTCCCGTCTTATACATAAGATTCATCCGCTCTCCTTTCCCCGTCCAAATTCTTGGGCATTGTCTCTCTTCACAGCTGAATCGGACGAGGATGATTGATTTGCAGTAAATAATACAGAAAATTGTTAAATAGATCTATTGCATTTACAAGGAATCACAAACAACATTAACACCAATTTACGATATGATTCAATAATTAATGTAATTACTTCCCGTCTTATACTTATGATTCATCTGCTCTCCTTTCTCAGTCCTAATTCTTTGGCATTGTCTATCTTCACAGCTGATTCGCTTGCATAAGACGAGGATGATTGATTTCCTGTAAAAGAATACAGAAAATTGATAAATAGATCGAATTGCATTTACAAGGAATCAGAAGAACTTTAATACTAATTTACGATATTATTCAATAATTAATGTAATTACTTCCCGTCCTATATTTATGATTCGTCTGCTCTCCCTTCCCAGTCCTAATTCTTTGGCATTGTCTCTCTTCACAGCTGCATCGGTTGAATCGGACGAGGATGATTGAATTGCTGTAAAATAATACAGAAAATTGGTAAATAGATCGAAATGCATTTACAAGGAATCACAAATACATTAACACCAAATTACGTTATGATTCAATAATTAATGTAAATACTTTCCATCTTATACTTAAGATTCATCCGCTCTCCTTTCCCCGTCCAAATTCTTTGGCATTGTCCCTCTTCACAGCTGAATCGGTTGAATCAGACGAGGATGATTGATTTGCTGTAAAATAATACAGAATATTGGTAAATTGATGGAATTGCATTTGCAAGGAATCACAAACAAAATTAACACCAATTTACGATATGATTCAATAATTAATGTAATTACTTCCCGTCTTATACTTACTATTCATCTGCACTCCTCTCACAGTCCTAATTCTTTGGCATTGTCTGTCTTCACAGCTGAATCGGTTGATTCAGACGGGGATGATTGATTTGCTGTAAAATAATACAGAAAATTGGTAAATAGATCGAATTGCATTTACAAGGATTCACAAACAACATTAACACCGATTTACGATATGATTCAATAATTAATGTAATTACTTCCCGTCTTATACTTAAGATTCATCTGCTCTCCTTTCCCCGTCCAAATTCTTGGGCATTATCCCTCTTCACAGCTGAATCGGTTGAATCGGACGAAGGATGATTGATTTGCTGTAAAATAATACAGAAAATTGGTAAATAGATCGAATTGCATTTACAAGGAATCACAAAATACTTTAAAACGAATTTACGATATGATTCAATAATTAATGTAATTACTTCCCGTCTTATACTTAAGATTCATCTGCTCTCCTTTCCACGTCCAAATTCTTTGGCTTTGTCTCTCTTCACAGATGAATCGGTTGAATCAGAAGAGGATGATTGATTTGCTGTAAAATAATACAAAAAATTGATTTATAGATCGAATTGCATTTAAAAGGAATCACAAACAACTTTAACACTAATCTACAATATTATTCAATAATTAATGTAATTACTTCCCGTCTTATACTTAAGATTCATCTGCTCTCCTTTCCCCGTCCAAATTCTTGGTCATTGTCCCTCTTCACAGCTGAATCGGTTGAATCAGAAGATGATGATTGATTTGCTGTAAAAGAATACAGAAAATTGGTAAATTGATCGATTTGCATTTACAACGAACCGCAAACAACTTTAACACCAATTTACGATATGATTCAATAATTAATGTAATTACTTCCCGTCTTATACTTATGTTTCGCCTGCTTTCTCTTCCCAGTCCTAATTTATTGGCATTTTCTCTCTTCACAGCTGAATCGGTTGAATCAGACGAGGATGATTGATTTGCTGTAAAAGAATACAGAAAATTGGTAAATAGATTGAATTGCATTTACAAGGAATCGCAAACAACTTTCACACCAATTTACGATATGATTCAATAATTAATGTAATTACATCCCGTCTTATACTTATGTTTCGCCTGCTCTCTCTTCCCAGTCCTAATTCTTTGGCATTGTCTCTCTTCACAGCTGAATCGGTTGAATCAGACGAGGATGATTGATTTACTGTAAAAGAATACAGAAAATTGGTAAATAGATTGAATTGCATTTACAAGGAATCGCAAACAACTTTAACACCAATTTACGATATGATTCAATAATTAATGTAAATACATCCCGTCTTATACTTATGTTTCGCCTGCTCTCTCTTCCCAGTCCTAATTCATTGGCATTGTCTCTCTTCACAGCTGAATCGGTTGAATCAGACGAGGATGATTGATTTGCTGTAAAATAACACAGAATATTGGTAAATAGATCAAATTGCATTCACATGGAATCACAAACGTTTTTAACACTAATTTTCGATATGATTCAATTATATATGTAATTACTTCCCGTCTTATACTTATGATTCATCTGCTCTCCTTTCCCCGTCCTAATTCTTTGGCATTGTCTCTCTTCACAGCTGAATCGGTTGAATCAGACGAGGATGATTGATTTGCTGTAAAATAATACAGAAAATTTGTAAATAGATCGAAATGCATTTACAAGGAATCACAAACAAATTTAACACCGATTTACGATATGATTCAATAATTAATGTAATTACTTCCTGTCTTATACTTAAGATTCACCTGCTCTCCTTTCCCAGTCCGAATTCTTTGGCATTGTCTCTCTTCACAGCTGAATCGGTGGAATCGGACGAGGATGATTGATTTGCTGTAAAATAATACAGAAAATTAGTAAATAGATCGAAATGCATTTACAAGGAATCACAAACAACTTTAACACCAATTTACGATATGATTCAATAATTAATGTAATTACTTCCCGTCTTATACTTATGATTCATCTGCTCTCCTTTCCCAGTACTAATTCTTTGGCATTGTTTCTCATCACAGCTGAATCGGTTGAATCAGACGAGGATGATTGATTTGCCGTAAAAAAATAATGAAAATTGGTAAATAGATCAAAATATATTTACAAGGAATCACAAATACTTTAACACCAATTTACGATATGATTCAATAATTAATGTAATTACTTCCCGTCTTATACTTATGATTTAATTGCTCTCCTTTCCCAGTACTAATTCTTTGGAATTGTCTCTCTTCACAGCTGAATCGGTTGAATCAGACGAGGATGATTGCTTTACTGTAAAAGAATACAGAAAATTGGTAAATAGATTGAATTGCATTTATAAGGAATCGCAAACAACTTTAACACCAATTTACGATATGATTCAATAATTAATGTAATTACTTCCCGTCTTATACTTATGTTTCGCCTGCTCTCTCTTCCCAGTCCTAATTCATTGGCATTGTCTCTCTTCACAGCTGAATCGGATGAATCAGACGAGGATGATTGATTTGCTGTAAAATAACACAGAATATTGGTAAATAGATCAAATTGCATTGACATGGAATCACAAACATTTTTAACACTAATTTTCGATATGATTCAATTATATATGTAATTACTTCCCGTCTTATACTTATGATTCATCTGCTCTCCTTTCCCCGTCCTAATTCTTTGGCATTGTCTCTCTTAACAGCTGAATCGGTTGAATCAGACGAGGATCATTGATTTGCTGTAAAATAATACAGAAAATTTGTAAATAGATCGAAATGCATTTACAAGGAATCACAAACTAATTAAGAACCAATTTACGATATGATTCAATAATTAATGTAATTACTTCCCGTCTTATACTTAAGATTCGTCTGCTCTCCTTTCCCCGCCCTAATTCTTTGGCATTGTCTATCTTCACAGCTGAATCGGTTGAATCAGACGAGGATGATAGATTTGCTGTAAAATAATACAGAAAATTAGTAGATAGATCGAAATGCATTTACAAGGAATCACAAACAAATTTAGAACCAATTTACGAAATGATTCAATAATTAATGTAATTATTACCCGTCTTATACCTAAGATTCATCTGCTCTCCTTTCCCAGTTCTAATTCTTTGGCATTGTCTCTCTTCACAGCTGAATCGGTTGAATCGGACGAGGATGATTGATTTGCTGTAAAATAATACAGAAAATTGGTAAATAGATCGAAATGCATTTACAAGGAATCGCAAACAACTTTAACACCAATTTACGATATGAATCAATAATTAATGTAATTACTTCCCATCTTATACTAAAGATTCATCTGCTCTCCTTTCCCAGTATTAGTTCTTTGGTATTTTCTCTCTTCACAGCTGAATCGGTTGAATCGAACGAGGATGATTGATTTGCTTTAAAATAATACAGAAAATTGGTAAATAGATCGAAATGCATTTACAAGGAATCACAAACAACTTTAACACCAATTTACGATATGATTCAATAATTTATGTAATTACTTCCCGTCTTATACTTATGATTCATCTGCTCTCCTTTTCCAGTACTAATTCTTTGGCATTGTCTCTCATCACAGCTGAATCGGTTGAATCAGACGAGGATGATTGATTTGCCGTAAAAAAATAATGAAAATTGGTAAATAGATCAAAATATATTTACAAGGAATCACAAATACTTTAACACCAATTTACGATATGATTCGATATCTAATGTAATTACTTCCCGTCTTATACTTATGATTTAATTGCTCTCCTTACCCAGTACTAATTCTTTGGCATTGTCTCTCTTCACAACTGAATCGGTTGAATCATACGAGGATGATTCATTTGCTGTAATATAATACAGAAGAATTGTAAATAGATCGAATTGCATTAACAAGGAATCACAAAGAATTTTAACACCAATTTACTATATGATTGAATAGTTAATGTAATTACTTCCCGTCTTATAATTATGATTCATCTGCTCTCCTTTCCCAGTATTAGTTCTTTGGTATTTTCTCTCTTCACAGCTGAATCGGTTGAATCGAACGAGGATGATTGATTTGCTGTAAAATAATACAGAAAATTGGTAAATAGATCGAATTGCATTTACAAGGAATCAAAAATACTTTAACACCAATTTACGATATGATTCAATAATTATTGTTATTACTTCCCGTCTTATACTTAAGATTCATCTTCTCTATTTTCCCAGAACTAATTCTTTGCTATGTTTCTCTTCACAGCTGAATCGGTATAATCGGACGAGGATGATTGATTTGCTGTAAAAAAATACAGAAAATTGGTAAATAGATCGAAATGCATTTACAAGGAATCACAAACAAATTTAGAACCAATTTACGATATGATTCAATAATTAATGTAATTATTTCCCGTCTTATACCTAAGATTCATCTGCTCTCCTTTCCCAGTCCTAATTCTTTGGCATTGTCTCTCTTCACAGCTGAATCGGTGGAATCGGACGAGGATGATTGATTTGCTGTAAAATAATACAGAAAATTGGTAAATAGATCGAAATGCATTTACAAGGAATCACAAACAACTTTAACACCAATTTACGATATGATTCAATAATTAATTTAATTACTTCCTGTCTTATACTTAAGATTCACCTGCTCTCCTTTCCCAGTCCGAATTGTTTGGCATTGTCTCTCTTCACAGCTGAATTGGTTGAATCAGACGAAGATGATTGATTTGCAGTAATATAATACAGAAAATTAGTAAATAGATCGAAATGCATTTACAAGGAATCACAAACTAATTTAGAACCAATTTACGATATGATTCAATAATTATTGTTATTACTTCCCGTCTTATACTTAAGATTCATCTTCTCTATTTTCCCAGAGCTAATTCTTTGCTATGTTTCTCTTCACAGCTGAATCGGTATAATCGGACGAGGATGATTAATTTGCTATAAAAAATACAGAAAATTGGTAAATAGATCGAAATGCATTTACAAGGAATCACAAATACTTTAACACCAATTTACGATATGATTCAATAATTAATGTAATTACTTCCCGTCTTACACTTAAGATTCATCTGCTCTCCTTTCCCGTTCCTAATTCTTTGGCATTGTCTCTCTTCACAGCTGAATCGGTTGAATCGTACGAGGATGATTGATTTGCTGTAAAATACTACAGAAAATTGTAAATAGATCGAAATGCATTTACAAGGAATCTCAAATACTTTAACACCAATTTACGATATGATTCAATAATTAATGTAAATACTTCCCGTCTTATACTTACTATTGATCTGCTCTTCTTACCCAGTCTTAATTTTTTGGCATTGTGTCTCTTCACAGCTGAAACGGTTGAATCAGACGAGGATGATTGATTTGCTGTAAAATAATACAGAAAATTGGTAAATAGATCGAAATGCACTTACAAGGAATCACAAACAAATTTAGAACCAATTCACGATATGATTCAATAATTGATGTAATTACTTCCCCTCTTATACTTAAGATCCGTCTGCTCTCCTTTCCCCGTCCTAATTCTTTGGCATTGTCTCTATTTACAGCTGAACCGGTTGAATCGTACGAGGATGATTGATTTGCTGTAAAATAATACAGAAAATTATTAAATAGATCGAAATGCATTTACAAGGAATCTTAAACAACTTTAACACCAATTTACGATATGATTCAATAATTAATGTAATTATTTCCCGTCTTATACTTAAGATTCATTTGCTCTCCTTTCCCAGTCCTAATTCTTTGGCATTGTCTCTCTTCACAATTGAATCGGTGGAATCGGACGAGGATGATTGATTTGCTGAAAAATAATACAGAAAATTGAATAATATATCGAATTGCATTTACAAGGAACCACAAGCAACTTTAACACCAATTTACGATATGATTCATTAATTAATGTAATTACTTCCCGTCTTATACTTATGATTCATCTGCTCTCCATTCCCAGTCCTAATTCTTTGGCATTGCCTCTCTTCACAGCTGAATCTCTTGATTCAGAAGAGGATGATTGATTTGCTGTAAAATAATACAGAAAATTGATAAATAGATCAAAAAGCATTTAAAAGGAATAACAAACAACTTTAACACCAATTTACGATATGATTGAGTAATTAATGTAATTACTTCCCGTCTTATACTTAAGATTTATCTGCTCTGCTTTCCCAGTCCTAATTCTTTGGCATTGTCTCTCTTCACAGCTGCATCTGTTGAATCAGACGAGGATGATTAATTTGCTTTAAAATAATACAGAAAATTGGTAAATAGATCGAAACGTATTTACAAGGAATCACAAACAACTTTAACACTAATTTACGATAATATTCAATAATTAATGTAATTATTTCCCGTCTTATACTTAAGATTCGTCTGATTTCCTTTCCCAGTCCTAATTCTTTGGCATTGTCACTCTTCACAGCTGAATCGGTTGATTCAGACGAGGATGATGGATTTGTTGTAAAATAATACAGAAAATTGGTAAATAGATTGAATTGCATTTACAAGGAATCGCAAACAACTTTAACACCAATTTACGATACGATTCAATAATTAATGTAATTACTTTCTGTCTTATACTTAAGATTCATCTGCTCTCCTTTCCCAGTCCTAATTCTTGGGCATTGTCTCTCTTCACAGCTGAATCGATTGAATCAGACGAGGATTATATTTGCTGTAAAATATTACAGAATATTGGTAAATAGATGGAAATTCATTTACAAGGAATCACAAACAACTTTAACACCAATTTACGATATGATTCAATAATTAATGTATTAACTTACCATCTTATACTTAAGATTCATCTGCACTCCCTTCCCAGTCAAAATTCTTTGGCATTGTCTCTCTTCACAGCTGAATCGGTTGAATCAGACGAGGATGATTGATTTGCTGTAAAATAATACAGAAAATTGGTAAATAGATCGAAAAGCATTTACAAAGAATCACAAATACTTTAACACAAATTTATAATATTATTCAATAATTAATGTGAATACTTCCCGTCTTATACTTACTATTCATCTGCTCTCCTTACCCAGTCCTAATTCTTTGGCATTGTCTCTCTTCACAGCTGAATCGGTTGAATCAGACGAGGATGATTGATTTGTTGTAAAATAATACAGAAAATTGGTAAATAGATCGAATTGCATTTACAAGGAATCACAAATAACTTTAACACCAATTAACGACAAGATTCAATAATCAATGTAAATACTTCCCGTCTTATACTTACGATTCATCTGCACTCCTTTCACAGTTCTAATTCTTTGGCATTGTCTCTCTTCACAGCTGAATCGGTTGATTCAGACGAGGATGATTGATTAGCAGTAAAATAATACAGAAAATTGGTAAATAGATCGAATTGCATTTACAAGGAATCACAAACAATTTTAACACCAATTTTCGATATGATTCAATAATTAATGTAATTAATTCCCGTCTTATACTTATGATTCATCTGCTCTCCTTTCCCAGTCCTAATTATTTGGCTTTGTCTCTCTTCACAGCTGAATCGGTTGAATCGGACGAGGATGATTGATTTGCTGTAAAATAATACAGAAAATTGGTAAATAGATCGAATTGCATTTACAAGGAATCACAAACAACTTTAACACCAATTTACGATATGATTCAATAATTAATGTAATTACATCCCGTCTTATACTTATGATTCATCTGCTCTCCTTTCCCAATCCTACTTCTTTGGCATTGTCTCTCTTTACAGCTGAATCGGTTGAATCAGACGAGGATGATTATTTGCTGTAAAATAATACAGAAAATTGGATAATAGATCAAAATTCATTTACAAGGAATAACAAACATCTTTAACTCCAATTTACGATATTATTCAATAATAAATGTAATTACTTCCCGTTTTATACTTATGAATCATCTTCTCTCTCTTCCCAGTCCTAATTCTTTGGCATTGTCTCTCTTCACAGCTGAATCGGTTGAATCAGACGAGGATGATTGATTTGCTGTAAAATAATACAGAAAATTGGTAAATAGATGGAAATGCTTTTACAAAGAATCACAAATACTTTAACACAAATTTACGATATTATTCAATAATTAATGTGAATACTTCCCGTCTTATACTTACTATTGATCTGCTCTCCTTACCCAGTCTTAATTCTTTGGCATTGTCTCTCTTCACAGCTGAATCGGTTGAATCAGACGAGGATGATTGATTTGTTATAAAATAATACAGAAAATTGGTAAATAGATCGATTTGCATTTACAACGAATCGCAAACAACTTTAACACCATTTTACGATATGATTCAAAAATTAATGTAATTACTTCCCGTCTTATACTTATGTTTCGCCTGCTCTCTCTTCCCAGTCCTAATTCATTGGTATTGTCTCTCTTCACAGCTGAATCGGTGGAATCGGACGAGGATGATTGATTTGCTGAAAAATAATACAGAAAATTGGTAAATAGATCGAAACGTATTTACAAGGAATCACAAACAACTTTAACACTAATTTACGATAATATTCAATAATTAATGTAATTATTTCCCGTCTTATACTTAAGATTCGTCTGATTTCCTTTCCCAGTCCTAATTCTTTGGCATTGTCACTCTTCACAGCTGAATCGGTTGATTCAGACGAGGATGATGGATTTGTTGTAAAATAATACAGAAAATTGGTAAATAGATTGAATTGCATTTACAAGGAATCGCAAACAACTTTAACACCAATTTACGATACGATTCAATAATTAATGTAATTACTTTCTGTCTTATACTGACGATTCATCTGCTCTCCTTTCCCAGTCCTAATTCTTGGGCATTGTCTCTCTTCACAGCTGAATCGATTGAATCAGACGAGGATTATATTTGCTGTAAAATATTACAGAATATTGGTAAATAGATGGAAATTCATTTACAAGGAATCACAAACAACTTTAACACCAATTTACGATATGATTCAATAATTAATGTATTAACTTACCATCTTATACTTAAGATTCATCTGCACTCCCTTCCCAGTCAAAATTCTTTGGCATTGTCTCTCTTCACAGCTGAATCGGTTGAATCAGACGAGGATGATTGATTTGCTGTAAAATAATACAGAAAATTGGTAAATAGATCGAAAAGCATTTACAAAGAATCACAAATACTTTAACACAAATTTACAATATTATTCAATAATTAATGTGAATACTTCCCGTCTTATACTTACTATTCATCTGCTCTCCTTACCCAGTCCTAATTCTTTGGCATTGTCTCTCTTCACAGCTGAATCGGTTGAATCAGACGAGGATGATTGATTTGTTGTAAAATAATACAGAAAATTGGTAAATAGATCGAATTGCATTTACAAGGAATCACAAATAACTTTAACACCAATTTACGATATGATTGAGTAATTAATGTAATTACTTCCCGTCTTATACTTAAGATTCATCTGCTCTGCTTTCCCAGTCCTAATTCTTTGGCATTGTCTCTCTTCACAGCTGCATCTGTTGAATCAGACGAGGATGATTAATTTGCTTTAAAATAATACAGAAAATTGGTTAATAGATCGAATCGCATTTACAAGGAATCACAAACAACTTTAACACTAATTTTCGATATGATTTAATTATTAATGTAATAACTTCCCGTCTTATACTTATGATTCGTCTGCTCTCCTTTCCCGTTCCTAATTCTTTGGCATTGTCTCTCTTCACAGCTGAATCTGTAAAATCAGACGAGGATGATAGATTTGCTGTAAAATAATACAGAAAATTGGTAAATAGATCAAATGCATTTACAAGGAATCACAAACAAATTTAGAACCAATTTACGATATGATTCAATAATTAATGTAATTACTTCCCGTCTTATACTTAAGATTCATCTGTTCTCCTTTCCAAGTCCTAATTCTTAGGCATTGTCTTTCTTTACAGCTGAATCGGTTGAATCAGACGAGGATGATTGATTTGCTGTAAAATAATACAAAAAATCCATCAATAGATCGAAATGTATTTACCAGGAATCACAAACAACTTTAAAACCAATTAACGATATGATTCAATAATTAATGTAATTACTTCCCGTCTTATACTTAGGATTAGTCTGCTCTCCTTTCCAAGTCCTAATTCTTAGGCATTGCGTCTCTTCACAGCTCTTTCATTAGAACCAGACGAGGTTGATTTATTTGCTGTAAAATAATACCGAAAATCGATAAATAGATCGAAATGCATTTACAAGGAATCACAAACAACTTTAAAACCAATTTACGATATGATTGAGTAATTAATGTAATTACTTCCCGTCTTATACTTAAGATTCGTCTGCTCTGCTTTCCCAGTCCTAATTCTTTGGCATTGTCTCTCTTCACAGCTGCATCTGTTGAATCAGACGAGGATGATTAATTTGCTGTAAAATAATACAGAAAATTGGTAAATAGATCGAAACGCATTTACAAGAAATCACAAACATTTTTAACACTAATTTTCGATATGATTTAATTATTAATGTAATTACTTCTCGTCTTATACTTATGATTCGTCTGCTCTCCTTTCCCCGTCCTAATTCTTTGGCATTGTCTCTCTTCACAGCTGAATCTGTAAAATCAGACGAGGATGATTGATTTGTTGTAAAATAATACAGAAAATTGGTAAATAGATCGAAATGCATTTACAAGGAATCACAAACAAATTTAGAACTAATTTACGATATGATTCAATAATTAATGTAATTACTTCCCGTCTTATACTTAAGATTAGTCTGCTCTCCTTTCCAAGTCCTAATTCTTAGGCATTGCCTCTCTTCACAGCTGAATCGGGTGAATCTGACGAGGATGATTGATTTGCTGTAAATTAATACAGAAAATTGGAAAATAGATCGAATTGCATATACAAGGAATCACAAACAACTTTAACACCAATTAACGATATGATTCAATAATTAATGTAATTACTTCCCGTGTTATACTTAAGATTAGTCTGCTCTTCTTTCCAAGTCCTAATTCTTAGGCATTGCCTCTCTTCACAGCTCTTTCGTTAGAACCAGACGAGGTTGATTTATTTGCTGTAAAATAATACAAAAAATCCATCAATAGATCGAAATGCATTTACCAGGAATCACAAACAACTTTAAAACCAATTAACGATATGATTCAATAATTAATGTAATTACTTCCCGTCTTATACTTAAGATTAGTCTGCTCTCCTTTCCAAGTCCTAATTCTTAGGCATTGCCTCTCTTCACAGCTCTTTCGTTAGAACCAGACGAGATTGATTTATTTGCTGTAAAATAATACAAAAAGTCCATCAATAGATCGAAATTTATTTACCAGGAATCACAAACAACTTTAAAACGAATTAACGATATGATTCAATAATTAATGTAATTACTTCCCGTCTTATACTTAAGATTCATCTGCTCTCCTTTCCCGTTCCTAATTCTTTGTCCTTGTCTCTATTCACAGCTCTTTCGTTAGAACCAGGCGAGGTTGATTTGTTTGCTGTGAAATAATACAGAAAATCGATAAATAGATCGAAATGCATTTACAAGGAATCACAAACAACTTTAAAACCAATTAACGATATGATTCAATAATTAATTTAAATACTTCCCGTCTTATAACAAAGATTCATCTGCTCTCCTTTCCAGATTCTTATTCTACGCCATTGTCTATCTTCACAGCTGAATCGGTTGAATCAGACGAGGATGATTTATTTGCTGTAAATTTATACAGAAAATTTATAAATCGATCGAAATTCATTGACAATGAATGACAAAAAACTTTAATACCAGTTTGCGATATGATTGAATAATTAAGGTAATTACTTCCCGTCTTATACTTAAGATTTATCTGCTCTCCTGTCCATTTCCTTATTCTACGGCATTGTCTCTCTTCACAGCTCTTTCGTTAGAACCAGACGTGATTGATTGATTTGCTGTAAAATAATACAGAAAATAGATTAATAGATGAAAATTCAATTACTTGGAATCACAAAATATTAAGCCAATACATTTTGGTATGTTTTATTAAATAACGTAATGAACTCTCATAATAACCTAGTGTTTATCTGCTCTTCTCTGTAGAGTCTCTTTTTACAGCTTTCTCTGTAAAAGCAAGACGAGTAGGAATGATTCGCTCAAAAATAATGTAGAAAATACATTATACAGAAATGCAATAACAAAGAGTCACCAAAAATCTAACAACTAACTTACGATATGTTTTATTATATAACGTAATGAGCTCTCATCATATACTTGTGATTTATCTGCTCCTTTTTGCTGTTATTTTTTCCTTTTCCGCGTCTCTCCTTACAGCTTTCTCGGTAAAAGCAAGACGAGGATGATTCCTTCGGAATGATATTATAAATAAAATTGATTAGTAGATCGAAATGCAATTTCTAAGTATCCCATTAATCCAGCACGTCAATTATGATATTTTTTAATAAAGTATTTTTTAGGTTTTATCATTTACTTATGGCTTATCTGCTCTCATTTGTTTTTCCATTTTCTTCGTCGTGGTGTCTCCTTACTTATCTCTCACTAACAGCATGACGAGTTCGGTTTCTTCGATTAGAAATAATTCAGACTATTGATTAATAGATCGGAAAGCAGGTACTATGAATCCCAAAAAATCTAGCAACAAACTTATAAAATGTTCAAATAAAATAACGTAATGACCTTTCATCATATACTTAAGGATCGAAGATGTTAAGGAAATATCTTTTAGGTATTCAGTAAATTCATTATTTCAACCTCAATGGGGAATATATTTTAACTTATATACTTAAATAAAATACTAGTAGTTTAGTTCTACTAATACCTGAATTTAAACTTAATAATTTGGAATTTGATATAATAGATTATCCTAATTCGATCGAATATTTTCTCCACGAGAGGGAACAACAAGTTGGCGTTAGCTCAAATAGAGTCAAAGTTACCTCTGGCGTACCTCAAGGCAGTGTAATTGGACCTCTTCTTTTCCTGATTTATATCAATGACTTGAGTGAGGAGATGGTTAGCAATGTGAGGATATTTGCGGATGATTCGGTTATATATAGGGAAGTAACAAACGGGGAAGACCGAACATTTCTCTCAAACGATTTAGTCCTTATCCAAAGGTGGTGCGAAAAATGGGAATTAGATCTTAACGTAGGTAAATGCTCCGTAGTTAATTTCTTCGAAAAGAAAAAATTGCGTCCAAATCAACCGTACAAAATTAATGGAATTAATATCAAGGTAGTAGATTCAGTTGAATATTTCGGGATCAACATTACTTATAACTTAAATTGGAGCACGCATATTCGAATAATTTGCGGCAAAGCAAGTAAAAGGCTTGGATTTGTAAAGCGTATTGTCGGTAAATGCGATGGAAAGGTGAGCGAGCGATGTTATTTTACCTTGGTTAGACCCCTTCTGGAATATGCGGCAAGTGTATGGGATCCGGCGGATGAAACGTGTACTCGTGAACTCGAGAAAGTGCAGCGTAAAGCGGTTCTTTTTGTTAAGAAATGCTACAATAAAAAAGCAAGCGTTACAAAAATGCTCTGAGACGTAGGTTGGGAATCCTTGAAAGAAAGGAGATTGGAAGCTAGCCAGCGATTGCTTAGTAAATTCAGGGAAACTACATTTGCGGAAGATACAATCGGTATCATGCAACCCCCCTGCTACCTCGGTCGATCCGATAATGACCGTAAGTTAAGAGAAATGAATGCTAGGACGAATCGTTTCTAAAAATTCATTCTTTCTGCGAACGGTACGTGACAATAACCGAATAAGGAAGTAGTTTAGATTCAACTGGTGTTTGCACCCCCTGTCACACGCCGAAAGGCGGCTTGCAGGGTATTAATGTAGATGTAGATGAAGATCAAATGGAAATTAAGTGTATTAAAATTAAAATAAAATTTCTCGTTTAATGCGCTCTGGAATTCATATGAGCTCGCGAAAAGGATAATTTATTTTTGAGAAATGAAATCAAGTCTTTAGAGTTCATGATTTGTAGATGTGGATTTTTGGGATAGTGTCGCCTTTAATTTGATAGAAACACTTGTTATTATTTATATAAAACCATCTGATATCTAATGACTGTCTATCTATACCATGTTTTTAGAGGAGAGACGTGAAATAATCCTTTCTGAATGAAAATTGTATATTAATAATTAGAAAATATATAAATAGTTTGTATATATTCGTCACATAAATCAAAAATTGAACAGAATAAATCGAAATTCAATTCAGTATATTTTATTATTCAGTATTCAGTCTGATTTTAATAGCTGTATTCCAAAATAAATGGGGAAATTGTTTAGTGATAAATAGATTGAAGAAAAAATATATATTAGAAAACAGTGATTATCTATGCAAAACGAAAGGGTTGAATAATATGTCCGACGGATGATGCCTAAAATCTAATATTAACTTGAAATATTACGTCCCGTTCAAATAATCTTTTAAATCTCGAAATCTGATGTTATTTATTAAACATTCTATGGTCTTATTTCGAACTTTTTAACTTCAAATATCTATATACTGCTTTATATTATAAAAAAATTCTCTCACATTAAAGATGCTTAATGATGTTTTAATACAAACCGGACGCTTTGTTTTATATCAATAAACCGTTCTGACCTTATCTCAAATATTAAGAAAATTACATTTAACTGGATGACTTAAATAATGTATGAAGACGTAAATTAATTTATTAAGAAAAAGCTTTTGGAATATTTGTACTGCGTCAATAAAATATCTTACACTCGTACTGTATAAAATTTGAAAGTAATGAAAGAAACGGCGAAAATTCTAGTAAGGCAGAAAATATCATTACAAAAGATCTTACCTGAATCAGGAATCCGGAAGATATCATTTTGTTTATCCTTCCTTTTTTTGGCATTTCCGCAATCAAAGAAAAGCATCCCGAAGAATCATCCAAAAGTGAGTGAATTGACTTCCTCAAGACTTGAAAAAAGAAAAAAATCATAAATTAATTTCACAATTATTAATTATATCCATAAAATTAGCATGAATTATATCGAACAGATTTTAGTACCAATCAATCTAACTGGTATTTTTTATGCAACGTAGTTAAACGATGTTAAGTACCACATCAAAGATGTTTGGCAAATGTTGCTTCGGGATTATATTCGATTATTCATCAACCTCAAAAACGGAGATGACTTAACTGAAACATATATAATAAAATTACTACCGTTGCCTGTATCAATCAATTTAAAAATTTGAATTTAAATTCAATAATAATATTCAAATAAACCACTAATTCAATTGTAAATGAGCAAAGCAGAATTCTTAAAACGATGAAGGATCGTAAATTCAAATACAAATTCTTTTCAGAATGACCGTAAAAAGGACAGTTGAAAGTATCTACTGAAAAATTTAATCATTATTGATCATTCTCGGAATTCAATCATGTAATTCCATTGATCACGATGAATTGTGATAGCAAACATCTTATACTAACGTTAATTTAAAATGTAAAGATAGCTAACAGATAGCAATTCATGTTTCGAGGTAAGAATTAAAATATATATATGCAGAGATAATTAGTTCTACCCACTAATAATGATTAGAATGCAAGGAAAAGGTGAATATAATATTATATATTAATATTATAGGTAGTTAATAAGAAAGATGTTAAATTAAATACGTATATTACGCACTACTATATGCGGCTAACGAGGGAGTGGACCGAATGAATGCCGGGATTCACTCCCATGGAAAGATGGGTATGGGGCCCCCTCTTGTCCCGGAGGGAAGAAATCCCCTCCAAAGGCGGATGAGTCAGGTAAATGGCCAACGGCATAGGATGCGAAAGGCAACGGAAAACCATCGCATTAGAGATCCATTTGGATATTCCTGGCTCCACGGAACTACGCACAAACAGACATGGCTCCTGTAATGAAAGATTTTTCCGGATGTAAAACTTACCCACATTCGGATCTCCGGGTGGGTAGCATTCCAGGAAACACATGGCTGGTCAACAGAAAGGAAAGGACAAGGAAAACAACAAATAGTGAAATAAGAATTGGTATATGGAATGTAAGAACATTGAATAGAAAGGGAAAATTAGAGAACATAAAGAGAGAAATGGAGAAAAACAAAATAGATATTCTTGGATTGAGAGAGGTAAGATGGGAGGGAGAAGGGGAAGCAATATTAGATGGATACAAGATTGTGTACAAAGATGAGAGTAGAAGAACTGGAGGAGTGGCTATAATTATGAAGAAAGAAATAGAAAATTGTGTCACTAAAGTGATCACAATTAGTGAAAGGGTGATAGCAGTCAAAATAAGGAGTGAGCCAGTGGATACTCTAGTCATTCAAGTGTACATGCCCACTTCAGATGCAGAAGATGTATGAATAAAATGGAAAGGGACAGGTGAGAGTTGTGATAATGGGAGATTGGAATAGTGTCATAGGTAAAGGTAGAAAAGATAATGTGGTGGGGGAATACGGTCTGGGGAAAAGGAATGACAGAGGAGAGAAAATGCTGGAGTTCTGTATAGAGAACAACCTATGGGTGGCAAACACATGGTTTAGGAATCATGATCGGAGGTTGTACACCTGGAAAAGTCCGGGGGATATAAATAGATACCAAATAGACTTTATTTTAATCAACCAAAGATTTAAGAACAGCGTTAAGAATGCCAAAACCCTTCCAGGTGCTGACATAGACTCGGACCACAACCTGTTAATTGCAGACCTGAAGACAAAACTGAAACACGTGAAAAGGGAAAGAAGGGAAGAAAAGAAATGGGACGTAAAGAAGTTCAAGTCAGATGGAACCGCATTCACTATAGCTCTAGAAGAAAAATTTCGAATGCAAGAAAAGAAAGAATTTGTTAAAGAAGAATGGATTGATATTGTAGAGGTTCTGGTATTGTAGAGGTTCTAGAACAGGAGGTGGGGATGGAGAGAAGTCAAAGAAATAAAAAAGAGTGGATCACTCAGGAAATTAAAGACAAGATGGAAGAAAGAAGAAAGTGGAAATGTGATAATACAGAACATGGGAGAAGAAAATACAGGAAGCTAAATAACGAGCTGAAGAGGGAGACAGATAAAGCCAGAGAGGATTGGATAAAAAGACAGTGCCACATGATAGAGGAATTGGAGAGGACTGGGAAAATAGAAGGAATGTATAAAACCGCAAGATGTCTAACTAAGAGAGACCATAGAAGGATAAGTAAGAAAGGAATGATAGAAAAAAATGGGAAAATAACTACAGATGAGGAAGAGATTAAGATTCTGTGGAAGGAGTACATAGAATAACTGTACTGTACACATGAATGCAATGGAAGTGTAGATCTAGAGGGTGAGAGGACATGCGAGGAGGATTCGAAGGGTCCAATGATTTTGAAAGATGAAGTTGAGAGAGCAATAAGAGACCTGAGGGACAATAAGACAGTGGGCTCTGATGGAATCCCAGCAGAGGTGTTGAAGGCCTTAGGGGAAGGTGCAATTAGTAGAATCACTAATCTTGCTAACAAGATATATGACACAGGGGAATGGCCTGAGGATTTTCTGAAAACAATAATGATGCCATTGCCTAAGAAAAATAACGCTCAAGCTTGCAAAGATTTCCGTACAATCAGTTTTATAGCGCATGTGACAAAGATGATGACCAGAATAATAATGAAGAGGATTGAGACTAGGATAGAGGAAAACTTGGGAGAGGACCAGTTTGGATTTCGAAGAGGAAAGGGAACAAGGGATGCAATAGGGTGCATGAGAATGCTGAGCGAAAGGGCACTGGAGGTAGGCAGAGAAATGTTCATCTGCTTTATTGACTACGAGAAAGCATTTGACAGGGTGAAATGGGATAAACTGATGGTGATTCTAAAGGAAATTGGAGTGGATTGGAAGGATAGGAGGGCATTAAAACAACTGTATAAAGGACAAAGAGTAGTGGTGAGGATAGGGGGAGATGAGACGAAGCAGACATCGATAGGCAGAGGTGTGAGACAAGGGTGTTGCTTGTCACCAATTTTATATAATATATATGGTGACAAACTGGTAGAGGAAGCCTTGGAGGGGATTCGAGGGATAGTGGTAGGAGGAGAAAGTATGAAAACCATTAAATATGCAGATGATCAGGCTGTGATAGCAGAGAGTGAAGAAATGCTGCAAGAAATGGTAGAGAAAATCAGTATACAAGGAGAGGAATATGGAATGAAAGTTAACATTGAAAAGTCGAAGGTGATGAAGATATCAACGAAGGCTGGCCCAGTACAAATTAAGTTGAATGGGAAGGAATTGGAGCAGGCCGAGGAATTTAAATATTTGGGAAGCACCATCACATCTAATGGCAGTTGTACAGAGGAAATAAGAAGTAGAATAGCTCAGGGAAAGGCAACATTCCAAAAGATAAAGGATCTTTTGACAGCAAAGAACATCAAGATGGAGCTAAGGAAAAGATTTGCTAAGTGCTTTATCTGGAGTATTGTGTTATATGGATCCGAAACATGGACATTGAGAAGGAGAGAAGAAGAATACATAGAGAGCTTTGAAATGTGGCTATGGCGAAGAATGGAGAAAATAAGTTGGAAAGACAAGATAAAAAATGAAGAGGTACTGAGGAGGGTTGGAGAAGAACGAGTAATTTTGGGAAACATAAGGAAAGCAAGATGGATAGGCCATATACTAAGAGCAGATTGCCTACAGAAGACGATTTTTGAAGGAAAGATCAAGGGGAAACGACGAAGAGGAAGAAGAAAATTCGGAATGCTGACTGATTTAAAACAAGGAAAAGAATATCAAGTTCTAAAAAGAGAGGCACATGATAGAGATGCCTGGAGGAGCAAGTTCCGTTGAGACCTGTCCGCGGACAGAAGCACAATGATGATGATTTGGGAAATAAAAAAGTTAAATTTTAAATATAAAAGTCCTTGATATGTCATAGGTTTATGATATCCAGGTAATCTCGAAGAAATTTTCAAAAATATTACGCATTTTACTCCAACACCCAAGTAAGATATATAATTAACTTCAAAAACAACCTTCCCGACGACGATTTTCCAAGAAAATTAATTGTATTTAGTATAAACTCTAATGGAAGGTAAGTCCTGATAAAAACATCTTTGCAGTGGAAGTTATGCAATTTTTAGGAAACCACGACCTTGAGATAATGCCTTTTTTCCTGTTCTTAATTTCTAGTATTCAAATTACAGAAAAAATAGAGAGTGAAAGTAAAGTATTCTAAATAACTGAGAAAAAATTGAAGGTAATACTGGAGTTAAAAAAGGACGAAACAAAGGGAAATCAAATCGACCTAATGAAATCCCCTTTCAAAACAGCTTCAAGTTTTCCGCGTTTGAAACAGCTAACGCGAAGCTCAAAGAAATTAGAGTCATCCATTGCAGACTGCAGACATTTCAAACATCATAATTCATCTTGAATATAAAATAATCAAAATCGGAATATAAATATATAATTTAAATGGTAAGCCAAATTATTCCAAGAGAGATTCCAAATCGAAGATATTAAGGAACTATCTTTTAGGCATTCAGTAAATTAATTAATTCATTCTCAAACGCGAAGATATCTTAACTGATATACATAAATAAAACACTAGTAGTTGATTATTTATTTAATTTATATTTAAAATTTGAATTTGGTTCCAATAAAAATATTGAAGCGAAACTGGAATTAATAATATGCGAATAAAACAAATATCTTTAAAAGATAAATAATGGAAAATTCAAATCTAAAATCTATTCCGTACGTGCGTTAGAAGGATATTTGATGGAATTAAAAAATGTTATTAATGATAACCCCAGAAATTCCGTTAAAGACAAAGTACTGTGCTAGAAAATGTTGTAGAATAACGTGAATTTGAGAGATTCCTAACTGATATCCATTCATGATTCAAGGGTGAGCATAAAGAGTTACATACTACCAAGAGAGTCGGTACCAATACTCCAAATTTAAATTCAAAGGCAATTTGAATAAAATATCAAAAGGAAAGTTTACAGAAAGAAATTACAGCTGCCAATTGCCAACTGAATTCACTGTGTTAAAGTGCATATTGGCAGCATCTGACTAGAAATTTTATGGATAAAACAAAATATTTTCAAAGAAATATTTGAATGACTATTATAATTTATTAAATGTACTGTAATAAGTCAAATAATTAAGTCAAACATAAAAAATTGGTCACATGAAATATAACTAAGAAACTGAAAAACTTATTTATAACAAAGAATATCTTGTAATGATGCTTTAGTTCATTAGACTATTATCAAAGATGCCTCTTATCTTATGTATACATAGTACATGTAATGATTTCAATGATAAAGAGGCAGCGATGCAGTTTTAGTAATAGGACTGGGAGGAGAGGACTGGTAATACTCACGAATTGGTCTCGAAACCACGAGATACTGATGAGGTGCTCCACTTTAAAGAAAGAAATAAGATCATGAAGAGGATAGCTTTACATGACAAATCCTTTAGCTGTCGTTTTCTGTGGAAACGGGTATGGCTTATCCAGGACTCGATTATGGCATTTCGAGAAAATTCACTTTCCCTAAATATGAAAAAATTAAAACGTCAAACTAATGAAATAGGTTCAATTAGGCAAACATAGTGCATGAAGTGGAAAGGACAACACTTTGACCTTCAGAAATCGAGGATAAAGAATTCAAGGAATTCGCTAGGCGATTTCGGGTCTACAAAAATCTTTAACATCTCAGCTAACTTTTCGGCCATAACAATGCATTGAGAGCAGAGAAAAGGGAAAGCGAAAGATCAATATGCATGTAAACAACTTTCACCAGCTCACAGTAATTTACAGTTAATTGGAGGGCGAAAGTGCATCAGACGAGACGTAATGCCCAAATTTTTACAGAAAAGATATTCCAACACTGTGAAGTCTTAGAGCTCTGATTATTAATGCCAAAGAACGCGTGGATTCATGAATGATCGTTAGAGTCTAAATTGGCATCTGTTATAAACTAAAACTGAGAGACTAAATACCAGAGACGATTCAATGATAAAACAACTACATTGTATCAATTAAAATCAGTAAAGGTACAACAAATTATCTTACTCAAGGGAAAAAAATACTTTAATTCTCATATAGTATGTATGAGGCATATGATTACGCCTTCTTTTTTAATCCAAAAATACTGATTTAGAAAGTGATCCTAAAAAGCATAATACTGTAATATTGCAAGTAGATTTACATCCTTATCTTAATCATACCTATAATGGTTTTAGATCGTCATGCTTCCGTGACATTCGATTTTCATTACGATTCACAGGGAAGTAAAGACTTCCTTTTTATAGAAAGAAAATTTTTGCTTTATTGTCGGACACAAATCACGTAATAAAGGAATGGAAAATTTACACTACCTAGAAAAATTTTCAATTAGAATACAAAGAGGCCCACGAATAATATTTCCGCTTACCTAATTTAAGATATCCAGTCTTTCGCTACCATCGGGTATCATCAAGGACGAATCCTTTCGCAGTCCCTTTCTATCGAAAGGAAAATTACTTATGTGGCAGCCCACTATAGAAATCAGAGAAAATGAAATTTAAAATCTGAAAAAAAAATTTTAAAAACATTTAAAAAAATATAAAATTCAATTAGGTACACGTTTTAACCTGCATCCATGAGCAAACATAAACTTGTATCGATAACTTACGAAACCGCTGTAACCGTTACCCACAATGCCTCATGACACCCAGTTTGAAAAAAAAACAAACGACTGACTACAAATGAAGGGGTTATATTTTATTCTTGTGACAGATAACTAAACTTATGCTTATAAAATTCGAGCTTAAGAACGGAAACTGAATCATTATTACGGTTGCCTTCGATGAAAGCGGTCCCGTGTTCGATTCCCGGTAGGAGCCTTAGTGAGAAATAACCTACGCTGTCGAAGCACTTTTAATAATGCTTACTATCATTACTTATTAACATTAAAAAAAACAGGACTTCATGTTAAGCAAATGAACAAACAATAGATATTATGCATGCATCTGTTTTAAAAGAAAACGAAATTTAATTAGACCGGACATAGGCGATAAATCTCATGCAATAACACCATTCAAGGATTGCATTTAACGGAAATGAAATGTCTAGCACTATCAGCTATAATCAATACATCGTGCAACATGTTTAAGCATTTAACAAAATATTAAATATCTTTCTACCGCAAATTTCGTTTGCAAATCCTTGTGGAATTTTCTTCGATTCCTTTTCGAAAATCATTCTCGAAATTAACAAAAAAATGCACGTACTTGAAATTAATGACAGCTAAAACGAATGACATTTGCAAAATAAGCTCCGGCTAAATCGCAAAGAAATACGCGATGTAAGACGTTGGCTCCTACCGTTACCTAACATAACCGAGATTTTACATGAAGTATATGGACTAATAGTGTGCATCGAGAGAAATTTTGTACGGGAAATTCTAATAATTATTCCATAAAATGGTCGCAAGAAAAATTTGTTTAAGATATTTTATGAAATTTAGCTTAATCATGGGTCGCGACGACCAATATCTTCACCAGGACAATGTTAACACAAGAAAGTAAATTCAAATCAGCAACGGTTACTTTTAAAGACTTACCAAGTGACTGCTCCGGAAGAAATTTCGGCGACGACTGAGGACTGAACCGTCTTTCTAGGCTTAAACAATGATGATCTTCTCTGATTGGTCGATTTTGGGTCCAACGTCCTTCGCCCCGCCGATTAATTTTAATTTTCGTAAATTATAACTGTTATTAAATATGCATTAACCTATGTGATATTATATATTTTTAGAAATAAAAATATTCTAAGAATATAAATTTTCCTTTAAAGTCACATTTTTCTCACTAAATGAATCGGATGTTCGGTATAAACAAAGTTGCTGTTCTCTGATTGGTTGATTTTAAAATCTATGTCCGTCACACCGTCCCCAAGTCTATTAATTTTAATTTTCGTACACTTTTTACGATAATTAAATATGCATTCATGCAAAACATGCAAATATTTCTTTTCAACATTAAATTTTGCTTTAAAGGAACATATTTTCCACTAAATGAATTGGATGGTGGTACCAAGCCATTGCTCGCCATTACGGGGAAGTATTAGAATAAAAAAGGATTTCGTATTAAAAATATATTTTTCTCTACATAGGATAGCGTCTTTAAGGAAATCAAATCTTCGTAATCGTATTCGTATTATTATACCCTAATTATCACAATTCGTAACTTCCCATCTTTCATTAACAAAAGAATGCGATTAGCGCATTTCCCTACCTCACACGTTTACTTTGTTATTACGCATTATAATTTATGAAATCTATTATAACTTTAAAAATTAAACTCTCCCGGAATTCGATGATATCGAGGTCTTAGGAAAATATTAATCACATCCTTTCTATGATATATATATTTATTACGGTTCCTTTCTAGCATGAACTTAACCCATCGAAATTTCTGGAAGTTATATGAAATGTAACAAGGCTTATTATGGATCCTCACTAATGCCTTAGGTTAAAAACTTACCGATACCAAAAGCGTACATTACAATCACATTGAATACATTTCACTCGATTGATGTTCAATCACAATTTTGATAAATGGTTTCTAATTGTTGCCATATCCTATAGTAATGAAATTTTAGCAGGCACGAACTCTAAAGAAGTACGACATTCTTTAATACGAAATTTCAATATCTCGTGACAAGAAATGCATTTCACACTGGTCTGACTCGAAATTATCTTACCTCTTGATTCTTTCCTCTTGAAATGCTTCCTCCACTGTCCACTCCATTCAATATGTAGATTACCTCCATGCTCTATATTTCTTCCCACTTTATGAATATCCTAGTGATTGTCGTTGCTTTTACCTTTAAGTTCCACAAATATTAATATTTAAAACCACTGCTGCAAACGTAAGTCACGCGTGAAACTTATACTGACGTTATATTTTGCATAATGCACTAACGAAGGAAATCACAAAATGGATGGCCTCCTTCGTACACCAAAAGATACTTCTGCTACGAATATTTGTCTGCTGAGCTTATCCCTCAGATGTTGTTAGAACTCATTATATATCCACAAGATTTCACCACAAAGAATTTAAGAGTTAGATAACGACTCCATAATGAAAACATGACGAGAGAAAACAGTCACCTGACATTAGTCATAGCTCTTGGACGCCTTCACGTTGTTCAGTTTTCGGAAGAAGACGATCGTAAGTTCTCAAAAGCGCGCAAAAACGCCAAAGCCTCGTGCTTACCTTTAGGTCGTATGTGAAGTGGTGTTTTAAAGACTGGTGATTTTCAAGTTCTAAAATGTTTTACAAATGAGGATTACCTGAAGTGGCTGTGAACAAGATCACGTTTACTCCTGGGTTACTTTTACACAGTGAGAGTGTCACAAGTACAACGCAAGGGTTCAATAATCAAGTTAAAAGCTTTGTGTCGACAAAACAGCTGAAACTCAGCTCTTATCCTTGGATTGGATCGAAAAGGTGTGTAATTCCTCAACTGTGATGAACGAATCGTCAAGGAATGGAAGCCTCAGAATGGATTCATGCTGGAGTTAAAGGTAATGTTAATCTATGAAAACGTTCCGCAGAATGTAACGAATTAGAGATATGAATATCTGTATGACGTGTTTCAGAGCTGTAAAATTGAATCTGAGACTATCGATTTTATTCCATAGGTTTACAAATAGATATTATATTGCCATAACTTATCTTTTTCCACTGATTTTGCATGTGATAGATTCAAGGGTGTTAAACATCACTGAGTGTGGTACTTCATTAAAGAATCAAGCGATTTCATCCAATAAAATATTCCATGAAGAGTGTACAATGATTTAGTAACGTAATATTTCTGTAGCGTAATAAGTGTAGCATTTGAATAATATTCTTTGGTCTACTAAAACCGCAATATCATTTCATTATTTTAGATTTCAAAAGGCATCATTCTCAGACCTATGGGCTCCAGCTTTGCGAGTAATGGTCCTGTCCTCTTTTCACAATGGAGGTCTTTATCTAACCTTTAAATTCCTCGCGACGAATATTTGTGGAAATACAATGAGTGCTTACGACATAGGACTGATAACCTAAGCTGAGAAATATCCGAAGGGGAAGTTACTTTAGAATGCAATGAAGGCCACCCGTCGTGTAATTTACTTCAAAAGCCCGAATTGTAAATGAGGGAGAAATTATTAATAAGAGGAAGATTTAGCAAATTATAATGAGTTTATTGAGGAAATGTTAAGAGAGGAATTTAAGAATTTAACCACAAATGATGTTAGATATAATGCCTATGTGTAATATTACTGACTGGTAATCCATGTTTCTCATGTTATTGTTGACCTCGAGATAAATAATTTATCTCTACATGACGTGAGTGTATTTAGGAATTCAATTGCATTACTCTCCAAAAGTCGATGCAAAGTATGATACTTTTGAATGATAACTCTTATAACAGTTAGATTATTGCTAGCTTCATAACATCACATAAATCTTTACTCATCTAATTATGTCATCGTATACACCTAGAAGAGAAGTCCTGCAGCGAAGAAGAATATTATATATTGTTGGTCTAAAAGAAATACTACTCGCAAATTCGATGGATTTTTACGTTTTTAGGGACATAACTGCTTTAGATATGTTTTAAAAGTTTATTTTCCAATTTAAATTCGCGCATCGATACTCGCTTTCTCCCGTCACTTTACGCCAAAACTTAACATCATGTAATACGATATTCAGTACATATTATTATCAATCGGTTCATTCTACAAAATAATTATAACTAAATATATCTTTGATAGTTCTTAATTTGAACCATGATGCATCCCAGGGGAGACGGGAAATCTACGAAGATTGTAATCGAGGAGTTTCAAAGTAAAATTCATTTTCCAATAACTTTTAATTTTGAATTAAATTATTTTGCGCAAAAATAAAATTTATCTCAGTGGTGATTATAATTGATGAAAACTATTAAAATTAGAGGGAAATAGGTGAGTTGACTGTCAGTTGAATCATCGACCAATCACGGCGCTGCATTCGGTTCAACGTTCATTCTAAAGATTTAAATTTCAGTTACTTCGGAGACGTCACCCAGTGATGAGCTGCTGCCGGTCTTTTGTTTGGAAGGAAACGTTAACTTTTGAATTGTAGAAGAGCAATAAGTTCGAAGCCGAGCATAAGCTAACCAATTTCCAAGTTTAACTTAATTATTGTTTGATTATCTTCATTCAAGAAGTATATATTCATTAAATTAGAGGATATTTCCTTGCGTCAACATGTTGTGGACTTCGTCAGTGATATTTTTGGTAAGTATGTGCCATGTGCATCATCATGAATTAATTTAAATTAAGTTCTAAGGATATTATTTGGTTTTGAGACCATAGTATATTATTTAGATTCTTATGGTAAACGAATATTGGGAGTTAACAGATGGAGTGTTTGTAGCTGTGACATTGACAGTTCAGTCCGCTATTTCTAGTGTGGATGTTAGCTTTCCTTGTCTTTGACCTAGAATTACAGTTAAGCTAACCTCTATAATTCGAATTCCGTTAGTTCTTTATCTTTTTCTTTAGGGTCGTAGTTTTTCTCATCAGAAATCGTACTGAGAGTAGTAATTTTTAGAATCAATCTTGAGTAATCAAATACGTTGCAGCGGGACTGTATTCCTCAAGCATTTATTTCCCAATATTTATAAGTCAGTAATGGACAATATCTACTGAAGTCAAATCGACTGTTTTTTTATTTTAATTTAAAATTTGATTTCACCGCCCATCATTATTTTATGATCCATCTCTTGATAGGATTTCCATTGCGCTTTTTTTCTTTCATAATTGGATTCAAAATCGCCATACATATTATGCTTGAATAATGGGTAAATATTTATTTGCTCAAAATTAGTGAATTCATATTCTTGTTTTCGATTCTTATTTATAAAGGGTTCAATTTAGGAGTCTTAATTTTAAAATTCAATGGAAGTGTAAGATTTGTGACGTTCCCCTTCTTGATGCAACCCTAGATGAACATCGGGAATGATTAATGGTAATATTACCAGATAATTTTAGTCGACGATTTCAATGATCATTTAGTGGAAGAGTCTGGATAACCGTTTGAATTTTATGTTAAGAGCAGTGTTTGTTTTTTTTCACTTTCATGGGGAAATTATATTAAGAATTAGATATATTACAATATTTTTTTAATAATAATAATGGTGGGATAGAGTACGTAAAGTAATATTTTTGGGAAACATTTTGGGATTAGTAACATATTTCTTCAACCGATGACATATCATCCCGGCTCATATTTGAAACATAATTTGTTTTTTTTTTCGATCAGTTATCTTTGAAATATTTTCATTGCAAACTCTCCTGGAAATATCAGATTCAAATTAACCTTGCAATTAATTCTTGAATAATAGGTACATACGGATTATTTCTGAATAAGTATATTTTAATTTTTACCCTCGGATCACGAATATCTATCAGTTACGAATACTTTATATTAATGCCTTAACTATAACGTTATCCTGTTTTCAGTCACAGGTTTTTAGTCTTAGAATGAAATACTGGAGTCGAATTTCGGAAATGATCTTAATTAAAATCTTTTAATAACTTCAGTAAATATTTTCTACTATTCTTGTAACGGAGGGCCTGAAAAATATTCGAATTTTAATTGACGAATATTTATCGCTTTTAAGATCTTGTATATTCATTTACTATTAAATTTCCGTCTCCCTTGAGAATAATTAGTGGATATAAATTCAGATTCAAAAATCGAATTCTTTGAGTCGTCTGTTGTATTTTTATAAGATATATAAGGTATATTTCAGATAGCATATCTCTGTTTCTGAGTTACTATGAATTAATTCTATTTAATCACGAAGGAATCGCTCCCAAACATCTTCGATTTGGCATCCTACGACGTCGGAAAGGAAATCCTAGTTTGAAAAAAGGTAAATGGTCTGCCATTATTAAACTTACATCGTACAATAGGTTATGTAAATGCTTAATCTATTTGTGCTCCTTTCTATTCTCAAGTTCGGAGGAAGTGAATTCTCCTGCTTTAGGATGATTCTTCTTGGTGTCTCCGGTGTGATATCAAGCAAAGTCTCCAGAATACCCCATACTGTTCACTTCTCCTGAAATGATATTTTCAGAATATAAAGGAAATAAGAGAGATTTTCAAGATAACTCTTCCATGAGACCTGGTAATTCAATGAAGGGTGATGTTACTTGCGATGATCAGTAGTATTATTTTTCCGGGATTCCTAAACGACTTGAGAACGGTTGAGGTAAAGAAATCATTTCTCAGTCATAAAAGACCTGAGAAGGTGAACAGCATTGCTGTAGAGATATATTTGATCTACTCATAGGACTGTGAATACAATGAGTAAGATTACTAAACTATTCTTATTTCAGTATGACGATAGTTCGTATTTTTTGATTAACATCATGTTTTTCTGTTTTCGAAGTACAATATTATTTACTGCTTTTTATTTTTTCTTTAGATTCAAACTCCAAACATTTCTCCATCACGGAAGAGCAAGAGAAGGAGCACAATGATGCTGAGGAGAGTCATTTGGCTTATTTGCAACATAATAAAATGAGTATAATTTGATTCTGATGCTTTTGCTATACCATTTCATGTTTAATAGAAATGGCGTAATTTTGTATAAGTATAGTGTTTTATATCTTCGAAAAGATATTTACTTACTTTTTTATTCTTTAGTTTCACGCCCTAATCATTACTCCATCACAGAAAAGCAAGAGAAGAATCACGAAGATGCTGAGGTAAGTGAATTTGCAGATTAATGGAACACACAAAAAAATTAGTAATATTTGATGCTGATTCTATACCTACTCATGTTTGATAGTTACTGCGTATTTTATTATTAGATAGTGCTAAATGCCTTTCAAAAGATATTTTACTTACAGGTTTTTTTAATTTTTCAGAGTCACCCCCAATACATTATTGTCTGTTTTTAATTGTCATTTTTACTGTGTTTTCGCGGGTTTTTTTCACCCCCCTTCTCTGTGGGTGTTTTCCCGCAACGTGGGTTTTTCTTTAGCAACCTTCAGTTGCAAAGATTTTTCCCCACAATCTACTCTGTCTTTTTGTTTTAATTTAATTTATAATTATTCATATTATGACGACATACGAGGTTAGGTGGAAGAGAGGCCCACTTGGGCCTAACCTCGCCAATAAAGGGTCAAATAAATAAATAAATAAATAAATACATTTTTCCAACACGGAAGAGCAAGAGAATGAGTACAATTATACTGAGGAGAGTTAACTAATTTGCCGATTGCTGGAACAAAAATAAAACAAGTTAGTATAATAGGGAACTGGTGCTTTTGCTATACCTAATTTTGTGTGATAGATATGGTGAATTTTTGTATTAGTATAAATTTTATGTCCTCCAAAAGATATTTTACTTAATGTTTTTTTATTTTTCAGTTTCAGCCACGAAAAATATATCCATCATGGAAGTGAAAAGGAAGGAACATAATTATGGTGAGCAGAGATATTTGGTTGATTGCTGGAACACATAATACAGTTAGTATAATATGAAACCGGTGCTTTTGCTATGCTTAATGATGTGCGATAGATATGGCGAATTTTTATATTAGTATAAATTTTATATCTTCCAAAAGATATTTTACTTACTGGTTTTTTTAATTTTTCAGTTTCAACCCCAAAAAATTTATCCAACATGGAAGAGCAAGAGAATGAGTACAATTATGCTGAGGAGAGTTATTTGGTTGAATGCTGGAACACAAATAAGTTTGTATAATTTGGAACTGGTGCTTTTGCTTTACCTAATGATGTGTGATCGATATGGCGAATTTTTATATTCGTATAAATTATTCATCAGTTTATTTATCAGTTTTACCCCCAGAACATTTATCCGACATGGATGAGCAAAAGAAGGAGCACAGTTATGAGATGAGCAGAGTTATTTGCCGAATGCTGGAACACATAATACAGTGAGCATAATATATAACTGTTGCTTTTGCTATACCTATTTAAGTTTTATAGATACTACGTATTTTGGCATTAGTATAGGGTTTCATCCCTTCAAAAAGATATTTTATTTTTTATTATTTATTCTTCAGTGACACTCTGAAAACCCCTCTCCGTCATTGAAGATCAAGGGGTAGGAGTGCAGTATGTCGAGGAGAGTTATTCGGTCCATTGATGGAACATTGAATACTGTAAGTACTTATTAAATTTTTTTTATTAATAAATTTAGTTCTAGTTAGCAAATTCCCCCCTTTTTCGATCCTTCATTCGTTCAATGTCTCCATGTTAGAAGATGTGCATTACATTTGATTCACTTTTAATTTATATTATTTGGATTTTCGAAATTACGTATCGGTTTCAGTCTGAAATGGAACTTCTATTTTACATTCTGTAACGCATGGAGTACTTGTTAATTTTAAATTCATCATAAAAGTTTCAAATACTTTTGAGAGTTTTCCGAAAATGTGGATTTTATCGATGTAAATATATTTTGAAAAATTGGGGTTGGAACAAATTTTGTAGAGACCAACATTCAATTTAGAGTATCGTAAAGGACTATTAAAATTGTTTTAGAGAAGTCAATTGAAATTAATATCATACAATTAACGGAAAAATTCGAGCAAAATGCGTGAGTCAAATTATTTTTTCATCTTTTCCATTCATGTTAAGATTCTTGAATGTCTCTCCATCGAAGCATATAAAATACCTTTTATTTGCATAATGGTTTGCCTTTCTATTGCTGTTATGGCGACACTTTCCCATATGCTATTCATGAACAATTAGTCATTTCAAAGGCTTCATTTTTTTACAATTAGTTAGTTCGCTAGGTCATACAAAATTGAGAGTGCATAGAATGGTGAGAAAATGAATTATGACTTTGTTTTCGTCGTTCAGTTTTACTTTCCTTTTGGTGCTTCTGGAACATTGCTCTATCGGAAATACATTTTATGATTTCATGATTTGAAATAATTGCTTAACCTTGCAAAACAACGCTATTGATAATTCAGCGATTTCACGTTTTTTTTAAGCAAATTTAGGCCATTTTAATAAATTTACTTCGTTTTTACGAGATAGCGTACGAAGAGTAGTAATTTACCATTTTCAGTCATCGTAAAGAAATCGCTGGCACAAGCTTAAGATCTGGTATCACTGCTTAGTAATCATCCCGGCTACGGTAATAGTTTGTTAAATGTTCCTTTTAAAACTGTTGTTAAGATTTAAATGGTAGTAAGCAAAAATGACAAGTAAAATGGAAAAATTGGCTGGGTCATTAGCGTTTGGGTTGGTTATTAATTTCAGGTAGATTATAAATCGCTAGCTCAGGTTTTATAGGGTGTAATTCTCGTTATTTCTGTAAGAGTACTAGTTTCGATGACATAATTAGGATTCCATGTAAACGCTCCTAGTATATTCCGATTTCGTTGTATAATATTCTTAAATAAAGTTAAAGAGATAAAAGACGATCGATATTAATTTCAGGTAGATTATAAATCGCTAGCTCAGGTTTTATAGTGTGTAATTCTCGTTATTTCTATAAGAGTTCTAGTTTCGATGGTATAATTAGGATTCCATGTAAACGCTCCTAGTATATTCCGATTTCGTTGTATAATATTCTTAAATAAAGTTAAAGAGAGAAAAAACGATCTGCGACAATGAAGAAGTCTACCTTATGTGTAACTCCCATCTAAGTTAAAGACACCTGATTCGTTAGTTAGATAATGATTGCATAGAAGGCAAAGATTACTGCAATGGACGACCAATAATTCTTTAACCATTGAGTATTTAGATGTTTCAAATCCGGAAACAATGTCAGCGTGGTGAAAGCGGATGGCATTAGATTAATGTGTTTTCCCTTTCATGCCTTCCGTTTCAGCTCTAATCTCATCTTGTCATGTTTTTCCTATTTATTAATATTTTCCTACTTTCATTTTCTACTCCTTTGATAGCAGAGTTTGAGCACGTACAGTTCAAGAGTCACCTCAAGGTCGATTCTTCCTCAAATTTCAATTTCTTCCATTCTTAGGATTCTTTTAACGGTGGTGGCCACTGGTTCGTCCGTTTTTACTTTAGGGTCTTTGCACAAGTTCAAGGTCTTGTTTTCGTAAACAATCTCCGGAATTGTAGGGATATTTACTTTAGCTTGTTTGCGTTACCCTTTCACGATTCTACAGTGAATATGGAGATCCATCCATCCATCATTAATGTTCCCAACCTACATGCTTTTGTTATCTTATTCATCGGATTTCATCTGCAGTAACAATTGTACATTTTTGATCAGTTTTTTATTTGGACTTTTAGCAGACTTTACTTGGTAAATACATAAGTCCAAATGAATGTTTTCCAATAACAAAATGCCGTTAAAAAGATTTGTCATAAATTAATGTCTACTCTCAGTATTATTGATTTTATTGTGAAGGTTCCCTCTCTAAGATTATTGCGTCCCTTATCGCCTTATTAGAGAGTAGTTAGATATGCAGTTGATCGCATTATAAAGGCTTACATTGTGGAGTACTAAACGGACAAAATGTTACAAAGGCTGTTAAGTTTTTTTCGTGAAGTATTAGGAAAAAAAATAATTCTAAAAATTCATACATAAAGAAAATCTGGGATATTTTTTTATGCAAGTTTTATTACATCATTGTAATCCACTACAAATATCTGTAGCTTTAATTTATTTCGCAAAAAACACTCGTATTTATTGTATGAAATTTAATATAATGATCTTCTTAGAATTGGTTCAATGCATGTAACATTATTGAGAGCATTCAGTTAAGATTCGTGTTTATAAAACTGAATTTAGCATTTGAAATATAATAGCGATATATCGTGATTCTCTAATTTAAGAGGCACCCAGTTTTCACTCTTTGAGCTTATAAATAATATTGCGTTATAACATACCGTTGCACTGTGCGGAGACTCTGCTTATGCGACAAAGGATTTTAGTACTGGATTAAACGCGAATGTTTGTAATTGGTTACTATTTCGGTAATTAATATGCATATTATTTTTCTTGAAGGTCGGCGTCGGGTGGCCATGTCTGGCGACTACGTAGGGGATGCTGTTGGGATGAATTTTAGCCGGAAAATAATTGAATAAACACTTCCATAGGAAATAAACTCCGTGACTTGTAATGAAGTGATGTTAATCCGAGAAGTGCACATCCCAAAAATGGAACTTCATTCTTAACTATTTATTGAATCATCTATTGAACAATTCAGTGAATATTTATCTTTTTGTTCAATTTTAATCTTTTTAACTTTTAATCTTCCTCCTGACTTGTATTGATGCACGTTTAGCAACTTTTTATTGTATTTTGACGTTTTAATGTATCTATTAAGTGTTAATTCCAGATTTAAAGATAATGTTTATTGATTTACCTATGCATATTTTTATATAGTATATATATTTTTCAGTATCACCTATCTATCTGATTATTAACAATGTCAAAATATGTGTTTTATCTATTTATAAAACGGTTATGCAATGTAATTATTTATGTATGTAATTATTTATGTATGTAATTATTTAAGTATTTATCTTGTACTTACAAAATATATGTAAAACAAAGAGGGATCTTTGGGGCAAGGCATAGGGTGCCAGTTGGCCTCAACTGCCTCTAACATAAATAAATAAAGGCCAAGTTGTGGGACTTTGTAGGGGAGGTCGTTTGGGGTGATGAGCGTCTACTGTGATAGCGTAGAGTGGCATATGGGGAGATGGGTTCGAGGGGACCTCTGGGGAGGTTCCGGAGAGTTCGACCAGAGAGGGTTTCGGGTATTACGTATTTATATTGTACTTGTAACATTTCTGTAAACAAAAGAGGGATCTCTGGGGCAAGGAGTAGAGGGCCAGTAGGCCTAACCTGCCCCCGGCAAAGATAAATAAAAGTAAAGACGTTTGATTTTTAAGGAATAGGGGGCCAGTAGGCCTAACCTGCCCCCGGCAAAGATAATTACATGTAAAGTCGTTGGATATTTTAAGGAAATGGGGCCAGTAGGCCTCACCTGCACCCGGCCAAAATAAATAAAAGTAAAGACGTTTGATTTTTAAGGAATAGGGGGCCAGCAGGCCTCACCTGCCCCCGGCAAAGATAAATAAAAGAAAAGTCGTAGGATTGAATAGGGGAAGTCGTTTGGGAAGATGACGTAGAGGGGAGGGCGTGCAGGGAGATGTTCTCGGTATGGAGGGCGCCTGAGTAGAAGGGATCGAGGGGACCATGTGTTTTTGGCGGTCGGCCGGGGAAGAGGAAAGCGTCGGGGTAGAGGGCCAGGGAGACTGCAGAGGTAGTCGGGAGATGGCGACTACGATGGAGGCTGCGGCGGGGGTCGACGTCCGGTACGACGACGAGTGTGAGGGACGGCAGCGAGGGACGGCGGCGAGGGTCATCGGCGTGGGACGTCGGCAAGGGACGGCAGCGAGGGACGTCGACGTGGGACGGCAACGAGGGACGGCGGCGTGGGACGTCGGCGAGGGACGGCGGCGAGGGACGTCGGCGTTGGACGTCGGCGAGGGACGGCGGCGAGGGACGTCGGCGTGGGACGTCAGCGTGGGACGTCAACGAGGGACGTCGGCGTGGTACGGCGGCGTGGGAATTCGGCGAGGGACGGCAGCGAGGGACGGCAGCGAGGGACGTCGGCGTGGGACGTCGGCGAGTGACGGCGGAGAGGGACGGCAGCGAGGGACGTCGGCGTGGGACGTCGGCGAGGGACGTCAACGAGGGACGTCGGCGTTGGACGTCAGCGAGGGACGTCAGCGAGGGACGTCGGCAAGGGACGGCAGCGAGGGACGTCGACGAGGGACGGCGGCGTGGGACGTTGGCGAGGGACGTCGGCGAGGGACGGCAGCGAGGGACGGCAGCGAGGGACGTCGGCGTTGGACGTCAACGAGGGACGTCGGCGTGGGACGGCGGCGTGGGAATTCGGCGTGGGACGTTGGCGAGGGACGTCGGCGAGTGACGGCGGAGAGGGACGGCAGCGAGGGACGTCGGCGTGGGACGTCGGCGTGGGACGTCGGCGAGGGACGTCAACGAGGGACGTCAACGAGGGACGTCAGCGAGGGACGTCGGCGAGGGACGTCGGCGTGGGACGTCGGCGTGGGACGTCAGCGAGAGACGTCGGCGTGGGACGGCGGCGTGGGAATTCGGCGTGGGACGTTGGCGAGGGACGGTAGCGAGGGACGTCGGCGTGGGACGTCGGCGTGGGACGTCGGCGAGGGACGTCAACGAGGGACGTCGGCGAGGGACGTCGGCGTGGGACGTCGGCGTGGGACGTCAGCGAGAGACGTCGGCGTGGGACGGCGGCGTGGGAATTCGGCGTGGGACGTTGGCGAGGGACGGTAGCGAGGGACGTCGGCGAGTGACGGCGGAGAGGGAAGGCAGCGAGGGATAGCAGTGAGGGACGTTTACGAGGGACGGCGGCGAGGGACGGCAACGAGGGACGTCGGCGTGGGACTTCGGAGTGGGACGTCGGTGTGGGACGGCGGGGAGGGACGGCGGCGAGGGCGGAAAGGACGTTGGCCAATGACGGCACCGAGGGACGTCGGCGTGGGACTGAGGGAAATTTCCCTAGAAATTCTTCACATCGGTTAATGTGGCGTATCGTTCGTGGAAAGAATGAATTTTTAAAAGGATTCGTCGTAGCATCTATTTCTCTTAACTTACGTTCATTATCGGATCTACCAAGGTAGCAGGGAGGTTGCATGATACCGATTGTATCTACCGAAAATGTAGTTTACCTGAATTTATTAAGCAATCGCAGCCTAGCTTCCAATCTCCCTTCTTTTAAGGATTCCCAACCAACGTCTGAGAGCATTTTTGTAACGCTTGCTTTTTTATCGTAGCATTTCTTAACAAAACGGATCGCTTTACGCTGCACTTTCCCGAGTTCGTGAGTACACGTTTCATCCGCCGGATCCCATATGTGTTTATCTGGCTAGTTTGGTTTTACTTGCAGAGTTTATTACATATTTTTTTTCTCATATTGAAATCTGAGTATTTACTACAATTTTCTCGTATATTTCCATATTTTATAATGTCTTAATGTGGTATGTATGCAGTGGCGGCGCGTGACTTATAAAACGGGGTTCACTTCAAAATTCGTATATTTTTAAGTGGCCGCGATTATGGTTAAATATTCTGGCTCTTACTAGAATATTGCCTCTGCTTACATGGACGCAGTATAATTCACAACAACCGCGGATAAAAGCAGTAGAAATATTAAAATTAATATTTCGGTTTGAAATTTAAAAAAACCTTAGTTGTAAAAAATCCCTATATTCTCGAAAATTGAGTTTTTATTTAAATTTTCGATTCATATTTCTCTGTATATATTTTTAAAGACCAAAATACATATTAATATTCAAGTTGTATTTATTTTTCGAAATATCAAATATAATCATAAGAAAATAAATTAATTACCTTATATGTTTTTTTTCAGGGTTAAAGTATTTGGCAAGACTGTCACCGAATAATTTTAGAGATTAATGCCCCAAATCAAATACACCTTTTTTTGCCCAGGTCGCGTCCTTGACTTTTGCAAAGAGCAAACAAGGGAAACAGTATAGCCCATTGGAAGAGTCGCAGCCACAAATCCAACTGTTTCTCTCATATATCTATGGCTCTCGGAAATATTGCCTACCTTTGCTTCTCTGACTCTGAGATAGGTTCAGCAAAGGAATAGGACTTCCTACTTCATTTATTGCACATTTTTCTTAAACAGAAATAGAGGAAAAATTAAACCCTTTCAGAAATTGGACACTATTCATTATAAAGAGCGAGAAAAATTGTTCACAAACAAGTAACGCAGTTGGTTTACATACTGAATACGCCACAAGCAACCACAACACCGGTAACTGAATGAGTACACTGGATACAAAAAAATTCCATAAATTATCAATAGTGCAGCGCATTATGGGTAGCCATTACATAGCTGCAGACACCAGTGCATAAAATAGCATGCAAAGTAGGCGACACAAATAGCTAGTGCCAAGTTTTCTCGCCCAGAGACAGTATTAGGAGCCGGCAGATAAGGAAAAAAACTCAAGTTCTACGCGTGTTAAACTAAGTCTGGAAGCGTTAAATGCTAGAGTTTGGATAAAATGTTTCTTTTCAGGAATAGAGTTCGGGAAGGTGGCGGGCCCTATGTTCCTCCTCCTCCAGCTATGACATCGTCAATAGCTAGGCTTTACCATTACTGGAAGGTATCACAACATCCATCAATTTTCAACAAATTAATTCTGGCAGATCTTACTTTAACTTCTCATAGTGCTGTCACGAAGAGAGCTGTGTCAATCCATACCTCACTTAAATCCAACAAACAGTCAAGCCTTTCTAGAGAAGCTATAAATTCTAGGATGTACACATCGCAATTAACAGTGTTGGAACTGCATATTATGACCAAGGACCTGCTGTTGCCCGTTTTTTTAGAGATTAAAGAAAGAGGAAGAAAGCTTACAGATGCATAAGAAACTTATGAAATGCATGAATTTGTTAAGAAGTATTTTGCCAAGTACAACGTTATTATTTCTTAATAATTACGTTGTACTTGGCTTAATACTTGGTGTAATATTAAGAAACAATTACAAATGAAAATTTTTGATAAATTCTTATTTAAAATTGATTATCCATATACATACGAGTAAAAGTTGCTTGCATACTGCAAGAATATTGATGATACTAATTTCAAGTCGATATCAGATCGGGAAAGTACTCAAACGTAACTCTACAACCCACCTTTGAAATATATGGTAGAATGCAAATGGTGCCCCAGCGTCGAACCAATGATCATAAGGTAAAACATAAATTGTAAATATGAAAGGCTCATTTCTTCTGTTTACATGACTGGCCATATAATTTTCAATTTCTCGGTTAATGAATCATAGAGAAAATTGAAATTCCCACCATACATTTCAAATGGTAGAGCCGCTTGGTCTCGAGCACAAGACATTTCGGGAGTTATGAATACATATAACGACCTGATAGATATAAAACTTATTTAATCCAAAGTTTTATGTTGATATCGTACTGGGATGATCTTAAAGTACGATTCCATTATCCCCATTCGCAATGCATAAAGGAATTTAAATGGCGCTCTGGAATCGAACCAAGAATAATCATGGAAACGTTAAACAGCGAATATGATATGAATTTATGATCTCTATTCACATGCCGGGTTTTAAGTTTCCATGTCATCGGGAAGAAATTTTTTATAAATCTGAAAAATCGCCACAATACATTTTAAATTGGAGAATATTTGATAACCCTGATTAGACTGATCAGACGTTATACAGCGTATTTGTAATGTATTTATGATCTATATTCACATTCCTGGTTTTAAGTTTCCATGTTATCGGGAAGGCATTAAAAAAATTAAAAATCGCCGCAATGCATTTTAAATACGAGAATATTTGCCCTTGCCTAGCGTCGAACCAAGGATAATCTTCGAGAGAGTGTTTGTAGTTTTCGTTGGATATACACGGCTTCCAGCGATCTCTCTAATTTCAACTCTCTTATTTGCCGGGAATTGCCTAAAAAAAATTCCAAAAAAACTATGAAGCCATTCTCGTCGCCTGTCGCTGCAACGTGTGCAGCGATCGGCCCATGTTTAAAGGCCGTATGCCCCTCTTTCCCCTCACCGCTCTTCACCTATAACGCGACGTCTAAAGGGGTTCACTTCGGAATGTGAACCTCGGGCGAAGTCAAGCTAGTTAAAACCAAAAGCGGCAGGAATCGCGACTCAACGAAGGAAAAGTTAGGCCCAGTGATTGGTGACAAGGATATTTGGGTTATGGTAAGAACATTGGTACATAGAAAAATAGTGCAGTCGTTTTCTTTGGGGGTTCAGTGAACCAGTGAACCCAATGGACCAGCCGCCACTGGGTGTAGGAAACTGTCCCTTACTGTGAAAATAGACTCAATTCAATCAACTCAATTTAATCAAAGCCCAATTATAATTTTTTAACCTTACATGTTGTGTGTATTGATCGACTTGTGGATGTACTGACTTGTGACGCCATGTTATTCATGGCGATAATAGCCCGAGAGGCTGATTCGCCAGTACACACATACATACATCAGTAATACCTCACAGTGGCAGACGGTTCAGATAATGGAAGTAGCACTCTTAGATAATTTTGTTTTAAGATGAATCAAAACCTTAAAATTATCTGATGCCAAAGAATACCGCCCAGGAAATATGGAGACGAAGTACGAGCATTAGTCATTTTTACTTTTTGTACAATCGTAGATTAAACGGAATTCAATCAACCCTCATCAAGTCATAATCAAGTCTCATCTAATAGCCAAGCGGTAGTTAGCTACCGCTTAAAAGTCCTTTAACTTTATAATAACTTAATTTATGTTAAAAGGGGTTATCAGCGATTTTACACTCCCTTTCACTGGTGGTATGCAGTATCAGTATGTAAATTTAAATGTAAACAATAATAGTAAGGTAATATCCTAGAAGCATTGAGAGGAACATGTCCTTTAAAACATCGAGAAAATTTGCATAAAGTAATGTAAGAGATAAATTTTCGTATACTATGAAGAATATTGCAACAAAGCTACATTAGTATTCTAAAATTTCCGTATTGAACGCTGTACTTTCTTTTAAATGTTGTTAAAACCCAGGATTAAAACGATATTTTTCTCTTTCACTGCAGCTTTGTGAAAATAGAAAAATAATAAATTCGCATTGTAAGTTCCACAATAGATTTTATTCCGCAATCGGTTGTGAGCATGTTCTAGTCATAATCAGTTGAAATGATCCTGGAACAGCAGGGGCGGATCCAGGCGTAAATTTTGGGGGGGGTGGACTTCCAGGAAGGGCCATAGCGAGCGGGGGGGGGGAACTTTAGTTTCAGTCGTTCGAAGGAGAAGAGGAGTAGACAAAGTAGAACTTTGTGTGCAAGGCAGTCGCCGATTTCAAACATTGTGTTTCTTCCTTACAACTAGGCGTTACAATGTTGTCTAGCGGAAGGCATTGACACTGAATGGCGGCGTCCAGTGGCGCGTCTGATTTTGTGCCCGCTACTTGTGTGAACTCCTCCGTTTGAAACAATGTTCAGCTATGAGTGGCGCGACTCGGAAGCAGCACAGAATGGCCTCGTGTAAAGGGCCATGCGACAACATTACTCAGACAACCGTCACGTGTCATCTATAGACGACGCTCGGTTTATAAGTATTAAATTATTGGCCTTGGAAAATATATTCTCTTGGATTTGAGGGGGGAAATTCCCCCCTTCCCCCCCCCCCCCCTGGATCCGCCAGTGTGGAACAGAAACTGAGGAGATTTACTCCTCACTTTGATGGAGAACCACTAACTTACTGCTTCACCGATTAATTGTAATTTTGAATATGTTTTTATTGGAGACCAGATATGTCGTTCTTAAAAAGAAAATCTATAACAACAGAATCGTCGTTCTTAGAAAGAAAATCTAAAATACATTATTACTCGTACAGTCTCCGTGGGGTAAACTCATTGACAGTAGAATCGGTGAAATATCTTTGAGTAAACCTCGAATAATATAAATAAATATACATCACGAATACTTTTTTATGAAGTACCCACATCCATAGCATATGTGGAAAATTAACTTAAGAAATTTGGCTTAGTTAAACGAAAAGACAGGAGCGAAGGAAAAGTTCGCGAGCGATGTTTCTTTGCGCTAGTTAGGACACAGCCTGGGTTTGAATGTAGCATATGGGACTCTGACGACAAATCGGGAATTCAAATGGTACAGCGAAAGACGATACCTTGCTGTAAAAAATTGCTACGATAAATCCACGAGCGTTTTTCATAGATGCTTCAGGGTGTGGTAATTTGGCAAAGCAAGCGCCTTCGGCTCCTCTGTACCAATTCTTCGACGGTACGCGTCCTTTTTGCAGCTGCGCTAGCATTTCCTGGAAATGCTAGGGCTCACGCTGAAAGGCACCACTCAAGCTGCCCGCGATAAATTTAACCTCTCTATGAGGACTGATTGAGACGCTACACTAGTCATTGTCTAGGGAGAGGCTGCACCTCCACCTGTACCCTTTGTGTTTACGGGGTAGCGTCCACCCGGAGGAGTCGGGGTAGCGTCCTTCCAAAGAGTATATAAGGACTATGTTCCCAATGAGAAGTCACCATATCCTATCTGACCTTAGCTTGCTACGGGGCAGATCCAACCTCGACATCATCTGACCTTAGCTTGCTACGGGGCAGAGCCAACCTCGATCCTCCCGTTCCGACTTTAGGCCACTAAGAGTCGAGACCCCCGGTCCCGACCTTACCCCATCCAAGTAAGTGTACCGATTAATAAATATAACTGTAAACGAAAGCCTCAAGGAGTTAGTTATTTTCGCTCCCCGTCGTAGTAACCACGACGACACTTCAGGGTGCGGGATGGTAGCATTTAGAAGATAGAAGATTTATACGAAGAATATATTTATTAAATAACTTTAGGAAAAGAATACGGTTCTAAAAGAGCCTCAGTGGCCTAATGGATAAGGCATCGGTTTCCTAAACCGGGGATTGGGGGTTCGAGTCCCCCCGAGGGGTAATTTTACAGTTTGGAAGTAGTTAAATCAATAATCCATACAAATTAATACCATCGAATTAATAATAATCATGAATCATAACAGATAATTTTAATCAATCTGTTTTGACTGTTTCTAAAATTCAGAGTTGTCCCTGTTCAGTTTGCCAGTGTTTTGGTAAATGATCGGAAGATTTTTTAGATTTTTTTTACTTTTCCCTCCTCCCACAGGAATGACTACAACCGGGCCTCGTGCCTGATTGTAGTCCTCAAGAATAAATAAGCCGTTCTAGTTCTGTGAGGAAGATCAGAGAAATTAAGCTTGAACAAACCATTCAAGAATTCATTTTTCGGTAATTAAAGACAAAATTAATTGATTGGGAAAACAGATTCATGATATTTGCAACCACTGCTTCATGCCGAAAGGTGGCTAGCAGGGTCCTTAAATAGATAATGAGATATCAGAGCGAATACTCTATTTTAGTTGTATATCCTTTATTAATTCCTGAAATCCTACATTCTCTTTTTATTTGAAAGGTGCATCCCTCTGAACAAGAAGTTCTAATAGGTGAACATCCAGTACTTTTTTAAAGGAGTTGAAGGCATTCCAAATAGAATCACTGCATCTGTTGCATGGGTATTTGTTAAAGATTGATTTATTAACAGTATACTGAGGAAGAAACCAAGAGCTTTAAAGCAGGTATTTAATTTTAAATTATGTTATTATTTATATAATTAGGTATGTAAAAGATGGTGGTATGATTAATCAGTTACAAAAAGAAATTACTTGACTGTTTTATAAAACTATAGTATAACTCAATATTTTTAATTTTGCAGGCAACTTTTAATATTCATTGATTTTGGAGAACTTATACTTCCAGCAGAGAAATAATAATCCTATTTGCACTTCAGTTAAATAAATAAACTCAATGAGTTTTATTCGATTGTTTTGTCTCAAATTACAAAATTATTAGATACGTGTCGGTTCTTATTGATTTTAAGATTCCTTCTTCTGTTTATGTTGTTGCCTTTGTATTAAGGTAAGTTTCATTGCTTATTTTTAGTTATTGTAGATTATTTTCTGACAGAAGTATTATCAATTAGTTTTTGTATATTTTCAATATGTTTTATGCATTAAATGTAATTAATCATTATTCCATGCTTTCCTAATAATGTCCTTCTAATAGAGTTATATTTACCTATACAAAGATGATATAATGCTGAGAGGAAAATAGCTGTATACTATGGTTAAAATTGCATGCAGATATTTATAATGGAAATAAATAATATCTTTATAATGAAATGAATAACACTTTGCATTTCTTTCATTATAAGTTTAATCCATAGCAGATAGTCTTCATCATCATGAAGCATGTATTATTAGCACAGCCTAAATAAATGGGACTGCCGAAAACTGAGATGTGGAGAAAGAGGGGGTAAATAGTTTGCAGTGAAAAATGTTGCAGGTTTATCCTTGGTTTGTAAATTCAGTGTGATAAGACAGATTATATTCACCACAAGGTGGGTGAACAGAAAAGGGACAAGAAATGGTCACTCGAGGGAAGGGAGTATTATGGGTAGGAGAGCAACCCACATGGCAATCCAGGAGCCTAAAGACACTATCCTGCATATATTTTCATCTTATGAATCGTAAGAAAGAAATTAAACTCTATTAGACAGTTGCTAATATTTTTAGGCAATTGGAGCTAAAGAGTAGAAGATTAAATCGAGGAAAGATATGATTGAACGTAATCGTTTTGCTGGTTGCATAATTCGTGTAATTTCCCAGAGGCGGGTGACTCTCATGAGTGATGGCCAGAAAATATTCTTTTAGAACAAAGCTAAAGTGGGCATTTCAAATTCCTTTCTTTATTTAAGCATAATAAGCTAATCTATCACCATTAACTGCAAAAATAGAATTCAAGTTCTGGGTATATGTCATATTTTAGACCCTCAATGAATGTGTTCATAAAATATTCCTTCATATTATTGGTATCTAAACGAAAATCTCAATTCTGAATTAGTATTTGCTGACTGTCAAAATCATTCCTCATATGCCATCAATACCTTTAGTAAATTTTTATTTACAACATATAAAATTGGAAATGCACGAAGAATAGAAGATTAGAAAAGAAAATTGTTTGAAAGTGATGGAAATGAAATTTAAAATAGCACAAATAAGAATGTGTTTTGAGCACCTTGAGGACTACTGGCAGTGTTTGGCATCACTATGTGAAACACCATTGTTTATCTCATAAAGCACCTATTTTACAGAAATGTAATTGATGTGATATGGCAGTTTAGTGTCGCGAATACCCGTCTAGATACTTGGTGACCCAGGTTTGAGTCCCAGTCATTTGGCTATTTTTCACTTCTTTATAGCTGGAGATTAAAAATTAATTTTTGTTAATTCATCATTGCTTATTTATTTATAAATAATAAGAAAGATATTTCATAGCAAAACTAGTAAGAGCTCCCAAATATTCTCATATGACGTTGCAAAGTCTGTAAAGGTATTACATACTCATTCTACAAGTCAACTAATGAAAGTATTTTCATGATTTTTATTTCATCGTATCAATTGGGGAATAGCTCTGCTATATGCTTAATGAAAAGTACAAATGTAGAAGGTAAACTTTTGGAAAAAATTTTAATTTATTTTATCAAGTTGGATTACTAAAATTACCACTCAAGCTCATTGTGGTTTCATTTTTTTCAGTTTACTTATTTTATCTTAAAGATAGTAACAGACATTGAAACTGTGGTTCGAGAGCATATATCAGTCTTTGATGCTATGGCTATTTCAGATGCTTTGCCATCAGCTGCATGAGCTTTTGAGGTATTAAAGTCAGGCCATTGAGGAAGAAATTAAGCAATTTGTGGCAGGTTTGTTTCCTCCATATTAAATTGGATGATTATGAATTGCAATAAACATGAAGAGTTTCTTGACAACAATTGTCAATAATTTGTCTTTAAAATCTTACTTATATGTTGGGTGAAGATGATACCTAGCTAATAACTATTTGTATTAATTAATATTTGGGAATTTAGGGCAATGACCACAAACTTATATCCCATGTGTAGTGTGTCTATGTAGCTATTATAAAAAAGAAATTTTGATAGATTCACAAGTTTTTTTCAGTTTTTTTTAATATATGTAAAAGGAAGCCCTACTGGTATATTTTAAAATAGATTTAGAAAGAGTACTGAATCAAAGTAATGTACTACTTATTGACATTGTGGATTGCTTGAAAATCTTTGCAACAATATGCAAAATACAAATGAGAATAGAGTAGGTTATAACATAGAGTAACTATACTATATATAAGGAAAAAATTCAAAAATTTAAAACTTTGACTAAAATTTGCAGCCTCAGGACACAATCTGATCAAGTTGAATTTTTTTATCTATTATATATAGATGCTTCTCCGGATTCATTCATATATATATAGGTATATAGATAGGATACTAATTCACAGGCTAAACCACAATTGTCAATGACTTGAAATTTTTATGACTTATCGGCCATAACGAGTAACTGCTAGAATAATTGCGATTTTGAACCTCAGTATCATGGGTTCGATTCCAGAGGGCTTCAAAGTCCCGATTTTTCCCATTTGAATGTATTGCTTTGAATTTCGGGAATTAAAAAAAAAACTTCCCGGATAGTTAGAGAATCTAAACTCAAGGAGCCTATAGATATGGTCATGATCTATCGAAAACATGTATAACTATTACAGAAATTATCCTAGGTTCGATGCTAGGACGACGCAAAAATCTGTCTTTTAAAATACATTGAGGTAGTTTTTCATTATTTATTTTGATGCACTTATCGAAATGATAGGTAGTTCTTGCTTTGCTAGAAGATGTATATTAGGAATCAGTTTTAGAAAAAAAAATAGATAAGACCATGCTGTTCCTGGGTTCGATGCCAGAGCACAATAACATATCTATCATAAGGAATATAAGGGAAATGTAGGATGTCATTTGAGGCAGTTGCAGTTAATATTTCTGCTTGAATTTTCACACATAGTTAGAGATCGTGATGTTCTGTTGTGCTGCATAGACAGTATTACCAGAAAGATCCAGGTTCGAAGCAAGGCCATAAATATGTCCCCCTTTTAAAATACATTGAGTTAGTTTTCATTATTTATTTTGATATACTCATCGAAATAATAGGAAGTTCTTGCTTTTCTGGAAGATGTATATTAAGTCTTGGCTTAAGAAAAAAATTTTGATACGACAATGCTGTTCCTGGGTTCAATGCCAGAGCACATTACAATTTCTCACATCAGGAATATATGTGAAAAGTAGGACGTCGTTTGAGGCAGTTGCAGCCAATATTTCTGCTTGAATTTTAAACATAGTTATATATGGGGATCTTCTGTTGCTCTGCATAGTATGTTCACCAGGAAGACCGGGTTCAATGCCAGACGATTAAATTGCAGCGAATTTTAAGTATTTTCTATCCTTTTTTTATTTTGAGGACTGTCCCGATATGATACCGATATGAAATTAGTTTTGTCGATCTGCTTGCAGCATGCCAGCTACATTTTACTTGTATTTTATAAGGACCACCAACCACAAACTTTAAGCACTAGCCGTTGACGGATTTCGAAAAAAAAGTTTGATTGATTTTGATTTCTTTGTGCTGTAAAAGAAGTTTTTCTAATCCTCAATTCATCGATTGGAATCAATCAGAAATCTGTTAGAACAATATTAGGCAAATGTAGAGGGTTATCAAGGACTGTAGTTCTTTTTTGGGCCAAACATATAACACAATCTTCAATTTTTGGGATAGGACAAAGCTGTGGAGAAGTAATCAGAAACCTTGTTCTTGACAATCAAACTAAATGAAAAAATTCCAGTACAAGTTGATCAAGCCTACAAGGTAATAATTTGAATTTACTGTTTAACCTTCTGCACATATTTTCTTGTGAGTGATTCCTTAAGAGTCAAAGATTGATACATGGCAACTTAAGTATTGAAAAAAATTCTTTTGTCACACCTTCTTCTTCAAACAAAATTATGGTTACCTTGATTACAATTTGCACTGCTTCCTTGTTCATGAATTTCACTGCAAGATATATGACAATCTTACTAACATCACAACATCTCTGAGATGATTGTAATATTGCGCAGAATAATCTCAGAATTGAAGTTCACCACCTTTTCTTAATAAAGGACAAAGAAAATTAAGGAAACCTGAATTTACAGAAAACAGTTAGAGACAGTATATTGAATGACTGAATTAACAAAAATGATTGAATTTTGAATATTAAATTTAGATTGGTTACTGAGGAGGATGAATTAAAATATAGGTTAAGAAATTTTGATTGGAGAAATTATACATAGAAAGAATTTGAGGAATTATTTATGCATGAAACTGACTTTATTCAAGCTTGAATGAAAAATAATATAATATCAACTTCTATATCACAGATGAGTGCATAAGACAAGATAACTCAAGATTTTCAGAAAGGAAAATTTCCTGAAAATTGCTCCCACAATGATAACTAATTGATTTACTCATTTGATGCATCAGTCAAAGTATGAACTACTATCATCAAATGAATGCTAAAATTTGATGATATGAAGCACCAAATGAAAACAAGTCAAGTGGCACAAACAGGGTATGAAATTTTTATCCACAACAAATTTATTCAAAAACTTAAAATAGAAAAAGAAAACTGGTTCGTATGAACATTAAAATCTGTAATCTCAAAATGAAATGGCATCCTTAAGGTTTTTTTTCGTACTTTGTAGATTTTTCTCGGTATTATTACACCGTAATCGCAAGTTAATTGTCTGAGGAAAGATTAATTTTCCAGGAAAGAACTGTATGCGTTGAAAGCGAATAAATATTAATGCTAAATTTTCCTTGAATAAAATTGAGTTTTTCTTTATATTGTGCTCTTTAGAATCTTTTAACTAAGACCAATAATACTTAGCGAATCATTATTGGAATTCACTATTTCTTATGCAATTTTAAATATTGTATAAATAGCAACCTTTGAAAGTTAGCGTCTTAGTTAGGTTCTTTTCTTTCAGGTAAGAAAGCTTTAATAGATCAGCGTTAGCATGTATGCATTGAATTCATCTTAACATGTATGGCTAATTAAGGTTATAAAATGGTCTCAGAAAATATCTAGAGTATTTCATTTCCTGTCAGAATCCTTATAGAAGTTTTGTATAATGGCAGCTAGTATAAAGTTAGCTTTCATTGGTCGTAAATTTTGCGAAGTTCACTTTTTGTGAATAGCAGATTTTGTCATTCTAAACGAATTTTTATTGCAACATTTGTACAGATCCACATTAATAGATATGACGTTTACTGGTTTTGGCATAAAATCATGCCATCCTCAGAACTGAAAGAAGTTGCGTCGAGCAAGGGATTAAATACAGTGGAGGAAGGAGGAGGGAGAAAAAGAGTGGGGGGAGAAAAACATAGCAGAGAGAGTAAACAAGTCAATTTCTTGAGATGGGAGGAGGGGGGAAATGAGTCAAAAGTCCCATTAGAAGTGGTGATTGGTTGTTAGTGAACGAAAGCTCATTAGCTAACTCATGGGGATAATGCTTATGGAGGTGGAATTGCAACTCTTCTAATAGGCCAAGCTTATTCCCTTTGGTGCCACGATGCAAAATAATCGGGAGGAAAGAAGAGGAGTGATTTATCTACGAGATGATCGGCAAAATGTGACTGTACAGAATTATTCAAAAATGCCTTGTTGTGTTCAGTCGCGTGTTTGAAAATACTCCTCCTGGTTTGACCGATGCATGTGGTCTGGCAGTCCTGGCAATCTAATCTATAAACTCCAGATTTTTTAAGGGGGTGAATCTTGTCTTTGGCGTTGCAGAGAAGAGAAAATTATTTTTCCTATACAAAGCTGAATGTCTCGAGTCAGAGGTGAGAATCTTTGAACATTTAAAACTGCACTTGTCAATAAAATTTAATCTAAACCATTTAGGTAAATCGTCAAAATGTTCGGTTGGTGGTATGAATAGCTCGCGTAAGGTTAACTTTCTTCTGTTTTTTGAGAAGTATTTTAGTGATTAGCTCCGGTTGATAGCCATTTCTCGCCGCAATGGAAAAACTTGTATTTAATTCTTTGTGAAAATTTTTCTCCAGACCAGTGAACCTCTTTACATGGAAAGGTCATAATTTAGGTCCCTTCAATTTAAAATTACAGAGGCTTTACAGTTGTTTTTAGCACTTTAACAGCAGCATTGTGAAAATTTTTATTTGGAAGTAACCAATGTTTTGTCTCCAGCCTACTTAAAAAGATGCCCAAAATGTCAGTTTCTGATGAATTTACCCAGCTGATAACTAAAAATATTTGCCACATATTATTTTCAAGGAAAATAGTCTGAGCATCAGTAATTATTCCAGGGTCATGAGTTTGAAATTTTTATATACATATCTAATTTTATTACTCCAATCGCTAATTAATTTTTCCTCAAAATCCAAGTAATTAATTTTTGTTTGGTTGTGATTTTATTTAATTTATGTCCAAAGAGTAATTTATTCCAGCTACTTCAGTCCATGCATTTTCTTGAAGAAAAAGTTATACAATATGTGAAATTATAATTTTTAGTCTCAATCTCGCCTAATAAAGACCCCTAATAATAATAATAATAATAATAATCTTTAACTAATTTAAGTTAATGTAGAGAAGCAAGAATAGTAATACAAGTGCTACAGAGTAGCATAAAATTAATAGATTCTAGGACATCCATGTATTAATTCATCCTCTTTGTCTTCAGTTAAGACTGTGTCAAAATCAAGCAACACAAAATAGTCTTTAATGAAAAGACGATCTTCATAACTACTGTATTTGCTCGTCTTTACTCACAGTTTTCATTAATTCGTGACAAAGAATGCTTATCCCAAAGTGATAAAGTTAATATTAATAATTATTCACCACATTTGTTTCAATATTTTATTTTGTAAGCATAATAAAATCATTAACTGATCTGTTTGGATGTACATAGATACGAAGAAATAAAAATTAATTACAGTTTATTTATTAATCTTATATGCTTGAATGCTTGGCAATGGAATCTTTTTGATGCTCATGATGACTATAATAAATTAATAATAACACTGATTTTCAAGATGTTCCCATACACCAAAAACTTTCTAAATCATGGCTGCAGGAAACATTTACTTTTGGAAAGTGAATTTTATCTTCATTATTATTTCATACCAATCCTTTTTTCAAATTATTATTTTAAGATCTATCTGAGGATGTGCGCTCTCTCTTATGCATGATCCCTAAGGTACATATATTTTTGGTTGATCTGAGTCTCCTATTTGCTTTTCCTTACATCAATAATTTCTTATTTCAAGGTATACATCTGCAATTTTGAGAAATAATTTATGTTTTTGCAGCAGAGTGAATATCATATGTGTCTTTATTCTACAGTGCATTTGAATAATAGATATAATATATATAAAGGAAAAAAATAAGAAAAAATTCCAAAATATTTTAATGTTTTAAAAGGAAATCTCAGTTAAATCCGTTTACATACTCCAGGTTTCTTCTGAATACTTCAGGTAACCCATTATTTAGCTTTGACACCGGTCACTTTTATTTTATTTCCAGGACTAAAAATTCATGTATAATCAATGATATTTTCATGTAAGTAGAAGTTTCTGAAAAAATATATTTTAATAAATATGCATCAAATGGACTTTTTATTCAAAAACTACCTACAATCTTCATTGTTCTTAAGGTCCAAGATTAGAATAAAATTCAAATAGTTTAAAAGAAGTACATATTTACTATTAAGAGTGCTGAAAGACTACTCTTATGTTTGCCATTGATCGACTGGTATATCATTAATATACTGTACTTGACGGCATATGAGACGCACCTTTTTACCTAAATTATATCTTGAAAAATTTCCCTGCATCTTAAATGTGAAGGTTCAACCTCCACAGGTAAACTTTCAATACTGAATGCTATTTTTAGCCCAGATGGTCTATACTACCTATTTCATAATTACATTCAATGATTGTGATAATATTTGGCTTTTACGAAACGTGACAACTAAAAGAAACTACATTTTAAGTTATTGTGGTACCGCGCTTTCACACGGACTATTAAAACTTTTTTTCCTTTTGAGTGGCCAACTTGATAAGGGTGCGTCTTATATGCCGGTGCATCTTATATGCCCTCAAATACGGTAAATCATCCAACCTTTTTTTCAATCATATATCTGTCATTTCTTAGGTTGGTAAATAGAGAAAACTTACTTAATTACTTGAAAGTTATTGACCTAAAATGCCCCAAGTTTTATCTAAACATACGACACTAAGTGCTGAGATTGTTCATTCTGAAATTACAAAGTAAACCAAGCAAAATTTTCATTTAAAGGTATTATTTTAAAGATTCTGAAATTTCAATGAGAGGTTAAAAATATCAACAATTTTTAATAGTGAAAATAATGGTATTACTGTAAAAGATTTTATATGAAAAGTCAATTGTGAACATTACTGGAAACTTACTAATTAAAAAAACTGCACCTTTTGCTTTTATGATATCATTAGATAAAAGAATGATTTGCTTAGGCACTGTATATTCAGGTGTGCTAGGGTAAATAGTTTGATTGGTTGTTTTTAGAAATCATGAAGACTATGAAAGAAAGAGCACCATGCATTGATTATAAGAGAAATTTATTAAGGTAACTTTCAAGGAATGTGTTTAATCATAGTTGTTAGTAATATGAAGTAAGAAGTTAGTAAGATGAATTACCTGAAGTTCTATTAATTAAAAAATAAATTACACTTGCTTCATAAATAGAAATATCTGAATATAATACAGTAACTTCTAATCTTAAGAATCACAATAAGTAACTTAGCATGAGTGAAATGTAAATTTAAGAAACTGAGAATGGCTAATGTTTCTAAAACTAAGCTATTCAGTTACAAAAGAGTAAAAATTAACCAAAAGTAAGGATTTCTGTAAAAACTGTGTTTCCTTTAGCTTCCAAACTCTTCCATGGTGGTTTTGATGATTACCCATACACATTTCAAATTCAAGCTGGTTGTCGTCATCTTTACCAAAGATCCCTTTTCAAATAATAATTTCTATTCCTTCAGCGCTAAGATGCAACATTTTTACATGCTTTAGGGACATTCAATTATAATCAATACCTAGTTCAATACTTATGCAATATGACCGTTTTAACTATTAAATAATGAAATTATTATCCTACATAGTATACATTTTAAAGTATTGAGACAATTGAATAAAATTTACCATATTTAAACTGATTAATTTTATCCTAAAACTTCTCATTTATTAAAGTAACGTTCGAATTTATCTATCACAACAATTAATATTATCTGTGATTCTGTATAGATCTATAAAAAAATACTGTCTCTGCAAAATTTACAAAAGCATGAACTTAAGCATTGTCAAGTCAACCATTAATATGGAGCCATCCTCTTTTCCTTAGGTGATTATATTCAAGATAGAATTAGACCATTTCAATGCAATAACATCCAATATTTCTGATATCCATGCCACAAGCTTGCGTGGTGAAGAAAAATTTTGGATGGTGAGGTGATAGGGGAGGAAAACTGACTCATAGGTTTAAAAATCATAGTTAAAGTAATATTTATCTGCAATACCTGTTTCATGAAATTCATTTTAGCTAGCAAACCAAAGACTCTTTCAATTTTTGAAAGTTCTAAAAATGCAAAACTGGTATATTTAGGATGGGTGATTAAGTTGAAGTGGAGTCAGATAATTCTTGAACTTTAAATTTGAAAACTTTTATATCATCTGCTTCTGACTAAACTCCAAGGAAATAGAAACTTAGCAAAGTAAAACAGTCATAAACCTTAGTTAACATTTAGCCTGACTTTAGAATACATTCTTTTACTTAAATTGATAAAAAATATACTAATACATAAAATCATTTCATACATTACTATTTTGTTTTGCACTACTTTATTTTCATAGTAGCTCTATCAGCAAACTGACTAAAACATCAAAGTTTGAGTCCCAAGAACTTGTAACTTTCACCAACATTGCTAACAGCTTTATTACAAAGTTTACAGCAAGTGGAATTAAAATTAAGTCATCTCCAATATAAGGCAAATGATTCAAATCATTGTGAACTTGTACAGAAAGCAACACAAATGTGTTCATAATGAAGGAAAGTGTATATCATCTTTCCTTCATTATCAATATATTTTTGTTATTTAACAACAGTAGTAAAGAGGTTATGTGGCAATAAAAAGTAGATGAAAACAAAATATTCTAAAAAATGGAATTTCCACCCTAGAGTCATACACATATCTTGATAACCATGTTGTATGCTAACACATTGCTCACAGGGCTCAGAAATAAATAACAATTTGGGAAAATGAGTAAAGTTCTTGTAGAATAATGCAATCATTTACACAAATACTCTGTAAAATGGGTATTAAAAAGTATTTTAATAAAATAAAGATTAACTTTTGCAAACTGCTTCATTACCCCTGGTGTAGAAACTTGAGAAGATCCCATAACATGCATAACACAGTGAAAGTGAATCATCGTCTTCTATCAGATTCGTTTTATGACCTATATATTTATATTTACTTTCTCCATATACGTAGTATAGAGAAAGTATTGTTTTCATGAAAAAAATCGACTTTGAGATTTCAACGGAAATACAGGTTTTGGGGTCCCTAGAACACGTTTTGACCATTTTCGGAATGATGTCTGTGTGTGTGTGTGAATGTGTGTGATTGAGGGCGCTCTAACGTACAAACTATTAGTCGTGTCAATACCAAACTTCATATATAGCACTGTAGTAGGTGCTGTCAGAGTTGCTTAGTTTTTGGAGTACATCAGTTAACCAGAAGTCGAGCTTTATTCTTCGAAGCAAATTTCCGTTTTTGCAAACTATCTCCATAAATATGATATTTAGGTAAATTCTATTATTTATAAAAGTTTTAGAAAATTTAATTTACTATGAATTGTGTATTAAACATATTTTCGAAACACTGATTGTTCAGGAGTTATTCCTGAAATACTGATAAACCGGAATTAGCTAATTATGTACTTCGTGGGCGCTCTAACATGAAAACCATTTGTTGTATCAACACCAAATTTTATATATAGTACTTTGGTTAGTGTCGTTAGAGTTGATTAGTTTTTGGAGTAAATCAGGTAACCGAAAGTAGAGCTTTACTTTTCGAAGCTCGTTTCCGTTTTTTGCAAAATATCTCCATTAATCTGGTATTTAGGTATATACTATTATTTATAAAAGTTTTAGAAAATATTATTTACTTTAACTTTTGTATGAAAAATATTTTTTATAACTGATTGTTTAGGAGTTATTTGTGAAATACTGATAAACCGGAAGTTGCTGCTTATGTACTTAGTGGGCGCTCTGGGTGCTGGGGCGAAAGGCCAATTTCATAGTTTTTCATCGAAAATGTCCCGAAAAACATTATTTATGATATTTTTTACGTAAAAGATAGTATAATATAAATTAATCACTTATCTTCCAAGTTTAGGTTGAATATAGAGTTCGAAAATTCTGTTGTATATAAATATTTACATCTTATATATGGGTTTAGGTATATACTAATATTTATATATGTTTTAGAAAATTTAATTTACTATAACTTTTGGTTGAAACATATTTTTGTATCACTGATTGTGTAGGAGTTATTCATGAAATACTGATAAACCGGAAGTTGCTGATTATGTACTTTGTGGGCGCTCTGGGCTCTATGGGCGAAAGGCCAATTTCATCGTTTTTCAACCGATCATGTCCCAAAAAACATGATTTATAATGTATGTGACGTCAAAGATAATAATATATAAATTAATCACTCATCTTCCAAGTTTAGATGGAATATAGAGTTCGAAATTACTGTCGTAGATAAATATTTACATCTAATATATGGAGAAAGTCATGTGCTGGCCACATCAGATTTTTTAAATATTGTTTTTGATAACAGAGATGTAAGAGTAACATATGAGCCATTTAAAATGAGACAGAGATTGCTATCTTAAAAGGGAGGGCTTGATATGCAAGGGAGTATGGAGGGAATGAATTTGTCACCAGGTGTTGGCAGTCTGGTAATTAAAGAAGGATTTGAAAAATCATCCAAATGAAGCTGAGTTGGAGTTCAAGAAATGAAGCACAAAATTCAAAATACACAATTCTAAATGTTTTGCAAATGATTTTGCTTTTCTGAAAGATGACAAGGGAAAGTTGCAACATGCAATGATCATAATAAAAATATACTCCTTAATTCATCATCATTAATATAAGCTGACAAAATTCAATACAACAGAAATATGGTTAGTAGTAAAACAATAGCTTCATTTTAAGTTAATTTTAATGGTAAAACACTGAAGCAAATGGGGATTCAGTCTAATTTGGAAGCAATATTCTTCGTAAGCTAAACTGATGCAATGATCAGGATTTACTCAAACTAAAATTGTGTTCAATCAATACATTTCGTCAGAGAACACAGAACATCAAGAAAAAGATGCATTTTTCTGTAAGATGTAGAAAGAAATAAAGAGAATTGCTACTTTTTTCAAATACTGTAAAATAAAAGTTACATTGTGCATGACAAGAACAGGATTGGAAATGCGGCGCTCCTCTTCCGAGGCGTTGCGCGCACCCCTTCCCCTCCCCCTGCCCCCTCTTCTCTCTTCACGAGATCCCATTCAGTCTCTGGCGAACATCCCTGAGCTTCGTACCGCTCTCTCGGAAAAAGCGATCGCTGGCCCTTTCCCGCCGATCCTCCCTCAATTTCCAACTCATTTACCACTCGACTGACCGCCTCCAATTAAAACTGACTTCCGTTCTCTCTCAATTGGCGCGCATTCCAATAGTTTCACGCTTCACCGTCGACCTGCATCATTGTTGTGGATTTTTAGAAGTCGCGGGAATAGCTATTCCGCGACATTTGCATCTTTTTTTCCCATTCTTGTGTATCGGTCGTTTGTTTTCATTTTGTGGCTAACCGTTGCGTCTCATAGAATTTCGAATCTCGCTTCGTGTATTTTGTCTCCGAAAGTGGTGCGCGTATTTCATCACCCTCCCTTCGGATTGCCCACTTTTTTCTAGCTGTTCTTCTTGTGTTTCCAATAAATCATCTATCATTCGAACCGTTTTAAAGAGTTGGTGTAAATTGAAACATTTGTCATATTTCCAAGATTCTTCTCTGTACACATATTCTATTTCTAAGTACTACTTTTTAACGAACGCAATTATTTCTTTCAATCTATTCAAACTTCCGTTGAAAGCGCTTCCTTCAGCCGATAGAGATGTTTTGATAAAATATTCTGTAACCTCTGATATTTTGACTGTATATATTGTTATCTATCTTTCTTGGGCCATGAGTTCTGAGTGAATATCAGATCTCTTCCACCCTTCTTCCCCTTCAAACTCTAAAAGTGCAACTTTCGAGAGAGTTCCTCCCGAAAAGGCACATCTCATTCCTCTTAGTGAGTGGTTGAGGTTACTTTACCGGGCATCCATCGCCGACTCTCTTTACCTCACCTTTGAAATCCGTCGGGAGATATCGGAAGAGGATCATCTTCTTCGCTTCCTAACCTAATCCACGGAGTCCTTTTATCTTCAGCGTGGGAGGTGAGCTTGGTTGTTCCGGCGTCACCACCTTAGGAAACTTCGTTTCTTGCACGCCTGTGTGATTGGATTTACTTTCCTATAACATTTTTACGGCCTTATCGTCGACTTCAGACGGACATGATGTGATGAAACGCCTCGGCGGATTCTTTTTCTCGGAAAAATCGGTCTTTCGAAAGTACTGGATGCTCGCTTTTCCGACCGTCGAGGGATTTATCCATAAAGCAGTAAGACACCCTAGAAGATTGTGAAATCCCTCGGCGCTAGTCGATAGATTGCGTCGGAGCTACAGCTAATGTTTCTAAGCGTGTGATGTCTAGAGGTTTAGCAGATAAAGTTTGAGAATTTTACAACGAAGTTACGAGGCGGCTAAAAAGTTTATGGCTCAAATTTTTCTTACCCCTCCCGGAAAAAAATCATCCGGAGATGCCTTGATAAGTTTTTCTTTCCCTTTGGCGGGAAAAATCTCCTTTATTAGATTTTTTTAGCTTTGATAGGAAAGGCGGCGGATATGGAGTGGAAAGTCGACGCCTGTGAAATTTGTTTCCACCCTCTCATTGTTTGCCGTCGGAGTTCGTTAACAGGTGAGCTCCGAGAAAGTGAAACTACGATAAATCGGTCCGTGTGAAAATCAATTAGCCGCATATCCCATTTTAGGTTGATCCTCGGGGGGGTACACCCCTTTGACTCCCTCCACCTCATCCCCAATCGCTCCAACCCACTCCTCCCCTAATTCCTCTGACTCGCTTCTCCACCGCCTTCTGATCGTCCCTCCGCCATTCCTCCACTTCATCTCCATTCAACCCCCTGTGCCCTCACATATCCTCCAGACATTCCTAACAAAGTCATTCGTCAGCCGTTTCTCTTGGGACACTGACCAGCAACTGCCGGACGACGCTCCACGTTCGAATGGAGCGGAACCGAGAGTTATAAAAGTTGGGAGAGAGAATCTGAGAGGCAGTCGCAAAGGGAGTAGTGTGAGACTTAATTAGGCAGGTCCGTGGAGGATATTGAAAATGATCGCTGACATTATTCGTTTAAATTCTGTGTGAACGAATAATTCTTCGTGGAATGTGCACTATATTAATTTTGTCAATCCTGAGGGGACGGAATATGTATCGATAAATGAACTCAAAGACAGGAAGCTGCTTTCTTGCTCTGCATTAAGGGAACAGAATTGGACACCGCCATCCCTGCATTCCTCACCTGTTGTGCGAGGGACGATGGAAGTGACATTCCGCACGCTTTTTGGATACCCCTCAAAGTCCAAAATATCTAGAATTTTGAACTGTTAGGGAGGAATTTGATCGAATTATCATACTGAAATTTGATGAGTGGACATCTCGTCGAAATCTGCCCGAACATGTCTCTTACCACTTCGTCCGCCGTCTGCTTGTTGCTGCTTCTAACAGTAATTGCCTCCGCCAGGAGTAGGCATCGGCAGAGTGTCCTTTCGGGACCCGAGAACGGCGATGATCCTTTAGCGTGGGCCCCCGCATTCTTCAACTCAGAAGTCAGCTTTGGGAGTCGGCAATGGGATGAGGAGGAAAGCCCTTTGGAGTCGGAGCGACCAACTGTCCCTTCCGCCGACGTCGCCGGGACTTCTGGAGGTTCGACCGAAAACCCAATTGACGCTGAGGGCGAGCAATCCTCGGAGGGCCAAAAGGATGAGTACGATTACGACTACGACTTGGATGCGGCTTTAAGCACATTCAACTGGGCCGAACTGGTGCCTGCCCTCGTCGTCTATTCGTTGACCTTCGTGGCGGGGGTCACGGGCAACTTTCTCATTATAATGGCCACCACGTCTTGCTGCAAGGGAGCCTTCGGAGGGATCGAGTCCCGCTATGGAGTCGCCTCTGCTTCTGGAAGGCTGCAGACTCCCTCTCCCACCAACGTCTTCCTGGCTTCGCTGGCCTCCGCGGATCTGCTGCTGATCCTCATCTGCATTCCAGTAAAGGTAAGCGCCACTTTGATAAATAAGTAAAAATAAACATCCTCGTGGAAATCCAAGCAGAAATTTAAATTGAACGAAAAGGAAAAGATCCGTTTAAAAAGTACGTCTTCACTCGAGCCGTGTTTATGTTATCATATTCATTCATCTTTGCCACCTGGTGAGGGCGCTAAGCCCTAAACCCAGGGTCGAGGAAACAAACCCAAGTGTGTTGTCATGATTGTATTTTATTTTTCTCTTATCAAGGAGAAGTTGAGGGCCAAGGGGAGGATTCCGTATTCATCATATAATTTTTCCAAATCTGATCTTCCGAGAAAAAAAATCATAAATCGTTTGCACATTGTGATACATGTTTTAATGTATTATGCGCCGACAAACACAACATACTCAAATCCTTAAAGTGTATGTATTCCAACTGTTTTATCAGTTAAAATGTAAAATCCTACCCTATCAATCACAATATAGGGAAATGAAATAAGTAAATCTTCAGATAGAAAGAATAGGTGAGAATAAGATGATTCGGGATTTTTAAAGGGGAACAGAAACTAAGGAGCGATGAATAATTCTACGCAACATGTGATATCGAAGTATTTCATTGAAGAGAATTACAAGTTGGGTGATTCCTTTTGGAATTGTTATCCTCTAAATTCGACGATGGATGACGACAAACCCCTAAGTCCTTGAGGCGATATGGGGGCCCAAGGGGAATGAACTCGTCTCTTTCGCTTGACAACTGAGTCTTTCTCCAACCGTATAAATTTCGGTGATTTTGCCGGAGTTGGAGACGATATTATGGTAGCTAAATACTATATACCTCGCAGGAGCTATATTATTTAGAAATTATATGACTAATATCCTTCATTTATTCACCCCGTGTAAATGCACCCGTTAAATATGCTTTCCATGGATTACACTTATGACAAGATAGTAAAAGCGAAAAACTTTTATTTTTGAAAGAATATTTAACTAAAATTTCTTCCAAAATTTTAAAATAAAAGAGAAATTTTTTTATGTTTTTTTTTCTTTGCACCACGATCTTTTACAGATATTTCAAGTATGCCGATCTTTACCCGAGTGTCATATTATCAATGAAAAGGATTCACCCTTCGCAAAATTGTTCTCCGCTTTCACTTTCAGTGCTTTCACAAGCTGAGTGAAGTTCAGTTTCAAGGAAAATACCGTTATAGAGTTCTTGGTAAGATATTCTTTCAATATTGCGTCTAAATTACTTTGTATAACCCTTCAATGATCGCACGGACAGATTTGTTTTCCAGGTCGGCGGCGTGTTTGGCTGAATCGGACCCAATTCATTATTCCTGAAACCGAAATTCCATCTCAGTTGGTTATCCCAAAATTCGTGAATGTTCCAAATGAAAAAAATTGATTTTGGATCTAAGTGTGGAACATGGATTTATGTGTTACAACGTCGCTCGAATGATGTGATAAATTCCGTCTCAATTCAGTGAAAAACGACTCCACGACAGCATTCCATGGTGTCCTATGACGAACGCCAATCTCTGTCCATAAGTTAGCATCAAAGAAAATAGGAACATTTTAAGAATTTAGTCAAACGTCGAAATATCCCTTCCTAGTCACAGGCCCTTCTTAGTGATGATAGCCTCGCCATATTAGTATTACACAATCCCAGAGGCGAGGCATTCGGGGGACCTACTTTCTTCACCTCTTCAAAAATATACATTTATTTGACTCACTTTGTTCCCAAATCTTGTTAGTTACGTTATATGAATATTAAATGAACAAGGAAGAATAGACTTGAAAAAAGTCCGACGGGACCGGGAATCGAACCCGGTCACCCGGATACCCGGAACGATTGCCGGTCAGTTGCTCTGTCCGTTGAGCTATCCCGCCGGAACATCGTCTTAAGCTATTCGGGGGACTTTGTGGGCGTTGGACATTGCGAGTTCGCCCGCATGGTGGCGTCGTTCGCTGTCATGGCTTCATAGAAGCACCAGCCACACAAAGAGAAGCAAAGGAAAACTCCTTTAGGTAGGTAACAAGGAAATTGGGTGAGGCAATTTTGCACGAGGAGGCGTGCATCCAGGAAAAATCCCAAGGAAGAAAAGACTTGAAATTTGAATTGAATTCTTCCTTGGGATCTTTCGTGGGAGAACTTCTTCTCGTGCAAAATTACCTTACCCAATTTCCTTGCTAAATGAACAGTGTTACAGAAGATTAACCAGGTGGAAAATTGTGAAATTTCGGTTTCGAGAGGCTAAAAGTTAAAGACCCATTTCAGTTTAAACGAAAGAAAAGATCATGTTTAATCGTAATAATTCCATAATTTTAAACTAATCCCATAATTTTAAACTAAATTAAATATTAAATTTTAAAGTAAAAATTTCATTTCCATCATTTTAAACTAAAAGATATTGTTAATACGATTATGATCAACTCCGATTATAACTTTATCGAAAATTCCCTAAGTAAATTCATCTCATTTAAAGTGTTTAGATCTCCTCAGCCAACCGCAAGATCAGGGTCTGCTTAGCTACGAATGTTTCGAACTAAGAATGAACAAATGGCGGAATCCATTCTAATATTGCTCTTTTGGAGCATTTTTACGCATCATTTATTTTCTATTCATTTGAGAAAGAATGTTTATAGTTTTGTAGGGATCATGGCCATTCGGACAGTTCTGGGAATCAAGATTTCCGTGTATAAAGTATTTTCAAACTAAATAAAACCGAACGAATCCATTGTGTTGCATTCTTATCTAATTATGAAAACAAAGGAATATATTAAGGTATAAAAGTTAGCACTCAACTTGATGTCGAATTCTTACATGTATATAGTTTTTACAATTAGTTGATAACACTCGTGATGATAGAATATATTATTTCGGAAATGAGTTGTCAACAGTGGAATTTATACACATGTGCGTAGAATGAAGGTGAGAGCTAAATATATTCATTAGAAGCACTCCAAAAACTGTTCCCCCAAATGTATACGCACAGCGTTAATGAGAATGTAGATTCCGCGATTTACAGCCACTCAGCGTGTTTCATGACATAAATAAATACAAAATGTGAGTTATGCCTAAAGTAATATTTTCCTAGTGTCATCAGAAATGGTTTATTTAAAAAAATTGTTAACATTAATATAGGATTCGGAAAGCGAGATAGGGAATGAATATAATTGTCACCACAATGGAAGTACTTACCAACGGGTGTGATGCAGCGCCCATAGGCATACATAATAGTTTAAACTTAATTTAGAAGAGTATAAATGATTTAGAATATAAAAAAAACGAATTTTAAATTTGCTCCATCAATAAAAATCTTCCAGTAGGATTATTTAAAAACTATAAAAATTGAAGTCACTTTTTATTTTTTATTCGGACACTTTCATCAATTTCCTACACATGGTTGAACAGCAGTGAAAAAGATCGACAAGTCATGTACTTGAATTCAGATCTCTCACTTTCGGGGATTTTTTATATTTTTACCCTTTTTTAGCATTTTAGTTAAGTTTGCCTTTACTTCGTTTCCCTCGTACTTGCTAAACTTGATTAAGTTTACCGCAAATTTTAGGCTACGAAGGCTCCATGTTCCATGAAATTCAGCTCAATGAAATGGAAAATATAGTAGGTATTATTTCAAGTTTATCGTAAAAGTGGAAAATTGTTGGAGGGATTCACAATTTTATTTTAAAGGGTTAAAACCAACTGAATTTATTTTGATTCTAGGTAAATAATAACCTATATCCTCTGGAATGAAAGTAGCATTTTTAAAAAGAATACAGTGTTCAGCGCATTACAGTACTCACGATGTATTTCGCCACCTTTTCATGGATTGTGAATTACAGGGTTTGGAGAAAAGGTTAACAGGAAGTCATAAAAATTTGCGTTGTAAGCAAGTGAGCGCGAGAAGGTCTGTTGCGATGAAGAACTCCTCATTAACAAATTGCTAAAACACAGCCCATGGCAGGCATTTATAATCACCATAACACAATACTATCTGCACGACCTGTTTCCCCAACCAATTTGCTTATGCAGATACTTGAATTTCTGATAATTACGTAATAAACTTCTCCTATTAACAGAGCTTCGCGTTAACTCATTTTGGTCCTGGAATAGCGAGTTAAAATTTTCACTAATCTGAAAATATTTTATTTTAAATGCTATGAATGGAAAATTTTAAATTTAATATCAACTCATTCCCGAAAAGAAAATTAACTTTAAATTAATATTATTAACTAAAATACACAAAAAATCCTAAATCACCTAAAATGTCAAGTTTACCATCCTGATTTATTATTATTCTTCCTAAAAATATTAAAGAATCTTTCTGAGATCTTTTACCAATACCAGGAAATTTAATGATATTAAATTATATTTCATAAAAGTTATGGTTACGGATGAATGTTAAGGATTGTATTAAGGATTTTTCGTTTGCTGAAATCTAATGGGTATCATTATGCTAAACTAAATATGATGGTTGACGAGGGAAAACTAAATCAGTAGTCTCGATTCTTGTACAAAAATTATTTTTTGAAGTGCACAGTATAGCTATGGTCAATTCGCGCAAATGGTTCCCCAATGAGAATCCTTAACTAGGCCTCCCTCAAAAGCCAACAAAAACCCACTTGACTATCCGCTATGGTCTTATTCTCTCTACGGATGGAACATTTACAAATCTGAGGAATGTTTCACTGGTTTCCAACCGGGTGAGATGGCTCCAATGTTTCTGCGGTCCCTGCCGTCATCCATGATGCGGTCATCGCTGCCGAAACGTTGGAGCCATCTCACCCGGTTGGAAACCCGTGAAACATTCCTCAGCATAATTCACCGAGAAAGTATCCGATATATTTACAAATCTGATTAAAAAATAATAGCAATATATGGAATATTTCTTGAGGCGGAGGAAAATGATGACATGACTTATAAAAAAACGTAACGTTTCTCTATCCATAATCGAAAAATAAAGAATAATTAACCAGATTTTCTTATCGCTAGAAAAACAATACTAAGAAGGCTGTAATAAATATACGATCCTTTCTTCAATTAAGGATACCGCATGCACAGATAAATTTCATTGCATCTTAGTAATATTTTTCAATGATTAAAAACTCTTGCATCGATAAATGTATCCCACGCTTAGGCAATTGCCATGGATGTGATCTGTAATCACTCTTCGTTCAATATTGTCTTTGACAGAGGTCTAGTCGACCCGTAGACCTTTTTACAAATCTCCATAAGTCACATGACAGGAATATGTCATGGGTCGAGCCAACAGATTATTCGTATACAAAATATAAAAATATTGAAAATAAAATTGAAGCGAAGTGTGTGATTCAGTTGACCCATCTCCGTAACGTCTTCGACAGAATGTCTTTTCAACGCAGCCGAAGATAAACGGAAAAGAAATTCAGTTCGGCACGTTTTGATTCCGCGATTTTCAATTTCTGTCAGAAAATAAGTATTCTCGGTGCTCGGAACTGTTCAATCTTGAGAGCTACTTTTTGAATTCAAATTGAACTGAAACACTACTCCTATTGCTACAAAAATGTGTTTCGCCGCCGCGTTTATTGTTTCTCAAAAATGTATCTTTTAATTGTTAGTGATCAGCGAAGGATAAATTGGTATAAAGTTATTGATACTCAAATTAAGACCTTCTACGAATTATTCTTTTCGGGATATTTATAAATATAATCATTAACGTTAATTATCTTATATAATAATCACCGATGGGTATATATTTATTTATCCGATATCAGTAAATCCCGTAAGATATGCATGGGAGAAATTTTCGAATATTGATTTCATCTACTTCCCTACGTAATAGGATTATAATTTTTTGGAAGTCGTTAAAGGTCCAATAGAGTATTACGTGTTGATATTTTTATCCTAAGTATCCTTGGTTCGACTCTGGACTACTCGAATCGTCCCTCATAAGAAATGCACGTAATTTTCATTTTGATAGATTGCGTTGTATTGCAGACATTTTTTCTTTTGCAGAATTAAGTTAGAATTAATGGTCGTAAAAATTCGAGATACGTATCAAAAGAAAGGAAATTTAATAAAGATTATTATTTTGGCCGTAGAATATCGTATTCGAATTCTGATCTCATTCTTAATAGTCAAGTCAAACGATAAGGGCAACATTATTTTCTTCTAATTTCACCATAACTAACTATCACTTTCCATAAAATGTAATCCGGCTGATTACTACGATAGCAATTATATGCCAATTAAATCTGGAAGAGAATTCTCTCTCGAATTAATGCAATCTCTTCCCACTTCTCTTTAGCCAACTAATATGCCCTTTTAACTTCTAAAAACTTTAATACCTTTAAATTTCCCAATATTAATTATTCAAGCACCTAAAGAGTCCAACAGTGAAGGTTGCTTTTCCTAAAGGTAAGTATAATCGCTTTCAGGATTCCGAGAAAGATAGAATTAATTTATATCCCAGAAATAATTAATTTTATTCCAAATCCAAATCACGGAAAAAAACCCTCATAACGTTTTGCAAATGAAACATTTTTTTAAATCTCCTACAGCCGAGGGTTGCTTCTGAATGGCCCTACATTTACCTCTTCTTTTCAAAGATAGCCACCAGTATTGGCATCCAGAAGAATTTTTTTGTAATCTCCATCATTACCCTAATCTTCACTAACCTTCTTCTCAGAGACTACTTTAAATCCCCCCCAAACTGCCTATATATACTGCTTTATCATTATCCATCATATTTGCATAATTTTGATACGAGAGTCATTTAATTAAATTCATTTTAATTTATTTATTTTGTTCCTCGTATAAGCAAATGCATTGGCAATTATTACAAAATTTTAAGACGTGGGTCATAGATTACCCTTAGGGTAATATCCTGTTTGGGGTAATCGACTCTTCATTTTCCAACAAAATTAACTCAACGTAGGATTTTTAACATCTATTCTGTCTTTACCGTCATCACCTTCCCTCCCTGGTTGGTTCCCTTTTCTGTCTTTTTCTGCATTTCTTTGATGAGAAGTCCATCCTATATCTTCATAGTTGCATTATTTTGCACATATTTATTTACACAGTGAAATATTGATTCACGGATTCCAATTGTTCCCGAAAACCGTTCGTCATTTGTTTTGTTCGTAAACTGAAACTTGTTTTAGGATTGTAAAATATATTTATTCCTCTCTGGATCCCGAAAAACAGTTTATTCTTACTTTTAAAATACTATTCACATAAATAATTGAAACGAACTTCTCAATTTTTAACATCAAAAGGAATTGGGTCTTGCAGCCATCCTCAGGTCGGATGTTCAAAAATAGTTCGGCAAGTTTCTTTCAATAATTTATGTAAAGGCGTGCCACGAAGTACGGTCTAGTCGTATTAAATATATGTAACTGCACATTGGTATGGTCTCCATATTATGCTGTGTATATAAATAGGCTGGAGAAATTACAGAATAAAGTAATAAGAATAATAGGATTCATGTTGGGTTATTCATGTTTAGATATACCCTATGATTAATTTAGAATTACATACAACATACCCCACTTAGAAGAGAAAAGGCAGATTTCAAACTTAAAATTTCTTAAGAAATGAATCAACAATAGAGTTGACTCTCATTACTTACGCAGCATGATTACATCCCATGAACCTGAATATAACCAACGTAGACCGAACACATTCAGTATACCGTATGCAAGAACAAATAACATGTACCATAATCCTATATATCATACGATGCGCCTAGCAAATTCTTATCAAGATGTGTTCCATACAATTAATTGCTGATGTTTTTTATTTCTATATTTATGAATTTTTGATTTTCTTATATTTATGGATTTTTGTTTATATGTTTTATGATAAAGGACTTATGTTTTTATTTTTAGATTTCTTCATTTTATCTAATTAAATATATTAAATCAATATGTGTTTTTATTTTTAGATTTCTTTATTTTATCTAATTAAATATATTTGATTTATTTGTAATATTTAAGGATTTCTATATTTGATGATTTATATATTTAATGATTTAATTGATGATAATTGTTCTATTTAATTGCATTGATTTTGTACCTTGTATTCTATTTGTTTTTAACACTTTTTATGCTTCACCCGAATTTTGTATTTTTAATTTTTTGTCTTTACTGTATTAATATGCTCCTTAAATGTACCGATTCTCTGTGTAAAAGTGTTGACTACCCGTATACAATGGTAAATAAATAAAGATACCATGTTTTACTTTTGTTCACATGCCTGGCCGTAGAATTTCCAACTTCTTGGAAAATGAATCATATATAATTTTGAATTTCCCGCCATAAGTTCAAAATAAAAGGGCTGCCAGGTGTCAAACGCAGAACCTTTTGCAAATTGTGATGACATATAAAGCCCTGGTAGAAATAAAACTTATTTAATTCAAATTTTTAATTCGATCTCATACCGGGAAGATCCAAAAATAAGACTTCGTTATCTCCATTTGAAATGCATAGGATAATGTAAATGGCTCTCTGGGATCGAACCAAGGACCATCAGGGAAACTTTTAACAGTGTATATGAAATGTATATTTGGTCTCTATTCATACGCTGGGTTTTAAGTTTCTATGTTGTTGGGAAACGGTTCAAAAAAATCTTTAAAATCGTAGCAATTTATAATTTAAGAGACGCCTGGTGTCGAACCTAGGACCTATTGGCCGATGTGAATCCACATTATAACTTGGTAGGACTTGATCTTATTTTCTGCTTAGTTTTAAATCGATATCATTCCGAGAAGGACCTAAAATTGGATTCCGTTATCTCCATTATAATCGCATTGTGGAATGTAAGTAACTCACTGGGATCGAACCATAGATTATCAGCGAAACGTTAAACAGCGCACATAAAATATATGCATGATGTCTTTCTACTCTACGAGTTTCAAGTTTCCATCTTATCTTAGAAATAGACGCAATGAATTTTAAATGGGAGAATATTTGCCCTGACCTAGCGTCGAACCAAGGATAATTCTCGAAGATATCTTTGTAGTTTTTGTCGTATATGCATAGCTTCTAGCGGTCTCTAGCATTTTGACTCTCTAATTTGCCAGGAAGTGCCTCAAAAAAATGTTCGGAAATTATTGCAATATCCTTACGGAAGAAAACGGAACTTCGGGGCCATCTGGCATCGAACCCATGACACCGAGGTTCAAAGTCGCTTTTTTCTGGCGGGTACGCGTTATGGCCACTACGTCGTAAAAATTTCAAGTCAGTGACACTTGTGAAACCTGGTTAGTATTTTGATCCCTTATGAATGAGTGTATATACAGGTATATCCGGAGGAACGTCTATATATAATAGATAAATATATTTTTGGTGGCACTATGTAGAATTTACGTCAGGATTACAGGAACTCCTTATTTTTGGTATATTTTCAGGGCTTTGATATTGTGCTTCTTGTATTTTACTTCTCAAGAATGATTCAATCGACTCTTGGCTCGTTCATACTAAAATAACTTTCAACAGAGACTAACAAATTCCATACAAAGAATACGCTCTAATGACAAATGTTGCGTAAAATATCCTTTAAACTTATATTTATCTCGTTCTGAAGAATATTTGTCGGGATTTTAGTCCATTAACTGCGGATTGGTGTATTATTTTTTCATGCTCCAACTTGTACCTGAGATTGTTCCCGTCGCACCAACATTTACTCTTAAAGCGTAAACTTTCTTTGCCTAACTGAACTCTGGCTTCAAAGGTTTGTTTTCTTTTGAATATCACGTGCAGAAGATCCGTGTCATAAACAGTATGGTACGACTCTTGGATTTGCTTTTGATAGGACTTCCGACGGTTTCCTATTTTGAATTCCGCTATAAACATTCCCGTTCTTTATTTGTTTGGGTGCAGTCACCTTCGCGAGCACGCTAACACTGACCCTTCAAAGAAAAACATTTTCGCTCTCAGGCTGCTACCATGTTATTCCTACGTTTTATCTCGATTCGCTGGCTATATCGGGAATCTCAAAATGCTTAAGCAATGAATCCTTTACTATCGCTAATTATTTCTATTTATTTTAAAGTTTTCAATGTGTGACACTTTTAGCATCTCATGGCGCGGAACTACATTTGTAAATTTTCAGGGAAAATTCCTTAACTTAAGAAGTTACTGTTATAAACACATACCATTAGTTTACATAGAAAGCTATGTTTAAAAGATTTACACGGAAAGTAATTGTCAGACATTATTTGGCAAGTAGTGGGGGCAGTAAGTGATCCTTCACGCTGCCAAGCGAAGATGTCATATTGGAGGATGTATAAGAAACATTGTTCATAAGTGATTGTTCTTGAAGATGCTCAAATTGATTGTTTCTCACTGGCGACCATTAGTTCGTTAACATGTATCAGAATTGGTAAATGAACAACGCCATAAACTGACGAAATAAAACAATTTATCTCATTCATTTACTTATAGGTACTTTACATTTACATGCATATTATTTTCTGCATATGCATATCCATGTAAATTTTAGTTTATTTTTGAGTTAATATGTATAAGTATAGATACCAATTATTTAATTCTTAATATGACTATATTTATTGATGTATCGCTTACACATTCTTATTGATGGTGTATTTATACATTATGTCATGTTTTTACACATCTTTTACTAACGGAAGGTTCGCGCAGGCTTTTCACACTCCGCTTCTCTTACAGTGGATACATCTTTTTCCCTAAGAACTTCTTAGATTTTTACATCCACAATTCTACTTGATTTTTCTCATACGATCTATTTAATTTAATTAATGTATAAGTTATGCCGATGGGTTAGATGGAAGAAGAGACTGATAATCTTAATCTCGCACGAATAAAGGCTTGTTATTATAGGCGATACATGCTCCTGTCTATCGTATTCTCCCTATTTAACCGTGGTTACAAAAATCGTGTACCTTTGCCATAAATGTGCACATCTGTTGATACAAATATATGCGTACTGATAAATTTTCTTGTATGCAATTCTGCTTTGGATTAGTTTGGATTTTCTCATTTCGCAGTATATCTTAAAGATTCCGTTCCCGGACCTTCCTGGATAACTTGAGATCAACTGCATTTTCTGCTTTTGCTGGAGAATTGGCGTAAAGGATGCCTCCTTGGATATAACCTCGCCAATAGAGGGTTCAATTAGCCAATAGATCAATCAGAGTCCATTTCAAAGGCATTCCCAGGAACTCGTTCCAATGAATTCAATAGAGGTCAATGATTTAGGAGCAGCGAAACTGATGTCAATTTAAGTGGATATAAGAAGTATTCATCCATCTTGCATCTCGACTTATGAAATCGTCAATGGTGGAGGAAGTATTAAAACGCAGTTATTGTGATTAGATAGGGATGATTATCCTTGAAGGCTGAAATAGGTGAATTAAAGAGAAAAGAATTAGTAAATCAATAAGTTTTCGTAGTTTCGTAGAAGTAAAGTAATTTTATTAACACAATTTCACACCGAATACCATCAGTGACGACTTACGAGCGCTAATACGGTCTCTTCGCAGTACCTTTCCGTCTGTCGTGCTCTGAAGATGGCTCCTCTGCATCCGAAATACGTATTAGTGCTCGTAAGTAGTCATTGATGGTTTTCGGTGTGAAATTGTATTAATATTATAACCATCAGCAGCCACGTCACTTTATTCATAAAGTAATTTTAGATTCAGTGGATTGAAAAATGCTTTGATTGGTAGTGGGTTGGGGGGAGACAGCATTGAATATTCGTTATTAGAATTCCCGATGGAGAGAATGAACTTTCTGCTTTAAAAAATTTTAGGCTTGATGGCTCTTATGCATTGCATAGCAGATATGGTTTTCATTTTTCCATATTTCCGTACTTAGTTCAGAATAAATTCACCATCTGAATCGAACGTGGAGGATATATTTTCATTCTGCGACATTTTTCATACCAATTTTTTCATTTCTGTTCAGAAACATTTTCGGAAATCCTATTCTTCATTGTCCTCATTTTGCGTTTCTCATATTTCCTCTCCGTTGCTTTTATCTGTACTAAGTGAATTATACAATCGCAAATGTATAGAGATGGTAAGTATATTTCTTTAACAGGAGGAGACGTTTTGACAATGCCATAATATGTACATTAATGTCTTTAAGATCATGAATGTTTGTGGATTTATTCACGAATAGTAACGTTGCTGGAGGAAAATATACACCCGGCAAGCTACCTCGGTCTTTCTTTGCCAACTTTTAAGAAGAAAGTTCAACTTCATGAAAAATGTTTAGTATAAAAATATTTTGAAAATAAACACAATTTTACACTCTTTCAAACGCAGGATTCGAACAGTTTGGTCTTATTCCTGAAAATATTTAATTCGAATACTGTCGATATGATTTGATCGGGGGCACGCCATTATGAGAGTTCATGACTTAAAACATTTTATTTTGACCCACGACCAGTTGTGGATCAAAACTAAGACCGATTCATAAACGTGATCTTGGATATAATGTGTAGATTTGGAGGACAACAGAGTAATTATGACATAAATATCTTATGCCAATCTATACAAAAATGTATAATTTTCGAGTCTTTAAGAGTATATTTATAAAAGAACATAAGGTGCGATTAATTTTATTCTTATTTAAGCACCCATACTTGTGATTGTAAGATTTGTAACTTTTAGGTAAGGCTCGTTTGGAGACATTCACAGTAAAAAAATCTGCAATATCTACTCATTGGTACAGAGCACTAGAAAATGGATAAATGATCGTCACATCAGCAAAAGGATATTCTTATTACTACACCTCACATTTGAATCAGCAACGAGTAAAGCCCTACTCTATTAGTCACCAAGAGGGTGAATTTCACTATTTAATATATTTCTTTCAAGGAGAGTTCTGAGCACAATTCGTGTAATGCTAATATTAATCACTTCGTACATTCAACACAGCGCATTGCATTCCTCCCTGGCATTTTCAATTCTCCAGCAGAAGTGCGTGGAAGCACTCTCAATTGTCTGTCTAATTTGCTCAGAGGCGCTATTCTGCAGAAATTGCCTGCTGCTGCCTTCGCTTGCATCGTCGAAAACATGTTTTCGCATTTGAATGTATCCTTTAACTGGAGCATCCAATATCGATCACCCACTGCGATGGCTCTTCGTGCTACATTAGACAATAAACTTCCTCATTAAGATGTAAGATTTGAGCGAACAAATGTCGTCAAACGCGGGTAAACCATTCTAAGAGGCAAATACATTTTTGTTTCATCGGTATCCTTCACGTAATGGATCCTGAAAACTCAAACAATACGAATTGTGATCACTTGACGAAGTTGTTCCCTGAACAGTAAATATCTTTAAATGTCTTAAGTATACGATGTCGTGTAAGATGCGTCCGCCATTTAGAGTTTGGAGTTCTAAAATTAAGAGATATCTCTGATGAATGAGCCGTAGAATTGATAGAACCCGCTAATAAGAAATGGATTTTGACTGAACAATAATTTTCCCAGCCGAACTTCAAAATCAAAATAACTCGCAGGTGTTGCCATTTAATTCTAAACGTAGCTTTCATCTTAATTTTCCTCGGGCACTTCTGCATTTCTCCTACTCATATACTGTAGAAGACCTCCTCTGGAGCAAGAGAGTTTTCAGTCTCTCATAAAAATAGCATTAATTTACAATTTCCGATAAAAAGTTAGAAAGTTAGTTTGGGTCAATCGTGGGAAATTAATTTCTATATTTATAAAAAAACTATATTTTCTCAATTTCTAAATATTCATCGTAAAATGGCAGAGAAAATACGTTTCCTCTTCAAGCAATTTGGTAGTAGTATTTACTAGTTTAGTTTAGTATTTTTACTAGTTTAGATTTAGTATTTTCAAGAGCTGTAATTTCGATTTTCAGAGAAGTTTAAGAGATAGCTTTACGAAAAACTGCAGTTAACCTTGGCAATAAAGATATCATTGAAAGTAGGAATGATTTAGCAAAGTAGAAAAGAAAAAAAAGTATTTCTTAAAACTGACAGCAACTTAGAGGCGCTCAAACGACATTCTGACTGTGAAATGTTATAAAATTTATTAAACAGAAGCAGGAATCAGTCGATCAAATATTGTCTCAAAAATCTTCCCAAACCTATTAAACATTTTCCTCAGGGCAATGGTGAAGTGTAAGTTTGCAGGCGAGACTTTAAAGATAAATAGCGATGGACTAAATTAATGCTCGCAAAATAAATTAGTGGTATATCACATTTACCAGACTATGCGAAAGACATAGTATATATGGCATTTGACGTTATCTTTGATAAGAGTGTCAAATGGGCTGAAAGAGGTGTTAGGATGGCTTGAGATCAGGTTCACCATAAGGAAGAGAGGAGAAGATGATCGTATATTTGGAAAGTGAAGGTTACGAATCGATTTCTGATAATGGATGGCAGAGGAGAAGGGCGAGGCATAAATCAGATCTCAATGAAATCCTTAAGGGACAGTAAACTGACGAGCTTTCGCTTTATCAGCATACTCTGATGATACATACTGACTCTAGAAGAAGGGTTTACAGCCATTTTTCTCTCATGAATATTTCGCATGCGGAACGTAACCTCTCCTAATTAATAAATGCTTTTGAAATTCTAACTCATCTAAAATCGTCCGTTTAATCGTTAAATTTCAATAATATTCGAAATAATAGCGAATTTAATTTTATGAGTGGATATGTATATATTTCCTATCAAATTATCCTACACAGAGATTTCACAAACATATTGAAAGCTTTAGTTTGCCTTTTAAGAAAACCTGTAGTGAAGTAGCTGTCATAATGGAATGTGTACGTTGCAAGAAGAATAACGAAATTTCAGAATTGACCCATGAACCAATTTGCAAAAATTCAATCAAAGTAAGAGTGAAGTAAATACTAGAGTATATAGTGAATAAAACTATACTGTTAACCAAATGAACTCAAAAAGACTCCTAATTTCCTCGTTAGACAGAAGTTCCTAGTTAATCAGCCGAAAAATTTGTTTTAAACATGCCAAGCTTTTTCTATTACGACGTATTCAAACTAAGAATCTTAGGTCCTATATAAACAAACGATTGCCCGAAACTGTTAATATTGGTTTAATTAAGTGCACATTTTCTATTCTCAAATTAAATTTAAGTTCGTAATCACATACGCTTGGAATATTGCCAAACATAAAATAATTTCATTAAAGACAAGCAGGTGCTGTAATAGTGTAAATCTCAGATCGACAAATAGTGGGCAATCTTAGTGCATGAACTTCTATTTTACAAAGTGATAAACTCCGCATTTTCTCGTGAGTCGCCAACGGATAGAAAGGAGAGAAAAACTTTCAGGGAAGCATTGGCCACCGTACGGTGCAAAATGACTAACTGAAGCAACTGGATGTGGGTTGCTCACCACTGCTGTATTTTCCTGTATTTCTTACGAACCAATGTCTGTCATTTCTCATGGAATAATGCATTGCTTTTAAATTAGGTAGAAACTTGATCCACGTGGACTGTTTTCTGCTGCATTTGGAATAGAATCGAGGTCTTGTTGACATAGAAACCCTGAGAGAAGATCCAAAAATCTTTTTTCGCATCCCTCCGATGTTTTTCTACCTCGCTCTTCCGTACGAAAGGGAGGGACTTCCTTCTATTGCCCTTCTTCCTGAATGGGCGTGAATTTGGGAAACTCTCAGTGCTTTGTTCTAGAATCGCTCAGTAGGCAACGCAGTCGTGAGAAGGCAATAAAACGTTGTCTCCTACACTCGTAAATGCGGAAAAAGTTTTATGGCTTGGAAAGTAAATGGATTTTGTTAGACGTTATCTGCTGTACTACAATGATTTGATTCAGAGAAGAGACTTATAGTTGAATTAATAATGGTTTGATTAGGATAAGGGACTGATGATGAAATCAAAACCACGACAACAGTTTATGGAAATAGAATGTTATTGAATTTTAAAGGCGGGAGTGTTTCGCGAATTATAATTCATAGCCTTATAATTAGCATCATAAATATCTATTGATATACTCTCCAGGTCTTCTAAGAACGTGAATTTTATATAATTGAGGATAAACACCTTTAATTGGAAGGGAAAATTCATCAATTAAATAAATATTCTTTCCATGATATACTGTTAAATATATGGTGACTAACTCAGCAAATGATGCGGAGATTAAATGACAGTATGGAAAATTTGAATTGCATAGAGAAATAAAAACACGAAATTGTCCTGTAATTTCTCCATTTAAGAGATCTACCGCCAAGTCAAGGTCAAAACAGTGGATATTGTTATTGTATTGTAATTAGTATGAAATCGGCAAATTAATTAGGAGGTAACAAGAATTTCCATGGGTGGTAAATACATTCATATTACTCTATAAGTATATTAGGCATAAGAAATATACACTACTCTATGGAGTGCATTTGTCAATATTTTCATATTTTGTAAATTACGTAATACTCAATAATGATTATGGAATATCATAAAGAACTCATAATAATGTGTAAGCACTAATCTTGGAGTGACAGCTTTAATTATAATGCCACAAATCCATTCAAATATTCCGATAGATAGCAAGAAATCGTAAAATGACCACCGGAGAAACTGTGTCTCTCACGATTAAAACTGGTTGGTCTTCTTATAAGTTTTAAAGAATTTAAAAAATCTTGCAAAGTAGGTAAATAGAATTTTCAAACACGTTATTATTTGTTTACACGAGCTTTCTTTTAGTAGAGTAAATAGTCAATATTTCTAGAAATATACGCGTTATATTTCTCGTATTTATATTATTTTATTCTTGTAAATTAAATAACCAATTTTTGTATAACTGAATCAGCTTGTGATTCCGCGAAAAACGCTCTGGAATTGGTTTATTCAGAGGTACAAATTAGTGCTGCGACATGTTCTATATATAAATAAACATTTAATAGAGTAAGTACCTTGTTAATACTTGTATTTTGTTACGCCTCAGTCATGTTATACAGTACAAATAATCAAGAAGCAATTAATTGTGCTCGGTACCCGTATGTAATTGAGAAATCCTTCATCTGTTTAAGTAAGGTGTGGCGATTTTTAAGTTCTTTCAAGTAACAAAGCGTGAGGAAAAATTATTTTATTAACTCTTAAATAAAGTTTTGCAGGGCAACATCATAAAAATGTTTGCACTTCGCAATTTAGTCGTTTTATATCTTTCAGTTTCTGCTCCTGTGCGCAATTTAAACGCCAAGTATAAAATACTGCGTCCCAAAGAGTTAATGAAAAATGGATCCTGCGTTGACATAATTCTCTCCGAAAGACTTCTTATCCCTTTACCATGAAAATGGAAACAATAAAGGAATGCAATTAAAGTGAGCAATATTTCAACAGAAAGACATACATTAGCACAGGGGTCTCCAAACTACGGCCCGCAGGCCAAATGCGGCCCGCGAGGCCCCCTCATCCGGCCCGTGGAGACCTTTTTATCTACGGAAAAGAATCACGGAAATGTATTATATAACGTATACTACCAAGATCTTACGTGGACGTAACGCTTTTACCGAATTAGTATAAAAAATTTTTATATATTTAATAATATCAAATTAATAATTAAAAACTGTTTTGAAACTTCTTTTTTATTTGGACCTCGGGTGTGTGTAGTCGGCCCCCAAACTGCTGTTTGATAGTTAATGCGGCCTTCGGGATGAGACGTTTGGAGACCCCTGCATTAGCATATTAGAGACTTTTTGATGCATTCAGATTTAACTGTTACATATGTCAATGCGTAATATTGGATACGTAACTATCGTGAACCTCGCTGAATCAGACTTTCCCATGTGCTTACATGATTGATGATTTATAGTTTCCACTCAAAGTGATGATTGATAGGCACATTCCATTATTCCATAGCTTACTTACGTGAAGGAGTTCTCTTAATGAAATTCGCACAGTCAGGCGAGTTAGTGCAGAAATCCTTCATGTAAAATGAAGGAAAGAGAGGTGGTACTTTTTCCACATTTTATATTAGAATCACCACTGATTTCGACGAGTAATGGTCATCTTCTGTTCTGGCCACCTGAAGATGACGATTCCTCGTCGAAATCGGTCGTGATTCAAATAAAATGTAGAAAAAGTACCACCTCTCTTTCCTTCATTTTTACAAATACTCATAACTTACCTTGATGCTTTAAAGCGACCAAGAAATGCAAATATATTCACAGATTACGAAGTAACTTCAAATTAAATAAAAATCGGACGTAGTGCACAAATTTGATGCGCCCTATAACATAACAGGAGGTGTTTGAAGGGGTTTCCCTCCCGTATTTGGGCAAATGCCAAGCTTACATTCATTTTTATATTCCCCTTCAAACTGTCACCTGGCCAGAAGGTCAACTTGCAATGTAAACTTAAATAAATATATACGGCTATGAACTAGCTTTTGCTTATGAAATTGAATATGAATTAGACTATGTATATTCATATAGATCAACTTTAATACTTAGTAATACAAATAATAATTGAATACTTAGAAATATGATAATACGAATGAATTAATCTATGTATATGCATCTAGATATAAACTATTAGTTGACTTAGTATGACATATGATAATGGATTACTTTGCATGAAATATTATTTAGTCATGTCAAGTCAAAATTCTTTCATGCTAATGGTACTTTAAAACTTCGTTTAACACGCATTTATTGATGATACGAACCCACTTTGAGGTAAACAGCATCAAATGGATAAGGTGATTCCGGGTGAGATGCCCCACCGGGAGAGATGCCCCAGTCGTAGTATATTTAGGGAAAACCACAAGATTGCGTTATTACTGACGGTGTGCGTCAGTCAGTTGGAAGGCACTCGTCTATCTGAAAGAGTTCCACGGCAATTAATTATTTTTTCACGTAGTTTTATAACATCAATACAAGTAGAAACTGTTTTTTTCGGCCCTGTTATAAGATCGGGTATGTTGTTTCTGGTTGGCATCTGTTTTAATGTTTGAATATTTTTAATTAAAGGGCGTAAACTTGTAGCTATAGGTTCATCTATTATCCACGTGCAGTGACTGTCCATCTTGGACAAAGTGTAGCCTCACTGGCTGCAAGGGCATTTCTCCCGTACTGAAAGGATAGACCTCTTCTCGAGATAGATGCCCCAGTGCTATCTTTCGGTATATGTGCCTTATTACTATCAGTTTAACTTTAAGGTGATACTGATTAAGGCTTTTCAATAAAAAGTTTGTAATCTACATTTTAATTTCAATTCAAATTTAAATCCACGGTCGAATGCATTTTATGCACGATCAAAATATGACATACTGTTTAGTAAGCACAAGGGTGGAAGGTTTTGCCACTTTTTTCTGATCTGACCCGGCAAAAGTGGCCCACCCACATGGACATTACATTTTTTTTCGAAATAAAAATATATCTTCTGTGAGAATTTTTCCTCGAAATTTCGACATAAACGTCAAAATTTTCGTCATTTTCTTTTTGCTTAAAACGACAATATTTTTAAGTAAAATATGTCACTTGCAAAACAAACTGATGATCAAGCCTCAATATGCTATTTATATGCCTCAAGAGGAGGCTGAGATGTCTCCTATGGGACTAGAAAAAGAGGCAAATTCATTAAAATGAAATTGTTTTGTAGCACTTTCCGTCCTCGTAAATTCCTTCACACGGTTGCTCATTGCGGTAACTATGCATTGCTGTTTCACACCTATCTGTAAGACTTAACGTCTTATTTGTTGTATAAATATTTTTATTCTGGGTATACAATTACCCAACTTAAAGTTGATGAGGTTAATATTCTTAGTAGGAAGGAAAGAAAAGACACCAATATTGGTGGAAAGGATGGCATCCTTCGAATATTCAAGGAATTAACTACATATAAAAGCGATGGAATGGGCTTTTTTGTTTAGCTGTACAACTAACTCCTGTTAGAAGTTCTCTTCATTCATATCAACGGTGTTTATTTCAGCCTCCGTTCATCCCAATTGCAAATTTCATTGTAATTTTAAGTGGATATCGTTCTCTAAATACTACAATTTTTTGTTTTTTGCAAATAAAACTTCCAAATAGGTTTTAAAGTTAACTTAAACGTTTAGTTGTATCCTAATTTCAAGTTAAATTCAACAATTTTGTCAAATAACTAGCGCTTTCCAGATTCAGTTGAAAGTATTGGGGCATCTCTCCCGCAGAGGTCTCACCCGGACACTCGGGAGGGATGGCCAAATGCATGGGCGCAGAAAATTTTAATATTTTTTATGAAAATGTTTTTAAACTAAATTTTTTTATATATGTACTGTTAATAACCAATAAATAGGATACTCTATCACGCATTTTCACATTGTTGTTACCACTTATGTCATCGTTATGAAGGCATTTCCTTAGGTGGGGCATCTCTACCGGAATTACCTCACACATTCTTCTAATTGTAAGAGGAATTCGTAGAGTGTGAATTTCGGTTATACAGCTCAATCTCGCCCAAGGACCGCTCGCTAAGATCGAATGGTACATTTATATGCTTCAATTTCGTTCTATTAGCACTTTACTTTTTACTTTCGTGCGCTGAAAAGCTGTGAAATTGATTCACACTTTAAAATTTTGAAGATTTCGTGTAGTTCTTTTTTCAAAAATATACCTAATACTATACAGACACATATGTTTTATTTTTGGCGCATTTTTCAAAGTCAATTTGCATATTTATGATAGTCTTTTATGCGCTGATAGACACTATGTCAAGACAGCTTGCAAGTATCTGACTGGAGGATTGTGCTAACAAGCTATTTGTAATAATCTTCAAAGTGCATGTTTTCATTCCTGTATGTATTTGTATATAGAAAAGACGATTTGATTTTAAATCAATATTCGCCCATACTCCGCCGTTTCTTTTTATCACGAATGCTCGCTTTTGCGATGACTTGTTCTATACGTGACGAGGTTTCACAGCGCAAAAATGTAACTTTATGTGAATGGTCGATTCATGTTCTAAAGGAACTTTGGAATGTTCTCGTTGAGGGACCATCTCTGAGGGGTTTTCTTTGAGAGATACTCAAAATTATATTCAAAATATGGCGTAACCTTTTCTTCCCTCTTTCAGTACTTTCCATTCGCTCAGAATTTCACAGTCGAATTCCTTTTCACCAGAAACCTCTTCCCTTGATCATATTCTCTTTTGTGTGAAAACGTTTTCCAATAAAATTGCAATTTCTACGTTAGGGATGGAAGGGTTCTCTTTTGCGTTGGTGTAGTACTTTCTTCAATATCAGAGTAACACTTTAAGTCTTAAAAGGATGATTGATTGTGGCGAGCGAAAGTAATCGTGAAGAGTATGTAATGCAAGGTATATAGAGCGGCGGAGCCATTGATCTCAAAGGTCAATATTTGCGCAGGACTCGAAAAATGACACGTATGCTCTGATCGGTTAGGAAAATACTACATTCTCCGTGTGATCTGAAGCTCATGGCCGATATTAACTCATGGTCTAAATTAATTGATTCAGGAATGTGCTCAATCACGCAGTACGTGAATTCTGCTTCGTAATTATTGAGGCGAATGCCTCAGACTGAATGGTTTTTCAATGTCTTATCATCAACCGATTTGGAGCATACGTAGTACGTATTACGTACACATTGCACTTTCAACACTCAAAATAACATAACAAATCTTCTCTCGCTTTGTGTGAGTGGTATAAATAACACTCATATAAAGTGAGGGAAGATTTGGCGCTATGTGAAATATAGGCTTTTTAAATTAATGAAAATTTAAAAAAATATTAGTATTATTATTATATTAAATATATTAGTGTAGAGGAATTTTAAACACTTCAAAAACGGTATGGGTGAAGGTCGGCTTTCACGATATGACTGTCGATTTAGCATAAGCCGGTACAGAAATATTGTGGATTTTTATCCATAAATATAGCATAAATATTATTATTGCTATTATATCATAATATAATTATATTGTATCTTCACCTAAGTATATAAATAATTCCACCATAATTAAAGATATGCGTCATTTCAACAAAATCGTCATTGATTTGTATTAGAAACATATCTGTCAATGGAAGTGTTTTCGGGTGCGAATTTGATGTTTCTCTCTTTAGCTGTCTTTGCAACATAATCTTTGAATCTAATCGCTTGACTCACTATGGAAGTAAGACCAGGAAACTCTATTAATAACTTTCAAATTTTGCATTGTTTTGGCACACGCCATAGGATTTTTCATACCTCCCCCTTGTTTTTTTATCGCCTTCTTTTGTTTCATCCAGCTTTTGTTTGCTTAAAATTCGTCGGCCGTTAGTTCACGCAGCTCTTTGAATCTGCTTTCCTCTGTTTTCGATGCGCATGTAATTTTATGGAACGTGATTTTTTTATAATAATAGCTCTGAGTCATGAGCGTTTTCTGTGTGGGCCTTTCTTTTGTGTTCCAAAATTGTGACTCACGTGCAACCACAAAATATACTGATATTTTAAAAAAATGTAAATATTTACCTTCACTCTTAGCCGATATAGGTTCAGCGTGTTATATTTGATTGGAAATGGATGAAATTGGGATGAATTGGATGAATAATGCCAGTGTATTAAAGGATTGCTTGATCTTAAAATTATTCATTAGTAAATACCATAAATTATTTTATTACGGGTCCAATTAGATCTTGAGTGAAGGTACTTCTATCAAAATATCTCGATTTAAAGTTAGAACAAAGTTGAGCTTGCACGTATTCCATTAAAACCAATATTTAATTTTTACTGTCAATCGACGCGAGATGTAGATAAGACCAGTAACGAGACATATCCGTCTTCTAACCATCATAATTCGTCGGCGAAATAACGCTAATAATTTATATGAATTTAGGTGCGGTGCATTATTCATTTTTATGTCTCTACACTTCTTAACTTCACAGAGGCGACTGCTGCTAATATAAAATGAGATAAATAAAGCATTATGTTTTGGGAAAGACGCAATTATCGCGGACATAATTTTCTCACAATTACGCACCATCCGGCGGAAATAAAAAGATAAGCAATTAACCATTTTCGCAATGACTGAAGATAAATTGTGTGTATTTACAAGGCCGCGTGAAAATAATTATTTGTCTGTCGATGTATCGAAACCATATATTTTGATTATTCTGATTTTTTGGAGGTTTTTTTTCGATGAAAATAGACAACGCAGGTGCCGAGGGACCGAGGGAGGTGCCTTTGTACATATTCATTGCCTAAACGCTCTTTACTGTCAATTGAGCTTCCTTTGGAATTATTGTGAGGAATAATCTGGTTTTAGAAAAATTATGCCCTAACAAGGGTTTTTAAATAAAACAGTTTGAAAAACAACAGAGAAGTAACTTTTACTTATCATCAAAATAGGAATCGTCGGCGACTAATTCCGGCTAGTAATAGATATCCTTAACCCTATTTTGGATAATACGATAGTTAATAGTATACAGTTTTACTTTTTATTTAACAATCCTCGTTATTTTGGATGTTCGCAAAGATAACCTCCATGAATTTTAAATAATGCTCTGACATTGAATCGAAATAAATAATATATTTGAATACGCACGAAGCACATGCTTGATATTTAGAGAAGAAATGAAGTTGAAAAAATGTGCGGCCGCCAGGACTCGAACCCGGATCTTCCACTTGCCGGGCGGATGCTTTCCTCTTTTTGAAAACATCGGCCCGGCGAGAGGAAGATCTGGGATTGAATTTAACATTATGAATGTAAATTATAGTGATGACCTTAGCAGTAGAAGAAATAGATACACATACTATGAAAACTTCAGTACTTCGAAGTTATCTTAATCCACCTTTGGAGTGTCCCCGCTTATACCTATGATGGATTTTAATGTGGAAATATATTTCATAAATTTGTATCTTTGTAATGGGGAATAATAATTTATGTAGGTGTGTCATTAAGTTCTTATTCATGCCGTTCGTTCTTCTGTTTGGAAGAAATTTCGAGTTTCGAATCGAGGATTCTTATAATAAGCTGGAGAACTCTTGAGCTTGAGATCTTCATAAACATTTAAATTTGCGCACAAATTGGCTATGTTTATAGTCAACTAACATTGTTGGATCAATTTGCTTTCATGCGTAAGAGAGTTACTTTACTTTCTCTCTTCAATAACAAAATAAGAATTGCACCGCTTAAATTCAGAGGGACTCAGTTGTAGGAAGGACTCCGGGAAGCTGTTTTTAATTGTCACGTAGTTTCCGTCAAGGAATTTTCAAATGATGCAAGAAGTCGATAGAAATGGACGTTAGCCAGTGCTAAGGGACTCCGCAGTTGAGGAAGTGATCTGCTTGCATCCGATTTTTCGCGACTATCAGAAAGGAGCTTCCTTCTGCCATTAAAATACTCTTGAATAGCCCTGACTGACCTTGCCTCCATCCATAAATAACCTCTCACAGGAGCCGAACATCGAATGGTCATGCTTCACCGCCTCCAAAGGCTCCATTGTTTTTCTCATCCACGTTTGTCCGTCGCAGCTCCTACTGGGAAATGGAAGGTCAATAAAGATCGGACTAAAACGGAGGAAGGAGCTTCGATGCGTCACTCTCGTTAAAATAGACGACAGCCCATTCCAGTGATCGATTCACGGCCGAAGAGAAGGTTATTAAGGGTATCCGAATGGCGACGAAGGGTTTTAATTGAACGATGAAAGAAATCATTTACTCGAGCAAAACTTGCCCGGAATGGTATAAAGATGCGTTGAGAATTGCACATTCTATTCGACGAAGAAGCGATTACAATCTCCGCTGAAATCCAAAATTTTCTTGCCTTGAGTTATTTCTTTTTTTTATTTTCATAGATAATTTCCCATTGAGTTATTTGTTTTTATTGTATTTGCTTAGTTTCAATTAATAAGGGCAATTTCGCGTACTCATTTTACTCGAGCAGACTTCTATAAATTCTTTCTTAAGCGTCTTCGAACTAAACACTATTTTTTCTCCCTTAATTACTTCTCACGAAAGCCGAATTAAGTAACGAAAGTTTACGGAGGGAGTAATTTGGTAAAATCTTAATACGACGTTGGAATATTTGAATGAAACACCGTTTAATTCAGCCAAAATAATACGAATTCGACTATTCCGTTATACGGTAGTAATGACAAGCAGAGATTTAACTAACTGAGGAACTGGGATCCTTTATTGTATTAAAGGGTGTTTCAGAAGGAAACTTTATTTACGAGGTCATTGTTTATATTACAAATTTTACGTAGACTGTAAAAGGTATAAATTTAGACCAAAAAACGACTCATCTTGCAATGAATTCATTTCGAATCCATCAATACTCTTGCAATGACTGAAATTCGAGAATGTATTCTCCACATGGGATATCAAGCAGTATACAGCAAATGTTTCAATCTTTTAGAATTAGTTCATTTATACTGAAATGCATACATTGTACTGAAAATAAAATCATATATAATAGAAAATTTGATAATTTCCTTGTGATGATTATATAGCTTCTCAAAATTTTATGAATTTCAAAATTCGATTAATAGCCTAATTATGTGTTCCAGAGTCAAAAAACTGTGTTCATTGCAAGGGTTTCATTAAATAATAAAATCGTTAATGAAGTTCGTTTGGAATTAGAAGAGTACCTTTAGAGCGTTGTTTCTAAACAGGCTTTACCTCACGGCTGTCTCTATAAGATAAGCACATGCGCATTATCTGGTAAATCCTTTATCAGCGAAAACGGAAGCGACAGCTGCCAACCGACAGCGTTCGCTAAATTGTTGCTGAGGAAACCCTCGAAATTAATAACCAACAAACTCTAACGGTTATCTTGTAAGCTTCCTCTTTCCAAGTACTTACTTAACATTCATTTTAAATAAATGACCTTAGTATTTTCCACAAAATATATATTTTGTGGAAAATACTAAGGTCATTTATTTAAAATGGTTATACCACCGTTCCACCAAGTAAAGATTGGACATATTAATTTTACTTAACATTCGTTCTCACTATGTGCTATAACCACAAAAACACCACTTCGAGATGAACATGGCACTCTCGCAATTATTTCATAGTACCAGTATTAAAATTTTTTATCTTTTAGATTTTTATCAAACTCCAGTAATATTTTAAATGCTTTTCCGATAAAGGGGAAGATTTGTAATAGACTAATAAGATAATAGACTCATAAGACTTGTAAATTAAAACTCCTATTTTAGAGATAAATTTTCAAGTCCCTCATACTTACGCATATCTGAAACGTCATTCTTGACGTTCATAATCATTTTCATTATATTTAATGAAAAAGAAGATCACCTGATATCCTTTATTTAGAAATAATACCACTATTTTTGTAGCGTTCCTCCAAGTAAATTCTCTTCACAATAAGAAATGAATAGTTAGATGAAATCGTATCCTTTTCCAATATTCATAGCTTTGTGTTTCCCAGTTTATTTATGGTGGAATCGCTGCTAATTTTAGATGCTATTGCTATAACCTATTTCGTTCGATACAAAGAGTGAACTAATTATGTACATGAATATTCCTTACTTCCTTTCTCGAGTATTCCTGAATTACAAATGGCTCAATATATATTCAACGTTTCATTTTTCCCATCCTTTGAAGGAAGTGCTCCAATTTGCTTCGCAAGTATTACATCTGTGATGGAAATGCAATTTCAAAGGAACAGAATCTCCATTACTTCTACTCAACTGCATTCGATATTGAGTGGTAATTTAGCTTTTTTGCTGAGCGTTTTTGTATGATTCTCCATTAATTAGCAGATCTAAGGAATCAGATCTTAAACGACTTCTGAAAGAGGAGTAGTGGAGCGTTTAAGAGGAACTTCTCTTCAATACAATTCGAATAATTTAGGGAAGTGACAACGATGCAAAAGAAAGTGTGTCATAAAATAAATTTTGCCTAATAGCGAAACGTAATATTTAAAGAGTCGTCGTTGAGCGCGAAAACTGTAGCGAATAGATAAACAATGAACTGGAAACTGCACTAGATTAATGTATCGTCGTTTTTTTCAAATGTTTTCAAAAGCATTTATTAGTTTACGAACTTGAATGTTTTTTGACATTCTAAGACACTTTTTCTGTGAAAATTTCTCAAGTTTGAGGCTCTATATCTTTTTAACGCATAAAAATATTACAAAACGACAAACAGAAACATGAAATTACATTCTTTTTCAAAACAAAATCGAAGTTTTAAGTTCTTCGTAAAATAAATTATTTTTTTTTCTAATTTACAGTTTATTTAATCTCCGCCCACTGTGCGCCGATGGAAACTATTTATAAAGGAACATTTCATCGGGTAAGCTAGCGTAATCCCCCATCGGTCTATGTTTTCGGGAGTTGAAAGAAATGAGAGTGGGTGTGTGGCTCTTGAAGAGCAATGGTATGATGTGTCAAACGTCTGGAAACAAATCATTTTCCGATAAATAAAGCCTTTTAAGAACAGTGAAATAGACATCTTTCAACAAAAGCAAACTTTATTATCTAAATTGGCTACTCATATTTGTGCTAATGGAAAATGAATGTTTCCCTAAGAGGAATCCGCGATACAAATCGAACGTGGGGTCGATCGACTTTCGCTATCCAATTATAAGTTTGTTTATCGATACATCTTCGCCAATTGCGACTCCACTGATTAAGCCGATACCGTACTCTCAATACTTTTCGTTCCAGACTGAACCAGGTCTTGAGAATGCTTTCCCAAGGACTAAATCTGTTTTTTGCTCCAATATGGAGGGTATTTCACATTTCATTCTTTAGTTTGAATATGATTCGCAATCAATAACGACTTGTCAAAATTATTCAATCGGAAAGTGGAGCCATCCCTTCTTTTCATCCATCGTAGCTTTCCATTATTTACTCAATATCAAACTCATATTTCACAGGACTTCCATTATTTTCAATTTAATTTCCGACAAAATTCCTGAAATATTTTTTTCAGAAAATTTGGAAAGCTTAATTATTTAAAATAGGAAGCCCGTGTTATCTTAAAAAAATAATAAGGTGGTTTTGATTAAGAAATAGCTCATTTTACTGAAAAAATGTTCTAAGGGAATTAAATTTCCTATTCTTAAAAGTGAAATAAATCTGTATTTTATATTTGAAGTAATCATATACTGGAATAAAGCATACTTAACTGGATATTTTCAGCTTACTTATAGCACATACACACAATTCTTAAAAGAGAACTCTATAATTTGAGTTCCCATAAGTGTTTTTGATATAAAATTTTTATACGTATTATAATCTGTAAATGTGAATTTATTTAAATTAAAGAAATTTTACCACAATCGAAAAATAACTGTGCCACTGAATAAAAAACTTAAATATACCTATTATTAAGTCAGTAAAGTTAATCACTCGATTAAGAATGCAATGGACTATATTGACGTCTTCATGGAAAACAGATAATTTAACAATAATTGTCCATTGATTAGTTGTTCATGAAATGAAGCTTAAGCGACAATAATTTCCTGCGGCTTTGTTGAGAAATTTAAAAATAGTTAATTTTGTTCTACTTTATGAAATAAAAATGTATTATCCGAGATTTAATTTTATTTCAGGCAAATTATTCGTATTATTAGTTCATTAAGGTTCTCATTTTTGCTGATTGGTTTGTTTCTGAAGTTTTGTAGAAGGAACCAAACGAATTAATCATAAAATCATCGTAAATATTGATCTTTATACACCCCTATCGCTAACGAATGGACTAGGTTAGAATTACTACTTATATTAATTTCCTCTGCCTAACTACGGTCAATAATTATCGAAATCAAACGGTATTAAAAATTAATCCTATTTAAACATTCTATCTTCATGGATTCTTTTTAATTGCTTTTAAATGACGAAAAATACTGCGTAAATATTTGGTTTTACTCTTGAAAAACTGAAACTAGAAACAGCCTTTGACTTAGAAAATAGCGGGAAACAGAATCAAATTTGTAATTATAATAGGGAAATGAATTTGAATTTATGGTGAAAATGCTTATATTTTAGCCAATAACTCCGTTGTAATATAAATTAAATTCACCCGTAATACACTGCAAACGTGTTTCGGTATAACTGGAGCTATGAATATGTAACATAAGTTCATACGTAAGTGTTCCTACTATGTTGTCACATTGGAATGTAACAGGAAGAATCGCTTATTAGAGAACAAGGCATCTAACTTCCATCATCAGTAATCAGCTGGTAATCTACCCTTCCTGACTCTAATTACATACCTGCAATTGCTGGTTACCTTCTTACAGAAAATTTCTCGTTATCCATGTAATATATCGTTCTCTTCAATCATCAGCTTTATGGGCCTAAAGTCCTCGAGAATTTTTACGGGATAAAACATGAGCTCGGATTCAACAATGGGATCGGTCGTCAGGGGGATGAGATGACAACCTCGAATTTTCACAAAAGTTTTGTATAATTTACCGTTATTCTCGCAAATTGGGATCGAAAGTAAGATTCCACAAATAAAATAAGAATTTTAATTTAATTCTCTTTCTTTCGGTGTTTGTCTCGTTAGCGTACACCTATTCCTTCTACTTTAATTTTGCAAAATAAATTAACCCTGCATGCGATAAAAATGAGTTTTACGTGTATTCTCTATGGAAAACTATCTAATCGATCTGGGTTCGAACCCCGTAAAATTGTCGAATAAAAAGGCAAGAGTGATTCTTTCCAGGTCGCAGAGGATACGTATATAAAATTTGAAGGAAATCGGACGAACGGTGTGGCCCCCAATCCTACACCCACAGAATTTCGATTTTATATATATAGATTTTAAATGTATTTATCGCAAGTGACGCTTGTTTGTTGATTATTTAATAGTTAGCTGTAACAAGAGCAGAGAGGATAAGATCAGAAACTAAAGATATTAATCATCACCGAAGGACGATGAAAATAAAGCGTGAAGAAGTACGAGAAATCCCTTCGAATCGCAATGGAAGTTTGTGGAAAGCACTAATGAAACGTAGAGGACATTTTCCTGTTGTTTTCAGGAGCGATGACAATGCGCTGCAGAACGCTGACAAAGGCGGCTTTTGTTGAGTTTTTAAACCTCATCTACATTAATACCTTATAAGTTGCCTTTCGGCGCGTAGCAGGGCGTGTAAACATCAGGTGCTTGAACTACATCCTTTGCATGCTATTACCGTTTATCTTCTGCGGAAAAAATGAATACTTATAATAACATGTCCTAGAGTCTATTTATCTTAATCTACGCTCAATTATTTCCACTTTTAATACGTTTTTAATTGATTTTTAAGCTTAAGAATCCCTTTATGCCCTCCGGTCTCTCAATTCACCTTCATTCGAAAAACGATCTTGCAACAGCAAAACTCGTTATTATTCTTGCAGAGTTTTTATGAAAAATTACAACAGCGATGCGTAGACATTGAAACAGTTGCGTAAGCATTCAAGATGGTGTGATAATATCCAAAGAGGAGTGTGATGTGAGCTGTAGAACGCCCATTAATGTTTTACACTCTTTGAATAGGAAATTACCATAGAATAGATTAGACTTCATTGAGCTCGAAATTGAGGTTATCAAGTCTCCTCTACATCTGAACTTTGGTAATTTTATAAAATAATAAGGAATGAGGAAAATAAAGCTATAAAAAAGAAAATTACATAGAACTTCTAGCTTTTCCTAACTTTGGATTTTTTCTAGAAGTTTCAATTAAATTTCGGGGAATTGAATGCCTAAAGGATTAGTCCAGAAAGAGAAAACTCCTCAAACATTTTCTTCTTACAATTAGTTTTTTATTCACATCAAGCAAAAGGTGATTCTTTCCACCCACCATTCCAATCTACGGTCATTTATTCAAAGGATATTCCAAGAAAAGCCCTTCTTTTTGTGGAAAGTATACTTATGTGAGGTTGGGTAAAATAATAAGATTACTTCTCAGGTGCAAATGGGTGACTCTCATAAGCGTACAACTCAACACAACCCAGCTGGCCTTGAGAATTTCTTTTGCAAATCAATTGTTGACTGATGTTAAGTTCTTGTTTTATTTGATTATTTTATTGATTTGAAATCAATTTCCATGTAATCAGATCGTAAAATTGATATTTATCTACGGTATCCACGCACTATTTGTATCCTCGTAGTTGTATTTGAGTGTGTAGTAAAGAAAGAAATATTGAAATACGGCTGTGTTAATGAATTAAAGGTTCAAAATCTCCAAAAGCCGTCTTTGTCGGCGTTCCTCCTCTTACTTCCCTGTAGTCAGATGAAGCAAGAAAGGAAACCCGCTCTATAATTGTACCCAAAGATCTTTTCAATAGCAATTCCACCGTCCTCAGGGGTCGACAAATACAAAGCAATGCCTGCATATATATATATATATATATATATATATATATATATATATATATATATATTGTGCGAGGGATTGAGTGGGAGGGGAATTTCCTGTGACGTATGCAAGGGTCTGAATAGAAAATCGGATGTCCCAAAAGGACGTCGATGGTCCTCTGGTACATCCTACTTGCGTCTCGGGGGAGGTCCTAAAAGGGAATTAAGGGAAGAGTGTGGGATGGGGCCCATGTCGCTATCCATTAGTTTCTCTTTGTTTTGATGTATGATAATGCTTTCATAGGCATTTAGTTTTGAAGATTTTTTCAGTTTTAAATTTTCCAATGTGATCCAGTGATTGTGTTGTTGTATATGCTGTGCCTCACTGGATTTGTCCAATCTGTTGCGTTTGAAGAGCGAGATGTGTTCTTGAAAACGTTTCTCTAATTTTCGTTTTGTCTGCCCGATATATATCATTACAGAATCTTGGCATGACATTTCATATATGCCTGATTTTTGTGTTGATGGGGTGATGTATTTGTGGTTGTGGAAGAGATTCGAGAGTTTTTTGTTATTAACAAAGACCGGAGTTAAATCGAACTTGGAAAGAATAGGTTTTTTACTTGTTGGAAGTACCTGGGGCTAAAGATAATTTTATGAAGTTGTGTTTTTATCTTGAGTTGAGGTTAAAGGTTGTGTGTTGTTGCATCTTGTGTGTTGTTGCATCTTGTGTTTATGTTATTCACGATTGAAGTGTCGTATCCATTCTGTTTTGCGACTTTTTTAAGTTGAGTTCGTTGTTGAAGTCTTTTTTCGATAGAGGAACCCTCAGAAGCCTATTAATCATGGAGTGGAATGGGACTAGTTTTCGAGACATATATATAATACTTTCACCCCGTTGAGAATCAACAGGCGCTTCAACTAATATAATATAAAATACACATTAAATTTAAAGATACAACTAACTAATCGATTATACTCAAAATGATTACAATCGCACAAGAATGATAAAGAATCGAGCGGATAAAATAAACATAGAATTAAAAGATAAGGCTAACTAATTGATTGAACTATAAAAAAATACAATATTACAAGATGGAGAGAGAAGCAGGCGAAATTTAAATTTCGAATTACGTGTAGAGCCACTTGGGAAGACGTTCGTAGAAAAGGCGGTTGGATGAAGATGACGACAAATTCGTGAGGAGTGGGATGGATGTGAGAGTTGCCGCACTCTCAACTTGTGCGGTAAAGGAATTCGATATCGGTCTTCAGCAAAAGTTACAGCCGCTCTTCTTCTCGTGGAATGTTCCTGCGCCTCTGCAAACGCCGAATTCCACAGAACTGATGAATTTTCTTCAAAGTTAGTTGTTTTCTTGCTATCAGTTTTATCTTTCTGGCGTGAGAGCGTTAACTCTTCACCCTTTCCTCGGCTGATAATAATTTCCCCTCGAATCTATTACCTTTTATTCCCTTGCCTTAACACGTATCTTGATGATTCTAATTGCCGATAACGAAAAAAATATAATTACTCATTGTGTGACTGGAATTTGGCTATCTTCTTCGCATAGCATTTTATGTGTATATTCTTTAACGGCAAACTTGACTCCAAGGAAATTCTGTAGAGCATATAAAAAATTTTGAGAGTAATTTAAAGAGCGATTTTTCACTTATTTTAAGACTCTTCCTTGTCTTAATTTTCCCATCCTCCCTTTAAATCCTTCAGATTTGACTCTTCGGTAACTGCACTTTCCGTTTCGTTACTTTATGTGCAGTAAAATTTTGTTTCTATTCTGTGTAATGTTCGCTGTACCAAAATTTTACTCAGAGAAATTAAAGTAACCCAGACAAATTCTATTCATGCATGATCATGAAGCTTAAGGGCAGTAACACAAATTAAAGGTAGTGTTTAAGATTTCTGTCGAGATGAATTTATTTAGTGATATAATTTATTTAAGATTAACACCGGCTTTTCAAATTCCAAGTATCCACTATGAAATGGTTAGAGATGGGTAAGATAGGGATCACATAGGATTCTCTTAAAAAAATTCATGGATTTACACAAGACAAATTGGAGAATTCTAGAGACCAAAACAAGTAACTTAGCTCAAAATCATTAAATTACACATAAAAATGAAGACGTTTGACCCCATTGCGATATTTTTGCATGTATGGGGGTTAAGAAAAGCTATTTTAAGAACGATATTTATACACGAGTACACCGACGAACAAGCCGCTTAAAAATATTCCTCCCATCGCTGTGCAAATAAAGTGCAACCACTCCATTTAACCTTGATTTACCATTTGCAGTTAAACGAAAGATAAACATTTATTTTCACGCACATAATTGTCTAAAAACAAATTAATCTGTCCCTTTTAATTCTTACAAAAGCACAAGGTTAACTTTCTCAATCAGTATTTGCTCCTCCTGTATATTTTCATCCAAGAAAGACAGAAAAAATAAGTGTAGCATCATACATTAAAAGAATAAAGATAGATGTGTAACTTAATCTTTTATTTTAAAGAGATAAGATATCTAGGCAATTAATTCAAAGATTTTTGTCCAAAAAATGCACTAAACGTTTACCTTAGAATAAAATCTGCTTTAAAAGCGGACTTAACCTTTGCTTAGCCTAACTTGTCTCTTGTTAATTGGATTTTCGTGAGTTGAGCGAGAGGCTGATGTGAATCTGCAGATGTTTGGGATTACCAACTTAATAGAGTGAGATTAGCATCATTATTAAAAGAAAAAAATCGCATTTCAAAAGAAACAGCTGTACGAATAAAATAAACATTTAGATGGTTCGTTCTTTATTAACCAATTGGATAAAAATTCAAAATGACGTAAATTTGACTCAAAATCAGTTTTATTTTGGCTTGCGAATCAATCTCTGCTTCTATATTACGAAACAAATGCGTTTACATTAATAAATGTGTTAAAATGTAAAGAAGATGTGATTGTGACATTCTTTATAGAGAACTGAGTTTTTAAGTTTTAGAAAATAGAAATGTCGAAACACATTCCCTCTTTATCAAGTTTAATTACTTTACTGATATTTTCACGGGGGCTTACAGTTTCTGTTTTAAGCTCTACATAAAAAATAGAAGTCAAATAATTCTTCATTTTGGATTAGAATAGTTAAGTTATTAGAAGTAAGGTACTGAAATGGATGAGACTATCGGATGAGATTCCATAACATGATAAAAGGTAAATAAGGTCTACTTCGAGGCGCCTGAAGCAGCAATATCGAGAAATGGTAATTTTGCCCTTTTTAGAATAATAAATAATTTGCGCTTGTTAATCATTATCTGATACATCGTTCGTTGTAATATCACTTTCTCTTCCATCACTTAATTGCATTGAGTGAGCAAACTTATTCAGCATATAGAAAAAGGCCCGAAAAATCTTCCTTTCATAATAATCGTCGTGGTATTTATAAATCCCTTGAGTATATTCTTCATCTTATGTATTACTTACCTTGTTTTAAGTACGATATTTTAGATTATTTTATTTTAATTATGTATTTTATATAGTAACTACTTGATGGAGAAACAACGCATCCATGTTTGGCTGTATCATGTAAATATATTGTATCTAAAGTATCATTAGTCACACAAATAATTTTTGTAGTATTACCTCCGCTAAATTAATGTATTGGAAAGTAGATTAAACAAGTTAGGCAGTCACTGCCATTTTCAGATAAAAATGTTACGTGGGCCAATAGGATAGCCACTAATCTCATTCCTTTCTGTAAACCACGATTTTATAGCTCAAATATGGGATCCTTCATTCCTTAAGATATTGGAAAGTGGAGTCTGTGAATGGCAAGTTCCAATATAAACCTCGTGAAATATAAAAGAAGGGTATCCTCCTGTCTCTTGCCATAACTCTCGCTGATGAGGGTTCATCAATTCCAGGGGTCTGCGTTTTTTAAGAGCACTCCTGAGGAGGAGAACCATTCAAAACCAGTCGGAGTTTATTCTTAAAAATAGAGGAAGTGTAATAAATGGATAATTAGCTTATTTTATTCCTTATAATCAGCCAGTTGGATGGGAGTTTAGTGAACTCGATAATTTTTGCTTAGAAATTTGTTCAAAGACATTCTTACAACGCTTCGTAAGAGTCTACGTGAACTTTATATTTACATAAAGGTACATAATTTTTACGTTAAAATGTCATATATTAAAACTTAACAAAGGAACTGAGACCAAATATAATATACCTTTTGCCCAACAGAAGTGTATGAAAATGGATATTACCAAACGAATGGTAGATAATCCATTAAATTACATACACAATGGATAGATAAAGATTGAGAAATATAATTCAAGAAATTTAAGAATAATTCCGTGAAATTTCTTGTTATACGCTAAAATAACCAAAAATGAACTGAAAGGTAACACAGACTACATAATGATAGATTAAATTGATTAAAGTAATGTTAAAAACAAAAATGTAACGAATAAACAGTAATTACTCATGAAGATTCATTGATAGTCTAGTTGAAGAGCTTTCATTTAATTCAGTGAAACAGCTATCGTTGACTGTTTTATTGCTCATGATATCAGTTTTATCTCTCACATATTTTATATTGATGAAGTCAATTTAGAATTTTTATTATTTATAGGAAACGGAATACATCAATTATATCGGTAAACCATTTTATAGGCTTCATCTCTGTGACTCCATCAAAAGGTACCTAAAGTTCCGAAAGATTGTGGTTACATAGACCAGGTGAGGGGTGGGAAAATTTGCTCTTGTTTTCCTCTTCGAGGAAAAATACTTTGAGTGGAGATTCTCACGTAAGAGCAGCTCAACGAATAACACCGTTCAATCAGGAATGATCAAAATCCATTACTCAGCACCCCTCAACGACCGTTATATCGCAGCCATAAAAAAATACCGAAGATAACGACGTATATTTCATTTACTAGGGTACTTACTATCTGCATCCTGTTTTAAAATATCAAATGAAAATAATTTCGTAAGTAAAGGTATTTTGCTGCAGTACCGGACATTTATCTTTTTCGAGGATTTCAATCTTTCAACAGAAAACAATTCTCGCGACAGTAACTGATTCTTTTTCATTTTTTCATCATTTTTTGTATCGTTCTCTCTGAATAATTCCCAAACTCACTGAAAAATTAACACTGAACTTACCATTAACCAATGAATCGAATATCTTATTTTTATTTTATTGGAATCTTCTGGATATTAAGTAAGTGAAGAAGTTTAAATTTAAATAATTCATTTTTCCTCTTCATTCATATGTTGAAGTCTTTCTCTAAAGCTCCATAGGAAGACGAAGGAGACAAAAAGGAAGGTCAAAGGGTGTGAGAGAAGTATGAATGTGGAAAAAGAGATAAGGAATGAATGTTTGAAGGATGACTTTAGGGCGTGGTATAGGCTTTCACTTAAGAATTGAAATGCACATCGATTCACTCTTCTATTAAGTCTGGTTATATTTTTTAATAAAAGAGCAGAAATAGTTATACCGTTGGATGATTATTACATCAATTTCCTATTCAGATTTGAAAAGAATTTTAAAAGTTGATTCAAACTCAAGTATAAATTGTACGTGAATATTGGGATCCGTGCATGACATTTCTTTCATGACGGAATTATGACAATAACGAGGTAAAATAGCCGTAAATTTCGAATCCGACAATAATTTTGTTGAAAAATCAGCGTAAGACAATTATTTTTAGTTTTAAAGTGATCTTCCATGAGGGCCACCTGAAAAAGTCCCCGAACAATAAATCTAGCATGAAGGCTTTCGCTGTCCTTCCAACGAACGATATATATCGAATCGAAAGTTCCGTGACGTCAATTTTTGTATATCTATGGACGGGAACCTCCATAGAATAAACCTCTCAGCCATCTTCCTTGCGAGATTCGGTGTGTTCGAGCGACTGGTTCTCATATATCTATTTTGACCTCTGCTACCTTTGGATTAAATTAAATAACGTGTTAATAAATTATAAAAAAGTTTTATCAAAATGAAATCAAATCATTCAAAGAAATGAAATAGTTAAAAATCCTTTAAATAAATTCCAACATCCGATGAAAGAAATCTTTCGTTAGGTATTTCGCCAATGTCCTACAGTTGAAAATTATAAAATTATCCTTTATCGTAAGTGAATAAAAAACTAAAAATTTCAATTTAATGTACTCTTAATTCCATGGGAACAAAATGAAAAGTAGAATCATTCGTCTGTGGTAAAATTATGTTTGCTTTTAGCTGAGGCAAAGAAAGATAATCAAGTGAATTCCGAGTGAAAATTTACACACTTCTTAGAACATGTTAAAATGCGAAACGAGAGTTGAGTTTTCACATTTAGCCATTCGTTAGAGGTATATAACGTACGTCCATAAGAGAACGAATCGCTTTTAGGAGCCAATGAAAACCTTTTACACTTCACTATGAACGAGAAAAATCCTCCGATTACATTCTCAATTTCGTGTAAGTTGTCGGTTACAAGTACCTCCTCTTTCCGCATCCACTTCATAATGGAGTGCACTTTTGGGCAAAGGACCCGAGCGAAGTGCTGTGAGGGATTCTAATCTGGGAGATGGAGGAAAAAGGGCGTGGCAAAGCGATTCGTGAGGGCGCTGAATCAAATGGCGACAAAAGCTCACTCTCTTAGTGGGATTAAGCGGGACTTTGATAAGTCCAAGTCCGGACAATGAAGGCGATTTTGGGAAACCGGTTTTCATCCATCCCCTTCCACGAATTTTTAGCAAAAGGTAGCTCGCAAAATACTTAAAAATCGCGCATTATAATAGAATATCTGTGAATTTCAGATCGAAATTGTGCTTCGGGTCTAAAAAGACTGCTCCCCAGCCATAATTGAGGATCTTCGCGGATTCAGATACAGAAGCTTCCCTTTTACCTCTGCGACTACTCCACTGAGAATTTCTATAATAACTTGAATATCAGTGTTCACTGAATTTAACCGCTTTGAACAGTCGGAATTTTGTGATAGATTTTAATGATATTATAATAGAAATATTTTATTTTAGTATACATTAAAAGAAAATAACAGATTCCTAATGACAAAGGAATTATTCAAAATATTCATCAAGTTATCAAGAGAAGAGAAAACTTCAATTCAGTGCGAAGGATATTAAACAGAACCTACACATTAAATGATATATTTTTTAAATGTATCTCAGAAACGTAATTTCAAAAAATGGTTAAACTAATTAGAGGTTTAAAATCTCCAATAGCCGTTTTTGTGGGCGTTCCTCTTCTAATTCCCCGGTATTCCGAGAAAACAAGACAGGACACCGCACTTTTTGAGAGTACTCAATATGTATTTCGGATACGATGAATTCCTCTTTAGGAGTAATTAGAACAGCCGTGTCCCAACTTTCCTTTCTCTACGGGTTAAACTAATGTCTATTGGTTAAAAAAATTCAGCGGAGAACCAATGATCTTAATAGAAATGGGCAATGTCATCATTCTCAATATTCATTACAAATATGAGCATTTTTCTCTCGAAAGTCTGAGTCAAAACTAGTTTCCTCTGTACGCAATCTTTTAATTAAATCTAGGAAATCTTTCCACTCGTTCAAGCTTTTTCTTTGTTCGCTTAATGACCTATTTACCTTCTTTTATTACTTACATACACCCTTTTTTGATAGTAATTTGCAAACACAATTCGAAACTTTCATAATTTTTTCTCCGTTATTTTCCTTCTGAAATTTTGAATTGGATTAGAGGAGAACTTTAAATGACCCATGAAACCAACCAATTCATTTTCGCGAAATTAGGAATTGCTGCCATTAAATATGCTTGATTTAATAATTATGACCTATTTAAATTACACAAAACTTTCGATCAACGTGATAGTGCATCTAAATGCAAAGCAATTTCTGTTTGTGGAATGTGATGCGTATAATTTATTCAAATCAAGCACTCAGTCTCCTCAAGTTACAACTATCAATTGCTTCAACTTTTAGGTAGGACTCCATAAAGTAAAGAAATGAAAAGATAAAACTGTTTCCCATACCGCTGGAAGTATTTGTTTTGCTACCTAAGGATCGACGCGTCGCGAATATAAATGGATACCAAAATTAGCGTTGATATGTTGTAAATATTTTTCTATATATTAATGATGAACGTCTTTTGTACTCTTGCCTGATGCTAACGTTGAAACTTAGGTGGAAAATTAAATATTCTAGTGATACGGGTAAATTCTTATATTTTTATTCCCTTAAGTTGATTCGTCTACTTCTCTCAATTCCAGGCACTGTAGACCGAGCTCATTGTTTACTTAGTAACCCTTGATTGCTGCTAGAGTAAACGAACTATGTATACATGAAGTAAAGTGCAGAAACTTTTCACCATGTGTTATGTTTTTCTGCGATTTATCCATGTGTAATCTCATAATAATATTAAAATCCTTTAAAAATTATATCCCAGTAAATACTACTTTTCTTGGAAAAATATTTACCTAGATTTCGTAAGGACCTGTGAATGACCAGTAGTCTGTGAATGAATTAATCATTGATCATGCATGCAAAGAGAGGAAGGAAAAATCGATGGCCTCCACTTCCCTTTGATCTTGTGGCGTGCTTTAGACCTTCATCCCAACGTTTAATCCTCAAGAGATGACAAACGGCGTTTTCGTACACATCCCTTGAGTCACTCATGAGATGAATTTGCTAGCAGGCTGCATTCCTTAGCAGTAATCGTATTTCATATTTGAATCTTATTTCTTCTTCATGAAATCTCATTCTTTTTTTCAGTATTCCATTGCTTAGTAAACCCTACGTTTTAACCAATTCCAATAGCCAGAAACCATATCTCCTTTTTAAGGAAGACATTCAAACATCCTGACAACATTAGTACTAGAGGTGTTTGAAAATTTTTCTATTTTTTCTGAAATTTGTTGATTTGAAAACCAAATTGTGGTGCTTTGTGTTTTTATTATGTTTTCTAAATTTGGTGTTCCTAATTTTCAGAGAGTTTCATTTAAGCAAAGGAATAATATTAGGCACACTTTAGCATAAAAATTAAAAGCATTGAAATATTATTAACTGTAAATCATACAAAATATTACATTAAATTGATTTAAAACTGTGCTGTTTACACCTAAGGAAAATGCTTTCACAGCTTCAGATCAACAAAACATGATATTTTCAATAAAAACATATTGACACGATAGATGTAAGGAAAAACAAAACATATTTGCTCATGGAATTAGGCGAGATTTTATGGTAATCCATAATGAAAAGAAAGTGTTGTGAATTTATTGCAAAAGATCAAAGCAGAATTTGCGTAAGCAAAGATGTCACGAGTGATCAATAGTATGACAAAAAATACGTAAATGATACAGTTATATATTGTACATTCATTTAAAACATACCAAAATCACATTTCCTTCTCTTACAAATGACGAATGCAGCGAAAATCACCAAAATCCGTGGTGCTTAATTAAACAGTCGAAATTAGCGTTATTTCGCTTAAATCGGCCAAAATTCTTGTTATTTGTTGGTTTCATCTCTTATTGCAAAAAAACACCTCTAATTGGTACCAATAGTGACTAGCTACATATCTCATTAGCACGATGTTGTATGTCTATTTTTATTTTTGAATGTTCCAACAGAATAAATGAGAACAATTTAAATAGATATTTTCATATACATAATTATAATGTTGATAAATGCATAACCTTGACATATAACATACATTCGATGTAACTACAATATAGCTATAAGCTATATTGTATCATATAGCTATAGCTTTGTACATAATGGATTACTTCAGCCTTCACTTCGTGGAACCTTCTTATATCATGGTGTAGAATGAAGTGTATTCGACGTGAATAATAATAACTTTCTATTTCATCTTTCATAAGATATTCTATAGTGATATTTAAATTCGGATTTTGAATTGTCCTCTTACTCATTTAAGTGCATATTAAGGGCTTCAAAAATGGTAGGTTCAAACCAATTCCATTAATTTCTTCCATATTATTTTTTCATCCAATCCAGAAACTTTTCCCACAGGAGCATTTTTGGAGCTCTTCCGTATTTGTCTCAAATTGGGTTTCTAAGCGAAATTTCATTAAACAACTGCGTTCTGTTTCCATTGTTTCAAACTTTCTTGGCTTCGGAATTATTTATTTCTAGTCAGACTCAATCAGCCTCACGAGGAAAGCCTCTAAAACTGCAATTGGATCTCCCATTAGTGAACGATCACCGACAGCCCTCCAGTCCACGCCCGGAAACGTCCTCCTCCATAACGAAACCTTCTCTTTCTACTAAAAATACAGGCAACACCACCTTTCTGCGCATTTTTAATATTAGTTTTCTTTGCTTCATCGTTCTCTCAAGTTTTCAATTGGAAAAGTTTCTGGATTTCCTCCTCTAGGATTTCCTGTCTCAGCGAAATATGATGTATTTCTGTAGCCGTTGAGCGCCCAACGAACACAAGTGAAGAAATCGGAGGTGTACTCTCTCTCGCAAAAGATATCCGATTAGGAAGGCGTCTAAATAACTCTGTGTCATTTATCAAACAGGAACCTACGGAATCATCGTACATTTGAATTAAGGCACTTTGCCCTTCTTGGCTGAGCAACAAGGACTTCCACCTTCTTCTTTGCACATCTGTAGCGACACATCTTCTGCCCTTCACGTTTAGTTGAGCAGCCTTTTGAATTAAAAGTTGAATCGCTTTCCAAAAGAGCATCGAAATGGTCCCTCAAAGCGATTCATTCCCTCGTTCACCTTTTAACGTATTTGCCACTCGGAGTGGAAATAATTCGCGATGGAATTTCCCACCTTTTATTTATCTTACTTATTATAAAAACCTGAATCTTCATTGGAGCGTTTAAAGGTAGTTTTGCTAAGAATCAGATTTCTCAATGAAAATCAACTAAAAAATTAGAAGCTATCTTTTTCGTTGACATGACTAGATATTTTTTATAGGCAAAAAATATATATCTTTACAGTGTATTCCTGTACACCACTCCTTGGATCGCCATTGCTTATGAACTGATTACCTTACATTATCTCCTAAAAATGAGTTACCTGAGTGATCTATAGGTAAGCGATGACATGAGTGATCATATCACCACATATTTTTCATTGCAAACGTGCACTCTAGTACGAGGCATTTTTTCTTATTGTCGGAATTGTCAATATAATTATTAAGATATTATATTTCGATATATATTCATGTTTGATTTTCTCATCTTTTTCTGAGACTGAGTTTACATAGAAATCGAAAAATAGTGATTCATTTTGCCACGACGTTTGTGCTAATTCTCACTACTTTCACATAGAAGAGTAAATTGGAAGGCACTGGCTGAATCTCTCCCATTATTTACAATGCATAGGTTTGCCTATTATTAACAGGATATTTGAACGACAAAATCACTCTCATCAGATTGCGCTGAATTAATGATTTGCCTCTGTACTGTGATCACATGTTTTAGTTGATTAAATAGGAATACAATCTTGTTATTAATGTTTACTTCTCTCAAATGTTATCTATTCATTCAACCGTACGTTCCATCAACAAAATTCAGCATGTTAAGTAAACAAAAATCTTCGTATGAGGGAAACGGAGAATATCAAACAAAATGCATGTGAAATTGAAAATGAAAGTCTATAGAAAAATTCTACTTTTAATTATCACGATTTAATCCGCTATTTTCCCTTCGTTACACCCTACCTTATTTATTACATCCTGTTTGAATAAACGTCTTGAAAATGAGCCATTCTTCGTTATTCCTTTGTAAAGTCGTCCCTTGTTTCTCACCTGCATTTCTCATACAACTTAAGAATTTTCATCCAAAACTTGGGGAAAAATTTATTCAGCTAATTCAAGGATTAATAATGATAATAAATTAAGTTAAATCAAGGTATTTATTTAATGTGAATTCTTCGTATTAATTTCAAAGAGAGTTGCAAATTTTTCCAAATAAACAGTCTCTTTATTAAGGAATAACGTCTGCGATGTGCGGTTGCCTAAAATATGGACCACATACCATCAGGATGCGCTAAAATGTTGAATGACTTTAAAAAGAATAATCTTATCAACACAGTGTTTGTTTCGGTAGTTTTTTACGCGACAGGCTTTTTTAACAGAAATAACTTCTATTAGGGTTATCTTTTGTATTTGCAAAACTGCTCGTTGATTTTAGAGGGGAATGAAAAACTGATAAACCACATTTTAGTAGTTACCTACTGGATTTTCAAGAAAACAATGAGTGAGTGTAACAGATGGGATGGGAAAATATTATTTAGACAATGGCAAAGCACATTTAGTCGCTTTATTCTCTTGGAATCACACTGACGGTTCACTTTCTAAAAAATAACTGAAACATGAAAGGGAAAGTTTCTAACTGAAATTATACCCCAAGAAAACATTTAAATTGAACATTCAAAGACTTAAATGCGCAAAAGATAAAATTAAACTCTGTGTATCACTTTGCGTAGCTTTTATTTTCGCTCTCTTTCAATATAACGGCAGAAATCTCATTAATATTTATATCTAAACAAGTGCATGACAACCATCCCAACATGAAAAATGGTCGTTAGCGAACTATCATATTTACGTTTTAAAGTTACAGGCGTTTTTAAACAAATATATGGAAGAATACATTAACAATATTACATCAAATTAAATGCAAATGGAAATACACAAGTTAAACTAGCCACTGAATGCATTATAATTTTATTTTACAACTTTTATCGGCAAAAAATACTCACTTTCCGAAATTTCTTTCTCTTTTAGATGATGATAACTGACATTTCTTTTACATTCTGGTCGCTTTCATCGATATTAAGCAACAAATAACCAGCCCCTTGTAAACCGTAAAATCGAGCTGATTATGAATAAATTCTGCATTATCGTATTATTGACCCATTGAATGGTCACCAAAATTTAGCAAATGCTAAAGTCACAGACGAACTGACTTATCTTTGTATGCTCTGCCATTAATTCCTACTATTTGTTCTCTAAGACCATAAATTACCAGTGTACTCAAATGAAAAACACACGAGCTCAGACTCAGCAACCGCATTGGTCGTCAAGAGAACAACAACAGATTGTTTATCACAACCATATTCCGTGACATTTAGTCCTTTCAGAAATAATAACTTATCTAATGAAAATAGGAAGACTCCAATCACATCCATTTCATTAATTATTACTATTTACAGAGACAAACAACCATTCCCTAGCCAGAAAAAACCGACTGGCCGGGATTCGAACCCGGGACCTGGAGTACTAACACGCTGACCACTCCACCACCTCAGCCACCTCAAATCACTCGGTCATCTCTCACCAAAATCAGGGATTTTCCTAAGCTTAGCTCGTCTCGATAAGATATACCGAATTATCATTTATATAACAATTGTTAAATTTTAAAATAAACAGAAGAGTCTCAATAATTCAATAGGGAGAGAAATATTTGGCTCAATGTCAGACAGAAGTGGAATGCGGAGCTCAGGTTTTGCATAATTTCAATCAAATGAGGATTTCTCGGTAACTGCAGCAGCATCTCAATCCTAAATTGAAAATCTGCCGAAATCAACAACTCCGCACGTGAAGGCGCTTAATTGCACAAAAAAGAAGCACTGCTTTTGATCATGAATTTGAAACTCCAATTCTCTTCGAATAGCTTCTTAGCCGTTTTCGCTTTACTTAGGTACTCTTTCTTTGCTTTTTGAAAATTCATTCCTGGAGCAGAAATCAGACGGTGGGGCTAATCAATGCAGGGAATTGGGAATCCATGGAGTTTTCCAACAACTATTGGTGGACCACAGCGTAGGAGATAACCCCTGCAATTGATGACCGGCGTAAATTAACGATTAGCGATGAAGGCTTCGGTGACACACTCTTTCTAGTACACAGACTTAATTACTCGTAACGAGGTTTTCTCTCAACAACGAGCCAGGAGAAATTCACCGCCTACAACTTGCGTCTCATGAAAACCCACGAAGCCACGGAAAGGCATCACCAGGGCAGATGACGCCAATGAAAAACGGATTAATTTTATAGAAATGGAAATATCGACTGTTTCATTTATTCCAGACTTAAAGTGATTGAAACCGGAATTCATCGGCAGATGAGACCAAAAAAAGAGAAATTGTTTGGAATGATGAAATGATTAATTGAACCTGAGATAGCGAATTAATTTAGCAACTTCTTCTCAAAGGTATTCCAGAAACACGACGAAATTAGAGATATTAAAAGCGTTAATCCAGAAAATACTCACCTAAATACAATCAGCTTAAATATATTTTAAAAGATTTCTAAACTTGGTTGGTATAAATCTAAAGGTCCGGATAATTTAGGCTCAGGGGAATTAAAGCAAGGTGGTGACGCAATAGTACCATATCTAAAGTCCTTATTCCAAGTATCATTAGCAAATAGTTCCATTCCCTAAAAATGGAAAGCAAGAATAGTAGTCCCTATTTACAAGTCGGGTAATATAACTGATGTATGCAACTACAGACTAGTTTAACTTCACGGAGAAAGATTTCACCAAGATTTAAAGGAAATGGAGGAAAAGGAAAACATGCTGGCCGATGACTGCTGGTTACTAAAGAGAGAAGATCCAACTACACCTAGCACGCGAAAAGCAAGGCAAAAAAGTTTCTTAAACTAAGTCAAAATATTAAAAAATTGAAACCGTGGACTCACCATTCTCAATATGTTATGAGGCTTAATGTTTGATACATTTTGGTCCATTTGACTCTGTTTTTCTTAAAATCTGTTAACATAATACATTACGTATTGTAGCGAATTTTCTTTAGTACATAGTGCTGTCTCACCCAGATGTACATTTTCTTTTTTTATGTCTATACTTTTTTCATTGTAATATACATAAGCTCGAATATTTGATTGAGATTAGCGTATGTATGTGTTTTTTGTGATATTTCTTTGATTCAATTCCCTTTGCTCAATGTTGTTTTGTTGAGAATTAAATATTTGAATTTGAATAGTGTGATAGTATTAACTGTGTTGTGTTCGAGCGGAAAATCGCCGCAGGTAACCGTATATTCAAATAGGTTATTGAAGGAACATCACGCCGGCCACGAGTTACAGATGAGGGTGTGTGTTTCCATAGGAAGATTTTTCGTGCGGGATCACCTCTTTCAGAAGCGTTACATCCATAATTTTGGTTTTCTTTAGCAAAAAAGAGCTTATTATTTTTAATGAGCGTTATCAGCCCATGCGTATAAACATTGGAAGAGATGTTTGATAATAATAATAATAATAATTAATGGCCTTTATTCGGGCGAGATTGAGACTAGAAAGTCTCTTCTTACACCTAACCCATCATCTTATGCGAAACAGAAAGAAAGAGATAGTTTTCAAAAGTACACGAAGAAAAGTAATGTGTGGATTTTAAAAAACCTAAGCTGAGGGCTCAGGAAATAATTTCCACTGCAGGAAAATACTCACAGGAAGGGGAGTGTGAGAAACCTGGGAAACCTACAGGTAGAAAAACTATATGTTGTGAAGAAGGAGAATAAAAAGAATTATGAAAGACAAGCAGAGAATAGATAAAAATTATGCAAAAGAGACAATACACATTCACTACAAGCAATCAAATCAAATAAAATATCTTCACAAATGACACTTAATCTAAATACAAGAATTCTAGCTTAAAAAAAGATAAAACACATACGAATATTTCAAGAATAACAAAACGATTAAATACATTAGGGTTGAGAACGAATAAAATAACTCCATACGACCGGGATCAGGGGGGGTTCTCGGTACGTAACAATATAATTATACGATATTATGTTCATAAGTATAACAGTGTAAAATAGGATTGTTCAGATGAGTGAAAATAATGAGAAAGAAGTATTCCTTAGATGTGATAATAGTAATCTTACATGTGCGCGTGCGCGTGCATCATATTTCTCCTATTTTGATTTTGTAAAAACGCCTGAAGTGATAGAGAGAATCTGACTACATTTTCGTAATCAGCATGCCAAAGATATACCAGATCACTATTTAAACACTATGCAATGATCAGAAAGTTTAAATTCGCAGGTCTGTTTAGTTAGCAACACTCAGCGCCACCCATCGCGGTCCCTGCCTTTTGCAGTCCCTCTCAGTTCATTACATGCTTTTAGCTAGAAATTACACTTGCGTTGCCCATAAACAAATTATGTTTGCTTTCTCTATTATCTGCCCGTGATGCTCACCCGAGTTTTATATCTGGATATATTGTATTCCGTTTTCTCATGATGTTCCATCAAATTTGGTCTCCTTTTCAAACTTTCTTTGGAGAATGGATCCTGGCATATCCGAGGCTCCTCTCATTACTTTTTTAGTAATAATGATTCATAAATTCATTTTTATATTAAGGATATATAAAAGTAAAACAATATTTTCCTTTGCGTAAAAATTAGACAACTTAAGAAAGGAATCTTTCAATGGGAACTTGGACACGTGATTTAAAGAAACTCTGATTGGCTTCTAACCAAGTTACTTCATAAAGCTACGTGTAAAGCGCAAAACAATTATAGGAAAAATGTGAAAATCAATATGCGTATGTAGTACTTTAGTTCAATTTTTATACACTTTTTGAAACGACCATTCTTTCATTTCACAATATATATTCTTTAATTAAGAATGAACGAAACATGTTTAGATGATTAGAGTAATCTTTTTTGTCTATAAACGCATAAAAATACTAGGTTATCTCACAATTGGGTCTAAGTATTTTATTTTAGAAACATAATGTCCTTTTATTTTATAAAAACGATCAGAGCTAATTAATTCGACCTCCATGTTTACAAAGCATTAAAACTATATAAATATGATGTTGTCTTATCGATATAATTTTTAATTTAGAGAGAAGTATTATTTTCAAACTATGCAACATTACTCTTATATTTTTATTCATTGGAATGCTTTAGCATCATCGATTCTGAGGTTTTCGTTGGGATCCAAATCCAGTTCCCTTGTTTGGTCATCTTCAAGAAGTTGCTGCTGAGACGGTGAAGAGTTATAATCCCACGGGTCGCTCGAGACATGAAAGAGATGAATGGCAAGAAACGAGAATGTGCTTATGAGAAATTAGTGTACTCTGTGGACAAAGAAGATTCGGAAGTCTTTCTTATTTTAAAAAATGTCTCTTTTGTCGAATGATATTTTCCTCTGTTTGTCAACTCCGTGAGTTCTATGTTTGTGAAACTTTTCTTGAGTTCATTTTTATGGCTGAAGGGCGACTTCCTTCCAGTGGCGCAGCGAGGGGGGGTTTTAGGGGTTCAACCCCCCCCCCCAAGAGTCAAGTCCTATGGCTAGCTCTGTCCTTTTTTTCTGCTGAAGAGTACAAAACCCCAATCATCACGCAAGTTTTAGATAAACACTGCTAGTCATGTGTTTGCTTGATAAATTCGCATTGAAAGCTTCGCATACCCGTAAATAAGACTCCAATTTTAGTTAAGATGATGTTTTCGGTAGTAAAGCAGGCCTGAAGCCGACATCGATATTAATGGGACGCTATGATACGAGTGTTTCGCACACAATGTTCAAGGCGTGCACTTCTTAAACCTATCCTTTACTTAGATGACTCACACTATACGATAAGATTCCCATGAGAAAAATTCGAAAGTGCTGACTTGTTTATTCCTCGCAAAAATAAAAGGGAACATTCGAGAAGTAATTCTAAACTTGCACTCTGAAAAAATAGATTAAGATTACGTTTGAGGGACAAACAGATTAATAAAACACTCAGATCTTCTGCATGTAACTGTTTTAAGAGAGTGAATGCAATGCTAGGCTCGTGAGTATTGCATATGAGAAATTCACAGTGAACAGTTGGAAGGAGAGTGTAGTTTAGATTTCTTAAGGTACAGATGGACATCTGAAAATTCTTGTCACAGTCCACTAATTGCTCGAGGCCTCTATCGAAAAAAAACGTAAGTTAATGGATATGTGCTTTTTTGTGAAATGACTATTATTACATGCATAAATTAGGATTTTCTTATTTAAGGACTGTTATCGGAGGGCACATCTCAAGATGAGTTTAGCGACAATTCCAAAGGTATTGGTTCCTTTACTAAACATTCTGGACGATTAAAAGTCTGTATAGTAGACTCATCATTACTCGGGATGATAGAAAATATACTGATGCTCATTTTATGATTACCTGTTAATTTGAGGTATATTTACGAAAATAATTCGATAACAGAGTTTTCGTAGAAATTTGAAAAGTTTTCAAGCAATACAAGATATTAGTAAAAATTAATTTTCGATGATATAACATTTTGGAAGGTAATCAGTAAGCTGAAAGGTATTGTGCGCGTAAGTTACGCACAGATTTATCGTAACCTTGACTTGATTACTTGAAATAAATTTGATAAACTGTTAAAACTGTGACTCAAATTGTGCAGCTTCCTTTTCGATGCAGCCATGTTCTTCTCTGGTGATGGAATCCCATGATTTATCCTCTCAACCACGTGGTCATGCAATGCCCTTTCAAAATTTCAATTTTTGTTTTCTTTGAACACTCAGTGCGTAAGACTGGGTTTGCATCAGCTCTCTGCTGGTTAAACCACCTTTTACTTAGTCTAAATAAGTGTAATTTGACGTCTTCATTTTTTTCACCTTGGTATGTGACTTTAATTCTGCAGATTCAATTATAATAGCAACAATAATCTTGAGTCTACTTTTTTTTAATGCTGCCGAATTCTTCATGTTAGGTATGTGACGCATTCAATTGAATGTTTAGTTAATACATAAATAACGAAATCAGGCTTAACTGTAAGCCTACCAGAAAATTTCGTCTGATATGAATGACTTTTGTTTCTTAGAAGAGGAGGCAATTTAAAAATTTAAATTAATTAAAATTTTCATTGTTGGTTTTAAAATAAAAATTATAATTTTTGCGAACGCTTTTTCGTTATTTTTGAGTTTAGGTATTTACTGAATTCAAAGATTCTCTTTTTGATAAAATATCTTTGTAATCAAATCTAATTAACTTCAGATTCCTGTATTGAAATTATGGCACGGCGCATATAAACCTTGTGCAATAAGCTGTATGTATACTTCATATCATTATTTTTATACATTGATGGTGTTTTCTGAGCAGGCGACTTTTCAATTAAATTCCAAAGTCTGCTGATGATGTAGTCTAATAACGAAAGATATTCAAATAAGTATGGGCGCGCCAATTTGGGGTATCTAATGAGTGATGCTACCTTTAATATCGCTTGTCAAATAACCCTAATTAATTTTTCTCTTGGAAGAAAGAACTCTCAAAGACTCGGGCAGCTTATATCTATAATGCTAAAAAGCTTCAGCATAGAAAAAAATGACTTTTTATAGATATTGGTCGTATCCAAACCAGAAATCCAAACAACGCTTATGATAAGTTTCCAATAGTTCGTTTATGTAAACTACTATCTGGGAAAGTTTGATGAGTTGGCCACATAAGCGTTAAACTCCTCTAGTTGTCAATTCATTAGGCCTTTGAAAGAATTGACATATATTGTAGTAAGTGGAGGGCTTGCATACACTAGTCCCTGTAAGGAAGGCATTTTCAAGTTTTCTCGGCAGCCTTGGACCATTGGCAAATCCTGGCTGAGCCACTGCTTCCTTCCGATAGTTCTCTTGTGCGTTTGAAGTCGTGAATGCTCCAAATTAAGGAATCGAAAAAAAGAACGGCTAAATCTACTTCCTAAGACGCGATTTAATATCACGGAGGGTAATTGGTGGATCCTGCGAACATTTCTCTCGAAAAAGATGCAACGACTGAAGGTATTTGTGTTCGATATTATGATTTCTCGGAGTAATCGACATCCATGTTTAAAATTAAAACATTGCTGAGATGCCATTCACGGGACTAATATTGATTGCTATTTCAGAGTTGAAGTTTTAAGTTCGTGTTTCGATACAATCAGGGAAAGTAAGGGAGAATCTTATACACCTTTCGACGGACTTTAATCATGCAACTGATTTTGACCGATGTATGAATAGTAATTTATTCATGATAACATATAGCTTTGGTAGAGAATCATGTAAATGAGGAATTGTGGTTTCTGACGCCTTTAAGAGCATAGGAAGGAATTATAATTGCAATTAATCTTAATTAATGTGAATCTATTAACTCTTCATTGGCATTTTCAAATCCATTCATATGGATACGTGGAAATTGTCCAGTGATGACTATTCTCCTCTTTAGTCATTAATTTCTTGAGGTTTGAGAGAGAGTGATTTCTTGAGATGAATGTATTTAATCAGCGAGTGCTTTTTAGCGAGATAGCGCCTCGCTACATTCAATTTTTCTTTTCTGAAATAAAGCGAATCTTCGATTGACTTTGAAGTTGAATGAAGCGAAACACCTCGTGATTACTTTACTCAAACTAGGAGATTATTTTTTTTTATTTTAAAATTTCCAATCTTCAATTTATAATTTTTGAAGGAAAATAGCACTGAATGATTTTTATATCTTATGACGCATTTTTAATGCGATTCCAATATACAATATGCGGAAAAAAATAGTCGAGCAGTACCGCAATCACGGTATAATAGACGGTGCAAATACCAGATACTGTAGAAAACGGCACTTAAAACATTCTTTTATGTGACAATGAACCGTACCTAATAAATGGGAAAATATTTACATCTAAGTATAAACCCGAATCACGATGGATAAATTTAATGATGTATAGCAAAATTACATACAATAAATTTATAGGAAAACACAAGTGACGAAAAGGGAAACAATTATGAGGCTGTTATAGAATCTTTGCCGTATCACACTGAGTATGCGGTACACCTCAATAAAGAAATAATTTGGTTGGCATAAACAAACATAAGATATATATATATATATATATATATATATATATATATATATATTAAAAGGTATATCCTCGAATTAGCAATATAAGGCGGGACTTTATTTGGCCAAATCAAAACCATGTTTATTTGCGAATTCTTAAATAAAATTCAAAAACATGTACATCAAAATAGACAAATGCTACAATTCATTTAGAACATAGCATTTCATCCCTTATACACATTTGAGATATTTCAAAAGTTTTTTTGGTGAATTAGCAACTTCTCAAATGTTCTTGATACACTAATGCATTTATGCAACATTTACACGGAGAAATGAAATTTCATAATTTTTCAGACGATTATTGCCGAACGAATAAGATTCTGCTTCTAATACTTGGGCAATGTATTTTAACTAATTAGCTGAAACCCAATCTACCGTCCGTCATTGAATGAACTAATGACGACATGTCCCCCTACTTCGGAGTTCTGAGGAGTCGAAATTGAGTTAAATGGAATGCTACCGAGATATATTCAGATCTGAGCAACATGAAAGTCAACTTATGCCTTCGACACGACCCCCTAATGCTCTCGCCGTGTCCTCCAGCTGAATCCTGTTTTCCCCTTCATCACGGGGCTACCTTGAGTTGTTTCATCCCTTCCCTCCAGCACCAAAGGGAGTTCCCTCATTCCGCTTTAGAGGCCAAATCCGAACTTAGGCGAAGATGAGTTAGAAAGGGACGCATTAACTCTGCAAATAAACTCAGAGTATTCAAGGTTAGGGTTTAAGATAGAAACTTTGCGAAGGCAATGGATGCTCTCGAAAATTGATTATTTTAAAACTCCTGCCTCGTGAATGATCATACACTCTCTTTCACACAATACATAATGATACACAGTGGGATACTTCGGTTCGATTAATTTTTAACATTGGAAACAGGAATACTACATCCGGGATGAATTTCTAAGGAAAATAATTTTCTTCTCAGTTATTTAATTAACTGGTATTCAAAAGAACGGTTCAACAGCAGGTCATTTGCTGAACTCCTAACTATTTTTTAAGTGAGAGAGGAAATATTCAAAGATAAGGCGCAAACTCGAAATGGTGATTTATCTCAAAATAATAGACTTTCGATGTGCAAAAATAATCTTATCATCGCTAGTGTAATAAATTTTCGAGGATGTATGTTAAAATCACGATAAGTTCTAGCAAAATAAACATTTGCAACAGTTATGAAGTTTCATTCGGAGTTTTCTTTAAGATTACAGTTTGAGCGTTAAATAATTAGAACTAAATATAAAAGGCTGTGTATAATGAAGATTGGTCACAATAACTGGGAACTATTTTCAGTGAATTTTCACGCCACCATTTGTTTTAATTGCCAATATTAATCGGCCATTTGAAACTTGTTAGCCACTTTTTTTAGAATATCATTCTTTGTCTGATTTGGACGGAAAATCGATCCAACTCGACCTCTCGTTTGCTCGTTCCCTTGCCTCATACATCCGAATCATATTAAATAATTTCGTTATATTCAGTTAATCCAGTATGTTATCTATGGATTAAATATAATTAATATATTTATGGAATCCTCAAAACTTTGCAAAGTTGTTTCACAAAAATAGCATTTTTTGGGACTACACATGTGAATAGAATTTATTTTTTTCGCATCTTAGCGAAATAACATATTTCACTAGATGTATGTGTAATTTCCTCACAATATGTATAATGCGTGAAAACACATTATTTCGCCAACATACATAAACATGCATAAAGCAGCATTTTCTAAAAATGCGCGATTTCAATTTGAATAATAACGATACGATAATACGATTTTTTCGCAAAATTGTTATTCGCAATGAAATTGCACCTTTTTATGAATGTTGCTTTATGCATGTTTATGTATGTTGGCGAAATAATGTGTTTTTACGCATTGTATATATTGCAAAGAAATTAAGCACCTTGAAAACTCATAAGTTATAATATAAATACATTTTCTTAAACTTCGTGATTTTTGTACAAATTTACATTAACCTTTTAATCTGTTAAATCACTCTTATTAAGACTGGTTCATCAATGAAAGATAATATCGATGCGGGAAGGCGTAACTTTGTGGAAAGAAAAAAGAAAGCAACTTAGTAATTTCCACGTCCATACGAATTTGTAATGTGGAAATTACTAAGTGGCTTTCTTTATTCATGTACAAAAGAATCATATGCTAAGAATGAATAACCTAAGAAATCAAGAAGAAAGGAAAATCCATTCGACCTTAAACATTAAAGTAAAATTTCAAGTTAGATCAGTAAAGTAGGAAAAAGAATCACACATTAGGACCTATAACACTCTTCATCGAAATGCTCAAACAGTGAAAGCATCCCCAGAAAGCTCTTCCGAAATTATCTCTTTACACGCAGTTGTTCTTTCGCATCCTAGTGTGTGCATCGACGTGCTCTTCGATGTCTCGATGGAATCACCTCGTGATTCTGACAAGGCGGGTCTACAAATCGCGCGTTCATATTCATCTGATGCAATCAATCACTCTCCGAATCCTCTTTCTCAAGCAGTCGCTCTCTTTTAAAAGCGAAACACGAGAGGCTCATTAGCGCTGCGCTGGAAACCGACGGAGTTAAGGGAACTTAGAGGCGTCAACTTTGAATTTGATACTTTCCTTTCGGGTTTATCAGTTCAGTATAGGGGAATTTCCCGACTCATTTCACGTGATAAGGTTTACTGGTTGCAAAAAGTTTGGAAAATTATCACAAAATTCGATCTGTCGAAAGATATTGATGGTTAAAATGAAATAGAATATATTAATACTGTGGGCCAATGCTCCTCAAAATTTTCTGTACCCCCAAAAATTGCTATCCAAAGAAATGAATTTCTTCACAGCCAAATCAGGAGCAAAAGGACATTTTCAATTCCCCATTCCAATACTATCGGAATTCCTTTTTAATTACAGCATCAAAATTTTTTAACTCCCTGCCTCACAGGATTAAAAACTCCACCTCAATACAATCTTTCAAAAACAATCTATTCAACCATCTTCTTTTACTTTATGATTAAATTTTGTTATGTTTTCTATGTTTTGTTTTTTATTCTGACTTTGTATTGTTGCATAATGTTGGGAGCAAATACATATTCTTTTCAGCTCTTATGGGAATCCCCCAGAGCTACAACAAATCTATCTATCAAAAGGAGGAAATTGATGGAGTAAAATAGATTAAATACGTTAAATGATGATTTCAAATTAATATTAATAAGAAGAATAATTTTTTTATAATAATCATAACTTCTCTAATGGAAACAGGAAGATTCAAATTACATTTATTAATTATTAATATTTACAAGCACAACCATTCCCTCAAATCCAATTAGCCGGGATTCGGGGTTGGGACCTTGGGGTTGGAGCACTAGCACGCTAAACACTCCGCTTTTCAAATCAGTAATACGTTATTGACTGGAAACTCCATAAGCTGCACTCTACTTAATGATTCTTTACTAGCATACGCTTTTCTTCTGTTCAAACAGGAATTCGTTCCTATAGTAAGCATTATGAAGTCATTAAATGTAAAGTCGAGAGTTGAAAGAATTGGAAAAAATTATCTTACTGAAATGCTCATAATTAACTGCACTTTTTCAGCATTGAAGTTATGTGTTATGTGAAGAATGTGTTATGCATTACGTCGAATTAGAAGTTAGAGTTTCAATAAATTGTGCATAGACTTGGAAAAGTACTGTAAAAGTATTCTTGTAAGTAGTGTCCGCGTATTTTCCCAATTATTCGTTAATATATATGATCTATTCACATTACATATAGGTATTTAATAAAGAGATATTTACGACGACAGACCGCATCATGTTCTAGGGATAGAAAGGTGACGGCTCAAATGGCTCCGACCGGAAGTAAGGAGGGGGAAAAGATTCCTCCCCCGTTAATCATTCAAACGGCGTATAAGCAGACTACCGACACCAACAGATGGAAAGCGGAGGCATCGATTTTCAGGACATCCTTCTACTTTAACTATTATAAATTATGTGATTATTTTACTGCAATTTCAGATTCATTTAATAGTAACGATCCAGTGATTTTAGATGGAATGTATTAGGGCTCTCCAATCACAGTATTTTTCTGTTAAATTTTAGAAGCGGTGTCTCAAACTACCCAGTACAGAATACGCATTTTATTGGTGAATTCATTAGATTTTTATCATAAAATTTCCGTTTAAAAATATAAATAATATATATCTTATTTTATATTTAAATATAAATATAAAATAACATTTCATTTGTATATTCTGTTATATATGATAAGAAAATTTTGTGAGACCAATACAGTGATTAATTATTTTTTTACGAATGTTCCGAAGTCTGAAGACACTATATCTAATTGTCTGTATAGTCCGTCGAAAACTTACATCCTGATGTACGCGCATTTTTGTAAATTTTCTTTAATATAATGTACTTTATTTTCAACTTTCAACGTAATAGTTTTAAAATTTCGTTTAAATATTTTTATTCTGCAACCACTGTAAAATAATTTTTATCATTAATCTCCAACCGTATTTATCTCTAACGTAAAACTTGTGGACAGTACATTTTCCTTAGTTTAATATAAATAGTGAATTTAGCTTATCAATCCCACATTCATCCAAATTTGCTATTTGTCCAACCCCTTACAATTATCATCACCGTCTCGATGATTTCCCCATTAAATGGGTCAATAGAAACTTTCATTTCCACTCATAGATTCAACTTAATTCGTTCATTCTCCCATTCCTAAATTTACTCAAACACTTACTACTTACTTTTATACGTAGACATCGAAACAAGCATCGAATTTTTTTTAGAAAATTTGATCACAAATTACTCTAAAACAAAATATTAAGTTATAAGAAGCGGTTTAATCTGTTTAATTACATTTTATATAATGAAAATTATCCTTATTATTCATGTTAAATTTGAAACACAAGTGAAGCCGGATTTTATCAAGTTTATGAGTTTATAGATATCGCTAGAACGAGGAAAGTGCTATTAAATATCGTTGCTTTAATTTTACCATCCTTCATGCTCATAGCTCCTCTAAGTATTTGTACGTGAATCAGTGACGGATTTGTGGGATGATTGACTTCTCCTTCATACCAACATCGCTGAAAGGTTTTTATTTCCTTTTTAATTAAAAAAGTACATTATGTTGAATTGCTTACCATAGACATAATTAAAAATCGAAATTCACTCCATTTCCTGTTTTTTTTTTTAATATCGAATATTTTAAATACCAGAAGAAGTCTTCCCTAACCTATAATTGATATCAAAATAATTTTACGTGCCCTTCACTTACGATGTTGCCTATATATACCTACTAGTAGTAGTGTCGAAACTAGGGTTCTCGAATTTGGATTGAGGAGTCGGAGTTGCTGTAGAATGAAATATTCGTACTCCAACCCCTTTTGTACTACACCGATTTTGTCTGTTTTGTTAACCCTTCCTTGACGGTGCGGGGTACATGAGGACCCCAAAATAGCTAAATTCAATAGAAAAGTTTTATTTTTAACCACATATGTTTCTTATTCCATGTGTTCGGGCATTTATGTTTCTTTTATATTATGAAATTGAAAGAAATTTGTTTCACTGACTCATTTCCAAAATATCTTTAGTTTTTGAATGGGGTACCAAAGTATCCCGCACAGCCACTTTTGCTTGGATTGCTATACACAATGTCATGTCGTGTGATTGTGGCAATTAAGTCACCCTTTATAACAGATTTTTAAATTGATTCATTATTTATTGAATTGACAGTAATTATATCACATTATTTAATTAAAATATAATAAGGTTATTCAAATTTAGTTGTGTTATATTATCCCATACAATAGTCAAAACTCTAATGCTACCTCCAAAAAAACTAAAAGATAATCTCAACAAATTAATCAGTAATGTATTTCTGAAAATAATTAAAGGTTAAGTAAAAGAAAAACCAAAAAAGAACGTAATATTCTCGAAAAAAACATTGGGGTACCCGAGTACCCCGCATCGCTGTTTTTGGAAGTTTTCTAGGCACAGTCAAGGAAGGTTTAAGATTGCTGGTTAGGAACCAAGAAAGCGGTTCATAATCGAAACCGTTCGCTGAGGAACAAAAAAGTGGGGCGCCGAAGTAAGTTGAGTATAGTGGAGCGTCTTGTGCGTCCATCGAGGAACAATCTGATCATTCATCAGCTCCCTTTCATTGCGTTTTTTCTCTTACTTTTGATAAAATTTAGCGTGACTCAAGCGGATATATCGAATGCTTATCGTCTGCTGTTGCGAAATAAAGGCCTTTGCATCTGCTCGAAGAGAGAAGAGTCGCTTTGTCCGTCCATTGCACCGAATTGAGGGTAAGAGGGAAAAAAGAGGCACCAATGTGTCATGCGATTGCGTTATTTTAAGCATAGTTGAGGGATCTCAACGGCATATCGAATATGTCGGACGCCATTTTCCGTTTGGATTTCAACGGCTAATTAATTGGTCGAATGGCGAAAGGAATCGCAGCGTGAGATGAGCACGTGTCATCGGAACTGATAGAGGAGTTAATACGGCGAACACGGTTTTCTAGTTTTCGGTCTATTTCCGGATTTGATTGATAGAGCAACGGTTTGGTAATTGCTTAAACGAAGGCTTTATCTGTTTGCGTTCTTTCGGAATGCCTTAAATCTCATGAGTGCTGTAGGTATTGTTTGGGGTTGCTGATTCAATCAGAAGATTATCGGTTACTTTCTCCTCAATATCTCATTCAGACAATTCCTCAAAAGCACAAACATTAGTACGATCCAATCTCTAAGACGTGAAACTATGAACAAGCAGTAAACAAACATCTGTTACATGATAACCACCATCAACATCATAAAATAACAGCAACCTCCAGAAGTCCTCTTACTTATTTACCAGATGTAGTTCTTCGCAAACAGTATGTTATCAATAAAATATTCTGAATTTTAAATATCGTGACCAAATCTCTGCACCATAGCAGTAATAATTTATTGTCGTTAAATGATTTGTACTTTGTCTAAATTTCCGATAAATAATGGCAAGTATAGATGGACCCTGCCAACAAGTGCTGTGAATCAGGAGTACTGCAACACACTTTGTAAAAAAGTGAAATCTCAGTGAACATTAATCAGATGTCTGAGAATACTTTAGAAGATAAAATGTTTAAACAAAGGATTAATTTACATTAAAATGACAGAGCGATTACGTTCTTGGATGAATTTGCAGCTATGATGCGTCATCTCTTTGCCGCTCTGATACTGAGAGAAAAATGAGTGATGTAGATGCAAGATCACTTCAAGAGTTCTCTTTCTCCACGAACGATACGCGAAGATAATCGATTGGAGAAGAAAAGAAATGTGGCATGCGCACCTTCTCGTACGACGAAATGTAGCTCGCAGTGTACAATTGTAGATGGACTTCACAAAAAATGAATAGATAAGATTTCAGCTACTCAATGTACAGCGGGCATGAAAACATTGTTCTTCTAGAAAATCACTGGATTTTCACTCCTATTCGATTAGTCAGTCCTTCCCTGCAGTGCATATATATCCCCTGATCAAAAATATCAGTTTTTCTTGTTTTCAAAACCTTTCTTTCTTTCTTCACTTCCTTTCTGTTGCCACCTCTTTGTTAAAAATCTAAATTCTTCTTTGTAATGAATCTCAATTATTTATGTTTTTTAAATAATATTTTGAAAATGGGTAACTTCCTGGTACCAGGGAAACTTCCTGGTTTCAATTTCGTTCATTTTCATGGCATGACATCATTTTCTAAAATAGTGATGACTCTTAAAAGGGATGAAAAGAAATAAAAAGAGTAAAATTCCACCAAAATGTTCATTAAAGGTTTTGATTTTCACCGCTTTACAATTGACTTGAAACGAAATGAAGCATAAAATAAGGAAAAGGTAGATTATATATGCAAAGTTATCCTTTATGCGAATCCAATTGCATACAGAAACGTTAAATTATGCATCGCAAAGTAACGTAATCCAAAAATGAATTTTCTATCGAACTCGATGTCTCTTATATGCAAAATGATGTTCTCCCGAGGCAAATTGGATCAGATTAGAGGCAGCGAAAATTAGCCTTAAGTTAATCAGCGGTGTGTGTTAAGCGTCGCACCCCGAGGTAATTGTAATTTTAATTAAAAGCTTGAGGGGCGGGTCGATCATTGGGACCATCCTTAATTAATGCAAGCGGTCGACCAATGTTAGGTAATCCCAAACCCAAGACGGTATTTTGTAAATATTAACTTTAATATAACAAATAACTTATATTTGCAACGATGAATTGCGTCGAAAATTGAATTTTTCAAAACTCACAGTCGACAATAATCACATAATTTTTGCTAAGTATAGTAAAGTATAAGGTCTTGGCAATTTTTTTTCTCGGAGGACAACTCATACGGCTGGTAATTATTAATTTTCAAAAAAGTTCAACATTCATATTGAAAGTGACCTTAGTTATTTTCTTTATAAGTAGTAAAGATTATACTATCAATTGCTTCAAGCACGACTTTGTGGTAGGACTACATAAGGTAAGAAAAATAAAAAATCAGACTCATACCCATACCAATGGAATATTTTCTAATTAAATGAAAAAAGACAAAATCTGACCATATCCACAGAAAATGTCCACTTTTCTGTGGACATAGTCAGATTTTGTCTTTTTTGCATTTAGTAAATGGGTGGGAATAACTGTGCAAAAATTCCACTTGTTTAAAAGTTTTTAATATCGCGACCGGTTTCGGACGTTAGTCCATTATCCATTATGCTTACCCTTGAATAACTCTTATACTTGATAATGAACTAACATCCGAAACCGGTCGCGATATTAAAACCTTTTAAACAAGTGGAATTTTTGCACAGTTATTCCCACCCATTTACTATAATGGAGTTCCACAAAGTTAAAGCTTCTTTGATTGATTATTTTCATTTAATTATGAATAAGTTCCACCAGATATCGCCAGAAGTCATTGATGGGAATATTTTATACGCATCGATGTAATATCGACGCATCATCAGCCATAATACGATACATAATATCTTTTAATTTCTATAGGTATTAATAAAGATTGTATAAAATTTGTAAAACATCCTTTATTATTATGTAACAAACCTTAAAGTATTGTTTCAGATGGAAGTATATATTTTAATCATTATGGGTTCAGTCAGCTACTTATTCCCATGAGTGTGTGTATGGTCAGATAAAATAACAATAAATAAGTATGACGTGGAAAGAGTTCTCGGGTATCCAACCGGATTGCCTCTTGCCAAAGGATCGTTCTCTGCGCCCATCTTCAGAATATTGCTGGCAACCCGGTTGGAGAACTCTATGTGCATTATATTCAACGGGAAAGAACTTCTTCTTTCTACTGTAAGTATGACGCTTACGATGGCCCTCCATTAAGTTTTTAGACCCCTCCTTAGATTTTCGGATAATTCCTAAATTTGCTGTGTATGACTGAATCGTATTCTGTAGCTGCAAAATTTGAGAAACGCAGCATTGGGAGTTCCATTGGTGAAGGAGATAAGTACATTGTGATTGGCTGTCTAGAGTAGACTGCCTTTTTTGCCGGATAATGACGTTCGGATGATACGGTAATATCGGTTAAACGGATCACCAGCGACTGCGAATCGCAAAACTGGATCATTGGAGCGATCTCATTGAAGTGGCGTAAAAGAGCGTTTCCGTAGAGAACGATAACTGCCAAGGCGACCATTGCTAAGGCGACCGAGTCCATTCATTACGTACAATTAATTAATCGGAAGTGTCCCAAATGAGTATGGTTACCCTGAAAATTCGGAAAGAGGTTTTGCTGGAAATGACGTACTCCAAGGCAGGGGGAAATACGAAACCACCCGGGGAATTCTCTAAATGAGAATCGGTGACCCGCTGTTATTAACGAAAGTCAAATATCGGGTCCTTAATTTCTGCGTTGCTAATCGCGAGGGCCTTATGTTTATCGATCGCGTTACTACGTTTATTCGCCAATTCGCAGCTGATGCATTTCAGAAGGGCTGGAGTCACAGAACTATTCAGGCGAAGAAACTAATCATCAATCAAATAATTCATTAAAATTTCTTAATTTTGAGTAAAGTTTACTCTTATGTATATATTTTGATCTTCTGTATTTTTTCAATTACAATTTTTACTTTATCCAAACCATTGTTACTTACCATTATTCAAATGCTAGCTGCCATGCCTTTCTCTACTGTTAACTGTGTTAAATATTGAAATAGCAGAAAGCCTTGAGATTACTCTTGCAGTCTTTGAATACCCCTGGGCTACAACCAAGGAAGTAATAAACCATCGTAATCAAACAGTTAGTAACTTCCACAATTTTTTTGTGGCAGTTACTAAGTATTTGATTACGATGGTCTATACTGAATTCCACAAAGTGAGGATGGAACATATTAAATATACCAGGAAGTAATTCTAAGTTTCCGTACGATTACATACTATTTCCTCTTCGTCAAATTGTAAGGCGTTATTCTTTTATTCATTAAAATACGAGAATTGAAAGAAATTTCCATCAGAATTGGTTTATTTATGGTAAAATCTGTTATATACCTTGAAATATTTAGCATTTTGCGCTCGAAGATGACATTAGTTTGTCATTTATTTCAAACCGTATATTTAAAACTCTCCTCAGTAAGTCCTCAAGCAATTGCCATCAACGAGGCCAATGTAAATAAGTTCTAAAATGGAGAAAGCGCCGGAAGAATCGTTTCAGCTAAATAAATCACGCTTTTAAGTTCACAAAGATTCGATATGTTTTTATGAAAGTTCCGCCCTTATAATTTCATTCGGCGATAAAGTAAGAATCTCCATTCAATTTTCTCTTTTATTTACCTCTTCCGATTTCGTTGGACCGCATTATTTCTAATTAAATTTTACGGAAGAAAGAACGTTTGCAACCCAACAAAAATGAACTTAACGGCATTTCCTACGAGTACTACTGATATAAAACGGTCAAATATACACAAGACCGCGATAATTTCAGGAGATTATAGCTGACATTTTTTATGATTACGAAATGAATTATTATAATCTACTATAACTATCGCGTATAGAACTATCATCTATTAAATGTAATTCCTTCTCCGGATTCATTCATATATATACCCAGATACCCAGATAGGATACTAATTCACAGGCTAAACCACAAGCGTCATTGACTTGAAATTTCACAACATATTGGCTGTAACGTGAAATCGCCAGAAAAATTGCGATTTTGAACCTCAGTGTCATGGGTTCGATTCCAGAGGGCTCCAAAGTCCCGATTTTTCCCGTTTAAAAGCATTGCTTTGATTTTCGGGAATTAAAAAAATACATCCCGGATAGGTAGAGAATCAAAACTCAAGGAGCCTATATATATGATCATGATCTATCGAAAACATAAATGACTTTTATGGAAAAATCCTGGGTTCGAGGCTAGGACGATGCATAATCTGCCATTTAAAATACATCGAGTTTTGATACATTGATAGTTTTGCATTATTTTTTTCCTGCACTTATCGAAATGATAGGAAGTTCGTGCTTGGCTAGATGTATATTAAGACTCAGTTTAAGAAAAAAATTAGATAAGACCATGCTGTTCCTGGGTTCGATGCCAGAGCACATTAATATTTCTCACATAAAGAATATAAAGAATATATGGGAAAAGTAGGACGGAGGACGAAGCCGGACGGATAAATTGCAGCGAGTTTTAAGAATATTTTCAATCCTTATTTTTCTTTTTAGGAATCTCTCTATATGATGCCGACTTGAAATTTGTGTTATCAATATACTTGCAGTATGCAAGCAACAATTTACTCGTATGTATATATATTGACTGAGGGTATATTAGAATCGTTTAAGACGTGGATTTGGTTAAAGATGAAAAAAATAAGTCAAGTCGAAGAAGGAGCGATGAGGAGATGCTGAGAAGAAAAGCGGAATATCAAAGGTTATATTAAAGTGGAAAAGAAATTGGAGAGACCGCTGTGTGAAGTTTGCTGGTATACGCAATTGCAGAAATAGTCAATGAAAAGAGAGTGTGCACACGGTTAAACAACGAGCGAAATGAAGAGCTCGTCTTGTATGAAGGAAGCTCTTCCAAACTGAAGAGGCCTAAAAAGTAACTTTTCCCAAGGAGAATAATGTAAGAAGTGCAGCTCTCCTTCCTAATTATTCGTAGTATTGATGACTATTTCTGCAGCAGCTCACTGTATTAACGGAAGCGAAAAATTGGGATATTCGTAGGAAGTCCGCCGGTGGATCTTTGCGTGGTTACAGAACCTAAAATGTGGTAAAAATAGCTAATAAGAGGCGAAGACTATTTTAGCTGCCTTCGATGGAAACGTGGGCGTGTGGATGAGGCGGAAGTGCTTTCGGAAAGAACAATCGCAATTGTTTTCCTAAGGGAAAATGGCTCCGTAGCGCCACTTGAATGCATTGTTTCAGATTTTACGTGCTCCCAAATTAGTTTTTCGGATTTTGTTTCTGATATCAAGAGACAGAAAATTCCGAAAGTTTATCTCAGATATGTATAGTTTAACTAGTATTTTTTTAGAAAACATACTTTTTGTATACGCGTTTTAGAACGTTATGGATCTCCTTGTAGGACTTCGAAAAACATTTCCACCTACGGTTGTATATTCTTGAGAAACCCCGCTTGTCATTAATGGATTTAGTGGGCGAATGGATGACCGTCGATGAATTTGAAGGATCACCTAGAATCTGACGATGAGTTTGAAATTGATTCTGATTGTGAGGTTTTTCTATGACTACCACACATCTTCTTTATTCATCATGTCAACAAATATTTTTAAAGTATATAAAAAATAAGACCACGAGGATATTGTGTTCAATATCTCCTACATTTGCAAGTTCCCAGCCCTAGAGTTGGAGGCAGATCTTTCGGTATTTTGTTCCCTTAAAAATTATAATTATCGATAAAACCGTTAAACCAGTCGATAATTATCGACTGGTTTTACGGAATCTGCAGACTAGATTCAGAATATCAATTCTAATGATGGAATACAAGTGCTATATCCTTCGAAAACACAGAGAAAGAGGAATGAAGATTGTCGTTGTGGACCCTTTCCGAGGAATATAGATATCTAAATACACGCATGCACACCTCAAATCGCTTGAGCGAGCGACAGAGAGTGCACCATGTCTCTGTCACGTGTCGTTTGTTGGAAAATTCAATTTGAAACGAATTCCTTGATTTTGCTCGCATGATCTGACTTGTAACATAGTGATATGCATTCTTTCCGTAAACGTAATATCTCTTAATTTCTATGGTTAAATTAATGTTTAAACATTCATCTTAAGTCTACCATACTTTTGTAGTATTTTGAAAAAGCCTTTGGTTAATATGCCATAAAGAGTTTTAACAAGACTTATTGTTTTTTGACACAAGTTTTCTATCTTAATATCAAAGGTCTACGACACAAGACTAGATAAATTGATTTATTACTGGCATTCACGAATATCTGAATGTAAATAAGTGAATGCTTTTCCATGTACTTTATTCTGTTCTATGCTCCTGTGTATTGCTCCTGATTTTTAAGAAGATACAAGGTAGGCTGTACATTTTACCTTGGATCTTTGTAGTAATTAGGTGCAATTTCACGAACCAGACTCGCGTAAATGTCTACTCCGGTTTAATATTGCACGAGTCCATCATCGATGATCTCAAAACCGCAAACTTAACGCTTTCAAGGATGGCACAATGTCCAATTTAGGGAGTTTACTTGTATTTGCATGAGATGGGCTATTCTCAAAGGAAACTTTTCTGAATTATTCGGGCAGGCGATACGCTCTAGCTGACCGTTGCTTTCAGTCTTCGTTGGCTCCGCAAAGTCCTCCTTTGACCAAGAACCAATTTAAGCAACATTTCTAGATGTCTGAATTATTGGGGATCATTTGTCCTCTTATAATAATGTGTGAACAACTTATTACTCAATACAGATTTAAGAAGCGCACTTTGTAAGTTCAAGAAGAAGATTTACGCTGAGACTTTGCTCACAAATGCAGCTTTTTCAATGCCACTGAATCTCTAAATTGTCTGTTTATTTACCTGAAATTTTCACTTAAGTTTTACCTTAATTATCACCCGCTCTTTGAATATTGTGAGTTGTGGACGATGGCCAGCCAAGGGTAACAATTATATTTTAGAATAGAGACAAAAACTTCAAATTCAGGAATGGATTCTGCAAAATCAAAAGATACATGATTTTTTATTTAAACATTGGAATTCCGCAGTCAAGTGTAATAATATATGTGAGGCTTATAATCAGGGTAATTACATCACACCAGGGTGTCATGAGGTCATGAAACGATTCACAGGTCATAACTTTGCCTATAGAAGTACAGCTTTTACGAGATTCATGATTTTTATAAATTTCCACTATTACTACGAATTCAAGATTCGTCAATGAATAACTTATGCTAGTAGTATTTGATACTTGGTAAAATCATTTTAAATCCTCGGTAAAAGAAAATTTGCATTCTCGTTCTTACGTTCACAAAAAGGTCTTTCCCTTTTATGACAATATCCTTAAGTTTTTGCCTTCGACAATGTTGGCTGTGATTTCCGCAATGCTCTATGATTTAATGTTTCTTTCTTCTGTTCCATTTAATGATTTCCTGTCATCATTCATTTCCTTCAATATCTCAACACATGTTATCTTTTCTGTACAATTAGTTCTTGTCACCTTCCTCAAAATCCAAATTTTATATGGATATACGGTAAAAGAGATTTACATTTAAGAAAATAATCAGAACTATACCTCACGAATATTTCAATTTCGCGATCGCTCGTAAAATTCGTACAAGTTGCTGTTATTTTTTTTACTGATGACATCCTAACGAGATATCAAGGTCTTACTTTTGCATTATATCGGAGAAACTATTTTTTGTTATGAAAAACATTTCATAGAGAAAGAAAACGAAATTATTTTTTTCTAATACATATGTTGTTGCGTAGAGAGAAAACCTATATTTTAAAACCATGTTATAATTCAAGACTTATTTGAGAGTTTTGCAGTAACGGTAAAGGAATAGAAATCTTAAGGCCTGACGAATGTGTGTGCATCGACTTATATCCCAGGACGGATTATTTTTTGCGGGCTGTATGATAGGTTTATGTGATACTAATATTAAGACGCTTTGGGTACGAATATAGAAATGTGGATCCGTATAAATCTCTCTTATGGATTAGAGTAAGGGTTGAGAACCCTCTTTCGACCTCATAGAAAACTTTTAAGCAGCATGTAAACCCATTTTAGGTTTCCTAGTTAGCTAAGTGGGTAAAGTCTTCGGTGAAAGCGGCCCCGGGTTCGAATCCCGGTAGGAGCCGATATCTGTGAAAAGACCACAGCTTACAAAGTACTTTTGACAATACTACCTCAGAGCACAATTGATCAAACTTTTAAAAGTGCATTACGTGAATCGTACACATAGGGGAAGGTCCTCTAGTACGGGACAGCATGTTGAACGGGACAGGCGGTGTTCTGGCCAATCAACGCTATGGACAGCCCCTACTACTGCATTGGCACGAGCTTATTGATGCTAAAGACCAGTTCTAGCCATATTGGATTTGTGTTGCTACGCGTTCACTTGCAACGAGTGTTTTAGCGGTTTTGCACCAAATTTTCATGCACGGAGATAACTTTGACTATCCCACCTTCATTGTGATTAAGTACAAAAATGTTTTAATTGGTAGCAACTAAAGGTTATTGTAAGTAAGTTATGAGCGATTCTTTCCAATCGGATTGGAGTGGAAGTTGCGTTGCGTGGCAGTCCGGTTGTATGAGACAGGAGCATTGAGACATTGCATGGGACAAAATTGGAATGCACAAATTAGGCGATTAATCTTAATCTGTTCGTGGAAAGAGTAAACCCAACCAAAAAAATAGCACTTCCTTCTCATACCGGACGCTAATGCAAGGCATAAGGACCAGAAAGTAATAACTTTTGCAAAAGATCACCACATCCATATGCTGAGCCTTCCACCACACACTTCTCATACCAAAGTGTGCCAAATAAAGAAACACTTGTGATAACAGATTGTTTTCATAACCCATTTAAATTTCTCTAAGAGGCAAACAAATTAAATGTTTAAAAATTTAGAAATAATATTTTTAAGAATAATTATACTTATTATTATGGTTTAAAACATGTATTACTGGATTTTGTATGGTAGAAGGTTGTATTAAAAGCGGACTGGATTATTCTGTGACCTATTCAAGGTGTCCCATACAACCCTCCAAATGAGCAAAATGTTTTGAGCAAAGGGTTTTTTCAAATACAAAAATATCGCATCGATCCGGTTTGACGTAATTCCTTCAAAGGGTCATTTTATAACACTTTGAAGTTAGTTTTAGTATAAATTTAAATTTGATTAAGCCCTTAATAATTTTTCAATTTGCAATAAGGATTAGCTGTCCCATACTAGAGGACTTTCCCCTATCACAGAAAACGAAAATTTCGCTATTTACACAAAAAGAAAAATCGTTCCATTTTATTTTCACATGTTCCCATTAGCGAAGCTTAAAAAATAAAAGAATGGCAAGAATAAATTTATTGATCCAAGGACATACAAAGTATGTATGAATAGGATAGGCCATTGTCATTACTTGAATTGTGATTAATTAAAACCGCGTATAAGCTAATCACTAAATGAATTACAAATCATACATTTGACCTTCTTGACGTATGAGAGCAGACATATTAAGGACTTTGTAATAAACTTTACATTGTGCCTTATAGTGCCACCCATCACGTCGGTGTAACGGATACCTTTCTAGATTTATGTATCGTTGACGACAAAGAGAAAATCACCTATTACTCGCGGATTACCTGTTTTTTGTCATCTCACGACTTGATACCTATAACCAGTTTTATCACTCCTTTTGTTCCTCCTCCATCATTCATGTATAGAGATTTAAAAAACGTCTCTAGGTTTCTGGCTGAACTAAATGTTCTCGATTGGACTGAAGTTCTTAAGTCAAGCAACTTGGATCGTAAACTTCATTGTTTTAATTCTCATATATTAAGTTGTATTGATCGTCTTGCTCCATTTAAACTATGTACCCCTAAATGTGCTCATGCCCCTTGGATGAATGAATAGATTAGAGAACTGATAAGGTAAAGAAATCGTATCCGCTATGTTTTTGCACGGACAAAGACGCCCTCTCGAATTGAATTCATTAAAATTAGTAACTGTGTCGAATCACATGTATCTGAGGCTAAAAGACTTTATTACTCCAGGAAATTGTCTTCTTTACAAGATTCGAGATCTACCTGGAAGGAGCTGAGGAACTTTGGGCAACGCACTAACGTTCTACTAACGGGAATTTCACCTTCCCAAATGAACCACTTCATCATTTCGTCATCGTGCTCTTTATTGCTCCGCCCTCCCTAGATTACTCCGTTCATTTTAATCTAGACCGCTTTCATTTCCAACATGTAACACCAGAATTAATGCTAAAATACATTTTTATTCCAAGTCTCAGTCTCCTGTCTCTGATGGCATTTCTGCTTATTTTTCTCAGAAGGCTTTAGGTGTCGTTGGCTTTTCGATCAGTGAAATATTTAACCTTTCTTTATCCAACTCAATATGGAAAAAGGAACTTATTAGACCTATAAAAATGGAATCTAAGCTGTCCTCCCCTACTGATTTCAGGCTGATATCTCTTCTTTGTGCTCTATCCAAAACGCAGGAGAGATTATCAGGTTAATGACTTTTTTGAAAAGAATAAAAAATTCGACTCCTTTCAATCTTGTTTTCGTCGTGGATACAGTACACAATCCGCTCTCCGCAATGTTACAAATGAAATAGATTGTGTTAATTATTTGCTCTTATTGAAAAGGTTGAAAGCACTAAATTTTTCCTGCAGTGTTTTAAATTAGTTACGTTCGTACTTGGAGCCAAGCAGTGATGGGGAGCGAAAACGAGTTATCATCTTGGTTAACCATTTCCAGAGGTAAAATATTATTATTTATTATTATGAGGGTGCTGATCTCTGTATTTTAGAGTCTGCAAGCAATGCGTATAACAGACGAGTTTACTTATTTATCTTTTTGTCCAATGGGAAAAGACGGTAAGAACACCACTCACACCACCCCTTCCAAATCCACCCATGCCTCTTTCCCACTCAAATCAAAGACACGCCAGCCTTAAAGCACGGGAGGAAAGTTTGGCTGTTCATCTAAGTTTATTCCTTGTCTCCCGTAATCTCTCTTTTATTTTGGAATTCCGAAATGAAGAAATGCCTTTGCTCACTGAATTGAATCGAAGCATGGAACCGTGGCAAATTGGGGTCCCCATTCGTAATTAAAACGACTTGTTCATCAAAAGGAAATGGTTCAGTGGCTGGAATCGTTGCCTTCTAATAGTATCTTTAGACCGAAATTCTTTCCTTAGTTTAAGAATATCAAGTAACACCAAACTTAACTACACCGGTTTGACAATTATTCCGTATCATCAGTTCCGATGCGCGGTATTTAACAGATGTTTTCGAGTATTTTAGTCATCGATAATTTCAATTATTAGAATTTAATTTGAAAACTGAGACTACAAGTTAAAAAATATCCTCTCCTAGAAAACCACTCACTCTTACTTGAAATTTTAAGATAGATTTGTTGAATCGATCATGTGGTGTCAAAACAAGAACTTGTTTATATCAGGAGAAACACAAAAGGGACTCTTATACTTGACTGATTATTTTACCTTACTAACTCTTTTTGCTGGAGCGTGTTATTCATCTTGTTCGCTCATCGCATCAATCGCAAAGTCCACCGACTTACTCTTTCCGGCAAAACTTTTCCGTTTGATCTTTTACTCCGCGAACCCTCAAGAACTTGTGTTGTTTGATCTTTTCAGTTTCACTTTTACTACTCTATTAAAAAACATGTATGAAGATATGAAATACGTGAAATTTTTTAGGTTATTTTTATATTGAAAATAGCTATGAAATTATTTGACAATCCATACAGAAGAATATCTTGAAATAATCCACTTCAGTTGCCACAGTGGGAACGATATTCATATCATAAAAAAGAAAACATTGTTTACAACATCAGGCGACGAAAGCAGGACATTGATTGTAACTACCCTCATTCACCTTTTTTCTCCAGTAATCATTCTATTAAATGCCAAGCATAATGAACATAAATTCACTATTTACATTTTTTGAAACTCCATCTTATAAAATAAGGAAAAGGGTAGAGGTGACTTTGCACATAAGGGCGTGCACCCAGGAAAATTCCCAAGGAAAAACAGACTTGAAAAACTCTATCTTATTACTATATAGTACATAAATTTTAGTCTTCGAGAGTACGGTTTCGATCCAATTCCTTAGAACCGTATTTTTGTAACTCCCGATGGAGTTCAACCACGAAACCGCTATCTCTGGACACTACTTTTCGAAATCCGAGATAAAGATGGGTAAATCTCCACAGCGCTACTATTCAATTTTTGTAACATTAATCGACAATAACGTCTCACCAAACAGAAAAAAAAAATAAACCGTACTTATTATGACGTAATATAATTCATTTAGTCGTTTATGTATTTTGAAAATACACACTTAAATATGTGAATAAGCATTTTCGTCGATGGTGAGTTTTGATGTGGACATGGTTGTCGTGTGCTTGTTTAGATCGTAAAATTGAAAGAATTTTGCAGTTATATCGAAAGAGAACGGGAACAAACTCTATGCACAAATATAATAAAGAATTAAACTTAATCGCTTGTGCATCAATTGATCAGTGAATCCAGCTACCACTGTGTATAAGGGTGTATGATTTGAAGTAGTTGAATAAGTTTCAGTTCATGAAACTCCCTCGTTTCCTTGAAAAGACGTACTTACTACCACTTTAGTTGAAATCTTTGCAGCGTTAAATTATAACCGATTTGCGTGCGTGGATAATAATAAATAGTTTTTATTAATAATTTCTTTATGATTTCTCTTGAAATCATCATCAGCGTTTGCACCCTACAAGACACCCTTTGGCGTGTGGTAGGAGATGCGTGTGTGTTGCACCATTTCTATAATTGATTATTTTCACGTATTGCTCGCGGTTAAAAATTAATTCCTGAAGAGAATAGTCCTAGTATTTGTTTCACTGATTTTATCCCATTACCAGGAATCTTCTAAGAACGTGATTTCTCTCAATATATTAAGTACTAAGTTTAAAATGTTCTAAAGATTATAATTCTGTGTCCTGAAGCATTTGGGTGAAGCTGACTGATTTTTCGAAGCAATAATTGACAGGCCTTTTCTATTTCACCAATGTGACACTTGTGAGCAGGGTCACGTACACTTCATGTGTATAAAGGTGAGGCTTCACCTGAACTTAGATCGCGTACTTTTTCATCGCTCTTACCGACGACTCTCGCGGCAGAAACTCGTCGCTATCATGAAAACAGTATTTAATAGATAAATAAAATCCCAAAAACAAAAACAGCTTTCTCCGCAATTTTATGCATCTACATCCACAATTCAGAAAAATTGTGTAACGTTTGCTCATAAAACGATACGCAATTTTTCTGCATCCAATTTGCGCCAAAGGTGTTTTTAATATAAAATATACGCGCTCCCAATGGAATTTTTATCATCGCATATGTGGCCAGTGGCTATAGCTTTCGAATTAAAATGTATAGCATCAAAAATATGGTTTGTATGTAAAGAATTTTAGAGATTAAAGTAATATTTCCTGAGTTTAATTTAATTTTCCGAGATAAACGTTATTTTTCCCGCAATAGCTCAAGAAAAGCAGAAAAAACTCTCAATCGACAAAATACGAGATGCTTTCCTTAGTTCGCCTTGGCGGAGAATCTTTTACGTGACAGATTCCACATGAAAGGAATTTTTTTATAGTTCCCATAGTGATAAACATTTTCAGTGCACTAATGCTTAAAAGGGCCATTGTGACTTTGAGAAAGGTAACCACAACGAATAGATTCGTTGTTTCCAACACCATTAAAGTAGGATGCAGTCATTTACAAACGATCGAAAATGCGGTCGGTATTTCTTTGCACGTTACATCCTTTGGTCAATTTAACCTTCTCAATTCAGTTTCGCCTGCAATTCTATCGGTTAGATTAAAAACATAAGACTCTATCCTAGGTCAGTATAAGAATGCAATTAAATATCTCGTAAGATATGAAATTCTGAAGTTCTTTTTTTAGGGCTGAGATATCGCCGACACGAATGGTGTGACTCCGAGTGTGTCATAACACTAAAGAAAGAATTGGACAGACATCGTAAAAAAACAAGAGGCATCAAGTGAAACGAGGGCATAAAATGTCCGAAGATGATAAAGAAGATTATGTTCTAAAACCGTAAACAAACTGACCTTTCGAGTGTTTTGAAAAAACATTGGTAGCGTTCCATGTTTTCTCAGACTCACATAGAGAATTGTGCTTATTCTCAATGTCCTACTGATTTCATTATTACCAACACTTCTCCATCTACTATTTCAATTTTTGAAATTTGTTGAAATGATTTAATATGCCATAGTAATGTTGTGTGGTAGTAATTTAGGGACCTCTGGAAAAGTAAGGGATTGCTTGATTATGTTTATAGCTTGTATGCATATGTATGTATGTATCGTATATTGTAGAATGAAAAAACTGCCAAAGGACTTATAATTTACCAGCAGTTTATACCATGATAATAATTATTTCTACTAAAGGTTTCTCTAGGGAAAGACATACGCTAAAATATACGATGGAGTTACACCCAGCGGACTTGTTGATTCTAAGAATAACCAATCATATTTCCGTTCAATTCTCGTTTTTTTCAACGTCTGGGGAAACTTCCTGTACAAAATGACTATATATATATATAAAGAATGAAGATCATGAAAAAAGAAAACACTAAAATCCGTGACCACCATTTGGCAACCAGGAGGAAAACTGACACTTCCGGTCTCCACGAGCTAATGAATGGACATCTTCTCTCTCAGTTAAGTCTCTTACGACCTGTGATGAATATTTTTAGCAGATAAACACGCTCTTCAAGAAAAACATCTCTTTCGGCACGGGAAGATATTGACAAAAAAGAGAAAGTGAACTGCGCAGGAAAATATTTTCCGTTACATTACTTTTTGCTGGCCCACGTAGATTATTATGAGAAAAAATTCTATTTTCACTCTTTTAAGATCATAGCGCACATACTTTGGAGCGTCGTAAAAAGCGATTCATTTTTTTTATTTTTGAAAAAATGAGCTTCACTTCACGAGGGTGATCTAAACTTAAAATCCGCCTTGAATTGAAACCTATAGATAAGTAAGCCTGTACAAATAAACCGGGTAAAGAAGTTAAAAAGTAAAAGAAGAAGAGTGAAATGTTCATACATTACCAATCTTAAAACAACTTACGACTGTTTATTGCATTGTACTGAGCGAAAAGTTACTCTTGTAAATCAAATCCGAATTAAAAGGAGTATATTTTGTTTTGTTGCTTCGAAAATTAAAACTCCAAAGCCATCTCGATCTTCAGTACGGATTTTTACAACTTTTTTCTCATCTCAATGATTCGAACGCCGACTTCCTTAAGATTAAGCAGTGCGTGATAAACTTCTGTATCCCGAATGTAGGATCAATACAATCCGATGTCAAAAGTAATATTGCCGGAGTTAGAATTTAATATTTCTGTAATAAGAGACTTTTTATTGAAACTGCCTCAATAGATCTATTGGTATATCCTTCAAGGCATATATTCATGGCCTCCACGAAAAATTATATTAAAATTAAAATAATTCTATCTGAAAATGTTTTCTGAAGTTAAATTATATTATTATTATTTATGTACATGTCTACATATGTACAGTCCTGGCCAAAATTAACGCAGCACCAGCCGTAAGGATCGCTAGGGAGGTGCTGCGTTAATTTTGGCCAGGAGTGTACCTTTAGGCCGCTCTTTGGCGTGGAGATGCATCAGTCATGGCAGAAAAGCATCTTTTGATCTTAGGATTGACGCTTTTTATGACACAGAAAGTTTTTCATTGTATCTCTTTGATTTTTTTTTAATTTTGGTCATTTTATTTTAGTAAAGAAATAAATTGTTAAAATATAATCCACCTACATACATAGCAATATATATTATGCAATTCAACTAACATAAACTTCATGAGGTCCGGTCACCTGCAACTGGGTTTTAATTAAATTGCTCCAGTCGTCTGTGGACACTAATTGATGGCAATAGATTTAGATACACATTCATTACATAGTAGAGCACATGCAGCAATAAAGCTTATACAATTTGAAATAATGCATGAGCATAGTAATGTCCGAACATATACAAACATAATATTACTGTTTTATTTATAATTTATGCATGTAAAACAGCAGTAAAAGGTTACGCAAAGGATCGTAAGAAGTACATATCCTTTCCAAGCTGGAAAAGCTAGGTCCTCCAGAAATTTGTAACTTGAATGATAATCTCACATTACATATTCAAAATTCAATAGAAATTCTGGTTTCCTAACCCAATAAGTTCATTACGCTACAGTCTCGTAGTTTAGTCATTGCTTCATATAAATTTTCTCCAAAACTCCATAGCTAAAATTCGAAGGTAAAATAGCTACGGGTATTAATTTTCCTTACATTTATAGGTAAATATATTTTCCCTTTTTTCACGACGTACTTCGGTACTTCAGATCCTAAGTAAATTCCAAATTATGGTCGTGAATAAATAAAAATTCCTTCTTGTCTCCTATTGCTATCTTCCGGCATTTCTGAAGAGACAATATCATCATTAGCCTTCTTTCCGTCGACAAGTGGAGGGATATACATTCCTCCAACACCCACCCTTATTCTCTCTGATCTCATTTATCATCACAAATACTTTCCTTCCCGTTGCTTCCCAACAGCGCAAATTTCCATCGATCAAATCTTCCGCAATATTACATTCACCCTCCATGATGTTTTGCCAAATTTTCTTCTTTCTTATCAATCATATATATTTTTTCCATTTCGGATTTCTTTGATATGGACCAATTACTAAAAATTATATTAATTTCTCTTCTTTGTCAACGTATTTTCATAATATTCTCTCGACCCTGAATTTATTTCGTTTTTCAGTCGGTATTATATTCCGGCTTTATGATTTAACCTCAGTTATGCGGTTTATTTTTATTTGTGTTTGGCAGAAAACTAAAACTTCTTCTTAGAATTTGAAATTCAAAACTTAAATTATCTTAAAGCAATCACCTTCATGGTTCAACTGTCTCATCATAGAAACCTGAAATTAGTAAATAACGATGAATTCCAAAGTATGATCTTAACAATGATAATCTTCATGATTAGGTAACCATTATATCCTACTCAGCAATAGAAATGTTACGTTAAAACCCATCAACTAAACATTCCTCTTAAACCTATGGTAGAGATGGTCCCTTACTTGTTAAATCTGTTTGATTATGAAGATAGTTTCCTATCTTGGAGAATATTACCGACTCATTTAGTGTGAGTTCTGCAAATGATATCCACTAAGTGGGAAACTTTTCAGCACGATGTTCTGAATTCGCTTCGCGTGTAACAATTTGCGATGTAAATACCACTGTTCTCATTTTTAACAACCTTTACTTCCTGCAAAACCATTCGAGGCATCGTTTCCCACTCAAATTCAGCCCATTCTTAAATCGGCATCCGTTTTTTTCATTCACGCAGGGCCCATTGCTCTGGAGCAATTCCGAGAATTATTGCTGATAGACAATTTGTGAATACGTAACTCAAACGAGGCACAAAACTTGAGAGATCGTAACTATAACCCTTTATTGTCCGATTTATAGACTATCTTCACAGCTTAAAGTACTTATTTTTTTCCCTCTATCGAACCTTAAAGGATAAGTAGCAATAACTTACTCTTATTCTTCATTTATTTTCAAAATAATCTGCACTATTGATCGCGGTGATGTCATTGTAAAATTTATTTTTCGAATGAAATGAAACCGAAGAATTTCGTACGAAAATAGAACATCAACACAATGGAAAATCATTGGATTTCATATCTCTTTCATGGGAAAAAAGTAGGAGACTTGATTGTAGAGAGAAAGAATCATGGATCTGTAGAGAAACACGAAATCATGCATTCATCTCAAAGGAAGTAGTTTGGAGTAAACAGTTTGGATGTTTTGTCATCTTAAGATAACGAAAACACTTTTGTTGACAATTCCTCTCTCACTTTGACCATGGCTTCAGAAATTCTACGAAATTTATATTGACCGATCCATTGTTTACCAACGGACATAGAAAGTTAACACTTTACTGAGTACTCTTCTTCCACTTTACGAGAAGTAATATTTATAAACACCCGACTCGCAACAATAATTTTGGGTAAAATCGGAGAAAATCGTACTATGATGCAAAATAAACTCCATCAGAAAAAATGTTTACTAAACCACAATAATGTTATAGTACACGAATATGCATTATACTGTAATATTCTTGTGGTTTAGTAAACTTTTTTTCTCATTGAGTTATTTTCATTAAAGAGTACCACAGTTACACCTGATTTTGCATCATTTATTGCGATACAATGTTTCCATCGAGCATGGGATACTATCATTCTTGTACTCTTGCATTTAACTTAAATCTACCTGTTGAGTAACTGTTGTAAATCTTATACGAATATTGTAAATGTAAGAAACTACTGAAAAGTCAGATAAAAATTACCGCTTCTTGGGGACATTTTCACTGATGTGTTCATAAATTGTTCCTTCCGAAGTGCTTTCGAATTTTCTTCGCTAACTTTTCCTTTTCTCGTAAGTTATTCTCGAAGCAAACAACGTACTTGTAAACAAAGACTTAATTTGATACTCACGTCAGAGAAACTTGGAAATTCAAGTCTGAGCCATTCCGCGTACCCTGTTTTATGTCGTTAAGTCTGGTTAGATTGCTCCACGGATTTCATTTCATGGAAGATACATCGCCGAAAATAGCTTTAATCTACAGTGAAGTAGCTCTTATATCGTAAGAGATATAAGTTGCAGTTTTTGATACATATTTTGAAGTTTTCTGAAGATTATATGCATTCGTGGACGGTTAGTTACTATGTAAGGGTATTTTTGGCGTGCATTTCTCCGGTTAAACACCTCTTCCTTGACCTACTCCTTAGGCAGATGACGCAAACACAGCCCTAATTGGGCCTCGAACCAACGACCAACCGCCACTTGTCTACTAACTAACCACTATATCAACGATAGTGGTAGCAAAAAAATACTTTTCCTCAATGGAAGCTTCTTTGTTCTAAAGATTATTAGAATTAATTTCTAGAAAAAGTAAATTGACGCAAACCTCCTAATTATATAGATAGTTGAGTGCAACTCCCTTTGGGACCAAGCATAGGACATAGGTCCATATTGAAACACAAACATATATCTTCCCACTTATTTGTCTCGTCTTCTTTTCCGCACCATCGCTCTGCATATTTCATTTTTTTTCTGCTAAGATACTGTTTACTGCTAAGCCCTTCACCGGTGAAGTCTTCCTAAGCTGTGATCAACTTTTCAGGAGGTGCTTCACCGAGGCAACAGCAACAACGAACACACACAACCATTAGGTACCTGATCGGAAAAGTTCGATCATCGGGGACTCGAACCCGGGATCTTGGGGTAGGAGCGGTAGCGTAGCGAATCAAGCAACGCCACTGATTTCCATTAACTATTATCTTTCCATTGGATCAATTAGGATATAAATATCTAATTATTTAGATTATCTTCTATCATATTTCTTGAAAGTTTTGAGAAGTTTTTGCTTTCGCAGATCAATTAAGATTCCATCAATTCATAAACATTTTTTTACCACCTAACGTAAATTTGTTGGTAAAAATCACATGGTAGACGAAGGCATGGCATGTTTACACAAAACAGCGTCATACGAGCGCCACTGATGAAGAAGTTGGACAAATATTTGGTCGCAGTGGTATCCAAGATGAGTATTTAACTTGTAATAATTTTCCTCTTTACTTAAGAGGAAAGCAGTGCGGAGATGAAGGAAAGAAAGAGGGTTTTGGAGGGGAACATGTGGGAAATGAAAATAGATAGTAATCTGCGAGAGGTGTAACTTAATATAGGAAAGAAGAAGCGTGAAAAAGAGGAGAGCGTGAGAGAAAAGAACAACGGATGCGAATCCCTTTAACATCTGCGAAGCGTAACTCTCCCCCATTAATTTCGAGCTCCATCATCCCTTGCTTCATCTTGCGCTCGTGTTTGTCCTGGATACAGACCGGCGATTGGGCGGTGAGAAAACATTGAAACAAAAAAGAAATGTTTTTTCCGCCCAAAATAAGAGGAATTTAGACCGGAGGTGATTTGGCGAATACGGTTATTCTTTTGTAGCCAACGCTTAAATTATTTGATATCATTATCAATATCAATACTATAGATAGATGCAGAACATAATTAGTGTTTAGTATAGTTACAATGAAAAGATATAAGATAAGAAATAAACTATGAGATACATAGATGGATAACACAAAATTGATTACTTTTTATTAAATATCATTATTACACCGACTGCGATGGTGGAGTTTTTAGCGCGCTAGTATTCCAGCGCCAAACGTGTCGGGTACTCGGCTAGCCAAATTTTTCTGGCCAAGAAATGGTTTTTTAAGTTTGTAAATAGTAATAAATATCGAAATGGATGTAATTGAGTTTTTCTAGTAGGGAAATTATAATTATAATTATTATATACAATTATCTATTTAGTATAATTATTTTAATATCATATATTAATTAAGTAATATCATAATTTTATAATATATTAGATGGATACAGTGGGTATGATATAAAAATATATATTTTGTTACAATGAAAAGCTATAAATAAAGAAATTTGTCATACAATTTATAGATATAAAAATCACTTGGTATTAAAGATTTAGTAGGGTTTTTCACCCTCTTTCTTTTTCCACGTCTTTTCTCTTTAATTTACTGAAGCTTAGCTTAGAAGCTGTATAGCTGGTCATTGTTTTCTGTGATTTGTTAGCTTGGAATGTTTTTCTTTAAGATTTTTCAGTTTACCTTTACATGTATATATCCTCTCGTATCCACACAGTTTGTTTACAAATATGCTCTCTAGTAATATGCTTTTATCTCGTTCGATTGTCTTATTTACCAAGTCCGGACAAAAGAGGAGATCATAGCAATTTCTTCAAATTCAGAAAATCTTTTCGAAAAGACTTTAAACATTTTTGATTTATTACTTTTGTTATTAGCGTGAGCAGGTCGAATACTTTTGTGAGAACTATAAGCTCGACATCTCAAATTTCATTGATATATTAAGGAAAAACTATCTCGTCGCGATTAAAAACAGCATTGAAAATTTTTCGGAGATATATAGGTAAAATAATCAAATTATAATATTTGAATAACGGCTTTCTTATTCTCTTTGCGTTTTCAAAACTGTAAATAGGAAATATTTTGTAATTATAATGCATAAAATGATGAGTATGATTAGAAAACATTATATTACAACAATTTCAGAAAATTTAGTGATTGAGTTTGCGAGAAACAGAGTAAAAGTTTGTTTTTAAAATGGACACTTTCATAAAATTAATTAGTTCAAACGTGACTTTGTGGAGCTCAGCACACACGCTGAAAGAAAGAAAGCTTCGTTATGTCCACAGCAGGTTTGTTAATCGACTGGTTTTGTCAACGGGTTTACATCTTCAGGTTGACACATTGACGGAAGTGGTAGAATAATAAACCTGCTGTGGAAATTGCGAAGCATTCTTTCTTTGAGCGTGTTGGCACTTTTCATTCATACGACCGAAAGAAGAAGACTGTTTCACTTTAAATCATACAATAATTTGGAAATGAATAATTTTATTTTGTGAAATTAAAATCATCATTAACATAGGACAGTACTTACATATGAGTGATATCTATAAAACTGAGGAAGAAGTTGATTTAAACAGATAGTTATATAATTATAAAATGGAAGCATTGTGCATATATTCTTAAATCTCGCGGATGAGCTTCCCAAAGTGAAAGAGGAAATCCTCAGCAATTAACAGACGACGCACTAATGGTTATTTTGAGAGCTTAATGAATCCAAGAAAGCGGAGGGAATTACTGTGACAGATTACGCTCGTGGAACCCTTTGATAATGTGAACAACGTAGCCAACTGTCGCACCTCTAATACAAGACGTACTCTCGAACGTATTTACGCAAGAGCAATGCGAGACTGTGACAACAGGAAAAAGTGTTAGTGGGAGAAGGTGGGAAATTGTTGGTAAAGTAACTATCTTGCAAGTATGTTTGCGACGCGACATTCTTAAAGGAATTGTGCTAAATTGGAGTAATTAGTGAAACCGTAATTGCGTGCAACTCTAATGAATAGGCGGTTAATAGAGTTTGGATAGGAACGTCAGTGACAACGAGATCTTTGCTAGCGAAGTTCTATGCAATCTTATTCTGACTGATCGACATATATTTGAGGGCCTAAACTGCACTAATATGGCGCCAAATACATACACATAAGTATTATCGAATTCAAAATTTGTTAACTGGGAAAAATTAATTCATAAGATATCATGTTATATCTCGTTGCATCTCTTTACATATGATGATGTAACATGTATTTATTTTACTTACAAGATTAATGCGTAGCCGATTAAATTATATTATTTGTGTCACTTCCCATACATTTTATTTCCGTTCTCTTTCAATATAACTGCAAAAATCTCAATATTATCGTTATCTAAACACGCAAATGACAACCATGTCAACACCAACAATCACCATCAACGAACTAATTCATTTACATAATTAAGTAACTAGTGTATTTACTAAATATATACAAAACAAAATTGATTATATTTCATCAAGATCTTTGTTCTCAAGTAGGGCACCCGTTTCATTACTATCTTTAAGACTCTTGTTTTTCTCTCATTTCAAAACTTCATAAATTAAGATTATTAATCTTTTATTTCTTGATATCTATTATAACATGCAGTAAATTTCTTTGGCTACAATTTATTTAGAGCAGTTTTCTCTAACGGAGTCCAGATATGAATCAAGAGAGGGGGCAGATGATTTTTTCCATTCCTATTCCCTCTGGTTTTCATTAAATCCCCTCGGTCATAATGACCACGTAACTTTAAGGTTTAACTTTGGGTATAATAAAGAAACGAGAAATTTGGCAGTTCATTATAACTACTTCCCTTTAAAATTCCTAATATTTTAAATAAAGTTATTCTCCTACAGAGATGTTTGCTTTTATTATGTTAATCGTTTCGTATCTGTAATTTGCTTCCGCAACAGCGCCATTGGTTGTGGTTCAATGATTCGATAAAAATTAAAATTTTCTTTACGAAAAGGATGAGCAATAATTCCGACCCATGAGCTATGCTCTTCAAATGCTATTCTCTTTTTCCATGCCTTTGCCGACCGCTACTCCATTCCCTCTCTAAGAGGATTTATTTAAGCACCCACGTCCATCGCGGTTTCATTATTTTAACCTTAAAGAAGAAATTCCTGTTGCAAATTTCCGGCACATAAATTCCTCTAAATCCTGCTCCAGGGAGCTCGCAATTCATTTTTAAATCCCTGAAATGAGTTGTTTAGTTATTGAAAGTATCGTTTTCGAATACGCAGTTATTGTGGAATATTACATTTCTGTTTCGTTCACATCAAATTAGCACTACATCTGCGATGGTATTGCATGGATGGAGTAGGAGAAGGTATTGTGAAGGTATATTCAAATTTACCCATAATCTTTTTACTTAAACTCACGTTATTTTACAAAGATGGGCAATAAACAGAATTCTATGAGACCTATAAGTTCTTTATTAAATCTATGTTGAAACTATCTATATGTAAAAAAATCTAAGGAAATATCTTACTAAAGAATATCCACTTTAGGAATACACCCACAAAGAAGGGGTGTGGAGAGCTAACTAGCAAACTTACTAAAAGTAAAAGCAAAAAGATGTAAAAGAAAGCTGTATATAACATGGAAATTACAACTGCAGTATACTATGAAAAATATTAAAAAAACAAAACCAAATAACCGGCAAAAATAAATAATGCACTAAGAAAAAATAAATATCATAAACAAACATCAAATAAAGCATAAAAATAATACAGATCTTTAGTTCTTTTAAAATTAAACATACGAAGTATGACACGTGAAAAATTTTACTGCTAATTAAAAATGACAAATTAATAAATCCGCATTAATTATTTTGTATCATTCCTATTGGAGTGTTGCAATTGTTTTTTGCGAAAATCTTCCAAACGTACGGATGCAGTCGTAATTATCAAGAGGCGTGGAAATATACGCCTTCAGGAAGTAGTTCTATCCTCTTTAAATCTTCGCTGCTAATATCCATCATTTTACATTGACAAGATTAACAGCGATGCTTGTGGGGATCGTTTGTGGCTTCTCTGCATCCACTTCCAATTACCGAGGGCCCTGAGGGAAGAGCAAGTGGAAACATTACATTGAGAAGACGGGTTGCTTAGGATTGCGAAGCAGAGGAGTTTCCGATGGCAGAATGCAGGGAGATGAAGCTAACTTTAGCAAGGAACAAGAATTGTCACCGTATCAACTCGTTGGATAGGATCCGATAGAAGTTTGGGGGAAAGGGAAGATGTTCGAATTCCGGGAATGGAAGTGAAATCCTGCGCTTTGTGCAGTTTCGAGTGATTAAAGAAAGGCCCGGCACATGTTCAACAACACAAGCGAAGTTCTAAGTTGAGTCATTTCGCTGAATTGGCGTACGGTCTCGATGAATGCAGCCACTGTAAAAGAGTGAATGGGCCATGTGTTCGAATAGAACCGCATGCCGTGGGAAATACACGTTAATCCGAACTCCGAGGAAGAAACAGATACTGTAAAATGAAAATTTACTTATGTGATTTGTTACTCTTTGAGGCGAAAATGATGACAAAGTATAAAGGATCATAAGAGACTGAATTATAATTATTAAATAATGAAATCTGGCGTTGGATATAGCTGAGAAAAATTCAAGCTTGCGAAATATATATTTAAGTTGAAAAGGGAATTTGGAATTGGGAAACTGATGGAGGTGAATGAGGGACATCCTTGTAGTTGATTTTTTAACGAAATAACATTTGAGGGAAAATTTAAAAGGAGTTAATTCGATTAAAGGCGATGATCATCTTCTGAAATACTTAACCACGATTACGAACAGATTATAGTGCATAGTATAGAGAAATTGGAGAATCGGGTTCCAACTAGTCCAGCTATAACTTTTCACCATGTTTTTGTAAATTCGACATCAGGAATATTTAACTTTTCGACCCTTTATGAAATATGGACAAAAATTTCAAAAAGAATTATCCAATACATCTTTGCATTCTTTCAGAGTTTATGAGATACTATTTTCGAATATTCTTGAAACCTCGATATTATGCTCTTTTTCAGATATAAATTATTGATAGAATCGTCAGAATGTTTCGCGTTCTGCTATTCAACTGTTAATAAATGTTGGAATCATCTGTAAATACGTGGCATTTCACGAATTTTATTTCGATTTAACTTAAATTGCGATTCCTTCGGTTTTAAATTTGAAAACTTATCTCATAAGGTGTTATTTCCACTAGCTCATTTAAAATATTTAATAACGTTTGTCTGCTTGAGAAATTTAGTGCATTATTTGTACAATGGCTAATGAATAACTCTTTTGAAAATGAAAATATTTTGAAGAATTTGATCCCACACTTTTTATTTCTCTGTTTGGTTACACTATCATCAAAACTGCGGCGCACAGTGTGTTTTATTACTGAAAATGAGCAAAGTGCAAAACAGCTAAACTGGGCTCCGGCTCCCTTCGTAGACAACAACTTTAATTTTTTGTTTTCATTATTGATGCGTGCATTTATAAGTGGTTGTGATATAAATTATCACTTGGATTGGAACTGCTTCCTAATAAACAGACGAATCATCCTCCTTTACCTTTATTTTTCTTGGCATTTCATTTCATCCTTACATTTCCGGGAAGTCGTAAATTTCTCTCGGGTGAATTCTAAATATTATTTCATCTCTCTCTCCTCCCTACCTGCGTAGTTAAGGACATCGTGTTTTAAATTTATATTCCGGAGAGAGAAGATGAATTACCTTTCCCTCCATCCCAGTGATATTTCAGGAGACGTCTCCGGCGCTTATTTTTGGTCCGTGGAGCCCCAAAGAGGTTCGAAATCAAACATCGAAAGAAATGTAAGGCGGTGAAATCCAAGAGGATTTCGATATCATAGCTTTAAAATGTCCCTTAAAAATTCATCATGCACACAACAGGGCATATATGAATACTAGAGGGCTAAAAAAGAATATCACAATTATATACTAAATATTTCAGCATTCACAGTAAAGGCTGAATGCATCTTTTAAACGAAGAAAAATCAATTCCGAGAAATATGTGTTTCAAATGAAAGACCAGGAAATTTAATTTTGCATTTCTAAGTAGAACCTATCGAAATTCATGGAGCTGGAGCAAAATTCACTGTTATTATTTTGCATGAAATATAGAAAACTTTGCCATATTTAGTAACATTTCCTTCAAAGCTACATCCAGCAGCCGTTATACGAGAATTCGAACAATGAGTCTTAAAAATCCATCTCACATTACTCAGAGAGGAATTCAATTCTTTCGTTTTCAATAATTTCTTTTCTCTGCCTTTTTATCGTTTAAACTCTAAATTTCCCTTCCGTATTCCGGTCGAACCGTCACACAAAGATGCGTTCTCGCGAAATTATTAGATGACGAAGAAGGGATTCGATGGAAAACTTTTCACTTTTTTTTGCTTCTCGCATAAATTCGGCTTGCATTCGGAGAATTTTATATCGGAGGAACTGAACGCCTAAATCCCGGGAAACTGTGGGAATATTCAGCAAGAGATGAGATATGTTATGGGAATCCTCTGAAAACTCAAGGTGTTCTGGTATAAAATTGTTGAACGCCATCTGAAAATTAAATTAAAAAGCGCACTTCCCGTTGTCCACAAATTTATTTTAAACGTAAACGAAATAAATTTGTATAAAATACGAGTAAAATGTTGCTTGCATACTGCAAGCAGATCGACAACACTAATTTCATATCGGCATTATATCGGGACGGTCCTCAAAAGAAAAAAAAAAGGATTTAATTGTTTCTTAAAATTCGCTGAAATTTCATCGTCTGGCATCGAACCCGGGTCTTACTGGTAAACCTAGTATGAAACACAATAGAAGATCACCATCTCTAACTATGTGTGAAAATTCAAGCAGAAATATTGGCTATAACTGCCTCAAAAAACGTTCTAATTTTCACGAATGTTAATGCCTCTCGGGACTCGAACCAAGGACGATCGTGGAATTCTAAAATATGTTTCTGATAGATATTTATGATCTCTATCTATATGCCGAATTTCAAGTTTCTATTTTAGTGGGAAAGGTTTCAAAATAATTCCTAAAAATCGGATCACATTCTGATTTCAGAGACACCTGGTGTTGAACCCAGGACGTATTGCAAGCTGTGAATGCAGAGTTTGATTTGTAAAGACTTACTCTTGTATCAAGCAAAGTTTGAAGTTGATAGCATGTCGGAAAGTACCTAAATTTTGTTTCCGTTGTCTCCGTAAGAAATGCATTGAGAAGTGCAAATGGCCCTCTGGGATCGAACCAAGGACCATCAGCGAACATGTAAAATTTGATTATGAAGTATATTCATGATATCTATCCACGTGCCGAGTTTCGAATATCCATGTTATCGGGAAAGGATCCAAAAAAAATCTTCAAAATCGCCGTAATGCATTTTAAACGGCCGATTTTTGCCCCGACCAACTTTTCATAAATAGATCATAAATAACTTTCAGAAACATGTTTTAGATTTCCAAGATCGTCCTTGGTTCGAATCCAGAGAGCCATTTAAATTCGTGAAAATGAGAACGTCTTTTGAGGCAGTTGTAGCCAATATTTCTGCTTGAATTTTCACACATAGTTAGAGATGGCGATGTTCTATTGTGCTGCATAGTAAGTTCAAACGTAAAGACCCGGGTTCGATGCCAGACGATGGAATTTCAGTGAATTTTAAGAAAAATTTCAATCCATTTTTTTCTTTTGATGGCCGTCTCGATATGATGCCGACATAAAAATACTGTTGTCGATCTGCTTGCAGTATGCAAGCAACATTTTACTCGTATATAATAGATATCCGGAGAAGCGTCTATATATAATAGATATACACTGGGGATCAAAAGTCTAAGCATGTTCCGCAAGTGCCACCGACTTGAAATTTTTACGACATATTGGCCATAACGTGTAACCTCCAGGAAAAAGCCGACTTTGAACCTCGGTGCCATGGGTTCGATTCCAGAAGGCCCCAAAGTCGCGATTTTGTCCATAAGAATACATGGCGGGGATTTTCGAAAATTTTTTTGAGGTACTTCCCGGAGGAGTTGGGAGTTGAAATTCTAGAGATCGCTAGATGCCGTGTATATCTAAAGGAAACCACAAAGACATCTACAATAATTATCCTTGGTTCGATGCTAGGCCAGGGCAAATATTCTCCCGTTTAATTTACATTGTGATTTTTAAGATTTTTTTTAATTACTTACAGATGACTTGGAAACTTAAAACTTGGTACGTGGATATATATCATAAATATAGTTCATAATAAAATTTTAGAACTCGCTGACGGTCCTTGGTTCGATCCCAGAGGGCCATTTACATCCTACAATGCATTTCTTATGGAGATTACGGAAGCAAATTTTAGGTACTTCCTGACAAGTTGTTGACTTCAAACTTTGCATTTAATAAGATCAGGCCAAACCAAGTCATAATGTGTTTTCACAGCAGCCAGTAGGTCCTGGGATCGACACCAGGTGTCTCTGCAATCAGAAGTTGATCCGATTTTTAGGAATTATTTTGAAACCTTTGCCAATAATATAGAAACTTTAAATTCGGCATATGGATAGAGATAATAAATAACTTTCAGAAACATTTTTTAGATTTCCAAAATCGTCCTCGGTTCGAGTCCAGGGAGCCATTTAAATTCGTGAAAATTAGAACGTCTTTTGAGGCAGTTGTAGCCCATATTTCTGCTTCAATTTTCACACATCGTTAGAGATGGTGATGTTCTATTGTGCTGCATAGTATGTTCACAGTAAAGACCCAGGTTCGATCGCAGACGATGAAATTTCAGCGAATTTTAAGAAAAAATTAAATCCTTTTTTACTTTCTCCATATACGAAGTATAGAGAAAGTATTGTTTTCATGAAAAAATTCGACTTCGAGATTTCAACGGAAATACACGTTTTGGGGTCCCTAGAACACGTTTTGACCATTTTCTGAATGATGTCTGTGTGTATGTGTGTGTGTGTGTGTGTGTGTGTGTGTGTGTGTGTGTGTGAGTGTGTGTGTGTGTATGTGTGTGTGTGATAATGGGCGTTCTAACTCAAAAACTAAAAGTCGTATCAATACCAAACTTCATATATAGTACTGTTGTGTGTGCTGTCAGAGTTGATTAGTTTTTGGAGTAAATCCGTAAACCGGAAGTCGAGCTTTATTCATTAAAGCTCATTTCCGGTTTTCAAAATATCTCCATAAATATGATATATACGTCTATTGTATTACTTATAAAAGTTTTAGATAGTATAATTTACTATAATTTTTGTATTTAACATATTTTTGTATCACCGGTTCATTAGGAGTTATTCGTGAAATACTGATAAACCGGAAGAAGATGATTATGTACTTTGTGGGCGCTCTAACATGAAAACTATTTGTCGGATCAACACCAAATTTCATACATGAATCTTTTATTACAGTCGTTAGAGTTGATTAGTTTTTGGAGTAAATCGGTTAACCGGAAGTCGAGCTTCATTCTTCAAAGCTCATTTCCGGTTTTCAAAATATCTCCATTAATATGATATTTAGGTATATACTATTAATTATAAATGTTTTAGAAAATTATTCTTACTATAACTTTTGTATGAAACATACTTTTATATCACCGATTGTTTAGGAGTTATTCATGAAATACTGATAAACCGGAATTTGCTTAGTATGTACTTTGTGGGCGCTCTCACATGAAAACTATTTGTTGTTTCAACACCAAATTTCATGTATATTACTTTGGTTGTTGTGATTAGAGTTTATTATTTTTTAGAGTATATCATTGAACCGGAAGTTGAGCTTTACTCTTCGAAGCTTATTTCCGATTTTGCAAAATACCTCTATAAATATGATATTTAGGTATATACTATTATTTTTAAATGTTTTAGAAAAATAACTCTTCTACACCTTTTGTATTAAACATATTTTTGTATCACTGATTGTTTAGGAGTTATTCGTGAAATACCGATAAACCGGAAGTTGCTGATTATTTACTTTGTGGGCGCTCTTACCTGAAAACTATTTGTCGTATCAACACCAAATTTCGTACATTTTATTTTGGTTGGTGTCATCAGAGTTGATTAGGTTTTGGAGGATATCGGTTTACCAGAAGTCGATCTTTATTTTTGGAAGCTCATTTCCGTTTTTGAAACATTTCACCATTAAACCTTAAGTAGTCTCGTGGGGTCAATGTGACATCAGGCGCTATATTACCGTCGGGATCACAGAAACTAATGAAGATATTTCAACCAAATTTTCGTTTTGTAAAAATGTTGTCCATGTTATGATTATCTGAGGATTTTCTTAATGTCAAGTTATAAGAAGTATGCAATTTTAGCAGTGCTACCAAATTTACTGAAATAAATTTTAATAATTATCTAAACATTATTTCAACAATTTTTAAGCACCTATACATAAAATAATTCATAGGTATGTATCAAAAAAATAATGAACACCATATCATGCATATAAACTGACGAAAATTAATATCCAAAACATAAGTTTTCGGGATATTTTAAAGATTTACTGAATATTTTAGGAATGAATCTATAATGTTTAAAATGCTATTACAGTTCACAGAATACCTTACTAATGCTGACTGAGTAAATATGTGTTGATATAGTTTCAATATAGTAACAAAGAGCTACGCATTAATTTGTTTTTTTACTTTCGCCATATACGAAGTATAGAGAAAGTATTGTTTTCATGAAAAAAATCGACTTCGAGATTTCAACGGAAATACATGTTTTGGGGTCCCTAGAACACGTTTTGACCATTTTCGGAATGATGTCTGTGTGTATGTGTGTGTGTGTGTGTGTGTGTGTGTGTGTGTGTGTGTGTGTGTGTTGTGTGTGTGTGTGTGACAGTGGGCGCTCTAACGTGTAAACTATTAGTCGTATCAATACCAAAATTCATATATAGTACTGTGGTGTGTGCTGTCAGAGTTGATCAGCTTTTCAAGTAAATCGGTAAACCGGAAGTCGAGCTTCATTCTTCAAAGCTCATTTCCGGTTTTCAAAATATCTTCATAAATATGATATTTAGGTATATACTATTACTTATAAAACTTTTGTAAAATATTATACACTATGACTTTTGCATGAAATATATTTTTGTATCACTGATTGTGTAGGAGTGATTCGTGAAATACTGATTAACAGGAAGTTGCTAATTATGTACGTTGTGGTCGCTCTGGGCGCTGGGGCGAAAGGCCACTTCATCGTTTTTCATCGAAAAGGTCCCGAAAAGCATTATTTATAATGATTGGGACGTAAAAGATAATAATATGTAAATTAATCACTCATCTTCAAAGTTTAGATGGAATAAGGAGCTCAAAATTACTGTCGTAGATAAATATTTACATCTTATATATGGAGAAAGTCATGTGCTGGCCACATCAGATTTTTTCCTTATGAGGACCGTCCCGATGTGATGCCGATATGAAATTAGTATTGCTGATCTGCTTGCAGTATGCAAGCTACATTTTACTCGTTATATAAAGATGCTTCTCCGGATTCATTCATATATACGAGTAAAATGTTGCTTGCATACTGCAAGCAGATCGACAACACTAATTTCATATCGGCATCATATCGGGACGGACATCAAAAGAAAAAAAAAATCATAATATTCGTAGAATTCGCTGCAATTTAATCGCCTGGCAGCGAACCCCGGTCTTCCTGGTATACATACTATGCAGCAAAATAGAAGATTACCATATCAAACTATGTGTGAAAATTCAAGCAAAACTATTTGGTGCAACTACCTCAAACGACGTCCTACTATTCACATACACTCCTTATTTGAGAAATTATAATGTGCTCTGGCATCGAACCCAGGAACAGCATGGTCTTATCTATTTTTTTTCTTAAACAAAGTGTTAATATACATCTTCCATCTAAGCAAGAGCTCCCTTACATATCGATAAATGCATAAAAAAATTATGAAAAGATACCCCATAGTATTATATATGGGGGATATTTTTACCGCCCGGCATCGAACCCGGGTCTTTCAGGCAATACTTTCTATGCAGCACAACAGAAAAACACCATCTCTAACCGCGTATGCAAATTCAAGCAGAAACATTGGTTACAACTGCCTCAAATGACGTCCTACTTTTCCTTTATATTCCTTATGAGAGAAACGTTATTGTGCTCTGGCTTCGAACCCAGGAACAGCACGGTCTTATGAAAATTTTTTTCTAAAACTTATTCGTACCATACATCTTCCAGCCAAGCACGAACATCCTATCATTTCGATAAGTGCATCTAAAAAAATAATGAAAAACGGCTCCCATGTATTTTAAAGGGCAGATCTTTGCATCGTCCTAGCATCGAACCCAGGATAACTTTTGTAAAAGTCATTGATGTTTTCGAAAGTCCAAGACCATAAATATAGGCACCTTGAGTTTTACTTCTCTACCTATCCGGAAAGTATTTTTTTTTAATTCCCGAAAATCACGGCAATGCATTCAAACGGGAAAAATCGGGACTTTGGGGCCGTCTGGAATCGAACCTATGACACTGAGGATCAAAGTCTCTTTTTTCCTGGGGGTTTCACGTTATGGCCAATATGTCATAAATATTTCAGATCAATGACGCTTGTAGTTTAGGCTGTGAATTTGTATCCTATCTATCTATATAGGTATATATATGAATGAATCCGGAGAAGCATCTATATATAATACGAGTAAAATGTAGCTTGCATACTGCAAGCAGATCGACAACACTAATTTCATATCGGCATCATATCGGGACGGACATCAAAAGAAAAAAAAAATTCAAAATATTCGTAGAATTCGCTGCAATTTAATCACCTGGCAGCGAACCCCGGTCTTCCTGGTGTACTTACTATGCAGCAAAATAGAAAATTACCATATCAAACTATGTGTGAAAATTCAAGCAAAACTATTAGGTGCAACTACCTCAAACGACGTCCTACTATTCACATACACTCCTTATTTGAGAAATTATAATGTGCTCTGGCATCGAACCCAGGAACAGCATGGTCTTATCTATTTTTTTTCTTAAACAAAGTGTTAATATACATCTTCCATCTAAGCAAGAGCTCCCTTACATATCGATAAATGCATAAAAAAATTATGAAAAGATACCCCATAGTATTATATATGGGTGATATTTTTACCGCCCGGCATCGAACCCGGGTCTTTCAGGCAATACTTTCTATGCAGCACAAAAGAAAAACACCATCTCTAACCGCGTATGCAAATTCAAGCAGAAATATTGGTTACAACTGCCTCAAATGACGTCCTACTTTTCCTTTATATTCCTTATGAGAGAAACGTTATTGTGCTCTGGCTTCGAACCCAGGAACAGTACGGTCTTATGAAAATTTTTTTCTAAAACTTATTCGTACCATACATCTTCCAGCCAAGCACGAACCTCCTATCATTTCGATAAGTGCATCTAAAAAAATAATGAAAAACGGCTCCCATGCATTTTAAAGGGCAGATCTTTGCATCGTCCTAGCATCGAACCCAGGATAACTTTTGTAAAAGTCATTGATGTTTTCGAAAGTCCAAGACCATAAATATAGGCACCTTGAGTTTTACTTCTCTACCTATCCGGAAAGTATTTTTTTTTAATTCCCGAAAATCACGGCAATGCATTCAAACGGGAAAAATCGGGACTTTGGGGCCCTCTGGAATCGAACCTATGACACTGAGGATCAAAGTCTCTTTTTTCCTGGGGGTTTCACGTTATGGCCAATATGTCATAAAAATTTCAGATCAATGACGCTTGTAGTTTAGGCTGTGAATTTGTATCCTATCTATCTATATAGGTATACGAGTAAAATGTTGCTTGCATACTGCAAGCAGATCGACAACACTATTTTCATGTCGGCATCATATCCGGACGGCCATCAAAAGAAAAAAAAAGATTGAAATTTTTCTTAAAATTTGCCTAAATTCCATCGTCCGGCATCGAACCCGGGTCTTTACTGTGAACTTACTATGCAGCACAATAGAACATCACCATCTCTAACGATGTGTGAAAATTCAAGCAGAAATATGGGCTACAACTGCCTCAAAAGACGTTCTAATTTTTACGAATTTAAATTGCTCTCTGGATTCGAACCAAGGACGATCTTGGAAATCTAAAAAATGTTTCTGAAAGTTATTTATGATCTCTATCTATATGCCGAATTTCAAGTTTCTATATTATTGGCAAAGGTTTCAAAATAATTCCTAAAAATCGGATTAACTTCTGATTGCAGAGACACCTGGTGTCGAACCCAGGACTCTTTGATAGCTGTGAATGCACTGTTTGATTTGCATGGACTTGATCTTTGTACATGCAAAGTTTGAAGTTGATATCGTGCCGGGAAGTACCTAAAATTTGTTTCCGTTATCTCCGTAAGAAAAGCATTGGGAAGTGCAAATGGTCCTCTGGGATCGAACCAAGGACCATAAGCTAATATGTAAAATTCGATTATGAAATAAATTCATGATATCTATCGACGTGCCGAGTTTCAATAATCCATGTTATCGGGAAAGGATCCAAAAAAAATCTTAAAAATCGCCGCAATGCATTTTAAACGGCCGATTTTTGCCCCGGCCTAGCATCGAACCAAGGACAATATTCGAAGATGTCTTTCCGGTTTTCGTTGGCTATGCACGGCATTTAGCGGTCCCTCGAGTTTCAACTCTCTGCTTTTCCGGGAAGTGCCTCAAAAAAATTTTCGAAAATCCCCGCCATGTAATCTTATGGGGAAAATCGCGACTTTGGGGCCCTCTGGAATCGAACCCATGACACTGAGGTTCAAAATCGCAATTTTTCTGGAGGTTATACGTTATGGCCAATATGTCGTAAAAATTTCAAGCCATTGACGCTAGTGGTTTAGCCTGTGACTTTGTATCCTCTATATATATATATATATATATATGAATACGAGTAAAATGTAGCTTGCATACTGCAAGCAGATCGACAACACTAATTTCATAACGGCATTATATCGGGACTGTCCCGGAAAGGAAAAAAAGGATTGAAAATATTCTTAAAATTCGCTGCAATTTAATCGTCTGGCGTCGAACCTGGGTCTTAATGGTAAACTTACTATGCAGCACAACAGAAAATCACTATCTCTTACTATGTGTGAAAATTCAAGCAGATATATTGGCTCCAACTGCCTCATACGACGTCCTACTTTTCAATAATGTAAATGGCTCTCTGGATTCGAACCAAGGACGATCTAGGAAATTTAAAACACGTTTTTGAAATGTATCTTTGTTCTCTATCTATATGCCTAATTTCATGTTTTAATATTATTGTGAAGGGGTTTAAATTAATTCCTAAAAATCGGATAATTTACTGATTGTAGAGCCGCCCGTCGTGTCGAACCCAGGAAATATTGGTAGCTGTGAATGTACAGTATAACTTATTAGGACTTCATCTTATTTCATACAAATTTTGAAGTCGATATCATGCAGGGAAGTACCTAAAACTTTTTACTATTATCTCCATAAGAAATGCATGGAGGAATGTAAATGGCCCTTTGGGATCGAACCAAGGACCATCAGCGAATATGTAAAATTTGATTATGAAATATATGTATGATCTCCAACCTCATGCCGAATTTCAAGTTTCCTTGTCATCGGAAAACGGTCCAAAAAAAATCTTAAAAATCGCCTCAATGCATTTCAAACGGCCGATTTTTGCCTCGAGCTAGCATCGAACCCAGGATATTTTCCGTGAAACTCATTTATGTTTTCGATAGATCATGACCATATATATAGGCTCCATGAGTTTTGATTCTCTACCTATCCGGGAAGTAGTTTTTAAAAATTCCCGAAAATCACGGCAATGCATTTAAACGGGAAAAATCGGGACTTTGGGGCCCTCTGGAATCGAACCAATGACACTGAGGTTCAAAATCGCAATTTTCCTGGAGGTTACACGTTATGGCCAATATGTCGTAAAAATTTCAGGTCAATGACGATTGTGGTTTAGCCTGTGAATTTGTATCCTCGCTATATATATATATGGATACATGAATGAATCCGGAGAAGCATCTATATATAATAGATATGATATATGAATGAATCCGGAGAAGCATCTATATATAATAGATATATGAATGAATCCGGAGAAGCATCTATATATAATAGAGATGAGCTATTTTTTCTAATATCATCGTATAAGATTTCGTCAGTACCCAAATAAAAAAATTACCTCGAGGAAATGTTTTTGGTATGTATCATTCAAATTATTATATAATTCACCAGAAAAATAAATTAATTCCAGTGAGATCTATTTTATCAACGAAGATTGAAACAATAGTACTAATTTAAATTTAATGGCATCCAAAAAATAAAAATTGTTGCCATTTAAATGTTATATTCCAGTATTTGTCATAGAAAGATACTCAGAAATATTATGATGAATCTCACATATAATCTATACCGATCAAATTGGAAATAAATGGAGGTTTCAAATAAGGAAACTACTAACAAATGACCCAAAAAATTTAATAAACAATAATATTTAGAACTGCAAAACTTAACCTAATATAGAAACCATGAATCGATGCGCGAAAGCATCAAACGCAAAAACTCTTAGCAAGAAACTCCGCAGAAGTGAATGCGCCGTTAAACCCCATTAGAAAAAACTTAGCACAAAAAGTAGAAAATACAAGTAAAATATCTCCACCATTGCTCAAAATCCAGTTTCTTTTAAGACCAAATAGTTTCGAAACAAAATACATCTTGTAATTAATGGACTACAGTGAATTAATCCCTCCAATTGATTGCATATGGTGATAAATTTAATTAATTTGATAAGGATCGGAAACAGGGCTAAGAAAACATAACAGGAAACTACTGCTTGAGGTAAAATAGATATTTCGCGAGCCGTTGTGTAATCCCAAAAGAAAATACACTCAGAAATTGGTATATTCCATACGATGCTAAATGTCCATATTGTAGAAATAGTACCAGTCCCTTTTATGAATATATATATATATTTTTTTTGTGAAAGTTGTGACGCATAATCTCTATAGCAATCCCAATCTAATTCTTATTTTCGCCTCGTTAATCCGGAGAGTAACCTTACATCTCAGCAATCTTTAGCAAATCCAGCGGCAGTATAAGCTCATATCGTGAATTTTGCCTACGAAAATTTCATTTACAACTTTCTAGTTTTACTCCGCAAAACTTAAAACATAAAAGAAGTATAATATAACAATGTAATAACTTTAGTGACACTTCTATCGAACGTTGTCTTCGCAATTATTATTCTTACTGGTTTTATCCTTAATTTTCATAGTCCCATCTGCTCTCTCTTCAGATCTCTTTCTTTCCCAAGTTCATTTATTTATGAACCTGTTTGCGATCCACCGATTTCCAATCTGTCAATTCCATGTCAGCCACTTCTTTGATCAAAGCACTCTCCTTCTCACCCATCCAATTCACTTTCGAATAAAAAATCACATCCTCCAGTTCGTTACGGTTTCTCCACATTCCTGATTTGTTCCGATCTCATCCATATAAGGTGACAAAACTTCAAGTGACATCATAAATGATTACAAAACTAGAGCCGAGACGAAATTTTTATGCTCTGTTAATATAATAGTTCTAATATTTTTTTACGAAAACAAGGTAATAATAAAAAGTACATCAAATGAAATATTACGTGTAAACACTACAAAATTAGAATATAAAAATAAGTTAGTTGGTCGTATCCAAGAGGGCCTGGTGGGAACGTACTGAAGGGCGGAAAATTTCAGGTCTTCAGCTGAGCATGTTTGTGTTTTAACAGACACTTCATAGTTTGGGCGCATATCCCCATTTGAGTTGATTCTCTTTGGATCTGTCTGTTTGAGTAAGAGGACCTCCTCGTGGTCTCTTATCTGATCTCATAGGAAGGAATTCCTAAAGGGGGAACTTTAGTTCTTTATTTTGGTTAATTTGTAAATGTCTAAAAACCCCAGCAAACGTATCGTAGTATTTAGGTATCGGTGTTTGGAAATTGGTATTATAGGTATTTGGATCCGTAGTTTCCCTTTTTAACGTTAGATATCCTTCGCAATGGGATTATTTGAGGCTAACATTTTAGGCTCAACACGTTGGCGCTGGAATCGTGGAATTAGCCACTTCTTTATCGTTTAATTGGCGCAGAGAAGCCATGGGTTTATACACCCTCACAGCCTACCTCTATTGAACGAGTCGCTTCGTAACTCTACGTTCTCTCGATGTTTTTCCTTTTCAGTTAATGATTACTTAAATTATCCAGCAATTACCTTTGTTTCTCTACGATTAGGATCTAAAATTTGATAACTAATGATTTCTAAACGGAGTAAAATGTTAATTTAAGAGATAATTCTGATAGGAGATTAGCTTATAATGAGTAGCTGTTAGAATTAGCCGATAATAACTATGATTATTTACAAATGTACTCAAACTAAAAATTTTAAAAAATACTCATTATTACTCGAATACTCATATTATGTTTTTGTTTAATTATCTTATCACAAGATAAATCCCTATCTTTCCGTATTTTTTATTCTATGCTGTCTTTATTACAATAAATACATACAATTAAAGGTATTTATTTATAAATTTCCATTATTTTTCCCAGTTATACATTTTCAAAGCCTTCGTCCTTCTCTATCATAAATTGTAGTGACGTTTATGCTTTTCTTAGAGAAAGGTCTAAACGTCACTACTTTCTTTTTTAGAAAGCATTTCGACGTAATCTATTACAATTAAGCGAGTGTTAGTACCATCATTGTTGTGTACAATTTAAGAATACGTTAAATATTATGTTTTAATGTTTATTTTAATTTTTCGAGAGGTCTGTTTTGTTTTTAGTTATTTTCCCCCACTGTAATTTCCTTTAATGTCCGATGCAATTATAAAAAATGCTAATTTCAAATGCTATGTTCCCCTAAGTTCCTCATTTCCTAAATTTCATTTGACCTAAAACCACAATGATTGAAAAGTAGATATTTAATTTAGCTCGTGCTAGGGATTAAAAGATGAATGGAAACAATCAATATCAAAATAAGAACCCAACAGAAGATTCGCTTAGATACGTAAATGTGTAACCGTTTCCGTATCATGTATCTTCCATCATTCCCGAGATAAACACCCTCAGAATCGAAGAGGCTGCTCTGAAAATAAAGTGCGGTCGCTAAAGGAAGCCGTCCCTTAAAAAGATAAGCATTTTAATCGAAAGATCCTGTCATCGAAAAAAGGAAAGTTTCCAGATGGATGCTCCCTTGTAACTCGTTGCGAAAGATTTAAATTACGAGTATAAAGCTGCCCTCTTATGAACACTTTCACGAAGTTGGGGAAAAAAAGTCTCTCCTCCTTTCTGCGAACGGTATTTAATCAAACCTCTCAGCCAAACACAAAGGCATTTCTGTCGTCTCTTTAACCCATCCCAATATCAACCCCTCCCATTGGATGCCACTTCAAACAAAAGAATCACTGTTTACTGTCGCTCCCGAGATTGGATTCTAAGATCGCCTTTTGAGTGCAATCAGAGACTGTGAAATGGCATGGAAACGAGACAACGGCCTCGTTCACTCGCCTCGTGCAATTCCCTAAACAGAGAGGTTGTAACTCGACCTCCTTGAGGCTAATTGGCGAATCTTTCTGCTTTTGCTACTGTGAACGGAACAGTAACGGCGTTTAAAATCTTTTGAAGGCAGTGTGAAACTTTTTAAAAGCACTTTCAAGAGGAGTACTTGTTTCTTTTAGTTATTTTCTTCTTTTATACAGAATGAATTGATACACACCTCCTACTTTCACTATCCATCCATTTTATTAAGCAATAAGAGACGATTAACAAACAGGGCTGACTAAATTAGGAATACTGTATTTTAACATTGCGTAAAAGTTCACTTCATGTCACAAAATCTAACCTAAAATTAAAAAGATGGAGCTTATATTAAGTGATGAAGGTTGGGAAGATAACATGTAGCTTATAAATTTTAAAATTAAAATAGGGTGTTTATACATGACAAAAAAGGACCAATCAGATGCAATATTTAATGAGTGAGGTTTTTTTATGAATCAATGTAACTAAGTAGTCAACTTTCAGACTCAAATGGGATTAGAAATCATATGGAGTTAGATACAGTTGTTAGGTTTTAGATATTTAGATATTTTTATTCACTCCGAAATTGATCTAGGTTATCCGATATTTATTCAGATCCCTCTAGATCATTCAGTGGTATTTATCTTAAACACTCTCTTCGAAAATGCTCAACATTAACAGCCATGAATATTCATCATTGGTTAAGCTCTGCTAAAACTATGGATACATTGTTTTCTAGAATTTTATAAATTTTTCGGCCTACGCTGAAGGTTTATATTTTCACATTCACTAATTGTTCAATTTTACTGCGTAATGTTTATCTCACCGTTAATCTGTAACGAGCGTATATAGCAGTGCTTCTCTATGGGTAGGATCAATCAGATTTATAATAGCAGCCACAGTATGTTATACAATCCGTTGTCTACGGTGCACCGCTGGGAGTCTGTTTAGTGAGAGATTGAACAAAGAGCTTTTAATCTTGGCTTAAATGTGGTGTTTTTGGAACAGACCAGAACGGGAGAGAATTCATCAAGCTGAGAAAAGGGGCAGATTCATTATGTGAATGGAGAAAATGGTCGACTGCAGACGATTTTGCTTATCCACACTCACCGCTCTCACGCTTAATGGTACGATCCAAACATATATGAGGGCATTACCAACAGAATTAGAATGGATTTTAAAGCAGGCTTTTGAACCATGAAGATAAATCGACCCTTTTTCTATAAAACTACTAATTTATTATGTTGAAGTTAATAATTCATCTCTTCTAACTTCTTTATACTTCTATAATCCCAATAATGATTTGATCGCAGTGCTCCCGGATAGTTATGTGGACAACGCACTTGTCTTTCGTGAAAGCGGTCCCGGGTTCGATTCCCGGAGGAAGTCTATGTGTGGAATGACCTAAGCTTTCGAAGCACTTTTAACAATACTACTACTAGCACTACGATTTGATTGCACTAACCGTGGGTGGCCGATTGGTAGCTCGCTGGCAGCTCTTAGTTCTCTTGAATGCGGATCATAACCAATGAGTCATCTGCATAATGGTTTGATTTTAATTTAAGAACCTTTGTGTTGATATTTAAAGAAATTTTGCTCGATGTGAAAGAGCGAGAAAATTAAAAGTTAGTAACAATATCAACATTTTTACTTGTCTATTTTCAATAATAATCTGCAGATTCCCTGATTTCCATATGAATTGGTACAATCGTATTTTAAAAATAAAAACGATTATCCAAAATGGTGCTACTCTTTTGACAATACTGATGATGAATTAGTTATAATTAATAGTTAATACAACAGTTAAGATTTTCTTTTGTTGTTGCTGTAGAAAGCGTGAAAGTTGCAATTTTTCATGTGTCTCGCTTAGTAACAGTTTAAATGTGAAAATATTCTCACGGAAATAAGATTAATCTTAGGAATCAGCTATGTATGTAATAATTAGCGTTGAAAATTTCTAATATTATGAAATAAATTTTCAAAAAAACATAATTCAGCTCCCAATGCTTTGAGATTCATGTGTTTGTAACTAACTGTAACCATAAAATGTAAGCAATTTCTCAAAATAATTGCAATAAAATCGAAACTTTTGACCTGTTTCCACGAAATTCGCCATCAATAGCACTGTGAGGGGTGGCAAAGGACAAGCAGAAGAGGAGGGGGAAGTGAAGGGTTCTCGAAGAAGAGGAATTACAAATGGAAAGTGAATGTTAAGTTCTTCTAAAAGATTCACTTCCTTCGCTTTAATCCCGTGATGTAAGATATGAATAGCTGTTTTCACGAAAGCGGTCTGCGAAATAAGAGTGACCTATGACTGGATTTTATAAGCATCTATTGCTATGCTCACCTGGTCGTCGCCTGTTTGACATCATTATATCATGCCTGCCTAGTGAACCTTCAATTTTCCCTGTGTATGTGGCTTGCTGTGGAATGAATTTTGGTTTACTGGTATAATTGTTTTCCGTTTGTTAAGTAAATTATAACGCAACCTAAATAAATTACGGAATACAAAATACGTGTACGTCATCAAATTTAAGATGGTCAATATAAAATTAATCTGAGATCCAACGACGTGCATCAAAATCGAGCAAAATTGGTCCAAATTACGATAGGTAGCCGTTTTTTTTAATGCGGACTTTGATATTTCGCGTGGTCACTCTTAAGAGAAGTTTGCATATAACTATGTTAGTCATTCACGATTTTTGTGCATCCAAATTATACAGGGGGTCAGAGATTATCAAATTTTTCAATTAAAGCTAGTCTTCAATTTTTTAAATAATTCTACAAATTTTATTCAATACTGATTCCATATGAGCAAAATCATTCAGTGAAATATTTTTCTTTTATTCATGAAGATGCTTTGCAAGAAGTCCAATGGTGTATCAACCAAGCTACAAAACATCCACTTGGGTGTAACAGCTGAAATACCGGCGATAAAGTCACACCTTTCAATATCGATATTATTTCAGATTGGATGGACGATATCGTAGCAACATTTTATACCTTTCAAAGGAAACTCATAACCTTCATTCGAAGAAGGGTTCGTAATCTACTTAATATGTAAATAGAGAGCGGCACGGGTAAAGAGAATTAAAGGGTCGGTAAAGAGTAAAAATAGGTGAAAGCGGATGGAAGAATAAGCGTGCTGAGATCTAAGGAAATGGACTACCGAACCTTCGGCGCGTGAGCAGGACGGTGCAGCGAGCGTCACGCCTATACTAAAAAAATTTGTTTCTTTCTTAAATGAAATATTACCCTCACCAAATTTTCTTAGTTTGTATAGGAGGGTTGTAAATACAACATATAAAAAAATGAGAAAAATCGATTTTGTGGTTACACCGTCAAAAATCGATTAGAAACTTAAAATTGTTTTAAACTTTATTAAATTGTTTAGACTTTATTAAATTGTTTAAATTTTATAAAAAGTTTTAATATTTATCTTATCTAACACAAGACCTTTAAATAAAGCCAAATTGGGTATTTTTAGCTTCTATATTACCGAAGATATGGCCCTAAATGCGTAGGCACTTTCGTAAAATTTTTATTTTATAAATATTGCAATATTTCGGAAACAATTGCGTAAATTACAAAGCTGTTCTGGGGTTTTCATTTTTTATCAAATCAAAGCGTTTTGCTATATTTGCTCAAAATCGGTCACATCAAAGGACATCACCTTGTCGAATTGGCGTGGAATCCTATTCCATGATACAAATTCATCCTTAATCCTACATAATACTTTATTAACAATCACAACTACATGCTTTCATAATTTATATAACAAAATTATGGACCTTATTTCATAGCTAATATTTATTTATAGTGAGGAAAACAGTAGAAATGCGCACTGGCTCATAAGGAAATATTGACAGTAGTTATTTAACTTCGATGTAAGTGTAAACATATTTGTTTATAATATATTAGTCATAACATATAACAGGGATACATTTTAAATCATAAACATGCAGATGAATCATATCACCATGTTTGATAACGCAAATTTTATTTCAATAAAAAAATTATTCCTTTAATTTGGGGATTTATACCGGTATTTGGTACAAAAATATACTGATTATATAAAATACTGACTAAAAATGCTAATATAATAATAATAATATTAAATAATAATATAATACTGGAGGGTTATTCCAAAAGAGCCACACAACGTGAATAAATGCTTAAGGTTGGCCTTTTATTGCATGAAGAATTTTCACCCATGCAATTTGCCAGTAGTCCGCAAAATTGATGAAGAACGTTTTTCTTTACGACCGCATCCGAATTTAATCTTATTTATGAGGAGAAGTAAATAAACTCGAAATGGAGTAGAAAAACGGGTATTTGAAGATTAATTATAGCTCATATTTCTTTCATCAGCTTTCTTTACTGCAGATATGAAATTGAAAAAAACTTCATCTTGCATAGCAGCTCCGCCAATTCTTTGTAACTCTTCTGTAATCCATCATAATCTATCTATTTTTATGGATTTAATTTTTCCAATAAAATATTGCTAACTTTCTTCTTTCAGCGTACGTCAACTTTTGCATTTTTCAATGTGTTTAATAACTTCGCATCTTCCTTCAATTTTGAGGCATCTATTGACTTCTTTTTTCATAAAAGTCTAATTTGTTGACTTCTTTCAATTCTGCTTTCTATCTTCACATTTCTATTAATCATTTATAACGACAATTACACGGAAGAATCTACATTCTGTGAATGCTCTCTCAAAAGCAGTGATAAAATTTAAACACCGTATTTTATCGTCCTGTCAGATATTGCTTCGGATACATGTTTTCATTATTAAGTTTTGTCTTTTTAATTTTTCTACATTTGAAACTGGGAAATATCTTACCATGGTGATTATTTTCCAGGAGTATTCAACTTCTCATGACCATTCAATTAAATTTCTTCCGTCATCTATTCTGTCCTTCCCATCCGTGCAAGAAGAGGGTCGAAGACGCATTTATTGATGGTCACGTGAACGTTTTCGAGTTAAAATTTTTATGGAAGCTCACTCATCTTTCTAGTAATATTCGCTCTACTATATGCAACACGTTTTCTTCATTGTAACTTGACTGTTTAGTATCAACTGTAAATGTTGAGAACGAGACCTTATTTAAAAACTAAAATTTCCTTTTGTCAGTCCTCTTGTGAAAAGTTGAACAAAAATAGTCTATTCATTAACTCACCTTGTCGAATGTTTCCCCAGAACTTTTCGCTGTAAAATAACGAGAAGGCGTTCCGAAGAAAGAATATTACAAACTATTATTCCGAGATTTTTCTGAAATGAATTTTGAAGCGCTCTTTGCAAAAGAGTACGACAGAAAGGCATACAGCAGTACGGAAATATTTGCAGTGATTTAAAAACTTCAATTTTAGAAATTCTTGGAAATGTGTTTCCATCAACGATAATAACAGGCAAAAGAAACCTTATGAGCCATTTTCGTATAAAATCCTCCTTCTTTTCCTGTAGTAGTCACCAGATTATTATTCATTCTGTGTGCTTCTGAGAAATAAGAGAACTGCTAATAAAATTGATGACTGACTCGCTCGAGTTCTATTTGAAAGACTTTTTGGGGTTACTTCCTGTGTGAACTTTAATATGCACATACAAATTTTCCTTGATGTATAATATTTTTCAGAGAATCTTTATGAAACTAACTAATTTATCTAACTATTACAATCTTTTGTTGTATTTTCTTCCTAAAGAAGGATTCAGAAACTGAAACGTTTATGTATATACTTTGAACCTCAGTGTCATGGGTTCGATGCCAGAAGGTCCCAAAGTCACGATTTTCTCCATAAAGATACATTGCGGGAAGTTTCGAAAAAATGTTTGAGGCACTTCCCGGCAAAGTAGAGATTTGAAATTCGAGGGATCGCTGGAGGCTGTGCATATGCCACGAAAACTAGAAACTTCGATGATTATCCTTGGTTCGGTGCTAGGTCAGGGCAAATATTCTCTCATTTAAAATGCATTGTGACGATTTTTAAGATTGTTTTATCACTTCCCGATAAAATGGAAAGTTGAAACTCAGCATGTAGATGGAGATCATGAATATATTTCATGTATGCTGTTTAACGTTTCGCTGATTGTCCTTGGTTCGATCCCAGAGAGTCATTTACATTCCTCAATGCATTTCTTATGGGGATAACGGAATCCTATTTAGGTTCTTCCCGGAATGAAAGCGACTTCAAAATTTGCGTTGAATAAGATCAAGTCCTACCAAGTTATAATAATGTTTTCACATCTGCCAATAGGTCTTGGTTTTAACACCAGGCGTCTCAAAATTAGAAATTGCTACGATATTTAAGATCTATTTTGAACCCCTTCCCAATGATATAGAAACTTAAATCTTGTCATTTGAACAAAGATCATAAATACATTTCATAGTATGCGGTGTTTTAGGTTTCCCTGATCGTCCTTGGTTCGACCCCAGAGAGCCATTTACATTGCCCTATGCATTTCAGATGGGGATAACGGAGTCTTAAATTTGGAACTTCCCGGTATGTTATCAACTTAAAAATTTGAATCAAATAAGTTTTATTCCTATCAGGGCGTTATAGGTATTCACATCTTCAAAAAGATTCTGGGTTTGACACCAGGCGTCTCTATTATTTTAAAACATATGGCGGGAATTTCAAATTATTCATGATCCGGTTTCGAAAATATTTTAAGCTACATCCCAGTAGGATTAGGAATACAAAATCATAGTAGTCACGGGAAACACGCTCTTCCTTATTATATCTATGAAACTGACACCAAAAGTGCGTGTGTTTTTTACCAGGTGCATGCAAGTTTCTCCTATTTAAAATAAATTTCGTTGATTTTTAAGAATATTTTCAACCCTTTTTATTTTCTTTTGAGGACCTTTTCGAATTGATGTCGAAATTTGTAGTATCAATAAGCTTGTAGAATGCGAGCAACTTTTACTCGTATATATATCTGAGTAAAAGTAGATTCCATAATGCAACCATGTGTTTAAAGTACTGTACTCTGTAAAATTCTATTTGGCTTGAAAATTTTAGATATAGGAACTCAAGTTTCTCTATGTAAAAATCGATTCTGTATCCATGTGACTTTGGGATAATATATATGTACATGATATGTGGCTTTGGGATAATCTGACCGATTCTAAAATTCCAATTTCGGTTCGATTTTTGGGAATATCTTCAAAAGAAATTCCGTATTTGCGTTTTATGGAATTCTAAAATGCAAATGGTGCCCTGGTGTCGAACCATTGATCATTAGCTAAACGGTGATTATAAAAAATGTATTATTTCTGTTAACATTCCAGGTCAATGGCCAATGGCATGTGGTCAAAGTGTATGATCACCAGTGGTCATAGACTTCCACTTTCTCTGTGAATCATACGAATACGTATATTATTATGTATGTAGAAAAACTGCCACCTGGTTTACAGCCTACTTGTAGTTATCAAACAATAATAATAAATACAAAATTGGAAATTTCCCCCATACATTTCAAATGCTAGAGCCACCTGGTGTTGAACCCAGGAACTTTTGGAAGATGTGAATACACATAACGACTTGGTTATACTTAAACTTATTTAATCCAAAGTTTTGAAGTAGATATCTAACCGGGAAGATCCTAGAATAAGATTACGTAAACCCAATTTGAAATGCATAGAGGAATATAAACTGCGCACTTGGTATCGAACCAAGGAATTTTTGGAAAATAGTAAACTGTGCATGTGAAATGTATCTATGACTTATGTTCACTTGCCGTGTCTTACGTTTCCTTGTTATCGGAGAGGAATTAAAAGAAATCTTAAAAATCGCCACAATGCATTTTTAATATTTGCCCTGACGTAGCGTCGAACCAAGGATAATCTTCAAAGATGTATTTGTAGTTTTCGTTGGAAATGCAAGGCTTCAAGCGATCCCTCGAATTTAAACTCTCTAAATTTCCGGGAAGTGCCACAAAAAAAATTCCAAAAATGTCCACCGTGCATCCTTATGGAAAAAATTGGGACTTGGGGCGTTCTGGCATCGAACCCATGACACCGAGGTTCAAAGTCGCATTTTTTATAGCAGTTATACGCTATGGCCAGTACGTCGTGAAAGTTTCAAGTGAGTGACATTTGTGGAACATGATTAGAATTTTGATCCCCTATGAATGAATACGTGCGTGCGTAAAACAACAATTAGCATTCGATAATATGTGTTAATACAACTACAAAAGAATAAGAGTAGAATCAATCTGGAAAGCTTTAACTGTGTGGAACTCCATCCTAGTAAAAGGGTGGGACATAACTTTGCAAAATTCTACTGTTTAAAAATGTAATATCTGCGACCGGTTTTAGACGTTAGTCCATTATCAAGCACATAGAGTTTGCCAGGTTTTGTTTAACATAAAAACAATTACACATTCACCATCATCCACCTTTTCCCTGGCCATTCTCTCCTGCTGTCCACTGTTAACCTGCTTCCCCTGCCTCCTCCACCTGACACCCCTCCCACTATCAACAACAGCTAACCCCCCATCCCCTTCTACTGATTGGTGCCTTGGTTTTGTACTCTTTGTATATACGAGTAAAATGTAGCTTGCATACTGCAAGCAGATCGACAACACTAATTTCATGTTGGCATCATATCGGGACGGTCCTCAAAAGAAAAAAAGGATTGAAATTTTTATTAAAATTCGCTGAAATTTCATCGTCTGGCATCGAACCCGGGTCTTACAGGTGAACTTACTATGCAGCACAATAGAAGATCACCATCTCTAACTATGTGTGAAAATTCAAGCAGAAATATTGGCTACAACTGCCTCAAAAGACGTTCTCCTTTTCACGAATGTAAATGGCTCTCTGGATTCGAACCAAGGACGATCTTGGAAATCTAAAACATGTTTCTGAAAGTTATTTATGATCTCTATCAATATGCCGATTTTCTAGTTTCTATATTATTGGGAAAGGTTTCAAAATAAATCCTAAAAATCGGATCAACTTCTGATAGCAGAGACACCTGGTGTCGAACCCAGGAGATTTTGTAAGCTGTGAATGCACAGTTTGATTTGTAATGACTTGCTCTTGTATCATGCCAAGTTTGAAGTCGATAGCATGCCGGGAAGTACCTAAATTTTGTTTCCGTTATCTCCGTAAGAAATGCATTGAGAAGTGAAAATGGCCCTCTGGGCTCGAACCAAGGACCACCAACGAATATGTAAAATTTGATTATGAAACATATTTATGATATCTATCCAGGTGCCGAGCTTCAAGTATCCATGTTATAGGGAAAGGATCCAAAAAAATCTTCAAAATCGCCGCAATGCATTTTAAACGGCCGATCTTTGCCCCGACCTAGCATCGAACCATGGACCATATTCGGCGATGTCTTTTTGATTTTCGTTGGATATGCACGGCTTCTAGCGATTCCTCGAATTTCAACACTCTCCTTTTCCGGGAAGTGCCTCAAAAATTTTTTCGAAAATCCCCACCATGTATTCTTATGGGGAAAATCGTGACTTTGGGGCCTTCTGGAATCGAACCCATGACACCGAGGTTCAATGTCGGCTTTTTCATGGAGGTTACACGTCATGGCCATAACGTTGTAAAAATTTCAAGTCGGTGGCACTTGTGGAACATGGTTAGAGTCTTGATCCCCTATATATATATATAACTTATAGGTATATCCGGAGAAGCGTCTATATATAATAGATATGTGCACTCCTGACAAATTCTATGTACTTGATAATGGACTAACGTCCGAAACCGGTCGCAGATATTAAAGATTTTTAAACAGTGAAATTTTGTTAAGTTATTTCCCACCCATTTAATAGGAGTTAATTTAATCTGATGCTATAATACTTAGTGGTATCCCATTAGACCACATACTTTACTGTACATTGAGAATACAATTTATAATTAACAATAAAACACAAAATCTCAGATTGAAAAGACATACGTCCGGTTTCGGTTTGTCAATACATTGGGTTGCTTCAAAAGTAATTGTATTCTATAACAATTTGAATTCGATGAATGCATAGATTTTATGGCTCATAAAGTACAATTGCCTTAAATTTTGTAATTGAGCTATAAGAAAATGTAATAATAGTAAAAAGGAAAAAGCAGCCCTAACTTTAGTGAGACCTTTCCTAGTATACGCAGACAGGGGATCCATACAAGAAAGGGTTAATTGGAAATTTGGAGGGGATTCAAAGATAATCCGGTAGGTTTGTTTTGGGTACGATAAAGGAGATAGCGTTACAAGAGTTATTAAGGATTTTAGGTGGGAAAGCACATCGACGTCAAATAAAACGGATTAAATATTTTTTTCATATTCTACTCGGGTAATGGTTATTTAGGTAACTTAATATCAGAGTACATGAACGAATATTGTAAGAAAGGACCGAATATACACAATATCTTTATTGGTACAGAGGGTAGATAGTAAAGTATTCTTAAAATAGGATTATAGACAACTGGGAATGTTTACCTGAGGAAGCTCCCAAACTCGTCATGTTATCATACATAAAAATACGAAAGAAAAGTGGATAAATAGAATGTAAACAGTATATCACGAAAATGTAGAATCGATTAATTAATTTGTTAAGTTTGTAATGAATATTATGGTAAATATTAATAATCGATATATTTATGTTTAAAACAGTAATTGAATAAATTTAAGACGAGATTTGGAAACTTCGGAGTGGTTTACCTCTCGACTAGGGCACAGAGCACTTTTCGTCTTCACGTAAGTTAACTTATTTTGACAACAATAGTGTGTGTTGTATTGGCATTGTATCTTTTTAGGATTGTGTTATTTTAGGCCCTTTTTTGATTGGATGTATGCGGTCGCCACGTGGAAACAAATTGTAACCTATTCTCTAATAATATTATCTTTAGCTTGTTACTCTCGCTCTCTCAAATGAATTTTTGTCCGCGAGTTGTTTCAAAATTTCATATCTGAATAGAAACAATACAATCATTTCTGAATAAAAAGGTTGAAGGACCTTTACGTGATTGTTACAGAACTTGCGGGTAGCTAAAATGAAAAAATGCAAATAAAAGCGCATTAAAGCAAAGATAAACTGGAATTACAATGTCTGGCGTGACCAGGATTCAGAAAATAAATTTCTTTTTCGAAAAACGTCTTTGTCAAAGCAGCGAAGTACTGTCAACGTAAATTCTCGTTTAAAACTTTTGCGAAAGGAGCAATCCGAGTTTAAAGTCGTAATTTACTTTCGGTAGAGATAGTCCTGACGACCTCATTTCGAAATTAAACCACAAATCTCGATTTTACCACGGATGTTTATGGAATGCAGACTGAGGATAGTAAACCTATGGCGGTAACATGTTACTCTTTCAAATTCACTAACACACGAATATCTGAGAAAATGGTGAATGATATTCACTATGGTAAAAATGTTAAATGTTACTTTTCGTTTTTGTATTCGTTTCTCCATTCGTAGTTGCATTTTATCGCAGCGAGTCAATCGTTTATCTTTCAAATGTTTTGTAAATTCCACCTCATTTCCCATTAAATTCATCCGTGTATCAAAACTAACCTTTAACGAAAAAACGAAACTCTACATTGAACTAATCGAAACTGTGGTTACATTTCTCATTATTAAATAAGTGGAAAGGCTGAAAGTAATTCTAAATATTAATGATTTTTCATGGTTTCAAATTTTATGAGAAATGCTCATAATTTTACCGAATCTTCCAAATATATATATGGGCTAAAATCAGAGAGGTGAAGAATTCACTCCTGAATATGATTTTCATACTTAATTTACATATTGATTTTATATTGTGTGTTATATTAGACATACTAATAGTCCATAATTATCAATGCCCAAAATAACTTAAAAAATATTTAAATTTTTCTTGTTGCGTCCATGTACAACTTTTCATCATTCAACTGAGATTAAAATAAAATAAACTTCAATGTACGAAGTTAAGCATTGGCATGTAGCTGTATAATCAATTACTTTAAGAAACGAATGTGTAACTTTATTCGCATTGTTTAAATTTGTCCATAATTCTGTCTTCAAATGATGTCTTACAGTTAATATATAATTTCGTCAACGCAATAATACTTTGAAGGAATAAATGAATTAATTGCACTATATGGTTATAATGAGCAGTCACGTGAAGTACTTTTGACAAGGAAGTGCCCAGATTTGTTTCTTTACCGCATTCAAGAATATTATTTTCCTACAAGTATCTTTCAAATCAGTATTTGTGTAACGTAATTTAATTCCTCGTTATTACGGGAACGCTACGAATTATTTACTGTGCCGAAAAAGTAATTATTTTTACCATTTTTCTTATAAATAATATGGATCAATACTCAATAACCTCAAAAGTTCGAATACAATATGGCGTTTTTGCTTTATAAACAAAAATATATATAAAATCCTCATTCCGGAACGTTCTCGGACAATAATAATAGCGGATGCAGCGAAATTTTCATTCATAAATAGAGGGATAAATGAATGGAATAGGTTACCTGAAGGAGTGCTTAAACCCTTATCGAAAAGTATAAAAGAATTTTAAAATAGACTTAAAAATTATAGTTGCAAAATTATTATTTGTATATGCATAAAATATATTTGTATCTTTAGACAACCATGTATTGAACGGGAATATTTTATGTAAAAATTGTGTTTTTTATTTTAAAGGGATGGAAATTTGTTGTACGATTATTATTCAGACTTGTATGTAACATTGTATTGTGTAAGACTTTAATTTGTGAATTTGTTATATATGTTATTTGGAAAATTCTAGATAAACTTGCAAATTCTTACCACCGGACTAGTTGTCCATTTGTAACACCTGTATTTATAATAATAATAATAATAAATCCAGTCATTTAGAGAACGCTGCCGTTTTCAGGGAACGTCATCGTCATTTCCGGGAACGCGGGAAAAAAATAATTCAATATTCATTAATCTCATTAATTCATTATCTAAAAATGTTTGTATATAGATAAGTAAATATTATATGAAGTCATTGCATACTCAGGTGAATTACAAATATTGGGTCAAATTGTTAAAAATAAAGAATAATATCGTTTGTAAAATTATAGATAATACGATATCACGGAGATTACTTAACAAAAAACATATTTTATAACTTAAATGTATTGATTCAAAAACTTTCTCATTAATAATTGTGTCATTTATGTTTTTAAATAAGAATACTAAGAATAAGTCCATTAAACTATTTTTTATATAATTAAAGAAAACGTTCCCGAAATCAATTATATCAACCCTACCTTTATTATTTAAAACCGTAACTTAAATATAAATCACTCTTGTGCATGGTGATTTTTAAATATTCTTTAGTATTCTAAATAGCTAAATACCTTAGCGTAATTACATACATGCATACTTAACATTTACAGCTAACTTACTGCATTATTTATTTTCATTGAACGACATTAACATTTCACCCATTTAGGAACTGAGTAACGTTATATAACATAACATAAAACTAATTTTGAATAAAGTAACATTTAACCGTTAATAAGATACTCAGTAATGTAATATAATACTTACATAACAGATGCTAATACTATTGAATAAATTAAAATTGTATATAAAAGAAAAATAAATAAAAATTTGAAAATCTATGTTATATATAAGTTTATATTAATGAATCATGAAGAAGGGAATATGAAAGAAACTTTATATTTTGCACAAAGAATAAAAATATATCCATCAATATATCCTCGAAGAGAAGAAGTCGTAAAAACAGCAATAGATAAATTCAAGCATGATAAAATAACAGCAAATAAAATGATCCTTAAAGAAGTAATTAATGGCCTCAAAAGATTACACTGGGGCGAAGAAAACATTTAAATCAGAGGTTTCGCGTTTCCTCGTTCGCTTGATCCATTTATCTTTCCGCATCACGCACTATATTATGTCCGTAAACCCTCTAAATTTCAGATTCTCACGATTCTCATTCAAAACCAAAAGACTCCCTTTATTGTGGAAAAGTGCCTACATATATGTCATGTAATCGGGTATTTTAAACCGCTGACTCCTCACATCCACTTTTATGAATGAATAACAGATGGAACCTTTCTGATAAATAAGTATTTATGGAACACAATATGAATATAATACCCAATCTTCTGAAAAGGAATTTCCCAACGATATTAAACTCCCCGACAGGGTTGCATCTTTGAGCTATTTAACTGCTCTCTGCCATTGAAAACAAGGTCTTTTTGAAAATATTGGAAGGTATTTTCCGCTATAATCCAGATGACGACCATTCGCTGAAATCGGTCGTGTTTCTGTTAATAAAAACACGTAAAAAAGTACGATTTATTAAGATTCTTCCCATTTTTGATCTTCCATAAATGAGCTTCTACTCATTACTCTGTTAAGAATTGCCTTCTCTCTAAAAATGTTTAAGTGAATCGTGAAACAGAGAGGAAATGTATGATCAACACAATCACCTGAAAACATGGACGAAAGTACATGATGTATATAAGTATCATTTTTATTCGATATCCAACTTCTGATATAATTCAAACCAGTGCTTCCCTATCTAAGACCAAAACACTTTTTGTGACATGTGATACGAGAAAGTGACGTTTTCCTAATTCCTTTCCGATTATGCACTGCATTTTGCGAGAGACGCATCGTTTTGTTAGATGTCCTTTTGACGAAAGAAAAATATTTTACTTTGCAGTCAGTATTTTCCTTTATTCGATTATTCGTAAGAAAAGGAACTTACAAACGCCTGTTTTAGTGCAGTGCGACATTTGATCGTGCCGTTGTGGATATTTCTAGAAAAACTCTGCTGTATAAGCACTCTTTCCACCTTATGGTGTTTATTAAAAACAATTAATATAAAATACTCGGCTAGTTGCAACGATTGATCGCCATCGCCAAGTTAATGAATCATCCAGTGAAAATGAAGCTAGTCGTGTATTTCTTATTATTTGTTTTTAAGAAACACTTTATTGTGTTTATTAAAAAAATAAACAATAAAAAAGTACAACGAATCCCTTCCTTACCGCGTTGCACTAGGTTGAAGTATCTTCCTACACGATATGTAAACTCCATTTCCATTTTATTTATATTTATCGGATATATTTCTTTGTGGCGCTTCCGATTATATCAGGAACCGAGCTGCTTGTCCCTTCTTCGGTGGAGAACTGAATCGAGTGCGAAAATCCCGTTCGCGGAACAACGCTCTAAATCTCTTCATCCCTTTTCCGAAAATCCTGGATTTTCCGTGAAATTGAGGATGTTTTTCCCTCCCAACAAAATGGCCGACGCCTTTAAACAATACGGTGTATCCATCGTTTACTGAGATATATCATTTTTCTTTTATTTCGTCCGGATCAAAAGTGAAACTCCAATTTCCTCTTTCGGTCCTTTGGGACATAGTATTACCCGCTATATTTTACATTCGAGGACAGATACAGGTTAATATGTTTCGCAAAGCGAGATTTTCCGAATTCCGGGATTATATCAATGCGAAGAGGGAAGACTTCTGTTGTTTTATGAGTCGTGATTCTATTGTGGATAGCTGGGTAGAATTTCTCCGAATATTTAGAGAAGGCTTAGCTAAGTTTGTCCCAATTTAAACCGTTAGGGAGCGTAAGGATCCACGTTGGATGAAACCTAAGTTGCGAGCGTTCCATAGGAAGCAAAGGATTTTACACGCGCGGATGAAGAAGCTAGAGAAAATCGGAGTAGACTTTAATCTTGAGCGGAAAAAATATGCGGAGGTGTGAAGATTGGTTAAAGATGAATTGCAGAGTGAGTTTCAGGAATATAGATCTAGAACCCTCCTAGAGTATTTATGAGGAAACCAGAAAGAATTTTGGTCATATATCCGAGAATCTCGAAGTCAGTATTCAGTACCCAGCCTTGTTAATGAGGTGGCTTTAACGATTACTGAATCGGTAGGAGTAGTGAATCTAATAAATCGACACTACCAGGAAAGCTTCACCTTGGACGATGGACGCACGAACGAATTTTCTATGCGTGTTGATTCAAAGATGGAACCAATCGAGTTGTCGGTGGATGGAATAGGAGAGTTGTTGCGACAAGTAGACAAGAAGAGAGCGCCAGTACCAGAAGGTATACCATCACTCTTCATTCAAACACTGGCGAATGAGCTTGCTCCCCTTCTTTTCGTATTCTATAGGAAAAACCTTGGACGAAGGCACAGTACCAATACCGTTGAGGAGAGCGCATATCACTCCGATTCCTAAAAAAGGACGTTTCTCGAAACGAGAAGACTACCGTTCAATATCTTTAACGTCAATTTTTTGTAAGACTATCGAACACATCATAGCTCAATAATGTGTTTTCTAAGAGATAAAGGGGCAATAAGCCAATGTCAACACGGTTTCCGTAAAGTTAATTAATGTAATACCCAGTTAGCCCTTTTTCTCAACGATGTAGTTAGAGCAGCTGATAAGGGTATAAGAACAGACGCCATATTTCTAGATTTCAAAATAGCTTTCGATCGAGCATCGCATATTAATTAATTCATAAGTTGATAGCTTATGGGTTTGACGGAAAAGTTGTTGAGTGGATAAAGTCATTTCTCAGGAAAAGATCGCAGAGAGTTGTGTTGGATGGAATTTTATTTGATGAGGTTTGCGTCATATCCGGTGTTCCGCAGGGAATGTATTAGGACCAATTTTGTTCCTGATTTACATTAATGATGTTGTGGATAATGTTAAATGCAAAGTTAGGTTATTCGATGATGATACTGTTGTGTATAGAGCGATCGTAACTCATGATGACACTGGTTGTTTGCAGAACGATCTGAATATTATTTCGGGTTAATGTAGTGATTGGCAGCTCGAGCTGAATGTAAAGAAGTGCATTGCTATGACTTTCACGCGGTCCAATAACGTTACATGCATACCTTATAGAATTTCAGGAGATCCCTTGAAGCTCGTGATGCATCATAAATACCTAGGAATTAGGCTCAGTAGTAATTTTTCCTTCAAAGAGCATATTCGAAGCGTAATTGGAAAGGCGAATGGAATGCAAAGGAAGGCCAGTAGAATTATGAGGGGATGTTCATCGAGAGTAAAAGAAATACCGTACTTTTCCCTGACCTCTGCTTGAGTATTGCTGTGCGATTTGGGATCCTCACGAAGTAGGATTAATTTCCGATCTTGAGATGGTTCAACGTAGAGCAGCAAGTTTCGTGAAGGGAGATTTCAGATTCGACAGCAGTTCTTCGGCTATGATAGAATCCCTCGGATGGAACTCTCGAAGTGATAGACGACTTGAGTATCGACGGAGGCTTTTTGATAAATGCATCGCTACCGATTTTGGGGAGGAGATAGTTGATATTTTTATCGCAGTTATAAGCTTTCGCGATCTTCAGGAAAAGACAAAAAAGCGATACAGGGAAGTAGTTGCCAGGACAGATAGTTGTTACTTTTGGTCGTTTTTCCCACGAAGTATTAAAGAAGCTAATAGCTCTTCAGGTTAGATAGGGATTTCGGTGTTTTACACCCCCTGCCACGCATCGCAGGCGGATTGCAGTGTTTAAATGTAAATGTAAAAGGGCAAAAACAGTGAAATTGAAATACACTCGCTGAAGTTGAAAGTTTTTACCTGAGAACCGAAAATCATAGTGGAAATGTGTTTAATTACAGGAAATATCAACCTCTTCAAAAATACAAACTTTTTCTTACCATTACTCTTGAATAGACCTAATTTCCTCCTTTATTCTTATGAGGAATTGCTTGAGCTCGGGCTTAACAATTGCTTTCTTTGCCGGGGGGATGGACTTTTAACAAACACGAAATTTCACAATATGTTCGTAATAATCATCAAATATTTCTCAATTTTGATTCTAAAACTTTACAAAAATAATAATTAAATAGAATTCTCCATCTTTTGGTACTAACAAAAATGTTCTTGAGCTATTTCTTATTTAATTCTGCTAAAGAACTTAAGACTAGAGGCAGTTTTAGAACTAGAACTAGACTAGACTTAAGACTAGTAGAAGCAGAAAAATGACATTCATTACTTATGTAAAAATTATTGAGTAATCTTTAGTCGAGCGAATGGAACTCTTTGTAAAAAATTATCGGTTGTTCATTGTTTCCCTTAGGATTCACAAATTTCGCATTTAAACCCGGAAAGTAACGCCGTGGGATTGTTCTTAAAGCTTCAGTGGATACTTTTAGAAGATTCAGGGACTTCGAACAAATAAATTTATACATTAACATTGATTTATTCAAGATAATGATGGTTATACAGAAGGATAGCTGTTCATGAAGCCGAAAATTAATTAATTAAAAACATTTCATTTGGCAATTCATGCTTTTCTGCTGTATCGTAGTAGGCTTTTAATTATTATAGTAGAAAATTGTAATAGCAGTTGAAATACAATGAGTCTTCATTAATTATAAATGATTTTTTACTAATTCAATCTTTGACCAAAGTAGTATGGAACTAGTTAGTGAGATATGAATGTTAGATATGATAAACTATGTTAACGACATAAGGGTCAAAACTAAACACCTATCTCAGGTTTATCTCATAAGGAATTATGTAAAATTATTTTTTCAAAAAGTTGGATAGTTGTTGAAATCAGTTACATAAATTTCTAAATATATCATTACGTAAGGAACGGATATTGTTTCAGTAGACACTATCGTTGCCTTATTATTCAGTTATTTTATTATTTATGAAAAACGTTCATAGAAAAATCATACATTCGCAAAGAGTAAAAAGCAACATTTTTACAGGTTCATTTCAAGTTCATTATTAAAATAAAAAATTCTAACATTTTCGCAATATAATGAAGTTGAACTTCTGAAATATTGAATATATTCGTAATTTTATTTATATTTGTTTATTTTAGAAATGAAGAAGAACTATTCAACAGATTCATTAGATATTTAAGTTGTTGTTAGAGGAACCATAATCGTCTTAGCGCTCTTCTACGAAGTCAATATCTGTTCTCCACTTCTGCGAAGTATTCTAAACACGCTTCTGCACTTTCCCTTTGCGCGATATTTTCTCATACCAAGAGGGATTCTTCATCGACCCTTCCACAAAAAATACGTAATTTTTTTTAAATATCGTTAAACATTTTTTTACGTGTCCTGTAAGATTCCTCAAAAATGCCTAGCATGCCCTATCTTTGTTCTATATTCAAATAATAGAACACTTAATCCTCCATTTGAATACCTACGTGTAGGATAATGCAGTATTTCATCTTTGTGTAGTAACTCACCAATCAACACTACTGTTTTTTGTTTAACGTCTCAGTACCTATCTGGAACTCTGTGGTTCAAAATGTATTGTCAAAATACACAATCACGTAAAAAATCGCATTTCGAAAAGAAGGTAACCGCGAGAAATTACTGTTTAATGGAGATTATTTAAGAAACAGGAATTCACCTCGACCTTTAAGTTCAATTTTTCTCTCAATTTCCATTTTTTAACAGTCTTCCTCTTCTCTTTTTAATATTCACATACATTTTCTCCTCTCCATTAAAAAGAACACCTGTCTGCTTTGTTTTTCTCAGCGCCGAGTTATTATTACACTCTATCGTTGTACGCCTTTAAAGACTTCCTGAAAAGTATTGCCACACTTATTTTTATCAATGAATGTCCAGGTTATATAAAATAAAAAAATCTAAACCGTGGACAGCAAGTTTATAACAAATAAATGTACTCTGCTTTGTAGTTCGTAGAGTTTTTAAAATTCTAAGAAATTTTATCATTTCTTACAGTAGACTTAATCCTGTTTTCGTTCCAAGGATAACCGGGGTGAAAAATGACCTTCTGCCCTAAAAATCTGTTTATAAAATGTCTAACAATAAGATGTATTATATATCCACATTTTCCGGGTAAAGATGTGAGATTAATACTTATTACAGTATAAAATACGTACGGAATCAAATAAATAAATCTGCAATTCAAACACAAATAATTTATTTTCCGGGCAATAATTTGAGATGTATACTTGCCCCAAAAGAAAATAGGTGCTCTGTTAAATGAAAATATGCAAATCAAACGCCGAGTGAACTCTGAGGAGGAAAGTCTTTGGGAATTAGCGGCGAAACCAGAGAAGTGCGAAGAGCGCTCACACTTACGAACACACTTTTCCACGGTCGCTTATCACTTAGGTTTTCTTGGCCACACACGAATATTTGCAATTTTGTATTTCCGTCTCTTTTTCCCTACGATTTAGATTTACTGCATGCATATGAATTACTAGTTGCTATGTCTTATCCAGATAAAAAGTGCACAATACAGTAAAAACCACGGTTTTTCGAGTAGTGTTTTACAATATTCCATAACGATGAAATACAAAAGACAGGAAGAACTTTTCCAAACGAAACTAAATTTCGATGCATGAGCAAGTTTTGAATTCAAGTCTTGCTCAGGCATCGAAACTGATCGTGTGTTCCTTCCACGGAGTGCATTTTGCTAAGTTACTAAAATAGGTATTGGTTTCTTGTGGCAAAACTCTTTCTGTTTTTATTTCTTTCATTCTCAAGATAAGTTGAATCACATTGATTACATACCCTTTTTAAAATTGAAATATCAAGTCTGGAAATCTGTTAAAATCTTCAAAGAACTAAAAATGAATATTCATAAGCTATCGAGGACGCACATGAAAAATATTTATAGTGGGATAGATTCCATTTAGTGGATTGCTGTGTGGAATAAATGCAATGCGCCGTGAAGAGGTTTCAGGAGAGATGACCGTTATGAAAAATTTGACGCAATCACATTATAGTGTGAAAACTAATTTTTTCTAAAAATTAAATATCTTATAATTATTTGTTCGATATTATTATTTCTTAAATAAAATATTTATCATATTTTTTTAAGAAAAACACTACTTTTATATACGTACTACTTGTGCATAATGTATTTATCTCAGTAATTTTACTTTTCAAACGCTTTTTAGAGCTTTGAAATATTATGTAATTTCAAATGGCCGGTAATTGGTTGCTTTTTCTTTGCATTTTAAGAGAACTGCATTTACTACGGGCGATTCTCATTTGTTCTGAGTTTAAAAGAAATGGAACGACATCCTCACTCATATTCCACCATATCTGAGCGGCGCTTTGTGGTTAGCTGATGAACATAGAATCTTAAGTTCGAGTTAATGACTTTACCTATCATCTGGTGAAAGGTCTACGACTGTGGCGGGAATTCACGCTTAATTAAGTTCACAGAAACACATTCTCGCCGTTGCAGTCGCTGAATATGTTCCGGATGATGGCTTTGGCGAAGAGATAAAGCACAACCCGCAGTTCTGACAGTTGGTCGTGCTGCCGTCGTTTGTTTCCCATCCGAAGCAAAGGTATCGACGGATTAAATTTAGCATTTACAAGCAATGAACGCACTATCCACAAATGGAACAAGAGTCAACATTTGCCGAGATTAATTGATCGTGTTGCGAATTTCTCGCATGCTTCATGGTTTGCCTTCTTCTTCCTACAAAGGTAATGACGTAATTTCATTTAAAAAAATCTGATGTGGCCAGTACATGACTTTCTCCATATATAAGATGTAAATATTTATCTACGACAGAATTTTCGAACTTTATATTCAATCTAAACTTGGAAGATAAGTGATTAATTTATATTATATTATCTTTTACGTAAAAAATATTATAAACAATGTTTTTCGGGACATTTTCGATAAAAAACGATGAAATTGGCCTTTCGCCACAGCTCCCAGAGCGCCCACAACGTACATAATCAGCAACTTCCGGTTTATCAGTATTTCACAAATATGTAACTCCTACACAATCAGAGATACAAAAATATGTTTCCTACAAAAGTTATAGTAATTTACATTTCCTAAAACTTTTATAAATTATAGTTTATACCTAAATATATTATTAAAGGAGATATTTCGAAAACCGGAAATGAGCTTTGAAGAATGAAGCTCGACTTCCGGTAAACCGAGAATATCGAAGGATATTATTCCCAGCCTGCACGTACGCAGCCATCACTGCGCGGGTGTGTTTTGAGTTGCCTATATCAACTGGATGATATTCAAACTGTTCCAGCACATATCCGCACACGTAAAAACCGCGCAGAAAAGTCTTCAGGGACATAACTACACACACGGTCACATGCCCACATTGACAAATCCTCAAATTAACAAATAAATACCTTAATTCCCTGTTAAGAATCAATGAGTTTAATTAATTTTATGTCCCAATCTCGTTAACTGCTCCAACTAAAATTAAAATGAATAATTTTTATCCTATTTTTATTCAGTGATTGAATTCGTTCACGTACAAATTCAACGTTAATGCATTTGAAAGTGAGCAAATTGCCGTTGATAATTTGTCTTAATAAATGCTGCCTTTTATTGGTAATTAATAAACACTATCGAACTTTGAAAATAGAATAAACGAAACCAAATCAGGGTTAACATTGTGGTATTTCTTAATTTGTAAAAAAGTCATGGTAACAAACTTTTACTAGACCACTAATTTAATATCTGAAAAAAACACGACCTAGGTTTCGTAGCGTCGCTACATCATCAGGTGACAATTTCAAATATTAAAGTAGTGGTCTAGTAAAAGTTTGTTACCATGACTTTTTTTTTCGAAAATAGACTTTAACGACCTTTTTTGGATTGATAAAGTTTGTTAAAATATTATTACGTAATTGGTAGTATACTTGAACAATATTATTTATTTTATTACATTATTAGTAATATACTTGAACAATATTATTTATATAATATTACTTGTATTAGTATACTTGAACAATATATAAAAGCCATAAAAAGTATTCCGGTATAGTAAATTGATTTTAACTCAGTGTATTTATTAATGATGGTGGATTTTAAAAGAATGGAATTTGTAAGGTTCTGCTTTACACAGAATAGCTTTCAATTTACTTGTAAAACCTCTTGTTTAAAAGGATTATGGAGAATGTGTTACCTGATTTCTCTAACACGATTCAATCGTTAAGGAGCTTAACTTCATTTGGATTCCTTTTGTGTGATCATCGTTGAGAGTGACAAGAGAGTTATGGAGATGAGGTGTGATGAAAATTGGATGTTTAATTTGAGGAATCTGAGCCACGGAGTGAAACAGTTCCCCCTCATTACCTTCGGTCCTTATGCTATCTCCGTCGTGCGAAAATTCGATTTCATGCAAACAGAGCACATATGCGTGTTACAAGGGATAATCACAATGAAATTATAGATACGCCTTGTAGGGGATACTTTTGATTCACATTTATCTTCTAGAGCTACTATCCGTATTTAATTAACTGTATTTCTAATCGGAATATTACGAAAATTTATCAAAAGAAAAGCTAAAAATGTATTGCGAAAAATTCAGTTTTATTTCAAAATAATTGCATGCTATTTAGCTTTGATTAGAGTATCATATATATTTAAGATTCAGTCCAACATAGTTGGGAATGTTTCTTTCGCCTACCTTCGTTTCAGCCTTGCCTGTGGCTGTGATAGGATGAACTTCACTGAAGAATGAGTGAAACCGAGCAATGGTGAAGTCCATTCAATTTACTTTAGTACTGCTCGTGAAACAGTACGAGGAGAATTTTTGTAGAGCATTATTCTTATGAGTAAGTGAAACTAGCCTCGGACTGAATACTATAATAGACATAAGTAATGTATTAAAACATATAACTGAACTGATTCAACTTCTTGTCCGAAACTCTGAGAAGTGATAATTTAGATGTGCTATTTCCGTTATCGTATATTGTTACGAATACGTAACACTCTTACGAAATAATTAACCCCTCATTCAAGTACATAATGGGGCATCTATATTTATGCGAAGGCGTATCATAAGCCTGGCTAAATTAGATCAAAGGTGGAGATGTATGATCCCTGGCGAACACAACCCGTGGCACTTCTCTTCCTAAGGCATTCAGCGTAATGCTTTGTCTGACGCATTGCCACACATCATACGTCCTCTTTGCTTTCAAGTGCATTCGAGGTTACGTGACACTCTCCGTTTTGGGGCTTTCAGAATCCGTAATTGGCCGATTCGAATGTAATCTCTCTCTTTTGATATCAGCCCTTCGACGCATTCGATTGAGAGCGGAATTGATGGCTCTTTGTCCAAAGACTAAAAGGGAGAGGAATATCTCGATTGTTAATTCCCTGTTTGCGTTACGCGTACTTGGTACGCTATAATTGGTTCGGACACTGCAAAAGGAAGATCGGAAGAATATATGGTAGATCAAGGCGCTTCGAGAATTCATTTTTTTTGCGAACGATACGCGAAATAAATATTACAGAAGTAATTGTTCGGTGTATGCACCCCATACCACACGCCGGAAGACAACTTACAGGGGAAAATGCATATGTAGACAATTTCTCCTGTAACGAAAGTATGAGTAATCATTCTAAAATTACTCGTTCATTCAGAAAGAAAAAACTGATAGACAGCCATTATCAGGTATATGAAAAATGATGGATAGCATCAAATTAAACATAAAGTAGGGAAGAATTGAGATGAAATCATGCCTATTTTGTTCCATCGAGGAACAAATGAGTTTTTAGGGTACTACCTAAAACCTACCCTAGGGTAGGGTTTCTCATCAAATTTTATTCAAACATTTGTATTTTTAACTATCCATTTACAATTCCTGTCTTTCTGTTATTCCTGTTATCAAGCATGGCTTCATATATTTGTACAACTGTTTTTTTTCATTTCGTATGAAAGAGAAACAGCCTTCATCTCCAAGCCCTTTATCTATTTAAATAGAGATAAAATTAAATTAATATTTACAAGCCCTAAATTGATGATATCGGCGTGAAACTTGCTTCTAAAATCATCATATAGATCTGTATTATTCCTCATTATTCCGATTTTTCTATATGTATTCACAACAGAAGAATATATCTTATAATTTAATTCATTAATTTGAAATGAGACAAAATTCGTCAATATTTCCAATTTTAAATATTAAATTATATATGAAGAGTACGGAATTGCCTTCAAAATTCCATATGGCTTATAAATAATCAAATCATACCATGAAACTATGTGACACACCATAAGTAAATCCTAAACGTAGTTTTTCTGCATAGAATTAAAAGTTTTTGCATATTTATTAACATTATTTTCTCTCGTATTAATTCATCGCAAGTATTTTACCAGCTTGTTTTGGGACTATGTTTTAGTGTAAATGATACCAATGTATGCAAAAACTTCCCCTCCAAAATGTTTCAACCCCTGACGACAGTAATACAAATTGATAGTATCCGCTAGAGGTGCCAGTGGTGACGTCACGGTGACAAGCAAATCACTTTGATCAGGAAGATGGACTAAAAGCGATATCTCAGAATATGGTCGGATTTGCGTAAGCACGTATATTCCGAGTATTGAGACGCGATAATTAACTCTGAATATTGCTGCTCTCGGATAGAAAGACGCGAAAGAAGAATGCTAATAGGATGAAGGATCAATTAGGGCAAAAACGACCGTCAGCGTGGATCGAACTTCGGCTCTTTACGTTCAGAGTATATACTGGATCTTTGTTTCTCTAATGGAGTAAAACGTCAGTCAAAATTAAATATAATTCTGTCAATAAATATTGAACATTTTCCCTTCTACTATCCTCCGAATTAACATGAAAACAATCACATAATAAGCATGATAATTTACAGGTGGTTTTACTTTATTCAATATTATCAACTAATCAAAAGTAATGTGAGATAAATTTGGACTTGAGAAAAACATTTCAATAATGTGTCAATAAATTATAATAAATACGTCAAAAAATTGCAATTCTTTATCGAAGGACCCTTACTATGAAAAAATTAATAAGCATATCAATAATTCTAACTTTAATATAAAATGTTCTTTAAAGTAAAGGTTGTAAGGCCATTTTAAATACCGACATAATATTTACATAGTTATTTAAGTCAACGAAACCTCAGAAGTACAAACTGAGGCATTGACAAATGTATGGTATGAAATTTGAAGACAAACGAGTGATAGAAACATTGAGAAGAAGAAAATCCAAGAGAATTGCACTAAACATACGTCATCAATGGATTCCTAATCAAAGTGATTCGATGGAAAAAACTGTAGATAAATTTTAATGATTGATTCCATAGACAAATATGGCCCTGAAAAATTCAGGGTCAGAAAATTCAGTATTTGAGAAATGTATTTCCCTTTGGAGGAAGGGAGGATCAAAGACATCCCGAGAGGATTTACGCCAAGTCACTCGATTACTTCCATCTTAGACTTGAGCGTTATTGCTCGCCAACCGCCTGGAGCAGCAAGATTCGGTAGATATTCGACTTGGCACCCAAGTCTTGCATCTAAAAGCATTAACTCTTCTTCGGATCCCTATCTTTCTCACTGAATTTAGTGAGTACTAAGGCTGAAAGCCAGTTGAGTTTCATTTGAAGCTCTCGTACGATATGATGCCCTTGCTCTATCAGGAAATGTGAATGTATTGTAACTTAGAGGTCATCCTTAAATGATGCTGCACCTAATGGAGAGATCAGGGAATACGCAACACTACGTGACTTGGGAAAGGGGTGTATATATAACTCGGAGTGGGAATATCCATTGCTCAACTGAAATATATAGGAACATGGGTTCATTTCATTGATTTATATGTGATGAGACTAAAGGATTGTTATGTTAATGTTATTAATGTTAATAGTTGTAATAAGGTTGTTAATAGATATTTAATCACGATATATTATATCAGTGTTTCCGATTTAATTCTGCTTCGGAGACATTAAAGCAGGAAGGAATTTTTTGGGAAACAGTAAGTGATTTTGTTTAAAAGGAAAAAATATTACAGCCCACAAAATTACAGCCTTAAGAGACAATTTTACATCTCCATGAAGTTGGTGAGATGGAGCATGAAGCTGTGCGTGACACTTTGTGACAGACGCAGTGGTCAGCAATACCAAATGACATCATTTGTGGATACCTCTTTACTATCAAACGGCGAGAATTCAGACAACTGATGAAAGGAATTCCAGTTAATGCTATTCGAAATCAATGCATTTAAAAATATCCTGAGAACGCAGTACTCTAAAATGACGAGGATCATATGGTAGTAACACGTCATGAGAGCTTCAAATTTTAGGGAAAATTATATGAATTGCATAACAAGTTATTTAAATCTATCTGAAGTTTTCACTAAGGGTTGTCTTTAATATTATCTATGGGTTCCTTCAGTGTCTTTTGTAGTATTTAATCATATCACGGACCCTAAGTTGATAAATCTCCACTGATCACAATTAAAACGAAAATGAATGAGCTTAGAGAAAGACTTTTCCAGCCAACATTTTTGGTAATAAATTCTGAAAGGTTCTCAATAAATGAGAGGGATGACGCGAGCAAAAGTCCATTAATATCGAGAACGGAAGAAGACTGGAACTGCCTTCTCCTTCCCTTTCCAAATAATTACCAGGAAATGAAGATGAGACTAAAATATACATCTTGATTCTATTTTTTTCATTTCTTTCCTTCCTAACAGTCAATTTTGAATTTCTCTTGTTTCATCATATAATTATTCATGTCATGCATGGATCTTAATTTTTGACGAATTTTATTTAGATTTTTATTGTATCTACATATACTATTTACAAATTCTTTTAATATATAGATATTATAGACAAAACCATCATATTTAGTACAGTTATGCTGTATTTTCTTATAATATTTATAATTATATTTTAGATCCACTATGTTATATACCCGTTTATACATATTTTCTACCCAGCAATTACTCCCTTTTTACTCTTAAACATTGACCGTACATCCTCTCCATCAAAATAAAGAAAATTTACTTGTAGATCTGTGTTCACTGTTGTGAATGACATATTGTTGCATCTTTACGGTATGAGAAGCATTAAATACTCGTTTTTCAACTCTAAATCCAAAGGCTTTTGAAGTTTAAATTCAACTTCTAAATCCATTTCTCTCGAAACTAATTAAATCTTATTTATTCTACATTCTATAGACTACTGAGCTGACATTAAGGATTTCTAAGTTTCTAAATCTTATTTTATTCCATCGATTAATTTTTGCAAGCTTCCGAGAGGAGTGCCTGACAGAAATCAACATCCAAGGTGTTAAATCTTTATCAGGATTTCCTGCATTCATCTATTGCTCCTTATCTGTGGGAGACTACTTGATCCTGTTAATTCAACCTCGCCCACGCGCCTTGAATTTTTCCTCCTTTTCGAATGTGTTCTTTCCTTCTCATTTCATTAGATTCTTATCCTTTCATAATTCTGTTTTATGCACAATTCCTCTAACTTCATTGTTCCTTCGCTCTGAGACGAATTCTGAAATTCCCAACTTGATCAACTTTTAGAATAGGTTAGAATAAAACTTCTGTATTATTTACAAAGTTGAGAAGGGGAAAATTGATTTCAGCGACCGAGAATGAAGATAAATCACAATTGTCAGCCTGAAGTTGAAATATTTTTTTATTAAATCCTATTTTGAAACTTTTGAAATCAAAAATAAGATATTAAATTTTTGCAGGAAATTGTTTTATAAAATAAACAAATATCGCAAAATATTATAAAATAAACATATATAACAAATAATGATAAACATACCCGCATAGTTTAAGCAACTACCAGTGTTTCTAATACTAGCTTTTCTGATATTTTTATTGTAGTTAGATAAACTTTTATTTAACTACAGTTTGATTTTTCTACTAACTGCAATAACTCACTATTTATTTCAGTATTCACTTCTTTGTAAAAGATATTTAATCAGAGAGAATTCATCCCAAATTTTTATCACTGTAATTTTCCATCTCGTGATTTAAATTTTCAAGATCGGATACTAAAATTGCTGAATCAGATTGCTGATATATCAATTTACATTTTTCTCGACTTTTCCTCTGTAGACAATATTTTAGGAAAGAAATCTTACAGATTAAAAATGAAATACGTCCATTATATGTCTAAAATTTCTAGAATTCGATAATAAAAAACAACCATATACGTACATAACCAAGGACAATAAGTTGTGAGTAGAATGAAAAATCTCAAATCTGCGAATTGTAAGTACATGTCAGTACGTAAAGTATATGTCAGGGTAAAAACACCTTGAAATTACATGAGGTATCGAATAAGTGGAATGCGCTATAAATTGAGCCTCAAAAGGTCAGTGTAGAATTAAAAATAAAATTATAAAAAAACAATTTCAAAATAACAAAGATATGGTAGTTTAATTTAGACATTTATATATATATGCAAAATTAGTGCTGAGACAGCTCTCACTTTTTATATGAATATAACTTTATATAATAATATAAACAATAAAATACATATAAATCCTCATTGTATTTAATAAAAAACATTAAAAAGTCAATTTGGTAATAAAAGCTTTTCTAGCATAGAATATCAGAGGCATATAAATGGGAAGCGGATAGCGTGTGCAGGTGAAGTTCCAAAATGTAATGCGGTTGTGATGGCTCCATAAAATGATCCATATCACTTCCTCGGATTGAAATTCTCAGAGACAATGTACCTGAGAAAGCATAAAAAGAGATGGATGGAGCCTCAATGTCATATTTATCAATAGATGACGTCACTCATAAGACGTTCCGCAACATAAATCTCGAGACGAAGAGAGTGAGAGAAAAGGGGACGGATGGATTTAAGGGGAAGAAAGGCACCATAAAAAAAGAAAAACCTTTCCCAAATAAAATTTGAGATAACTCTATTTGCGGTAGACAGAGGCAGATGGTCTCATATGAAAAATGTAATGGAAAAACAGGAATTCATTCCTCATTTCGTGACCATGCACTGAATAAAGAAGTATTAGATGTATTATATATGTAATCTATACGTCATTCATATCGATATATATTTGATATTAAATCTACTGAAACAGTATGGGTGTATTAATTTGCATTATTGATAAATATTTGGGTAAGTTTATTTTTCCTAGTTCAAGGAACCCGTCTGAAGACGAAACGGAACAAGTTTCAATAATTAGACAAACAGTTGTAGAATATTGCTGGTAAAGAATCCATAAACCTAAATATTTTCATGCACAATACGTAAACAAATATACTATTTAAATTAAGTGTAAAAAGTGGCAATTATTAAAGTATAACTTCCCAATCAATCTACCCAACTCATCATAATTTATTAAGTCACCACAAATGTTTTGTTTTTGGATATTGATAGTCTAATGCTATGATGAAGGAGATGGGCGAGAATATATTCATTTGTATTTATTTATGTAATAACCATACGAAAATGGGAGCTAAGGTAGAACGTTACGTGGAAATAATGGAACGAAATTAACATTAGGTGTGACAGAAATTACTGATTCTCTGAGCGAGACATTTACTAAAAATCTACACCGGTAGATTAATTAATTTCTTATGATAAATTAAATATTTCTCCTTATTTACACTCATATAGAGATAACATATATAAGAAATATTTACTGAGATATTCTAATTATCATACTTATGAATCCTTTGCCAATCACTAAACATTTTATATAACATAATTTAAATAAAAAATAGTGAAAGCCTTGTCAACGGCGTCGAAACGCTATCATTTATGTTCCCAGGAACACTTCGCAGGCGTCAATTTGAAATTTGGAAATAGCTCGCAATGTATCAGATCTAAAAAGAGAAGCCCTTGAGAAGATATTCCCATTTTTCTTCTCGGAAGGAAGCCTTTTACAGCTGAACACCCACAAAACATTCAAAGAATAAGGAGAAACAGTCCCGAAAATTCCTTCTTTAGAACGAATATTCTTTTTGTCAGAGAGCGTGCTTAAATATAGATCCAAAACTGGATCCACTGTTTCATTTCTGCGTAAACATCATCTAGCAAACCCCACAACTTAAAAAGTCAAAAGATAGGAACGTCGTGTTGCCCTCGAGGATCTGTTTCCTTTGAGAGGCGATGAAATGCATTGCGGTCCAGCGAGTGCGCAGCTGCTGATCGTCAGCCCCAAGCACCGGAAGACGAAACAAAAGAGCGGTGCCTTTTAGTGGAAGAAGTGGCCGTTTTCAAAAGGAAAGTTTTCCGTGAGAAGGTTAGAGAAATGAGGATCTTTAATGTGCAACACAGATATAGAGGCTCCGCTTGAATTCCTTGAAACTAACATTGAAGTATTTTGAAGAATCTGACATATTTATTAATTTATTCAATTATTAATTTAAACGATGCAAGTTGGCAACCAAGTGGCAACGGTTGAAGGGGATATAACAATACAGTCTGTCCGGCAATCGTCCAAGGACGGGAGGGAAACCCCTCCAAAAACCTCCCGTGGACACTTCACATCTTAACAGCAGCAATAGGCCCAATCAGTACAATATGTCAAACAAGTAAGATAAACAATATATTACATATTTGATTGTATTACATGGAACTATAGATACTATATATAAATAGATATATATATTAATAATAATAATAATAAGATAATTAATAAAAAACAATGTTTTATAAATTTTATGTAAATATGTATGCCAAATAGTTTTCTATAAAAAATGTTTATAGCAGACTAGGTATCCAACAAATTAGTGACCTTTGTTTATTTACTTTAGTGGTTGACAACTATTTTAATTATGCCCTACTGAAATACAATGTGAGGCCCCACACAATATAGTACTGGCCCCACACACTAGAGCAGTGGTTCCCAACGGGGGCGCTACCGCCCCCCGGTGGGCGCTGAGAAGTCTGAGGGGGGCGTTCAGTGCCCAAGTCATATTGAGGGGGCGTTGAGGTCCAGCCGCCGCCCCCTTGAGCAGTTGGCGTATTTAATGGTCACTAACGGCATTACTGGCATCTTTGTTTCGATTCTTCAACTTTTAAGCCTGGTTCTAATAAGCAGTTCATTTTAGAACTCACCCACCATTATAACTGCCGTTAAAATTCTGCATTAAGTTTATTTGGAAAAAGGAGACTAAAACTCAACCTGATTAAAAATCATATATCTCCCCGAGAGATTGTTTTAAATCATCTCTCTACTTTGGAATATACATAGTAGTCCCAAGTTTTTTTTCTGTTGATGGCATGACCCTATCAAAAACTTTTTAAACTTTTATTGCATTTCTTCATCGGCCTCCTTCCACATACACATAATGACGTTGTAAATAATTTTCGTTCTTGGCTGTAAAGTGCTTTCAGATTCCCAATTTTGGATAGTTCGTAATTTGTAATTGAAAATTATAGGAAAAATGAAAGTACGAATATAACGGAAAGACAGGAAAATGTGGTAATGATTAAATGGAATGAAAATAAGTATAGGACAATGAATTGAAAGTGAAAATTAGAAGGAGGGGGAGTTCTAAAATGAACTGCTTAATACCCATGAGGATTAGAACCAGGCTTAAAGGCAACAAGGCGTAGGGACGGAGCAGACATTACATTGTACATGCTCTCTGCATTTTTTCGGTTGTCCGTCCGCGTAGGATGACTTGGTGACAACAGTTTCGCTGACTATCCTGTCAGCGTCTTCAGGTCGAAGGATTAACTTCGACTCTTAACACCTTCGACCTGTCCTGAAGACGCTGACAGGATAGTCAGCGAAACTGTTGTCACCAATTCATCCTACGCGGACGGACAACCGAAAAAATGCAGAGAGCATCTAACCAACGCCGCGGAAACCTTCGAGCTAACATTACATTGTAAAATTATAAAAGCAAAGAAGGCATCCTCTCTGGCCAGAAGCAATTCATAACAAATAGGCTATCGGATAAAAGGTGTGCCCGAAATATTCCACCCAATGCGAAACAAAGTAGCTACAGATAGAAATAGTAGCATTCCGAAGCTATCAACGAAGGCAATCTGGGAGGGGCACATACAGTCATTATTTTTCCACCCGCAGAGACCGAGTTTCATAAATGAAGACCTGTCAGATCGTCCTCTGTGCATCTGCCACGAGCTTGTACTCGAGAAGTTTTGTGAGAATTAAATTCATCAGACATCCATCGCCCGTTGTCGTCGTAATACTGGTACCAAACAGTTTCGGAATTTCCTCAGTGCAAGTGCAAATTAGCGCAATAATTATTATCACATAGGTAAGCACGTATTTATTACTATCATTTTTAATTCAATTAAAATAGTAAAATCGTACATATAGAATGAATATACACAATCTATGTAAATTTTCACCAACTACTTTTTAACAGTACAACGCGTTTCGACGTGTGATCCTCAGGTACCCTTATTCTCATGTACACCTTACCGTCGGATCGCGTTGTACTATTAGAATAAAGTCAGCGAAGAGACAAACAGGAAGGGGCGCATATAGTCATTATTTTTCCAACCGCAGTGACCGGGTTTTAGAAAACGGACATATCCGCCACCAGATCGTCCTCTGCGCAACTGCCACGAGCTTGTATGTGAGAAGTTGAGTGAGGATTAAATTCATCAGTCATTCATCGTACGTCGCGTCGTCTTTGTAGTATTGATACTTGATAGTTTCGGAATTTCCTCAGTGCAAGTGCAATTTGGCGCAATAATTGTTACCAGATAGGTAAGAATGTATTTATTATTATAATTTTTAATTAAATTAAAATAGTATGCATCATAGCTTTTAGCATACATGAAATTTTATTTTAATAAAAGCGATATGTTTTGGACATAGACATCACTGTCAGCAGGCATGTAAAAGTAGAAAGAAAAGGAAAAAATATATCTTTTGTCACTAAATATACAAATTATAAGTGCATCGGTCACATAATCAAATAGCAGAATTTTGAAAGATTACCACTGATTGTGAGAAAAAATATTTCTCAAACTGGGACTCGGACTCAATTTTATTCATCATTGTTTTAATTTAAAAGACTTCCAAATATTAGTGAACTATATCGAATTTGGTTAACACTGATACAGTGTGATAACATCATAGGCTTTTACTCGTAGTTTGGTAAATGAAGTTTGACAATGATTGACACAGAGAATAGAAAATAATAATAACAAAACTTTTTATGATTTCTGCTCTAACGCGCCCAATCATCACTAAAGTGCAATCCATAATAATTGACAAGAAGTTACTCGGGGTATTCATTTAAAAACAGTTTCCATTCATGAAATATCAAATTTCTTACATTATCAGTGAGATAAATTTTAGCTTTACAGATTATCGAGCATAAGTTCTCGTTATCTTACAATAACGTTCCTCCAACTTAACGGATAGATATGTTTGTGTTTACAGACCTCTCTGAATAGTGAATTTGCTAATTCTTTTGCTGAACCTTCGTGCAGTTATTATTAAATGTCCAATTATTACGGCACAAATTACTGAAACCAAACCTTAAGTACCAGAAAGGAGTGAACTATCCTGTCTTGCGGTCCCTACTTATCGTATTCAACTTTAGTTAGAAAAAATGTAATTACCATTTACCATGAAACATAAGAATAACTTTCAATTGAATTAATTTATGCATATAACTAAAAAAATATGAAATAATCAGGTAGCTTGAAGCAATGAAAATACGATACGTTCAAGAATGATAGGGTTAGAAAATAGAATGCGGAATTAGACATTACGAGCTCAGATTAGCTAGGAACGCCTACCTAATCGCTCAGGAATATGACAGCATCCCAGTCTCATGGTTTTCGTTTCTACACACCATATAGCGAGTCGGTGTTTTCCTTGCGTAGATTATTAGTCGGTGTTTTCCTCGAGTAGATAGATTCCATGCACCGATGAGAACAGTTCACACGTAAAGTCTACGCGCGTAAGCCCTTAGCTCCGCCTAATACGCGTCAATAGAAAAGCTTCTGGAAACTAAGGAAGCGGTCGTACTCGTGCCAGTTCTCGGTTCCTTCGTTATAGTAAGTAAACATCTCCGTGTTTAAAGATGGCGTTAACCACGTGGATGGTACCGTAAAGAGCATGAATAAGACAGATTGGTCACATTGACTGTACGGCAGTTCTTCATGATATGTAGTCAATCTTAAGCCCCAGAAAACCAGAGGAAAAAGGATGTCAAGGTAGCTAGCTTAACTGATTAAACTACTTGGCACGATATCGGGGGGTCCGGGTTCGTGTCCCGGTCTGGACGAATTATATTTCTTTTGTGGTATTCTTTCAAAATAAGCAGTAATGGTTAAATTTCCGCTATTTTGCGGTTCATTTAATTTTTCAAAATTGTTGGAAAATTAATTATTCACCTTGCTTTGATTTTTAAATAAGTAAATACAGAAATTTTTATCTCCGAAACATATTTTCTTATAATTACAATATTTTCATACATATCTATCTCGTAATAATCATATTATTGTGTTATTTCCACATATAGATCCATGTCGGAACCAAAGAAAAAATGTAGACAATACAATGCCGAATATTTAAAATATGGTTTCATTTAATTTTAAAAAATTATTTTTTTTAATTAAAATTCAGTTGAGTAATAATACTGTGCAGAGGCGAATAGATGAAATGTCCGAGGATGTGGAGAGTTCTCTAGCTGATTTTTTTGAAGACTACCGAGTTTTCATTACAGCTTGATGAATCTACTTTGCCAAAATACGAGTCTTTACTTCTGGTGTACGTTCGCTTCATAAAAGATGAAAGCATTTGTCAAGAATTATTATTCGCAAGAGTGTTAGAAACAGAAACTAAAGGAAAATCTGTTTTTGACGTTTTAGAAAACTACTTTGTAGAAAAAGGAATTCCTCTGAATAATATCTTGTCTGCTGCTACCGATGGTGCTCCGGCAATGGTTGAACGTCACCGTGGTTTTATTTCATATTTGAAAAGAGCGGTACCAAATGTAGTCGCCGTGCATTGTATAATTCATCGACAAGATTTGGTAGCAAAACATCTTAGTGATCGTCTTCACCGCGACAGTATGTAATTACTGCAGTTAATAGGATCAGAAGCAATACTCTCGATGATAGATTATTTAGAAAGCTTTGTGATTAAAACGACTAAGACTTTAATCGGTTACTATTGCACACAGAAGCTCGTTGGCTGTCAAAAGTTACTTGTCTAAAACGATTTTTTGAACTCTTTGAAGCAGTTACTAAGTTTTTTGAAAGCAAAGATGATTTATTAAGAGTGCATTTATTGAAATGTAAAAGCGATAATGCTTATTTGACAGATTTATAAAACAAATTTAGTGAAACAAACTTTCAGCTGCAAAGGAATGATTTAAATCTGATCAAAGACAATTATCTCTGCGTTTGTGTTCAAACGTGCTTTGCACAAAAAAAATTTGGGTAGAACACAATATATCAGTTTCCAAATCTTTCTTCGATGGAAACCAATGATAACGGCATTCTCGCTTACTGCCAGCATTTGGAAGCACTAAAAGAAGACTTAACAATTAGATTTGAGGATTTACTAAATATGGTCATTCCAGATTGAGTCATAGAACCATCCTCTAACTTAGAAATCAAGAATTATCACTGCGATTGTCAACAAATGAAGAGTTGAAATTTAAATTAAAAAATGGTTATCAAGAATTTTGGCTTCAACGTCAAATTAAAATATTACATCCAGCCTTATGGGCCGCAGTTAAGAAATTTTAATTGCTTTTCCGTCCTCGTATTTAGCAGAAAGAGGGTTTAGCATGGCGACCAATCTATAAACTAAGAAAAGAAACAAGTTGTCAATAGTGGAACGCGGTGACTTAAGGCTATTAATGACAAAAATGGCACCAGATATTGATAAATTAGTTTCATCACATCATGCTCAGCTGTCTCAATAATATTGTATTAATTATAAATAACATATTTTAATCGTTCTGTAAACATTACTTCAATATTTCATTATCTTAAGATTAAAGAAAATTAAAAATTTGTTCTTGTTTTTCAATATATAGCATGTACAATGTAGTTAACCTAAGGGGGGCGCTATCAAATTATTGACTGAAAAAGTGGGCGCTGACTCAAAAAAGGTTGGGAACCTATGGAAGAAAGAATATTTCAAAGCCAAACGATGTAATGAGTGATAGAATCAACAACTACGGCCTTGACTTGGTGGTATCGCTCTATAATAAAATTTAATTAAATATATATAAATAAATATAATATAATTAATGTTTTATTTAAAAAATATCTATAATATAAAATAGAGTGTGGGTGTGTGTGTATGTTCGCTAAAAACTCGAGAACCGAGAGTCGCAAAACTTTGCAATTTTCTACATTATTAAAAGTCGACCCCGCGCAGAGTATAGGCTACTTTTTATTTCCCTAAGGTCCACAGTTCGAACCCGGACGAGTCAAAACTTTTCCATAATAAATGCACGTAGAGGTAAGTTTTTTCGTAGCAGGGGTCATTTCTTTTGCAAAATTTAATAAGAAATAATGGATCTAGAACGTCGAATCAAGCACCAAAAGAAGAAACATAGAATAAGAATTCTTATTATGGTCGTGGAATATCGTTTTCGATTCAAAATTGCGCACAATTAGATAAATTACGTGATCATTTTATCTAAATTTTGAGGTCGTAAACAACCCATCCCCCTGACGATTAACGCGATTGTTGATTTCGAGCTCATGCGTAATTTCGTAAGAAGACATGGAAAATGAATGCCCAGATACAATTAATGCTGTAAGATATATATTATATGTAATTCCTTCTCCGGATTCATTCATATATATTTAGATACCCAGATAGATACCCAGATAGGATACTAATTCACAGGCTAAAACACAAGCGTCATTGATTTGAAATTTTTACAGCTTATAGGCCATAACGTGAAACCCCCAGAATAAGGTGACTTTGAACTCAGTGTCATGGGTTCGATGCCAGAAGGCCCCAAAATCCCGATTTTTCCCATTTAAATGCATTGCCTTGATTTCGGAAATTTCTAAAAAATACTTCCCGGATAGGTAGAGAATCAAAATTGAAGGAGCTTACAGATATGGACATTATCTATCGAAACTATAAATGGCTTTTACAGAAAATGTCCTGGGTTTGATGCTACGACGATGCAAACATCTGCCCTTTAAAATACATGGGAGTAGTTTTTCATTTGTTTTTATAAGCACTTATCGAAACGATAGGAAGTTTTTGCTTGGCTAGAAGATGTACTGTAGGAGTGGGTTTAAGAAAAAAATTATCATAAGACCGTACTATTCCTGGGTTCGATGCCAGAGCACAATAATTTTTCTCTCATAAGGAATATAAGGGAAAAGTAGAAAGTCGTTTTAGGCAGTTGCAGTTAGACATGGGCGCCGTTATGATTTTTGTCAGTGGCGGCGTAGGGGGTTAAATGAAGCCGGCGGCGGCGGCGTAACGGCGTGAACGCTGACTGCTTAATCGTCGGCGGCGGCGCAGCGTAACCGGCGGCGTGTAAAATTTCCTTCGTATAAGGCACAAACAATGGCGAATAACTAGAATATCTGAGAGTACCTATTACAATTATGTCAAACCAATGAAGACAATGTAGAGCTATCTTGAATACGCAGCACAATAAGCTAGAATCGAAAAAACCCGGCAAAAATTCCTTTTCTTGAGTGCGGACTTTAGTAGTGGCAATTCTCGAATAAATCCTGCCTATTACTACCAAATTATTTTCGCTGATTTCTACCTATTAAAATTCTACAGGTGGTCAAAATTGACCAAAATTCACAAATAATGCCAGGTTTAAATTTTTGCAAAATTCTTCAGCCTCAAACCAAACACAAATGAGCAGAATCATCGGGAAAAAATCAATACAGTGTTAAATAAATAATCAACCCTTAAGCTTAATTATGATTTTTTAAGTGTTCACAGTTGAATATTTGAATTATTGCATCACTACCATCAGATCTCTGAATTAGCTTCTGTTGGTGAAATACTCACTTCATGCAACATGTCTTTTAAGTTATATTTCTTTCTCTTTCCCTCTCTTGGACCCTCCGATTTAACGAAAATGAGCTCACATAAAACGCTGCCTGGGAATATTGTATGCAGAACTTGAGGTATGGCAATGCGAAGTTTCAAAGTTCACACTCAAAAAATATTTCCTTATTCTTGGCCAGCATTTTTCGATTCTAGCTCGCTCTGCGCCGTCAAGGGGTTAATTTGGCAATACGTTGCTTTCCTTATTTTCACAAAAGCATGCTTCTTATAATTACGCTACATTACGAATGTTTAAAGAGTGTCATCACAAATTCGGCACAAAAAGTCAGTAGAATGTCGATCGATGGATGTAGTATTGTTGTGAATTAGTATAACATCACATTTGCGCCACATTTTTCAAGTATGGAATCCAGGAATAGACGTTCAATTGAAATTTCCAGAAAATAAAAAATGTATAAATGATGAACGCAAATCAAAACATTTAAGTTTAAACAAACTAAAAGAATAATAAGCAAATGAATGAATGAGAGGAGTTTAAAATAAATATATTAATAAAATTCAGCAGTAGGTTACACTCTGTCAACAAAATCTTTGCACAACGCATAGTTCTCATGGATGAATACCATTTTATTCAAACTCTGTGGCTCTAGTCTGTTTTTCCTATCGTTGAAAGTGAGCCCACATATACTAAAATTCCTCTCAATGGGAGTGCTGGTTGCGGGAATACACTATGTTCTAATAAAGATATTCAAATCGATTATAATGTTTTAGAAATCTGGATTAGACGTTTTTTTATAAATCAAAAGATGCTTCAATTATTGGGAATTGAAGGTAATTCAGGAAAATACTGTTGTACCCTATGAAGAAAATTCTCTTATTGGAGTTAAAATATTATTATTATGGGTTATTGGGCGGCACGTATGCAAACGGCCTAATCGTAACACGTATCGATATCACGTATAACTCAGCACCCTCGTAGAAAGCCCGAGATGAGTACTATCAGTTCAAAGCGTATCTCTTCGAACTACTTGCCAGCATATTTTCGACTGTGGGACTTCGTTTTTAAATCCAAGCCACGCCGCGCCGCCGTCGATAAAATTTCCGGCGGCGGCGGCGTGCCCGATATTGTCGGCGGCTGGCGAAATCGGCGCGGCGCCCATTGCTAGTTGCAGCCAATATTTCTGCTAGAATTTCACACATAGTTAGAGATCGCGATCTCCTATTGTGCTGTATAGTAAATATGACCAGGAAGACCAGGGTTCGATGCCGGGCGGTAAATATATCTCCCGTATAAAACACATTGGGTTAGTATTTAATTATTTTTTTCATGTACTTATCGAAATGCTAGGAAGTTTTTGATTTGCTAGAAGATATATATTAAGACTCGGCTTCAGAAAAAAATTATATAAGAGTATGCTGTTCCTGAGTTCGATGCCAGAGCACATTACAATTTCTCACAAAAGATATGTGAAAAGTAGGACGTCATTTGAGGCAGTTGCAGTAAATATTTCTGCTCGAATTTCACACATAGTTAGAGATGGTGATCTTCTGTTGTTTAGTATTTGGGTACAAGTCAGCTCCATAATACACTAACTTTCTGCATAGAATGTTCTTAGTTGGTTTTGAGTGGTATATATATATATATATATATATATATATATACATAGAATATATTTCTGTTATTTTTGTTTAATTATAGTTTCCGAGAACCATTTTCCCTTTTAGAAAATGTCTCCTAAAAGGTGGTGCTGCTTATCATAATGTGATCATCGAATATATTTTTTATAATCTTTAAATCATTTTTGTCTTCATCGAAGAAATTGTTCATTCAAAGGATACGAGATTAAATCTTTAGGTGACTTTGTAGACTTAATTGTAATTTTATTTACTTTGTTCATTGGTTTGGAAAAAATTAGAGCCTGGAATCAGCTATCTACCAAAAATTATGAGGCAAGTGTTACGATCAAGACTGTACCAAGAGTAATTATCAATTGGGATTTCCCCGTTGAAAATCAACGGGCACTTCTGCTAGTATAAAATAAAATATAAATAAAATTATTAAAATTTATTAGAAAATTTAATATAAAATTATAAAATTTATAAAATAAGATATATATTTAAATTTTTTTATGATATAATGAGTATTTTATTATATGTTTGAGTTATCGCCTGTAAAAAATAATAATTATGTAAATATAATGACGAAATAAAATATTTTCGCCACTCATAGTTTTCAATTTTGGGAACCTGCCGTCAAACCTAAGGTTTGGCAGAACCCTTATAATGTAATTTCTGCTTTTATTTTTCATCTTTTTTCTTTTGGCATTACTGTTTTTTGTAAGCAAATCACTGGCATACTTTTTATAAGTCATTCTTGCCTAATTTTGTATTCTGTAATTATTATTTATGAATAAATTACTACTATTATTAGTCTTGAAACAAATATTTAAATATTATTTTTTCCTCATGTACCAACCGATGTTTTAAAACTACTCTAACGAGAGATACTTCATTTCTGATACATATTGTATAAGTTACTGAATATCGTATTAGTCATTACAATTAAATGTAGTCTATTTCTATCCACTCAATTCTTCCCAACACGTTTCGCAATATTTCACATTTCCCTTCTCTTTGCAGGTATTTTCCCAAAGTGAAAATGTTTTTTTGACGACAAAGAATATTAGTTATTTTTTCTCGATGAATTTATTCTGTTTTTCCTAATTGCTTTCTATTGCCACATCACCTGCTGAAAATCTGAATCGATTATAGTTTACATTCTCCCTTCAATTCTCAATGTATTATACGTGTTTGTTATTATTATCTAAAAATAGGTTGAATGTTAGATGGAACTTTTTAGATCAATAATGCCAAATAAATAATGTTTTTTTTATTTCATTGCATTTTATCACAGGATGGTATTCAAATTATGATATTTTATTTGTACAGAAATAAACGATACGGACAAATCTCCGTTTTATATATCCCTTCAGATTTCCATTGATATCACAGAAATAAACGAAGACATTGATATTAACTAAGTTTTTCTTCCATTTTAAATTTCATATAATACATAAGACTTGAACTCCTTGAACCCTCTCTTGAGCTTTGAGATAACAATTATTGTATTATTTAAAATTTAAGATTATACTGAGATGGACAGCCTATTTATTCTATCTATTCTATTTGCTGCATTTTATTGAATGAGATATTTCATTCAGAGTTTTGTAGAACGTAATCTTTGGCTAATCAATTCCATTATGGCAAACGTTTTGATCCCTTTTATTGGAAAAAGCAAGCGTATTATTTCTAATCTTCATTTCCCTTTTTATTTGGAAACTTGTTATTTGGTGTTTGAGATCACTAAGTATCCAAAATGACGAAATATCAGGCATAATCGTTAACAGGATTTCTTTTCTTTCGTTGTTACCTTCTTCCTCATCATTTCCTTTCTCACCATCTCTCTCTTTCTATCTGTAAACTCTCCTTACTATATGCAGCCATGATTACCATAGTTACGACAGAGAATCAATAGGAATTACAACATGAGCCGATAGGGTAGATACCAACCCCGTGAAATGGATAGATTGAAAAAAAACCGGTCAGTCGCAGGGAAGCAGAAAAGGAGTTGGCCCATGTGTAGGTGATCAGAGGCGATATTTCCAACTTCGAAAGAAGCCTGAAGGAACGAAGGTGAAACGTCGTCATGACATCAGCCATTTGCATGGGTTTTCCCGTAACCATGGATAAAGCATTGAAAGGCCTTTCAGAAATCAATGCCCATCTTGTTTCTTTTCATGGAGTGAAATCGAGATAACTAGACCCTCTTTCGTGTAAGATTATAGTGTCATCTGTTACAGAAATGGAGAACCTACGGCCTTTCCTGATAATCAATTAGCCCTTTTCAATTGATACGTTACTTAAGCCCAGCTTTGTCCGTAGCTACAGGTGAAAGGTATATGGAATATTTTCCATTTTCATTCAGTTCATTTCATCAGCTTTATTTTTATCCTGATTCATTGCGACTTTCTAATGGAAATACTCTTCTTACCCGTGTCTATGAAAACATCTCCTTCACCTTACTGTGCGTAAGATTTTTTTAAGTATAAGATTTGGGTATGTTTCTTCAGAAATATGTTTATTTTATGCTGACACTGAGTTAAAAACCAACTTTTGTACATCTTCTTCGGGTGTGATGGGAAGCTTCTACTCGTCTTGACTTAGATTGTGCCTCCATTTTCTGGCACTTGGGAAGATAAGTCCCAAAAGATAAGGAAGATTAAATGTATAACAAAAAGAAATCTTAATTTCATCCCACCAGGAAACCATGAAAGCCTAAAACGTAGGGATTCTCTTCTCATCCGACGAGAAGAGTTTTTTGTTGCCGCCTTCTGAAAATCCTCTTTCTTTTCTCACCCCTGATAATCCAAAAAAATCGGATTTCCTCATTCTACACTTTCCGCCCCTTTCCCATTTCGTGACACTCGGAGAGATTCCTAAACTTAGATCCATTATTCTCGTGACTGCCGTGGATCACACGAAGCCATTTCCCGCAAACCTTTCCAAATAGCCTTCTAATTTTCCATTCCATGGCATATGAATAAAGTGGCGTGGCTGCTGATGGTTATAATAGTAATACAATTTCACACCGAAAACCATCAATGACTACTTACGAGCACTTATACGTATTTCAGCTGCAGAGGAGCCATCTTCAGAGCACAACAGACGGAAAGGTACAGCAAACCTTTCCGTCTGTTCTTTACCGCTTTAATTTACTTTAATGGGATAACAGTTTTAAAATTTTGACTACATGTAAACTTATGACTTATTGTGCACCTTAAAAAATTTCATCGAATTCATTTTTCCACATCTTCTTTTAGATTCGAAGAAATTATAATGGAAAATAATTGCCTCCAACGTGAGATCCTTATTTAGAACCCCTCTGATGATTTTTCTGCTAAGAAATGTTTAGATGGTCTCGGTCTTTACTTGGAGGTAATCAATAATAAAAAGAATTGTAGAATTGGCATTTTAATTTCTACTACTCAACAGAATGACTGTATGAGTGAGTGTATGTACTTTGTGGAGCAGTATGCATTGAAATACAGTTCTACTCCTTTTAAGAAATTTTTGTTCCCATGATTAAATTTTCATTATCATGAAAGCGATATTAAAAAAATGGAATCCTAGAAACTCGTTCGTAGCATAAACGAAAGCTTGAAGCAAGTTACAAATTTTACTTCTTAATAGAGTTCTTCGGTTTCTTAGAAACGTGAGACTTTATGGCTATTAATTTAGGAAAGGAAATCCATTGAAGAAGTCTCTTGAGGAGCCTTTTTTCCTTCAAGTACGTCTAAGTTAGTATGATTCCTCCCGAATCTGAAGACAGTTGTCATTTCAGAGGAAATTAAATTCCCTCACTTGTTCATATTTACCTGATCAAGTCATCGCATTTGCTTAATCAAAGTACGTTACATTAAGGCTGGAGTTGACATGTGTTCTCACGGATAAGCACATGAGCACGGACTCAACAATCGCCTCGATCGCTAGTGGGATGGATTGTTTACGACCTCAAAATTTCGATAAAATATTCACTTATTTTATCCAAATATCGCAATTACGAATCGCAAATGATATTCCACGACCAAAATAAGAATTTTCATTCTATTCTCCTTCTTGTGGTGCTTGATTAGACTTTTTACTACTATTATTTATAATTTTATTTTGTAAAAGAAATGAAGCATGCAACGGCAAAAATGAACTTTATTAGTAAAGTCTGCCACAATCGATTTCAGTACACCTCACAAAATTGTAAGTAAATTCAGCTAAGTGAATGACTTCTTTTAGCAACAATCATACCTAAGTACATTTAATGCTATCAGAACTGATCACGAAGTATTTACGCGATCACGGTACATCTACTGCGTTCATCACGAGTATTCCTACGAGACCTATTCTGGTCCCATAGGAGTCATCTCGACCCTATGCAGAGGCATATACTCGTAAGTGGCATATTTAGGCTAAGGACAGCTTAATTCGCAAATAACATATCTTTTATCCAGAAAACATTCGTCTTAACCGAACTAGAATTTTTAGCAATTTTAACGATTTTGCTGAAATTTCGAAACTTCGAGGTAAAAATTCTCATTTAAGATACTTTTTGATTTGGAAAGAAAATTGTATCAGCAATTTTGGTGTGCCACTATTGCCGGGTATTACATTTATGTCAGAAAAAAAGACAAAACGACTCATCCCACTGTCTAACCAACATCCGTAAGATCTCTGCATATTTTGCTTAGTTTGACGAATTTTAGCGAATTGAGAAACTATTTTCCTTGATTCAAACGTACTAAATTTTTTAATATTAAGCGACAATCAAGCAATATATGTATTTATTTGTCATTAAATCACTTCGGAAACATGGAGAGACCATCAGGAAAAATTAGAAAAATTTGACATTTTTCACAAAAATTTAAAATTTTGACTAAAATTCGCAGCCTTAGGACGTAATCCGATCGAGCTTAAAATGTTTATACGTTATAAGGACCACCAACCACACACTTTAAGCACTAGCAGTTGACGGACTTCGATAAAAAAGTTTTTCGATCCATCCTAGTATACATATATACTTACACGCAAACACTCATCTTTAAATCACATGTGCCCACTGATGAATTCATCAAAAAGTAGAGAATGACTCCGAAAGCTGTGAAAAAGGTGTTAAAAACATGACTGAATTTTCACATTACATTCATACGCATTAGAAAGTCACGTAATTCATGCGGCCAATAATTTCTAATGATGGTGTAATTTGTGTCTGGAACGCCTGGCATTTAGAATTTGTAAGCTTTAACACATTTTATAAATGTCAAACGACTATATTTATACTTTTCCATTACTTGGGTTTGCACAATATCTTCAGCCTAAACAAATCTCTAAATTTGAGTTTTAGTATCGTCGTGGATATGGTTTAATGACCTCCCTGATAATTATGATTGGAAACTTGATTCCAACTTACATTCATATAACATTTTCTCCTTTCTGCCCTAAGTTATTGAATGTTCAAGTAATGGCTCATCGAAGAATTAAGATAGCCCAAATATAATTGAATGGATAGAAATATTTATTTAAGGATTCTTTGTAGAGCATACTCGAATTCAGTTTTTGATCGTATTTTATATTTTCAGAACCCGCTATCACTCGATCTCTTCGTATGACGCGGTGGGTTTACCAACTCCTGTCTCTATTACTAATATATTAAAACGAATCATTGAATAAACTCCTGCAGTAACTAAAGTAGAAGAGTGAACAAGTGATGAAAGTGGGGTGGGGGCAGCCATAGCAGCTGGAAATCAAGATGAAAAAGGAATTTGGGCTCTTTTAGTTATTGCTGCAAAGACTATTAAAATAGAAATTATAATTCCCTCAAAATCTGTACACATATAAGATAGTTAGAAAATATAATTTCAACTTCCATAATTCAATATTCAAGTAATACCCAATAAAAAAGAAATATCTCCTAAACGATTAGATAAAACAGTAAATAATAATAATAATAACATTAAATAACTTACACTAGAGCATGGATACTACTTGATTCACTTATTACTTTGTTAATCTTTGAATACTTCTCATCTACCGTATCCTCTTTCCTTTTCTTTTTTACAGGCACCTCCATTTAACAGGAATTACCTATATAATGACAAGGACTTCAAGACAGTCCATGAAAACATCTATTGACAAATGCCTCCGGCTGAAGAAATTTTATAAAATTTTTAATATACTATATTGTAGGTTATAGAATATTAGATTATTTAGTTTATTATAGCTTTAAACTTTTATTATAACTAACTATCAATTAGGTCTTCTATACATTTTGTTAAATTTACTTTATCAAACAATTGTTCATATATAATCTTTTTCACTTTTCATATATCTATGTTTGTCTATTATTGTATTTATTTCTATTACTGTGTTTTCGCGGGTTTTTTTCACCCCCCTTCTTTGTGGGTGGTTTCCCGCAACGTGGGTTTTTTCTTAGTCAACCTTCAGTTGCATAGATTTTTTCCCACACCCTTCTCTTTTTTTGTATTTTTTTTAATAAGTTGAGTTTTTTTTAATGTAACGACATACGAGGTTAGGTGGAAGAGAGGCCCACCTGGGCCTAACCTCGCCAATAAAGGGTCAAACTAACTAACTAACTAACTAAATAAAATTTTAATTGGTTTGTTAAACCAATTAAAATAATCATGTCAAAAAATAGGTTTTCCGCGAGTTCGTATCTGCAGAATATAACCTTTTTTGGGATATTTTCGATTGGAATTTTATTGACAACTTTTCCGAAAAACCGAAATCACTGATAAGAAATTTTGGAATACCCGAACGACGAGGCAAAAACGAGAATAACGAAGGTGTCAACTGATTGCTGTAATCACTTCATAAGGTAAATATTTTTGACAGCCCAACTTGAAGGGCTTCAAATACATTCACATCAAAATGGACGGGTCCGTTAATAATTGACCGGCAATTACTCTTGACATGAAAGGTTATTTTATTACATTTGTATTTTATTCACATCTTCATTGTTTAGTCACTACTAGTTTTACTATCTCTCGATACTGCTTTAACTGTATAATTTAACATGAAAATTCAACATGAAAATTCAACATGAAAATTCAACATGAATAATAATTCACTTTACACATAATATGAAATAGCAACCTTTCTGAGAATACAGTGAACGGCTTGCATGCTGCCCTTTAAACAATTTTGTACCACGCAATTGCTAACTCCTCTTTTAAACTTCCTTTCGCCTTTAGCTTTTTAAATGAAACAGAAAATAGATATTTTGGTAGTAATCAACGATTTAGAATTGACAAAACTATTTTAATCTAATTTTGAAGATACAGTTGCAGTAAACCTTTCCTTTTAGTTATTTACAGTTAAAATTACATCAAAAGTCGATACGTCTGCATTGTCTTATTGCAGTAAATGCGACAATCTGCGGACTAAAGGTAGGATAGCGCTGCTGTAGAACAAAGAGTAGCAAATTTGATCAGATATAAAGTATGTCTTTCCATGCTCAATTTTCTTTAGCAAAGAGTTCATATGTTTTAACTTATATTGTGCTTGTAAGTAACGTTCATTATCCTCTATATCGGAATACTACTAACAAATATCTACTCGCAATGGATTGTTTCAGCCTTAACTTCGCGGAACTGTTCTTATATTATTCATGGCGAACAAATTGAACGAAATATTCAGGTTTTCACATAAATTGGTTTGTTGTTTCCACTTTTTGTGGAAACCTGAATATATCTTTCATTTTGTTCACCATGAATAACTATATACTTATCAAAAGACGCATTTAATCGCTTTGTTCTAATGTAATTATATAGTTGTTTCACTTTGATGAATGTGGTAGAGAAGGATTCCAACTTAGAATGAAAATCACAGATATTGACAGAATAATTACCTCCGAAAATACAGATTTAAATCTAGACACAAACTCAAACGCTGAGGAAATAAATAAACTATTCTGTACACATCTCAATTTTGCTCTGTAGAATATTTAACGTACTGTCCACAAGAGTAGAATATGTAAATATGTATACATTTTCCTGTAATATCTGAGCATTAAAACAAGCTCCAATTGATTTTCCCTTTTTTGCACTATTAAATATCTTATTTCTCCGCTCCGAGATTGTGAAATGGAAATATCTTAACTGTCCATCATTGTGATCATCGTTATGATTGATAAAAATTTGTGCATGGCCGTAATTTTATGGACATGTACAATGTTGTAATGGCCATGTTTAAAGCAAATGCTCGATTCATCTACCTCCATGGAAACGATATCTTCTTTAATTACATATATTAATTTTACATGAAATTAGTTTCCCAATGCATTCTTATGGGAAAACTTATGAGCTCGAATTCAGTAATCGCGTTTTCCGTCAAGTGATCATGCGATTTGTATATTCTGAATTTACACTTTTATGATTTTTTTTTTATTCAAACTCTTTTTTGTTAAAATATTTAAAAATAAATTTTTATCTCTGTATTGTTATCGGCTGGAAGCTTTTAATGGTTTCTAACCGTTGCATGCTTTCTTTTAAAGGTATAATCGCAAACAATGCCATTAAAAATATATTTCTCTCGCAAGATGAAGCGTACATTAGCATACATTAAGGAGTTAACGCAAATGGTTCATATACGGAACACCGGTTGGGAAGCACTTCACTATCAATGCATCTGAGCAGTTGTGATACTTAATCGAAGGCCGTTTTGAAGAGTATCGGCTTCACCCATGAGGAAGTGCTCCCGAGCTGGAACGTATTAAGAGACCATTTACACTTGTCGTCCTTAACCGCCGCGTCGCTTCAACTCCATTTAAATTCATCCGCGAAATTGGGCCCATCGATCACCCTTTTTCACAAATTTAACTAATGGCTATCAGCTAACGTGTTTTGGACCACAAATATGCATGAGTTGGCGCACCCTCCAGCGTACAAAAAGAAGAGCGTGTCACACACTGACAATGTCACGTTCGGATTATTTTTTTTATCTCTCCTCCTCATTCGATGGAAAGAATAGAAGAAAATGACGTTTTTTGAATCCACTTCTTTCGATCATGAAATATTCGCTCGTGTTACATCTTTGATCTCGTAAATCAAAAGGCCTATATGCGCAATATCACCGCGTGGTCCTCTCGGAGGCTGAATCTTTATTGAGCATAAATATTGATGAATAGCTTGCGAAGCAGCAGATGGCTCCCTTTTACCACAAAGTGGCTAACATCACCCATATCACCTTCTGTATTTTGGGGCAACGTTTTCTCTTTCTTCTTTGAAAATTAATCTTATATCATTCACATAATTATTTGATTTGAGCACCGTAACTTGCTGAATAAACTATTTCTTGTTGGTATTTCGTTTATATTTGCCTCAGTCTTGCTCGTAGATGAGATAGTATTAAGGTTACCGATCTTTGAGTGAATAACGGCATTCGTTTCGCTTCTATTGTGTTACTAAGTGACAGAGTGATTGTGTTGCACTTATTCCACTCACAAAATGTACTGGATCTGTGCCAAATTACCTCACTCTTAACCTCTCCTAGCAATCATCATCTGTAATTTGTAGCAAATGAGGCTGAGGCTTCAGCAGTCAATTAATTCACATCCACTGTCCACCTCAATGTCTCTCATGTTATTATGACGACTCTATTCGTACTAATTAACTTTTCTGGCTTTTTGTAATTCAAAATTTTGAAATACTCACAGCTAATGTTGCAGTAATGGTGATTTGATGGCTCAATTCTGAGTAATGGAATGGATGCAATAAAATCTCAAAAAAGGAAGCAAAAAATCAATTGACATCAATTAAATTATTAAGGAAAAATCCCTGCTCTTTCAATTAATTATTTCCGGAATTTGTAAAATATTATAAAAGTTATTCTTCTTCAAAATGATTTATTTTGGTCCCATTTTGTGTGAGAAATTAGGTATTTTTAGACATCGTTTTCTTCCCAAAATATTGTCATCTTCATGAGACTCATCCCTTGTTGCCGTTGAAAGGCCTTTTATTTTCTCCTCCTTCTTCCCTTGATGTTTCTTTGAGGAATTTATCAATTCCCCAGTATATGTCTTGGTCTTCTCTTTGTTCTTTCCCTGGAATCCAACTGCAGCTCCCTTCCTCGTGATGGCCCCTCTAACGATGCCATCCATTTTACACAGTCCCATTAGGTGATATGCCCCCTCTTTATATGGGAAAAAAGAAATTTTCAAAAGGAAAAGGATATTTAAGGAGGAATACTTACAGAATAACTTCCATTACCGCTTCAGCGATAAAGTATAGCACTTTTAGGAGTGATATCAAAAGGAATCCACGATTTTCCTCTCAGAAATCTACCCAAACGACTGTGTGAGATAACATATCAACTTCGTGGCAAAAGTGACATTGGTATTATGGCTCATTCTATGCAATCCAACGTAACTCAATTCCTATTCTTGTGAATCTTTTCGTTTTTGTAGCTATCTTTTCATAACCACTTATAACTAACTATAACTATTTAATACATGATCCATTTCAGTTTATCTAACTCGATGGAAACAATCTCTAGTTAATTTTGAATTATTGGCTTTGGAGGTGATTTGACAGCTGAAATCATTCACTATTTAAAAACTCCTCTAAGTACTTGGAATTCTCCAAAATGCATTACTGAGTAGGATTATTCAATGCAACATTTAAGCTGATATAACATTTTGTTCATAAGAGATGGCTTTAATAGAAGTAGAAAAGGAGAAATTACGGCGGAATAACAATTTTGGTTGTAAAAGATAAGACTCCAGCATCCGTGCAAGAGAGTTGATAATTTTTCTGTGAATTTAGACTAACTGCAGGTGAATTTACATGTAGAAAATCTATTTTAATAATAACCAACTTATTATTTATTTGTGTAACCGATGTCAGAAACCTCCATAAAATGAAACATTAGGTTGATTTTTCGTTAAGTTGCAGACCTTTCTTCTTTTGTAAAAATGTATTAGAAATAATAGTTGCACGAAATATAGAAATAAATTATTCGAGATCATTTTCTGCCATAGAATTTTGTTTACGATCCGGAATGAATTATCATTTGATAGAATAGAATATTTGTTTTCGTAAATCTTACGTATAAAAGTTTTTTAAATATTTTATTTGCCACCATTAAACTTTTGGTTGCTTCAACTCTAGCACCGACGCTTAAAGTATACTAGAGTTTGTTTAAATTGGCAACTATATCATCAGCAGCATTGATGGTCGCCTCAGCATTTAATTAGAAAAGTAGAAATATGAATTTCGAAATAGATGACAAACGACGACATTTTCGTCAGCAAATGGACGAAAATCGCAAGATTAAAAAAGATGACACTTTTACACGTAAAAAAACTTGAAACTCGATGAAATTTCATGAACTTGAATAAATTTTAGGGAATGGGTGTATAAAAAACTTGCTTTTTCATAAAATGGCATTTTATCCCACAAAAACATACCTCCGGCTTCCGAGTTCAAACCCACGTAATAATGACCAAATATTTCTCTAAGGTTTCCACCAAATGGAAATCTAAAGCTGAATACAGCATGCAACAGTAAAACATCGGGTTTTATCCCGTATTTAACATTTAATTAAATGCTAATGTATTAATCTCTTCTCCATTATCTATTCTACTTTCCTTTTTCGCAATTTGAAAGTGAAGATACTGTCGGCCAATCTGAAGTATGACTACTCAACCCATAAAATGAAAAACGATTATATAAAAATTTGAAAGAATTTCGACCAATAATGTTGAAAACCGATCGAAAGGCTCAATCAGGAATTAGGAAGAACTTTATAAATATTCTAGTCACAGTAAAAACTATTTAAAAACAATTCTGAAAACAGTTAGCTCTTCGAAATCATACATCTTCTTCGTATTATAAATTTATATTATCAAACAGGCTTCCTTTTAACAAAACTTTTCTTTTGTCAAAGCGAGGTTCTCAGGAAAACTGTAACGAGGATCCTTACTAGTATCTTCTCTCAGACAGCCATATCTCTGCATCGAGTCCATTCTCAAGAATTGTGTAACACAATCGAAGCTCGTGCTTTATAATGGAGCAATATACATATTCCTCTAAATGACAATTTTCCATTTTAATTGTATCCTTAAATACACAACTCCTCCACTGCGTACAAATAATACATCAGTGTCATTAAAAAGTCCATTTGAACTGGCCAATTTAAGGTTCACTACTATTTACGATTGGAAAGATAATTGGAATTAAAAAGTATCTGGTGCTTTCCCGGCGAATATTGTGGATGAATTTCTCTCGGGTTGCGAGCGAAGTCTCTCCTGAAGATGGTTCCGGAGACAGGGACCGAAACGTCGAGGGACATCGAAGAAACCACCCGGCTCGCAACCCGGGAGAACTTCATCCACAATTGGAAATAAGATTGCATGAATCTACCATTATAGTACATGAATCACAATTACGAATTAATATTGTTGCCATACCTCAAATGTTATTCAAATATACATACACATGTTATAAATAGTGAACTTTCCCGTCACAAATTACGAACTTAGTTAACATTCAGTAAACTTTAATATTTATCATATCTCATAAATCAAGATGTTAAGGCCGAATATTGTGGAACGCCATAGCAAATAAATTTTTTAAAGTTCTTCTTATTTTCCAACATATTTTATTCAAAGCGACTGGTTTTGACCATTACAGTCATCTTAAGGCAATTAGTAACACAGAAATTACAGAATTTATAGTATACTTTGCAGTTTTGATGGGAGGGAAAGGAGGGGTCGTGGTAGGTGAGGTCGTTGGTTAGGTTGGGAGGAAGGGAAATTTCGATCTTCTTCACGTATATTTTCTTCAAAGTATCCTATAAATTCTGTCATTTCTGTATTACTAATTGCCTTAAGATGACTGTAATGGTCAAAACCAGTCGCTTTGAATAAAATATTGTGGAAAATACGAAGAACTTTTTTAAATTAATTTATCGTATCTTTCCATAAAATCTTTTCATTGACAGAATTGAGAGTAACTAAGGTGACCATTAAAAATCAACTTATTTACTTCGCGTTAATTAGTCCTCAACTTAAGTATGCATGAGAAAGAAGGAAGTTTCACACATGATACACATGTTTATTGTAATTGCGCAGTGGAAGTGAAGCAGAAAAAGTCAATTGGGAGACCCGGGATCGTTCCCCGGCTACGGCAGACTGTCACTTCCACCGCATTAAGTATGCATGTAGAGTGTATCATCCTCAAAAGGCTTGGGTCATCGAAGTCCCTCGAAATCTCCAGAGAAAAGGTTCTGCCCCCAATTCTCCAGAGCCATCGGCCTCATAAATCCAAATGCATCGCCAAACGGTCTTTAGCTTCATATTTACTCTTAAATTATCCATCCAACGTCATCAAGTCCTTGTTTAAATGCCCTTGGAGGAGGGCTTCAAAGAAGATGAGAATTGTAAGGCGCATGGAACCTCTCGTCGATATTTGACGTATGTCTTCTTAAGCAGCGGCTAGTTAAGCCATTTTACGGAAGTCCGTCTTCGCTCCTTTCGAAAGGCAACTCTGAGCAGCTGCCCTCTGGCGCAGAGATCAGCCGCTCAGTTGGAGTTCGTCGGTTTGAACTGCGTGTTGTCCAATCTACAGCTGTTAATGACAGGATTAATTACGTAAACAGCACTAATGAAATTGGATTGAAATAAATAGGAGCAACTAAGGAAAGACCGCGCACATTCTGAAGTAAATCTTATACAGGTATATGTTTATGGACATGTATATGGCCGGCATTTTCCAATTCTCACGTTGATCTTAGTCATATCTGAACGTTAAATATCGAATATCCATAATATTGCATTTCAGTTTTTATTTACGAATCAACTAAGCACTTTCGGTTTCAAGGAGCCTCTCTCAGGCGCTAGCAACTTTTTAGGCTCAATGTGAATGGCTCCCGAGAATTGGCAGAATATTTCCTCGATTTTTCGTTGATCCCTTTGAGGATGATAAACTCGTACTTTTTGGAATGTTTCAAACCCCCATCGGTCTAATTATCGGAGCGTTTAAGCAAACGATTAAGAAAAATAAGTCATGGTTCTTGCACCTCCTGCCACACGCCAAAAGGCGGCTTTGCATGGGCAATTGATAGTAATGAAAATAAATAATAATTTAATGTATATTTAGTAGATTCGTTGAAATCAAACTATATTCTATTCCGGGAAATTAACTGAAAACAATGTATTTTCGGAAATACCGTAATTACTGATAATTTTATTCATATATATATTATGATTACAAAACTTAAAAGTATCCCGAAAGAAGATTCAAAGTTTACTTCAAACTTCTTTACTTCCTATGCATTAGTGTATACTTAAAAATCTGATGTGGCCAACAAATGACTTTATTTATTGAAAACAGAAGCCTATGCCGGCGTAATATATAAATAACTCCAAAACAATGAGTGTAACAGGAAAATGTTTCATACAAAAGTTGTAGTAAAGTACATTATATATAACTTTTGTATATAATTGTATGTATCTACATTGCATTTTGACAGAGATATGTATGAAAAACTTCCATTTCTGGGTAAACAACAACTTCTGGTTAACCATTAATCAAGAATAACTCCTAAACAATCAGTGTTACGAAGAAATTGTTCGTACAAAAGTTGTAGTAAACTACATTATCTTTAACTTTTGTAAATAATTGTATATACTTAAATTGTATTCTGACAGAGATATTTAAGAAACAAAAATTTGTTACGGTTAAACCGGAACTTTCGGTTAAGCGATATTCATCAAAAACTAATCAACTCTTGGCATTGTTAGGAAAATACTAAATATATTAATTTTGGAAATGATCGGATGATAACTTTTTAAGATAGATCGCCTACAAACTTTTTTTACCACAGGCAAACACACACACACAGACAGACCGGAAAACAGCCAAAACGAACTCTATGGGCCCCAAAACATATATTTCCGTCGAAATCTGGAGGTCGCATTTTTTGCAAATCAAATACTTTCTCTATACTACGTATAGGGAGAAAGTAAAAATAGCGAGTCATTTTGAAAATCAGACTGTCAATCCATCGAGAAAATATCGCTTTTATTCAGCGACAGTTTTAGTGAAAAGGGAAAATAAATGACTAAGTTACGCTAGTTCTTCACTTTTAATAATTACTACAATGCACCTTTAAATTAATGTCAATTACTCATTCTCTTTTATCTTTTCTTTTAGGTATGTCCACTTACAGACGGATACGGGAGCATCTGGGAGTAAAATTAGCAATTCCAGTTATTCCAAGTAAGTGAATCTAATTACGAAGAGAAAGTTCGATTCTCTTTCTTGGGGTCACATGAAGAGTCTATCGAACGAATCCAACTTATTCTCATGATAATATTCTCCCCCGTACGAATATTCCGGTAGATGTAAAGATGAGGTTCGTAAAAGAATAGCCTTAGCGAAGGAAGCCTTTATGAAGCGAAGGGAATTAATGACCAAAGGTCTTGATAAAGGAATCAGAAAAAGATTGGTGAAATCCCTTGTCTGGAGTGTGTTGCTCTATGGGTGCAAAACGTAGACTTTAAGAAAGGAGGAAGTCAAACATATGGAGGCCTTTGAGAAGTGGAGTTGGCGTAAATGGAAAAAAGTTAGTTGGGTTGATAGGAAAACAAACACGGAGGTGTTAGAGATGGTTGGGGAGGAGAGGGCTTTGATTGACGTGATTAAAGATCGTCAGAAGAAATGGGTGGGCCAAATATTGAAAGAATAGGGATTGGTAAAGATTGTAATTGAGGGTAGGATTCAGGGGAAAAAAACAGAGGGGAAGACAGTGACAAAAGTTGTTGGATGACGTAAGGGGTGGGTTTAAATATAAGGAAATGAAGTAGATGGTGATTAATAGGGATTTTTGTAGTGCATGAACCTACCGATAGGTAGAACACTTATGAATGAACGAATATTCCATTTTTACCTCCCAGTAGATAATACAATAGGGACTCTAATCTGAAGTATAGAATATTTCGCTTTGTGCCTGTTCTATTTATACCTTCCCCTTACATACTTCGGCACAACCATTTCTGCATTCCTTTCCTCCGCAAATTCCTCTTCTTATCTTCATCATTTCGCTCTGTTTCCACATTCCATTTTCAACTCCCTTTCAATGGAATTGCTCCCACCCACACTTTAAATTCAAACAGTACGTGAAGCTTAAATTAACGTTTGCAGTTGTATCGACCACTCTTTCTTTTGCGATATTGTAGCAAATCATTCTCATCATTAGTTGATTTGATTATAACTGAATAAGATTTGCATGCATATTAAAGGACGAAATTTCTACGAAGATATTTCACTAGAAGTTAGGTAAACGATACTACGCGTTTTATGTAATTAAATTGCATTTCAAGGTCAACAACCAAAATTATTTCAATTAATTCACCGCTTTGTCAGCTGGATGCCTCTGTGAGGAACTCTCACGGTGATCGGTGCCACTGTGTGGAGCGCCACTCGCCTTGCGGACAAAGCATCCCTTTGACCCTTTCAGTGCAGCGGGCCGATATATCGGCTTTTGCCGTTCGGCTGAAAAGTGCGGCGGCCCGATATATCGGCCCGATCGGCCAATCATCATTTATATATTTATCATATATTATATTATTATTTATCATATATTATATTATCATACATTATATTTATCATTATTAACCAGTTTAATCTCATTTATTAAAAAAAACGCATATAGATGCGTAAAAAAATAGCTTTATATTGATTTTTTCCTAGTTGCTACATTTTATTAAAATACCCCCCGCATTTATCGCCAGTCCCCCAGGAAAAAGGATAGCACTAAGAGGGTTAACTGAGGTGGGATTGATGCGGCAGTTTAGCGGTTAGAATACCTGCCCGGAAAGTGGGAGACGTGGGTTCGAGTCCCAGTCATGTCGCTATTTTTCACCTCTGTTTATCAATGGGTTTCAGTCGTACGACTTCACGTGCAAAGTTATTTCCTCTCCTTATTCCTTATTTCATTAATTTACTTTATCATTAAACAACGATGGAATAGCAATTGCAAGAATTAAATTTATGATTGTGAACTCTTAATTTCGAATTTTTTGCACTGCTGTAGAATGAAATAAATAAAATGTTACCAAATAACTATTCATCATCAAAAAAATGCTCTTTTCATTTTTTGGATGGGACTGATATCCAAAAACCCTCACCTTCCTTGGTGAATTAGAAGTTTTTGGATTACTTAACGAAGTGGTTTATCCCCATTTGATATCGATATTTTAAATATTGTCCGCAAATTGGCCCTTTTTATGGTGTTACTTGATAACAATATCATATGAACATTATACCGTCATCGAATGATGTCGAAATCACGATATTCCTGCCTTAAATCACCGCCAAGTCAATTTTATAGAGAAGGGCCTAACATCAGCCTTTTTGTATCACTTCATTTCTCTTATATATGTATTACGTTGATGTGCAAGCGATTAAATTCAATTCTTTGACACTTTGCAAAGCTTTTTATTTCCGTTCTCTCTCGATTTAACGGCAAAAATCTCTATATTATTGCCATGTAAACAAGCACTTAACAACCACGTACACTAGTATCAAATCACACACGGCAGAATATTAGATTATACATGATTATAAGGAAATGAATGGATGAATGATTTCTATTGTGTATTTAATTCATCTTCGATTCGACAAAGAAGCATAAAATCACCAAGTTAGAGTTTATAACACTGTCATCTTTATACAACAAAATTTCTCACGCCAAGAGTCTATCTTAAAGGGGCTTTTGCCTCTATTTTAGTTTAAGATACGATGTACAATGAATATTTACGGCGAATAGTACTACGATGAATATTTAGTTGAGTGAAGAGATAGGAAGAGACTCTTTTGCTATTCTAGATTATTTCCTCGCTCTTCGAATTAATATATATATAGCAACACATTTCCCCATGCTTGAGGGCTAAGATTCATGGACTTCAATTTCACTTTAAAAATTATTTTTCAAGTAGACTGTGTCCTTATTGGCAGGAAACGAGTCATTGAAAAGATTAAAACCTCCTCTCTCCACAAGGTTGTTTCAGGGCTGTATAGAATTCAAAATTTATCTGAAATTTCAGGGCTTTTATAACTACTTTACATTTTGACAGATCAAAATAAGAATGTTTCGTTATTTGTTAAATATAATTACAGAAAAAATATGTATATCAACGAAAGAAACTAAACTGAAGATATATTGAAAAATAAATTAAAAATAAATCTTCTGATTTGTTTTTATTCTTTAAAATATTGGACACTCGTTGGAAAATTCAAATAGATGTAACAGATGATTTCTTTATGTTTTGTAAGTTCAAATTAATGTAGTTGAATTTAATAACCACTCTATGGGATTTGCTTGTTAAAATTTTCAGCTGCAAAACTAATAAAATCCTACTTCTCTTCTCCAATGTCAATTTTTCTCAGTTTCTCCGACTTAGCGTTAAGTGAGATTAAAAAATAATTCTTTAATTAAATAACGTTTTTATATATCTGCTCTGAATTGGCTTTCCCTCAGCAAACTACTCTTTAAGTAATAAAACAATATCTTCTGAAAGTTAAGAACAATTTAATCAGCATTATATGATCAGAGTTTTGAAACACATTTATCCCGCATCCAACGAAAAAATCAGATGCAGCATCTCCAATAAAGCAGTAACGTTTATATATTTTTCTTCCCGATCAGAATTTCTTTACATAATTTTTCATGGATTCCTTGGAAATCAAAAGTCTTCCTATTTAGCCTATTTTATGTAAGAATATTCTTTGTAGGTTTTAAAGAAGGATGCATGTAAACATTTTCCTTACATTTGTTTTTCCGTATAACCTGTATCAGATAAGGGGACCTATTATCACATCACAATTCTCACGTTGCTGATGATTGGTTCAGACTTTGGCAGAATTGATTCCATTTAATAATTCGAGGACACACGTTACACAATCACAGCTAGAGTCAAAATATTATTTGAACCAAATATAACCAAAAATAAGTTTTGGTGTTATGGTGTTTTCTTATTACCAAATATAATTGTTCAACAATATCATGGTTGACATTTCTCGCAATGTTATATTCAAAGAGAGATATTCTCTCACGTAGATACTCCGCTCACAATAAAGAGAAAGGACCGCATTCTGATCCCCGAGGGACACTAGCGAGGCAAAAGGGAAACGAGACAGAAATTCTAGAACCCCCGCACAAGTCAAATTAAAAGAAGCAAGATTCCGAATTCCCAAGCAAAACTCTTGGAGCAGAATTTTTCAAATTCAAGTGACTGACATTGCGGAAAAGAGGAAAGACGAAAATGCACTTTTAAGAGCCAATGTTGTGCGTGGGGGAGACAGACAAACGTCGAAGACTCCAGAAGTTTCTAACCACCTTCCACACTAATTCAAGATATACAGGGCAGGAAAACCAAATCTGAGAAGATGTAGTGCGTCAAAAAATGTAATTTCTGAGATTAGGTTCAACATAAGGCATGCTACTTAATCTCTCCAATTGAAATAAGTCATAAGCGAAATTCAAATCATATAATTGATGTACAGCGAAAGAGCACTGACTTGAAAAATTCTCTCTCTATTAGTATCGGAATCATAAGATGTACTTAGAGATAAAAGTAAGTAGTATGTATTCATATAAATCTCTGGGTTTTAAGCCGAATTTTAACGTTATTTAGTCTTGTGTACATTTTGTAAAATACACAAGTAACTTAAACATGTAAATAAGTTAGTTCTTCGATGGTCATTGTTGATGTTGACATGGTCGTCAGGTACTTGTTTAGATAGCAATAATATTGAGACTTTTGCCGCAATAAAGAAAGAGAATTATTTAGCAAATCAATAATAAAAAATATTCTGTTCAGCAATATAGTCTCACGAGTGTAATCTAAGTAACTAAATACATTTTGGTATTTACTTTCTTTAGTATCGATAAACTCTCTCTCTCTTTCTGTAGAATCCTTGTTAAATCGTCTCTTCTACTAGCATACCTTTCAAGTAAATTAGGACCACTTCAAATTCATTGATTCATCAATAATCAAATAATATTTAAAAATCTTTAAAGAAAGATAAGGGAGAACTCTTTATTTCCAAAAAAATCGTCAAAATCTGTACAGGAAATGAGGTATCCATCTGAGAAACAGCACACTACGTACCATTGAACTATACTACACAGCAAACATAAATTAGTGTTGCTTTTCCTTAATTGGGGAAGCTAAGACAAATAGTTTCTCTACAGAAATTACGTCCGGACAAAGATATCTAACAAATTTTCCCTCTGTTAAAATTAACTCTGCTCACGCTCTTAACGACAAACTTGGTTACCTGATTTTTATTGAGTCCTTCTTTTTCATAAGTTTTACTTGTGGTTGAAGAAAACCGAACCTTGGACTCGTTTTAGAAATAATATACTTCTATGTTCTCTTTTTAACGTTCAATTGTTATTTTTTGTATCGATAATTATATTTTAGGACAAAATTAAGTAACTATAGAACGCATTTCATAGGTTCAATTTTCTATCTTTTTCTTGATTTTTTGTATGTTAACAAAAACTGTAACCGAAGAAACGGGAAAACGAAAAATAATCTTTAAGGGAGCATTTTGACGACAAGTTCATGAAATCCGATTTGAAAATAAGTTTCTAATTAATTTAAAACATTTTTATGAAAATAACTATATTTTTATGGAAAATTCAAATTGATAATTTAGATGAATTATCTTGAATTTTAACGCCATTTCCCTCTCTTGCTTCAATCCTCTGTCTCCTTTAAATCCTCTTCTGATTAGAAATACATCGCCGTCCGCTTCTTTCAAGGAAATGGGTTTCAGATCACGTACTAAGAATTTTATGGGTGATATTCGCAGATCAGTAACTCGGAAAGAATGGTTTCCACTTTATTGATGTCTTTGAGTGGATCCCAAAAGGGAATTTCATCGACAGAAGTGCTACAATATGTGTGAAATCTTCCGAACAAATGATTTCATTCCCAATATCTTTAACACCGGAGAAAATCTCAAAGAGATCAATACAGTATGGGATACCTCCCTTTTTCAATCCTGCATCAGTTGACTTCCAACCTTTGTTATAACAATTATTGCTTCTAATTGCCTTTCATCCGATTCATTTGTAACATTTTTTCTACGTAGCGTTCCTCTGAAAATTACTGATCGATTATTAGTTGAAAAATATCCGCTTAAGGAAATGGTTATCAAATAAAATTATTAAATTTTCAATATCTCATAAGTTCCCTCAATTTATTTTAAAATTATCAGTGATTTTAGCAAAACTGTAATTCTGCATCAACCACGATATCTATTATATTCGATTCTTTGAAAAATGTTCTTGAAATATTGCTAGTTCCCGCCCTTTTTGCCTTAATTTCTTCACTTCCCTTCTTTTAACATTTTCCCGAAAGAATAACTCCCTTTCCTCCCTCAAATCAATTTCCTAAATATTGGCTTTGCATCTGAAATAAGCTTTACATTCAGTTCCATTACCCGGAAGGAAAAATTTAGCTTTAATTTTTATTTTTTAGGATGAACGGAACTTTATTTTCTACTCTGTTTCCCTCTATGTTTTAGAGGAACACTAGATTAATGTAACTTGAAACAAATTTTGTGCGCGACCCTCCCATTAGGGGGGACCATTAAAAAACAGACCGCGTGGAATACGATTAAAAAAGTTATAAACAATTCAAATGAGAAACAATTTATTATCTTCGTCGTCTCACTCGTCCAAAGAGATATACAAGCGTCTTTTGATCGACGTTCTACGATGAAAATTAAGATTTTTCGTGATTTTGCTAGAAATGACCCGTTGACACAGGGCAACGTTGCCGTGGAGTTGGGTTGGGTTGGGGGGGGATTCCTAGCAAAAATCTAGATATCTAGATATCCGCCCCCAACCCCCGTTGAGATTCAACAGGTACCTCAGCTAGGTGATAATAAGACAGCAAACAAAACCAAGTGGGCAATTGAGCTATTCAAAACACCCGCCTATATGACTGAGCAGCGTTGCCCTGTGTCAACGGGTCATGTCTAGCAAAATCACGAAAACTCTTAGTTTTCATCGTAGAACGTCGATCAAAAGACGCTTGTATATCTCTTTGGACGAGTGAGACGACGAAGATAATAAATTGTTTCTCATTTGAATTGTTTATAACTTTTTTAATCGTATTCCACGCGGTCTGTTTTTTAATGGTCCCCCCTAATGGGAGGGTCGCGCACTCAGTAGCTGCGAAGGCGAGCTAAGGGTCCGGATTAGGACGGAGACCCTCCAAATTTCTACCTGAAAGAAGTAAGGGTAAAACCCCTAGATATCTTCCATTAACCTTTTATTGAGTTATTTTTAGGGGAAATTGTAGGCTTGAGTATCACGAACTGATATTCAGGCAATTTCTGAATCACCATTCCATATAGCAGTGTTTCTCATGTAGAGTGCCGTGACAAAAAACACTTTGTACTATGCGAGAGTAACATGTTCTTCTTATTCCTCATTTCATATGTTGTATTTTGCTTTCCAGTGTTTCCGTACCAAATTCGAGAAAACTCTGAGAAAATATTACAATTTTCTGTAAGATATTTCACTAAAGATCGCCTCATAAATCAAATTTAATTTTGATTTCGTTCATTTATTGTACGGCTCCATGAATTATAACACTCCGCCTTATTGAAGCAGTTCAGAGGATAGAAACATTAAATTGGATCACTTCGGTATACTAAATGTAACAAATTTAGGGAATTGGAAAGGATAATATTCTTTTCTTTGAGTTTCCGAGTCGACGAAATGTCGACTTCCTTGAATTATGTCAGTTACGTACTTTCGTTGAATTTTTCAATCAGCCCGATAACATCCTAAGTGAAACTTAATTTCACAACATAATTAGAAAAACATACTTTTCTTCAATTAATGGAATTTTTTACGTGAAAATATTGTTTGATTACATATTATGATATATTTATTTCATTTTTCTGTTTTATCACCAACTGAAATATCTATCTATTACAGGAAATAGCATTTATAAGATGTTATTTTGGATTTATTTCCCCCCCCCCCCCTGACATTAATATTTTCTCTTTATTACATTTGTATTAAACCCTCGCTTCTGTTTTCTCTTAAGTGTTATTTCTTTGTTGTTTTCTCTTTGCCATTTTCGTCTGTTGTTTATTTTACATTTGACTCTTTTTTTAATATTTTTTATTATTATTAAGTATTTGAAGCCCTAGTTTCCAATTGAGTGGTTTTGTCCCTAGATTTCGCGTTTGACCCTCTTTTTATTTAGGGGTACCTTCGATTACATTTTCAGAAATAAATTGGCAGTTTCTTTAGTAAAGCCCACCACAATGTATATATACTCAGAAGTTAAAAATAATTGTATGAGAAAGCTGTTCCTTCAAATCTGGAACATCCTGTAGTCATTAAACGTTATTAAAAGATGAATTTTTTCGACTTGTTCGGAACCTGCCAAAACGCATCTTTTTCCGCTAATTGTGTACACGAGGCCACGTTAATAGATATCCGTTGATTAGACGGCCGTTCATAACTTCTACTTCAATTGAATTTCAAATGAATATCCACAAAAATGGCTGACAACGCTCTTGCATGACAAGTTGTGCTAGCAAGAGCAGATATGCTACATCTGAATTCTCTGTGTAGTTGCCCTTGTTACACAGAGCATGTTTCTAAGACGCCTTTCGATCGCCGTCCCTGTTACACAGTCGTCCACTCAAGTCACGTTTTGCTGAGGAATGCGTAGACAACAGCCGAAATATTGTTTTGCCGTCATTCACCGACTCAGGTCCTAATCTGACGTTCGTGCTCCACCGAGTCACACCGTGATAACTACGAGGAAAGCCATGGTAATAGACCTTAACGTGACCTGCAAATGGGTCACAGTCATTTAATCCGTCGACGCATTTTTTTATGTTGAAACAATCACGCATTTGAAACTGAAAAAAACCGCGAAGCGGAATGAACGAAGCGATATTTTATTTCGATTTCAATTTTGCGACGGATCATTGCCGTCCAGATATAGCGCGGAATATCCGCTTTTATTTATCTCGATGCAAACGATGGAGTATCGTTGAATATTTCGATGGAGAAAATTTTCAGTTTTCCGTCATCTCCACAGTTTGAAAGGTGTATGAGGAATTTAGGGTATCATTGATCTTCAAATTGTATAAGAATGAAAAGTCTTTACCAACAAAACTTGTAAAAAATCCACAATACAAATGCAACAAGTTAAACTTTGTATTAAGGAGTCTGTACAAGTGTTGTTACTAAAGACTCTTTTTGAAATGAATTTCCACCAATTTCCGCGGAGTATTATTCATTATGTAGCATTATAATCTTTTGTAAATATCTCGGCAGTGATTTTTTTCTTTATTACTCCTATTTTACAAGGGCTGACTGGAAAGTAATTCCTCCACCTTCGTAACTTTGGGTTTGGAGGAGAAAATTTTAGTAAATATTCTCATCGATATTAAAACACAGAAGTAATCCTTAGAATATCCTCTTTGATTACCTTTATTCTCTTTTTCACATAATCACAAGATATCTGTATACACTCTGCCAAGTTTTCTGAAGGCTAATGTTTTTTTATGAGTAAAGTTATGGAATCATGAGGGCGTTTCTTTCTCAGCTATAATGATGAAATCATTCAATGGAATAATCATGAATGATGATTCAAACGCGTAAACATGAAACGCCTTTTAAAACGTATGAGTCATATTTCTCTCGATCTCCACTCAAAGGATACAAAGCACACCTTTAAAATTACTTCAGCTCAAAGCAAACGAGTATATGCGCATTATTGTCTTTGAAAATCCATGGGAAAAGCCCAGGAAGCCTTTTATTTCAAAGAAACAAAGAATCTTTGGTAATTAAATCGCACGAAATCGTAAATCAGTGACACAACTTCTTTCCGTTGTTTCAGTGAGCTTTGTTTCAAAGCTAAAGGTCACAATAGGTCCAATAGAGACCATATTCAATTGTACCAATTTTTCTTTTAAACAATCTTCTTATGCGATTTGTCATATAATCTGCTCATGCATTTTATTCGAAGTATCAAAGAGTATTTTAATTTTCATATGAATCATTACAAGTATAACCAATGCCTCATCGGATCTTTGTTTGCTACGACAATATTTTGCGATGTCTCTCATATACCTTTCCTTTGACTATAATTAATATTGAAACACGAGTGTATTGAATGTTGAAAAAGAGATTTTCCGCGGTGAATTATAAATAGAGGGTGAAAAATTGATATTCAGCGAATGTTTCTGTTTTGAAATCGAAATAAAACAGGACTGAGTTTTTGCGAGAGGTGCTCTCATAACGAAATAGAGCTCGCTATAAAATAATATTAAACAGATGCAAAACGCATTCAAATTCCTTCCGAAAAGCCAAGTAAGTGATTCATCATTCGGGAACAGAATACCAGATAGAATTCACGGATTTGTAAATTCCGACATAACTGAAAAATGTTAAATAATACAAATTTTTAGAAACAGCACTATAAAACTTATCCACCTTATTCAGATAAGTATAAGTTACTTGTGATGAGAATAGCACGTCAAGAACCTATCCTTGACATCAATCTGACGAGTCCTCCTTGTTAGATTAATCTAAAAGTATTAAAACAATAGTTCAACCTTTAACTACTCGCACATTACCCTGAAAGAGAGGCTTTTTGATGGCAGCTGTGCTACAAAATGACTAATTTTCCGGGGAATTCATTTCCTCGTTTGGGTTAACAAGAGAGTAGCGGCAGACCCGGAAACTGCAATCCCAGATTCTGCAGCATTTGCTGTAACCAAGCAAACCGAGTAACGCGTTCGTGTTTAATGGACTGCGTTGATATTGAAACGACGTATTTCGGAGTAAGGGGAAAACTTCATTCTGTAGCGGACATTGAGGAAGAGATTCATCCTTTAACTATCATCCGTCCATCTCTACATTTAATCTTCATCCGGGCGCGCGGACGGTAGTTCACCGTCACATGCATAAAAGCGAGCGCAACTTTTGCCTGGAGGTGTGCAGGAGGATGGGAGGGACGTGTATTCTCTATTTACACAATGTGACACTAGATGCCAGAGTAGTCCTTGTCAGCCTCTGTCTGTATCTCGTCTCAGTCATCGTCAAACCTTCGCATGTACTAAATGACGGTAGTTTACCGTCGCGAACCCAGAAACGTAATTCTTTTCGGTCGGCCATCGGAGCAAAATGTGAGTACCGATTTCAGTTTTTTCGTAGGTATATTACCATAATTCAAGTTTTTCATTGCTCTGCACCTTATCACTGAAAATACTGCTATGTTACCAAACAAAACAAATGGGTTGTAATCCTGAACAATATAAGATTACCCATGTCTATGCAAATGGTAATTTCTCAGGGCACGTTTCACCGATCCTGAGGATATTCGTCGACTTCTTCTTGAGTTGGACTATGAATCGGAAGAAGAACGGGAACGACGACGACAAGAAGACCAACAGGAAGAGCAAATTGACAATCCAGACGATATCGATTTTGAACCTGAAGTTATTCAAGAAGATGAACACAATAGTGAGTCGGAGGAAGAGTTAGATTAGGCAATACACGACCTGGATTACGAGGAGGACTACGAGGAAGACCAGGGGCAAGCTAGGAACTGTAAAACGAAGCTCGAATGATTCCTCCAAATCATTTCTTTAGAAATTTTGGATGATATTGTCAAGTACACTAATATCTTATTGCTCAAATAAAGGCTGGAAGAAATGAGTCGTCTGACTCTCCCGTTCGAGATAGAGATTACAAACCCAACTCTAGAACGGAAATGAAAGCACTATTTGGGGCATTGTTCTTGATTGCCGCAAAAGGTGGAAACCGTGCTGATTTTTCTGAGTTTTTTTAGTAAAAACGGAACAAGACTAATGATATTGCGCGCTAACTTTAGTGAACGTAGATTTCGATTGCTGTTGAGATCTCTTCGTTTTGATGACGTTACGACCCGTAAAGAGCGATCTGTAACTGATAAATTAGCTCCGATTCGAGATTTTCAATCGGCCTTTCTATCCAACTGTCAAAGAGCCTACAATGTTGGTGAAAGTGTGACCATCGACGAAATGTTAGTGGCTTTTCGTGGCCGTTGCAGTTTCATCCAATACATTGCCCAAAAGCCGGCGAAGGGCCATGTATTGGATGAACCGGGATGACCTGAAAGTTTATGCCATGACAATGTTTACATATGTAGCTAAAATTGTATCATTTATTGTCCTGTTCGAGGTGTAATAAATTTATTTCAATTTAAATACATGTGTGCCAGATGTTTTTCTTCAAATTGATACCGATTTTGAAGATTTAAGATGGAGTGTTGAGCAAATCAGACGCAAAAACAGGGAGACGGTAAATTACCGTCGCGCGGCCGCTGGCGCTACGGAATAGGGCGTGCCCGGATGAGGGTTAAATGAGTTGGCACCGTTTCTTTTCCATGATAAGAACATTTTTTTCTCAGTAACGTGATCATAAATTAGTCATTACAGAAAAATAGTAGCTATTTCAAGCTGTACTATATACTACTACTACGACTACTTAACAACACATAAAAAATAGTACCTCTTCCACAGATGATACAGACAAATCATCTATAGAAACAAAAATACTATTGTTAGAGTCTTGATCGCAACACATACCTCATAATTTTAGGTAGACAGCAAATGCCAGGCTATGAATATTTCCAAACCAATAAAAAAAACAAAATAAATTTATAATAAAGTTTACAAAGTCACTTAAATATTAGATCTCATATCCTTGGAATGAACAATTTCTCCGATGAAGACAACAATTATTTAAAGATTATAAAGAATAAATTCGATGATTACATTAGGATAAGCAGCACCACATTTAAGGAGATACATTCAGAAATACAAAAATGGATACCGGGAACGATGATTAAACGCGACAGAAATATATAATATATCACTCTAAACCAGCTGTGAATATTCTATTCGGAAAGTAAGTGCCTTATGGAGCTGAATTATATCCCATTGCTAAAATGCGTAACATAAACATGGAGCTCGATCAAATAACACAAACGCAATCACAATGCCAAAACAGATACAAATATTAAACACCAATAACAGAAAGATAGCAAATGTATATGAAGTGGAAGCACTTAAAAAAAACACAATGAAACCTTTTTGCATTATACAGTAGAATCCCGGTAATCCGGAAGAATTCAGGCACATAGGCGCCCGGATTAGCGGGGTTTCCGGATTAGCGAAGTTTTCAAAAAATAATGTAAAAATCATTTTTTCTCAAAAATTATATTGTATAGATAATGCATGTATATATTACATAAGGTATTACAACATATAAAGTGAATGAATATTATCAGCGAGCAAAAAAGTCAGTTATTTTCTTTTGCGCGACCGTTCTTATTTTTAAATAAAGTGCGCGGTCTCTGAAACGTATAAAGAGCATAATTTCATGTGCTTCAAAATTTTGCTCCTCGGTCCACTTTATGATGTATTGAGTGCCGCCAAAGCCTCAGAATGAGAAATTTGACGGAGTCTGCAGGGTGGTCGTAGTCGTCGTCATCCTCATCATATTCTGCCACGGACGGAAAAGGACGCCACTTTAGGTTTTAAAAACCGGCGAAAAGTAAACGGAGACACAGAGAATCGGAAGAACCAAGTTATACTGAGGTAATGGATCGTAATGCATCTTTTCACGTGACCAGCCGTCTTTCTCAGCAAAATTGTTATAGCACTGGAAAAATGGACCTAATTTATATCCTACCCACTTGAGGTTTTAACATGAGCTTAGCTCGCCACTCTCTCACGGCCATTAAAGCTTAAAATTGTTCAGCTTTTCTCGCTTATAAACACCAACTCTATAGCCCATGCATGGTCATCCTCATTGGACGTCTATCAAAGGGAAGGACTGTTTTTTACTTCTCTTCTCTCGTAGCATTTTAATGAACGTGATGTTTTGAGATGTGATACCCTGCTGCAATTAAAAATTTATTGTCTTTCGAAATTGTTTAGTCTCGCACATATTAAGCATTCCTCTAATGGAAAAATTCTGTCTCAGAAAAGTATCACAACTTAGATGTGTTATCAGAATAAACGAAATACTTCGATCTCCATCACATAATTGCAGCCAGTGGAGAAATTTTTCAAATAGTCTGTCCACCTCTCGTTTCTTGTTACTAATATATGTTCACAAGAAGAAGTTGCGGGTCTGCATAACTCCCAATGGACCGTCCGGATTACCGAGGGTTCCGGATTAGCGCGTGTCCGGATTACTGGGGTTCTACTGTATATATATAAATAAACTTTCCTTACCTTAAAATATCGACATAAGGAAGCGTAACTTAGTGGAGAGCCTTTATAATACATAATTAAAACATAGATTCCTATTTTTACATAGTAACTATTTTCACTACAGATGATTCCTCGGAATTGAAACCGGTAGTGTACTGTGTAAAATTACAAAGCTATTTTTAATTATTGCTTCACCTTTTTGATGAAGGAATATGGTGTTGGAGATTTGCTACAGCTTTACAACTCGCCGTTCAACTTCTAAAATATTATAAACACTGAATCTGGGAAATCTTTACGATATCCACCAAATCCATTTTCATACATCACTTAATATTTATCGATGTAAATTGATTAAATGTAACACTTAATTCAGAAGGCTACCTTAAAAACATCCGCAACTTTCTGGTTTTTTAAGTTGAATTGATCGAGAGAAAGCAATTTCATCTAACAAACTACTATAAACACATTTATCCTACGGAGTAGTCAGTAAACAATTACATTGATATAAATAAAACTTGGTTGCTACAATCGCATCAACAAATTTGAAAAACTTTCCGATATACTGATATGTATTCGTATGTTTGTACGCACGAATCTTCACAGTATATCGTTCATAGCTGCAGTTATTAACATCTCCTTAAATTTCTCCCTCTTCATATAATCTATCACTTATTCTTAACATTAATTTTAAGTGAGCATTAATTCTCAAACTTTTCTTTCGGATAAATCCATGAGCTCTGATTCAACGGTTGCCTTGATCGGCAGGGGGATATGAATGTTTACAATATCAAAATTTTGATAAAATGTGCACGCATTTTATCAAAATGTTCGCAATTCGAATCGATATCGATATTCTACGACCAAATTAAGAACATTTATTCCATTCTCTTTCTTTTGGTTCTTGATTCGACTTCCAAGGACTATTATTTATAGTTTAATTTTGAAAAATAAATAAACCCTTCAACGATAAAATGACCTGTTCGTGTATTTCTCATTAAAAGGTTTTTATCCGTCTGGATTCGAACCGTGGACTTTTGTTACGTTAAAAGTAGCCATTACTCTGTACAGGGTTGACTGCAGAAAATTCTCGTTCGTATCTTCTCTTCTATTCTATTCTTCTCTATAAAACGTTCTCGATTTTTTTATCGAACATACATGCATACATACCCACACTCTATTTTATAAATATAGATCAAGATATACTTTTTATATGTAAGAAATGTTTTTATTATATTAATCTAAGTCTTATTCATATTTCGAAGAGTTGAATGTCCCACTAAGTTTATAAATCCCTCCGAATAACATAATCCATCACAAAAACATTGAGGGCCCAAAGTTTTTGAAAGCTTTTGTGTCTATTCTTGTTTTCTCCCGAGAGACACGCAAGCTAACTCTACAGAGTTGTTCTCCATATTTCTATGACAGAAGCAGTGAAATATGGTAATTCCTCAAAATAAAGGGGAGATACACTTTAAAGATGATGCATACATTGCTCTCTCGTTTAATTGCAAAAGCAATTGCGTTTAACCAAAGAGTTACTCGTCCTTTATGCGGAAAAATAAACCCCCATCGAAAAAATTTCGATTTTTATCGAACGTTTGCCAAAAAAGGAAACAGCTTCTCTGATTATGCGATATCCATTTCAAGATTCAGGAATAAGCTCATGTCGAAGATGTAGGTATCTTAGCAGCCGCTACAGCCGGATTATTATGAAATTTTGGAGACTTAATGTCAGCAAGTTATCGTTGACTTGAAACTCTCCCCCCAACGCTAATGGTTTGTGGTTCGAAACAAAGTTTGCTCCGAGAGGTCTTACCAAATTTCTGTCATATACAGACTATGGTGACCAACTTTTGCGTAAAAAAAATCAACGGACATTTTTCAATACAAATACGACGAACTTTTCATAAGAATACTGTAAATTATTCACAACTGATTTTTTCATTACATTAAGTAAGAAATAACTTTAATTAATACTAATTATGAATCGAGAAAAATGATCAGTGTTTAATTAATAAGATTTGAGCTTTGATTACAACTGCATTATCAAAATAGACAGTTTGCAAAAATAGAATTTTACTTTGTCATTTTCGAATATTTAGGAAAATTGTAAATTATATTATGTTGTAAAATATTTTATTCAGGAAAATACAGTGTTTTCAAAACATAAGCCATTTTAAGTTGTATAGTATACATAGTGGTTAATTTTACAGCATTTACAAATAATATACTGAAGTAAAGGAAAACAAGAATTTTACTCTGTTAAATAACAGGTCATTCATATTACGTGAGTTCCACAATAATTCAACCTGAGGTGATCATCAAGATATATAACGCTAACGCTAACGATATATACAAAACGCATACATACAGTATGCGTTTTGTAATTACAGAGATATTTTGATCCTATTGATTATAAAATATTAGTAATTTTTTATCTCAATTTTAGTTTAGATGTAGTCCATATGTTTCTTATGCTTACACGTATCCATGGCAGTTTCCTTATTCTGTTCCTTTCACTCCTATTAACATGTACGAGTGGGACACCGTTTGAATAAAACAGAATGTATTTTGATCATTTACCAACCAATATGTTTTCCATTAAATTTGTTAAGTATTACTAAAACTACATCTTGTGAAATTTTGAAGGTTGTGATTGTAAATTTTGTAAATAATTCCCATTCATTTCCTAATATATTATAGCATGATTTATGTTTAAATTCTTTTATATGCATATGTATGTGTACCAACTTTAAATATGGCGTTGAAAGCGTAGAAATATCAAGATTGCGAATAGAATTAACCATTGATACTTGCGTAGATTTTCGATCAGAATTTTAAATCCAAGCGGTTGTATATAAAAAACCATCAGAGCCTTAGTATTGGAGGACACTTGTAACGATCTACAATTGATGGGTTATTTCGCAAACTATCCGCAGTTTCGCTTTTTGGTCTACCTTTGAACATCTATTTACTAGCTAAACTCTCCCTATAGTTTATATATTATATAGTACATCATTTCAGTTTAATAGCGATAATTTTTCATTAATTTATTTCATAAATATTAACACTTTTGATAATCAGGAGGATAATTATCATTCATTTGCTTTTACATGCGGCTCTAGAGACTTGAGAAATTATATACTTGGCGAGAAAAATCTTGCAACCTAATTAACGTAATATGAACTATTTAAATTGTGGAACCAACTAATTAAAGTTAACAACGCCTGACTTCGTTAAATGTACACTTTGTCTGATTCTGATTCGAATTTTTAACATCAATTACCTCGTACGTGTGTTTTCCCGCACTCCATCGACTTGGCATTTCATTGTGCCGTTGGCATCACTCCAATTCGCAAAAGGGGAACGTTCGCAGCCACCGCTTCGATTTTCGGCCGATAACGAGTCGGTGTTGAGCGCTCCATCACTACTTCATAAGAGGGCATTCGCTAAGCACTGAGGGAATAATTTTCCACCGAATGCCGTTTTGAAGAGTGCAGATTACATTAAGAGATGGCTCGCTCGTAATTAGATCCGTTCTCAGGAGTTGGTTGACGTAGCAAAGGGTTATTCCGAGGGAAGGATCATAGTTATGCCACTTGATAAAATATCCCCTCGAAAAGTAAATCATACAGCTGCCTTGAAGTGCATCGGAAGCAAGGATTGGGAGAAACCGAAGAGTTTGGGAGATGTGTAGAAAGGTGCGCGGTAAAAATGTCACACTTTTTGATAGGAAAAAATGCCACGGTTAATATGCCACACTGGAATTCTGTGGGCGGTAAAAATGTCACAGCAGAGTTTTCATAATTATCAGATCGCATAGAGGCATTGTTTTTCACTTTTAACTTAAAGATAACATTGGCTAAAAGCGGATGGGTTGAGTGGGATTGGCGGGGAACCTTTAATTAAATAGTATATAATTATTGTCAAAGTCTCTGCACTTAAAGAAAACTTTGGCTAAAAGCTGATGGATTGAGTTGGTTTTTCATTTTTGTCCGTGGCATTTTTACCTGTGGCATTTTTACCTGTGGCATTTTTACCTGTGGCATTTAACCGTGGCATTTTTACCGTGGCATTTTTACCTGGAATCGTTTAGAAGTTAAAAAGATAAACATGATGTTGAAGTAAAGAATTGTGCGAGATATTTCACCAACGGAATTTGTAAACATAATTGTAGCGTTCAAACCTCTAGATTCCTCATTCATCAAAACATAAAGTTCGTACCAATCTCCTCCATTACATTTTCGAATGATCACGATGCCAATCAGAAGACGTTATAAATACGAAGAAATCCGAATAATTTCATTTAACTCTAGGAATAATTTTTTCCTGGATGTCTTTTGTTTCTTAAGGCATAGGAAATATTACCGAGGAAAAGTGAATCTTCCGTTATCCCCGCATGACAATTGAAAGATCCGGTTTCGAGTATTACGCACTTTAAGATCAAATATAACGCGAGCAATATCAAAATAACGCGAATTTTGGCCGATTTAGCGAAATAGCGCTAATTTCGACAGTTTTAATCAGCAGCACGGATTATGGTGTCTTCATTCATCATTGGTAAGAGGGGGAAATGTAATTTCGGTATGATTTAAATAAATGTACACTCCTGGCCAAAATTAACGCAGCACCGGCCGTAAGGATCGCTAGGGAGGTGCTGCGTTAATTTTGGCCAGGAGTGTACAATATATAACTGTATTATTTACGTATTTTTGTCATATTTGTGATAACTCATGACATCTTTGCTTACGCGAATCCAGCTTTGATCTTTTGCAATAAATTCACAAAACTTTCTTTCCATTATGGATTATCGCAAAATCTCACCTAATTCCACAAAGAAATATGTTTTGTTTTTCCTAACATCTATCGTGTCAATATGTTTTTAATAAAAATTTCATGTTTTGTTGATCTGCAGCTGTGAAAGCAGTTTCCTTAGGTGTAAAAAGCACAGTTTTAAGTTAATTTAATTTAATATTTTGCATAATTTACAGTTAATGATATTTTCATTGCTTTTAATTTTTATGCTAAAGAGTGCCTAATAATATTCCTTTGCTTAAATGAGACTCTGTGAAAATTAGTAACACCAAATTTACGAAACATAATAAAAACACAAAACACAACAATTTGGTTTTCAAATCAACAAATTTCAGAAAAAATAAAAACATTTTCAAACACCTCTAGATATAAGTAATTACTGCGATTGATTACATTGTTGAGTTTTTGCACTGTAGAAATAGAGGCATTGTTGGGAGGTCCGGCTGTCGAGCGGCCGCTTTATTGTACGATGGTTGAGGAAATAAGACAGAATAGAGGATTTCAACCATCTTTCCATCGGTTTTTATTCTGAGGTCTTACTCCCGAAGCTCAAAGAAATATTTGACTAAGATATCTTTATACTCTATTTTCTCTCGAACCTGGGCCTATGAGGAAGAAATTCATGAAAATTATTACAATCTCACTGCCTACTTTCAGATTAAATAGGTCTCCTTGTGGTTCTTGACATCGATCTAAAAAGTCCTCCTTGTCAGTCCTGTCAGACTATGTCCTTTTTTCTTAAGAATCATTTAATTCTCATCAAAAATTCCTTTTAATTGTCTCAGAATAATTTCTACAGTGGTATTAATATCTAATTACTTTGAGGCGAATCCATGATAACTGCAAGAGAACGATTTGAAATTAATATGATTATCTATTTAAGCAATGCATATGATACTTAAACTTAATCACAGAAGAGTAGGTAGTAAGTAGTAGGGAAAATTCGAGACCAATAAATGTTCCCCAAAATCAGTTGATCCGAACGACCGACTGAGTGGCTAAGAGATAAGGAAATGAAATGGAAATGACGGCTCATAATAATTCCTCTTGATAACTGAAGCGTTTAGGCAGACGATGAAGATAAAGTCGAAGGTCAGCCACGGAAATGCGGGCGACATGAAAAAATGCGAAGGCACTTGTCATCAATGGGCCCATTCATCGCAGATTGCGAGGCCCTCACGCGGGAGATCTAACGAACTGAACGTAACAAGAATGCCTTTGCAATTTGTTTCCCATTTTTCAATGTCTAGGACTCTATCAAAGAGCCCTTTTAAATCGAGAACAAGCGAATTTTTAACCAAAAATTTGCTTTTCAAAGTTGTTAAGTTAAATTTATTGCATAGTAATCAATGGCCAACTTGATTTTCTACGAAATTCATTCTCGAGAGATAACAAGATATATTACGTTTATTTTTGATCCAATACATTTCCATTGACATTATTTTGATCTACGATAACTTTATGTGCATTGATGCAGAAGACTATATCTTGATTGCAATTGCTTTTTATGGCAGAGTTAGCGAACCCGTTTTTAAAGATATGTATATCCAAGATTTATAAGGGAAAAACTTTTTTCGCAAAATCAAAAACGTATACCCTCTATTGTTTTCTATTTGGCCTTATTAACTCACCTAATAAATATTATTGCGATTGGATTATGGTAACCCATGCCGACTCGATGCCAAACAATTTCGAAAAATGAAAATTTGTACTAACAAGGAAAACACCAGGTAAGTGGGAAATTAACCAACGGATTCGCACGAATCTTTCAGGGCACGTTCTTTGCTTAAAAATAGTGGTCAATCGTCTGACCGTTTAACTCAATGGGCTTTTGTTTAAAAAAAATTAAGAACTTAATATCGGAGTTAGGCAACCACACCATACACGTTCATTCCTATATAGATCTCGAGTTAATAGGACATTATTTTCTTCCATTTCTTTTACTGAATACTTATATTTTTGCGAATGCATTTCATCTAGTTACCTTTCAAGCATTCTTTAATTTTAGTTAGCATTTGTTCTAATATGCACAACTTCGTACAGTGGGCTGGAAACGAAAAAGGCTGGCCAAAAGTAAAAAAGTGGATTTTATTTTTGCGAACTTTGACACTTCGCATAGTTACTTCTCTATAAATTCCGTACACAGCCGTTACTGTTATTCCCGAGTTAATCGATTTGATTCATGCACATTTAAATTTTACAGGGGGTTGAAGTTGTCAGTGGAATTACTTAAGGTAAAAGGGTATATATTTTTAATAGTGGGAGAAAAAACTTAAATTAAACGTACGTTTTGATTGGGATCATAATATGAAATATTGATTGCAATTGTGATTTTTCCTTGGGATTTTTTCCTGGATGCACGCCCTTAAGTGCAAAGTCACCTCAACCCTTTCCTTGTAAATGTTGATAGCATAACCAAAGATTATACTATAATGATAATAATAATAAAAGGACTTTATTCAGGGTGAAATTGAGAATCAAGTCTCTTCTTACACCTAACCCTTTGTCATGTGAGAACAGAAAGAAAGAGATAGATTGCAAAAGTACAGAGAAGAAAACTACTATGTGGATTAAAAACCTAAGCTTAGAGCAAAGGAAAAACTTTCCACTGCAGGAAAACACCCTCAAAAGAAGAAGGTGTGAAAAACCAGCGAAACCTACAGATAGAAAACTAAATTTAAATATGGTAATAGATAAAAGAGATATAAGACAATAAAAAAAGAAAGTCATTAGAATGTACAAAAAAGAGCAAGTTATAACGTATCAACATAAAATTCAGACACAAAAGTATAACTAATTTATAATTGAGTAATAGAGTTCTGACTAGCTTAAACTAGTTTTGTAAATTGCATGTTAAATTACATAAACATAATAGACACACTGAACATATAAACATTATAAACATAATTTCGCTTGGTAACAGCTCGTTGAACATTTGGATTATAAATAAGTAAAAACGGTTCAAAACACTTAAAATATGTCAATAGAGGAAACTAAATGCAAGGAATTAATAATACGTTGTTTAATACATGTATAGTGCAGTATATCCGTTTAACGTAGCCGCACAATAGACATATTCCACGCGACTTCGTCGATATTCAGATTTGCTCTTTATGACTCGCTGGAATTCGCCACTTCTCTTGAAATCCGCTTATTTCGGATGATCACTTCCCTATCTGTGCATTCTCTCCTTCACAGAGTCTCTTTTGGGGCCATGGGAAGACCACGGGAGGCGATGGGATGAAATTGCTGAAGGTATAAAGAGACGGGGATAAATATAGTCGAAGGAGAAATTGAGTAAACAGTCAATGAAGTGGAAATAAACCTTTCCAAGGGATGCTGTTCGCTGGTGAAATGAGATGTGAAATGGGAAAGATGCACTACCATTGAGATCACAGAAAATGACTTAAGTAGTGCTAACACGAATTGGAATGAAATTAAAGGCCATTAGTATAAATTTTTTTACCCTTCAAAAGTGGGTATTTGTGAATCTTTATTTTATCGATTTCTTCGAAACCTATAAATGCACTGATACATATGATATATCCGATATAAAATTACATTATGTACATGCATCTGATATCTAAATACATCTTGTTTTTAAAGTTTAATTTAAATATATATATATAATATTATAAAAGCACAAGTAACTTAAATGTGTAAGTAAGATAGTCCGTTGATGGTTATTGTTGACATGGTTGTCATGTGCTTGTTTATATAGCAATACTATTAAGATTTTCGCAGCGAAATCGAAAGATAACGGGAATAAAGTCGATGCGAATTGATATAAAGAATTCAATTCAATCGTTTGCCTATCAACTTATTCAGTAACCGCTATGAAACCGCACCTATTCAAAATTTGGTGAGATTTCTGCTGGATAAGGTAATTCCGGTAGAGATGCCCCACCTAAGGAAAATACTTCATAACAATCACTTAAGTTATAACAAGAAAGTGAAACAACAAGATAGAATACAGCATTTATTGGTTATTAACAGTATATAAACAAATAAAAAAAAAACATTTTCACCCAAAATTAATTTTTTCTGCAGCCATGCATTTGCCCATCTCTCACGTGTGTCCGGGTGAGACCTCTGTGGGAGAGATGTCCCATTTGCTTAACCCATTACTGGCCACCGTACGAAATTTCGTACGCTAAACAAGGAGGTAAACAAACTGGTGCCGTGACGCCATGTGTCATTGCATCGAATTCGCTAGCTTATTATTTTTGAGGGAAAGGTCCAACCATTCACCAGTGCCGCCTGGCTTGGGGCTGCGCCACTTTCCCTCCATTTCCCACGCAGTCAGATTTCGTCTAGGTTGGCGCCCGACGCAAAATGCCACGCCGGTGATTATTTGTTTATTTTTTATTGGTAAAACTAATCTGAATTCTGTTCCTGAGTGCGTTACTGGCTTGTCTATACCATAAACTACATGTATGAGTGGTCATTTGATGAAAGGTTATAATAATGTCAGTCAGACATGTGGTTTTTGTTGACTGTTCGAAATTTCGTACGGTGGCCGGAAGGGGGTAAAAATGTGGTATTGTTTGCAATAATTTGAACACGGATGGCGAGGCCATTGTTAATATATTGGAGCAACTTGACGAAGAGGATGAGCTGGCCAAGGATATTTCCGAAATGGACGCGCTTGAGTTCGTTTTATTCCCACCTAATGACGGCAATGACTCTGATCAAGACGATGCACATAGTGAAGCAGGGCCAGATGACGTCACCAGTATTCGCGATATTGGGAAGGGAGTTTTAGCACAGCCTATTGAAGTTAGGGGACTGCGATCTCGAGATAACCTTCGGCCGATCATGAGAGCTATAATTGTAGACACCAGTGGTTCTGAAGACAACACACCGGATTCAGAAGAATTTAAGCCCCAGCCTGAGTATGAACCTCCCGCTAAAAAAAAAGGACGAAGAAAACGTCTCAAAGATAGAATAAAACGTCTCAAAGACAGAAGTAAACATCCCAAACCAAGAAATCAGTCACAAGAAAATGGACTAAAACCACCCTACCTACAACTACCGCGGATGGGCGGTGTGAATACATTCGATCAACACCGTGCCATATATCGAATCAAAATCCGAAAAAAGTGTTGGTACTGGCCCTTGATCAGGTACATGCTAAACGGCAGTGTTGTAAACGCTTGAATGTTGTTCCGGTACAAGGAAAAAGATATTTCTCTTCTTGAGTTTGTCCGAAGAATTGTAATTGCTTTACTATCTACCCCAACCCTGCCGAACAAACCCGGACCCGCCCCAGTTATTCCTAAAAAAACGGCTCTTGTACCTCCAGAAATTCGTTTTGACGGTATTGACCATCTGGTTCATGGTATTGAGAAACCGAGGCGTTGTGGAAATTGTCAGAAGACTGCTTCATTTTACTGTATTAAATGTAATATAGTACTTCACCCAAAGGGGGCGCTATGTCGCCTTTCACACGCGCTAAATTCGTGAAAGAAAACAAGTGATTTGAAATTGATTAACAACGTGATTTGAAAATGATAAACAATGTGATTTGAAAATTGATAGCAATATGAGTTTATTGTTTTTGATTACTTAGTTAGTATTATAGCGAAATACGCTTGAAATCCTTAAGATATGATTATGTAAAACGCGCAGAATGGACTTTTCTGCTGATTTATAAAAAGATATTCTGTTTTACTACCGTGTATAGTTTAAAAAAAAAGAGATTTTTAACGTTTACAGTAATAAAAATTTTAATAAACATCATGACGTTTAATTTATATATTTTACCCCCTTACGGCCACCGTACGAAATTTTGAACACGTCCAAAAACTAAGATAACGCAAAAAATTTGGATTTTTCAGGACATCTATATATTAAACAGTCCCATAACGTCTAAAAATTTAAATAACATCAAAATTCATCGATGGCGAATAGTTCCGGCAGATAATGGGTTAAACTGAATTTAATCTAAAAAGCGCTTGTTGTATGACAAAATTGTTACATTGAACTTGAAATTGGGATATAACTAAACATTTTAGTTAAATTTAAAACCTATTTTGAAGTTTCATTTGCAAACATTTAGCCAAATATTGTAGAATTATAATGAAATTTGCAATTAGTATGAATGGTGGGTTTAATGAACATAAAATATTGTCGTTTCAACAGAAAAAAATTTAGGACGATTTTGATGTTTTCTTCGAGGAAAAAATTCTCACAGAAGACATTTCTTGATTTCGAATAAAAATTTATATTTGTAATGTCCGTATTGGTGGGCCACTTTAGCCAGATATTACATTTTGATCAGAAAAAGTGGCAAAACGCTCCACCCTAGTGCTTACTAAACAATAAATCATATTTTGATCGTGCCTAAAATGCATTCGACCGTGGATTTAAATTTGGATTGAAATTTAAATGTAGATTACAACGATTTCTTGAATAAAGCCATAATCAGTATCAACTTATAGTTAAATTGATACTGATAGGGCACATACACCTAAAGATAGCACTGGGGCGTCTATCCCGAGAAGAGGTATCCTTTCAGTACGGGAGAGATGCCCTTACAGCCAGTGGAGCTACACTTTGTCCAAGATGGACAGTCACTGCACGTGGATATTAGATGAACCTATAGCTACAAGTTTTCGCCCTTTAATTCAAAATATTCAAACATAAAAACAGTTGCCAACCAGAAACATTATACCCGATCTTATAACAGGGTGGAAAAAAACAGTACCTACTTTAAATGATGCTATAAATCTGCGTTAAAAGAATCGATTGCCGTGAAGCTCTTGCAGATAGATTTAGATTTAGATATATACCCCGCGAGCTGCCAGAGGAGTATGGCAGGGATCAGGGCAGATAAACCTGATGAACACCGTTAAAAGAGCAATTTTGTGGTTTTCCTTGAAAACACTTCGACTGGAGCATCTCTCCCGGTGGGGCATCTCACCCGGAATTACCTTATATATTTAAGTTTAAATCTTTAGAGTAAAAAAATATGTATATAACGATATATACCAATAAAAATCATGGTTTTAAATTTGAACTTCATAAATTCTGTACTCTATTATTAAATTTCAAATTATAAATGTATAAGTTATAGAAAAGCTGAGTATTCAACGTAAAGTATGTAGTATTACTAAGTAAAGCTCTATTGCTCTATCTTTAACTATTAATATTGTATATTTGTAAGAAGTGTTGTAGTATTAAAATTATGATGCTATGAAATATTAAAATTTAAAACATAATAGAGCATGATTAAGCAACCTGTCTAATACAGAATTGGAACATTATTTCACGGAATGATAGAAAACAAATTAACCATGTATGAACGCATGGATTATGTTGGCTTGCTTTTAAACATATATTGATGCACAAAGTGGGCACATAGGACTGGCTTATCTCGTCCACTGCAATTACGAAGTTGTTCTCACGAAACTGATGTACGCCAGAGCCTCCCCTTTGAGTCGTAAATGTCGTTGGAAATATATTTGGTGACGTATTAATTACGGTGAGAGAGTTATTTCAGAATCTTCGGAGACTTCTAAATTTTGTTACTCACAACTCTCAGGTTTCCCTTTGATCTCTCACTGCCACAAATAGAGACAGCAACTTCGCTATCAAACTCCGGTTCCCTGGGTAACATGTCTCCAGTGATTTTCACTTTGAAACTAATGGAAGTGACGTTTAGGTCACGTTTTGGTGAAGATTATTAACCGCTCGACTTTTAGAGGAAGCAGAATAAATTATCACCCAATCCTAAAAGATGCATCTCACAGGAATACCAACAAACTACTGAGAGCTAACGGGTTCTTCGCTCCATAGATTTCACGATTATTTTCTTTGCAAAAATTGCATCGCTGAAAAATCGTTCTTCCTTTAAGATGAAGATTCTTAATGAGGCTACAAATATATGACGAGATATTTTTGTAAATAACCTCTCAGTTTGCTTCGATCAGTTCAATCTAGAAATTTAATAATTAAAATAGAAACGATGAAGCTAAAAAATTGCAATTCGCAAATTAAAAAAAAATATGAATACCGAAAAACAAAATAAGAAAGAATCAAAAAATTACCCATCAATGTCACATGGCCCTCTGTGTAGCCCATACAGCTGTTTTTATCTAATACTATGCTGAATTAATAGACTTTTCATGTTATTATCCCAATAGTTCTGCGTGGAACCGATCAATGGCAGTAAAATTTCATCATTTATAGGTGACAAAAAGGTCCGATTGCATACTACTAACTATTACATAGTAAAATATGTGCGATCTTATGAAATTTTGCGAAAACACTTACGTTTATTAGCTTTCGGTGATTTATTTTTAATATTCTGGACCTGTTTCAAAATGCACCATGCTACGTCTAAGAAGGTTACGATCTGCTTAGTAAGACAAGTTTGACAATTCTATGACTACCCACCTATTACTCTACCTTCTTCTGTGTTTGTGTATATATATTTATATTAGACAACAGGGGCTACTTTACATTGTAACCAATAACCTGTCATTCATAGATATGGGAGAGGCAGTAGCGTAACTATAGGGTGGCAGGGCTGGCAAAATGCCACGGGTGGCCCGAGAGGCCACGAGCTCAGAAGTAACCTAAAATTTTTAACAACATTTAAAAAAATATTATACAAGTACTTTAATCAATTAAACTTTGGGAAGATGAGCGTCTCCAAGATCTGGAAAGTTTGTTCAAAGTGAATTTTTTTATCGAGTAATAGAATTCATTATTAATCAACTGAAATCACGTTTCTTTCCAATGAATGAAACTGTTTTCAATGTCAATGTTTTGCAACCTGCCACTTTACAAAATTTAAATGGAATGATCTATTTAAAAAAGCTCTAGAATTTGTTTAAAAAAGATATATCTGAATCATTTGCCAGGAAATCCTCAGTTTTCGGTCCACCTACAGAGACGAAATAGAAAAGTCTTCGCGTATTTGAGAAGTTACTGATTTATTAATAATAAAGAATCATTTTATGTCATGCAGTTTTCCTGAAGTATGAGCTGCATTGATGTTATTTGTAACAATTCTTGTGGATACAGCTAGTGCTGAAAGATCATTTTCGAAATTAAAATTAATAAATACCTATTTAAGGAACTCTATGGGACAAGACAGGCTAAGTAACTTGGCTATTCTGTCTATTGAAAATTCTATGGCCCGATATTTAAACTTTGAAGATGTTATTGATAATTTTGTAAAACAGAAAGCTTGGAGAAAAGAATTCAATTAATTAATATATTGTTAAGATTTAACTGCTATTTTATTATAAATATGTAATACCTAGGCGTTTGAAAATTAAATTTATTAGATATTTAACTAAAATTCACACAGTATTAGTAATGCTGCTGGGTAATTTCTTCAGTGATTTATTAAAATTAAATTAAATGGTGAGGATATTTAATGGGGGCCCATCCAATGAATTTGCCACGGGCCTCAGATAGTATAGTTACGCCACTGGTGAGAGGATTACTATTTTACATTTAGTCCGAAATATAATGTATGCCTAATAAAATATACTGAAAATATTTTTGCTAACAGAGAAACATGAAAGTTTTACAGGTTTCGTTAAGGGATAGCCCCTTTCATCAACTTCAGGTCAATATTTCTTCACTTAGCGACGAGTTTCTAATCGCTCCCTCCGACGAGAGAGCCAACATCCATCTTCCCTCTGAGAATTTGTGTATAAAATTTCTTTCTCCGAACAACTTTGTCTCGAAGATGGCCGAGCAATATAAACTTTGGTTGCAGACAGAATAGGTTTCTAAGTTTCGTGTTGTATACGAAAAGCTTTTGAACACTTGCATCACTTAGCTCTACCCAAACAATCCCTCCGCTATTCTCTTTCACCCTCTCCTACCTTCCCCCCTCTCCTACCCTCTCCCTCTCCTACCCTCCCCACTCTCCTACCCTCTTCCTCTCCTACCTTCCCCCCTCTCCTACCCTCTCCCTCTCCTACCCTCCCCACTCTCCTACCCTCCCCACTCTCCTACCCTCTCCCTCTCCTACCCTCCCCACTCTCCTACCCTCTCCTACCCTCTCCCTCTCCTACCCTCCCCACTCTCCTACCCTCCCCCCTCCCCTGTCAAACAGATGATCCCTCTCCAGACTCTTCCACCCCAATTTCTTACCTCAACATTAAAGATCCGCCCCCTCAAATCTTTTCCTTTCTCTTTCCTAAACGTCTCTGTCCTCGATATTGGGGACGAAATTCCACTCGAAAGATTATGTGCTACTCCGATTACATTTATATTCGTAAAATGATGATTGGCAGTCTTACAAAGATGATAAAGAGACGACTTAATACCTCATATATATATATATTTAATGTTATTGCCATGCGGTCGACATTTTGTCCTTTGTGACTTGAATCATTGTTGTATTTCAATGTGGAATATATGTCTCCTGTTTTCTCCTCTAGCCTGAAATACTGTCTTATCGGATTAAGGGTATAAACTCGAATGACGAAGCGGAAAATTTAAGTCTCTCAGTGGTCGCCAACCAGTGGTCCCTGCCGTCCACTTTAAAGGGATTTTCCAGGTAGGCGGTGAGTACTTCCCAAATATATTTGAACATGTCCAATGAAATTTGGTGCTCAGATGGAAAATTACACTGTGCAAAGTTTAGCGGCAGGTAAAGAAAGATGCCACTGCTTTAAAGCGGTTGTGCCTTAGGCCTTTTCTCTTTTTGTCAGTTCACTTGTGTGGATATTATTACGCAATATTATTTTTAATGCATTACATTTACTCTCATAAATCTATTAATGTATTATTAAAAAATTAGATGCCAAGAGGAGAATAAAATATTATAGAGAAAATAACTCCTTGGTAGGCTATTCTTTACACGTTTATTACCTCGTTGATACGTAAAATTCTTACCATTTTCTTCGTCCATTCACTACTTAATTTTAAATCATATGGGGTTACCATAAGAATTTGAATAGTTAATGGAATGACTAGCCCACGATTAACAAACCTAAATAAATCTCACATTATATAACAATTTAAAATATTTGTTAGAGAAACTGAAGTAATCATTGAAGTTAATTCCTAAGCTACGATTTTATTACTAAGATAGATTACTTTCCATTCAATTTCTCAAAAAAAGAGACCTCTATAAAGTAATCTTCAACTCATGATTGGTTTCTGAATGGTAATGATGCGTGTTACAAATGAGTAATTAGCACTAATTATAAAAAGAAACCACTGTTTCTTCGTGTTGGTGTTATACATCTCTATTTATCACTTCAAAGTCTATAAACCAGCGTTTTGTTTTGTTTTAGATCTTAGAGTTGATTAACTCCTAAAAATGACCATAAATGTACTTTCCAATGCCTATTTTAGCATAAATGGATATTCAAGATAACTACAATGCTGACTGGTAATTCAGAAAATACACCTTCTTCCATGATGCTACAAAATTAATTATCCCCTTATATTTATAAATCCTTCTCGACAATCTATTTTTAATTTAGTCTTGTACATATTTTTAAAACTTTCGTAACTAAAATATGTAAATAAGTTAGTTCTTTGATGGTCATTCGTGATGTTGACATGGTTTTAATGTACTTGTTTAGAAAGCAATTATATTGAGAATTTTGCCGTTATATCGAAAGAGAATAGAAATAAAACGCTATGCAAAGTGATATAAAGAATTTAATTTAATGCTTTTGCATTCAAATTCATACTTCAGAAAGTTTAATCTTGAATTTTCTCTATGAGGAACGTGTGTGCAAGACAAACAGTGCATTGGGATGGAAAAATATAACTTCATCCTAATCATAGACGACTTCGTTGGGAGATAATGTTTTAGGTAAATTAGAATGCTCAAGTGCGTCCAATGTTAGATTAAAAGCATCATTTTTAGGTACGAATGAGATAGCAGGCAGATGCGACTCCTATTCTGGAAAACAACAGCCTCCATTCCGCATCAACAAAGCGCTCAGCAGCACGTGTTGAATTGCAGAGAACTTTTCCCCACACAATTTTCGACCTCATTAAACCGGAAAAATTTGCACTTCATAAAAAAATTCATTTCATATTAAAATTCCTGCTTTTATGGCATTCGAAAGTAATGCTAGATGAACAAATATTCAGACTTGCTTTACAATAGCTCCATTTAGTAAATGGAGAAAGTTTGTAACACACCTCGAGGTGATAGAATCTTCTGACATTCACTCAAGTTAATTAATGGATAATGTCGATTTTTGTTTCTTTTGCTGATATATTATCTCCAATTTAATTAAATTTGATATCAATCTCTCTGCGCTGGTTAATAAAACAGGTAGTTAACAAAAAACTCTAGAAGTGTTTCCAGAAATTGAGGAATCTTATGAATAATTTATCTTCCTCCCACCCCGGATCGAATAGGGTGCAGATCGCCCCAACTCCTCCTTCAAAGATTTGTTTTTGCCCTAATGTTCCTTCTGTCATATAGTAAGTGGTATATTTTCATCTTTCTTTCTGCTCAGGATAAAGAAAAATGCATATTTCATGTACATGTATCTCAGTGTAGCTTGCTTTAACATTACAGCTACTGAGCTATGATTGATGCTCTATATTAGCATTCATCGTTGTCAATCATCATTGAGTTCCATCAGAATTATAATAAGATACTACACTTGAGCGGACGTTCTCCACTCATGGAATTCAAAGTATGCTCCCTGAAAGCCGCCTTTCGGTGTGTGGCAGGGGGTGCAAGCATCTTGACTCCTAATCGATTGCTTTCGCGTATCATTCGCGGAAGAAATGAATTCTTGAAACTATTCGTTCCAGCATCTATTTCCCTGATCTCCCTCGTAGTATCTTTTATAACATTGAGGTCGCATTATATCGGTTACATAATCAGAGAACGTGATCTCTCTGACATTATTTAATAAATTTATCCTTTGAATTCGTCTTCTATCTTCTAATGATTCCCATCCCGCGTCCTGGATCATCTGAGTAACGCTCACTGCTTAATCGTAGCAATTTTTAGCAAATCCTATCGCCTTTCGTTGTACTTTTTCTAAATCCCGAATATGGCATTTCTCGGTGGGTTACCATACACTAAATGCATTCTCAAGGTGAGGCCTAACTAACGCTAAGTAACATCGCTCTCGAATTTTTTCTTCGCTCCTACCGACTATTATTTTAACGAAGCCGAGTTTCTTAAGTGCTTTTCCACACACATTACGGATGCGGATAATCCATGATAATTATTTCGTGAGGGTTGCTCAAACTTCACCGATTCTACAGTCATCGAGTTTACCTCATGAAGGCTATACGAATAGTCATTTCCAGCAGATTTTCTTTCGAAGAAATGTAGTTAGTGAATACATTTCTACAGTTAGCCCTAATTGCCAATCACCGCACCATTTCATAATTGTAGTTCGTTCGACATGGTTAATCTATCCTCTAAGTTCTCTATTTCCTTGTAAATGACCGTGTCGTCCGCGGATCTCCAAACTTTACCATCGATGTGATTGCTAAGTTCGTTGATGTAAAATAGCTACGGTCCGATTACGCTGCCCAGAGGCAAGGGAAGCACGAGTGGACTACTTCACTCCATATCATTTGCCTAACTCCCTCTCTGAAGCTTTTGATAGCTTACGGTAGAGAGGATGATTGCAACCAGCATTTGGGCTTGGCAAATTCATCTTCCCTCTCCCCACATTCCATTATTTCCATTATGAGAACTATTATAACAAACAAGGAGCACTTTTATGGTCGATGTCAAGAAACTCGATGAGACCGATTTAATCTGAAAGTAGACAGTGAGATGGTAATAAGTGTCATAGGTTTCTTCCACATAGGCCCGGGTTCGAGAGAAAATAGGGCACAAAGAAACTATTAAACGACACAGACTCAGGCTTCACTTCGTGGTATTCGTGAATAAAAAACGGCTTCATTACGAATCTTTTCACTGTACCACACAAATAAAGTATACACGACCAGGTTCGTTAGGTGTAGTAGTAAAAAGATTAATGATGAGGCCGTTTTTTATCTTCTAAAGGATATCGAGCGAACCGAGGAGTTTGAGATTTGGCATAGTTAAATTTTATATGAAGGAGTGCAGAAAACTAAAATCTTTGTCCAAATATCCTTGGTTCGACTCTGAACCAGTATAATCGTCTCTCATAAGAAATTCACGTAAATTTCGTTTTGAACGATTGCAGGCATTTTTTATTTTGCTGAATTAAATCAGAGATAATGGTCGTAGGAAATCGAGATAAGTACCAAAGGAAAGAAAATTGAATAAAGACTCTTAATTTGGTCGTAGAATATAGTATTTGTGTCGAAATTACGAGAACTTTGGCAAAATGAACGAAAATGTTGTGAAATGTCTTCTTAGTAAACAAACCAGTCCCCCTGACAACCAAGGCGAATCCGAGCTTATGCGTTTTCTCATTAGAAGGGGATTTTATCTCCAAACCAAATTAACGGTAGGGACAGAAATTATGAAAAGAGGGCAATTAACCGAGTTGCCAACAGTCGCTAACTGATTAATAAAAACAAGGATATAATTACGGCGATTTTGCGGAATGTTTTTGGAAATCAATCTTTAAAATAAAAACGACAATGAATTGTATCAAAAAATAAATAATACTACAAGCTGTAATTGTGTTTTATTTATTTTTCTAACATTAAAATTTTACATTTATTGAAGGGAATTAAGGCAAACAACACACCCTAATGACGTATTTGTACACGCTTACAGCTGACGTAATAGAAAAATAATGAAATGAATTATAAGCAATGATTATATAGGTATACTCTTTGACGAAAGAACCTCAATAACGTTCAGACTTAAAAACTCAATGAATTATGGTCGAATTTCGACCACTGGGAGATCGCTAGTATACTATTCTTCGGGCGTATGTCCACTGCATAAATGGTGGTAACGTAATTAACTCGTATCCATAGGTTGCTGGTTCGCCGCCAATACGTGACATTTCCTTTCACTATTGCACTTAATCGTAACAACCTAACCAGTAAGAGTCGATTACGTTACCGCTAGGCTAATGTAGGCTGTTAGAGGACCGAAATTGGAATTCGACTAGGATATCTTTGTACCCTGTTTCTTACTCCATCTTCTCTCGAACCCGGTGTGGAATAAACCCTTGACGCTTATTACACTGTCTACCTTAAGATAAAAAAATGTCTCATCGAGACTCTTGGCATCGATCATAAAAGTGCTCCTTCTAAGTTGTTCATGATGCTGAAAATTTACGATTCCTCAACAAATTTTGTGTATGGAGAAAAACAAGATTTATTAATTTAAATATTAAATTGACTCTTCTTAGAAAGAAGGAAGAGGGTTGTAGTGGAAAGGAAAAAGTTGGGAGAGAAACAACCGCGGAAGATAGTAAGTAAAGGGGAGGTTTTCGTTGAAGCAGAGATGAGTGAAATACTGAGAGAAACAGTGAAGTAATTGATGAAGAGAGGTCAAAGAAAAGGGGGAGAAGACAAAATTAAAAGTTGCTTGATGATATAAAGAGTGGGATGCCAATGAAGGGAGACAATTTCAACCTGTAATATAAGGAACCTGTGATATAAGAAACCTGTGATATAAAGGAGAAGATTTTAAATTATTATCATCACTTTGAGACCAGTAAAGAAAATAATTGCTCAGAATACCCCTGAAAGTAAGTATCTATATCTGCTTGCAAATTACTTCGTCTTTCTCTTTACTTTTTCCATTTTCTTTATTCGACAGCATTGATACGGATCCCACAAAGTTGATGCGTATTCAAGAATCGGTATCACGAGTGATATACATCCTTTTTCTATCACTTTTCGGCTACACCCCAAATTAAATCCTCTCAAATTTACAAATGAGTAATTATATAAAATCATTTCGACTCTATGCAAACATATACTTTAATGTTGTTCGAGGAATAGCGTTTTCCCTTAGAAATTGGACACATGGATTCGTGGATGATAATTCCATGGATTGTATCGGAGCGACTGGTTAAGAATAAGACGACTACCAATCTTCGGTTTGTCACCTCATGCCATTCGACGAAATCCTATACTTGAGATAAAACAATGGCGATATTGTCCATATAATTTAAAATACTTTAACAAGTTTCTTCTTACAAGGACACGGTAGCTGCACCTCAGATATGATTGGAATTCTGCAGGAAGATAGTTCTCCACATTCACTCATTACGGTGTTAGTAAATTCCTATTGGATCTATATGTAAACACTGCCAAAGTGGAAAGCAAATGTCTAAGATATGTTATAGACAGAAATCAAATCTCTAGGAGTTAAACGTACGAATTTTGTAAATTTGTATCATTTGAGTTTCAAATTGACAAATGTTGGAATTAGAGCCGTCTAAAGAAGTTAACTGGTGAAAAGCAAATAAATACGCGGTTTTCATGCAAATTAGAGTTGTCAATCACATTTAAAACGGAACGTTGACAATGCAAACCTTCCGCGGCAGAATCATGGTCAGATACCGGATATAAAATGTAAAAAATAAAAATATATATTTAATGTGCATAAAATATTGAAACAACGAATGAAATTTCTTTTCTTAAAAATTTCTCGAGGCGAAAATGAAAATCCAACACAGAAAAGAAGTCGTTGAGCGAGAATCGAAGTTGGGAGACTTTCTGCCGAAGTCGAGTTCCTTACCAAGTAGGCTATCAGTTGGCTGGTCGTCAAACTGTCACTATAGGATTTTTGAAAAATAGACGATTTGCCAAAACTGCTGTTAACGGTTGAGGAAGGTCACACACATGGAAAACAAAATGGAAAAACACAAGTTGTTTAGATAAAATTTGTTTTCTTTGTTATTACTGATTATATTATTGTTCACCTATTTGACTTGTTTTTGTCAACCAACTCCTGGCAAGTTTATCCAGTAATATCCGTAAATAGAGAGTTTTTCACGGAAAAGTATAGGCCTTTACGGGAATAGCTAAGCCTGTTTCAAATTCATCACGATCACTATTGCTAGAAAAGCGCAAGAAAGCAAAATCCGACACCAAGCGAGCTATGCGAAACACCTACTGCAACTTTGTGAAGACATTTCTTGGGGAATTTTTAGAGTAAGATCCTAAAGCTAAAGAGGAAGGTCCTCCGTTAGAGAGGTACAAGGGAAGGTACAAACAGTGAGCTTGTCAAGGATTAGCGAAGGCAACATTATTGCAAGTTGAAGAGGAAAGCGGATATTCTAAACGAATTTTACTAAAGCGAATCACGTCAGATAGTAACATAGAGATCCTCCCCATGGTTAATATACTGGATTCCATGTCAAATATAATTTTTACGACAGTTAGTATGATTAATATCTTACGCAAAATTAAGCCAAACAAGTCGCCAGGACCAGAAGGTATTCCGGCAAGAGAGCTTAAAGAGCTGGCAGAAAGCGTCGCCCCTTATCTCAAAATTACATTGTCTAAATCGATGAACGAAGGTAGGGTCCCATCCGATTGGAAATTTACTAATATCACTCCTGTTTACAAAAGTGGATTAAAGGAGGACCCAGGCAATTATAAACTCATATCATTAACTTCGCTGTCCGGAATGGTAATGGAACATATCGCCGTAAGCTCACTCATGGGTTATTTTGGATAGAAATCGATTCCTCGACGCGAACCAGCATGGTTTTCGAAAGTCCCGATTACACTATTTTTACGCGATATCTTAAAGTCTGCCGAGAGTAAAAAGCAAGCTGACGCTATATTTTCCTCGATTTCAAAAAATCATTCGATAGAGTCCCCCCACTACAAACTAATATACAAACAAAGGTCAATGGAAGATATATGGGGGTTTTACCATTGCTTTTTTCAGGTAGAAATTTGGAGGGTCTCCGTCCTAATCCGGACCCTTAGCTCGCCTTCGCAGCTACTGAGCGCCCGACCCTCCCATCAGGGGTAACCATAATAACCTCTCTCAAACGATTTAATCCTCATCCAAAGGTGGTGTGAAAATGGGAATTAGATATTACGTAGGAAAATGCTCCTTGGTTAATTTCTTCGAAAATAAAAAATTGCGTCCAAATCACCCGTACAAATTTAATGGAATTAATATAAAAGTAGTAGATTTAGTTGAATATCCCGGGATCAACATTACTAATAACTTAAATTGGAGCACGCATATTTGAAAAATCTGTGGCAAAGCAATTAAAAGGCTTGGCTTTGTAAAGCCTATTTTCGGTAAATGCGACAAAAAGGTGAGCGAGCGATGTTATTTACCATGGTCAGACCCCTTCTGGAATATACGGCAAGTATATGGGATACAGCGGATGAAACGTGTACCCACGAATCGAGTGAGGGTAAAATTTTTTAAGAAATGCTACGATAAAAAAACAAGCGTTACAAAAATGCTCTCAGAGGTAGGTTGGGAATCCTTGAAAGAAAGGAGATTGGAAGCTAGGCTGCGATTGCTTAATAAATTCAGGGAAACTACATTTTCGGAAGATACAATCGTTATCATGCAACCCCCCTGCTACGTCGGTCGATCCGATAATGACCGTAAGTTAAGAGAAATAGATGCTAAGACGAATCGTTTTGAAAATTCATTCTTTCCGCGAACGATACGTGACAATAACTGAGTAAAGAAGTAGTTTAGATTCAACTGGTGTTTACACCTCCTGCCATACTCCGAAAGGCGTCTTGCAGGGCATTAATGTAGATGTAGATGAATATTACTTACAAGTCGCAATATTTTCTTTAGTCTTATCCTTTGTAAATTGCAAATTAATTCTTTATTAAACTGTAAAAATAATAATAATAATAATGAATTGATTACGGGTACTAAACATATTTACAGAATACATAATCAATATAAAAATACATATAGAATAAAGCAAAACATACAAGTAAACTCATATACATCAATAACAAAGAAAAGAAAAGAATATAATGCAATAAATGTATACTGAGATCACATTTGCAAAAATAAATCAATATATGGAATCAGTGTATAGGAAAACAATGCCAATATACATCTATAATCTTAATCACTACCTAAAGCTAATATACAAGTACATACATACACAAAATATATATTTAAGTTTATTCATATACAATACAATCCTGCAATAATAATTGTAAACATATTATTAGTATTACTATTTTATTTATTAGTAGTAGTATTATTATTATTAGTAATTGGCTAAAAGTGATTTGTTACAATTGTTCCATGTTATCCCGACTTTAATATTTCGTAGTTTCTTCAAGTTCATATAAATGCCCTGCGCCTTCATTAAAGCCGACTCATATCGCAGTGCCTTCATAGAATTAAGTATTAATATAAGATATGTTCGGAATTCTGGTGTAATCTTTTGGATAAATTTCCTTCGGCTATTTTTCACCGATTCGAATCTGCTCTCAATTCGAATAAGTCGCTGGAGCAGAAAGGCCGCGTCTATAAATCTTCGAACCGTTTTTGTAGAAATTCAGAAGAATTCGAGCGTAGTTTCGGTCCGTCCCAAATTTTAAAGAAGCTGTATTTGATCGTGCTTTAAAGATTAAACTTTTCAATTGGTACCGCATTCATTCTTATATTATGATTGCTGGTGCATGCTTCAAATATGTGCAAAGAGTTCACATGCTTCAATCTTTATGTAATACTGAAATCATTCTGTTAGGATTTAAATGTATATTTAATTTCTCGTCCATAAACGTAGTATGATGTGGTGAGAAAGACAATGAAGCAAATCATGTTCTGTGAAATGTGATAAGAAAAAATCCATTTCAAAATGCAAATTTTACATATTTGCAATTAATTTATCAAGGTTCACTTCCGAGGATATTAATTGTATTTTCTATTTGTGTTGTTTACATTTTGTGTATTTCATGTATTTAATGTAATTATATTCCTACCCTAATTGAGGCTTGGATGTTCGGATGTTTTCACTTAACAACGCTATACATAACCTTCAGAAATTAAAACGCTTTACTTCCAAATGCCCATAATTGAATCGCAATAAAGTAATGCTATGATCGTATCGTAAATAGCTTTAATTAACTGAAAAAATATTGGTTTTTTATCCATTGTCATTGTGATGAACATGTTTTTTCCTTCTTTCTTTAAATTTGCGTATAACTTTGTCACCGATTGAATGTCTATCCCTATTATACTTTTAATTTTTTAATTACCAGCCACGGAATGAAGGTGAGACTACCAAGCCTCAGTGTTGTCCAAAGTAAACCGAATGTATGGATGTAATGTTAGAAACAGGGCACGGCGGAATAGTATTCGAAAAAAGCTGGCCAAGAATACGAAAGTGTTTTTTTCGAGTACAGACTTTGAATCCTCGCATGGTTACAGTTTAATAAATTTCGCATACAACAATGCAAGTCATTTGCATTTATTCTTCTGCGTTGACATTCTGCAGGAGGTCAAAGTAAACCAAATTTTGGGAAAAAAGCCGGATGGCGAAATTCTTCGGATGAAATAAAACGTCATATTATAAAACTACACTTTGTCCTTCATAAAATCCAATTTTAACTGTCACTGGTGAGTGTTTGCATACTTTAAGTAACAAAAATGTAGACTCTTGTTTCAAAGAAATTTTTTAACTAAAGCTTGGAAAATAGCAGAAGTTGACGTTGACCGACTCGGAGATACCACGTTATTCTTTGAAGTTCTCTGAAGAGGACTCTGAAACGCCCCAATTCCCCCTCCTCCACCACCCTCCCGATAACAATACCGAATTTTCGACAACGCTGCAACGGCCGAACCACGTCGTCCATTGGGGGGAAAACGTTTCAATAGCAACGTCAACAACGTCAAATTTCAGCGCGACGCGAAGGCGTCCGTGACCGCGAAATTCTGAAGTGAATGCAATCCATCAATTCGCCCAATGACGCTCGCTTTCGAAGGCCTCGAAAGTGACTTGTTTTGGAACGGAAAGACTCCGATGAAAGAGCTTCTGCTAAACGTCTCCGTATTTACGCTTTACGACTGTCATATGTTTACGGCGATAAAATATTGATATAAACGTCACAATCAGTCGTATCAAAAACGAGTGGCGAAAAAGGGTGAAAGAAGGTCGCTTGTGCTTCACAATAATTCCTAATGATGAGAGCGGTTTATGGTTTGAATGAACGATCGAATTGTTTCCTTCAGCCGTAAAATATTTTATCGCCAAAGCAGAAACCATGATCGTTTGTCCTCGGAGAAGTTGGCGGCACTAAAAAATTAATCAACGAAGCGATGGTCTCCACTAATTCATCAGAATTTTAGTGCCGATTTTACGACTCTAATATTTAACACTGGTCGATATAATTGCCCTCCAATTGGAATCGATAAATTTGCTATCGATAATAGATAACCTTTGTATGCCGGAGACGGGAATTTGACGAATTAAAGGCGATGTACGTAATTGAAAGTTTAGAACTAGCTTTAAAAAGTAGTTTTTGTATTTCTCGACGGAAATAAAAAGTTTGGATGGTATTACGAACTTTGGGAATATCCGAAAGACCACTAAGAAAATAAGGAAATTTTAATACATAATGGTGAATTGATAGTTTTATAGTTCTTGACGATAGGTCGGGAAAATTATTATATCATATTTATAAAGGAAATAAGAAGCAGTTTTGCTCCAACTGATCCGTAAAGTATTCAGCCCGAAGGTCGATTGGTGGCTTACACCCTCCAGGTGATAAGACCTTGTAGGGAGGAATGAGGTTTACTAGGCAGGATGAGGAGTGAGGTAAATCTCCCTTGCTTTCCTCAAGTATTCTACAGATATGAATGGTTAATTTGACTTGTCTTGTAGTTTATTTTTCTGCTGGGGTGGATTAGGCACATATCGCCCCCTCTTCCCCTGGCCCAGCGGCTCTCCAATGATGTAAATGGATATTAATTGATACTATCAAGTGCAATAAATAAATAAATATACAAGAAGTTATGAGATGAAGGATGAAAGATGAAAAATAACTTAGGGGTGAGATGATAAGAACAGATGAGCACGACTAATAGATAAACAGTAAATAAGTGACTTCACAGAGTCACACCACGTCGCACCACACCACTTCGCACGCACACGAATGCACTCTACCGCCCCAGAAAGTGTCTTTCAACCTGCGACCGGCTAAAGATTAAAGTTAAAAAAGAGTGAAAATATAATTTCCTTATTTTCATCTTAATTAATGGTAAGTATGCTGAGGTGATATTTCCCTTAACGTAGCAATCTCCTGCTCTGAGTGAAAATAAATCCGAATTTTATTAAGACCGGTGAAAAAGCAAAAGTAGCTCGAAGAGGAAGGGGAAAAGAAGATGATGATATCAATTCTCCAAAAGGCTCTTCTGAAACATCCTAAAAACGCATTGTAATAATCCATTAAATTGGGAATATCGCCCTAATGTCTCGTTCGATCAACTGAAGACCCATTCTCCTTATTTTTTATTTTTATTGAAATAGAAATATAATTTATTCAACGATAACAATTACAGAATACAAAAATTAAGCAAGAATGACAGTAAGGTATGCCAGTGATTTGCATACAAAAAACCAGTACATACATAATGCCAAAAGAAAAAGAAGAAAAATAAAAGTAGAAATTACATCATAAGTATTCTTCCAAACCTTAGGTTTGACGGCAGGTTCCCAAAATTGAAAACTATGAGTGTCGATGATAGTTTTTTCATCATTATAATTACATGTGTATTATATTTACAGGCGAGTACACAAAAATTTAATACAATACTCATTACTTCGTTTGACTTTGAAATATTCTATAAGTTTCTGTTTCACTTCAGAGATACTTGATAGCCCTTTCAAATAATTAGGTAGGTTGTTCATTACCTTAGGAATATTTGCTTCTGATCTATTTTTTCCATGGTTATTATAATACCAATTGACATCATTCTCTCGATAAAAGAAAATTTAGTCATAAACTCAGTTTACATTTCTAAACTCACACCGAGTCACTAGAGGGTTGACAATATTTTTTTTCTTTTAATTATTTTTTTCCGAAACTGTTACGTATCCTTATTTGGTCATAGAACCATATTTGAAATTTATAATCTACAGCATAGATAGATAGACAAATATATCATAACATATAATTTATATGAATTAGATCAGAATCATTATAGTGATTAGTCCTAGCTTATCTATCTAATAGGGAAGTAGTATAAATTATTTTTAACCAGTTCCGCTTTGCATTGGGACTTGGGGCGGATAAGCTTATACACAACGGTGATCATTATCACAACTAATACTCGCTATTGTGTGATTCGTAGAATTAAGGGTTCGGCTCGTTTGGGGACATTCGCCATAAAGATAAGATTTATGCCAGAAAAGACGTGTTTTTCCGACTCCATTTGAAAGTTGAAAATAATTAATTTGATTTAATTTAGTAAATGAGAGATGGTCTTAGTTTAGCCTTCTCCCTCGGGACCAGGATGTGGAACGGTCCAAGCCCGAGATTCATACGAAGCCTTACTGAATAGGAGATGCATAATTATTGTTCGCTGAATTTAGCTTTTGAAATTCCTCGAAAATGGATAATTTATAAAGTTTTAGAATCCCTTCAATTCTACAATAGTTTAAAAAACCCGGTTAGTACATGATACTATATTATAAATTTTGCTTAAGACAAGTCTGAGGGGAAAACCGGAAAATTTGAACTTATTGGCTGTATTATTTCCTTTCCCCACTACCCTACTCTCAAGTATATGTACTCGGTTCTGACATTTTACTTTGCCTGATGATTAATATTCATTAGTTGAAACTGGTCGTGTTTTTCCAAATATAATCTCTGGAATCATTACAATGCATTTTCATTTCTTACGTTGTGGAATCCCACATAGTGACGGCTAACACCATCCAATCTATTTTAATTTCTGTATGTATACTTTGATTTCCTGCCTAGTAAATGGAGTGATATCCAGACGAATGCGAAGTCTCTGTTGTTCAAATTCTTCTATCGTCTCGCTCTAAGTTATTGCGCTCAGTTGAAAATCGATTGCAAATATTTCAAATCTTAGATTGCAACGAAGAACGCGTTATAACAACATAAAGAGGAATACACGAATGTTAGACGACTACTGAATAAATTGTTAGTGCATTGCTACTAATGCAACTACTTCTACCCCAACTAATATTACTATCATTAAATTTCTAAAGTGCCTAAGGAAGTTTTATGAATGTTTTTATGCTAATAAATAAATAAATATATTAAAATAAAATGTCTAATACAACTAATATAGATACTATTTCAATTACTACTACCTTTTACTCATTTTACTACTGTATTGTTACTAAATTTATTGTTACTGTATTTAATGTGACAAGACTAACTAGTTGTAGTGATATCAACCATACAGAGCTCTGAACGACCTTTAAGTGAAATGTATGATTGTGACACAATGGAAGGAGATTAGAGTTATCGTTTCAATTGTTTCTTACTTTTAGAATAATATCGATTGGGAAAGTATTTCGAAAGGATTATCTTCAGAAATACTTTCCCTTTCTTTTCTTTTGTTCGCGTTTTATGCGATATATATATATATATATATATATATATATATATAGAAATCTTCCCATTTAATTTCTTTTTAACAGAAGGGAAAGCAGAAAATCAATGAAGCCCTCACTTTCATTATTATATTCCTATAACCTTTTGCTGTTACAATTTAAGCTGACAATCGCTTCTCTTTCGCGTGCAGTGCTATAAAATTGCGATGAACGTGATGTATCAAGATAGCACACGCTCAATCGCGTGAAATTAGTGCATTGATCCGACGGCTTTTCAAATTTGCGTAGCGCTGCATTTGCTTTAACGTAAGAGACTCGTTTTAGAAGGAGTAACCTGTTTCGATGAAATTTTAAACCATTTCCGCGAAAATTCGTTTAAACGGCATTTCCTGTCGCCACGTCTTTTCCGTCACAGACGCTTGGGGAAAAAGTAGATTGAGGGGAAAAATCGATAAGGGAATTTCAGTGAATCCGAAGCTGGGTTTATGGGATGGCAGGAGGAAGAAAAATTGGGAGAAGAAAATGGAGCTGCACACTTCTGTGCTACGAAGTTTAAACCTTACATTAAATTCAGGCAAACAGTAATTGACTTAATGTGGGCTTTCGAGAGTGCACAACCAACAACTACTTCGCAGTACTCTATCAAGTTTAGCCGAGTAATGGACTGACATACACTCTCCTACATCCACCTAAACGTCACTCATGGAACATAAAACGAAATGTAAACATAAAGTACAAAAGTAAGCATAAAACATGAATATAAAAGAGTATTCTCATGCTTATCGGAGGTATTGTGATTGCTTATTTGAACAGCCGTAGCACTCCCATTTACTAAAGTGATAGGAAATTAACTAATTTAGATGGGCGACTGGACAAATCCGCATGTTTTGTGCTATCGCTTCTGTATTTCGTAATAAAGGTTTACTTTGCATTCCCATTTAATACGTTCGAGCCCAAAATGTGGGATCGTCCTAGGTGTCCTCTAAATCTCCGATTTCAATCAAACGATGGACACAAAAGCTAGCTTATCAAATATTAATACATAACAATCAATCGATTGCTGAATATGAAATATTTCTTGAGCTATAGAGAAGGAATACGGTCTCATAATGGCAGTAGTAGAATTGTTAAAAGTGATTCGATAGCTTAAGTTAATCCGCACGAGGGCTACCACCGAGAATCAAACCCGGGACGGTCTTAAAATGGTTTTCCTTCTCCGAAAAGTAATGGAAACAGGAGTCACAGCATTTGAAATCGAAGTTTAAAGGTCATGAAATATATGGACTAATAATATCCCACTTTGTGCTAAATAAATTTAAATATTCGGTAGTTAGGTAGTTTTGGGATTTCTGGTATGAGAAATAAATCATGGTATCCTTAAAATTAAAAGTGATGCTACAGCTACGCGAATAGAGAAAATTTGGGATTTTTTTTCCCACATGCTGGTTTTACACACATTGGTAATTGCTCTCAATTGACAGCTTTCAACTTATTTTTCCGGTCAAACTAACATTATTTAAATTTCCGCATTCTGCATCGCCATATGCTGTGCCCATTTGATTATGAAAACAAATCCAATTTCCAAATTTCATGCAAGAGCAAAGTGAAAACAAAGTGAAGTGATCTTCAGGAGCTGAATATGTTTCTGCATTTAATTGCCCAGGAAGTTTGTTTCAGGGAACCAGGATTCAATTAGCGCGCCAATTTAATTTTTATTCTATAAAGATATCCCGCATTTTCATTTTTCCTTCGTACACGGTCCGCGGGAAAACATTCAACCAAAAATTAGCCCAAAAACTGACTCTTTCGACCGAAAGCAATAAAGCAACCGAAATTACGATGAAGCGTTTCCTAATTGTAGAGCTGTTTGTTAACTATAACCCAAAAAAGGCGAGCTTTGCGGAATGCAGGAATGCAGGAATTATATGATTTTATTTGAGTGAGAATTTAAAGGGAAAAATTAAAGAAAAGTGATTGTATTATACAACAGACTTACTCGTATACACTGGCCTGGAAAGAAATTAAAAATCAGTCCAGTATATATCAGTAAAAATCATAATTGTTTTATTTTCATTTTCACTTTACGTAGATGGATATATATTGAATTAATCATCAATTACATATTTAATTCAGTGGAGAAGTTTCTAACATGAAAACAAACAAAATGTTGCTAATCAAACTCTTATACATTAAACGATAGTTCTAGTAAAATATATGCCGAGCTAACTAAATAGGATTTTGATAAGCATTATTACATATAAAGGATTGAAAAGGAACGGAATGAATTACACAAAGATGCTTATGTATAATTTGCGAAGAGTCCGTCCATCCTTCCATCCCCCCCTTTATTTCAGAGACGGTTTGACTTAGAGATTATAAACAAACTGCATTGTGTTTTTACGAGTTATAAACCCCCTAGGAAAACTATTCCCAAAACTGAGAAGACTCGGGTTCGAACCCAGTAGTCTATAATACGGTTCCATAAGGAATACTCGTCAACTTTACTTTTATCGGTTGCAGGGCTTATTTCTTTTGCCAAATTAAATTAGAAAGAATCGTTGTAAAAAGTCGAGACAAGCAGCAGAAGTAAAGAAATTGAGTAAAGATTCTTATTCTGGTCGTGAAATATGCTTTTCGATTCAAAACTGCGAACCTTTTGATAAAATATACTATATTTATCGAAATTTTGAGATCGTAATGCCTTGGCGTATTGGGATACAAGTCAGCTCCACAATGCACTGACTTTCTCTGAAGAATATTCATCGTTGGTTTTTAGAGTGATACATCATTTAATTCTGTTTAATCATTGTTAACGTTTTTCATTACTGCCTTTTTGGAGTTGTCTCCTTATCATAATGTGATCTTAAGATATATTTTTATTGCCTAAAAGAATGTTGTCTCAATTGAAGAAATTGTTTATTCAAACGATATGAGTTTAAATATTGAGCGAATATGGCTTTTTAGACATAATTATAACTTTTATTTCTTGATTTGTTGGTTTGGAAATAAATATAGCCTAGTATTTGCTATCTACATACAATTATGAAGCATGTGTTAAGATCAAGGCTTTCACATCGCTATTTATAAATCTCAATATCCCTGTTGATAATTAACGGGCACTTCTGCTGTTGCTATTATTCATTTTTTGAATTGATGAATGACGAAAGATTACCTTTCCAATTTTTTCTGCTGATTCATTCGCTACATTTGATGTCTCATTCATTAGCAATGTGGCAAACAATAATGTATTCCACGCATTTAATTAAATAGCATAAAATATATTGTATACACTAAGGTAGAACGTCTGAGATACCATGAAAATTAAGATAACTGAGACATTAAATGGTAATAGGATACGTTACTCGAAGTAAACAATTATCACATTTGCGTAAGTTTTGTCAAACATTAAACATTCCATGCACGCAAATATTTGCGCGGGCTCAGCCAGTGTTCTTAACTCTTTCACGAGCATGCACGAAAAGTTCTGACGAAGGATCGATAGATGCTCTTGATGCACGTTCTCAAAAAAACAAATTGTGAATTAAATTTCTAATCAGGGATTGGAAAGTACTAACAACACTAAATTGTTTCGATAAGTAAAATATGTAATTAATCAAGTAAAATTCCTGACGAAAGAGATTAAATAAAAACTGTTGAGAACTTTGCTTTACGGTTTAACTATTATTCTTGAACACAAACGGAGAGGTTGCAGGAAAATTTAAAATAAAACGAGGAGGCAATCTAATTATCAACTGGAGTGCTGGTTGAACAAGTTATACCGAATGTCGTTGTCCATTCATTAGTCACGATTTGGGTGAGTGTTGGAACGTTGATCGAAGCCATAGGATAAAGAATGGTGCAGTTTGAAGGTGAGTCATTCGGTATAAATTGTTTTTATAAATAATCTGATACCCGTAAGTTACAACTTTCTTACAATAAACAAGAAAGGGGTGAATTTTAAATTGCCTAATGGCTCAATTTAATGAGGTGGTCATGAGAGGGAAATACGTTACTGTATCTCGCGGTCGGTAAACAAGGATCCGTCATTTGGCATTACCCTGAGGTTAAAGAGTAGAAGGCACCGGAAGGGGTTCAATGATGATGAGGATTAGGACCCTTTCGAATCTTTCATTTCTCCTTTCTGCCAATTTTGCAGAATCTCCACTCCATACCACTGTCGAAGATCGAATTTAACTTACATTATAAATATGATTTCTTGCGATATTTAATGTAGATAAATTCGCTAATTCACTTCGCACCATCATTTTTCCTTATAAGACTATTCGAAAAATATATATAAAATCATACTTTCCAGTATTACTCGTAAGTAGGTTATCCATACAAATCCATCAATTTTCGCCCATAAAATAAAAAGACGGCATTATTATTATTAATGTTCGTATAAGTATATCTAAAAAGGGCAGAATAATATTTTGGATGAGAACCAAGGAAAAAAAATCTAATAATAATATAACAACGAATTCCGCACATTTCGCATCAACCTCGAAATCTTTTCATATAAAAGAGGAAGCATACAAAGGCTCGAGGCAATTTATGCCTCTTTTTTTAGTAAGACCTTCCAACAAAATATAGTGCAGAGATAACATAATTCTATAAAAAGGTAACTTTGCGAGCCATAGTCACAATAGAGAATCTTCATAATACCTACAGAGAAACAAGTATGACCTAAATCCTACAAAATGGGAAGAAATTAAAGCGACCCTTTAATTGCTGAGGTATTTATTCCTATTACTAATTGCTTGGCTTAACGAAAGAATACTTAAGGTGTTATGAAAGATAGCGGAAGTTACATATGAACTCATTGTGAGTTTCGGATAAAATGGGATTTTTACTAAAATTGTTATATAAAACAAAGGATATGCAAATAACGCAAAAAAATGTTTTAGTTATGCAAGAACTCCACAAAGTTACAGCCTCCTGCATAGATTGTATCTGGGATTTTTGTTAATTTTTTCGTAAAAACATTTATGAACAATTTGTAAACTGTGTAATATGCATCATTCAAATATATATAGTATCATACAATCGGATAGAAACAATTTAATGGGAGAGTATACGAATAAATACTATTCCAATACAGTTAAGAAAGCGATTCAAGAGTTTCTCAGGCCATCAGATTTCATTCTATTCCACTCTAGTAATGGAAGATATGGGTTCGGTTTCCACTCAACTTTGACTCTGGATTGTTTCTACTTCACATACGCGAGGAAATGCAATACAGAATTTGAAATCGTCAGATTAAGTCATAATTTAAGATAAGATGTTCAACGAAAAAGGAATGGAGGAAGGCTGAAGTAAGATGGGAAAGATAAAAATCAAGAGAATAAAGAGCGAATTCCAAGAAGGGAGAAATAGTGGAGATGCGAGATTACTGTTTTTTATCTTCACTTCTTCCTCTGGAAGGTTACCCAGAATTACGAAAGATCTTTCCGCGGAAGCGTTTAAGTCAGAGAAATTTCCAGAATAGATGAGTACGGCTGGAAATTATCCTTGCTCGAGAAAATTTAATCTGAACCCTTCATTGTGTTTTTAAACACTTTTAAATTGTGCTTTTGAAGAAAATGAAAATCGAGAACGGAATAAATTTGGAATAATTACGAGGAAAATGAGTTGCAACAAAATTAAAGTAAATTCACAAATCTAATTAGAGGATACTTCAGTTAATCTGTGGACTACAGTGCTATTTTTACATGTCAACACTCCTTGTCGTGGATACCAAGATTATTTTTACGAAATTACAGAAGAGTCTTTAAAAATGGGAGTAGCATTCAATATTCTGTAAAAAAAATTGGTTTTTATTATTAATTTTTCATGTGAGTAAAATTTATATTTTGCTGAAAGCATTCTTATTTTTTAATTTAGAAAAAGAGATTTCCTCTTGGACATCAATCACAATTCTTTATTTTGACATTTAATTTTGAAACGTTCTGATGGAGAAACGTCGCATTCACCTTTCACCGCACAGCCTTTTTTCTCAAATATTTACAGTCTTCTGGGTATACATTTTACCACGAAATAAAATAGTTCCCTGTTCCTTTTTCTGAGATCTCCAACTTTTGTGAATCACCCTCATAAATTGAACTTTCCACAGGTTCAAATAGTGCCCACAAAAAACTTCGAATCAAAGTTTGCAAACCAATTTCAATGCCACTGCCGTATTCATATGTGGATTACGCTAACTTATGCTTATAATTTCGTGTTCATAGGTAATATTATCTATAAAATCGATATATTCGTATTACCTACGTCTTTCGACGGTCGTTCTTGTATAATGGTCACTATCGTACTTACGTTCGACTATCTAAATCAAGTATATCACCACATTTGAGGGCGACGAAACCGTTGGGCGTATCGACAAACCATCGGACCACTTTTAAGTGACGACTTACTAGAAATTCCATAATTGAATTCATATGTAAGGTATTAATTAAATCGCCAAATGAACTAAAATATTGACATTTCATTTCAGCTGACATAGAAAGGCCTAACTGCAAGGTAACCCTATTGCGTGTGATTCCGAAAGTGGTTTGCAAATTTCAGTAAATTCAGAGTACAATAAAGCTAGAGAGTTTGGAATTAAAATTAACATAAGTAAAACTAAAGCAATAGTGTTCACTATGGGAATGAAAGCTAAATTAACGATACGAGTGGATGGGGAACAACTAGAGTAGGTGAATGAATTCTCTTATTCGGGAAGTACTCTTCCTTGAGAAGGAAGATGAGATTCGAAAAAGAATAGCCACTAGGCTTGTGGTCTATCTGCAAGGATATATTTTATGAAAATAATGTTAAAAAGATCTTATAACTGTTTAATTAGATTAAAATTCGAAAACATATAACTGGAAGTACGAAAAGAAATGATAAAAAACACTTGGTAATTTCCACAATAAAGCTTTAATGGACGGCCGGTTTCAAATACAAGCTATCATCAGGTAAAACACTATCGGAAAGCAGTCACTTATATACCAATAGTTCGGAGTGGAGGGTAAGGAGAGGGGAGGGGTTGAGGAAGGTGATTTCATTGGTAGGATTTTCAGCACAAATAATTTCAATGGTATCTAGAGCATCTAATTTCTTTCCTTTTGGCTGCCTGTTTACGGAGAATGAACTTCTGTGACCAGTTTCTTCCAAATGAGCCGCAAATGCTGACGATTCAAAATTCTTCATCATCAGCATGACTGATTCATTCTTTGAGTCATGCTGAGAAGGAAGGAAATTAGATGCTATGGAGACCATTGAAATCACTTTTGCTGAAAATCCCACCAATGAAATCTCCTTCCTCAACCCCTCCCCTCTCCTTACCCTCCGTACTATTGGTATATAAGTGACTGCTGTCCGATACTGTTTTACCTGATGATAACTTGTATTTGAAACCGGTCGTCCATTAAAGTTTTATTGTGGAAATTTCTAAGTATTTTTTATCATTTCTAGATGTCGTTCCGCGAAGTACGGCCAGAGAACTTAGATTTTATTTTTTTTAACTGGCAGTACCATTATTATCAAAGTCTTTGCCACATGGTATTCACCGAATATCTGGAACTCTTTGCTGTCGAAATAATCGTTAGAGCTTTCATCTTATCGTGACTTAGCACTCCATTTAAACTCAGATAAATAGAAGTGCTACAGTTCCTTTTTGCCCCATAATGAATATCATCAGATTCAGTGCTCTACCAAACAAAATGCAATTCGATTGCTACAAACATCATTAACCTCTACATCAGCAGTTTCATTACCTTCTTCATTGTCACATAACTCACGTGACTACAAAATTCCGATCAAGCTCTGTAAAACAATGTTTCAAATTAAAAAAAATCGAAGTAATTCTCTCCGAAGTAATTGATACTACATACCTAATCAAAGACAACCTTGAGAGGAATTCTAATGTAAAATAAAGTTGAGAAATATTTCGTTATATTAGGATACCGCCTCATTCAAATCACGCTCAAGAATATCCTCATTTCACGTAAATTATCGATCACATGTGGGATATCTAAACGCTGACTTTCCTAAAATACTACTCAACGGTAATCGAATACTAATAAGTATATACGATTACAAAAGCATAAAAACAGCAAAGAAAAAAGCATAAAAACAGCGAAGCCAAATTTCCAATTTTTTGGTTGCAGTTGATTATCTAAATTAAAGATAATCAACAGTAATTATTACAGGTAATCAACAGTAACCGCGAAGGGCTCCTTCGTCGCGTAGATTCCGTGCAATTGATTATCCCTGTTAATTGGATAGGTGAATTGGTTCTCGAAATTAATTAGCAGAAATATGCAACAATAAGTAGGTCACATAATATCGCAGGATGAACCTACCGACGTGAGAATCTCGCGTTTGATGAGATTATGTACTGCAGACTACCTGTGACAGTGTGCTTCGTTGGAGAGGCATTTCCTGGTCTCAGTTGCTCAGTTCATGCTCCAGTGCCTTACCAAAAGGTTCTTCCAAACCGCGGTGTGGATTGTTCGAAATCCGTAAAAAAAATGATCTCTATTTCAGTCACTTAAAAGTTAAGGTGTACGGTAAGGAATACGATAACTGCATTTCCGTGCCACTCTATCAATAATAATAATAATAATAATATTAGTATTTTATTACGGCGATGTTGAGACTAATTAGTCTCTTCTCACATCTGACCTTTGACATATCAACAGCTTTCTTGAGATTTTTCGCAAAGATTATTTGGTGGTTTTGTTAATAGCCGAGATCTTACAAAGTTAATCCCATCTTTGATTCTACGAAGGTCTATCCGAAAGAATTGCTCTTTCCTATGTAAACGTTTCATTTACTCTCGTTAAATTGAGATGCCATTTTTTCTCTTATTCCCTCCTTTCATCCCAGAAATCTTACCTCTTACTTTTTTTTGCTGTCTGTATTCTCAGCCAAATCCTATAAAATCCTCTCCACAAGACCCGTTCATTCGACGCTTAAAAATAACGTTCTTCTCTTTACGCCGAAAAATATCTGCTTTCTTCATCTGCTGTTTATCACACGTTCCAAAAAAAATATTCGGAATTAAGTTTGAACTTTCAAAATAATTAAGATTAAAATAATAAAATCATAATAATTCCAGCGAGTCAAAATTTGTGATTGAGAAGGGGTGTGATGTATAATAAACATTCCTGAAATACAAATTCCTGAGTCACATCCTAATTAACATTCCACATAGTCTCATAGAGTATAAAGCAGTAATTAGCGGTTTATTTAAATCTAAGTCCAAGAAAAATGTACTACAGTCTTAATTAATCGGGATTAGTTCTTAAAATGCGATTAATCATATAAAAAAGAAGCTGTCTTTATAAGCCTGTGTTTTAATCGGCTTTTTGAATCCCTTTCAAAGGGATGAAGAACTCACACTTTATCTTCAAACGACCGTATACGTGACTGATCATAAGATGCATTAATTGGAAAAGGAATGAAACTCGGATACTGATATTTTATTTCCCGGGAAAACTTCTGTAAGCGCTTACGCATACATAGGATGAAAATTGACGCAATTGTAGCGTTCAGCTTAAAAAAAACATTTCCTAAATCGATTATCTACTTTGTGAGCGCTCTAACATGAAAACTATTTGTCGTATGAATACTAAATTTTATATATAGCACTTTGGTTGGTGTCGTTAGAGTTGATTAATTTTTGGAGTAAATCGGTTCACCGAAAGTCAAGCTTTATTTTTCGAAGCTCGTTTCCGTTTTTGCAAAATTCCTCCATTAATCTTATATTTAGGTATATACAATTATCTACAAAAGTTTAAAAAATTTAATTTTCTATTAGTTTGATTTTTTTTTAAATATCGATATCAACCACCGTTTAGGAGACATATCATAATTAACCAATTTCCTGGTTATTGCGACATATTCACGTTAAAATATCGTTTTCATTTATACCATTAGAGATCGCATTATACCGGTTACATTTTCCGATAAGGTAATTTTTCTGAAATTATTTAATAAATTCATCCTTTGAATTAGTCTTCTATCTTCTAACGATTCCCATCCCGCGTCCTGTATCATCTGAGTAAAACATTCGTTACACACAAATCGTATCGCATTTCCTATTATCTTTTCTAAATCCCGAATATGACATTTGTCGGCGGGGTCCCAAACGCTTCATGCATACTCAAGGTGAGGCATAATAGCTATATCGTCCGCGAACATTTTCTTTGCTCCTACCGAAGGTGAAAGACACGTAAAATTGCAGGTGATATTTCCTTTACTCCACGATTAAAGTCATCAGTGCTTACCTTTGAATAGGCCTGAATTCCCAGCGCTCTCTGACGGGAAAATTCATGAGTTCGGATTCAACAATCGCATTGGTCGTCAAAGGAAATGGTAATTTTAGAAAATTTACAGTAATATTGTCAAAACTCTTGCCATTCCGATTCGAAAACATCAATCTTTTTATAACAAATATAAATTCGAGCAAAACAATTTGTAAAAAGTACTGCATGAACTGTTCTGAAAACAACATTACTGTAGGAAAATTGTCATTTCAACCCCAAGATTCCCGGTTCGAATCCCGGCTAATCGAATTTTTGGAATGGTTGTGCGTGTGTGCGTTTGTCCGTTGTTATTGTTTGAAGCCCGCCACTGTAATGGTCCAGCTAATGGATGTTTGAGAGGGTATTTGGAAATATTGTTTCTTTTATTGATATAAACATTCGAAGCAAGTACAGTAAAGGTGAAATTACTCTGTAACGAAAGCGTCGGTATCACAAATATCGGCAGTGTCCGTACGGAGTCTATCAACATCTGCCATTCAAAATATTGGACCTTGTTCAAGATCGAGGAGAGTAAATATTCCGCAATCGAATACCAAATGGTATATTCATCAAGACGGCGCGAAAGAAAACAATTTCCTAAAAAACGGAATACTTCAATGCATAAAAAGAAAGAGAAGAAAAAATCTCCCAATAACTCCGCATAGATAAAGATAAAACGATAAAAGGTTCAGAATGTTATGTTTACACATGGTTCGAATGTATCCAAAGTGATTCCCTCAGATATTACAGTTAAATCAAAACATTACTCACTCAAAATTCTGGTGGGTCGATTCAATAAGTTGCACCGATAGCCTTCTCTGTTCCTTTCCATAGTATCCAAACGGTCCTTCGGTCATCCTCTACACGCCTTCTGGTGACAAGAGTTCAGAACCGCCTAAATCCAACGGCTGTCGTTTCTCCACACACACCCATTTCGGTGATTTTATTTCCACTAAAACTTCTGTTAGATATTTTTAACCTCTAATTCATTAAAAGCCATGCTCCAATATTTCTTTCTTTACTGTAACTTCTGTCACAAATGTCATAGCGCTCACTCAAATGTTACGTTCTTCCTCATCTTGTGATTCCAAGCACACAGCATCCCATGATTATTTGCGTTGTCAGCAGCCGCTGGATTAGTGGTGCGTCCAAGAGTCGCTTTCAGCGGTGAAATGTATTGTTCTTCATAATCAATGACAGATTTACTTCAGAATGTGCGTGGTCTTTCCGAAGTTGCTCCTATTTATTTTAATCCAATTTCATCAGTGCTGTTCACGTAATTAATCCTGTCATTAACAGTTGTGGATTGGACAACACGCAGTTCGAACCGACGAACTCCAACTGAGCACAGTTGCCTAATCTCTGCACCAGAGGGCAGCTTCTCAGAGTTGCCTTTCGAAAAGAGCGAGGACGGACTTCCGTAAAATGGCTTGACTAGCCGCTGCTTAAGAAGACAAGCTTCAAATATCCACGAGAGGTGTCATGAGCCTTGGCATTACCTCGGTATCTTCCTTGAAGCCCTCCAAGAGCGCAAGAGAGAGACATTGGATAGATAAGAGTAAACCTTTTGGCGATGCATTTAGACTCGACACCGAAGCCTCTGTAGAATTGGGGGCGAAACCTTTCCTAGAGACTACGAGGGACTTAATTGACCTAGGTCTTTTGAGGATGAGACACTCTTCCTTTCTGAAATGTTTTGGGAAATGTAAGCGACCTATTGGAACTTTCTAATGCCTCTCTTTAAAGAACAATGTATCTTTTCAAAATAAGAGGGCTTAGATACTTAAAACGAGCAGAAGCGTCGCACAGTGGGAATCGAAAAAAGCTGGCCAAAAATAAAAAACTGATTTTTTAGAGTGTGGACATTGAAACTTCGCATATTCAGTTTTGAATAAATTCCGCATATAACTGCGAAATCATTTGCATTGGTTCCCGCGCACTACAATTCTACAGGGGGTCAAAGTTGACTAAATTTCACGAAAATTGCCGGTCTTCGAGTTTTTTGCAAAATTCTTAAACTTCAAGCCAATCCTGAGCCAAAATGAGGGTACTCATCGGGTAAAAAACGATGCAGAATATAAACATAATCTTTATGCATCATAATACTGGGTTTGAATGATCACAGTTTAATATTTTCAATATTTATACAACAAAATTATATTACATTATTATTAATTAATTATTTATTATCAATTAATTATTATACAACGAACCCTTATTTTACGGCAAATTTTCACCTTCAGTGAGGAAAATAGTAGTGATGTACCACGATGTACACGGGCTAATTTATATCACAATGTTTTTTGAAGGTTTCTTAAGAGGAACCTGAAATGAAATCCTGCAACAATTTGCGTCGCCGATAAATAAAGCGACTTTTCGATGGCGATGCAAGAGCAACTTTGGCCACCTCTTTTCGACTCCAGCCCACTGTGCGACAGTTCATATAATACAAAATTTAAATTATTCGAAGGATTGTTAAATAAAACATTTAAAAAAATAAAACTGCATTATTTGCTATCTACCTATAGAGTATCAGCGAAACATTAAAACCATTTTTTATTTAACAATTCTTCCATTATGTCGGAACTCCACAAAATGTCGGCCTCCTCCGTAAATTTAAAAATTTTAATTGTCAATTTGTTTATTTATTTCCTTTTCATGTATGTATTCATTGAAGCAAATCGATGTAAACATGTCATGTATTCCGCACATCTCAGACGGAAGCGTTTTTCAGACTCAAGATAGAGATGTAACGTTAATAATTCTGGTCGAGAATAGAATAAGACGAGCTAAGATCCTTGAGAAGTGAAACATCCAGCCTGGGATTCGTGCAAAACTGTGTATGCGGACTTGAAAGTGCATCTCGGCGTTGTTTTGCGAGTTTCTGCGCGGTCTTCGGCCCCCTCGAGGAGTAAACATACCGCCGTGTTTACCCTTAAACTTGAACACTATCTTTCTCCCAAATCATCCGCCTCTAAGTGGGCGTATCCCCCGCGCAGTTTGTTATGAGTTGAGTAAGTTATCTGCTCGTTAACAGGAGAGCGTAAATTAGACTCGGTGCATATGGTCCGAAAATATGAGTCGGTGATGTTGCGTAAAAATAGTGTTGATATAAGGCCTTATAAGAATGTTTCCCTCGGCATAAATATGAATTATGTTGAGCAGAGAATTAATACTGGAAGAACGGATTATTTTTTCTAGAAATTGAAGGAACTGTTCTCAAGATTATGTTAACATTGACATACATTAGAGAATAATTGGGTAAAGGCCACTGATGGGTACAACAGTAAATTAAAAGGGTATAAAACATTCCAAAAATTATCAAAAATTAATTAATAATTTAATTTTATAATCTAATACATTATAGAAAATAATTTATCTGTTTTTCCTGTTACTGTATTCTAAGGAATGGAATATATCCAATTTCGTACGGTAATGGTATCAGTAAAATGTATTTATAAAATGATTTATTTTCTAATGAAATAGAATTACTTATTACTTTATTAATTATTGTTCGAAATTGGAGATTGGTGCGTGATTGATGAGTGAGCCGTAATTCATGAAAATTAAGAATTAATACATACAATAATTAATACAAACAATAATTAATAAATACAATAAAGCCATTAATACATGAAGGATAATTCTTAAAATGAGGAAGTCGTCGTTGGATGGATTTAAAGAATCATCTAAGAACTCATTATTTATCATCATCATTTAATGATGATGATAAATTGTTTTATTTAATATATAATTAATTATTTAAATACAGTCACTTCAGATTTTCCATATAACAAACTAAGTTAACGACCTAAATGATTATTTCTAGATAACACTATCCTTCTGAGAATGTCAACTTGAAGTAAGCACGCAGTAATTATGCTTTATTAAATTTTATATTTATTTACGAAGTTCTATATTACATTTATTTATCAACACAACATAAATGACTTTATCTGCGTTGATAAAGCTATTTGATGTCCGCGTTAAAAGTAAATAATGCTAAAGACTTGATTAATCTTTAGTCTACTGATTTTTTTCGTTCCACATAGGCAACGGCTCCACAATATTGAAAGGGTTACAGCGATGGCCTTGTATCTGATCTTTCCTACTTTCATTGTCATTCCTGAACATTGAATTTTTACGGTTATTTGCCATATACACAGGGGTGAAATGATTTACTTTAGAAGACAAGAAAGTGGATCTAAGAGGAGTGGGAAATTATGGCTGTACATCAATTTTATTCTTATTTATTACTATATATGTTGCGAGTAGATTTTCTTCCGGTGGTAGCCCCAACCTAAAATATGTGCAGTTAAATTCAAATCCCAATCCCTTGCTCCAGACGTTACACCCAAACAATTATCACAAAATTATCATCACTACTCACAGAAAATATTCGAACACCGCAACACTACAACAATTCACAGACATCTCCCAGGTACCCCCACCAAAACATCTACACCACATTTATCCTCTAATCTAAGAAACTACATTTCATAGTTTTCAATCTTGCTTTTGAGGACAAAATGTCACTTCATTGCTTTCACATTGTCACGTTTACAAATATCCAAATCATACAAAACATATCAAAATTCAATCCACTTAATTAAGTAAACTTAAAATTATCTACTTTGAAACTACTTTCTATTTTTCGGTTAGGGATTTTAGACCTCGAACAACTTATTTCTCGACCAACAAAGTGAATTTCAACGACGCACAGTGGGCTAGAATCTCAGAAAGTGGCGCTCCGCCGCGCGAATATTGCTCTTGCATCGCCATAGAAAAGCCAATTTATTGGCGACGCAAATTGTCGTAGAATTTCATTTAAGGTACCTCTTAAGAAAGCCTCAAAGAACATTGTGGTATAAGTTAGTCCGTGTACATCGTGGTACATCACTACTATTTTCCTCACTTTATGTGGAACTTTGCCGCAAAATAAGGGCCCGCCATTTTGTTGTATAAATATTGCAAATATTAACTGTGATCGTTCAAACCCAGTATTATGAAGCATAATGATTAGATTTATAATACTGCATAATTTTTAACCCGATGAGTTTGCTCATTTTGGTTCAGAATAGGCTTAGAGTTGAAGAAATTTGCCAAAAATCGAAGACCGACATTTTTCGTAAGATTTGGTCAAATTTGACCCCCTGTAGAATTGTAATGCGCGGAAACTAACGGAAATTATTTTGCAGTTATACGCATAATTTATTTAAGAATGACTATGCGAAGTTTCAAAGTCCGCACTCAAAAAAAACACTTTTTTATTTTTTGCCAGCTTTTTTCGATTCTAGCCCACTGTGCGACAGTATGAATTGCGATCAAAGAAGCACAAATGAAATGCTCTCGAATAGATAAATGGTGATGTTTTGGATGATTAAGTCGATAGATGTGGATGGGAAAGCCACATTGGCAGAAGGAATCAAACCCTGGTTGACGAAGCGATCGAGCATCAAATTCAGAAGTGATTTTCGAATAGAAGTTCTCATCAGCGGAGAAACCGATCTTTCCAGCAGTGCAAATGGACGAGCGGCAATCAAGGTTACGAAATATCCCGAGGATAGAATCAATATGTCAATCTCGACAAAGAGGAAATTTGGTTCTCCCGTTAAAAAGACGTCGTGAAAAACAAAGGCGAGAAAGTGTTGCGAGAGAGAGGATATTTCCAGAGATCAAAGACGGCGGGATTCTCGGAAAATAATCCGAATGGAATTTGGGCGGCACGTGCTTGATGTTGCAGACAGACGCACGTCATTAACACAACTAGTTGATCAGAAACGAATCATCTTTGAGAAAAGATCTCACTTCATCAGCCAAGCAGCAGATGTTCGTTTTCACGGAATCTTACGTAACTGACTAAACAGAATGTGACTCTGCAACGAAGAGATCCTTAGAAAAAAAAGAGAAGTCATCCTTGAAAAAAATAGTGGAAATAATGATGACATAGATGAGGCCCAGTGATTACTAAAAATCAGCAATTTAGGCAATATATGTATTATAGTGTTTCGTAAACTGCATTTCAGTGAATCACAAAGGCTTTCGTGATGGTATTGATGTGAAACTCTTCTTAACGTCTATAGGGTTCGTCTACGAATACTGAATAAGAGAAGGTTATTTTTGATTTTAGGAATTTAAGGAGATCCCTCTCAGACATTCAATCATATGCTTTCAATTGCTGAATGCGTCTAATCTAAAATACTGATATAAATAAACTGGGTTAAGAAAATTAATTTGAGTTGACCCTTCAGAAGAATGTGGGCTTTAGTGATACATCAATGTCACATAATTAAGAAAGATTTCATGCTTATTTAAATTTTTTATTCAGGTTACGCTATGATATAGTTGTGGTACAGTTAGGCATTGTAACCCTACTACAACTGTAATTCTGAATCCATATAAAATATCAGGAAGTAATTCGAATGTGTGAATTACATCTGCATCTATTAAAATAATAAGTTAAGGCCGGCACAATAACGCTCCAACACCGAGGTCCCGGTTCGAGCTTCCGGTTGGACGGGATTTGAACGATGGTCGTTTGTGTTTGTCTATTGTTGTGTGGTCTTCTCCACGTTGTTGTTACAATTCATTGTAATTTGTCAGAATTGGCTGTCTATGAATCTAATGTAATTAAATACAAAATTTAATAAAATAGACTGTATCTCATGAGGCATCTGTAGACTGCACTCCATTGTACTTTTAGTTGGCGAAATGACGATTCGAGTAATATTTACTTCTCATCTTTGTCTCCTATAGCCTGTTTCAGAGGCACGTTTAAACTTGTAGTGTATGTAAAAAAGCTGGAAAGCTCTGAAGCAAAGTTAATCTAAATATTAGTCTGGCCTAATCTAGAATAGCATCCATCTTTTTGATTTTTTCAAGTTCACGATCCACATTCAAAGAAAGGAAAACCTCAAGTTTCTTTCCCCGACTCTCTCAACCGAATTTCTTCTTTTCTTTTTATAAAACCCAACTTCTGGCCGATGTTTCGTTCCAGCTATTGGATATTTTTAGTTCTCTCGAATTTGTTTCATTGTATATGTACCTGTCAAACTATAATTTTATTTGATTTCATATCGCTTTTGCACAAATTACATTATGTTTCTTCAATTTTCACTTTGGCATAACTTTTTCCTGCGAAGCGAATTTTAGAGCAGAATAGAATTTTAGAAGCAGTTACGGAATTCGGTTAATTATCATTCTTCCGTTCATTTCTCATTTGGGTAATTCTGCTGTTTCCATCATCAAATCTGCTCGTATGGTCTCGTAATTGGATTCCGCCTTCTTTTTCTATTTATATATGTATTCCATTCGATTCATCCTTAAGCGAATCCTATGATTGACGACCCCAGTCGAGTCTCTACTCACTGCTCGTGACGTCGAATAATACGTCAGCCTTTCCATAACGATATTTCCTAACCAAAATGAATATTTACGTTCAAATTTCCTTCCCCTGGAATCTGACTGGATTTTTTAAGTCTATTAGTTGTAGTTCAGTTCTGCAAAATGAATGAAGCTTGCAAACGGTAAGAAATAACTGCTAGTACATTCGATATGAAATTATTCTCCATTAGTCAACTGTTGTTGAATTTTGAGTTTCTGACATTGGATATCTATAAAAAATATATACCTATATAAAGATAAATTTATAAAAACTAGTGATAGTGATCGTTGGACAAGGAGTTGATTAAATTAAATTTCGTACTTTCCGCAAGATATCCGATCGGTTTCAGTTTTTCAGTCATCATCAACTTAGTCGATTCATATGAGTGTGAAAAGGAATCTTTAACCGGTAATATTAACATTTACTGCCAATTGTAACGAAACTAATTCTATTAATTAGATTAACCTACATTTTAAATTATAGCTTATCATTCCACTGAATATCTTTGAATGTATATTTCTTCTTGAGACCTTACTTCATGAAAAAATCCCTTAAAATTGACGTTATTAAAATTAAGATTTTGTGGGTACGGACTATTAAATTAAACATAGTCCAAGCTAATACCCCCTCCTCCCATCTCTCAAGTGTTTGACTTGTAGCATCTAAATATCTAAACTCGGGACAGTAATTTTGACAGGCGGAATCAAGGGAATCTTGAGAAATTAGAAATCTTTGCTCAGAGGCGTGAAAACTGTTAAGCAGACAGTTTTCTCGAATGAACAAATCGAGCTTTTGGTTAACAGCAGTAGTCTCAAAACGTAAAATTTCGCACGTCGTAGAACGTAGCTCGGCTAATTTTCAACCGATTTACATGAAATTTTCAAACATATATTCTTTAACTTATTCTACGAGTACTTTGTATGAACCTAAAATGTAAACAAAAATAATAATTAGCATCGTTTTGCTGTTATTATTATAATTAGCTGTTTTTTTAATGACGCTAAATTTTTAATTTTCAATATTTTTTAAAACTTTAGTTTCATGCTGAGCGTATTATTATTTATATACGGAGAATTCTTAAATTTTTGATTTCAGACAATTAGAGCGACCTGCGTTCCACGGCGCGTTTCAAGGGAGGGAAATTCAAGAAGCCGCTACTCAACAATTTGTCAACATTTTCAATAAATAATTTTTCTGTTATATTTCAAATAGTATGTTTGAACAAATAGTAACTGGTTGTGCAGTGCAATCTATGCTCTCTTTAAAACAAATTCGAGAAAAAACAGCAATTCACTTGACCCTCCCCCCTTAACCCGGTAACGCCTGGAAAAAAAAATTCTTCGAATTTAATTATAATCAAGTATGTTAATACGTATTACTATCTAAGTCAATTTGTCCAATCCTTTTTCTTTTAACATCATTAGTTACGGAGATATAGCCTGGTACCATATGGTACCGCTAGGCGCTTGGGGGTATAAAATTGAAGGTTTAAGGAATTTTCGGAAATTTAAAGCTAGCTGAACAAATTATTTATTATTTTGTATTTTTCCGCTTATTTTTAAATTCTTAACATGAAATATCATAAAAATTATAAGAATATGTTCAAACAAATTATTGCCCTAAGATTTAAAAATTATTAAAATTTTATAGAAATCCTCAAAGTCAAAAATAGTGAAAGTAAATAAACAGTTTGCCAATGTGGCTTCATTGTATTTCTGCAGAATGTGGAATTTTGTGAAACAGTCAATGCATAGCCCTACATTACATTTTCCGTACTCCGTTCGTGTTCTGCTCGTACAATTTTCATGGGCACACCTTCACCACTGGGTGTCGGATTGCACGAGGTGGTACCATCGTACCTTATTTCATCAGAAACACTGGAAAGAAAACCCGCTGTTAGTAATCATATGCAGTCTGTTGTATGTCAAAATATTATCTCATAATTAGTTTACACACATCATTCCAGTTTCACTGATTATGGACGCAGGTAAACGTCCTACAGATTTCGGCGTATTCTTGAATCTCTCCAGGTAAGTCATTAGAAGATAGAAGAAAAATTCAAAGGATAAATTTATTAAATAAGTTCAGAGAAATTACGTTTTCAGATGATGTAACCGATATAATGCGACCCCCCTGTTATATGGGCCGTGCTGATACTGCCCGAAAGATTAGGGAAATAGATGCTAAAACGAATCGTTTCAAAAATTCATTTTTTCTGCGAAGTATACGCGAAAGCAACCGTTTAGGAAAATAGAGTCAAGGTGCTTGCACCCCCTGCCACACGCCGAAAGGCGGCTTGCAGGGTTCTTACATAGACATAGACAAGTCTGCACTACTGCCCGTTGGAAATCTAACTGGGTTGTACTTTTCCCTGTTTTCCTCGTCAACAACCATGCATTGTGCATCACGGCATCAAGCATCCACGTAAAAATGGGCCACCACCATTTCTTTCCTCTGTCACCCACACGATAAAGAGAAATATTCCAGTCCATTCGATCTGTGCCCTCCATAAATTTATTGTATTTCCCTAAAACATCGCGGGCCGTGGTACAAGGAGTCTTTCTTTCTCACTTTTGGAGAATCTCCCAAACCCAGATATCGGATTAATTCCGTGACATGAGGACATTACCGAAACGACAGCATTGTTCACCCACTTCACCACGAGAATGTTGTCTTTCACGGATCTTTTGTCCTCAAAAGATCCTCGCTTTAACTTTGCTAATTCATTAGAGAGCTTCAGAGGATATTCTTTAGGTATTCTATTTTCCCTCACTGTTCCTGTTGCACCATAATTCCTTCCGCGAAGATATTTCACTAAGTCGTAGCTCGTGAAATAATTATCAATATAGAATCGGGAAGGTAACTCTTTCTGTTTCAGTTCATCTATCATTCTAACTAAATGTTCTGCGGCCTTTCCAAATTCTTTCTCGTCGCTTTCCACTTTCCTGGGACTATTTCCCTAATAAATGTCAAAATTTACAAGGTATCCATCTGTGGTATTGAGGCACCAAACCTTATAACCAAATCTTATGGGCTTCCCTCGAATGAATTGTTTGCATCAATGCCTCCCAAAATATGGAACCATGGACTCGTCGAAACTTAAGCACTACTCTTTTTTGAAATATTCACTAAATTTTTTCTTTAACATATTCATAAGAGGGCGCATTTCCACCTTCTAAATGAGGTATCAACAGCAGTAATTGCAAAAATTTATCTCGCCTCATTGACTTATAAACAAGTTAATTCCTTATGCCGTAAGCTGCATCCCAATAGTGCCTTTTACTAGGAACCGCAACAAACAATTTCATTTTCTCAGCTGTTACATTCGGATTTCCACAATTGCAGAACAGGGCATACTTATTCGATTCCATCACCAGATGTGAAACGACTTCTTCGTCAAAAAACGCTCAAAAGCCTGGGTGGGGGACACTTCACGAAAGGAGGAGTAATCAGGATTAGGAAAAATCGCGTCATGGACGGTGATGTCTTTATCATCCCAAAGGATCACCTGTTCGCGTGTGTGAGGTGAAGGTGAGCCTGAACAGGGTAAATCCATACCTAAGAAATCAGCCTAAATCGTCGAAAACGACTGAACTAGATATATTTTTGGGGTGCACATAAATTAAATGCAACTATATTCAAATATTTATTTGCAATAATATCGCAAGTGCAGAAGAAATCCGATAGAAATGTCGTAGCAGAAGAAATTTCCACTTCCGGCATAAAAGTATAATGGGAACCGCCTAGCGGTACCATATGGTACCAGCAAAATGTAACTCATTGTAACTTCCTTATAAATAAACTAGCAACCTAAAATTGTAATTATATCTATAGCTAGATGCATTGACATTTGACACCACTTAAAAAAATCTCGTAGAAAGCCACGAAACTGGAAATATAAAAAAAAATCGGAAGGTCTGCACGAAAAAAGCGTGTTTTTTGGGATTCATGAAAATTCAGCTTTTTCAAACATCGGTATTGGCGTAAAATAAGGACAAAAAAAGCAAATTTTTTGTAATCGTGAGCCTCAAAGTATGCAAATAGATTTAAAACTGGAAAAAAATGTAGCAAAATATTCGGAGGTATCAGAAAATTCAATCTTCTTAATACCCTACCGGGTGGTACCAAACGGTACCGCTAGGCGTTACCGGGTTAATGGATTCCCCTTTTAGTTGAAAATTAGTTAAGAAGGAGAAATATGTCTTAATGTATCGAGTGACCGACTTTTAAATCAATTTACAGGTTAAATGTACGAGGGGAATATAAAATTGAATCATAACTTCCAGCTTGGTAAAACTGAGTATCATTCTCTCATAACAGGAATGTCTCTAAACAAGCAATCAATTATTTTTCGGTGAATGCCGCTGCCTAATAACCATTTCCGTTCCAGGGAGTCCAATTGGAATTGCTTTCTTGATCCATTCGTATCACCAGCTGACTCCATTTGGGCTGTAGTATATTTCCAGCAGCAGGTTTCATGACATTCAATCATGATCTTCAGCTGTATATGAAGATTAATGCATTCATAAGTTATCGCCAGGATGTATCGGTGGTGGTGTTTACGTTATCGAAAAACTGATTGTAAATGTAATATTTTCTCGTATAAAACTTTAAAGCTATTCCAATGACGCGCAGCAGTGTACTTTTAAGGTTTTATGCAGTCACTCCGAAAATTGTTTTTTGTTTATTTTTCGCCAAGCATAACTTGATTCAATTTTTAATCATGTCAGGAATGTTTACTCTAATTACGTTTGAACAAATTTAAGATCTTCTGCGCATATAGGGGAAGTTGCCGATATTGGACCGCATGAGTATTTCTCCCCCATGAATATATCAGGCATTTGAATTGGCAGTACTAGGTGGTATTACCATCTAGGGCACGTGACTCAACGGTCATAGAGTTGGAGTCATTTTTCCGGTGTGGATGGTCGTTAGCGTGATTTGGTTGGTTGTGCTATAATTAATTACTCTCGGTACGTAAGCTACCGTCTCAAGTAAAAGTAAGTAATCACTCCATCTGTGGAACACTTTTATCTCGAATTATTTTAGCTACTAACGACATACTGCATATGTGTGTGGAACGTTGTGTGTTCGTCTGGCGCCATTATTAAATTGATGGGAAAATGTTTCCTAAGTTGGACCGCCGTGTGTCAAATTTGGGAGACATTGAATGATGTAATTAGGAAATAAATTACTTAAAATAATAATAATTTTACTTCCACAATAAAGATTTTATATATTGAGGTGAATATAAGTATAGGTTTTTGTGATGGAAAGAAAGGGTACGTACGGGAAATGGGACGACAGACATTTTCAGATGGCCCGTGTATATGGAGTGTAGGAATAAATTAACTTTGTTTTAGTCCTCAGAATTTCTAATGGTACGACTCGTATCGAGGCATAGGCGTCATCATCAGGTACAAGATTTGGAATTCATTTCCAGTGTTATTTATTCTCGAAATAAGGGGAGGCTGGGTGTAGGAAAGGGGATGGGAAAGGATTAGGGAATGGAGGTGGTATGGCGAGGGAGGAGTCAGGAGCATTCTGGGAAGAGTGGTGAGAGAGTGATGGATCAGCGGAATGGCACACAGCGGGGACTAAAACATCTTCTCTATACTGGCTAGGGAACAGTACGCAGTGTGGTCTGTTACTTTGTTTTTCGAAATTTTACTCACACAATTTAACTCACTTCACTGTAAACGCTTCCCTAATAATTGGGAACCGGTCCATATGTCTATTTTTCATTATCATAGATTACATTAAAGAGGAGCTAAAGATTGATAATTGAATTCTAGAATCACCAAAATTCTTATAAATGTGGTAAATTAAAAATATGTTTTGCAACCATTTTGTCATTTCTCCCTCATTTGTTTATTACAGTCAAGAGCACGAAAATGCTGTTGTCCCTTCTCGTGCTTCGACATTCGAGTTTTAACTAATTGATTCCATGAGAGAGGATTCTCATGAGACTGATGATTTAGTTGGCCGATGAAATAGAGTAGAACTCCGCGAGAACCCAGTGGATTAGACATTTAATTGCCTCAAGGATCCGAGTAATAACGAGCCTTCGTTAAGCTAATTATCGGATGTCATTTCCCAGCGTAAGCGCAATTCATCTCTATTATCACATTACAGCTCTATAACTGGTTTCTCGCATGTGCTTTAATAATTCCACCTCATAACCTTTTTGTCAACAAATAAGTCTTTAAGTAAAAATCTTTGTCTCGTAATGTTTTCATCTGTATTTACGCAAACTGTTAATTTGTTTTTTGTCACAAGTATCTTCATTGGTTCATTAGAAATTATTACTCATTACTTGTATCTCATTTGTAAAAGTGAACGCAAATGTAACAAAGCTAAACTATTAAGATGATATGAATTTTAAATGTGTGTTAATTTTAATGATGAACAATTTAGCTGTAAAAAAGTTGTTGATAAACGGCTTCTTCTGTTTAATTGATATCAAAGAATTAGTGCATTCGACTACGAGTAATGAGCGGCAAGGTCATTGGCTGGGGGCCCACACGCGCATCGGCTGTCGAATCACCTTTAAACATACTTCTACTAAAACGGAATTACAAAAACTATATCTAATTTGCGTATAATTTTACAAACTTAGAAATTTTGCGTGTCAAGGAACATAATTACGAGTAAAACCGGTTGGAGATTAATTTGATACAGGATCTTCGGGACAGCAACCGCATAGTGGGGGCCCTTAATGGGGCCAAATGTCATCCATAAAGCACCTCGAGTCATTTACTGCAAAAGGGGGCAAGGTTTGCGGTGCGCCCCAGGAGAAAATTATATATTTCTGTTTTTCATTTTTAAGACCTTAAATACGAATAGAGGATGTTTACGTGAATAAAATCAAGAGATGCGTCCGTTTAATTCTCGAATGTTATACATACCTCTCCACTTTAATATGACGGAGTTTTCGTGTAGCTGCTAATTGCCAAAAACTCATTTTATTCCAGAGAATGAATTATTTTTGTTACACTTTTCATCACGTTACACACACACATTGGATGTCACAAGATTTGTGTCCGCATTAGGTTTTATTCGGAAAACTTCCAAATTAACATAGGGCTGCAGGGTCGGTGAGGAGTTCATCTTTGGTGAAAGTGATTCCGAATTCGATTCCCGATTTGGACTCGTGTGATCGAAATCACCTCAGCTTTCGAGGCAATAATAGAAATACTATGAGTAGTAAGAACTAATGGGGAGATTTTATTTATTCATCATAATAACAGTATTCATTATCTTGATTATTTTTGAATTCCAGTCTTCTTCGAGAGTTTTTGTTTTCACTAACACCAAAAATGTTATTTATTTAATTATTCTATAATTGAGTCATCTATTATGATTAATAAGAAAGCTCTTGAAATTTCCTTAGAAAGACTCGGGAATAAAATATCAAAACAAGGAATAATATTAAACAAGGTTGCACAAAAAGTGAAAAGTAGTGACTTGGCTGGGACTCGAACCAAGGTCTCCCTTCCTTGTGCAAAGATAAACTTAAATTCAAACTATATTAGACCAAATCAGATAAAATTACATTTAAATCACCTATTTAGGTTATTTTATCATATCTGTTAAGATGAAGTTCCACCAAATCCAAAATCGAAGTGATTGTACACTAACCCTACTTACCTTCTGCAAGAACTACCATTACAGGATAAAAACTTCCTCGTTTGATATTACAAACGTAAATTTAGAAGAATTTCCTAATTCATAAATCATTTTTATATTGGTAATAACCTTAAATATATGATTTCTTTAACTATTCGTGATCATTATTTCATTCGTGAATTTCCCAATCTTAAGTGATGCCATATAAAGAATGTAGTGGTGGTTGTAATCACCGATGGGGAATTAAATACATTTTAAAAAGTCAGTCTGGCATTCTTCATACTCGAAAGGAAAATCCTTCTAAAACCTCTTGAAAGTTTTCGGTAATACTATTCTATTATATAAAATTAAGAAAATCGATTTATAATTTAAAATGTTTACGCAGTTAGATAAATTAGAAGTGGAGCTAATTGTACAATTATTGTTAATTCCTATGTTAATTTGCGTTAAAAAAATTGATTTTATTTGCAAATCGCAATTAATTCATCAAAAGCTTTCCTCTTATAGTTTGGCATATTATCGTGGTATTATCAATTGTATTCGTAAGTAAATAGAAACAGGCTATGCAATTAGTAGAAGTCTGGAAGTAGAAAAAGTGAGGTTGAATATTAAAAAATGTTCTTCTAAGATCATGATGATAAAGAAGTACTCTCTGTAATTAGTGATAATCGTAGGTAATCATATGATGATGCAGATTAACTATGTATGCACGTAATAAAATCATCATCTCTTTAAATATCGTTAGAAATTCGATGCAAAGTATTAGTTGCTTAATTATAATGAGAGCAAACATAGTATTTGTAACTATGATTGGTCCTCCTAGGCATGGTTTCTTGTCAAAGGATTTTGCAATGGAAGAAAATTTAAAAGATTTTCATAAATACTGCATCACTATGGGCTTTAAATACAATACAGTACAACAAGAGGTATAACCCATGTTCGTACTGATAAAAATGTAATAATAAAAACTGATAACTCCTCAAAAGGAAAACATATCGATGAAGTTGAAAGTTCAGTAATTCTGAACATTAGTACTTAGGAAATAAAGTTTAACTTGTGCCAAAACCGGAGAGATGATATGATAAATATCCTTATTAACCGCCTCGGGGGCGATATTTCGGAATCACCACGACTTCTCGATATCGCAGCAAAAGGAAGTTGATCTGAGGAAACTGATTCCCCTTCGAGGCAAATCTTTCGAAGAAGGAATATTCCGTTTTCTCCTTCTCTCATTTATATATATATAGATATATCTCCGCAGCATTTCATTTCTGAATCTCCACATTCCATTTCAATGCATACCGCTTTATAAATATAAGAGAGAGGCTTCTACGCTTGTGAGTGATTTTTAGTCGAATGTCTTCAGCGAAGGAATTCTCTTAAGTCTTTGAGCTGTCATTGAGTCATTGAGAGAATGACGTCATAATTTCACGTTGCGAGTTTTTCGGAAAAAAATTTTGATAGATAGATCATATATCACCAATAATAATTTTATATTAATAATATATTTATATTATATATATGTTATTTGAAATCACAACATAACAACTTGCACACACTTGATAAATTTGACACCAATTCAATCAGCTCGGCCTTCACTTCGTGGAATTCCGTAATAAACAAATAAAAGAATAAATCAACTAAGTCTATATTCCACAGTATTAAAAACATACAACACACGACCGTTTCCAACGTCTAAACACACCAGATGATGACGCTTAGACGTTAAAACCGGTCGTGTGTTGTATGTTTTTAATACTGTGGAATATAGACTTAGTTTATTCTTTTATTTGTTTAAATTTGACACTTATAATATTCGCTTAAATTTCGAGTGAATTCAGAAAGAGGAGCCACGCGATTTAAAGGAGAACTTGGAAAAGGTTGTTTGGCTTCTAGATGCATAATATTTTCTTTACCTTAACAGTAAAACCTGATTAAGGCGGTATCCTTAGCAACCGAGACAATTGTTAGGGTTACGTAAGATTTCCGGCTTTAGTAGGTTGACAGAAAATTCATTTATCTATTAAGAATTACCGTTTAAAGAAACTCACAAATAAATATAAAGATAATACAACTAGTATGGTTGAGTTGATGGAATGCAATCGAATTTCTTTTTATAAACATGTGCTCTATTAGTGGAGTAAATTAAAGGAAAAATTATTAGCCAGAGGGAGCAGTCCTTTTGCATAATTTATTAATGTCCTCTGCATCGAATCTTCTGGGTATATTTTTTTAGGAGTAACTGTTGGTCCATTTCTTCGAGATGATAAACGAATTTGGAAGAGAAGTAAGCCAATGGTAAATACTTTAGAAAGCAAGAAAATTTTGTTCTGCCTCTCACATATTCGAATTCTAGCTGTTCATAGGTGAGGTTCATGGAGTATAGATTTCCGCTCGCATTACGCAGCATCCGCCTTACAGAGGGCTTTCCCTGTGGTATCATCACTAATACAGCTTAGGCAGGTTTTGCTGCATATTTATCTAATTTTACCTATCATTAAACATTGAAATGGCCATTTTGCAGTTGATAAATACGAAACTCGATTCTAGAATATACTTAAGAATTACAATCCGTTAGCTAGAGCTCTCTATATCATATTCGACGTAAATTGCTTGCCATAAAAATGCCGAGGAAACTCCCAAATCTACTCGATGATTGACCGCTGGATCGTGCTGCAAGGGAATCAGAACTTTTTCTTTCGGGTTATTTTTACCAGAAGGTTATTGATGTTGCAAGTATGGGCATAACTAAATTGACATGTTATGAATGAAAAGAGAATTGACGGCGTCATGTGGTTCTGTTCAAAATCCTGAGGCTATAGCGTGCGAAGATAGCATTGATAGACCGCTGCTGAAAATAGCCTCGACTTTAATAGTAGAGTCGATGGTCTGGACTGATTTGGGTCTTCCATTATTAGCACCTTCAGCATTATTACCCATGTTATTTCTGGTACTCAAATAATGCAAACTGTTCCCCTTTGGCTAAATTTGAGATTTCATTTTCGCTCAATATTCCGAAAGCGATCGTATTGAGCACTCGGGGATGGATTTCTGTAGAGGGATCTCTCTTGTATCATTTCTTGGAGTTCACAACGTTATATCTTCTTTGGTATTTACTGATAGAATAGCTTGTAGTATATTCATATGTAGTAAGAGGCACATCTTGAAAATATTCAGGTAGTTGCGGTTTTTTATATTACATAATAATTAATGTATTCTTATAATTAGTTTATATTTTTGTAATATTATAATTTTATTATCATCATTAATACTTTATTATTATTTCATTTTTATATTCTGCATTATTATTTCATGAATTTGTTCATATTTATTGGGTTTGATTTTCCTATTTTGTTTTTTTTTAAGTAAACAATTAATAATTGTTATCAAACAGTATATATATATGTGGCTTAGTCACTGTGTCATGTGTTTTGACCATAAACATAAGTTTAAGCTTAGGAAACAACAAACAGATATCACAAAGTACTCATTTATAAATAGGGAGATAACAAATTGGAATATGTTACCTGAAGAGGCTCTTAAACCCTACCCGAAAAGCAAAAAAGACTTTAGGAATATATGTTTTAAAATACGAAAACGTATTATAATGTTGTTGAGTCAGATAAATCTCACCACCAGATTTTTTTTCTATTCGTAAGATTAATTATGTAAATAAATAAACATATAAAACTTAATTAAAAAGTTTATGCCATAATATATTCCTAACTATTAAGGGTACGTGTCTTTGAAAAAAAAAAGCGATCGTGCCCGGCTCCAGAGTGGCTCGCGCCCTTAATTTTAGTTTAGAAGGGTAAGTGTAAACTTTGAGGATATCTAGGTTATATTAGGGTATTTATCAATAGTTATTGTGAGCTGATATCCGTGTTTTGTTTAAAAGTGGGAAGATATTCGCACCATACGTAGATTTAGTCTCATTTTGTATCTACTTTCTGTAGAATTACGGAGGTTCCGTTGAATTTTCTGTCGAAAAGTATCCATCTCGCAGCAGGAAAGCATAAAAAGAAGTCACCTTTACTCCAATTCTCGTGCATCAATGGTTAAAGTAAAAAGGAGAATCCGAGACGAGAATCGTGTTTGAATCAAATTCCAAAAAGTTATTTTCCCAAGTTCTTTCGGAATCGCCGGCCTTTTTTCCGGTTTTACCTGAGTGAAAAACCTCTTTTGCATACTCTTATAATTTTCCTCCCGGGGCCGAGCACAGAAACGCCCACTGAACGGCTCTCGTCAAACACTTATTTAGGGCATAAAGAGAACCCTCTGTTTGGATGAGAACCACTCACAATACCTCTCAAAGTGATCCCTTTTCCGAGTGCAATCCATCCGATCGGAAGATGCGAGATCTGCTTTTCGGATGGACGAAATAGTTGGGTCAGAAGCGAAATAAGTCCCAATCGAATTATTTTAAGCTCATATCCTGACTCTTTGGCATAATTTTGGGTGCCTTACTTTCTTGCAACAATACAGATAAATACTGCTTATTAGTTGGTAATTTCTTAATGTGATAATCAATCTTTAGCGGATGAAGGGTTAACCTGATTCCTAGTTAATTTTGAATTTTGTATCCTCTATAATGAAACCTTATTAAATTTAAAGCATGCTCCTAAAATATAAAGGGCACTCTTTTAATATTAGATATTTTAATCTAAAAGAGGTCGCTAAAACTAACCGAAATTGCTTCCTCAATCGTAAATATGCTTTGTTTCGTAATTCGCATCCATCTCAATGAAGGAACTACAAATGTACATCCATGTACAAATGGCTATTCAAAAGTACAATGAGACAAACAAAGATGATTCTGATTCTTAAAATACATATTCCAGCATTTAATTTCATTGTCATTGACATTTTCATTTTACTAACGTAATTTGCTTGTTTATTTGTTGTATTTCATGGAATTGTGGATAATAATGCCACAGCACAAACTGTAGTAGTATATTTGTGTTAAAATCTTCTCTTATGCTATAAACAGTATTGATATAGGGATCAGAAATTGCAATTTGCTAATATGGCAATGCCGTTGCTCAATTGTTTCTGCGTTGGTGTCCCTCCATTGGCACTTCTGTCGTGCGATCCTCTACTTTCACATAGCTTGCTCCGTCTTTTTTCTGATTACTTTTTTATGATAACATTTTCTAGGCACCAGACCTCTCTTTTTAATTGTTTTCTACTACATTAATACAAGAGTGGGTGGAGTTGAAGAGTCTCTCCTTCTCTAATGGAATTTAGATAAGAGGTTCCTCCCGAAAGTCGAGTGGAGGCACTTTGAAATAGGACCCGCTGTTTTTATTTTTCTTTCGGAAAATATCCGTTGAGCGATTGAGTTTCCTGGAAGTATTAAAATGGCATTCTTACAGTTTGTTAAAGCATTCGATACACGTATTTTGAATAAACAGCAGCTCTATAGCGAAAGAGAAAGTACACAATACAATCGGGAATTCTTTTTGTCGATTTTGTTCGCCACTTTTCCTCTCGTTCTTGAGTAAATGGTCGAAAACCAAACATCCTACGACCTTTTTGTCGAGAAGTGACGCCAGTTATACGGTACTGTTAATATATACAAATTTCTTGCGTGGGTGGCGGGGCATTATTATCAATTATTCATTAAATCGTCTTTTCTGTGAGCTTTCATCGTTTAAAATAAGTTGCAACAAATTCCATCGGTAGTTGTAACGTCCTTTCAGAACAGTCTTCTTAAACAGGATCGCTGCTAAAGCAATGGACCAATTTTCCGCTAATATAAGAGAAAGAGTTTAATAATCTAAAAAAATAGGAGCCTGCAATTTATAATATTTTGAAATCGACTGCCTCGAAAGCAAAAGTGGTCTAGTAAAAGTTGTTTAGGCTTTCCCTCCTTATAAAATGTTATTATTAATTTCTGAAAGTGGTATCTAGGAGGAATGACGCTTCTTCCCAGATAAACGGCATATGGTAACGATATCATATTTATGTAACACTAATATAAAATATCAATGAAACATTTGCTGCGGAATATAAAGCCAATGGCATCGGTAATTGACTACGAATACTGTCGAAAATTACGTAACTTTATCGCATTCCTCCCTCGTTCAACATATGACGAACAGTAAATGGGTGGGAATAACTTAGCAAAATTCCACTTTTTAAGCATTGGAATTTTGTTTAGTTATTCCCACCCATTTACTAGGATAGAACTCCACAAAGTTATTGCTTACCAGATTGATTTCATACGACGAACATTTGGAGCCATCTGCAGTATTAATCATGCTAAATATACGTAGCGATAACACTGATTGATTTTTCTCCCGTATCTTCCATCAAAAAGCCTATTTTAAAACTACTGATGAATAAATAATTAATAATGAGAATAATTATAATAAAAGGAATCCCTCTGCCTTCAATAACTCATGGAGGTCGATCTGATGGTTACTCGTATTACTCGAAAAATGGCGCAGAGCGCTTTAATATCATGCTTAAATTTCTGATGCTCGGTATTCAATCTAAAACCAGCTTTTCCCTTTGTTCGATTTATTAATTAATTTCCTACGTATAATTATATATAAAATATAATATTCGTACGTATATTTTTTTGTACCGGAATTGTTCGATAATTAGGCCAATTACCCTCGAAATTAATTTTTGGGATTGGCTTGAACACAGTAATTGTCAGGGGATTTTAAAATCTCTACGGGAACCAAAGCAATAAGTAAATAAATATGTTTGGCTCGACTTTAATATCGCAGTTGCTGGATATCGTTTTCAAATAATTGTGAAAGTCAATTAACACATAGGAAAACACTTTAAATTGCTTTTCTCGGAATTGATTTATTCAAACCAGGAAGTAAGTACGGGTCAAGGATGGGCCAAGTGAGCCCGAGTCCTGAATTTGCATTCATTAACATTTATTGCACTACGTTGGGGTAATACGCTTACATGTACGAAGGTAATTTCATCACGCAAAAAGAGCGAGAAGGTTTTCGGAAGTTCTTAGGGCGGTTTTAAAGAGGAACTGCCGTTCGCTACGAAATCATTTCAAAATCAAAAGGCCATCGAAAACGAATTATGGCATCCAGAAACAAAAACATGTGCTAACGAGCGGAGACCGCTGAACCTCTAAAAAAATATTTATTTCCCCCGATTATTAACGAAGGATAAATGAAAGCTTAGTCTTTCCAGCTCTCGCTTAACCAGCAACTGTCATCCTATTTTCCAGGCGTTTCTATGCTCCAACGGGCTAAAATAATTTAAATTTATATTTGCAATATTAAATGTATCAAAATAATGCAATGAGTATTGGAGCCAAGTCGAACATTAAATTTATGAATCAATAATGAACTTAGGACTTTTATTCTGACACATATCGTGTGTTTTAACTGTAGGGATTATAATTTTTATAGCTGACATTGTGCTTCAAAATCCCATTTCTGTCAACTTATTAGCTAATCTCACAGGCATTTAAATTTACTATAATTTTACGAAATAAGTGACATCGTGATACTCGATTTAAACCATTTTGATTTCTAAGCTAAAGAGAACTATATGTTGCAAGAATAAATAGATATCATTGGATCATATGTCAACATAGTACATGGGGTTCTTACCAGATATTGAATTAGGGATTTGGGCGTTATTATATATATATATATATATATATATTGAACAAAAAATATATTTATCCTGTAAAAACCTCGAATAGCCGATAAAAGAATTTCACACCCATTTAACGGGGTCTCATGTCACAAATCGGGATTAGCTTTACCAGGAAACCGTACCCAAGTTCTCGGAAAGGGATCCTTCGGGGAAATAAGATATTTCACAGAAATTATCGGAATGTTCGTGGGTGGTGGCACTAAGTTGACCGTGGGTGCACCCTCTCATCAATTTACATCGCGCTTTTCGAAGATTCGCTGCTCCCGAAAGAGACGAGGGAAAGACATGGATGACCTCAATACGACGCTTGTGAATACTCGCATCGTCTCCCTTATTATCATTTTCAAAAGAGAGTAGAATATTAAATAATTTTTAAAATTGCTCGTTAATGAAGGAACGTACTGAGTAATTACTTGCTTCATTATTAAGAATTCCAGAATATTAGGATTGGGCGTTGATGAATAAAATAAATGAACATAAACGTCCTCGCCAATACAAATCACTAAATCTCCATTATTTATTTATCTCTATTATGTCGAAAAGAATTAAAGAGGATGACCGATATTTCTCATCCAATTTCCATTCAATTTATTTGATGAAGTATCCAACTTCTTTATTGGAATGACAAAAAGCCTTTCCTCCGATGGATCAATTGAAAATTATTTTCCTTAGGAAAAAATTGATAAGCAAATAATTAGAGAATGAATAAGGGTTTTAGGATTAAACCTACATGAAGAATAGCTGAGCATGTTTTTAATTTAACCATGAGGTACATAATATTTGGACATCTTTTCATAGGAGATAAAAATATGAAACGAAAACATTTCAGGCAATATTTTTAAATTCCCGTTGAGTGAGCTATGTTAATGCGGTTTGGACTTAAACTATTCACTATTTTACAAAGTAATATTACCGCTTGAGTATTATAATCTTTAAATTCTTCAAACTTTGAATGTAATACTTGGAGCTTAAAAATGCTTCATAAAAATATTAGCTCCTAAATAACAGTGAGGTCCTACAGAATGTACTTCGTATTAATTGAAGGTTTTATATATGAGTCATATATTTAAGGATATTCGAATATTTCTATGTAACTATTTTTATTTGCATATACTTGGAGTTGATATAAAAAAAATACCCAAATATAACCAAATCCACCAGCAACGTGCATTGCGTTTTCATTCTGTCTGCCCATTCTAATTATAAATTAAACTACTGCTCTCTAAACTAATGAGGAAGTGAATATGTCGAGGCGATCGCTTGCTAATTGCATTATGTATTTAACTGCTGCGAGAAGCACGGAAAACCCAACTGTAACAGTTTAGGTTTCGGAAGGACCGATTAGTACTTGAATATTATTTATTTACCAGAACAATCTATTCTGACAGTGGAATTGTTATTTATGTGACGTTGCGGTGATTAAAAATGAAATATATTGAATGGTGCGGAATTCTATAATGGTTGAAACATGAGCACATTGTAGTAATTCCATGGAGTAAATCTGATGAACATGACCGGCTCCAGCTATTCAATAGTCATCGTCAGGTTTCATCATTCTGACCTGATTCTCACTAGTTGAAATCGGTATCGTTCAGCAAATACACTCCGTGGAATTATTTCAAAGTGTTATTATTTAACCATTGAAAATGAAGTCGGCTGTTGACTTTCTGGACCTAGTTGGTGAATACAACAACATTGCTCATCAGCAAAGCTTTTGAAAGGCAACAACAGAGATCCAACAGGAAATCACCCTTCTTTAGTTCGAGACGAATTTAAGCCACGTTGTCTTTTTCTTCTCTCAAAATATGTGCGAAATGCTGCTTTACAGTTGAGTAACGCAAGACCCCGGAGATAAGTAGTAGGCGTTACCTTAAAATGGCGTGCGGAGCCGATTCTTGTGCCCGAGAGGGAATTTCGCCTAATGGAGATGTCGGATTTGTGGAATGGAGGCTAAGAGAAAAATGGAAGGAAAGAAAGAATTTCAGGTGGATAATGAGACAGGGAAAGTGTTTCCGAGATAGGGGGAGATTTTTTATCTCGGAATAAAGAGAAGATTTTCCTATTTCAAGGCAAACCCTTACGGATTGGAAAATATATACAAGAGAAGGAAAAAATGTGGTTGTGAAGCAGACGGAATTAAAGTGGTGAGAAAGCTTTCCTAATTTATTGAGATATTCCACTTCTTTTTTATCAAAGGCGATGAAAATCATATCGAGAGGAAATATACGAAAGCTTTTCGAGTTTTTGATTTGTCAGACTACTGCCAGATTTTCGAATTAGAAAAATTCCTTCAATATTAATAATTTGCCTAAAATGGCAAGCACCTGATTTTTATCTATATGGAATTAAAACATTAAAGTAGGTTAAAAAATAACAAATTAATCAGAGTATTCGTGTTTCACTCGACATATAGCTCAAATAATCTTTTATATCTGTACATATGATTAATTAAAACTGATAGAAGCTAGTTAATCTCATAAGATTTAAATTAATCGTTAATACAGCAAAAAAATTAAAAGCTGAGAAAATGTGGGGAAAAAAGTTGGAACGTAAAACAAACAGGAAATTTTGGAAATAAATGCTGAAGAAGAAGGGAAAGAGAGATGAGAGTGAATTTGATGAAATTCAGGAGATAAAAGTTGGAAAAAGAAGTGTGGAAAAAAGATGAGAGGAAAAGACAGCAAGGCTAAACTGCATGTTTTTTATCTGACGTTGAGACTAAAAATCTAATCAGATCCACAAAATGACGATGCAGTTATAATCCTGGCCTTGAGAGCGAGAAATAATTAGAGAAAAATTGAGTTTAATAAAAAAAATGATGCTGCAGAGAAAATTCTGACTCCATATAACAGAGAGGAAATCTAGCATCCCAAAGGAGCTAAATGGGTTTCAAATAGAAAATCGAATTACCATCTTATTAGGGGTCGTACACAAATTACGAATCGCAAAATTTCTCCAATTTTCGACCCCTCCCCCCATGTAGCTGGGTGGTAACGCCAGGCAGGACCCCCCCCACTCTGCGAGTGCTTTTTGAAAAGCTTTGGGCTTATATTCAGGGAAGACAAATTTTTAGTTCCCAATAATAATTCAATTTTTAATAAACAATTTCAATTTTTCAAGGCCATTCATGCATTTCACCTAGATTCGATGCCATGACCTGTTGATAAGTGGCATTGCACAAAACACAGACAGCTTACCACACTCCACTCGCACTATGAATGCTTCCGTTCGACACTCGCTCGGATCAGAGCTGCCAACTTTCCCCGGTAAATTGCGCACGAGTTTTAAATTCAAACCTTAAACATGCAGAAATGTTGCTATTTTCTGCAGTTCTATAATCGTGCCGTAACGCAAACATTGACCCCCTCCCCCACATTCCAGGACCGTAACGCCTGTTCGGACCTCCCCCCAAATTGCGTCACGTAATTTATGTGCGGCCCCTTAGAAAAATGTCTTCGAAAGTAGATATAAATTGATCGCCTATGGATGATTTATATTGTGTTAAAGTGTGGTATATATATATGAGAAACTGCAATTTAAAACTTATACGATTATCTTCAACTGCAATTTTATTTAGGCAGAGCTCTACAACTAAGATTTTTTTAAAGTTTTTGCAGAGAAAAAACAACATACCTCCGTTTAATTAGATGAAACGAATGTGTTTTAGATTAACTAGTCGAAGTCATACAACTTTTTTTACGTAATGATAGATAGTTAAATTATAAGTAAAAGCTTAGTGCGACTTGAGTGCAATTCATTCGTTTCAATAAAAGGAAATGTAATTTTATACAAATAAATTCTTGATAAGATATCTTTATCAGAGGCACAATTCGCGATTTTGGTCAAAACTTTTCTTTTCGTACGCAATTTCATGATTATAAAACTATAAATCTCATCTCGAGAAAAGAAAATATTATTTCAAAGATGTTGATAATTTAATCAGACCGATATGCCACAGCATCCGCAACATCAATCCTTCGAGAGAAGACTGAATTCGTGTCATTTCTGAAGAGCCACTCCATCCCTCTTTCTGTGCATTCCCGATCGCTTCCTGATCTAGGTTTCATTCCACGCAGCACCGCCAACGCGTGGCACACATTTTTACTGGAAACCATTCAGTTTGATGGATCTCAACCGCGTGGCATCATTCCAAGAGATCACTTCTTCTGAGTCATGTTTCTCGGACCGCGGGTTCTCAGCAGAATCCGCTGATCGACGTTTAATTTGCAGTTAGCGTATCAGTGTCAGCAGTCCCTGGGGGGTCTCTCTGATCCCATTGATTGCGCCTGACATCCACAGACAGTTGCGACGAGCTATGCGTGATCAAGATTCGCCGCATTATTCGTCAAAGGAAAAATGAAAGGATTCACCTTTAATTCAAAAGTGTACATTAATATTCAGAAATTGAGAAAAACTCTAAGTAACTTTCATTAGGAAGAAGATTTTAATAAGGAAGTTATAAATTCTTTAAACCTGAAATGGAAGTACATACCTCATTTTTCAAGATTTATTACTCGCAGTTTAATTGGCATATAGTTTGTAAAATTTTATCTATTTAAATTACCGTATATTTCCGAAGATATAACGACTTTCAGATTAAACGAGGTACAAATTTTCGTCAAAATTTTATTCATTTAGTACATACCTGTAAGACGAATTATGAACGTCCTTTGGATTTAGTTTGGATCAGCGATCATTGTCTGTACAGCGTATTCGGGTTTAAGTCCTATCGCATGTTTTGGAATGGACAAAATTTATTTTCTTGCATCTGTCATTACGGCATTTACAATTACAGCAAACATTCGCCCATATTCGAGATTTCGCGATCTTGACTGTTAGTAGCTCAATGAACATAGCTTTTAATATGTATTTTGTTTTAGTATTGTTTCGATATTGTAGTCTACCTGAATAGTTTTAAATACATTGGTAGATGATATTTTATTTTATAATGGCATTAATTTGTATAAATTTTAATGTCCATCCTGTCTTTGGGAGTATGCCAGGCTTAAAAGTAATTTGCTATGTTCATCTCTAACGTTGTCACCTGGCCAACTTGCAGCGTATATCTAAATAAATTAATCAATTAAATATCAAATGGGTCAATCGCTATTAATTGACTTATCTTGACTTGAGGACTTATTTTGGTTATTACAGGTGTCATTGAAATTGGACAGTGGTAAGGGTTTAGATTTGTAAACTGTGAGCTGTCATTGGCGAATGGCAGAATTAACACCAACGTCCTTGCTTAATTTACCCTATTTGCATCTCTAAGCCTGGACTGTGAAAACGATCCGAAGTAATCATCTGTTTTTTTCGATTGATTCTTTGCAAACGCTCTGTAGATGCCTTTCTGAGATCGTTCTTAACCGGAATGAAGGGTTTTCTCAAATGCATTTAAAAACTATTGGGGAAAAAAACGATAGAGAATCAGGATTAATGCTGTGGTACTTGTTAATGTGTAAAAATTCCATAACTGACCAAACTTTTACTGTAATACAAGGAAAGTCAAGACCCGGGTTTCGTAGCGTCGCTACATCATGAAGTGGTCTAGTAAAAGTTTGGTCAGTTTTTGAATTCTTAACTATTGGGGATTTTGATTATTATCTTCCGAGGGAATCATTAGCCTATTTAACAATATCAATTATTACAATATCCAACAATATCAATTTTCGGACCGAAATAATGAAATTTAAGAGAAGAATTTTTAGCATTAATTAGTACTTGTGAAATGTCTAGTTTGTGGACATAGAAAACTAACTTTAGGTAATGCGTGCGATTTCAAAGGCAGTCTTTTCTCCGGAATTGACATTGCTCTTCCGTGGGCCGCAAATGATGCTCAAGATGAAAAATGACAGCGCATAAAAAAGTGAGGCGCGGTTGTGACGTCGGATGATATAAGAAATCGGAGAAAAATGGCAGCGTTCAAGATGGTCCCTCGTCCAATTTGAAAGGGGGCGCGTGCAACTGGTAGAATGAGGCAAAAAATAGAGGGCAAAAAGTGGAGGCTCGATTGAATGGCCTCTTTTTTGTCACCGCCAATTAACGGTGAAGTAAAAAAGGATATTAATGCCATCGGGAATACTCGACAAAGGAGGTTATGACAAAAATAATCCATTTCTTTTGGATTTAATATAATGGTTTAGGCCATTGCATACAAAATGTAATATGCTCGTTAATGTAATGCTCTATTGTTCACCTATTCTTCTGATAGTTGGCGCTTTGCTCGCAACGATCTCACCGGGTAAATTAAGGCGATCGAGAATAAAAATAATAGGTCGTTCCGAGCATGTCAGGACAGTCGCCCGGCAGGCGAGAGAGCCAGGTTCGAGCACCGGCAGCGTCAGACGTTTTGTCCTTCAGTATTTCTCTGATCTCACCAGTCTTCGTGAAATTATACAACTCTCTGATCAGATGTACAAATTTAATCTCCAAATGCAGAGAAGAAGTAATTGCGTGAATGCGGTCCGCGCAAGCAAATGAACGATGTCAATCGATAATTGTGTTATTATTATCATCTCTATTCAAGAATAAGACTTCAATCTTGAATAGATTTCCTAATTTAAAATATCTAGTTAATCAGCCAGATTATGTTCGATCCCTTTCTTTCACTATTCTACATTTTTTGACATGTATGTAATGTATTTATTCTTACATATTCTATCCAATAAGTAATATCGATGTTGTGTAATTATATTCATTCAGAATTAAAATCTCAAATATCTAATCTACATTAAGGGTGATTTTATATGATAATCAACTTCAAATTTCGTTTGATATTTATAATTTTTTTTCAAGCCATTTGCTCTCAAATTATGATTTTCTCAATATTATTATTTTTATTTTCGCTTTGTCTATAGTGTTTATATATTCCATTAATGAATTTCCTTCCATCGTATGGTAACTGAAATTCTAATCAAAATTGTAGGAAATTCTGTTTAGGTTTTAAAAATGTTTGAAAATTATGGTCAGTAAAAATTAGATAACTCATAATCAAGAATGTTTTCCATTACCCAAGAATCACATTTGAACTTTTCTATTTTACTCAATTAAGTTTTCCAGCCCTAAGTAGTTCGGAGAATGGCTGTGAAATAGAGAGAATAATGACACTTAGGAAAGAAGACTCCTTTAGCATACGTTTTTTCAAGTGGAATTTCCAAAGTAAAGTTGCTGTCGACCTCCTTCGTGGCATTTCTTACTTCTTCCGTCGACCTTAATTTTTTACTTCTAATTGCTCTTCTGAAGACTCAAACTGATGGAGCCCAAAGGCTAACATCGCATTAATGTCAGCGTGAAGAATAGACCACTAACAGAGAAAATTTATCGACTTCCAAGTGACCTGTATTCTGACAGCCATTTTCTATGGGAAAATACTCCGACTGGAAATGGTCTCCTCAGAAAGGTCTCTTCTGTTTGACGACATTAATCGGTTAGCAAACATATGCTTTTTATTAAAATATATGGAATACGTTCGACTAATGCCATTCATGTTTGCCTACTCGTGGAGAAACACACTTTGAAGTCTTTTTGTTCCTCGCTGATATTTAAAAAGAGAATTACGAGGATTATATTAACGAAGATTAAGAGGATGCCCCACTGATATGCCGACGCGTCAATCAACCCTTGATTACTTTTTTGGTGCGTGCGAATAATTTGCCTTCGTGATTGTTCACGTCAGTCGTAATTAAAATCACGAAATTTATGCCTTTGCAGTATGGAGTTTTTGCGGATTTTTTTCGATTCGTGAGCCAAATCCATGTAAATTGCCTCTTTCCAATTCCGAAAAATCTCTCGTTGTTAGTCTTCCCGTATTAAAACGGTGATCAAGATAACGGATACTTTTCGTAATCAGCGAATTTTCAATGCCGCTTTCCCTTTTAAATCAGAGAGGCAAATGCGGCGCAAAGAACCAAGTGAATATGATTCCGCATAATCAAATGTGTTTAGACTTCGCCGAACGAATAATCGCCTCGAATCATTTTTACCTGCTTTCATTAGTTGAACCGCCTAACTTGATTCGTGATTGTGCAGACATAAATATTTGTTTGCTTCGTGATCGATTAAATTAATCAGAGCGTATCTGCAACACTCACTGAGTCTTTCAGCACTACCGAGATCAAAATAAAGCCTTGAAATTGATAATATTATATTTTATCATTCTACTCTGCTGTTTTTTCAGCCAGGCAGATAAGTTACGGATATTTGTAGAGAATGAAAGTTGAGGCAATTTTTCCCTCTTAAAGAGTTAATTAATATCTAGTGGTAGCGTTTAATTACGTCTTAGATTACTCCCTGAATGTAGAACCCAATGGAATGGCATCAAAACATCGCACCAGATTGGGAACCAATAGATCCCTCAGCGAGATCTGCAGACAATCTGGCGTTTCTCACTTTCCCTGCCGTAAACGTGCCCTCGAATCCACACATTGTGCCTATCCTTTTATAAATCCACAGTTCCAATCGGCTGCTGAGGAAAGTGACGAAGAACAAATGGGCGATGCGTCTCGCCTTGTTTTGAAGGAATCGAGGGAAAACACTACTTAAAAGCCTTGAATACCTCTTTTACTAAGAATAGTGGATTCAAATTAAGACCATTCAGCGACGTTAAAATAAGTATGAAAAAATTCCTACTACACGATTAAACAATATAATTTTAAAAATATTATTTTATAATCTATTTTTGATAAAATATGTCTATAGATATAACGTGTTGTTTTGTGAAAACCTATGATTGTTAATGCCTGAGTATTCCTAAAGTTTTTAGAAGTAAGTTATATTTTTCTGTAATTTTTTAGTATTCTATATGCTATCTATATTCTGGTTGTCTGTTTATTTGTGCACCTCCTGACGAGCCAGTTATTGGCTCAGGAGGACCAGAAGGGAAACCAATACCTTCAAGTGCAATTTTTTGTTCAATTTTGTCGTATGTACCTAATGGACTTTGTAACTGACTTTGTATATACATAGACAAATAAAATAAATCATATTTCTAAATAAAAAAATGGAACTGATAAGGATAAAAAGTTAGATGTGGAGAGTAAATGTTAGGATTGAAGCACCGTAAGCCCTTGTTAGTGGTGGTATTCTGAAGTTCCGGGGTGCGACTGAGAGTAGTGTCATTTTCCAATTGACAGACTCTAACTTCAAATTGAAAATGGCGGACGCTCTACCCATATGATAATGATTTCTATTCGACGCAAACGATTCCAAATGATTGCCAAGTCTAAATCGAAAGCAAAACCAACTCATAACCCCTCGAGTTTAAATCTGACGAATCGCGTCGTTGAGGAATCCGTCAATTTTGACTTTTACCTGTATGCAATATAGTTTCACATAAAATAGATGCGTCACTAATTAATTATAAATCATTTTGCCGGGCTTCGTGGAAAGACATACTGAAGGGTGATGATAGAAAATAGTAATATGCACACACAATTTTTATTTGGATTAAATAAAAATGTTGTGTGGATATTACTATCTTCACTGTTTAGATGCGTTCAATGTGCGCATCAAGGCCTCGTCTGAAGGAATAGACGGGAGTAATAGAGGAGGGAAGGACAGTCCGGAATCATGAAGGAATGAGGCAAGAGAATGTTTGAAGTCCTAAAACAATCCTTGGATTAATAATACAATTCATTTGGTGAGTTATTTTACTTAATACGCACTAATGTTTAATAAATTGTTTTGAGAATCACCCCTTTACCATGAGTGATAACAGATTGTCTGTATTCTTAAAATAAACAGTTTGGGTCTCCTTAAATCTTAACGATTAAATCTACGAGAAAAATAACGTGTCAGTCAAAAACTAATATAAGTTTAAGTGGGGATTATTACCAGGAATTTCTAGAGAAAACTGAAGGACAAAATGTCTGCAGAAAGAATAGCCGAGACTCAAACTCGGATCTTTTTAAAGAGCTTTAGACTATTCACTTGTAGTTTTATATCTGATTGTAGATAAGGCCAAAGAAGGTTTATTTATTTTATTTTTTATCATTGGGAAGAGTTTTTGGTAAAGCCTCCGTTTAGAATTTCTGATTGATATAAAAGGACAGAGGAAATAAATAGCTTTGATTTAACGAAGAAAGAACAAATTACGGTTCTTTCTCGTGATTTCTTCGTGAGAAAAATCGCTTCCCCGCTCGGTGAGTCGTGAATCTTCGGAAGGCGTGTTCTCCCTGTGTGAATGAGATTGTGTGCGAATGGTTCGGTGCTGAAGTCACTCCGTAACTCTTCCTCGGAAGCGAATCTCTCCAAATCAATGAGTCACTTCCAACGCAATGAATAGGATTCACAGGGAAGGTCAAACTACTTCCATCTTACACTCATTTGCCCCACTTGGACTGAATGAAGGAGATGGGTTGAGACTTTTAAAGCAGTTTCCAGACTGACATAAACGATAAAGGATTGGAGAAAGATTATGTAATAATCTGTGAATACAATTTCAGCTCAGTGATCTATGGAAGATATTTCAGTCTGGGATAACCAAATTTACTCTAAAAGCGATTTTTCCCACTTAGTCCACAAAGATTGTGGACTCTACCACGTTGTTTTCTTTATTGAGTATTAGAATTGGGTGTCTTAAATAGATATCCTGTATTTCGATTTCAACAGTATAAGTGAAAACTTGATGAGAACGCAAAGATAAACTCAGACGGTGTATATAAAAAAAATGTAAACATATTACGGATGAAATGTACTCACGCATGGTAACATAAGAAACATTTCCTGACTAAATTGGATCAGCCACCTCTAGTTAGTGGAGTATCTGTGTTTTACTAATGGTAAGTTATCTTCACTCGAACCCCATTCATGTCAATTGTGGTTATATCGGAGGGTTTTTATAATATCGAAAAATGTATGTGAGACGTTGTAGTTACATAACTGATCAGGGACGGCTGGATCCAAGGACAATTAAACGGGATGAAATAGAATGTATATTAAATATTAATGCAACAAGTTTAACAGCAATGAACGACAAAATATCCCAAGGAAAAGCGGAATCGATTCCCGGCCTCGTCAGACTTTTTCAAGTCCGTTTTTCCTGGGGATTTTCCTGGGTGCGCGCCCTTAGGTGCGAAGTACCTTTAACCCTTTCCTCGACGACAAAATGCTTTGAAACTTCTCCTTGAATATTCTGTGGTGTTTCTTCGGACGTTTTGATTCCTCGGCACTCAAATTTACGTAATCTTAACTTTCTTTTCGCATTTTATATGAAAAGTAATTACAAAGAAAAAGAAGTCTCTGCTGAGCTCATAATCATTTTTCCCTTCAAAATCCATCGCTCTCAACGTGGTTGGTTAAATTAGATTTCTTCTGTCTCATTCAAAATAACTCGTCAGTGGGATATCCAAAAATTCTGACATGGAAAAATGAGGATTTAGATAAATAAATGTTGAGAGAGTGCAGAGAGGTCTATTAAAGACTGCCATTGGGCAGTAATGAGTATTTTAATGGAATGTATTTAAAAGACACGTTTTAATTGGAGTGGAAGATGTCGGATCAAGAGAAAGCCCATTGACAGAGGCTGGAAGTCGACTTCAAAGATAATACGGAAATAATCCTGGTAAAAAATATATTAATGTAACGAAATTAATTTAATGCGCATACTTATTATGAAAAAAGTTTTATTTTGAGATTCTATCATGCACACATGTAGTGAAAGTTTTCTTATTTTCCATTTGAGAGAGTTCAAGTTGATATGATGTTATTTCCTGATTTTCTCTCATTAAAGATTCGACTTTAAATTATTTAGTCCTCTTTTATGAAGTTACGGCTGGGGTCCCGCTGCTTCCGAGTCTCATACCCTAAATTCTGCAGACAATTTGTGTGCGGATATCCGAGTACCTTCACAGCTGCGCGGTGGAAGGCGAGCTTAGAGACAGTTTCCCTCTCTTGCTTCAGAATTACTTCCATAAACAACGGCAAGGTGAAAAAGAGCTTTTTGGAGTTGACAAAAAGAACTGCTTTACTGATTCCCGGAATCATCTACCATTATTAGAAGCATCTATTTATCTCACTTGTTTCTTGATGTTTTCCAAGATGATCACGTTCATGAATGTAGACTAAGGAAAATTATTAATTCGTTATTTATTTATTTTTCTATATTTTGCTGCAGTTAGACTGGTATCAGGTTGCAACTTCAACCAACTACCGATGACTCTTACAATACAAACATTTCTACGATATACAAGGAAATAGGTATAGGTTATCTACACGAAATGGCGTGCAGCCAGGATAAATTCCAAGGAAGAATAGACTTGAAAAAAGGGACCGGGAATCAAACCCGGGTCCCCGGGACCGGTCAGGTGATCTGTCCCTTAAGCTAGCCCGCCGGAACATTCTCTCAAGCAATTCGGGAGACTATGTGGCAAAGGACTGTCCTTTCCCGGTCCCCTCGGATGTTTTTCAAGTATATTCTTCCTTGGGATTCTACGATATTTTACACTCGAAAAGTATCACACATGTGTAAGTTTAACATAATATATATCTACATACATACTCGTATATAAAATGCATTGGCATTAATGCCCTCACCATGGCATAACTGTAAAATACATTTTTTTAAAACTGTCAAATCCGAAATGAATCGATATTCATATTTAATAGTTTACAACACTATATTACTATATACAAAACGCCTCTTTACTTCAAACAATATCGAGTTGTGTACGAGGAAGAGACTACTAATAGCATGGAGTATTGCCCTATATGGGTGTGAAATATGGAAGGCGGGGAGAGAATAAAGGAGACTTCAATCCTTTGAAAAGTGGTGTTACAGGAGGATGCTCAAGATTAGCTGGAGAGATAAAATAACAAATGAAGAGGTTTATCAGAAGTTCACGAGAGCAAGATAAAGACGAAACTAGAAGGAATGGCGGAGGGGAAAAGATGTAAACGAAGACCTGATTATAAGAAGCAGTTATTGGAGGATCTGAACTGCACCAGTAATCAAGAACTGAAAAGAAAAGCTGAAAAGAGGCTAAGAAGCCGATTGCTGCAGACCAATCCAAAAAGGATCGAATACTACCTAAGAAGAAGAACACTATATTGCTAGGTTACACGTCAGATTATCAATTTGTTATCAATGCCAATGTCATATGGTTATAACATTTACTCAATTTATTTTTATTTTTTTGTAATATTTCATAATCCACACCAACATCTATCTCTAAATTCCTTACTGTTCTTCGGTAAATGTTTGAAGATCGTATTATACTCGTAAACCCCTTTATTTATAAATTAATTTTTAGTAATATCTATGCTTTGTATCCTCGACTTCTGCTTATGATCTCCTCGAAGTATGTATACAAATGTTTTTCTAGTCAACCTTGTAACTCCATCAACATTTATGTCTTACTTCCGTTTCGCGCCAGAAAAATGCCTTTTAATTGATTTACTCTTTCCTCTCTGTTGATCACAAGGATCTCTAATATTTACACCAATCTATCTTCTTTCTTGTACCTCCGTGATACATGCCTAGCAGCTTTCCGTTGCACTATTTCAATCCTTCTAATATCGATTTTCTATGGGTATCCCATACATTTGTCGCATATTCATATAGAGGCCGAACTAAAGCTTTACTATTTCATCTCTTCCTTTTGAGTCCCTCATCATATAAAGCAGACATTTCAACGCTTTAAACAAGATAAAGATTTTTTCTATGTGGGTATTCTAGTCCAAATTTTTAGTTATTGAAAACTGACTATATATTGTTTCACTATGGGAATTTTCTCTCCATTAACCACATAGTAAGTCTCTATCTTTTTTGCGAATGTTATATTTGCTTTTCTTCTCATTTATTTGCATACCATGTATTAAAGCTCACTTCTCAAGAGCTACAATATCGTTCTGTAACAAATTGATAATGTTCTAACAATTTATCCCCCGAGTTTTTTTTTAAGGAGATATGACGGATTTTTGAATTTCGTTCTGAAACAATATCAGACCAGCAAGCTCAAGATGCAGTAATTCTTATTTTTTTACTTTAGGAATTTAATTTTACTCTGAGTAATTTTTATACGCTTTTCTAGACGTTGAAGCAATAAATTTGCGAAGAAGATCCTCTAAAGTTAATGAAGATGTATTGGCGAAAAGGCAGTTTTCATAAAATCAGTCAATAAAGGAGAATATTAAAAATTTATTCCGAATACCTCAGACGGGCCATTAATCTTATCTCCGCTTATTCCAGCACATCCTAGGCATCCGCGAGAAGAGAATTTATCGCAGTAAAATACTCGGGCAGAAATAAAACAAAAGTTCTCGGCGAGAAGTTGCAGTTGCAAGCTCTTGTATGAGAGCCAATTCGTCATTCCTCCACCCGTCTGTGTCTACTAACCTCAAGATTCATCACTATCACAATACCTCGTGTTCTGAGCAAAATGAATGAATGGTGTAGGAATGAAACGTTCCATAATCGCTGAGAGTCGACAGCAAAGATCAAGAGCTTCTTCTATAGAAAAGAGATATTGATATTGATAATGAGTAAATAATCCTTTTCTTTTGTAAAAAGTGAGGAAGATTTAACTAATTTTTAATCCGTAATGCAACAAGTATAAATAGGTTTAAAATTCTATTATTTGATTATTTGTTTAATCTTAAGTGTTGAATATTTTGTTATTTATTTTTTTTTACTACTATGATTTTGTACTTCTTTTTTGTAATTTATTTGTCTAATCTAAAATGTTGAATGTAGTATTTCACAGATTTTCGACTGCTTTTTGCATTGTTATTTACTGTAACCCTTAGGTGGCTTGCCACAGGGCATAATAAAATACATTTATTATTATTTATTTATTAATTACTAAATATAACATAATTATCACAGATTTTGAATTAAATGCTAAATTCACATGTGTATAAATTATTCTAGACCAAATAAATCATTAAAGATACTTCAGTTACTTCATAGACTCATAATTCTCCGTAGATGTATCGTAATATGCTGCAGTATATTTGAGGAATGTAATGAAATAAAATATGGTGTTTTAAGTTAAAATTTAAAAAAATTAAAACATAAGGAACATTTTACAAAGGAGGTTTTAATGAGACAATTTAATAATTGAGAGGAAGAAAAGATGAAACTTGTGAAATCCTTCTTTTTTCTTAAACGAGGGCCTCAACGTCGACCCTTCATAGAGCCGAGGGTAATTACGTTTCGCATTTAAACTTAAAGACGTGAGGCGTACATCGATTTCGATATTTTGCTAACGGACAAAATATCTCAGCTAGTTTAAAGCAAAACTACAGCAGAATCGTTTAAAAAGTGTGCCAATGCTTTAGATGGAGCTGATGATGACATTTTGTTTTGATTGACGTTCAATACGCTTTGTGTAAACAGCTTTGATTACTCAGGATTTCTTACAAATTAGGATTAGGCGACGAATAATATATATAACGGCTGCTGATTCTGTTTTGTGACTCTCGTATTATTTTAGGATATTTTTTTAAATTACAAGACAAAATATCGTTATTTTTTATATTTTTAAGCAAAATATAACATAAGACGGTGAGTCTCGTTAGCAGGAAGATGCAGTATATTCCCTGGAAATATGCTAGAGGATAACTTACTAATCAAAAAACAATCAGCAATAATACCTTGAATTCATCCATAATAGAAGGAGTGAAAACCTTTTATTAACGCGGTAAAAACACTCTAAAGTGATGCGACCTATAAGCCTTCATCGTTTGTGTATGAAGCTCTCACGTCAGCAAAAGATGTTGAGAGAATTTCATATTGTAAAAATATCCCCGCTTCTTATCTTAGAGCCTTCATTCCCAAACGCAACCCTCCCTTGTAAGCGACCGCAATGAAATGACTGGCAGTCCGGAAGGATGCGGGAGTATTTATCATCGGTTTCCATTGGAAATGAAATGACCAATGGCAGCCTCTTATTACCATTATTGTGACGTCACTATCATCAAAGAACAGCAGTCGTCACTCACAACTCCACATTGTTCTAACAACCTCGGAGGTGGATATTTCTTCGATGGTTTTTCTTTTAACCTCTCGATTAAATACTTCTAACTTTCGTTATCATTTATAGCATCCTGCATGATATCCATTTTAAATTTTCTATTCGTAAGCAGAAATATTCAGAAGGAACACAACTAAAATTGGTATGAAATATAATCCATTTTTATACTTCAAAGTACGTTATTTGGGATTACATTTCACAATTTTCTGATTCGACGGTATTTTCGTATTTATAATTAACTCTACTGAGAAGTTTTCACGTTTTTTTAATCAATTTCTACATTTTTCATCTACATAACAGATAACATCCTTCTTGCCGTTAGGAATAAAATTATCACTTTGATACTAGTCAACCTTTATAGCTTATTCGACTCTTACTTAAATATTTAATATAAATAATAATCGATAAGAAGTTTCTTCTATTAACTACAAAAACTTTTGTGAGACTCACGAAACATATTTCACTTTCAATAAACGTGAAAAATTTGATATTCGAGACTCGTTTACGTTCTTCTTCTTTGTAACTGATTACCACCAGTTCAATTATTCCAAGAACTTTCGATGACGAGAAACCTCTTCAAAAAGGGTTTACCTAACGGATTAATAAATAATGGTGCATTTCAAAATCCGTCCCACAATTTCCATGAACTCAAGTTTCATGAAAATTAAAAATAAAGAATTTTGTGAGGAATGGAAAACTTGTGATGAAATTAAAATCATACAGAAATGCTTTATATTCTATCTTATCTGTAATAAACTTAAATTCCGATGTATCAAAAAGTAGGGCAGTCTGATTGAAACCATGAACGGGGACCTGTTTACATCTATATATTAATACGAGAAGAGAAAACTTTGGATCCCTTTTTAAGGATATTGCGCGAACGGAGGAGTTTGAGATTTGGCATAGTTAAAGTTTATATGGAGAAAAAGTGCAGAAAGCTAATATTCGTATTTGTTCACATATCCTTGGTTTTACTCTGGACCAGTACAATCGTCTCTCATAAGAAATGCACGCAAAGTTCATTTTGATCGATTGCAGATATATTTTTCTTTTGCAGAATTAGATCAGAAATAATGGTAGTACGAAATCGTTATTAATACCAAAAGAAAGGAATTTGAATATAGATTCTTATTTTGGTCGTAGAATATCGCATTCGAGTCGAAATTACGAGAACTCTGGCGAAATGAACGAAAATGTTGTGAAATTTTTTCGTAGTAAACAAACCAGTCCCCCTGGCGACCAAAGCGATTGTTGAATCCGAGCTTATGCGTTTTCAAATTAGAAAGGGATTTTATCTACAAACCAAATTAACGGTAGGGACAGAAATTATGAAAAGAGGGCAATTAACCGAGATGCCAACAATCGCTAACTGATTAATAAATAACAAGGAGCTCCCGGATAGTCATGTGGACAGCGCGTTTGCCTTTGGTGAAAGCGGTCCCGGGTTCGATTCCCGGTGGGAGCCAATGTGCGAAATGACCTAAGCTGTCGAAGAACTTTTAACAATACTACTACTACTAATAACAAGGATATAAATACGGCGATTTTACGGAATGTTTTTTGGAAATCAATCTTTAAAATAAAAAATCTGATGTGGCCAGCACATGACTTTCTCCATATATAAGATGTAAATATTTATCTACCGCAGTAATTTCGAACTATATATTCCATCTAAACTTCGAATATGAGTGATTAATATTATATATTATCTTTGACGCCAAAAAAATGATAAATAATGTTTTACGGGACATGATCGATGAAAAACGATGAAATTGGCCTTTCGCCCATAGAGCCCAGAGCGCCCACAAAGTACATAATCAGCAACTTCCGGTTTATCAGTATTTCATGAATAACTCCTAAACAATCAGTGATACAAAAATATATTTCAATCAAAAGTTATAGTAAATTACATTTTCTAAAACTTTTGTAATAAATAGTATATACCTAACTATCATATTTATGGAGATATTTTTAAAACCGGAAATGAGCTTTGAAGAATGAAGCTCAACTTCCGGTTGATCGATTTACTCCAAAAACTAATCAACTCTAACGACTGTAATAAAATTACTATATATGAAGTTTGGTGTTGATCCAACAAATAGTTTTTATGTTAGATCGCCTACAAAGTACATAATCATCTTCTTCCGGTTTATCGGTATTTAACTAATAACTCCTAATCAACCGGTGATACAAAAATATGTTAAATACAAAAGTTATAGTAAATTACATTATCTAAAACTTTTATAAGTAATACAATATACGTATATATCATATTTATGGAGATATTTTGAAAACCGGAAATGAGCTTTAATGAATAAAACTCTACTTCCGGTTGACCGATTTGCTCCAAAAACTAATCAACTCTGACAGCACACACAACAGTACTATATATGAAGTTTGGTATTGATACGACTAATAGTTTTCACGTTAGAGTGCCCACTATCACACACACACACACACACACACACACACACACACACAGACATCATTCCGAAAATGGTCAAAACGTGTTCTAGGGACCCCAAAACATGTATTCCCGTTAAAATCTCGAAGTCGAATTTTTTCATGAAAACAATACTTTCTCTATACTTCGTATATGGAGAAAAAAAAAAGGCAATGAATCAAAAAATAAATAAACCTACAAGCTGTAATTGTGTTTTATTTATTTTTATAACATTAAAATTTTAAATTTATTGAAGGGAATTAAGGCAAACAACACACCCTAATGACGTATTTGTACACGCTCACAGCTGACGTAACAGAAAAATAATGAAATAAATTATAAGCAATGATTATATAGGTATAATCTTTGACAAAAGAATCTCAATAACGTTCAGACCTTAAAATTCAATGAATTACGGTCGAATTTCTGGACTCTGGGCGATATAACCACTTGTTCATATAAAAAATCGATTATCATATCGACTCAGCGATGGATGGAGTACGAACAACCTAAGGGTCATTGTTCGAATTTGTCGATTAATATAGACACCAGCGCAGAGTTAATTTGAATCTGAGGTATATCTTTTATGTATTTAATCAATAGGGGACAGAGTTTTCTTAGTTCAGAACTCACATTGAATGCATGTGTACGTAGGAGAGGAAGTAAAAGGTGGAGATTCTTAAAACCAGGGATGGAGCAGTTAGCGAGCCTCACTCCACACTCATGCAACATCTTGGGTGAGGGAACTGAAAGAATTCGTAAGATCAAAAGTGAGGCTATGAGATGCGTAAGGAGGTGAAATATTTCTCGAGGGAAACGGTCCCCATTTAAAATAACTCTCAGTTAAAGATAAAACGACTAATATGAGCAGTTGGCAATGTCGATGGCGGAGAAGGAAAAAGCTCTAACTCTCCCTTGTACCTCGGTCGTCATGCTGTATAGCTCTGAAACAGAGAGTAATACTATGTTATAATCGGCGATGGATAAATATTACTCCCCCAAAAACTATTCAGAATTGCTGTAGAATTGGATTTTCTCTGCGAATAATGTAACTTTTCTTTTGAAGGTTGTTGAGTAGTGAATTATTTTCTCTGTTATTGCTATATTCTGAAGGGTGTGATTGCAGCTGAATATGAGAGAAACATCTCCTGAGGCTGATAATTACGAAGATGAAGACAGAGTAAACCTTGGATGGACCATTCCACGGATGAAAAATATTAAGGCGCTAAACTGAGTACATAAGGTGGCTTTCCTTCCGATGAGAAAAAGTAAAATGAGCATTTACAAGCTTCATAAAGTAATAAATGGAATCTATTTTAGTGATAAAATGTTACCACTCCATGGGTTTCCTTGCAGAAAAATTGAGCCAATGAATCCCTTGCGGATAATTATCATAGACTTCTTTTGGCGAATGCGATTATGTCTATGTCTATGTCTATGTCTATGTAAGAACCCTGCAAGCCGCCTTTCGGCGTGTGGCAGGGGGTGCAAGCACCTTGACTCTATTTTCCTAAACGGTTGCTTTCGCGTATACTTCGCGGAAAAATTGAATTTTTGAAACGATTCGTTTTAGCATCTATTTCCCTAATCTTTCGGGCAGTATCAGCACGGCCCATATAACAGGGGGGTCGCATTATATCGGTTACATCATCTGAAAACGTAATTTCTCTGAACTTATTTAATAAATTTATCCTTTGAATTTTTCTTCTATCTTCTAATGATTCCCATCCCGCGTCCTGTAACATCTGAGTGACACTCGCTGTTTTATCGTAGCAATATATAGGAAGATAAAGGGCTAGAATCTTTTGTCGAAATTGGATCGGTATATAATCGAATTATGTTCTCATACTTCCAAGAGCTAAAACAAACCTCTTTTTCTCTAACACGAGTGTGAGTCCTCGTGCGTTTGGCTTAAAGTTCAAGTCTTTCTTGAAAACATCTGAAATAGAAGTATTCCCGGAACCGCTTTTCCGTGGCTCTTTCAATAATGGCTCTTAATTTAAGGCTTCGTTATAAAAAGCGATACACTCTCCCTTTTATGCTAAGTCTCCGACTATGTCGTTATTCGGTGCACCCCCGAGGAAGGGAGCCATCGAGTTGTTAGCTAAATTCCCCCAGAGCATCTGCAGCGACGGAAAAAAGCCAAGAGGAATGATTTAGAAGCGATTATTAAAAGGAAATTACAACCAATGGCTACTGACAAGAGAAATGATACTGAGAGATCTTCGAAACTTAAAGATGACTCCACAGCAAGACTGGAAAATGGATGTGTTTGATACCAAGTAAAATATTACTAATAATCATTCTACTTTTTTCTTGATGACTTAAATTAAGAGCTGTTATATTTTATGTTTAACTCTTTCTTTTATGAGATGCCGGGAAAAAAATACGAGTGTCCTAGTTGTAAAATATTCCAATTTGATAAGGCTTTGTTCGAAATGGAACACCAACGACTAGAAAGTCAAACTAATCGAATTATGGAAGTGACAGCGATAAGGCAGAGAAAATTGGCCTGGACTTTTATCAAATTTTGAAATTTCATTCTGGAGATACGGTTTCTTAAACACATCTTCATCGCAGAGCTGTGTATATTGATAAAATTATATTTCTGAGGAAAAATACCCTTATACAGCAATTGATTCTTCCATACTTCTTTGGGAAACCAATTTTTTCCTGCAGGGATAAGAGGTAGGAAAAATTTGTTGGCACTCACGATAGAGACTGCACGTGAATTTTAAATTGGTAAGATTAGTTAGATTTTGGTAGAAAAAGGAACATTAAAATCTATATTAGATGAGGTAAATGCATTCCACAATCCGTTCTATCTACATAGTTAAGAGAATATTTTGATGAATATCTAGGAATTCTAACCACTAAAATATTTTTAGAAATTAGCGACTTAGAAATGCACAATACGTTGGCGTTAAGATGCTATGCACTGTACTTGAGGATATTTATCGTTAGCAACGAATAATTATTTAAAATACTTAAGTATTTTCTCCAAGCATGGCACAAATTAATTTAAAAAAACGGAGTGCCATAATATCATCTTTAGCTGCTAGCATTAGAATGCATTTGTACTTCCAAAACCAGTAAATGGTTATAACTGTTCAACTAAAAAATACAAGATTTTAAAGAAGGTTAAAGCAAATTTAAAATCATTTTTTCATGCTTTTGAGCCGTCAGACATTACTTAGGTCTGTGAATCTGGTCCTGAGCATGCATCTCCAAATTCAACCGGTTTTAACTGTAATCGAAGATTTAAAAAATATTTTGACAATACAGAAATATCTCTTTCACGATTAATATCCTTTCCAAAACAAAAACTGTAATCTTTCATTTAAGTAAGTTCGTAATCATTAAATTAACTGTCATTTAATAAATGATACTCTTGAAGTTTTTCAATACCAATGAAACATTTATGAAATATATTTGGAGCAGTGGTGAGGGTAATTTAATATTTTTTCAGAAGCCCTGACTTCATTCATTCATTATGCTGCTGTCAGATAACCAACAGCCCAATGAATATGTGAATGAGCCGTTTTTCAGTGAACACGGAGTTTTAAATTTGCAAGGGAAATTTACTCCCCCTCTTCATCTTTTGAAGCAATGATTTTATATCAAAAATCATACTCAGCCACGGGGCAGCATCGAGTGTGCGTGACACAATACAATGACTACTTATCTATTATAAACTATATCTTTTCTCTGATACACGATACATAAATAATAAGAGTTATAAAAAGAATCTGAGCAGTAAAACAAATTAATAAAAGCAGTTAATAACAGAATTATGAAGGTAATAAATAAGAAAAAATAAATACTACAGCAATTTTAGTAGCATGTAAGACTAAACAATTCTTTTGGATTTATGAGAACGAATTCGACCCACATTCTTAGAATATTAATAAATTTACTTGATAATGAAATCTTTTCTAATCTTGAGGTTATTTATTCACATATATAAACATACAGTTTATGAAGAAATAAAGAAATAATTTACGACACATAATACAATCAGATAATATGAATTAATTAATGCATTCCACCTGAATTCGTTTCCTACATCATCCTCACTACATTTTAATTTAAAGACCCAATTGCATTCACAATGCAAGAAGTTGCGATACAACTGGTCTCGGGGACTTGGGGTAGTCATACTAGAAACAATCCCGGAATCCTAATGTAATCATGCAAATGCAGTGACACACTCTAATTGGTAGACTCTGTAGAAAAAGCGGAAGAAATCATTAAATACCTACTTGGATTAAAATTAAATTAAAATAGAATGAGTTGTCCAAAATATTATTTTCGATGAATTAACGAGGTTTTTCAACTTAATCGACGCCATTAGAATCCGAGGAAGTATGCGCCTTTTTTTGTAGAGGAAGACGAGGAAGTTCGAGGATTGGATGAGAAGGGGGGCAGCGGAACTACTTTCGGAGGAATCGCATTAACTCTCCAAAGAACTCTCACGAACGACACCCTTAGAGGTAATTTCGGTCGAATTTTAAGTATCTCGAAGTGCAAGAAAACCGTTACCTGAACTAATAAATTTAATGGCGTGGAATATTAAGTAGTGACATTTCCTGCAGCTGTTCTATCTACATTTAATCTTCATTCCTTTCTTTATTGAAAGCATTTAATGATGAAGAGTTTTTAGTCACTGTTTCGTGATTTAAGATCATTTAAAGCCAAGGCTATTTCGTAAAAATATATCCCCCGACAAGAATCGAACCCGGGATCGCTTTCATCAAAGGCATACACAATACCCTAAATGCTACTCAGTATCCCGTATTATCATATTATTATTAATATTAAAACCCTTATTTCATTAGAAGGTATTCATCGTAAGCAACAGTCATTTTTTGTCATTTGAAGGAGAAAATTGGTGACAAAAACGGAATAGTTTTAGTTCATTGCTAATCAGGTTATCACGATGCTATAACACCTTCTATGATTAAATACTAAATGTCATTGTTTCTAGTGCTGCAGCCAGCACTTAATATCTGTATGAAATCTAGATGATCAGGCGTTGGAGGTCAGGCGACTACCAGAAGATGCTTCTCTGGTAGCGAAACCGGTCGTAACCAAAATAAAAGTGTGGAAAATTTACAGTGTTTTTCTTCATTACCACTTAATATCTCATGCTTCTCCTATTATCACTTGTCATCATTTGTTTTGTTTAACAACAAATAATAAAATAAAAGCCGGGATCCACAATGCATTCAGAGCCTATTTGTAGTTCAAATGCACACAAGAAAAGTGAGACCCTATAATTTCCAATGTTACCAGGTGAGTCTCGATCAAACGGATGACTCATATTTCCACATTTTTCGTGAATCCTTTCCCAAGACATCGATCTATTTTTCTGTGCGCTGCTTAAAATAACATGGAAATGAATCAACGAGTTCTTTCTTTTTTTAAATGCCACATCTTCTGTTTTCGCGAATCACAGATTGTTGATTCGGAGCGCATAGAAAAATAAACAAGAGAGCGAAGACAGCGCCTTCTGGTAGAGAGACGGTTGTTAGTAAACAGAGGACATGTGACCTCTGCCAGAAGAGATTTATAAGACGAATTAAGTGACGTCAGCGGTCGCCCACCCAAAGAGTGACCCACGGACAAAATAGGGATTTCTCAGGATAGCAATGCGGGAATTTGTGTGGAATAACAGAGCGAATATTACATCACGCATTTCTCGATTTCATCAATAACATACGCTTTAATCGATCTCAATATTCGTCATACTTTGGTACTCAAGTTTTAGATGATTTTTTTAGACTAGTCTATTGGATAAAAGTAAAGAGGAAAGTAAATATATGTAGAGTTAAAAGCTTTTGGTTTCCTTCTTAACAATCCTCAACGTGTATTTCTTTCACTTGAAGTTTCACCATTGCATTTAACGAAACGTATCCTAATTGCTTTCGAAACGAATTTCATAGAACTTGGTCCATCGAAATTGGGAATGGGTTACGTAGGTTTGTTGACAGCAACTATAAAATTTGATTCGAACTAAAGAGCGATGGAGTTAATGAAAATGAATTCATTTGAATTACATCAGATAACGTGCTTCTTGGGACTGAATAGCAACCACTGAAGACATAAACAGGAAAAACTTTTCCACTGGACACTAATTCCTATTTTAAAAACTTTGCGAAATGCACACAAGGGAAAGAACATACGACTTGTTTTGACAGCATCATGACTTGAAAATGATGATCAAGCATCGAAACAAGTCGCGTGTTTCGCAAAGTTATTAAAATAAGAATTAGTTTATAATATATTTTTAAAAGGAAAATTTCTTTCCGCTTTTTTTTTCGTCGCTATGGAATGCCACAGAAATACTTGCGAACCCGATGATTTTATACTGAATTGTACAAGTGCAAAGTGAAGGAGATAAATTGGTACTTTTTCCACAAAATTTTTTAATCGTACCACCGGTTTCAACGGAGGACCGTCATCTTCAGGTACAAGTTTATGCAAATCAAACAATTTGTATAAACTTGTACCAGAAGTTGACTTGACTATTGATTTGTATGAACTTGTACCTGAAGATGACGGTCCTCCGTTGAAACCGGTTGTACATTAAAAAATTTTGTGGAAAAAGTATCAATTTATCTCCTTCATTTCGCATGATGGATTCCCACCATATCTCGCCCGATTCTGTGAATTGAATTGTACAGTAAAAAGTGAATGAACTTCAATTTATGCTGTGATTTAGAAACAGTATAGGTAGAGCAAAAAGGAAGAATGATAAAAGGAAAAAGTCTAGTAAAATGAAAAATCTATGCTCAGTAGTTTATAATTATTTACAAAAATTGTGTCATGTGAAAAGTCTGAAACTTTTCTTCTCGCATCTTCAACATAAACTTCTGTCCATCATAATTATCTTCGTCCTAAAGAGTGCAGAAAAACATTTATAAAATCCACACAGTTTTTTTATTTAGTCTAAGTAATTTTGAAAATTTGAACTTGTGTGGATATAACTTAGTTATCCTTCACTCTTCAGTACGTTTTTCCACAAAGTCTGGCCAATTAATATAGAATTAATCCTCGCTGCAGTTTAAATGGCAGGTTTATGAGAATAGAATCTAGCTAAACCAGTAACATATACTTCTGCATAAAATGTTTGGAAAAGAATATCGAAATGAGTGGAGACATTGTGGAGGAGGATGGTGGAGGATTAAGGCAGCGAAAGGGAGGATAAAAGAGGGTTGAGGCCGAGTAAATCCCCCGAAAGGACGAAGGAAAATTCCCGTGTGGTTGGATTTAGATGCCATCGGTGGTCGTTTCGAAGGACGTCTAGCGATTACATCGTTAATCACTTCTATTCTGTAAAGAATCTATTGGTTCGGAGAGAAGGACAGGAAGGTAAATTATTTTTCCGTCGAAAAAGGATCGTTTTTCGCATTTCCGATCAAACGAAATTCTTTGTACTGAAAAAGACACTTTTGACTTTCATTACCAAATTATAGATTGTTTGATAATCGTTTCTTGAATCCTGCAAAATATGGGCTGTGTTCTTGAGAGTACTTTATTTTTTGCGACAAAAAATGTTTCATTTCGATATTTTATGGTTTTATATGGAATTATTCTGGAATTTGAGAATATTTTTGATCGAGCAAATCTTAGAAAAAATGAATCTGATTCTGACGACGATAAAATACGCTTGAATGAATACACCTGGTATTGCCTTTTTTATTCTTGGCATTTTCTCTTGCCTTCATATAATTATGATGAACTCGTAGTCTTATTATACTAATAATTTAGTAGTTCCTGGTAGCCTCGTAACTGGCCTTTCATTTGATATCCCTAATTCAAAGTATGTTTTTTCCATTATTCATTAGATTTGAAAGGCTTCTATAAATACGAAAGTGTATGGGATCAATCATTTTCATCCAAGAAAATTCAATTGCCTCTTCCAATTTCAAAACTTCCAACGGAATTCAAAATCGGAAGAAATACAGTAATATTAACTCAAAATTAGACGATTTAAATTAAAAACAAAATTTAGATAAATGCTTTTACATAATAGTTCCTCTCAGTGTGATGATAATTTCCCTGTCTTAAAATATGAAAGTAAGCGGATTTTGGAAAATTGGAAAATTCCCTGTAAGCTTATAATCGTCGTCTGTTTTCATAATTCAAGAACCGTACGAGTTTTCATTATTTATTCTTTGCCCTTTATTTACCAAACATTCTACAAAGCAGTTATTCCATATCATATGTACTACTTATGGCTAATTATACTGGGCATCGTCCTATTGTGAGCTTAAAATATAAAAATTCAAAACTTCTATTTTCATTTGAACGAGGGAAAAATGAACAGTCTCTTTCATTTTAACCTATTATCAACATATTTAATGCATAATTTAGGCTTTATATACTGTTAAACTATGCGAATAATAACGATATAATGTAAAATAATCGTCGTATTCGACAGATAAAGGTATAGCGGACATCAAAGCAGACTAAGTATCAGAGTAGAATGACTTTGACGCCATTCGAATTCATAATTGGATTGCTCCAAATTTAAAATTGAATATCCTTTGCTGATCATGTGCCTTCTCTAATGGGAATTCAATGCCTCATCAAGTCTATTAATTCATTACAATTTTGCGAATGAATTGATCGCAGCACACCATTGATCAATCACAAACGATACCACTACGTAAACATCATTTCCGTAACCCAATCCTAATTTAAAGATACGGAAATCATGAAAAGGTAGCAATATCGATATGCAAATTACGTTTGCGCTAATGCAGGTTGTGGATTTATTTCAGATGCTATTAGAAGCTGCTCTAGAAAATATTCTTGGAAACCCTAAATAGGCACTTTTGTTAAAGTTGTACAGCTCTAGGATGTACCACTTAAATTAGCTTTCTATCGGATACGCTTAAAGTCGCTCCGCATTAAATTTCTGCAGACAGCCAAAGGGCACGTTCCGTCCTTTCTCCTTCACAGCTCCTTTTGTTGCGAAGGCCGCTCTCGGATTTCTCAAAATGTCTCCTCTTTCCCCTTTGGATTCCCAATGCTTTGATTTCCTCGGAGGGTATTTCACGATCCTTTAGGATATAGTTTTCTACTGTCATTTGTAAATGGATGGTCGGACCACCATTAGCTTTGGATAGGAAATGAGATAATTAGGAATGAGATACTTACATCCATAACTGATCCAGGAAACAATGAATCGAGATTGAAAACGCATCTCCCAAACCCTGGGAAGATGTTACCCAAGCAATTTTTTAAATTTAAACTTTGCACTCAATCCTCCGAAGAATTATTTCAAAAGATAACTTCCACTTGAATCAACACATGACGGTGATGATAGTTTCTGTTGGATTTCATTTATCTGAATTTCTATGAACGTCAAGCGGTGAGAATTTTAGAAAGCGATTACTTAAATTTAAATATATTATATATAACCTTACATTATTTTGCAAGTCCACTAATTTCCACCATAAATACACGAAATGAAAAATATTCCATGTTCCTTAACATCAATCGTACATTTAAGAGGAAACGGGATTTGCTTACAATTCCTGGAATCTGACGCATTTTCATAATAACCCAATAAATGCATATTCCATTTCTGTGGTATACTCTATCTCGTTATAACTGCTTAACGTCCAATATCTACGTATTCAATCGAATTTATTATGGAATATAATTTTATTTTCTTATAATGAAAATGGTTCGCCAAAAACGAATACGAATTGTTTTCCTCTAAGAATGGACACCTTTTCTTCTTCGAAAGCAATTAAAGTAAAAACTAAGCCTTTAACTTGCATACAAAACCGTTGATTCGCGGAGTTATTTGAATTAGCTCGCTCAGTCATCTCAATTATACCGTTTTATAATAATTTAATAATAATAATAACGGAGAATGAAATCAAATAATTTCAATACAATAGTTTGTTTCGAGGAGTGAACTCAGAAAAGGGTTGTTCAGTTCTGGCTGAAGATGAGGCGAAAAGGATGGAGAATCGAAAACTCAAGCTTCGTCTAAAAGTTGACAACTGTTTTTCTGATTGTGCAATTATATTGTGATTTCTGATAATGAAATTAGGCATCCTTTGACATATGGTCGAAATCTAAACATTAATACGTACGATTGCGGGAATTTCACTAATCCCGTTCTTGATGGGTTAGAACATGTTTTGAAATCGCCGATATATTTCGCAACGGAGCAACTCAATAAATAGCAGCATTCGACTTTATTTATTAATCTCCTTGAATTATTTCCCCTTTAGAGATTACGCAAAAAAATATACACGAAATTCCCGCGGTTTCTGCGATAATTTTTTTATCTTTCTCCTTTTTAGATTCTTGAAGTTTATTTTCTTTGTCAATGTATTACTTTGAAAATAATATCATATTGGGCTCCTGGAGAGTCATGTGGACAGCGCGTTTGCCTTTGGTGAAAATGGTCCCGGGTTCGATTCCCGGTGGGAACCAATGTGCGAAATGACTTAAGCTGTCGAAGCACATTTAACAATACTACTACTAATATCATATTAACCGCTAAAGGATATATTCGACTTTGTGTCCAGCTCTAAGCTACTAAAGTTAGGTTTCATCTTTAATATTTCTATGTAAATCAGATGGAATTGGGATCGTACATACCAATCTATACGAATTCGAAGGTGGTCATAATTTTGATTTTATTCACGGAAAAGCCGTATTATTATTGGAGTAGCATTTGGATTATTTTCGCTTAAGCGAGTTATTAAATACGTAATTTATTAGGAACGTGGACTCACTAATTCAATCTATACTTACTTATTATACTTCCCGACCATCATGCACTTAGTCCTTCCATACATCATGAATGATTAACGAAAACCAATTTAATGTCGATGTCAATAAATATGATTCTTTCTCTTAAGCAAATGGAATACTTAAGCATCACGAATTCACGGATATTCAAAAAACTCTATTGTCTGCTAAATATCAATCTGATACTTAAATAAATACAAAATTATTTCAACCTCGGTTTGGTTTATATAAATAATCATTCACGTATATTCATTCGCACTCATTTCTTAAAGCCCTAAAAATGTAACAGATGTAACTAATGTAACAGATTAAAACAACAACATGAGGAGTATTATGAACCGAGAAAGTCAAAATGAATGCGATAGAGAAAACCTCGAAACATAGAGAATTACTTTTCTCCGTGTTTCCTAACTTTTTATGAGCGAAATATTTCTTGCCTCAGTTCTGTAGACTTGGCAATACTCTCGGGAGTTTTCCGCTTCCCAGAGGGATTAAGTTATAAAAGTAAGAGAGAGTTCCTAACTCGATTTATATGAAAATCTCTCAAAAGAATTTCTTTTTTTATTTCCATATGCATCTTCAACTTTTTTCACCTTGATTAAATCTCAATATAGTTATTTTTCTTACCGCCTAACGTTCCTAGTCCTGAGTACTGATCCATAAAAAGCTTCCCCTTAATTGCTGACCACTTCTCCTTAAAATAACCAAAATGGTTGTAAACACTGAGACCAGTGAACCGTTTTAATCTCCCTGTTAGAATATCGAATTAATCGGAAATTTTAAGTCTAAACCGGGTCTGAGCTGAAATTGACTTCAACTGAAAATTGCTATTATTCGACTGAAATAATTTGTTGAGACGTTTATGGTTCTCTTGATTACTTAAGTCTGAGTTAGTACAAAATGAAACGTATTTATAAAATATCCATTTAGATACAACTGATTAATGCCACATATGAGTATAAGTATAATTTACCATCAATACAATTTTAGTTTATAAATGTTGGTAGGTATAATTTGAGTTTATAGTATTACGTTTTTGATGACACTTACAAAATATGTTTAAATCCCTTTCCCCGATCTGATTTAGTTTCAACAAAGCAATTAGCATCAATGAATAAAGAATTACTTTAAATCATACTTACTACTAAATCATATACTACTAGTTGCCAATCAAAACATTTGGCGTAGGAATCGCTGGTGCAATCACATAGGGGAGTTTTCCAGCGATGATTATATCGCGCCCTCAAAAGGAATCAAGCTTAATTAGTCTGTTGAAAAGTTACGAGTAATTCTCAAGCGACTTTGATGCAGTGCTCCTCTGGAATTTTGCTTTTCCTTTCGTGTCGCTCAAACTAAAGGAAGTGTATTTGAAATCACCAAGACGAAGATGTTTGGAAGTATTTGAGTGGAATTCGATTGGAGAAAGTCTTACGTCGAATCAAGGAGATTGGAATCATTTTAATTTGATCCAACCGAGAAAGGGAAAGAAATTTTTTGGGTCAAATACTGAGAGGGGAGGAACGACTTAAGAAAGTAACTGAGGGTAGAACAGAGGGTAGAGGGAAAGACAAATGCAGAATATGTTAGATGACATTAAAAATGAAAGAAATGGAATTGAATAGAGAATACTGAGGCATACGAGACACTGCTATACTTAAATTTAGACCACTTCTGTATGTATAGGAAACGAAAGCGTATTATTGCAACATCAACTTATTTTTTAAAAGTTCGTTTGAAGTAGATTAATTTCTGTTCAGCTTAAAAATCAATGTGAACCGTAGTAAATAAATTTGAACTTTTAGTTAATTAAAGGGTTATTCCGCAGGTACAACACAATGCTTATTCCTGAAATGACTTTTTTGGACATTATGGAAATCATCCACTAAGTTTAAAAAAAAAAAAACTTAAAGAACTTAGGCCGAAACCGAACGATTACTTAAATTCTGGCGGAAGTTAAGGAGGCTTTTTTGATTCTAACTTTACTTGAATTTATACTTGCTTATTTTAATATGAATTTCGATGAAAGAGGTCCTGGGTTAAGTTCCCAGTGGGAGCCCAAGAAATTACCAAAACTGTTGAAGCACCTTTAGCAACACTACTGCTTCGATATGAAATTTCATTTACTTTCCTCATAATTAGTGATTAAGCTCTCAATTAGAAAAAAGCGATTTTAACATAATTAGTGCTTAATTACTCCACTTATACCATAAATTATCCAATCCTATTTATTTAAAAATATTACATAACATGCTGATTATAGTAAATCTATATATTTCATCCATTATATCAAAAGATAAAGGACTTTCATCTCATCTGATTTCATTGTACACTCCTGGCCAAAATTAACGCAGCACCTCCCTAGCGATCCTTACGGCCGGTGCTGCGTTAATTTTGGCCAGGACTGTACCAAAGCGATTGTGAATACGAACATATTGATACGCTATCGTCATATTCTTTCGGAATGACCCGTAAATAGAATACATCGAAATTACCGGTTATCCTTCAATATGGTAGGTGGCATTATCGGGACCACATCTGAATTCACTTCGAACACCCATTCTTCCGACTGAAAGGAAAAAAGCGATCGCCGAATAGCTTTCACCGCCACAATGGCTCGCATTTGTCCCGCAGAGAACCCGCATCGGATGAAATAGCGAAGGTAATCAATGAAAATCGGATCTTGGGTTTAAATTACCATTTGGGAGGACAATCGCTATGAAGGAACCCTCCTCTGCATGCCTCTGGAATAAATGCGACCCTCTTCAAATGGACGCCCCCACGTCAGCGCCACGTTCTGACCACCAATCATCAAATATGAGGACGTGTGGAACAACCATTAAAGGAACAGACATTCCGCTTGGAACCGATGCGGCGCTATCTCTTGGGCCTCTCCGACTATTATAACTAAGGTAATTCCGGGAGAGATGCCTCACCTAAGGAAAAGACTTCATAACAATTACTTCAGCGATAATAAGAATTTGAAACTGCGTGATAATATATAACATTTATAGGTTATAATCAGTATATAAACAAATTTTGTTTAAAAACATTTTCACCCAAAATATTAAACTTTTTTTAAATCCCTCCCGAGTGTACGGGTGAGACGCCCCACCTCTGTGGGAGAGATGTCCCATTAGCTTAAACTGAATTTAAACTGGAAAGCGCTTGTTATATAACAAAATTGTTAAATTTAACTTGAAATTAGGATATAACTGAACAATTAAGTTGAATTTAAACCTATTTGAAGTTTCATTTGCAAAACTTTAGCCAAAAATTGTAGTACATTTAGAGAACAATATCCATTTTAAACTATAATGAAATTTGCAGTTGATATGAATTGGGGCTAGAATATACACCAGATTATTGTAGTTTTAACCGAAAAAAAAAAATTATGACAATTTTGATGTTTTTCGAAATTTCGAAACTTCGAGGAAAAAATTCTCACAGAAGATATTTTTTTACTAAAAAAATATATTTGTAATATCCATGTGTGTGGGCCACTTTTGCCGGATATTACATTTCGATCAGAAAAAAGTGGAAAAACGCTCCACCCTAGTGCTTACAAAACAATACTTCATTTTTGATCGTGCATAAAATGTAATCAACCGTGGATTTAAATTTGAATTTAAATTAAAATGTAAATTACACACATTTTATTAAAAAAAGCCTTAATCAGTTTCACCTTAAAGTTAAATTGATACTAATAAGGCACATACACCCAAAGATAGCACCGGGGCATCTGTCCCGAGAAGAGGTCTATCCTTTCAGTATGGGAGAGATGCCCTTAAAGCCAGTGGGGCTACACTTTGTCCAAGATGGAAAGTCACTGTACGTGGATATTAGATGAACCTATAGCTACAAGTTTTCGCCCTTTAATTCAAAATATTCAAACATTTAGACTGATGCCAACCAGAAACATCAAACTCTACCTTATAACAGGGTGAAAAAAACAGTACCTACTTGAAATGATATTATAAATCTGCGTAAAAAGAATTGATCGCCGTGAAACTCCTGCAGATAGACAGGTGCATTCCAACTAACTGACGAAACCGTCCGTAGATATATATTGGGGTCTTCCTTAAAAATACTAGGACTGGGGCGTCTCACCCGGAATTACCTTATACGAAAAAGATTAAAGAGAATATTGTCAGTCTTAATATTATTTACGTATTTTCTCTTCAGTATAAGAGTCATTGCAAAATAAAAGTTACTCCAATGAACTTCAGACTGCAATTTTAATTTAAATATATATCTAGCCCAGATTCCTTTGCAGTCCCTTCTCATCGACAAATGACAGTCAAATAGTGCAATGATTCCTATTTCTGAAAGTAAATAATTAAGTCTTAAAATTACATATATTACAATCTTTCATCTGATTTGAACAAAAATAAATAGTGATGAATCACTAAAACTGATCCTTATAAGCACAATATACTTTGTATTAAACAGTAAATATAATTATTTTTTCTTTGGTAAAATGCTGTACGAACACTATTATTAAAATCAAGCATTATGTCTGATGGAACAGTATAAGCAAATTCAGTTGTGCGAAGTATGTAAAATACGATACATGGTACGTTTGGATAAATGCCCTGCACGCTGACATATGGCCAATTGGAGGGGCTGTGAAAACACCGAATTTATGATATTAGTTATACTGCTAATGCTAATTATAGTACTAATAATATATGATTAATTAATATCTAACATTGCATTTAATAATCTAAAAGAACATAACCTCAGGTAATTTAAAAAACGCAAATTGCATCACAAATTTTGGAATAAGCATTAATTCTTATTAATGAACATATGTAAATAAATAATTTATATATTCAAAATTAACATAATTCCACGTAAATAAAAATTATATCGACTCCAATGGTTCTCATTACAATGAAAAAATCTAAAAACGGTGAAAATTCCCAAAACCAAATTTATTAGACGCTTATAAAAGGAACCACAAAGTTGGAAGAGTGGCCATGAATAGCGACGCAGGTCCCCCCTCACCCCCTGCTGATCCGCTCAAGCAACTCTCTCTAGCAGCCAATGAACAACAGGTTTGCTCGCTAATAGAACCCTTCAGCTGCTGAAGACGAAAGCTTCCGAAATGCGCATTTTGAAGGGCATTCTTCAGTTGTCATCTGTGTCTTAATTGCTTCAACTGCTTTTAATGGTGCCTTATCCTCGTTTCTGGCACATTTTACCTCGGTTTTTATCCTCTACGGCCATTGGTCGTTGTTCAGAAGCTTTCCTTCTTTAGCCATCACACTAGTTTGGTTGTATTACTTTCCCATTGGTTTTCAATACAATAAAATGTGAACATTGATCTTATTGACACACGAACCTTACAATTGACGCAACTCCTCACTCGTTTAAGGAGGAACTCAACATCCGCTCGCCAACGAAATGAATTTTACGACTTTTATGCAAAATCGCATTAATATTACCGAGCCTTTCTTACGAGACTCCATTTACTATTTTTTCTGAATTTGGAATAAACTAAGGATTAAACAATAGGGCGTTGCTTTTTTTAATTATAAAACCAAAGGATTTAGGGAAGTCTCTTTTCTTTCAAAATGTAATATTATACATAATTATGCTTATAATAATACACATGTATCTCATTATCAATTTCATTTCAGAATAAAGTATTGAGGCGCCCTACGTTATTCAATAGACATGTTCTGCGTTGTTATTTTTTTAACGAAGTAGTCGACGTTCAGATCAAAGCCAAAGATGCGAGTGTTTAGGAACGTTTTTCCGACTTTAGTTTATTCTTGTACTGATTAGGAGTTCAGCAATTGATTTTTATTTTTCGGATACCCAAACTTACTTAATTATCCCGGACTTTCAGCTCGTAACAGTTTCTATGATGGCAGGAAATGGATCAACATGGTGAGTATAAACGAATGCTCCCCAATAGCATAGGAATGGTTGGGGATAAAACACTCTTTGTTGTTGTGACCCTCCGATGTCCCTCAACACGACGTCTCGACGAGCAAAGTGTTTGATTAGGAAAGCGGCTTTTTCTTCAGAATATTGATCAAAAGTGAGATTAATGGAATTGGTACTTGCAGATACATTCGGTCTTCAGAGAGACATTTAGTCATTACTAGAGGTGTTTCAAAATGTTTTTATTTTTACTGAAATTTGTTGATGTGAAAACCAAATTGTTGTGTTTTGTGTTTTTATTATGTTTCCTAAATTTAGTGATACTAATTTTCACAGAGTCTCACTTAAGTAAAGGAATAATATTAGGCACGCTTTAACATAAACATTAAAAGCATTGAAAATGTTATTAACTGTAAATTATACAAAATATTAAATTAAATTTATTTAAAACTGTGCTGTTTACACCTAACGGAAAATGCTTTCACAGCTGCAGATCAACGAAACATGATATTTTCATTAAAAACATATTGACACGATAGATATTAGGAAATACAAAACATGTTTCTTTGTGGAATTAGGTGAGATTTTGTGATAATCCATAATGGAAAGAAAGTCTTGTGAATTAATTGCAAAAGATCAAAGCTGGATTCGCGTAAGCAAATATGTCACGAGTGAACAAAAATATGACGAAAAAATACGTAAATAATGCAATTATATATTGTACATTCATTTAAATCATACCAAAATTATATTTCCCTCTCTTAAAAAAGATGAATGACGCGAAAATCACCAAAATCCGTGCTGCTTATTAAAACAGTCGAAATTAGAGTTTTTTCGCTAAATCGGCCAAAATTCGCGTTATTTGTAGGTTTTATCGCTCATTGCGAAAAAAAACACCTCAAGTCATTACATAGTATATTACGAATTAATACGAAAGGAAAGATTACTACAAGTATAAGAATAGTTTGAGTCAAAGAATAGCCACCGGTGGAGTTGGGACTCCAGCAGATAATAGAAATTCTCCTTTTTCTCATAATATTCGAATGAAAAACAATGCAAAACTAAAAACAATCAAACGGAAATTCAGGACTTAAATCTCGCGTGCACTGTATTTCAACAACGGCTCCTGTAGTTCTGCAATTCTTAATACAGCAATGGATTTCTTTTAGCGTGCACGCAAGGCGCGACTACATACGTGACGTAAAATTGTTTTGGCGTAATTTGATCTTATTCCTCGATTGTTTCGTTTCATCCTGCATTCAGAGTGTTTTTGGAAGAAATGGCATAAATGAGTGAAGCTTTATTTAAGAAAATCGATATTAACCCTTATCCAGGTTTCCTTAAGCTAAGGCTCGTCAACAACCTTCCAGTCCATCCTCAGAGAGGCATTCGAAAAGTCAAAGTATAAAATATAATATGTGAGAGGCATCTTTGGAAAAAGTAGCTACAAAGAAAAACACTGCAGACAACTGTTTAATTTAGAGGGGAATCTTTGATTATGACTATTTTCTACATTGCTATGATTGTTTGTCAGTTTAAGTCGATTGACTCTCTACGTTGATCTTTAAAAGAGCGTTTTATTGCTACATTTTAATAACACTTTAAAATACAGTTACATGAAAAGACTGACGAAGACAGAATTTCACAATCTTTCCTAGAGTAAAGATTCGCAGTTTAAGAATCTGTCGGTGGAAATGTTCACAAAAGCGCATCAGACTTGGAAGATTGAATTGGTATGCAATAGTAGGACTTGGATGTTCCGTATTCAAACAGCCTACTCTTTACTGAATGCTAAGAAAAGATAATTGCTTAAATAATTGTGCTGAACCTACATGGAATTTCCACTCACAGCATTTAAGAAAGCAAAGGAAAACCACATCACACCATATTTTGCATAGTTACTTCAATACCTCGAAAACAATTTCTGCATCTAATAGTGATGTAGTTGAGGATTTTGGGAGCCATAAAAGGAGGGGTCTCGTATACCCAAGTTTGGCGTCGATGAAAGCAGTCCCGGGTTCGAATCCCGATGGGAGCCTATGTACAAAATAGCCTGAGATGTGGTGGCGAATTTAAAACCAACAGCAACAAGTTAGACACGAAAACTTAATATGGCTGCCGCAAATGCAGATTTGTTTCGCATCCTCTTCGAGTGAAAGTCTTAACTGTCGGTTGAGTCAAATTTCTCCGTTTGCCGGTTAGCGCCAGAATGTGCACTGCGGCGTAAAAAAGTACTAATACAGTTGCTATCGCCAACAGGAAAGCCCAATGATGAACCTTGGGAGGGCCATTTTGGAGAGCTTTATAATACAGTAGAACCCCGGTAATCCGGACACTCGCTAATTCGGAACCCTCGGTAATCCGGACGGTCCATTGGGAGTTATGCAAACCCGCAACTTCTTGTGGATATGTAAACACGCATATTAGTAACAAGAAACGAGAGGTGGACAGACTATTTGAAAAATTTCTCCACTGGCTGCAATGATGTGATGGAGAGCGAAGTATTTCGTTTATTGTGATAATACATCTAAGTTGTGATACATTTCTGAGACAGCATTTTTCCATTAGAGGAATGCTTAATACGAGCGAGACTAAACAATTTCGAAAGACAATAAATTTTAAGTTGCAGCAGGGTATCACTTCTCAAAACATCACTTTCATTAAAAAACTATGAGAGAAGAGGCGTAAAAAACAATCCTTCCCTTTGATAGACGTCCAATGAGGATGACCATGCATGGGCTACAGAGATCGAGGGCAAAAAAAAACACTTGGGTCACACGAGAATTATTTTTGGATTGGCTTAGAACAGAATTCGTTCCAGCAGTTCGACAACATACGAAATCCGTCAATTTACCACAACGTGTTTTATTGTTGCTTGATAATTGTCCTGGCCATCCTTCTGCAGAAGAATTGTGCACTGATGACGGTGAAATTTCCGAAATTTTTTTACCCCCTAAAACGAGTGTGCTGATCCAACCCATGGATCAGAATGTTATTCAAAGTTAGGATATCGTAAGTTGCTTCTTACAAATATTCTTAATGATCCTGTGCAGAATGAAAATTTGGAAACTGAACTAACTGGTAAATTTAAAAGATTTCGTGTTCAATCTAGCTAACTCTTGGGCATCTGTGTCTAAATTATTGATCAGCAAGTCGTGGGAAAATTTACTCACAAATTTTATTGGTTCGGAAGTTTTAGTAAATGTGCAAACTGAAGAAATTCAGCTTGCGAAACTCATTAATCAGTTACAAAATCCGAACCCAATATCTAACCCTGAAGCTCTTCGGTGGGCTGCTGAGTCTGACGACAGTGGATCGAAACGAAGCTTTAACAGATGACGAAATTATCAGAACAGTAACGGCAGAAGATGATGATGATGACGACGACAATCCTGTCGACTCCGTCAAAATTTCTCATTCTGAGGCTTTGGCGGAACTCAGTACATCATTAAAGTTGGCCGTGGAGCAAAATTTTGAAGCACATGAAATTATGCTCTTTAGACGTTTTAGAAACCGCGCACTTGATTTAAAAATAAGAACGGTCGCGCAAAAGAAAATAACTGACTTTTTGCTCACTGATAATATTCATTCACTTTATATGTTGTAAAACCTTATGTAATATATACATGCATTATCTGTACAATATAATATTTGAGAAAAAATGTATTTTACGTTATTTTTTGAAAACCTCGCTAATCCGGAAACCCCGCTAATCCGGACGCCTATGTGCCTGAATTCGTTCGGATTACCGGGGTTCTACTGTAATATTATTATTGAATACAATTCAAACGATTTTCGTCAGATTCCAGATTTTTAGTGATATATTGCAATAATTTAAATGCAATACTCAATCGTTTAAAACTCTTTTATGCTATTATGAAAAATATTACAAGTATTAAATAGAGGAGATCTCTTAACCGTTTTACTTCAACAGAATACCAAAACCCACTTTCGAATACTTATTTTTTTAACCTGTATGTCTAGATTTTGACAAATAGCCTTTGAATACACTATTCATGTGAATTGGAATATATCTTTAAAGGAATGAAAAAACGAATATGCGATATAAATTCAATACTATGCGTTCTATCCTCTGTTCGGAAGAGCCCAGCGTATTGTGCGAAACTTCATCTATCAAAGACGATGACACTTTGCTTCCGAAACTCACAACTGGAAATTGATACTGAATTGACAAAAATGGCGTGCACCCTTATCTTTCCCAAAAAAAACAAGAATATCGAGCGAAAATTTATGGATAGCGGAAGTGTCGATGGGCTCACGTGCCCTTGAATATAATCCCGGGAGGGCTTCTTTTGTAGAGCGAATGCTCCTGAAAGAATCAATTAGGTTTCAACATTCATTCAATAATGCCTTTGCAACTCATTTGCGTTTACTACTCTGAAATTGTTTTTTATAAATTTTGGCCGAAAACATATTGAATAGGATGGAATTAATCATGGCTCTTTCAATTTAAATTTCAATTTTTCAGTTTATTATTATTATTTCACAAACTGTAGTTAGGCTGTAAGCCTGGTGGCAGTTATTTCTACATACATCTATATCAGTTATGCATAATTAATATAAAATGCACAAATGGTAAACTTACAGTTCTCACAGAATGATTACATGCATGTATTATATTTAATTAATATATCTAAAAAACGCATAATATTAAATATTTGTAACTTTGTTTCCCCAGAGGTCCCTAAGTTACTACTACACTACAGAACTACACAACATTACTATGAAATATACATTTCTTTTTGAAATATTTTTATTTTCAGTCAAGGGCCTTGAGAGTGATTCAGGAAACTTATTCCACTCACAAATACCTCTATTGAGAAAAGAATATTTAAATATGTCCGTTCTCTGTCTTCGAGGTTTAACTTTAAATTCATGACAACCTTTCCCGAGGAAATCCGGTTTTTCGATTGAGTTTTTCAAACCATCCCATCCAACAGTACCTACAATAATATTCTAAACGTAACCTAGGGTTTTTATTTTTCTTCCTTTTTATAATGTATTCCATCCAAAAATCTTTAACATATCGGCGACACTGTTGTTGCATATTCAAGAATTGGACTTAAGAGTGACAAGAAACCCTTATCTTTCGCTTTTCGGTTACACCCCTTTAAATTCCTCATCAATGCAGTATTCTGAATGCCTTCGCTACGATTAAATTGATGTGTTTTTCCCAGTTCAGGTTTTATCAAATGTGATTCCTAAATATTTGCAATGGTAGGATATTTTTAATTAATACACTATTTAGACGATAGCTATGGGAATACTGAAATCTTTTATTTTGCTATCTCTTATGTGTAAAGGTGACGGACCTACTCTTTACTCTTGTGTTAATATTCATTCTATTCGTTCTAACCCATTCTTCTATTGAAATTAAATCTAAATTAAATTTCGCTGTAATACTTTCCTATCTTCGTTGTTCCTAATCCTTCTATATAAAATGCAGTAATCTGCATACAAATGAGTGTTAGACTTGACACTCGAGGATAGATCGTTAACATATATTAGAAAAAGTAAGGGCCCTAATACACTCTCTTGTGGAATTCCCGATGTTACATTAATGTCATTAGAATATTTCCTATTTTTATCTTACTTCTGAGCCCTGTCTTTAAGAAAATTTTTAATCCAAATGACAATTCTATTACCAATGTTTAACATATCTGATTTAGCTAGAAGCATATCATGCGGGACTGTATCAAAAGCTTTTACAAATTCGATTATAATAGTATCAACTCAGTATCAACAAAATAATATATACAACTCTTTCGGTACTTTATATGATAAGCGTTTCATTATGTTGTAGTAAAAGCAATACAATGAAGAGTAAGCTCGTGGATTCTTCATTTACTCTTTGAATAAGAGCATCTATAAACATTTACTTATAATTTTTATTTCTTTTCATCATATAGTTTGTATTTTTACTCTTGTAAAACGATTAATATATTGATCTATCGAGGTTTTAATATAATTATATTCTACCGCAAAAAAATAAAACAATTGAAACAACAGAGAACATACCGCACAAATATGTTCTTCGTTATTTTAAAAGGCGAATCTCCTGTGCTTGAAAGTTAAACGTTTCAATGTGTTCTCTAAAAAAACGTTTACAAAACTCATTCATCTAAAACTTTAAAGGTGCAAAGAACCTTAGATTTCTTACTAAGAAATCGCAATAAAATAAGGAAATGGATTAATTATTATGCACCGTAGAATAACGTCAATAGAATAGCGGTGTGAAGTAAGAAAATTTGGAAAACGGTTGTTAAAGAATTAGAGATTTTAAACCTCTAATAATAAAGTCAATAGAATAGTTTAAATTTGAATAAAAATTACTAAAACATCGCAAAATATGTACTATACTATTAACTCGCAAACAGAATTAAGAGTCAAGATTTATCTGCAGTGATCTATTATTAACTCAAAACTGTAACTCTTCATTTAATTTTTATTTTTTTTCTTTCTTCTTTGTTGTCTTTGTTCTTATTGCGGTAAGCTCAAAACGTCTATCACTGCAATCTATGTTATTCATTTGACATATCTCTTTACATTCTACGACAATGCCGTAAACAAGACAAAGCTGCAAGGTAAATAAAGTGTCATCGTTTACTTACGATTTCAGTGTTCAAACTTCAATAGAAAACCTTAATTAAGCATAAATATTTATTAAATCATACACTTGAAATACCTAAGATTCATCATGAATGGATAACAATTCACCTGACAACTTCAAATTATCACATTTTCTCTCGATCTACAAACATAAAGATAAATCAAGCATCGTTTGAATTTCCATTGAATGGTTTTGAAGGCCCCTTCAGAGCAGTTAGTTACGGTCGAAATAACACTGAGATAAGTGCGGTTCGGATGGAATCAATTCCAAGAATTCCGTCCAGGCACGAACCAATAGACAAAGATCGAGAGCGTCGTAATTTGGAAAGAGGCCTTGTCCCTCGTCGAAGGAAAACAATGCCATCCTCACCGAAGGTGGAGGATGCTCGATTGTTCCTTCGAAACGGTTCAGCACGCGGTAATGGCCATTCTGCCCATGTTCTTGAATCCACGAAATACACGCATCAGAAGATATATGCGGATGCCTCTCGCGGTGCTTCCTTTATTAACCCAAGAGTACGACATTTCGCTATTTAAAAACAGCTGACTTCGTTTCTTATATGCTCTCCGAAGATTTTGCTCGTGATCCCCCCTGATGGTAGACAGTATTAAACAGCATTTATTGAATTGGCCTTTTATTTTTCATGGTTATATTAATTTTGTATTACTTTCACTTCTTTCGGCAGGATAATGTTAACTTGAGATTGGCAGAGAAAAAGTGGCAATGGAATTTTAGTTTGTCAATCCATGTATTACTCCATGTTTTCTTAATTAATTAATTTTTGTCAATTTTGAAGAGTTGTAAGCGTATTATTTGAGGTTTTACTGAAAATAAATAGGTTGACTCAATTTTGATACTTAAATTTTTTGTCCCTTCTTTGATAAATGATACTTCTAAGTCCTTCTAGATATTAAACGATTGAGAATTTGAAAATAAAATTCCTCTAAAACACTTTCTCGCTGTGCTATCTTCTCCTGACTTCCCTCCAAAACTCAGTCCTCTCAGCCCATCCGAAAATGCAAAGTAGAGGTACAGTGTTTCCACTTTTGCGAGTAATAGTTCTTTATTCATCATCACTCAGATGTTACAGGACGCGGGATGGGAATCATTAGAAGAAAAATTCAAAGGAATAATTTATTAAATAATTTCTGATAAATTACGTCTCGGAAAATATAAATGATATAATGCGACCCCGCTGTTATACGGGCCGTTCTGATACTGCCAGAAAGATTAGTGAAATAGATGCTAGAACAAATCGTTACAAAAATTCATTTTTTCCGCGAAGTATACGCGAAAGCAACCGTTTAGGAAAATAGAGTCAAAGTGCTTGAACCCCCTGCCACACGCCGAAAGGCGGCTTGCAGGGTTCTTACATAGACATAGACATTTATAGTTGGATCGATAAAACTAAATTAAGGAAATGCTCTGTACATGGTATGAATCATACCAAAGAGTCACGTTTAAAGTTCAGAAGGCTTTATAAAAGCAAAAATTGTGATAATTGGCATTATAAGAAGAATGGACGAGTCAGATGGACAGAAAAATTAACGAGTGTTTAGATTGGGCGTGTAGCAGGGGAAACATAATATTTTTTGGTCCGATTGTTTAGCTCAGTGAAGTTGGGGAGGGATGGGTTGCATCTAAATAGGAAAGGTTCGCTTACGTTTGGAAAATTGTTGAAGAGAGTTATAGATTTCAAATACAAGGGAAACTAAATTGCGGTGTGGAAGGTGATTTGGCTCATGATTTTGTTGGGAAAAAGAGGAAACATAATGCTGATTGTCAATTGGGAGGGATTTACATTAGTACTCCGCGAGCCGCACTGAGGCGTATGTCGGTGGGTGTGAAACACCGAACTACCAAAATAATTTTCAAATTATCGCATCTTATACTATCCGGAAAAAGAAACCAATAAAGGCCATATGCTCTAGCTATAATCTCGCGAAATCTTTTTGTCGTCTGACTGCGAAAATCGCGTTCTTTAAGAGTTGGGATCACGACGTCGCGTATTTCGTCGTGTAAATCATCGTTTACAAATTTCTCGAATAATTTTCGCATATACTCAGTTATTCTTTTCTTGAGAGATTCCCATCCGAGGGCTTCGATCATCTAGGACGCTATCGAATCTATAGCCTCCCTTTACGAGCCGCTCTACGTCACACGCGCTCTCGCTCTAAGATCAAACCCTTCTCGTGTGGATTCCAAACTGCGGAACGGTACTCGAGTAGTGGACGAACCAGTAAAACTAAGCTACCTCTTTTACGCTCGAATCGCTACCCATGAGGACGTGGCTACATAGCTATCCGCTGACCCAACTACATTGTGGATGTACATTTTAAATTAAAGATTACCCATAGAGATCTTCTATGGGTTCGTCGCCGCCATAGGGTGGTCGATAGAAGGAATATGAGGATGTTTTCTTACCGTGTCGATCTGATACTGAGCACCATATGCTTATATGCACCATATTATTAAACTATTCCTCACAGGGTTAATACTCCTCCTATTCGACCCTCTCGGCCCAATCAGGAACCCTCACGAACTTAGAAAGTATAGGACTGGAAACTGCTGAAATGTTTTGGCTCCCTTAATGTCCGCAGCCGCGAGATGGCAGCACTGAAGTTCGCCCTTCGAAACCATAATCTTATATGGAGTAAACGGTGAAAAAGCACGATTATGATACATATGTAATAAAGAGTAATATTTACCAAACATGGAATTAAGAGTAATTGTTTTATCCATCAATAGGTACTTCTGAATTGAATATATAACATTTGAATAAGACGGACAAATTAGCAAATCCAAAGAATAGGTGCTTGAACAGGTTGAACAACTTTTTCGCCGTAAAAACATTCTTCGTAAATCACTGAAATGCGATGAACCGTACCATTGAATGGGGTGACTTTGGCCGTATTTTAGATTTTTTTAAATATTTTTGTATTCAATTACATTCTCTATGCTCAGAAAATTTAAATTACATGAAGGTAATTCTTATTCATGCAAATCTAAATATTTTTCTTAAGCAACGGAATTTGTTTAAAAAATAAAGAATGGCGGCCTTAGGCACCCCAACCGATGGGGTGACTTAATGTCACTAATACTAAATATGTTTCCTAAATATCGCCTATAAAATTAACTATATGACTAATATTAAGACCATTAATATATTTTAAAATCTTTAAATTATTATTATATTTAATCTTTGTTTAATAGGTACTGAGATAAGAAGTTATTGACTCATAATAACGTTTTTCCACTTTATTTATACATTTTCAAAAGAAAAATAATTTTTTTACATTTTTTAATATTTTCCACCAAAAACAAAAAGAATGAAAAATTCTTGTAGAAAACTTCTACTCACTGTCACTCGAACCCTTTTAATTTTTTTTTTTTTCAGGCCTTAGAGTCAGTGTTTTGTTTCTACTGATGAATCTCCGAACCCAAACAATTTCTGGAATATTTGTCAAAGCACTGAACATTTACTTTTTACTGTTCAAATACGTTTGTACTAAAATTTGGATATCACGAATACTCATAATAAATTTAACAGCACTTCCACTAATTTAATCCCTTTTTCACGAAGAAGCACTGTTGGGCCTCCAATTGTCTTCAAATGTTTCCCATCTTGCTGAGTGTTACTGAGAGAAGTTAACAGACTGAGGTTTCGTAGACTTGTCTCGAGAATGCACGATTTTCAATTTAGTTCCCAATGACAATTTTGCTGTCAATGTTGCAAGGAGCAAATCGGATTGGCTGACTATATGTCAAGACAATCTAAATTCTAAAGGGCAGGAAAAAAGAGCTACTTTGTGAAATTTTAGATATTGTACTACAAATTTACAATTTGTGGAGCAGTGCACGCGTGGCCGAAGTCACCCCTTTTTTCCGTAACGTTGATGTGAGTTGGAGATCTTCATTGTCGTTACTGCGCTTGAAGACTTTTGATATATTTTAAGATATCCTTAAGGTATCCTTATTCTTAAAAATGCCTGGTCATCGTTGTATTGCACCAGATAAAGAAACACAGCAAGTGTGCTGTTTGCTAGGCAGCATTAATTCATCCGGGGGCATTTTCTTGCCATCCAGTAGCAAAGTTAACAAATATGAAAAGTAGGGGGGGTTTAGTTCATCCTAAGGTAAACCTTCGTACTTTCATCCTCAAAGAGGAGGAACAATTTGTAAAGCACTGTGAGTCAAATGATGTGCTTGCGTGCATAATTACAGAGTTAATTGAAGGTGATGAAGAGATAACTTTCCCATACTTTGAGCACGGAAGTGAAATCATAGCATATATACAATAAAATATTATGTAACTATGAGGATTAGACAGCATGCAAAGTTTATAAATTTAAAGAAAGTGCATCGAAAAGGAAAATTGAAAAACTGTCTAAAACTTAATGTTTTGTCAATAAATTTTTTATACCACTCTATCCTTTATGTTTGTATAGTGTATAACCTAACTTCACATTTCAGCCTCCCCAAGATGAAATGCAATCCACGCCAGTCATTCAAATTCGATACTTTTGGATTTATGTATGTTTCAACAATATTTGACCGTTTACTCATTTCCTGGAGACTATTTCTGGGAACTTCGATTTTTTTCAGGAAATGTATATACGAGGGTGGTCTGAAAATTTTCCGACCCCAGATTTTTCAGACATCCTCAGGAAATTTTCAGAAAGCATGTCAAGAAATGTTGAAATGTCGGAAACCTTTCAGACCACCCATGTACATACATCCTGCGATTCTAGTTTTAAAGGCCTAGTTGAAAGTAGATGTAACGTTCGTAATTTACTAAGGATCAATTATTTTTTGTATATCCAAGCGGAATACATTGCAAATGAAAAAAAAACACTGTAAATACATTGCACTTCGCTGATCTACGAATAATGTTTTCACAAGTTTCTTGTGGTGTGCCCTGAAGGCAACCTGCACTTATTCTTCGGATTTACTAATTTGCCCGTTTTATTCAATTGTTTTAAGTACTTATAATGAATAAATCACTAACTCTGAATTCCATCTTTGGTATATACTACTCCCGCAAACAAAAAGAGGGAAAAAGTATCATAATCGTGCTGTTTTTTCCATTTACTCCATATGAGATTATGGTTTCAAAGGGCGAGCTTCAGTGCTGCCATCTCGCGGCTGCGGACATTAAGGGCGTCAGCCAATTGTACAGTCAGCATAGGGGAGCTTCAGGGGCGTGGGAACCCTGAAATATGTTGAATGATACAAGTAACGTATATGCTGATAAGGTTATTTAAAATTAATTCTGACTTAGCTAATTCACAGCGGTATTTTTTATGTAATTCATATATGTACTGCATATTTATACTTTTGTAATTATTTATTTTTATTTCTTTTTATTTATACATGCTTATTTTGTATTTAATTTGGTTTATTGTATGTATGCACAGTGATATTTTTATTTTCTTTTTTTAATTAATTATTAATCTAACGTTGCCACTAGTCCTTTCTACTAACTGTGACGGTTGTGTGTAATAAATAAATAAAGATAAATAAACTTCAAAGACCTCCAATTTCCTCACTAGCCTTATCGTAATCAAACACTTGGTAACTTCCACAATTTTAACAATATAAAATTGTGGAATTTACTAAGTGTTTGATTACGATGGTTTATACTGAATTCAACCAAGTGAGGATTGAACATCTTAATTTTATTCTTTATGAAAATTCAAATTGTATATATTCTGAGGTAACAAAATTAAAACACTTTGGGCTAATATGAAATAACGATCGCCTGCAAAAAATTACATTTGGTTTATATAAGAGAATATCACGTTCTCCCAAACTAATCATCGAGCAATCAGTATAGTGCACAGTTCTCCTATTATCACTCACGGTACAAAATTATTACGTAACTTAAAACGTACATAAACGTTGTAATAGGGCATAAGATGTTAAAGAGAAGCGTTACCTTCCCGTAAATCTGATAATGGATGCTTTGATGAGTGACTCTTAAGAAGATTTGAATCGAATGGCGAATCGACACATCCAACAGTTACTAGTGTCATCTGAACGGCGAATTAATAAACTTCTAAAATGATTCGGACTCCTGTCTTCTCGGGACAGTTCGAGATGAGTGCTTCATTGCGCGAGCATCTCCGAGATGTTTACGTCACGATGCCCCAGAGGAAGTGTCCATCCGACGTGTAAGTGCTTAACATCTGCCGTCCGCTGCACTCCTTTGCGATATCGATCTGAGCACCAATAGACAGCACTTAATTAGCCGAATGCGGGACGCAGCTGTTCGGATGAACCTCCTTTTCGTGCGTGTGACAGACTCCTGAATACTAACTGTTGAGAAGATACCTGGTTGCGTAACGATTGAGCTTCAATAATGCGAATTATTATGGATAGAGAGGAGGGGTAATAACGTAGTACTCGAAAGACCTGTGGAAATCTCAAAAGAGACATCGAGCAGATTTTATGTAATCACCACCCATTTACGCTTCCACCAGACATATCTTACTGCGGTTGAAATTCTAATAAATAAATTTGAAAATTTTAAAAGAAACGAGGCGGATTGGTAAAATAACTTGGCTAATGATTAACTTAATATCATCCCCCGTCAAGAATTACGGAACTTAATTTGAATCGATTATTAAACCTGCAGTGATAAACTTCATACATTATTCTAACTATAATTTTTAAATGTATCGGTTATGAGAGAATTTAAAGCTGATGATGTGAACGGAATGACTAAAAGACAAATGATGAATTTTTACCATTCTTAAAACTCAAAGTAAAACAAAATAGTTAGAATAATTTTGGCTCCTGTTGACATTGCTGTTAAGTTTAATTTTCAGTATTAATTTTGGATCTATTCCGTCAGCTAGTTGACTTATTCAGACAAATACAAAGCCTCTCTCATCCATAAGTCACAAAACATTCTTGTATATTATACATACTAAGTAATGTGAAGTCATCAGTATAAAGACCGGGTTGACCCTCTCCTTGAATTACAGGCAAACATTTCTGGAGATGAAATTATTTTCACCAGGCATGAACCTTCTTAGGCATTTAAATAAATTTCCTTCTGTACCAAAAGACAAAAGTAATATATTATTAAGAAATATATAAATTCATTAAGATCTGTTATCAGGTGAGTATTGAGATAAATTCTAAAAGAGCAATAAAGTGCAGTTTATACCCGCTACAAATATCTTTAAATAAAACTTAGTCAAACATTGTGATAAGCCTGATATAATCAAGCTCTACTTTGTGGAAGGGAGCCATACTAAATAAACGAAAGGCAGTAACTTCCACAGAAAAGTTTTTACTGGCGACTAGTTTCGTCGATACATTATCGGGCACATCGGAAACAGAAGTACAATAATATATGGGAAGAAAGGAGTAGTTTCTCTGCGGGATCCGGTTTCTTACCAACGGATTCATCTCATTTAATCACGAAAAAATAATGGTAATCTAAGAGACTTCAAGCCAAAGCTAGAGAAAGTTTAGAATAGACAGAAAATATGTATACCTTTATACATATACAATGAAACATAAAAAAGTTATTGAGTCAAGTTAAAATGTTCTTATTTGATATACGATATATGAAACTAATATGGAAAAGTGAAACTTAATCGTTTCGCCGTGTGGCGCTTGTTTTCATCGGATATTACAGAATGCACCATTTTACGTATCTGCGAGATGCTCGTTTTCCATCTCCGGTGGAGTGAGTGTGAATTCGCCTTCACACCATCGTAAATAATCATGAAGGGCCGAATGATAATTATGTGGATACAAACATAATGACCGATTATAAATTGCGTAATTTCGCACTTCTGATTATGTTTTCAATGGCCCGTCATTTTGCCTCAGTTATAAAGTCGAATCCATCTCTAGCTTCGGAGGGAGGACACCAATATTCTCATAAATTCCTTTTAATGCGAGAGAAATGCAATTTCAGTTCGCAGCAAACAACGGTGTGCCCCATATAGAGATGTTACGTTCGCCGCAAAAGGAAGAAAATAAATTACTTTAATTGAACACGCGGCAGCGACACAAAGGTATGAAAACGGCATTCGCTTCTTCATAATGGCTGGACGTGGCTGCTTCCGAAATTGCTCGCAATTCTCGTAAATATGTCGTTTCGAATATTCCGTTGTGGCTCTGAGGTCAACGAACGCAAATGCTCCCCTTAAAATTCCTCAAACATTCATTTGTACGGAAGAATATCAGAAATATACCTCAAATGATATACGTAAATGGAGATTAATGTTATTTTGCGGCGTAAAAAATTCAAATAGAGATAACCCACACTATATTGGTTTACATCAAGACTTTCATTCATTATTTGCCATGCGATGGACTGTTTTAATGATATTACAGTAAAGTTGAATTTTCGAAATGAATCATGAGTTTTTAATAAATTTAACTTCAGTAGCTATGTACTTCGAATAGTAATAATAAGGGGAAGAACAATATACAACAACATACTGATATCTTAACGTAGGCGGTTCGAGGTATATGGATGGAAGTGAGATTTTTGCCTATTATATGATTTAAGCCTTACAATACCGTAAATAATATGCAAGCATTGCAAAATCTTTAGCATACAAAAATGAAATTTTAAAGTGTTCCAATGCTGATTTATTTATTTTCCTGTTATAAAAATAGACTCTTTTGCATATTTTTCATTACTCACCAGAAAATAAAATTCAGAGGGTAATCAGAACGTCTTAAAGAAATTTCTAAATAAGCTGTTTTTAAAAACGCACATCAAGCTAGCATTACTCATTAAAAATTGTTAGTGCGATGATATGACACAATTCGTTAATATTACGGAGCCAGTGGTAATAAAATGACAACGGAGAGTAATAAAGAAGAAAGTTGAAAGTGCAGGACAAAAGGAAAGTGTCAAAAGGAGCCCTCCTATATACGTAATTCGATTTTAAAAAAAACTTTTAAAGTAGAGGAAAAAATGTTTCAATTATTTTTGAATAAAAGGAAAAGGATGCTATAATTTGGTATTTCGAGAATTCAATTTACCATGATCAAAACGCGAAATTAATTGATTGAGAAAGTAAAGTCCAGACGTAGATTTAAAATGATAATTATTTCTTAATTCTTGACATTATGTTCTCATACATACAAATATCCTTATTACCAAAGATCAACTAACCTTTCACGGTATACTTTTTCTAATGAGCATGAGCTTGCGATTTTAGGAATGCATTTTAAAGAGGAATCTTTTATAATTTTTCCGGAAGATATTTTAAAATTTCCCCCTTTTTAAAGATAAAAAATTATTTTCATCGAATCTCGTTAACTCAAACGTCCATTTTGTGGTCCCCTGTTGCTCCGTTCCGTTCTACAAATCCGACATTTCCTTCTGGAAACTCCGCACACTCACAGGGTCTCTAAGGTAACGTGCGTGCCTCTTATCTTCGAGTGTTTTGCATTACCCAACTCTGAAGGAGTGTTTCCACAATAGCTGGGAAAAAGCAAAAGCTTACGCGCTAATACTACGTAAACGTACTAATGACTTGATGACTCAAAAAGGGTGTACCACAAGGAGCCCCTGTTGGACCTCTCTTTTTTACTATCACAGGTGTCGCTCATGAGCATTGTCAACGAAGGCCAATATGCGACTTAATTTGATATATGAATAATGTTGCGCCTTGCGTTCTTCAATAGACTTGTTTATTTAATTAGTGAACGGCAGTTTGAGCGCATTAGTAGACGTTGCGGATCAAAGCTACAGATGTGAGCGTTTAGGAACGTTTTTCTGATTTTAGTTTATTCTTGTACGGTGTTGATTTGGAGTTCAGCAATAAATTTTTATTTTTCGGATAACCAAACTTACTTAATTATCTCGAACCTTCAGCTCGTATCAATAAATATGTATATCAGATTATTTTGTAATGTACTTATCTATTATATGTAGATGCTTCTCCGGATTCATTCATGTAGGTAGATAGATAGAGAGGATGCAAATTCACAGGCTAAACTAAAAGCGTCATTGACTTGAAATTTTTATGACGTATTGGCCATAGCGTGTAACCGCCAGAAAAATTGCGATTTTGAATCTCAGTGTCATGGGTTCGATTCCAGAGGGCCTTAAAGTCCTGATTTTTCCCGTTTAAATGCATTTCATTGATTTTTTTGAATTTAAAAAAAATACTTCCCGGATACGTAGAGAATCAAAATTCAAGGAAATTATAGATATGGTTAAGAACTATCGAAAACATTAATGATTGCTTATATAAACGTACTGGGTTCGATGCTAGAATGATGCAAAAACCCCGTATTTAAAATACATGGGGATAGTTTTTTAATATTTTTTGATGCATTTATCGGAATGTTAGGAAGTTCTCGCTCAGTTGGAAGATATATAGTATTAAGAATCGATTTAAGAAAAAAATTACCTAAGGCCATGCTGTCCCTTGGTTCGATGCCGGGGCACATAAAAATTTAGAGATGATGATCTTCTATTGTGCTGCATAGGAAAAACCACCAGAAAGACCCGGGTTCGATGCCGAGCGGTAAATATATCCCCCATTTAAAATACATTTAGGTAGTTTTCATTATTAATTTTGTTGCACTTATCGAAACAATAGGAAGTTCTAACTTAGATAGAAGATATATATCAAGAGTCGGTTTTAGAAAAAAAAATAGATAAGACCATGCTGTTCCTTGGTTCGATGCCAGACCACAATACAGTTTCTCTCATAAGGAATATAGGTGAGGAGAAGTAGGACGTCGTTGGGGGATGTTGCAGCCAATAATCCTGCTCGAATTTTCACACATAGTTAGAGATGGTGATCTTCTGTTGTGCTGCATAGTAAGTTAACCAGGAAGTCCCGGGTTCGGTGCCAGACGAACAAAAAGCAGCGAATTTTAAGAATATCTTCAATGCTTTTTTTTCTTTTGAGGACCGTCCCGATATGATGCCGACATGAAATTAGTGTTGTCGATCTTCTTGCAGTATGCAAGCTACATATTACTCGTATATTTATACACACCCACACATCATTATTACAAGCATAAGAGAGGAACATTTTCGAGCAACGTCAATTGATACAGTGATATTTTACTCGTTCCGTTTATGATTTGGAGAGGAAGGCGATTGAATTAAAAGCAGATTAAATTTGAAAACAGGATGACAGATAAAAGTAATTTACATGAAAACTTTACATCCAGAGGCAGCTTGCTCAAATGAAGGGAAGTTAGGGAAGGACTCTCTTTAGGGAAAGAAGGAAATTATGGATGAGGAAAGTTGAGGGAGAAATATGAACGCTCATTTACATCCTCGATAAAAGCATCTTTTGTATTATTTTGCGAGGGATTCATTGTTCAAAAGCAGAGGTTTCGAAAGAAAAAGCAAAGAAAATTTGCGATGCAAAGTAGCGAAGAGCGTCCTTGAAATTGGGGAGAAATTCAAAGACAAAAACCAAAACTTTTTGTGTTTCGGTAGTGTTTCCTATTAAGCGAAAGAGCAACTGAAGACATTCTCCCAAGATAATGACAACAAAAAGTGTCTTGATAGGACTAAGGGACTTAGAGGAAGCCAAGTATAGCGCGATAATGTAAATGAAAAGAAATTCTGGAAAGATATAAATCTTTTAAAATATGGTTGCGGGTAAAAGTCATCAGTTTTGTTAGAAATTAAAAATAGCACAACTATATCTTTTTGGATTACTTCTTATGATAAAATAAGTAGAACCAGTAAACTTAAATGAATGCATGGATGTATAGATTTTATTTTGGAGAGTTGAGGCTCAATTTACTCCCTCTTGTATCTCAATTGTTCATACATGTGTTACTTCGATGCTAATAGTTAGAAGAGAGAATGCAACAACAATACAATGACATTTGGGTTTGTCGATAAGATTCTTATCAAATGAATATTGAAGGAGACAACGCCTGAGTGCGGAAAATACCCAAATACAAAAAGAGATAGAAGAATCCACGGAAACATTGAGTAAATGATTTAAGAATTGAAAATATCACATTAATGCAAGTGAAATTAGTGCACAAGTTATAGCAATTACAAAGTAAAATAAGTTAAGTGAGCTACAACATATGGACGACGAAATCCAAATTCAATTACAAAAATTATAGTCAAACTTAACACAGAGAATATAATGATAATATATACAATTATTATATCAATATTTAAATCAATGACGTTATTAGGCTATACATGCATATAGAATTTGGTCAAATTGTTTCCATAGACAATGTACAACATGGTCAAGAAGAATATACACAATCTATCATTTTTACTGCACACACGTGTGATTATTATTCAGTTTTTAATCTTTGGGTCTCTTTGAATTAATCCATTAAGATATATATAATATATGGAAAATTGGAGCAGCTAGTCTTTGAAAGGATGACCGATTACCCAATTTTCTGCAGGAGATGCCCTTATATGGAGATGAGTGAAGATTTTCGTTCCGGAGTATTTCCGGAGTAGGATATACGGCATCTTAGCCTTTGATGTCTCCTCTCGTGCAGCTCACTGTTATGCACAGTTTGGGTTTTCAAATCCTAAGACAAGAACAATAACGAATTTTTAGTTGAAGAATACTAAAGAAATGTTCGTTTAAGTATGTCCGGAGAGCTCTACATTTAAACAGATACTTATACTATAGAGAAGAAGGAACTCAAAAATACCTAATGCTCATAATTTTGAGAACATTTTCTTGCAAACCCTTGCAGCACGCAGGAATTCAATTTTCCGAGCAACTGCATTTCGATTATCTTTCAATGCACGTCACGTATCAGAAACGAATGAAATCCAGTTTGGACTAAACGCAGTGCCTCAAAGTGTGAAACGACTGTGGAATCGACGTCAGTCACTTGAATGATAGCGTCCAATTGATAATAGCGCGTATTTTTACCCTTAAAGATTTAGCCCTTAAAGTGAGTAATGCGCCAAACATTCTGAGCATTTAAAAATATTAAATCGATCTCTTTAAAGCTATTCAGACGTTTTTCAGCAATAAAATATTTATGAAATAGTCGTTTCCTTAAACGACCAAAATTTCAATTTTTAATAAAAAGTAAGCTATGTAGGTCACTCCTCCACAATCTTACACGTAGGGTATACAGTGTATATCCCAAATTAATGGTGTTTTCTATGGAAAGAAGTGAATTCAAGAATCTTTTTTACGCTAAAATTTGAGCCAATATAAACATTTGAATTGCATAACGGATGTTTTAAAATATATCATGAACTTGCCAATGTCACAATATCATCAATGTTTACCCCATACTGAGAATCAATTTTTTGATTCCATCGAATAGGCTTCTCTTGGTATGAACGAATAGACCGCAGAGATGGAAAACTTTCAAAGCATTTGAGTTTGAAAACAGAAACACTCAAAGGACCCGATCTCGATTTGCGACAGCATATCAACTTGAAGATGGCAGAAAATTTTTTCAACATCGTTCTCGTGAACACTTTGCCTGTGGGCTATGGTTGAAAGCGCGGAATAAATTGAGCTTCTAGAAAATTCGCCGTCTTCCAGATTGACATTCATGTGCGCCATCACAAGGCGCAGTTGTCGTCTCGGAGGCGCGATCAGGCACACTGTCGATCATAAATCCTTTTAATGGCTTCTCTCCGCGAAACTTGGTCACCAAGGCTCCCATCCCAACAGCTCCACCGCACTTGGTGCGGTGGAGCTGTTGGGAATTCCACGCCACCTCCTCCTTCGCGAATCTTTATGCCAATTTAATATGACATGAAGTTGACACAATTGTTAGTTGCACTTCTCGAACAAATGCAATTCATAAAATGTATCTAAAATGAAAATAAGAATATACAATGAAAAAACAACTTTGTAGAGTCCACAATCTTTACTATTCTCAAGCTCGACCTAGGTTTCGTTACAGAGTAACATCTTCAAGTGAAAGGCCATACAGTTGTGGACTCTACAAAGTTGTTTTTTCATTTTATATTATGAAGGAGTTGCACAGAATTACACCACAAACTGTCTCATTTGAAAATAAGAAAGCATACAATCAATGTATTAAAGAAAACCAAAAGAAGAAATGAGTAGGCTAAATGATGAGATGGCTAAAGTATGATGAATCATTACCGAATATTAATAACACGAAAGTTTTCTAGAGTTTGAACGTAATATAGATTAGACGATAATATATGTATTAGCTTCAATTATATAATTATGCTAATAATTCGTCAGTTTTCATCGAAATTAATCATCATGTATGTTCACGAGTTGTCAACTTGAAGGAGACCATCATTTTAGAATTAATGCCGTAATGAATTACAATTTATAAATCATTGAAATATCCGCAGCTTCTCGAAAGTCGTTTGAAGTGTTTCTCCGACTCCTTTTTCTCCATTCTTAAAGGATGTCAAATAGAAGCCAAAATACGAAATTAGCTTAAAAATTAAAATGGCTTTCGTTTAGTGACAATAGTAGTTTATTTCCTGGTAGTAAATCATTCAATCTTAAATTCATTCCGACTTAGCGGCTTTTTATGCGTAAATTATAGAGAAAAAGGACTTGAATGTTGATCTTAAATGGAATTTCAATAGTCTTATAGTCTTAAGAGAAGATCAAAACTTATAATGAAAGGAAAGTTTAAAAGAAAGATGCGAATTTGAAGCTTGCTATCGAACTGCACTTTATGATTTCCAGGAAATTTATAAAATGCAGGATTGAATGATGGTGTTACCTCGAATGGAATCTCAAGTGGAATTACTGCCAGCGGAGGTAAGGATATACGCGAGGGGCACACCACACCTGAGGTTGCAGTCGACGACCTTTCGAACTAGACCAGGGAAACTGCCTAAAATAGCACCGAACAAACATGAGGCTGCAGTCAATGACCTCTTGCACGAAGCAATCAACGAATGCATAAATCTTTATTATATAAACGTTTATTAAACAAACCGATACATTTTTCAAGCAATGACTTTTTGTGAATCTAAGAAAATCGACCTTTTTTAATGTTCATAATCAAAGTTAGGGAATATAGCGTTTCTTTTCTTTTTAATTTTAGGTTTCGGCAAGAATCATTAAAGAATCCAAAGCAATATTAGCAAGACAAACAAACCAAATAAATTTTTGTAGCTTTTTTAGGGAGTTGGTGTTTCCTCTGAATTTACGAGAATAATGTTTCGGCGGCTTCATTGCCAAAGATAAAGTATCTTGAATCCATTCGGTCTCCATTTATTGATTTTCTTGTTTACGTCGACAATCGTTGTCAAGTAAACCACTCGGCGTTGTTGACAATTTCATCAACCTTTCTCCCAATGGATAGCGAAAGGAATTCAGGCGTTTGCTTCCAAAATAGTTAACCTATTCTGTTTTTTCTCGAGTGAAAGAAAACTCATTTATTAGACAATCGAAGATTCGAGGGCTGAGAACGTGAATTTAGAGATTTTCCTTCTTTCTGAGACGATTCTGAATCCATCTTTCTACACCCTTCCCTCAAGCTTTCCCTCTCTGCCTTCACAAGTTTAATTTTAACTTTCTCATCCAAAGAAACTTACCATTTGAACAAGACGAAGGTATTTTTTGTCGAGGAGAGACCGTATCTGTCACGGCCACTTCCAAAAGTTGATCCCTAACTCCCTTCTTCGTCCATTTTCCGTCTCCCGTAATTGCCCCTCGTTTATTCCTTATCTCCTTTGAACTCCGTCTTTCTTTTGTCATCGCACTTGGCTTGCCATCTCTCACTATTAATGGTTTTACTCTTTCTTCGAATCACTCTATAAATGGATTTCCTATCCTTTTTAAGGAAAACACGGAACTCTTTCGCACTCAAGCGAGGAATTTTTAAAGAAAACCGTGTCCCCTCTAATTTCAGTTTATCCTTCCAAAATAAATGGAAATTAAAAATACATGCTCTCGTTGGTCGAGGAACGTTTAAATGAATTTTTCCGACGACTTCATAAGAATTAATTTAAAAGAATCAATAACTCGGATCTTGGAGTAAACAAGGAATGAAGGGTTCCCGGTAGTCATGTGGACAGCGCGTTTGCCTTTGGTGAAAGTGGTCCCGGGTTCGATGCCCGGTGGGAGCCAATGTGCGAAATGACCTAAGCTGTCGAAGCACTTTTAACAATACTACTACAAGGAATGAACATTAATAATTCGGGTCTCGCATCAGAAATGCGTTGCGAATAAACATGGAACCTCGATAAATCTCAAATAGCTGATGAACACATTTTTCACCTACTTTTTCGAAATATTATTCTCACAAGGCTTTCAAGTCTCTCTCAGGTTTACATTTTAATATTGCTTAACTTTGGTAACTAATAAACAGCATCGACAGCCTTGATTACAGCAAAATGTATAATATTTCAAGTATTTATCTTAAAATGTATTTATTTTAAGATTGTAAACTTAAGAATCTATAGATGTTCATAAATTCATAATTTCTACTTGCAACTGATATTTGAAGTAGGTCAATATATTTCAATACGCAGGGACAATCTTTTGATCTCTCTTCAGACATTAAATCAATATAGTTCGTCTTTTATTTTAGAGTTCCATCAAAGTTATTGTTTTCACATTGCGGAAATCGTAAAAAGAACCCTAGAATCTGTCAAATATGTGAATATATTTTCGATTTAGACAAAGATTTTTTAGTTATCAGAAGAAATTCCCTAGTTTAGTTGTTTTATCCTAATCCATCGACTCTATCTACGTATTAATTAGATTTGTCATTAAACGTCCGTATATAAACGTCTTCTGAATGTAATCTACTTGAATTTTAATATCCACTTTGGAGAATAGAAGAACAGCGACATGACTGGGACTCGAACCCAGGTCTCCCCCTTTCGTAGCAGATATTCTAACCACTAGACTACCTCGCCACATCAATTCCACCTCTGTTAAAGGGATGTCAGCATCCACATGTTGCCTAGACCGCCATCATCTCCTCTATTTTCTCCATCCCTATTTTTATTTGCATGACTTAAGTAATTCTTTTACAAATATTTCTTCTACATATTTTCGCAAATTTCAATTATCTGGAAACAAATAGTCGAGAAGGATTAAGCAGGGAAAACCATTGGTATAAAATATTTTCCTTTTAATTTAGCGTTCGCAATGAATATTCATTTATTCGTCAGCGAAATCGTTCAGAATTTTTTTAAGGGCTCATCGCAACAAACAGGAAGTCCATGGGGGGCTGTTTTCCGCCCCAGAAACCCGTCACTCTGCATTACGCCATCCGCCTCTTTTCTAGAGACGCGTTCTTTTGATTAATCATTTAAGTCATTGTTCAAATATTCTGCGAAATGATTCACAATACAAAACGTCTTCATTGGGCTAAATCGGGAATAGGAAATTCCATCTTTCGTTAAATCCATGTTTATTACGCATAAAATCATAAATACACTTACAATCAAAAAATAACCGTAATTTATACAGATTGCTAAGTAATAATGTGTAAATAGAGAGGAAATATGGTATGAAAGAATGAAGAAGCAAATTGACAAGGAATAGATTTAACTTGTCAATTTGCTCCTTTTGTCATGGAATACCACCAAGTAAAGCCTCATTTAGTCGAATTTATTAAGAAAGAATGAGTTTGTGAAGCAAATAAAACACTGTGTCAATTTCAATCACAGAAAAAGAAATATCCAATAGCAGGGAAACACCCACAAAGAGAGTTGGGATGTGAAAAACCTGCGAAATGAATAGGAAAGATTAAAAGAAAGATGGGTTACAACATAAAAGAAAATGCACATAAGATATATACAGATAAAACGGATAGCAGAAAAAAGGTTTTCTTATGTACTGCTGTTTAAAATCTAATTTAGTGCATTACCATCTCATATTTTACTCGAAATTATCCTCTGCGCTATAGAAATGTTTCTTAAATATTAAAACTTACAAAAAACGACAGCAAAAAGTTTTTAAAAAAAGAGCAAATTTTTTAGCAATATCCTCACGTTCATAACATAACATCCTGTGGGAGTTAGTAAGGGTTTCTAATACTTGAGCCCAACGGTGAGAAATGAAGGTATTAAAGCTAGTTCTAAGCTTCTATCGCCTATTATTACTCCGAGTTTTAACTCTGCTTCACGTTTTTCTAGGTTAAGACGACCCCAAAGCCATAAAAAATGCCAGCAGTAAGTCTGCCGAATCGAGCCGCAGTCGTCTGAGTAGTAGGCGAGCTCCTAACTCGGTTGTCTCATCATTTTCCTAGAATTATTTTAAACCTGAAGATTTTTATTATCATTGTACAGAATTTACCATTTGACAAAAATAACAAGAGGTTAGAAAATTCGATCTAACTACATCCATAAAAAAATATTTCTTTCAACAGACATATTACACCGTGTACGTGTTTTCATGTCTTCGCGTATAGCATTCGAAAGTTCTAGTGTAGGTATCACTTTGAGATATTCCATTATGATATAAATACTTAACAAAAATAAGTAAGAGAATGAAGGTTGCAAACATCTTTCCCGGATGTCCTGGGCTTAGAACGATCAATCAATAAAAAAATTAAATGGTAATATTTTATCGTCATTCTTTAAGGAAAACCTCCGAATGACTTAATCTGATCAATAAAAACAAAATTTAGATAGAATAAATGAAACTAAACAAAAATATACGATGGCTTTAATTGACGCTTCGAAACTTATATGTGTGCCCAAAACAAGACATAGAACAAGTTGAAAATACACGAGAAATTTTAAAAGGACGCCGTTGAATACACAAATGAAGAATTTTCGCTAAATGTTTACGATTGATTAGTAAATGTTTAGGCTTGTTTCTGTAAGTTGCATCCAGTGCTTTAAAATACTTAAATTAAGATGAATCTGCGATGTTTTGTAGGCAAAGAGTTTAATTTAGATTCTAAAACAAGCATTTTGTAAAATTATGATTAAACATGATTAAGAAAAAATGTTCTCCTCCCATAATCATCTGTTGAAATATGTTGGTAATTGGTACAGACACGTTGATGATATTTTTTGAATTTGGAATGGTTACTGGAGACAAATTTATTTGCATCTTTTTTTAAACAGCTTCCACCGTAATTTATATTTACCTGTGAAATTGAAACTAATAATACCATTACTTTCCTGGACCTCACTTTGACCAAAGGAAGTAATAATATAAAATATTCTATTTTCCGAAAACCTAGATTCACTGACCACACCAATCATGCGTCATCACTTGCTCCTATCCAGCATAAGCCTTCCATATCCATAGACTCATTAATATACCTTTAACCTAAGATTGTTGCTCACAGGAAATACGTATCATAAAACAAATTGCAGTCGCGAATGGGTATCCAACCTCACTGATTGATCATATTTTAAGAAAGAAATTTTAAGAAAATTAAATCTGACCCGTATTTACCATACCCTTTCTATATTCTGAATAAATTAAGCAAAACACTTCTCAATTGCAAAGATAAGTTTGACATTTCCCTCAAATATGGTGCTTATGAGCTTACTTGTAATTTCTCTGCTATTTATTTGGGTAAAACAGGAAGGAAGTTATGCGTGAGAGTAAAAGAGCAAAAACAAAGTTTTAAGAATGTTTCAGATGCATCACATTTTTCTATGCATTAGCTCCGCGAGAATCATTCATCGGATTTTAAGGTCAAGTTGATCGATCAGCTACCAAAGCTGGACTGCTTTGAGCAGGTGGAAATTCTTTGGCATAAAAGGAGCGATTTTAATTTCACCAATGTCCACCGTTTCAACGCCTCCTCCCCATGCTCTCTCTAGTTAAACTGCTTCCTCCAAATCCTCAGCCTCCTTAACTCACCACTCTCCCCTCCCGTAAAATTGTTTGTGTTTTCTGGTGTCAGTCCTCCCCATTGCCTGAAGATGACTAGTTCATAATCGAAACCGGTCGTGATTTTTTACTAATAAACGTGTGGAACTTTGACAAAGAGTTTTTATTTTTACTTTCTCCCTATACGTAGTATAGAGAAAGTATTGTATTCGCAAACACTTCGACCTCCAGATTTCGACGGAAAGAGATGTTTTGGGGCCCATAGAGTTCGTTTTCGCTATTTTCCCGAACTGTGTCTGTGTATGTGTCTGTGTGTCTGTCTGTCTGTGGTAAAAAGTTTGTGGGCTATCTATTATATATATACATATATATCTATTCTATCTTAAAAAGTAAATATCCGATCATTTCCAAAATTCATATTTAGTATTTTCCTAACAATGCCAAGAGTTGATTAGTTTTTGATGAATATCGCTAAACTGGAAGTTGCGGTTTATCCGGAACAAAATTTTGTTTCTTGAATATCTCTGTCAGAATGCAATGTAGGTATACACAATTATTTAAAAAACTAATAGATAATGTACTTTACTACAACTTCTGTGTGAAGTATTTTTTCGTCACACTGATTGTTAAGCAGTTGTTCTTGAATATTGGTTAACCGGAGGTTGTTGTTTATCCAGAAATGGAAGTTTTTCATACATATCTCTGTCAGAATGCAATTTAGGTATATACAATTATGTACCAAAGTTATAGTTAATGTTTTTTACTACAACTTTTGTTTGAAACATTTTCCTGAAACACTAATTGTTTTGGAGCTATTTATATATTACCAGAATAGACTTCTGTTTTCAATAAATATGGAGAAAGTCATGTGTTGGCCGCATCAGATTTTTTTATAAAGTGTTTTTATGATGCAGTTCCACAAAGTGACAGCTACCTCCATTGATTTTATAATAAAATGTCCTCATTTTGGCGAGATAGGAACGAAAATTCTCCAAAGAGAATTTTAGGAATATCCGATCCAATGCTGAAGAAAGCACCCCCAAAGAAGGAGGGCGTGAAACATCATGAGCTTATGAAACGATATGACGTATATTTCTGCTTCCACGTCGCTGATCCGAATAAAAACAGCAGATGAGTGAGGAGCGAAAATATTTTCCATCCGAAAATAAGAGAACGAAGTACTGTTTCTCCAATACACCAAGTATTCCGGCGAAAATAGATCTGTTGATACTGGCAGCACAAGATGTCTTTGGAATATTTTGAGGTAGATCTCCGCCAATGTTTGGAGAGAAAATAGAAAAGCACTGTCGGCTATAAAATATCATTTCCTGCAACTACCATTCCAGATTTCATTTAAAGATTCATTTGCTGTTCTAAAAAAAGCAAGATTTTTCCCACTGTTTGTGGAATGAATGCGCAATTTTCAATTATACGAAGACCTTATTCTCTTTCTCTCGTTTGCGATAAAATTCTCTAATAAATTGCTAACCGGAGAAAAGTCCGAACTTTGATAATTGTATGTGTATCTTTAAATAAACGTTTTAAAGGAAATTATGATTTATAGGTTTCTAAACGTGTCTGCCCTTCCCAGAATATATTCCTAGGAGTGTGTGTTCAAAGTTCTTCTTTATCGAGGTCGACCCTTCATTCCCTCGACAGATATACACGTCGAGCGCATATTATCCAAGGCAACACTCCGCAGTCAACAACTGAAGCCGTATTTTGAGCCCTGCTGAAATTTGGAATTAACTTACTATCACAATTGATGCTCTTTAGCTGAATGGTAGGATTCTGAAAGGAAGTTACGATAATATGTCTATGAATTTCAAGAAGAGAGTACGACAACTAGTTCAGTTTAGATTTTCATTCTCCATAAGTGAAGTAGATATTGCATGGATTTGTCAAAATATGCATCCACATAACTTAATCATAGGTATGCAATACAGCTTACAAAATACAAGCGACATTTTATGATACAATAGCAGATACAATTAAAATGACAAAATTATCTTTTCTGTAATACAGATCAAATACTGAGCACAAGGACCCTTCCACAAAAAACTGTTATACCTTTCTCTTAGACATACTTTATGTTCTACATATTTTAAGCACTGTGGCAGTTTATTGTACCCTTTCGAACGACTTAGATAGAATTATGAATTGGTGCGATGATTGGCAATTAGAGCTTAATGTAGAAAAGTGTTCGGTAGTTAACTTCTTCGAAAGTAAATCTATAATAAATGATTATTCTTATAGTCTCCGAGGGGTAAACCTAATGACAGTAGAATCGGTAAAGTATCTTGGAGTAACTCTAACGAATAATCTATCATGGAGTGCCCACATCCGAAATATATGTGGAAAAGCACTTAAGAAACTCGGCTTCGTTAAAAGAATAGTCGGTAGGAGCGAAGAAAAGGTTCGCGAGCGATGTTACTTGGCGTTAGTTAGGCCTCACCTTGAGTATGCATGTAGTGTATGGGACCCCGCCGAGAAATGTCATATTCGGGTTTTAGAAAAAGTACAACGAAAGGCGATACGATTTGTAAAGAATTGCTACGATAAAACAGCGAGTGTCACTCAGATGTTACAGGACGCGGGATGGGAATCATTAGAAGATAGAAGAAAAATTCAAAGGATAAATTTATTAAATAAGTTCAGAGAAATTACGTTTTCAGATGATGTAACCGATATAATGCGACCCCCCTGTTATATGGGCCGTTCTGATACTGCCCGAAAGATTAGGGAAATAGATGCTAAAACGAATCGTTTCAAAAATTCATTTTTTCCTCGAACTATACGTTCCAACCGTTTAGGAAAATAGAGTCAAGGTGCTTGCACCCCCTGCCACACGCCGAAAGGCGGCTTGCAGGGTTCTTACATAGACATAGACATTAACTTCAGGCATGAAAAGCTTCCCTTTAACTCAATTTTGTTCTTTTTGTTTGCATGCGAATGTCGTTTTTTAATCTTGTAAGATGACTATGAATATTTGCATTTATAGACATAGAGCCCATGTTGTCTTTAATGTTAGGAATGGTTCCATTTATGTAAAAAGAAAGAAGTGGCATGATTATGAACACTTTAAAATATGGTCTGCATTAGTCCCAGGATTTGCAGTTAACTTAGGAGTGAAACTAATTTTGTTTATTTGTTTTATTGGTAGATGTCGCTCTTTCTTTTTCGATTGATCGACCCATTAGGTTGTTTTTAGCTTTCATCAGATTTACATGACGCTTCGAAAATTGACAAAGCATTTATTCTTTCTAAGCGAATAAAATCAAAGTTTCAGAATTATCGGTTTGGAATTGTTATTCTTTCATTTTCATGATATTTCCTCTCGAATTTTCTTATAATATTATATGTTTCTTATAAACCCTTACAAAAAAATAAATGTCATATTTCTTACCTTATTCTATTTTTTCCATCGAGTCCCCTTCGTATTTACGAATCCCTCTTCTTTGACTTAACTTCAACTTAATGTTCATCTTTCGCTGTATCTTATCCCTTAATGGTAAGGATAGGCCTCTAAGGTCATGTATCTCGTACTTCGTGGTGCAGTAAAGTTAGTTGATAATTTCCTTGTTTTCCTTCTCGTTTAATATGAAACAGCTTCAATTACAATACAATAACCTGTATCGTAAAAGAGGAACTGACCATCTTTTATGCGTTTCGTCGAGGAGAGCGTCCCTTCTCTTGAGTTCGTCAACTTTATTGCAAGAAAAAGAGAGTACGCGACTATCTTGAGTCCATTACATCAATGAAGCATCGATTCAGTCAATTCGTTTGTTTACATCAACAATGGTTGATGAGTAAACAATAGCGTTGACGACCAAACACCTTAACTTTCAGTCAAGAGATGGCACCAGTAAAACGATCTCGACAATATCTTTATATTAAATCTAATATTTACTCAATTTTAAGTGATAATAACACAAATCACCAGATTTAATATTTGTGTGAAAACAGTAAGCCTTGTTTTTGACTCATTATAATATTTTAATTCATGCTGGAAGAGAAAGAAAAATTAATTAACCAAGATGTCAGAAACCAATTTATTTTAATGTTTCATTTATATCTACGCCGTCGTAAGAAATGTTAAAAGATTTTATTTAAATAACTCGGAAAGAAGCGAAAACTCGACAAAAGCGAAATTGGAAATCTACCCGCAACCTTTGCTTAGATTTGATTGCTCTCTGTTTTAGAAAATAGAATCAATATCCTGCGGCATTTTTTCTCATCATGTATCAAAACACGGAGAATGCGTTTGCTCAAAAAGAGAGGTTATGGAACATCCAACTCTCGGAATTTCGCTTTCCCGTTTTTTTTTTGAGAATATGTTTGGACAATAAATTAGCGTTCCTTTGACAGCGAACAAACGGCGAAAATGCCAAAAAGGAAGCAAAAAAGATAATTTATTGACTCGCGGAATATCGCATGCTTCGAAAGCGAAATTGTAATTATCTTTGAAATGGTTGATTTATTACTGTTTTCGCGGGCTTTTCTGCAATGGATTCGGCGAGAAAGTATCATTTAAATATAAAAAGGGGCATTTGGTAATACTGACGTTTAACGCTTTCTCTACACCATCACACTTTTGCACATACCTGTCACATCAATGGAGTCTTAATACAAATTTCTAAACTGATATTCTGGCTTCTTGAAATATTTATGATGCCATTTTCGATAGCCTTAAATTTAGCAAATTTAATATCTGTGATGTCTCAAAGGACGTTTCAGCACCATCTGGTTGGGAGTTAGTCCTCTAGAGAAAGAATGAGGCATACTATACATGATGAGGAATGAGGTAGCTTACCCTTTCCTCCTGGGGCCAAAAGATACATTTTTCGCCTGTCCTACATCAAATGCCAATCGGAAAAGATTCCATTCCACATTCTTCATATACATCAACATCTACATTAGTACCCTGCAAGCCGCCTTTCTGCGTGTGGCAGGGGGTGTAAACACCAGTTGAATCTATACTACTTCCTTATTCGGTTATTGTCACGTATTGTTCGCGGAAAGAATGAATCTCTAAAACGATTCGTCCTAGCATCTATTTCTCTTAACTTGCGTTCATTATCGGATCGACCGAGGTAGCAGGGGGGTCGCATGATACCGATTGTATCTTACGAAAATGTAGTTTCCCTGAGTTTATGAAGCAATTGCAGCCTAGCTTCCAATCTCCTTTCTTTCAAGGATTCCCAACCTACGTCTGAGAGCATTTTTGTAACGCTTGCTTTCTTATCGTAGCATTTCTTAACAAAACGAACCGCTTTCTTCCCCCAAATTTTGAGCTGTACATGCTAATTTGCGCGCCAAGCGATTAAATTAAATTCTTTCGCATAGCTTTTATTTTTGTTCTTTTGGATATAACGGCAAAAGTCTCAATATTATTGCTATCTAAACAAGCACATGACAATCATGTCAACACCAACAATGACCATCAATAAACTAACTTATTTACATATTTAAGTAACGATTGTTTTAAAGATATACATGCTAGACTATATTAACAATAGTAACACAATATACACTGTAATTTATCACCAGCGTATAGTATATTCGTCTTACAATGATAGAATAAAACATTAAAAACATCGGAGGTACGAAATGTTTTATCTTTTCTTTCCATGGCTTTCGTTCAGAAAAATTTGAACATTCCTCCGGAATATTTGTGATGCATTGCAGTAAATAAGAATCAAGCAATTTGAAGCAGCTACAGAAGTATAATGACATATCCGTTGTTAGATGTGGAACTGGCTTTACCATTCTGCGGCTTGGTTTGTAGAGGAGACCCTTGAAAGAATTTTGATGTGGAGAGTTACTTCCATGGGAATATATTACGGATATCCAGACTTCGCATTTGTAGGGAGACGCTCGCTTTGAACGAATTCCCTCGATCGTGCGATTCTTAGCGGAAAAAGCCGCGGACGAAAGTCTGTCCAAAAAGACGTTTGCAGCGAAGCGAAATATATTCCACGGAATTGAGATCCTACGGACGCCAAGGTGAAATGTTCATTCACAACCTGATACTGGTGAAAATTCTTCGATAACTCTCACGCTAGAGCTGTCAAACTCTAACTTTGATAAATACTTCACTGGAAGAGCCCCCAAAACGTAGTGATGATCGGAAGTACAAATGTAGGCTTTTCGAATCACCACTTAGGCTGTCCACCTTTTAGTAGTTTTCGAGTTACGAATTTTTTTCGTATTTAAAAAAACCGTGACTTTCGAGACATATTTGTTCATGGGAACGCAAACAATTGAATTACAGGGATTTTTGTGTAGGATAGCCGAATAGTTAGCGGCACAAAAGCATTTGTTTCCGCCTTCCATTCAGTCAGAATTAAACTTCAAATTTAAAAAACTTTGACGTCTGGAATTTTCTCAAAATCTTTGAGGCCAATTTAAAAAAGAATGTATTTGATGGACTTTAAATACTTTCTCAATTCATCACGTAAATTTTATTGAGCTATATTTACGGCAGCATACATAAAATTGGATTTAAAACATAGTAAGTCGAAGATACACAGTTCGAACGGCGAGGTAAAACCTCATTGTAACAAAAATTATTGGTATTAATTTATTTAATTATTTAAGCTACAAAACGTGTTTCTTATTAGCATCGCTTTGACACTCACCGGTGGTAATTAAACACGCCTTCCCCCTCGTTAGTGGGCGAAGTCGACAACAATATCCCCCGCGAGCATTACAAAGCAGGGGCCACTGTTGCGAGCCGCGGCGTAGTTAAGCTTTCCTTGCGATAATTCCCACACAGACATTTTAGATTAATTATTTTCCATCTCAAAGATTTAAGCAATTTATCGGCTGTTTAGCTTTTAGTAATAGAAACTTTGGTTAATGGAAGATATCTATTTTTTAGGTAGAAATTTGGAGGGTCTCCGTCCCTCGTGAACCCGTTGACGCCCGGCAACTTTGCTCAGTCAGATAGGCGGGTGTTTTAAATTGCACAATTGCCCCCCTGGCTTGGTTTGCTGCCTTATTATCGACTAGTTGAGGTACCTGTTGAATCTCAACGGAGGTTGGTTTGGGTGGGGGGGAAGGATTTCTAGATTTTTGCTAGAAATCCCCCCCCCCAAACCCATCCCCACGGCAACGTTGCCCTGTGTCAACGGGCCATTTCTAGCAAAATCACGAAAAATCTTAATTTTCATCGTAGAACGTCGATCAAAGGACGGTTTTTATATCTTTTTGGATGATATAGACGACGAAGATAATAAATTGATGCTCATTTTTCATGCAATTGTTTATAACTTTTGAAATCGTAATCCACGCGGTCAGTTTATTTATGGTCCTCGCTGATGGGAAGGTCGGGCGCTCCTGAGCTGTGAAGGCGAGCTAAGGGTCCGGATTAGGACCCTCCAAATTTCTATCTGAAAAAAAAGTAATGGTAATTCCCCCAGATATCTTCCATTAACCGAAATTTTAATTAAATCGGCTTTTTAGCTTTCTACAACATTCGTAAGCATTTTCCCCACCATTTTCCACTGTTCCATCCTCTCTTGTTCTGCTCTTTATCCCTTTCCTTCAATCCCATTCATTTACTCAAACCTCTTCCCAATGAAGTCCATTCCTTTGACCTCTTCCTACGTTACGCTTGGATGCCCCTCTTGAAACTGCTGCAAACACAGCATCTATTAAGATATGTTCTGTTCTTTGGTCCACACTATGTAATATGGCTCTCTACGACCGAAGAGACAACTTGTATGCCCTTTCGATGTTTTCTCATCAAGACTGGAAGTTTCACGGCGATTGCTTCATGAAAAACATGCTTCATGGGATGAATCAACCGATTTAGCTTTTCAGCAGTTGGGCGTCTGCTGTTTTTTAGCGGATCGCAATCCTGGTTTAGTGGACTGTGGTACGAATCAGGGGATATTGGCTGATTTATTTATTTAAAATAATCAATAAATAATGCAATATACTTTTAATCAAAGGTAATTTATGATGTAATGATGTTTTGGATGATCTACGTAAAAGTTTTTAATATCTTATTTTTGGATGTTTTCATAACAATGCATAAACATTGCTTTTTGTTTTCAATGTTTTTATACATATTTTATTGGAACTTTCCATTTTTCCTTTTCTGCCCTTTTTTATGATTCTTAAACCGTAAATGGGGTAAAACCCGTAATAAACGTTATTATTGTTATAAAAACTGTTGTTATTTAAAAGTGCTTCGACAGCTTAGGTCATTTCCGGTAAGGGATTCCACTGGGAAAGGATCTTAACGTTTATAATAAACGTCTTTCAATGTCCTTCATCTCTAAATAAAATATTAAGAATTATTGACGTCAGAAATATAGAACATGCAAATTTGATAATTATGTATTTGAAATTACGTGGATGATCAGCTGAATGAAAATGATAAGAATTTATATTTTTTCCTTTCAATTGACCGTGCATAATAGAGATCGGCAAATGAGTAGTTTTGACCCGTATGGTCAACCCGTCCCCAAAAAGGACGGGTTACGAGTCGACCCGTAACCGCCAAAATACGGTTTGAACCAACTCGTACCGTTTGAATCAGTCGAACCCGTAACGTCATCATTGTCGTTGACGTACGCGCGTGATTCAAAAGCGAAGGCTTTCTTTCGTTACGGAATGTCTGAAAGGATATTGAAATATTTGTTATCTGATTTATGTAGCCTTGACGTTCGTGCTCTCTTTTTTACTCACAACTATATTAGTATTCCCACTGTGAATTGGTCTGGAAAGGCGAAACTGAATATTTTCTTATAATTATTTCCATTAATGTAGATGACAAAAGACGAAATGAGAATGAACAATCGAATCGAACCTCTTTTTTTGCGCCTTTTGTAATAGATGGAAAGTATCAATGAAAGAAAAATTCCGGTTTTATGATAAGAAAAGAATAAATGAAAATCACTTACGTATTTTTTATATAAATCGATGTCTATCAGGAAAAAATAAAATTTTAAATGCTCACTATTCTACTTCTTTTCGGATCATTTTGAGGAGTTTCAAAGAATTTCACCTTCAATTCAACCAACAGAGAAGTGTGATATCTCACTTCATTGATTTTCTCTATTGATAAATAATAACGCTTACACCATTTATATGGAAAATAATAACGTTAAAGAATAGGCATTACGAATACGTACAAATGAAAAGCGTTTCTCACATAAAGAACTATTCTCACTTTATCGAACATCAAGCGTTACCCGCGGTGTTCATGTATTAAGGTATTCCTTTTCAAAAATGAAAGGGGTTTTGGGGAAATCCAAGAGATCCGACATTTCCGACCTCACCCCTGCTGAGGGGCAAGTGCCTAACGCTCAGTAGGTGGTGATGGTGACCATTCTTATCATATAAGGAAGACTGAGTGGGCTTACCTTTGTGTAGTTCTCGCCTTGGGTTTTACCTAGGGAGATCCCAGAATTATTTTGATCTTTTCCGCGTTCATTACTCCTTGAAGACTACGTTTGCAAAGGTTCCGGAATCTAACTCAGGAGTAACATTGTATATATTATATTTTATAATCTTTTTATATTTTATATATATTTATAATTATCACTTGCACACCTGGGAGCTTGGTCGTGCCGAGGGCCTGTGCCAGAGGTATTTACCGCCTCTCATAATTGATCGTGTAATACTGCGGAATAAACGAAAGAAAATTTCGCTGAAAATCCTTCATCGTCATGTATAAATAAAACTAATTTATTATAGTACATGCTACTCAACAAATAAAATATTTGCAAAGGTGCATATAAACTTCAGCTCGGCTCTGTATATAAATTAATTTCAGTTTCTGCAATAAAAATTCATAAAAATACACAATTGATCGCTCTTTTGGCGTCATGGACGATTAATTCAATCCTTGTTGTGATGAGTTTAGATAATATTTTGGATAATACGCAATAATAATAATACGCAATAGCAATACGCAATAGCAACACGCAATAGGTATTACGCAAAGCATTTGGTAGAATATAATTTTTTTAAAGGGATTTATATTCATATTATAAAGCGATCCTCAAAAAATAACTTGTTTTCAACCCCTCCTTTTTGCATGTTTTTATCTTACACCATACATTCATAATCAAAATTCTATGCTATTGAGCATGTAGGATTCCTTACTGATCTCCTCTATGAAAGACCAGCTTTGGATAAATAAAAAAAAATATTTCTCCCTTTGTATCAGATCCTCGCATCAAGGAGGACAAACATCTACATCTACATTAATACCCTACAAGCCGCCTTTCGGCGTGTGGCAGGGGGTGTAAACACCATTTAAAGACAAATAGGTATAACCTTATTACTTGAACGCAATTAATCGCGTACGACGTTTTCCCAATTATCTCGGATAAAATACAACGCCATGTTTCTTATAGACCATTCTTCCAAAAATAAGAAAGGATACATCTTCACATGGGAGTTCTCTATCACTTTTTCACACGATTATAATGATTTTATTAATCATAAAATTAATAACAACTCATTTGCAAGCAACAGTTACCGTTTTACGTTTCAATTGAACAATTTAATGCTGTTCGTGTGGCGGCTATAGCTGATTATTTCATTTCTATGGAAACAAGTCGACCTTTTACTCGTCATTTAAAGCATTTGCTAGCAAGTAAAAGCAAATGCTTATGCAAATTAAGAGAATGTTTTGCTTTTACTTCTATCTTTTACTTTTGAGCAAATGCTTCTTTTTATGCACACGGACCACTATTTGTATGTTTTCTTTCTGGACTATTTCGACTAGATTCTATTAAAATGTTTTAGAAGCAAAATGAATGCCGTCGTATGACTTCTAACTTCGTCCATCTGAGTCGGACGCAATAAATCGGTGGAAATATGTACTCAAGTTAAAGTAATCTTACAAGCAATATACACTTTTTTTCTGTTTGTAATAAGTGAACCAATTTTCAGAGATATATTTTTATTTAACAATATCTAACATTAAAAAAAAATCAACAACATATCGCAAATAGGAAAAAAAACAACATGTAAACCACTCTGCGCAAGAACCATCGCTAAATTACAATGCCTTCCACATATAAGCAGGTTTTCTTTGAGTACCGCGGCGAGGGACGAGTAAGACAGAGGAACTGATTCAAGGCGGGTCAATTGATTCATTTTGAGTCTCTTCAACCCGTCCAGACCCGCGTGGGTGTTTGAGTACTCGTGTTCGCTTCGAGTAAAGCAGGACCCGTGTGCCATTTACCGTTACCTACACCCTTTGCCTACGTCATCGAATAGACCCAGGCTCGTAGGCGCTTTGAGGACGCGGGTCGAAACGGTTAACCATTGCTGTTCTCTAGTAGGTTCCCAACCTCACAGGGGGCCGATTTGATAGTTAAGGGGGCAATGGAAAATATTTTGCGAGTCTTAGGAACTTCCTTCTTTCTTAAAATTTGCTAACGATTACCTAAAGCCCAAGTCCGGTGCTGTGAATAAATTGTTGTTTAGGCTTCATTCACATGGATGGATCCATGATCCATCACGAAAGTGATGGATTAGGGAAGTAGATATTTGGTGCATACACCCCCTGCTAAGCCCCGAAAGGCGCTAAGGGTATATTTACATGATACGGCACGTCCACGTAGGTAGAAATAAGTTGCTTTGAAAGGCGACATCACGACTGCTTTCCTCGAAGCCAATGGAAGGCCTCCAATTGCCGATTTGAGAGAAGTCATTTGAATTCCGTGTGAATTAGATTCGTTCAAAAAATTCAAGAAATGCTCGACACACCAATATATCCAACAACATGAAGGGTTTAGAGTAGTATTATCCGTGCTTTGGAAAAAGTTTTTAAAAGCACACATCCGCGATTTATCAGACGTTCACGATGGACCGGAAAAATGCACGATGTAATTAACGATTCGCCATTTCAATCCCAATCATAAGAGTTCCATTTCGTTTTGAATCGATTGAGAAATGCTCTTCTTCTTTTCTGCCCCTTCGACGCTTCACCGGTCTGCTTATCATAATTAAATGAAACGATATAAATTGAAATTTAAAAGGCATGTCCAGATTTCTTCATGGGCCATTGTAAACTTCTAATTTTCTCAGTGGTTCACGGACATCCGCTTGGCCGTTGCTGCTCTAGGGTATCTCTAGTCTGAAATGGATAAAACGTCTAAGAGAATATTATTTATTTTTATTCCTCTTTTAAACGCCACTTTAATCATTTATGACGTAGAACATTTTCAAAAATATTTAATTTTAAAATTTAACATTTTTATCAAACTCAACTTCCATAACTCAATCGAATGGGCGTTTTAAATTATGTAAAAACTCAACAATATATTCATCATAGAAAAAACTGTCCATATTGACCAGTGGCGGATCCAGGGGGGGGGAAGGGGGGAATTTCCCCCCCCAAAATCCAAGAGAATATATTTTCCAAGGCCAATAATTTAATACTTATAAACCGAGCGTCGTCTATAGATGACGCGTTGTCGGAGTAATGTTGTCGCATGGCCATTTACACGAGGCCATTCTGTGCTGCTTCCGAGTCGAGCCACTCATAGCTGAACATTGTTTCAAATGGAGGAGTTCACACAAGTAGCAGCACAAAATCAGACGCGCCACTGGACGCCGCAATTCAGTGGCAATGCCTTCCGCGAGACAAAATTGTAACGCCTAAGGAAGAAACATAATGTTTGAAATCGGCGACTGCTTTGCACACAAAGTTCTACTTTGTCTACTCCTCTTCTCCTTCGAACGACTGAAGCTAAAGTTCCCCCCCCCCCGCTCGCTATGGCCCTTCCTGGAGGTTCCCCCCCCAAAATTTACGCCTGGATCCGCCCCTGATATTGACGCTTGTTTTTATTTGATATCTTTGCTCTGAGTTTTTGAGTGAGTCAACTATACAAATAGAATCTACAGAACTATACAAATGATTTACTGTTGAGTGTTTGAACAAAAGACTAATTTAAAAATATGTATCTAAAATGACCGTGTAGTAATTGAAACGATCGCGGGGTGCATTGTTGGGAGAACTTGGTTACGCCGCGGCTGCCAACAATGGTCCCTACATTTTTAATACTCGCGAGGGATATTGTTGTTGACTTCGCCTAGTAACGAGGGGGAAGGGGTACTTTTTCTAACCGCCGGAGAGTGCCAAAGCGATGCCAATTATAAAAACGTTATGTGGTTTGGATAATTAATACCACAAGTTTGAGTTACAATGAGGATTTGACTCGTCCGTTAAAATTGAGAATCTACGACTTACTATGTTTTAAATCCAATTTTAAGTATGTTGCCGTTAAGATATCTCAATAAAATTTTCATAGGAAATAGATAATAAAGTAGGAAAACTTTTGAATTATTCACCAAAAACATTTTTCGTGTGACTTTCTATTAAATTGGCCTCAAATATTTTAATCAAATTCGTGACGTCACAGTTTATGAAATTTGAAGTTTGATTCTAACTGAATGGAATTAGCTGTGATAATAAATGTTTTTGTTTCGGTTGAAGCAACTATTCAGTTTTTCTACAGAAAACAATAAACTCTGTATCTTAATTATTTACGTTGCCATGACAAAAATGTTCCGAAAGAGACGTTTTTTTTAAGTAAGAAAAAAATTCGTAGCCGTAAAACGAATTAAAAGCATACACCTAAAGTTCGGGTAGCCCAAGAGAAGTCCCTTCCGATTATCACTATTTTTTGGGACACCCTGTATATATATATTATACTCGAGTATATTTTCTTTTATTATTTTTCTATTATAATTGATTGAGCATCGACAGAAAAACAATATTCAGGAGAGGGGGATTGGTGAAGACTGTTATTGGGAGTAGAATTCAAGAGGGAAAATAAAAGACGAAGAAAAAAGATGTTGGATGATTGAAAGGGTAAACTAATAAGGAAGTGAAAGAGATGGACTTGAATTTTGATGCACATAAACAACCGAAATGCCTGAACCGTCATTTATGTATTATACTTTCCTTCTTTCGATAGAAATTCGAGTTTCACATCTCTTTTTCCTTTATGAAAAACGTTCTACCCATTAAAGTCGAAATGATATCATTCAAATCTTCGGCTATAACCGTTCGATGATATTTCATGTGCTCTTTAGCTGACACAAGAAAACAGAAATCCATCCTTTATCTTCTTCGTTCTTCGTTATTTTCGTTGTTTCTGAAAAATGCCGTCCTTCCGGAAATTAAGAGCAGAAGAAGGAAAACGAATTATTTTCTCGGCACTAATTGCACAATATCTCCGAGAGCTGCAGCGGTTCTTTCAAAAAACGAGCTCGAATTTTAATTTGTGCCTTGGAATCTTTTCAAACGAAAATCCACGGCTCAAAATTAAGGCGTTTGCTTCAATGCCTGAGCAAGAAGTCACTTCTGTCACCTCACGAAGTTCAAACAATACAACGAATTCGTGAGCCCATAAGAAAGATTTTTACATCGCGTTCCTTAGAACATATTAAATAGCACAGAGATATTACACAGTAGTTTTAAATAAAGTTTATTGATTAATATCAATTCTCTCCCACGTATTTGACGTAGATAACTTTTAAAGGAATGATTAAATCAGTCAAGAGATAACTGTTTCGTGTATAGGTGTTTGGTTAGCAACGTACTGTTTGTTTATATGTTAGAAGTTAATTGATTTCTATTGTTGGTATTGATCACACAAACTGAATCAAAGAGTTAATCTTCTACGCTGAATTAAATATCTATCTGCTGATTTATTCAAGATATATATCTATCTACATTAAGTGAAAACTAAGGAAAAACAATAATCTATACGTGTTTTGATATTGAGGTAAATGTAATCACGCGTATGTTTGAGTTGCGTAGGGTTGTATCGATGTTTATCAACTAATTGTAGTAACGCAAATGAGATTGAATAGTTTGACACTTAACTTTCCCTTCAAATATAACCTCTGTTTAAATAAGACAAACAATTTGGCCAAATTTCAGATTTTTCGAACATCGAATCGTTTTGCATTTTTAATTGCGCACCTTCGCATAAAACCGTCAAACAAAATAAAAGCAACGAGTAAACATATCGAGTACAAGGTTAGGATACGAAAAGAATGAAACGAATTAAACATTTTATCTCGAAATATCGACTGGTTAGAGTAGATATAGATTGAAGTTTGCATCGGATTAAAAAGCGATCGTAAATTTGAAGTTATCAATTAAATCCTACTCATGCAATTTGGTCAAAAGGGATATTAAAAGTTAAAAGAACGACTTGTAGACGTCTCATTGACGTGAATTTTAAAGGAGATTCAGCCTTTTCTGATATCAGCGTGGTATACCTGCTTTAATTGAGACCAACGGGAGAAATTAAATTGATTTGGAAAGAGCAATAATTTTAGCGTCCATCAATTAATGATCTTTTTTGGGCCTTTCTTAATATACTCTATTTTGTAGTAGTTATTGATTCGCTTCTTCTGTTGTCCGCCGACAAATATCTGCAAATAAACGTTAATGAATGTGTCCACTGCTACGACCTTAACAGATGGGGAGGAGATAAGAGCTCTAGAATAAATTATAAAAGAAGTAAATAACAGTAATGATTTGTCTTTGTATATCGTTACTCTGCCTACAGTTATTTATTCATTTGTTCGAGGACGTTGTGTAACGGAGGGCAGCAATTCTAAATCATTTATCGCATTATACTTTTTATCTGCGTCTGTGATTTTTACAACAGCAATATAAATTCAAAACAAATTTACGATTCGAAGTTTTTTAAAGAATTTTAAATATCACAGTTAATTTATTATACAATAAAGAGTCTAAGAATTGGTTATTAAGAATTACATTTCGTGGTACACGCGATATGCAGTAATTATTGGATGTAATGTATTGGCCATCGTATATATCAAAATATTACGAAAGAACGCTGGAATGCTGCCAATTTTGGAAAAAAATGGCGCAAGATATAAGATAACGAACGAAAAAATCGACGAAATTTCACGTGGAGTATAAAAACAGTCATCGGTAGAATGCTATTCACGATATCGTCCATATTATGTGCGTGATTGGAATTCTGTTCGATTCCATTGTTGAACAACGTCACAATTAAGCGCAACAACTGCGCGGGAAAAGAACGCATTTGCCAATAATGGAGGAAATTTACGTTGTTAGCGGAATCCAAGCGGTTTAATCATATTAATATTATTAATTATTTCGTCGCATCAAATTACTATTTACTCGTTTAGCAGAACAAATTAACTACATAAATAGAAATTTAAGGACAAGCGAAGGCTTTTGTTCTTTCACAAGATGACTTTGGTTACCATAGCAATTCCACCCGCTTTCTATTTATGTTGTGCAAATGAGACAATTAAGCTTAAATTATACAATAATGTTTGTAAAGATAGTTTTTACACCTCTTAATATCAGTGTATTTCATATGGTTAACTTCCTACATCAGCTTTGAAATTTAGATTACATAAATTTTCTGGAGATAGCTTGAAGTGTTGTGACTCATAGTAGGGATTATTTTAAATATCACTTACGCTATTCGGCAGGTAAAGGAGAGTTTACTCAGGATCTGCTGGGAGAACTAAGGAAAATCCCTCAAACTTAGAATACCTATTTCCATATCCAAGGGTACATCTTAAGGTATCAAATTATATCGTGATTTCCTTTATGTTATGTCATAGTAATTATTATTAATCTGCTATCCTTGAAGATGATGGCTTTGCGATTGTAAAACCTATTGGAGTTTTTTTTGTGTACGAGAGTAAGTATACCTATAAGAGAGTGGTCAACGTCAAACTGTTATTTTATGTTCGAAGTTTATTGATTCTAATGTTGGTATTGTTGACACAAACCTAATTAAATAGTTTAACTTCTACACTAAATTAAATATCTAATTGCTGATTTAGTCTAGACAATTGCATCTGCGTTAAGTGAAAAAGGGAAGTAAAACAGAGTTATCTGAGAATTGAGGGATTCCCTTAGTCCTATTTCCCTCAACTGACCTACCAAAAGACTTGCAATTTTTAGCTGCGCAACTTCGCCTTGAGTGGCTACGACTCGCAACTGTTCAGCTGGAATTATTGAATAGTTTGCCTCGAACGGAACGCAACTCACGCATGCACTATTACGATCAATCGATGCATGTCAGGGCCTTATTAAGGAGTATTTTAAATTCTATTTTAGTAACATTTGTGTGCACTTTTCATCTCTCGTTACTTTTGCAAATAATTTCGGATGAGTCAGGGAAAATTAATGATTATTTCTGAAGATAAAAAAGGCATTGAGCACCCAAAGATAGAAGGACACAAAAATGCACGCAATGATTCCCTAAACGAAGCAAAGCGGAAATTAAAGAGAGAGTGTGCGAGGGGAGGAAGCAAAGAGAGGTAGGAAGAACGACGGCGGTGCGTTACAAGAGGAGATAAGAGGAGTGCACTTGCGACGGCAAACAGAGCGGCGTTAAAAGCGAATCCGCAAATGCGAATTCCATTTCCTGAATATCTGCTAGCTTCTATGCATTGCGAAACCGGCCGCGAAAAATATACAAACAATCGTCTTCATTGGGTGAAATTGGTAATGGAAAATCCCATCTTCCGTTTAATCAATCGTCAGAATACAAACACTTTTCGTGGAAAACATTTTAAAGGAGAATTTAAACTGCGATAGATCCAGATATTTTATATGAAAGATAAAAATAATGGAGAAGGAATGACTTTCTGGAAAGATTACTTCTGAAATTTTTGACTGCTGAAAAATAAATGTTTTCACTGTAGGAAAACACCAGAGTGCGAAAAATCTGCGAAATATATAGAAAAGAATGAAATAAAGATTGAAACATAGAGGGTACCTAGTAAAAGTTACAAATGTTAATATGAAGCAAAATATAAATCATAACATAAGAATTAAATATGGATTAAAAAAGCATAGTTTAGTACGCGAGAAAATCTCGTATATTAAAATTCAGCCAGCGTATGTTAGTGAGCGCAAAACTCGAAAAATACTTGGTAGGTTGATTTGAAATTTTAATAAACCGTAGCATTAATATACGAGAGAGTTTCTATTGAAAGAAATGTTGACATTTCGTCCTCGTTTTGTTCTCGGAAGAGTTAAAGCATTTCCGTAAGAAATGCATGTAGAGTTATTTTTTCCGCTTCAGGTTTTATTTCTTTTGCAAAGTTAAATTAAAACGAATAGTCATACAAAATTGAGACAAGCACAAAAAGAAGGGAAAATAAATAAATAATCTTATTTTGGTCGTGTATTATTGTTTTCGAATTGAATTATCGAGATTTTACACGAAATTGTTGTAAAATTTTGAGGGTATAAACAACCGGTCCCCCTGACGACAAATGCCATTGTTGAATCCGAGTTCCTGCATATTGGCCTATTTGAAGTTAAGATGAAATTTTTTTTGATGATTTCGTTCACATTGACGTGCATATTCAGTAGCTGTAAGTGATTTACTTGGTCTGTTTCCGAAAATCAAAGTGTGACGTATTTTCAATTTGATTGTTGCATTCAGTTCGATTAATATCGATCGTCGTCTTTGTTTTTCGCGGGCCATAGTACGCGTTTTACGGGTTGAATCGAGAAGAGCAACTCAATCGTCTCAACATCGCCAATAACTATAAGATCTCTAGCTATGACGTATGCAGATGCAATGTCTGAATGATCGAGCTTCATATCCTTAAGTCATAATAAGAATCTTAGTCATTGCGCGATAGCCTTATTTTCTATGAAATACATCTTTTCCCTTTCATTCCACAACATAGACACAGCAACGCAAGACGGGATATTGAATTGAATGACGTGTTTTCTCGGTGAATCTATGTTCGCTAGAATACCTTTATTTATTTCCCCATTCATACTGTATCTAACTAAGCCACAGCGAAGCGTGACCGAGTTTAGCTTGTAAATAATAATTTTACAAATATATGTAAATAGCTCCAGAAAAACATATGAAACTCGTATCATTCCAATGAACATGATGTAAACATTATGGAAATACTTAATTTGATGCAAGTAAAATAGTATGTGCATAATATTTATTGTCAGCTAATAACACCAATACTATAAAAAATGTTAATCTTAAAACATTTTAAACAAGCTCGTTAATGAGTTCAAACGTGATCTATCTATATATCTATATGCATAAAATGGAGCGTTGGTATGTGTGTGTATGTTCGCTAAAAACTCGAGAACCGAGAGTCGCAAAACTTTTAAATTTTCTAGTTTATTAAAAGTTGACCCCGCGCAGAGAATAGGCTACCTTTCATTTACTTAAAGTCTACGGTTCGTACCCAGACCGTTCAAAACGTTTTCCTAAGAAAACAAAGATCATTTTTTTTCGTTGCTGGGTTCATATATATTGCAAAATTAAATTATAAATAGGAAGTCGAATTAAGCACCAAAAGAAGGAAAACAGAATAATTATTCCTATTTTGGCCGTGGAATATCGTTTGCAACTCGAAATTGCGAGAAATTTGATAAAATACGTGAATATTTTATCGAAATTTTGAGGTCGTAAACAACCCATCCCCCTGACGGTCAAGGCGATTGTTGAGACCCCAGCTCATGTATTTATCCGTAAGGACACATTGAGAAAATATGTCTACTTCAAATTAATGTTAAGAATAAGTGATTCATTACATGAAGAGGGAGAAATTTAAGGAGATAATAGTAACTCCAGCTATGAAGGATATACTGTGAAGAATCAGGCGTACAAACATACGAATTTCATTGAAGCGTCTGTACCAACCAAGTTTTATTTAGATCAAGGTCATTGTTTACTGAGTTTACCGTCTATTCCGTGTTTGTGGGATTCATAGTAGTTTGTTACATGAAATTGCTTTCTCTTAATCAATTCAACTGAATGCGTATTAAAAAACCTTGTAAGTTGCGGATGTTTTTAATATAATCTTCTAAATTAAGTATTACATCTAATCAATTTACATCTATAAATATTTAACGATTAAAAAAAGTGGATTTCGTGAATATCGTAAAGATTTCCCAGATTCAGTGTTAGAGCTAAACGGCGCCGACGATTTGTAAAGTTGTAGCAAATCTCCAACATCGTATCCCTTGATCAAAAAGGTAAAGTAAGTTTATGTTTTTATTATATTTGGAATAAAACAGTTATTCATTGTGCTTCTTTAAAGTGCTTCCACTTCATATACATTTGCTATCTTTTTATTATTGGTGTATAATAGTTATATCTGCTTTGACACTGTGATTGCATTTGTGTTATTTGATCGACCTCCATGTTTATGTTACACATTTTAGCATTGGGATATAAGTCAGTTTCATAATGCAATTACCATTTCTGCAAATAATATTAACCAGTGTTATTGGAGTGATATTTTACATTTATATTTACAATTAAACCCTGCAAGCCGCCAGTGGCGTGTGGCAGGGGGTGTAAAACACCGAAATCCCTGTCTAACCTGGAGAGCTATTAGCTTCCCTAATACTTCGCGGTAAAAACGACCAAAAGTAACTATCCGTCCTGGCAACTACTTCCCAGTATCGCTGTTTTATTTTCTCCCGAAGATCGCGTAAGTTTATAACTGGGATAACAATATCAGTTATCTCCTCCTCGAACTCGGTAGCGATACATTTATCAAAAAGCCTCCGTCGATACTCAAGTCTTCTGTCACTAAGAGAGTTCCATCCGAGGGATTCTATCATAGCCACTGCTGGCAAATCTAAAATCTCCCTTGAAGAACCTTGCTGCTCCACCATCTTAAGATCGGAAATTAATCCTACTTCGCGAGGATCCCAAATCGCACAGCAATACTCAAGCAGAGGTCAGGGAAAAGTACGCTATTTCTTTTACTCTCGATGAACATCCCCTCATAATTCTACTGGCCTTCCTTTGCATTCTATTCGCCTTTCCAATTACGCTTCGAATATGCTCTTTGAAGGAAAAATTACTGCTGAGCGTTACTCCTAGGTATTTATGATGCATCACGAGCTCCAAGGGATTTCCTGAAATTCTATAAGGTATGCGGGTAACGTTTGTGGACCAAATGAAAGTCATGGCAACGCACTTCTTTACATTCAGCTCCAGCTGCCAATCACTACACTAACCCGAAATAATATTCAGATCGTTCTGCAAACAACCAGTGTCATCTTCAGTTACGATCTCTCTATACACAACAGTATCATCATTTAATAACCTAACCTTGCGTTTAACATTACCAACAACATCGTTAATATATATCAGGGACAAAATTGATCCTAATACACTTCCCTGATATAAAATATATTTCTGTTATTTGTGTTTAATTATCGTTTCCGATATCCTTTTGTGACATTCTGAGCATGTCTCCTTAATTGAGGCGCTGCTTATCCGAATGTGATCTCCGAATATATTTTTATAATCATTGAACCAATTTTGTCTTCATCGAAGACATTCGAAAGATGTGATTGAATATTTAGGTGACTTTTTAGTCGTAATTATATCTTTATTTATATTGTTTTTTTTTATTTGTAGAGAATTATAGCCTGGGATTTGCTTTATGTCAACAATCTTGAAGTAGTATGCCTTACAATCAAGGCTGTTAAACTGCCAATTATCAATATCAACTCCCCCGTTGAGAATCAATGGACACTTCTGCTAGTTATTTTATAAATTACGCTACTAAAAACGCGAAAGCAAATTTCGGAAAATAATAAAAAAGGAGAAAACAGAAAGTAAGGATAAAAATTATACCCAACGCATCAAATATAATTCTTTATATCTATTCACATAGCATTTATTTCAGTTCTCTTTCGATGTAACCAAAAAATCTACAGCTAACTAAACAAGCGCATGACAACCATGTCAACATCAACAATCACCATCAACGAGCTAACTTATTTACATATTTATGATACGAGTGACTTAAAAAAATATTGACACAAGACAAAATTAACGATATTACGTCAAGAACATTAAAAGAAAACGCATCAATAGGGGGAATGATTATTGGAAGAGAAGATGTGAATAGGTCGTAGTTTATATAATGCAGTTGGTAAATAGGAAAAAAGTGAGAGAAAAAGAAAGAAAAGAAAAGTTTAAAGAAACACTAAGAACAGCGGACGAAGGTTTTTAGGTATTTTTTTTTTTAAAGGCCCAAGAATTGATGCTTTGCAACCATATCAAACAAGGGCATGTTTACTTTCGTACATATTTGTTGGGAAATTCCTCTTACCTGGTGGAAGAACGAAATGAAAGAATATATCTCCGCAATAAATCAGGCTGATATTAAATTCTTCTGAAAAGAATGTGCTTGCATCAAGTGTAATATTAAATATTATAGCTGTTTTACTCTGCGGCTTGCTCTTCAATTGCATTAACTAAAAGTTATTTTGTCTTTCTCTCAGTGGTGTATAAGCCCTGAGGAGCTTTAACGATAGTTTTAGGGTAGGGAGATCAAGATCCTCATAAAATACCAACGTCAAGTGTCTACTTTTGAGAGCTTTCTCTCTATGATTCCCATTCGATAGGATTTTAGGTCCTATCTTCGATATTTTATAAATATACTTCGAGCAAAACGTTTTTTTTTTTTCGAAATCGGAAATTCAACCTGCGCTCTTTAGTCAAAATTTTAAATTTTTATGAAAAAATTCCAGAAATTTGCAATTTTTCCTGATGGTCTCTCGATGTTTTTGGGGTGACTGAAAGGTAAAAATTACGTGTGTTGCTTGTATTTTGCTTAATATTTACGATAAAGTGCGTTTGAATCGGGTAAAATGGTTTCTAAATTCGTCAAAAACGACAAATATAAAAAAATATTGGACAGGAAAAAGGGTTGGTCATTTTGTCATTTTTTATGAAAATGTAATACCCGGTAGAAGTGGCCAACCCACGTTAGAGATGTGTGTTTTCCGAATCAAACAGTATCTTCTGTGAGAAGTATCGAGCTGTAATTTGAGCTTACATGATTATCTCTATTCAAAAAATATGTCAAAATAAAGGCGAACAAATCAGAAGCGAAATGGCGATACATACACGTAACGAGAGAAGCTCTTATTTCAGCTAACTCGATTGTTTCTATTCGCAGTGTGAGTCAAATTACAGGCAAAATGGTGTCGATCTCGCAATTGTTAGGATCGAAATATTTTATTAATATCCAAAATGGAAGTTAATCTTCTCAGAGAAATATATTTTCTCTTCAGCGACCGATTTTCCAAAATGGTGCAACGGTCGTGATCTCCGGATTCAGCTCTATTACATCATAATCGATCAGTTGTCACAGCGACAGGAATTCTGGGAACAGGGAATCCTTCGGCTTAGTTGTGCTCAGTAGGGGGGACCGAAAACACATTTTTTTTGCTTAAACTTTGTGGATGGTGGTTCTTATAACGTATAAAAAAATTCAACTCGATCAAATTATATCCTAAGGCTGCGAATTTTAGTCAAAATTTTAAATATTTGTGAAAAATGTCTAATTTTTCTAATTTTTTCCTGATGGTTTCTCAATGTTTCCGAAGTGATTTAATGGCAAAGAAATGCGTATATTGCATGGTTGTTGCTTAATATTAAAGATATAGTTCGTTTGAATCAAGGAAAATGGATTTGAGTTCGCCAAAATTCGTCAAAATACGAGAAATATGTATACAGAAATGTTACGGATGTTGGTTAGACAGTGGGATTAATTCGCCTCCTATTCTGGCCCCATCGGAGGCATCTCTGCCCCATATAGAAGCATATAGGAGGCATATTGAGGCTTGAATGACAGTTTTCAGGTAATGGTGCATTTGAATATATCTCCACATGTGAAAAACATCTGACACGAAGTTATAGAAATCTCGTCACGTAAAACGATAAAAATATTAAATTATACCAAAGCATTATTTTAAAGCCATGTAATCATTGAGGATAAACTAATACTAACGAATTCATAGCTATCGTCTTTCACAGATCTCCACTGCAACATAATCATACATTTCGTCAACCTCCTCAGCATTTGCTGTCAGAGATATATCCCTCCAAAAAATTGATACACCGTGGGCGTATATGATTTGGAAGTGACCAATTAGCGCGGATCCTAACCGTCCCGCGACGCCCGGGCAACTTGTATAAAGATGAGGCCCGCAGGCCAGAAAAGTGAAGTCTTAAAAAAATTATAAAATGGATCTAAAAAAGCGCAAAAAAAGGGGCCTTCTCATTCTTCCAATCTTTCTCCCCTTCCCTTCCCAATCCTCTCTACCCCATCCTCCGCTGACAGAACCACCTACAGTGAAAGCATATCGCCATCAACTGGCATGCAACGAATTATAATACCTCCTTCGGAGGTGAAGTCGAAGGCAACGTAGACATCGAACATAAGACGGATCCATAGAAAGAAGTCGGGGTTGTGAGGTGCTGATCGAGAGGACAACTCCGCCCTGCTGTCGCTGTAAACCCCCCGAACCCGTTGGCGATTGAGCGGAAGCTCCGCAACGGGAACGCAAAAGTGCATGCAGGGCGGCGCGCACTGATCGAGTGCAAAACTTCGTGTCCTTGAACTGCCAGCATCAGAGATAGAATGTGTATAAAATGTATACCACTATTGTCATGTTGAATAAATCAGAACTGCTGCATTGACAATTGGTTGAAAAGGATATTTCCAATTTCAAAATCGCTCCCAAACCTCGGGGAACCCGCCGCCGTCCATCGGTGGGGTACACCACACCCCAGCCGAGAGTTTCAATATTTATCCTCGAATTTAGTGCAGTATTTTTCTGTTTGTAGAAAATAAATTTTAAGTCGCTTAGCAACCCCTAAAATCCTTCGATGATGGTGGCAAAAATATTTAAGGCCTTGTATAAGGTGTATTTTTAGAGTTTCAGTCCAGGAAAGAAGTAAGCGTGTCACTTTTACTGGAAAGGGGAGAGCAATAGAAAGTGTGGAGAGATGAGTAGCTAATCAAAGAATCACTTCCAAGTCACGACTTTAAACCCCCTTTCGACCGGAATGGCTAAAACGGAAACAGGATATGAAAACAGTACGAAAATCCAACGGAAATGGCTCATAAATGATGAGTGAAAGAATAAAAACGGAAAAGAATGTGTTTTTACTTTCTCCATATACGAAGTATAGAGAAAGTATTGTTTTCATGAAAAAATTCGACTTCGAGATTTCAACGGAAATACGTGTTTTGGGGTCCCTAGAACACGTTTTGACCATTTTCGGAATGACGTCTGTGTGTATGTGTGTGTGTGTGTGTGTGTGTGTGTGTGTGTGTGATAGTGGGCGCTCTAACGTGAAAACTATTAGTCGTATCAATACCAAACTTCATATATATTAGTGGTGTGTGTGCTGTCAGAGTTGATTAGTTTTTGGAGTAAATCGGTCAACCGGAAGTCGAGCTTTATTCATTAAAGCTCATTTCCGGTTTTCAAAATATCTCCATAAATATGATATATACGTATATTGTATTACTTATAAAAGTTTTAGATAATGTAATTTACTATAACTTTTGTATTCAATATATATTTGTATCACCACTTGATTAGGAGTTATTCGTGAAATACCGATAAACCGGAAGTATCTGATTATGTACTTTGTGGGCGCTCTAACATGAAAATTATTTGTCGGATCAACACCAAATTTTATATATAGTATTTTGGTTTGTGTGTTTAGAGTTGATTAGATTTTGGAGTAAATCGGTTAACCGGAAGTTGAGCTTTATTCTTCAAAGCTCATTTCCGGTTTTCAAAATATCTCCATAAATATGATATTTAGGTATATAGTATTAGTAATAAAAGTTTTAGATAATGTAATTTACTATGACTTTTGTATGAAACATATTTTTGTATCACGGATTGTGTAGGAGTTATTTGTGAAATACTGATAAACCGGAAGTTGCTGATTATGTACGTTGTGGGCGCTCTGGGCGCTGGGGCGAAAGGCCATTTCATCGTTTTTCATCGATCATGTCCTGAAAAACCGTATTTAAAATGTTTGTGACGTAAAAGATAATAGTATTTATAAATTAATCACTCATCTTCAAAGTTTAGATGGAATATAGAGTTCGAAATTACTGTCGTAGATAAATATTTACATCTTATATATGGAGAAAGTCATGTGCTGGCCACATCAGATTTTTTTGTTTAGCGATTGAAGGCTATCAAAACTTTTAAACCCGCGCAATGCATTAAATATGTTAGATACTGTAAATTTTATTTTGGAATACATACTCATTCAATTCTTTCTCCAAAGACGATCTTAATTTTTTTATTACATAAGGAAATGCAATTCATAAAGCTTCCTTTGGAAGATCTTCTCCCTAAATAGCTATGTATGTAAATTTTAATAAATTTAAATTCAATTTTATTTTTGTGAGATAATTTCTCTTTCATCAAATATGAAATAGTAGCCTTAAAATAGCTTGTTATCATTTCAGCATTTTTAAAATAGTAAGATTACATCGTGAAATTTTCTTAAGACATCGATGTAAGTATTCTCTCAATAGCCTTGCACTTCCGATGATTTCCTCAAAGCTCTAGGACAAGTACGTCTTAATATCTGCAAAATACAAAATTAAGACAGTGCATGGTGTAATAGAATAAAATATTGCTAGGGACCATGTTAAATAAACAATTTCTGATAATTTAGCGCAATAATTTGACAAAGTTGTGCCTGACATTTCGTCTAGTTTGATCTGAATGAGCATAGAGTAAAGATATTGTTCAATCATTCTTACTAAACTTCGTAGTACAGCTCTATGAGTGCTGCAAATTGTCTATCGTTTCCGAACCCGCATAACATCTTTAATTTTTCCTCTCTTATTCCTTCCTGCCACTGAGCCTTCTAATTCCACTTGTAGTATGCTATTTCCTCTAATTACGTACCCTAACCAGTTAGCTTTCCATTTTCTCATTTCTTTCATCAACATTCTTTCACTTTATTTAAGATCTCCTCATTTCTCACCATATCTACCTTCTCCACACCCACATTTCAAATTTCTCCATTTGATTCCTTTCCCACTTCCTTAACATCCATGCCTCACATCCATACTTTGCTATGCTCCATACATAACACTTTGCTAGCCTTTTTCTCAGCTCCAGATCAAGGTTCTTACAGCACCGCAAGTTTTTCTTCTGACTGAAGGCCTCTTTTCGCCATTGCAATCCTTCCTTTTATTTCCATTATATGCCAGGATATATCGTTTGAATCGCTTACGAAATGTAATTCGGTCTTTACTCTGATTTATTTCAGCGTAAATATGAGAAGAATAAAATGAACGGAATTTTATGTCTTTCACACTAACCATCTCGTTACTATAAACTATTAACTTTCTGTCGAGAGGATAAGACAATTAATGTTTTTATAATTAAACAATTTATGTGTGTATCTGATATTATAATTATTTAAACAATTCATCTGGTTGCAATTAAACATTCATGATCATCCCATGACTTAACATTCTATGTAACTTTAAGGTCGCACAGAAGGTTACGTTAGATGAAAATGAAAACCGTCTGTAACCAACCCTCAAACACCAAATTAGTTAGCTGAATAACAGTTTTAAATTGCAGAGGGAATTTTCCTTGTTCCGAGAGCTCACAACTGTTTGTTTAGAAGGGAGGAAATCCCTTTAAGGGTGGCACTTAACTTAAGGGCAACCGAAAAATGTTTTCGAAATAACCTCCTCCGGTGAGTGATGATTAAAACATCGAATTAATTGAAGAGCCACTGAAGCGCAGGAGAAAATTTATTCTCCTAATTTTCCACCCTTCTCGGAGAGATTGAATTAAGGTCACAGACAACTGGACCAGCGGAAAATTGATAAAAAGTATCCTTTTTCCTCTATAGTGGGGCTGTTGGTTAGGGGTCTCCGAGTTGAATAGCGTCAGAAATGAATCCCTTTCCAATGCTATTGAAATTACTCAATCGCGATGGATTGGGAATCTTTTCTGGTTAAACTGAGCTTCCGTTGGTTGCCCTTAAAAGACGATACTACCCACGATGCCGTCCGATATTTAATGATCCTCGTTGCTCGTTATAGATGCTCTTTCATGAGATCACCTATTCAAATCGCTGAAAATGAATTTGTACTCTCTCGTCATCGATACTTTGACGCAAAATCCTTTGATTATATCGAAAATAGAAAAAATGCCGGTTGAATTTAGTTAACTAAATTTGAAAATTTAGTTCCTTTCTATTAGATTCTTATTGCTTTGAGATTTGGTTATCGTTATTTGAATTAAGAATAGTTCATCCATAATTAGGATATTCCTTCCGCCCAATTTTATTGGAATAAAACTGTTTCAAGGACAAAAATGCTTTTAACTACATTGGCATTGAAACGTAAATCATTCAACCATAATTAGTATATCTACTCCTAATTCTTGAGAAAAACGATTGAAATATTTCGCACGATCTTTGTATCTTTCCAATTTGGGTAGAATATAAGTTGTAACTCTTCTGGCGACTGAATTGCCGTTAAACATCTCTGGAAATAATTTTGTACGGCACATCAAACCCGAAAGATAGCATGCATTTCTTTGATAAAATACTATTTAAAAAGAGAAAAACAAGGAAAAATATAATCCCATCCTCTTTTATTCCATCTTATTTACTTTTTACATTGAAAGTAGATATATTCTGCGAAATATACGCACTTCCATAGTTAGAAACCACCAAAATAATTGAGAAATTTAAATTTTTAACATATTATTATTATTGTAAAAATGCTACAAGTCGACTAATCGTCCGGTGGTAACACATATTTCACATATTATTATAAATCCCATCTATATTTCTTAATTACAAAAAAATATATATTGATTCACTGCACATGTACTAGAAAACGTCAATCTCACTCGTCCTTAATAGTTTTACCCAATCTGTTTACAAACTCCCTATGATGTTTTGGGAAGGGCTGCAAGGCTCCTGCAGGCAAATTTTTCCAATCCGTAACAGCACGATTTAGAAAAGAGAATTTACTAATGTTTGTCCTCTGTTTTATTAATTTAGCTTTATGTCTATGGTCTTTTCTGCCATGACATTTTGCCATAGTGACTTTGTTTGATAATTCCTCTAACAATTTAACACCTGTGTATACTTTAAAAAATATAGCTAGCCTTTTCTTGAATCTCCGCTCCTCTAAACTTATGATATCTGATGATCTAAGCATATATGATAGCAATTTAAGTCTCAATTGCAAGACATGCATACCACTAGTATCAACAGTACGGAAGGTAGATGATGAGGAATCCCTCACATTTTCAGAATATACTCTTTTGAATCTTTCGAAATCAACATATAAGTAGTATAAGCCGAGGTGTACGTGAATCTGTTTTGAGCGACACATGCTGATAAAGACACAGGGTGTAGAAAAATATGCGCGGCTCTCGGCTAAGTAAAGAAAATGGTTTAAAAATGTTGTTCACAAACATGACGTAAAGATCGTCCCAAAAAAGCCGGAAGCAGTGAAAAGGATATTTTTCGGAAAAAGGGGTCACAAAATTCAATATTTTCAGTTGGTAACTGGATATAGGCACATTTTCTAAGAGGGGAAAGAGAGCTTTTCCTGGAGTCGACCAATACGTTCCGTAAGTGTTTACTTCTCGAAGCCGATGACGGAGGCCATCTTACGCTCAAGAGTTGCTCCTCTTTCGTGCCTCACTCTCAAAACACAGTTAAAAAATCTGAAAATAAGTCGCTTTCGAGGATGGATCTTCGAGTACCCCATAAGGGTAGAGCCAAATTGAAAAAGGAGCAACGGCAGGGTGATGCAAGAACTGTCTGATGCGATATTATTATATAAGGTAGTTCCAGGGGAGATGCCCCACCTAAGGAAATGACTTCATAACAATGACCCAAGTGATAATAAGAATGTGAAACTGAGTGACAGAATATAAAATTTATTGATTATGAATAGTATATAAACAAATTCTGTTTCGAAAAATGTTCACCCAAAACTTAAAAACTTACTTAAAAGTGCCATTTTCAAAACATTAGGAGGCATCTCAACCTCCTCTAGAGGCATATAAATAGCATATTGAGGCTTGATCATCAGTTTTTTATTGCATAAGACATCTTCTCACGCAAAAATATTGGCATTGTTACCGAAAACAATTATGATAATTTTGATGTTTTTGTCGAAATTTCGAAACTTCGAGGTAAAAATTCTCACAGGAGATATTTCTTGATTTCGAAGAAAAATTATATTAGCTTTGTGTTTCGGTTGCCTCCGTGAGGACCTCTGGTGGTGGTTGGCGCCACTACGTGGAGCACCATTACCTTGAACAGGAAAGCTCCGATTTACAGAAGTGAAAAGGACGTGGCTTAGTTGTTTTGTTGGTAAGAACACCTGCCCGGAAAGTGGGAGACCTGGGATCGAGTCCCAGCCAAGTCACTATTTTTCACTTCTTGTATAACCTTGTGTTAATTTGTACGCTTTCCGGTGCTATGTTAAAACTTCATTTCATCATTTGTAAATTTATGTTTGTAATGTCCATGTGGGTGGGCTACTTTTGCCGGGTATTACATTTCGATCATAAAAAAGTGGCAAAACGCTCCACCCTAGTGCTTACTAAACAATACGTCATCTTGCGATCGTGCATAAAATGCATTCGATCGTGGATTTAATTTTTAATCGAAACTTAAATGTAGATTGAATAAAGCCTTAATCAGATTCACCTCAAAGTCAAATTGATACTAATAGGGCACGTATACCTAAAGATAGCACTGGGGCATCTATCCCGAGAGGTTTGTCCTTTCAGTACGGTAGAGATGCCCTTGCAGCTAGTGGGGCTACACTTTGTCCAAGATGGACAGTCACTGCACGTGGATATTAGATGAACCTATAGCTACAAGTTTTCGCCCTTTCAAAATATTCAAACATTTAAACTGATGCCAATCAAAAACATTATACTCTATCTTATAACAGGGCGGGAAAAACATAACCTTCTTGAAATGACGATATAAAACTGCGTAAAAAGAATTAATCGCCGTGAAACTCTTTCAGATAGACCCGATGAACACCGTCAGTAGCGCAATCTTGTGGTTTTCCTTAAAAATACTACGACTGGAGCATCTCTCCCGGTGGGGCATCTCACCCCGAATTACCTTATACAGTGGCATAATCCGTTCCAGGATAATCGTCGTTAACCAAAACCGTCGTTATCCAAGGCGCGATTTTCCACAGGTATAATAATGGTAATGGATTACCGTATTTCCCGGCGTCGAGGATGCACCCCAGTTATTGGATGCAACATTTTGGAAAAAGAGGTTTTGTTTGGATTAAAAAGCAAGAGTGTTATGTAGGTGATTCATGTCGGTAATATCAGTACCAGGAATAGATTACGGTTTTTCTACGCATTTCATTTTAATGCGTTGAAATGCGGTAAAGATTCGATAAAAATTTAGTGCAGATAACCTTCCTTTAGTATTAAAATCGACTTAAGAGAAACGTAGCCTTCGGTGTCAAAGACGCACTCCAATTTCGAGAGACTTATTTCAGGTAAAAAAATCGCGTCCTTGACACCGGGAAGTACGGCAATTCTTTCCGGCTCCTCCCCACAACCATGGTGCATATCAAATATGCAGATACAATTCATTTAAATGTCATAAAAATGTGGTAAATATCATTTATTCATTTATATTTGCTACAAAAATGTATCATTAATAAAATGAGTAGTTCATGACTACAGCTTGTAAATGTCAATTTTCATCGGATGTTCGGCTCATCCCAGAGTTTTTGATTAATTGACCTGTAATAAACATGAATAGCTTTGCTTGCCTTTTCCTCTTTTTTGTATTGTTTCTGAAAAAACTGCATGGACTTTTCATTAAATAGATTTGCAATTCGGATAGGTTCAAATTTGTTGGGAATCCATTTCATAGCAACATGTTGAACTTCTTCCCACTTTGCCAAATCATTTTTTATTTCAGCAGTCGATTTTTTTTCTTTCTCTACGTCCTCATCCTCAGATGGAATTTACATTTTGTTTTCACATTGCTGCTTGTAACGTTCTTTCAGCTCGTCAGTTGTCAGTTCTCGGTCGTGCTCCTCTAGTAATTCTTCAACATCTTCTTCGTCTACTTCCAAGTTGAGATCCTGAGCAGTTGCCACAATATCCTTTACCAAGTTTTGTCCTTCATCTGAGGATTCTTCATTACCAAAGGAAATTACCACAGTTTCCTCCATGCTGCTTTGAGACACTCATTGTTACTTCTTGCCAAGCCCTTAAAATTAACCTAATTGCAATGACAATATTGAATTTTTCTTTCCAAATTTTCTTATGGTCATGTTGATAGCCTCACAAATTTTAAAGCACCTGGTAAAAAGTGCTCTTGTGTAAATCTTTTTGAAATTTGCGACTAGCTGATCCATAGGCTGTATCAAAGATGTAGTCTTGGGAGGAAGGAAATTCATCTTAATAAAATCAAAATTGCTCGGATAGCTCTTCTTGTATGCCTGTTGGATGGCTTTTAGAGGCAGATTGTTTTGCTCAAGGTAGTTTTTGACAGTGGGTCCAAACACTTCGTGAATCCTGTCCCTGAATTCTCTTCTTGTAACCCAGGCTTTGCTGTTGGACTTCCATAAAACGCCAAGATTGAATTTAAAGACATTGAACTTCTTGAATGCTCGGGGATTCTGTGAATGGTAGATCAACATCGGTTTTACCTTTCAGTCTCCACTTGCATTTGCTGCTAAAAGCAATTTTAACCTATCGTTCATTGGTTTATGTCCAGGAAGTGTTTTTTCTTATTTTGTGACAAATGCCCTCTTGGACATTTTCTTCCAAAATAGCCCAGTCTCATCACAATTGAAGACTTGTTGGGGTAGGTCTATAATTCTTGTAAAGTCATTGACAAATTTATCTGCTGCTGCTTTATCAGCACTAGCTCCCTCTCCGTGTCTAACTACACTATGAATTCCTGTTCTCTTTTTAAAGTTGTCAAACAAACCTCGGCTATCTTTAAAATCATAATCATCTACCTCAAAGCTTGATCCCGGAGTCTTTACTTTCAAATCTTGATAAATCCGTCTAGTTTTCTCACAGATAGCACTTTGAAATGTGGAATTGCCTGCCATTTCCCTTTCTTTGATCCAAATTAGCAATAAATTTTCCATTTCCTCTGAAAGAAGACCTCTGACATTCAACCTTGAGGTACCCTTTGCAACCTCAGCTACCATAAGTTCTTCTTTCTTAGCAAAAATAGTTGATATTGTAGCTGTAGCTGGTTTCATATATTCGAGCCAACTTTTACACCTTCGTGATGTTTTGCTATGATTTCTTTCTTCTATTCAATATAGAAAACTTTTCTCCTTTTTTTCTCTCGCAAGGCTTCTTGTTGGGACGCATTTTGTAACAAGGTAAAAATATCAATTTGTGAAATAAAGGTCTGCAAAATATTACTACAAATATGTACAACACTAAGCCAATGAATACAAAGAACATAAGATACATCACTAACCGTTATACACGTTAATTAGCAGCAGGTTATATAATCCAAAAGTTAATTTCAGACGTATTTATGTGGTATGTCGTCAAAACAGGGTCTTGTGTCCAAATCATTTAATATTATGTCTCGAATAATAGATCGTCACAAGCGATCGGTCTCTGCGACGGACGGACCAGAAGATCAGCCTCCAGTAAAACAAAGGTGGTAGGTTAAAGGCAACTACGAATTTAGACAGAGTCACTGAAACTAATACGCAATATTTTGAAGAACTACGACTTAACACTCGGCAAAGAGGACGCAGTCGCCACGGCAAAAGACGCACTGCGACGAAACTTATAATATTTACCGATTTAACTCCGGTGAGACAACATGCGCCTATGAGAATTAGCTACTATTTAGCATTGATATATTTTTAATATTCTCCGCTAGCTGCTATTCAGTATGTTTTTATGATGTAACATCGTAACGTACACCAAATATTAGTTTATAATATAGTGATTATAAATAGACGTGCTGAAACACGTGAAACTCCGGAAAGACCAATCGACGAGGCATCGTAAGCCAAAGCCTACCTCGTTACCCAAGACATAATTTGGTTACAGCAACTCGTCGTTAACCAAGTCCGTCGTTAACTAAGGCCGTCGTTAACCAAGGTACCACTGTATAATAATAATAATAATAATAACCGTTTTTATTTGGGTGAGATTGAGACTAAAAGTTCTTCTTCCATTTGAATAGTTTGAAAAAAATAGAAGAATTGTGTATGCAAAAAGCCTAAGAGATTCTTAAGAAACAAATGATCCACTCAGAAGGAGAATGATAATTATGTTAACAACGACATCATAATTTTCTACGAAGTAACCTCTTGCCGTACTGTACCTCACAGAAGCTTATCTGGCAGCTTGCAAATCTATTTGAGGCGCTTACTTTAACTTATTTCCAATTCCTCTATAGCTTCCAGAAAACCGATCCATGATTCTGAAATGGGATAAATAATTACGAGAAATGGTCATTTACATTTCGAAGACATATGTAACTTCCTTTTCAAAAATTGCTAAGACCTGGATTCTATCGTGAATATCTTTCTCTCGTGAGAACATAAAGGAGATCACCAGAAAAGACGGTCTAAAAGACACACCTTTCCTCGAGCATGAGGTTCTGAAATTCGAACGCTCTGATTAATGATTAAGAGGGGAGCTCCGAGCTCTGAAATCTAGTCCATATTCCCTATTCTCATCGAATTCAAATAGGACGACAGATGATGTGAACACAATATGAATTGTAACAGAACGAATGCAAATGATTTCATGTAGTAGTGTAAACGACATACGAACTGAAACGACTGCAAAATTAAATATTTTAAAATATGCATTAATTCGTATGTCCACCTAAATATCGATGCAATGCAAAATATTGAAATTGCTAGTTAATGTCATTTATAAATAACAAAACACCTGTATATTCTAAAGACATGGGAAATAAATTAATGTTCTATTATTCATGATTACATTACTTTTGGATTATCGAAATGTTTGGAAGCATAACTAATGATCCACTGATAGCGTTCAATAATTATTTTATATCTATTTGCATGAAGTTACGTAATCGATTTCAGTTTTAGTGATTACATTAAAACTGTGACAACTTGATAGAAATATCATGGTATAACGTCATATTCTAAGTTTCCTGCAACCTTATCTTGATGATTGAAATTTCTGGAATATTTTATTTATGAATTTTTCAGAAAGCAATAATGAAACTTTCATTTATTTTTATCCCAGTGTTTTTATAAACAGACGAATCACAAAACAATCGACTTTGAAAACTATTTGTTACGCGCCTCGAGCATATGCCCAAGGCGCGTTGACCCATGAATGGATCGAGACTTATTTAGGACTTGCAAACAAGTGCTATATTGTGAATCTCCAACTTCTCTATAACCCAACTACTCTGCTTAGCTTCCAACTCATTTGATCGGACTCTCAAAGGAATTGAAACATTCTTTCCTGCCTGCGGCTGAATTTCGGGAAACAGTTTCCTAGAAGTTCATCTTCTCTCACAAGAAATCCATCGCCTCAGGGGTTTTGCAATACCGTGTAGCTTTTAGGGGTACTTTCATTAAGGATTTGCTTTTTCTATAGTAAAGGAACCCTTATTTATTACTGGCATGATACCCTGTCCTTTTCGTCCTATTATTACCCTCGGCTGATCGAAAAAACAGTCCTGCTACTGCCTACTTGATGGCGTACTTTCACGTAGCATAGACTCTTTATATTTAATACTAGCGGAGTGCCCGTTGATTTTCAACGGAAAAATGAATGTAAATCGAAAGTAATGAAATTTAGATATGAAAAGTATTAAATTTATGCAAAAAACAATACTTCTCTTCATCCTGTGTGACTAACGAAATCACAGAAACAGCTATATAAATGTAAATCACAGAATAAACTAATGCACCAGTCGCTACAACAAATAGAGGAAACAACTGAGTACCAAATAAATGGAGACGAAATCACAAAAACAGCCACACAAATCTTGTAAACCACAAACGAAAACGAATGAACCAGTCGCTTAGCACGTCCAATATGTCTGACAGACAGCGAGCGAGTGAGTGAAATCATCGCGACTATCAAATAAACGAGTAAACAAATAAGCGCCGCAAACAAATTACAATGTAAAGTAGTTGATCTAATTAGAAGTCGTCCTTTTATGAATTAGCTCCTAATTTATTCCTTAAGATGGCGTTGGCTGTTCTTTAATTAAATTACGTACCACTTCATCATTAACCCTCTGCTGTTAAATTAACTGTAAGAATTGTGAAGAAAATGTTTATCCTATAAAGAATGTAAGCGGAGCATTTGTTTAATTAAATCGTGATTATAATTTGACCATTATGTTACAAATTCAGAGAGAACTCTTACTTCTTTTCTTGAATAGGATTTAATTTAATTTCAATGTGTTCAGATCCCGTTGACGAAAAATACTGTCTTCTGAATATTTATAAACGTGGAATGAGGAAACGTAATCCAAGCGAAAGTAGACATCAAACTTATGGGTGTTATATCATTTAAGCGATGTAATCGGTAGTGATAAGAAATGCTCGCAAATTTTCTCGCAATCTTTCCTCAAAAATTCATGAAATCTAAATAACAAAAATTAACTATATTTCCTTTACTTGGCCATTTATTTTTCTGTCTAGTTTGCATGATTTTAACTCCACAATCATAAACAAATACCATAAATTCTGCTATAACCTCACAGTACCTCTAAAACGAACACCAATAGAAAGAAGATGTACCAAGAAGAGCAAAACCAATTGTCAATATCAATGATTCAATTTTTGTCAATTCATTTAACCATTTGTGATTGTTTTCGGTGACATCGGCAAATAATTGAAATTCAGGGACATGTTTACTATCGTTAAAATATTCGAAAATTATATTTTCATGTATAGAGTAACATATCTGAAAAAATACAGAGTTTAATATTGGAGTAAAGGCAAACCATATACCAGCAATACTTCCTTAGAGGAAATTTCTATAGTATATGTAACTGAAATTGTGAAGTAAATTAACGAAAAAGATTTCGAAAGTGAAATATGTTGTTAGAGGTCATTTTTCGAAATTATGCTTATTCGACTAAATTCATATTCAGTTTATCCAATTTTTCCTTACCTAGAAACACAATCTATTTTTACAGCAATGAAAAGAATACATGTATATCTTATTTCTTTCGATACTTGTCTAGACTCCGTAAAATGAATACTACTTTGATTATTTTTGAATAAATAAACCATGCAACATACAACATACATATTGAACCGTATTCGTAATGATTATATTTGAGCAGCCAACATAGAACCGAAGCATAAAAATAAAGGACAGCCGCCAAAAATCTGAGAGAGGTGTTCCATATTTTATAGTCTAACAAACGTAATAACGTATCGGCAATCGTTTAACACGAACATTTAAACATAATATTTTAGTTCCCAAGGAAAAACGGACTTGAAAAAAGTCTGACAGGGCCGGGAATCGAACCCGGGATCTTCCTCTAACGTTCCCTAAAGGTTAGAGGAAGATCCCGGGTTCGATTCCCGGCCCTGTCAGACTTTTTTCAAGTCCGTTTTTCCTTGGGAATTTTCCTGGGTGCACGCCCTTATGTGCAAAGTCACCTTTACCCTTTCCTTATAATATTTTAGATATAACAAAATAGCAATGAGTATAACTATCAGCATCAACAAAAGATATAGGTGGATAGTACCTATACTAAAACACACCAATAGATGATTCTCTAAAACATTTCTTGGTTTAATTTCCAATTCTATATCTAAAAGCACAAAATTCGTTTACCTTTTTCCAGTCACGTATAAAAGCATTGCCATTCCTTGCTGTTTTAAATCCAATATCAATACCACTTCAAAGGAAGCAATCACTGAATTCAGTGAAATTTCAACGATCTTGATTGATTCATTCTTTAGCGTTAACGATTAAATGCACGGCGGGACGCTAAATGAAAAGACTAATATTTAGATCGGAAAATAAGAATGAGAAAGTTATCAACTTACCAAGCTAAGAAGATATAATTTTAAAAAAACACCAAAATAAAACACAACACACTTGTACTAATTCCACAAATTTATTTGTGGAAATTTGTGGAATTAGTACAAGTGTGTTGTGTTTTATTTTGGTGTTTTTGAAAAATGAAGTTCCACCAAATATCACTCGAATTGATTTCTTTAAGATATAATTACTTTATATGAGAAAAGAAGATTCATTTAATACGACGATAAGCATTAATTTCAAGTAAAGAATCGACAAACACTGGTGTTGCTATAAACAAAGCTTGGTTGTTGCAGACACGCGTATGATAACGAATTTGAATTTAAAGATATAGAGCTTGGCCTTGACGACGGGTTGTTTACAATGTCAGATTTTCATAAAATTTTCGTATTTTACTTCCTAAATCTCACAACTTCGAGGTGAAACCAATATTCTACAACCAAAATAAAAAACTTCATTCCATTTCCTTTGTTTTGGTGTTATTTTTAGTTTCCAACGACCATTATTTCTAATTTAATTTTATTAAAGAAAAGTACCGTGCAAATGATATAAAATGTCTTCCCATGTATTTCTTATGGAAACTCTTCGACTATCTGGAGTCGAACCGAGTACAGTTGGGTCAACAAAAAGTAGCCTATCATTTGCGCAGGGGAGACTTTTAATATTGTACGAATTTTGAAAATTTGAAAATATTTAGCTTTAGAGTTATAGCGTTAAATAGATTTTTGACCCTGACTGGGGACGAGCTGGAGACAGCCAGGTGGATTAAAGGTAGTCTATGTCACAAGCCGGATGACAAATGACCATCACATCAAATTTCATCAAAATCGGTTGGATAGTTTTTGAGTGATGCTGTAACAGACAGACAGACAGACATGAAATTTTCTCAAAGGTGCTTCGGGCTCAGGAACAACCCCAGTATCCAGCAATACAACTATTTTTGAAATCGGATCAATGTACAGACACGACACCCTCTACAGATTTATTATATAGATATATAGATTAAACGGCGGAAGTGTTTCACAAAGGTAATGGGTCATATTAATAAAGACCGAGTTTGAGCTCGGAGCAAAAGCTTGGAGTTTGAGATTGGAGTCGAAGCATTTGCTCAATTTGCTCATCGGTATAGATAAGTAAGATCTGAGTTTTTGTTTCGATTGCAAATTAGGGATGAAGTATTTTGAGCATACTCTCAAGGCGCGTAACAAATAGTTTTCAAAGTCAATTGTTTTGTAATTAGTTTGTTTATAAGACCAAACAATTAAAACTTTCATAACTTATTTATCGCAACTTTGAATAAGTTTGAAAGAGCAATGGATGAAACCCATACCAAAAACGTGGGAATACAAGACGTACCGTTTGTGCGTCTACTTAAAAAGTACAAGTGCATTCTAATAAAATCTAAGATTCCATTCAGCAAGGAGGGAAAGGAATTAGCACTGAAGGATATGAAGGAAGAATTACTGCAGAAGTACGCTGTGGATATGCCAGAATCAAAAATAATGAAGAAAATTAACAACATGAAAACCCGTTTGAAGAAAAAATGTAACCTAAAACGGACAGGAAATGTTCTAATTATATTAAATGACTGGCAAAAGCCAAGTTATACGAGGTACTGCAAGGAGATTCTAATCCGAGAATGACTAAAGTAAAAAAAATTCAGAGCTGTTATAAGCTGCAAGCACGTTGATACTTGGGACACCTTTTCAATAAATATACTCTTCTTCATGGTATGATGGCTTTTAAATCGGAAAATGGGTGCAATCCACTGCTCAAATTGCAGAAGGGAAATTATATGCATTTTGCTGAGCTGTTTTTGCGTTTTCAAACTCTTAGTCAGCGCAAGGGAAACGTAACAAAAATTTAGCTTTTTTGCATTATTTTAGGCATAACTTCTGTAATAAAATTTGACACTTTTAGTTGACGAATTCCTAAGTCGTTTGCCACACCCGATTGGAATCCAGGATCGGTCACGAATCTTCAAAAAAATCGGAATTGGTGTCCTTTCTTTTATTTATTTATTATTTAAGTTCGCGTTGCAAGTTGGGCCAGGTGGCAGCGTTTAATGCCCCAAGAAGTGCACACTCAACTACTCAACATTTTTTCTTTCAGAACGATATAACGCTTTCCAGTCTAGTTCGTCTACATCGCTAAGAAATGATAAAATAATTTATAAATTCAGCCATACTACTATCACTCAGTAATCTTCAAATACAAATACTTCAATGAACTTACAGAAGTAAAAAACACAAACACACTTGTACTTATACTTTTGTAAGTTTAAAATGAAGTTCCACAAGTAACACTCGAGCTGACTTCTTCAATGCTGAGTTTACAACGGACTCAGGTGCAGTCAACTCTGTGCCGTGGTTCGCCTTCTCTCGTCTTCTTCGGCGCGAGACGGAAAGCGATGGAAACCCAAAAGTCCGCCGATCACCACTCGTATTTATACCCAAGGAGGTGAAAGGCAGGACGGGAAGGTCGCTCGCGAGGAGCACCTCCCTTCATTCGAGGAAACACTGCTCAAAATGATCCGCATTATTAATACAGAGCAAATGCTCATTCAAGTACAGAGTCAGCTGAGTTCCTATTGGTCCTGAGTGAACGCTCAACTGTTTTTATTAATATGAAATGGAACATTTGCTCCAAATTCTTCGAGTCCGAGCTTATGCTCCACTTTATTTATAAACTGCATTATACATATACTTCATTATTTTAATATATACAATATAGTACATTATTTTATCAAGCATAAATTTCCTCTGCTCCGAAAGTAAAATTGGATTGATTTTTCGATGACATACTTATTTAACTGATATCAACATATGCATATAGATTTTAATTTATCATAATTTTTCCGAGATGAACACAATCATCGATGAAATTTCAAGGTTTCGTGAATAGGAAAATCATGCATCGAAAGAGATGAGTAAATTACTGTAATAATTGCAATGTTTCGAGTAAAGTTTAGTTCCAATGGCTGATAACTAATGGGATGCATTATGCCATATATTTGGTCCCATCTCAAAAAAATCATTCGACAGCGCTCACAGAATTCCGAAACGAACACTGACATGAGAGCTTGTTATAATTTTTGGTAGAAATCCATAATTAAAGAAAATGCAATTTATTTGTGAAATTATTATTTTATTATAGATTAAGTAACAGAAAAACCTAAACCTAGATTTATATGGTTGATACTTTTCACAATAGTAACTTACTAATCGAGATTAACAGTTTTGTATAAACTAAAGTAGAGTTCACAAAACAGTTAACAAGATGGTGAAGTAGCGTTTATTAATTTAAGTAAAGAACATAATCTATCACCGAATTGGAGCGTTAAAAAAATAACATTAACAAAATACATTACAAATGTTTACTCTAAACTTTCATCACCTGTCAATATTTAATATTTTCCATCTAAATATCGTTGACGCCATTCTTTTCTCTTTTATATGCTCTTTTTTTCTCTACTAATTGATAAAAGAGAGTTTCGCTCGGTACAAACAACTCGCAACAATTTAGGCGCTCTTAATTGTCGCGTATTCCATTGGTTCGCTCAAATCGAAAGTTAATCGTCGAGAAAAACAAAACACTTCCACAATTCGTCAACAATCCAAAATGAAACCGCGCTAATCAAGAACAAACGGACCGACGATTAGGAGAAAATCAATTGTCAGTATTATGGAATCAACAGAATTCTCAGACAAGCAAATTAATTCCGGCAGAAACGGCGAAATGCTTTCAAAATTATAATTTAGTAAATTTTGAGTTTCCTGCATAGTTTCTGAAAAAAACGATTAATCAATTAATTTCTCGTAGTAATATATTTGAGGAAACATTCAAGTTTGAGATGAAGAATAATTCTTTCTCAAAATTAAATGAATCGCCCAGGTATATGTTTGTCGAATTAGATATATAATCGATAAGTCCATATATCGAATATTCATCCATAATTCTACTGAATTTTTTGAAAGCCAATAGTAGAAAACATGGAAATGGATACTTATCTGTATCATTTATTTCATGTACTATATCATCAACTTTCAGTCTTGTTTTTAACTGAGGAAAACTTGAGGTATTTCTTTCAGTTTTTTTTCGTCGTCGTGTCCATATTGAAAGCACATTTTCGTGACCACCCTTGATGAATTTTTACTCAATTGGCTTCAAGTTGTGAGAGATTATTGCATTTCTTTTCGTCACTCTTTATTGAAATTTATGAAAAGTGCTATTTATTTATAAAGAGATATTCACTGTGCGGCAGTCTAATGTTTCCATATATGTCATATAAGCATAAGTAAAATGCCAAACACCCTCTAACAATCTCCATCTCCTATTCAAAGCATTTTGTATTCAATGGTGGAGGAATTGAAAATCACGCAAACCAAACGATCTGATATCCGTAAAGATATAATTTGCGTTGCATTATCTAGATTACATTTAAGTGACTCGGCTCAATGATAAGACTACTAGTTGTAGGGAAAATTCCGTTCGCAGATGGATTGAATGATATCAACATCTTAATAGGATTCTTTGAATTACTTAAGGCGCTCTTCCATTACTTTGAGTTATCTTTTCTTGTCCTTTATGGACTCATACACTAACGAAGTATACTGTCTTAAGAATGAGAAGGAATTCGTTCCTATATTTTCCTTCTCTGCTGTGTTGCATTTCATGAACATTGTGACGAAAAAATAAGGAAAAAAGTGTTTCTCTGCTAATGTCCTAAAGTTCTCCTTTCACGGCAGCTCAAAATATCCAATGGTAAACAGAAGTGAAAAATATTGACGTTTCAGGGACTCGAATCTGTTCCTCCGCCTGCGAACTTTACTCTCACGTCCTTCGCTCGTAAAAAGTGGATTATTCAGTTTTGCAGAGAAAATATTCACTCTTCAAAGTAAATCATAAGTTTCCCTCCTCAATGAAGCAAAGGTGAAAATATACTAATCATAAAGCGACGTTTCACATCCATTATAAAATATATGTTCAAACTATAAGACAAATCAGCTTGGAATGATCATCGCCAGTAGTTAATGCATGGTAGTCTGAAGAGTTTCCGACCAAACAAAGCTTTTCATTCGATAGTCAAACAACAATTGCGCTTCCAAAATGGCTGCAATTTTGGTGAGTACTTTTCAAAAAATGCGCAAAATGCTTTCAAAAACCAAAACTTTTCAGATTAACCACGTCGGATCAGATGATAATTTTATGTATGATATCGAGAAGAAATTAAACATTTTTTTATACTTCACTTACATGAAATGCATCATTTCTAGCAAAATTCAATTTCATCGCAAACCGACCAAATAAAATAATTCAAGCTGAACCGTGTATTATCATAAACTGCAACATTAAAAAGTAAGATATTTGACAATACAGTATATTATAAAACGAAGTTTTAACCACATAAAAGCTATTGGTGATTACAGATCGGAAAAATGATGAGTGCACAAAGGAAATAACGAAATCTTTGAGGATTGGAAAATGAATGGCTACAGCATAATGTGAATTTCGACGGATTGGAAATTTGAAAACGAAGTTATCGCAAGTGTTTACTGTGGTGCATTCTCTATATCCCTATAGAGGTGACACGCGATTTCCATTTAAATGAAAAACTAAGAATCAAAGAGACTTCGCAAACGACGAGAGAGTTGAGAATTTACGAGAGTAATAAAGAGTTCAAAATAAATTTCAAAAACCCTTATTCGAGAGGGCGTAAAGAATGACTCGCACTTGAGTGTTTCTGCTATTTTGGAGCGAAGAGCATCTGCTGCTCGGAACGGAAATACATCTTTCAGATGCACCAATTCTGCTCCGGGAGGAATTTCACGGTGCAATGCTTGTGCATTCTGATTCCTTTGAAACGTCATGAAATACCGGTAGATAACTGTAAAATACCGAGCATGGATGGACGTAAAAATATAAGTGTTTTTTTTTCTTTAAGAAGAAAGAAAAATAGAAGGAAGTGAAGCAACTTTCACTCCATTTCAAGTGATCACCACAGTTTTACCTCACCATTTCAGATGTCTATCATAATTGGCTCGTTATTAACTTGCCCAAAGATAAGCAAAAATCCAGATTTTTAGATTTATCTGTTAAGTATTTTTTTTTGCTCTGGGGATTCAAAGTTAACAAAAAAACATAAAAATAAGCACGTACGTGCAAATAAATTTTAACATAACTCCTGAACTGTAAAAGATAGATATCTCAAACATAGACTAATTTGCAGGTATTTTATTAAGCTATAATATGATATGCAACATGACAACACTTAAAGAAAATATAATTTCGAGATCATGGGGGGTCATATTCAAATTTGAATAATGTATAATCATTTTTTCCCTCCTCTATTTACACAATCGCTGGAAAATAATGTTTCGCAAAAATACAAGAACGCCAAGATTTAACGCGAACTCAAGCGGCTCCTGATTTTTCCTGAACTCCGTGAATCCGGGAGACACTTTGCCCATTCTATTCCGAGGGTTACAACGCCAGAAGTTATGCCAATCGTACGCTAGGAGTTAGTTAATGTTGACAGTGAATTAGATTTGGAAGACTAAAATGACGATGTGAAGGAGATATTGGATTCTCATTGTTGGAAGCTGACAAAATGAGCCCACAGATCATGTTTCCCTGATTCATCTTAGCCTGACATATTTCTGGAGTAGGGAAGACTGGGGTGGTCAAGGGGTAATCGTGGTCACTATGATTTCTCGTAAAGTTGGTAACGCTGGTTGCAACAAATTGGTGCAAACACTAGCGCGGGTCTCTCTGGAACATATATTACATACATAATATATTATTATACACCAGAGCTCACCATCTCGGCAGTTGATGTTTGGATGTTGGGGGAGATAGAGTTGTTTAGCAAGTGTGTGTTGTAAACAAAGCCATAGTATGTACACTCCTGGCCAAAATTAACGCATCACCGGTCGTTAGGGAAGTGCTGCGTTAATTTTGCCCAGGACTGTACATATCACATTTAATCGTCTGTTTCACTGCTTCTGCTTACATACCAATGATTACACAGAATCATGGTAAGCCCTACTTTAGTAGCACAGTTTATTATTAATGATTTTAAGTACAGTATTTTTTATCGTTGAATAAAACCATGCGTTCGGCAGTCACCATGTGGGAACGTTTAGACTGCTCTGGTTGGGATACTCCCGACGGATATTTCTGTGATAATTGTTCTTGGAAGTAAATAAATCAACGTGTAAACAGACTACTACGAGTATATACTTTTCATAACCTGTTTTATAATCTGATAATGACTTTTACGTTTTGATTGCGCTCCTATGACTATATTATGCTAATTGTTTATTTTGTGTACTTTTTATAAAACTTAAACTATCTAATATAACAAAAATCATATATCAGTCGTTCATTTGAATATGGTCGTATTATTAAAAATCCCCACATTCCTTGTTATATAGTCATTAAATAATCACAACACCGAAGACCACAATTACCTCAAGGTCGGGGTATTACCGGTCAAAGCTGATATTTTACTTTTTTGTCATTAAAAATTAATTATCTCGTTCTAATTCAATATCAAGTGATGGCTGCGAAGCCGAAAGCGGTCGATCATTAAAAGAAAAAATCTTGTGGAAAATACGAAGTCAGCTTCTTATTTTTTATCAAGTGATTAGTTCTTAGGAAAGAGTATTGGTATACTATTAGGTGTTGTAGCGTTTCAAACAAATAAAGATAATAATTTTTATGATTCTTTCCCCTCAGGTGACCACCATTACCCGCCTCCCCTAACGGAAAACAAATCACATATCAGATAATAAAAGAGTTGAAAATAAGTAAAAATTTAATCAACTCAGAAAGGTTGAGTACATTCTTTAAAATTATGAATAACTATATCAGTTAATTAAGAAAAACATACGCTAGGCTAGGCACGAATATTAAACCATACATCCGAAGGTAAATTTTCAATTATTTGATATTGTTAAGCAAAAAAATCACGTATCCCTTCAATTGTATTTCATTAAATACAGATAAATCTAAAACCAAGTAACTCTAAACTATAAAATTCACAGTTTCTGGCGATGTCTTGTGGAAATACGCCATGATGAAGGAGAACAATTTGTACCTTTTCCACAGTATTAGTATTTTATATGAAATACTGTGTAAAAAGTACAAATTTGTTCTTCTTAATCACCAAGTATCTAGTTAAGTTTCACTACATTTTTATCTTTAACAGTGTACATTTCAAATATGAATGCTAAAATCGTTCTTTTCTAGCTTAATAAGCTTTTTTAATTAATTTTCGGGAATCTAATGAACGCTGTTTATATATACTACTAATTGCAAATATTAAAAAATTATCTATGCAGAGCGCTAAATTTTTCTTATCTATTTGCTTGAGAAAGATTACATGGAATTCACCACTCTCGGTACACATCTTTTGCGTCTGTTTTTTTTAATTTCGATACAAGTGAAGAGCATAGTCAGCGGAGAAATTGAATTTTCCAAACATTAGTCGCCGAAATCTCACCGGAAAGAGATTTGATGAATTTCCGATCGATCTTAGGAAATGCTTCCTTCCAGACGGATTTTGAGGCACGGATTGTTCCGAAGCGCAATTTTAAAATCAGAAAAAATCATCTTCTGTAACAAGATTCCACCTCCTCGATTTTAATTTTCCTTTTATGACGAATCGGTGATCAAAGGAGCGAAAGTTTCTTGCTTTCGAAACATTCTTTGGCGCCTGTTTCAGGAGCAAGTTTTGCTAGCCCATCTTTCCCCTGAAATCTTCTCCTCTCATTCCACCCGCTATCATCGGAAAACTTTGCAAATAACGATGGAAACTTCCCTCCTTTAACTTTCGGTCTGGGAGAGAGCCGTCGAGAGAAACAAAATCATCAATTATCGATGCATTTGCGTATTAGTTTGTACGCTGACGTAATATTGTTAAATTACATATTCTTTAATATATATTAAAAAACTCGTTTCTTAAATATGTAAATAGCTTGTATAACTTGTGCTATTTACCAGGAAAGTATCAAGTCTCTATGTAAATAACTTACTTCTTTCATGATCATTGTTTACATTTGACATGGTTGTCATGTGCTTGTTTACATAGTGACAATATTGACATTTTTCCCGTTATATCAAAAGAACGGAAATAAAAGCTATGCGAAGTGATATAAAGAATGGAAGTGGGGCATCTTTCAGGTAGTAAGATAGGGTCGCTAGCACAAACCATCATAAAACTGACCCTTCCTCGGCGGAGGGACTTAATCTGTTCCCTAATCCTCACACCAGGGGGTAGTGCAGGTACACTGGCTGTATTGAATACGATTTTAAAATTATAAACAATTGAAATTAGCAACTATTTCTTGTCATCATCGTATCCTTCGTCCATAGGGAGGGTTGGCGGGTTTCTATCGACGTTCTACGACGAAAAATAAGGGTTTTAATAATTGCTAGGAAGTAGTTACTCTTTAATTTAACGTACTTACGTAACGTATTTCTTCTCTTTTTAATTTAATTTTCAGCTTTTGAAGATGTATTTTTCAACGGATTTAACGAATGAAATTTTTTTTTTAAATCTTGAAAAAATCTTTGATTCATCTTACTCGTTCTGATGTGCATGAAATCTTACATATAGCAAACACCAATGCTTTTTGAATAATTTACTCTGTTTTTCTGGAATCTCATCGCGTTTTCTTCTCTTTTCAGATTGCAAAACTCTTCTCCTACACGTGGACCATGGGAATATTCCTGTGCAAGTTCGTCCATTACATGCAGAACGTGTCCGCCATTTGCTCCGTTCTGACTCTCACCGCAATCAGCCTCGAAAGGTTTGTTCCTATCCTCCCAAAAACCTCTTTACGAATTCCCTTAAAAAACCCTAACGAAGATCGAAAGTTGCATTCTATTAAAATGGAGTTAGATATTTTAAAAAGTGATCAATTCAACATAGTTTTTTATTTGAAAAAATTAAGGTAGTCATTCGAAATTTTCTGTCGTCATTGGAAGATTTTCAGTTTTATTTAATTGAGGTTTATAGGTGGCCAAAGGATTTTTCAATCATTATTTTTTCCCGTTACGACGTAAAGCTGAGTTTACACATGCAATTACTAATGGCACCAATCGACTGACACCAGTTGGATGGAATCACGAAAAACCTACTGCCGCCAGTAATTCTTGAGCCTGTGAAAGTAGAAGAGAGGTCAACTTTCTGGCACCAGTAGACTTCCCCCACTCTGTTTTCCTTCTTTCAACTTGCCCTTATCAATCGATCGATTATTTTGCATATAATCAAGCGAAAATCTGGTGAAAATCCATCTCAGGAATGGCAGCAGAAAAATTAAAGTGTAAATTGTCTCAAAAACGGTTTATTGGAGAAACTATTATAGTTTCAACTCAGAGTCGTCATCAAGCTCTAAAATCAGAGTGAATAAAAGGAAAAATACTTTGCTATTACAATTAATATTGGCCCTTATCGACATAGACACGTGTTTTGATCCCAGCTGATTCCATTTTTAATATTGTGGCAGTTAAATATTATTGAAATGTGAGGAAACGTGAACTGTCGCCAATATTATTGGTGCCATTTTACTTGCAAACTGTTGGCACCGTCGCACGTGGAAACCCAGCTTCAGTCTTGAAGATTTTAAATCTGCGGCTGTCGATCCCATTTCTACTTGATGATAGAAAATCGATCGTAATATTCAAATAATATACTTCAATTCCACGTCTCCCTCTCCACCCTTCAATCATCCTTTCATTCTATATTATGTAATTGCGAAGAATAAGCACGCACAAAAACAGAAAATGAAAGCCGCCAAAGGTGCGTATTCGGAAATCGATTCCAAAATTAAATTAATTCGAATTTAATTTGCACGAAAACACATTCCCGGAAGCAAATCAATATTTAATATTGTGTAAAATAAGAGCAATATCTGTCGCTTAATTTCCCACTGTCTCCGTTTTAACAATTACAATGATATAAAGAATCTCCTATTCTGGAATCTTCGAAATGTGTCACCCCAACCCACGTTTATGGAGACCGGAAGTGATTTGTGAAGAGTAGATATGCTCTTTTTTAGAGCTAAATTTGTTTTCTCCCTTCTTTCAAAATGGCTAACTTTAATCATTTTCGCTGTACTGCTAATTCTTTTGGGATAGAGCGGATGTTTAAAAAATCGATGACAGTGCTTAACTTAAGGGAAGGAAGATAAATGTGTTAGAATTCTGAAAATTTAGAAGGAGATTCCAGATTTATTTTTAAAATATTCGATTAAATAAGAAAAACTAGTATTATAAGGTATTATCATTATGTAATATACATTATGTAATTATCAATCAATTATTATTTATTAAAATTGCAAGGAGTATTTAGCAAAGATTTATTTCTGTGCCTACCAATGGTTGGCTACCATGCGCTCGTTATTTTTCTAAATTTACAATTTCAAACGGAATTCGATATTTTCGTTATTTATTAACGCAAGCATTATGATTTTAAATAGATTACCGCAATGAATACGTCCTCATTTACTTGTTTAATATTCTGAGCACGTTTTCAGCACTGTCCTTTAATATTCGTATCTGGAGGTAAGCGTGGTCACTAAGGAAGTTCTCCTAGATACATTCAAAATTGAAAATCCCAAGCTCACTTTGGCTACAGCTGGTGCAACTGCTAGCGAATTCGACAATCCGCAGTTGCGAATCTCCGAGAGATTAACCACGCTGCATTTCCGCAGGTATTACGCCATCGTGCACCCGATGAAGGCCAAATACACGTGCACCGTGGGTCAAGCGACGAAGATCGTGGTGTGCACATGGGCTGCTTCCTTCCTGCTTGCGGTTCCCATTCTCTTCGCACAGGTGAGCACTTATCCGTTTTAACCAAAAGGCATTCGCATCTCAAAACGTTTTCCGCTTCGAAATGAAAACGGCTGCCTTTCATTCCGACCATCGATTTTCTCACGTGTCAGAAAAGGTTTTCTAAAGTACGTAAGCAAAGTTTTACGTCAATAAATTGATCGAGTTTGTTTTGTAATGCACGAAAGCTTATTCATTCAAGTCATGCTCTTGCGTTTGTATGTAAATATTTACCATGTGCGTGTCACATTATAATTATCTTTTTGATGTATATTTCGTAATGTTTCATACCATATTTATTCATTATCTATATTTAATAGATACGCAGGCATGGATTAAAGTGGAAGATAAATTAAATTAATTAATTAAAAAGTCGGGCATCCATAGATATATGAGGGAAAAGGTGGAATTCGCCTACTATTTCCTCGTCTGGCATATAAACAGAGTAAATCCCAGGCTTTTTACGGCTGTTTGATCGATCATATAGCGATTTTTTACGAGGACAAATTCATTTTGGATTTTTTTTAATTGAATCACTTTCATGAAAATTAGTGGAACCTGCTTAATAAGTTCCGAAATCAGCATGGTTGTTTTCTCTTTTTACGGACTACTGTACAAGTATTTCACATTCAATCAACATGGCATAAATTAAATTGCGATAAAACTTCACCGACGATGAGTTATAATTATTCAGACGGGGCTAGAATCCCTATTTCATAATTTGTATAAGTATCTCAATGCGAAATATATAACATAATTATGTTATTTAAATCGAGACAAATCGAGTCTCAAATTAAAATGTGCTATAAAACCGGCGCCTAATCGTCCAGCGCACGATCGGCGCTGAATCGGTCACTCCGAAGCGAACCCTGCTTTCATTCAATCTAATAAAATAAAAATGTAAGTGTAGTAAATTTATTTATACATATTTAATCCCGCTTAACTCATTGTGATTGTTTTCCATGGTTTAATGAGCGATGAAATGTTAAAGAATATAGAAAACCTGGAAGACAAATCCTTATGATTATATGATCTATATCAATAATATCTGTTTTTAATTATAAATTTAGTATCTTTGTACAAGTTGAACATTTTTATAATTCTTTAACATCTCATATAAGTGATTAGAAGATATAACAGGGTCCTCTGCAAGGTATTTGTGTATTTTGAATTGTATTTCAAAAATATTTCTCGTTACTAATTTTTAGCCTTTTTCACCTGTTGAAATAAATTTTTGTAGTTCCGCTAAAAATTCAACCTCGAGCCTAGCCATATTCTTTATCAGGTTTAAACTATTCTGGAAATAATCGCGCTTTTCTTTTCTGATGGAAATTTACCTTCCAAAATCAAAGACATTTCTCGCTTGCTTTAAAGCAGTGCTCCACAACCGGTGTGCCGTGGCACACTGGTTTGCCGTGAGCCTGACACAAGTGTGCCGTGGTCAAATTCAATGTATTTGACATTTTACAATTTTTCATTATTTATTTAATACACAATGGCAAATTATTTTTCATAATATTGTCTATTTTTCAAAATGTAGCATAGAATGATTGTTATAACTAAATTTGTATAGTATAGTAAAATGTGTGTGTCAATTTAATACCTACATATTTTAGTTTTGGCGTGCGAGGAATTCTAGGAAGAATTTTAGTGCGTCGTAGGTGAGAAAAAGTTGCGGAGCACTGCTTTAAAGGGATCTTCCAGATATTTACGCAAAGGCGCAAATCACGAATAAAGTTTAAAAGACTCATCTCTTATAAACCCGTAAAACTACTTTTCCCACAATAGGAATGAGAGCGCAGCAAGGATACCTAACTGTATTTTCTTTAGATGGAGAATGCAAGAATAGTCATCAAATTTACTTCTCCTTTTTTTAAGATTAGGTACATTAGCTGCGTTACATTCCAAGGGTAGGGAGAGATAAGCTTAATGCCCTTTTCATCTAGGTACACATGAGCGTCGGAATGAGGTACAGAGCATTCTGGTGCGTGAGGGACTGGGAAAACGTGGAACTATGGCAGTTCCACGAACTTTACATGCTGCTCCTCATCTTGGTGCTGCCTACTTGCGTCATGGCGGGAGCGTACGCCTCCATCTGTTGGGAGATTTGGAAAGTAATGCGGCGACGCTACGCTATGACTTGCGGAAGAAAGGGGTGAGTTTAAATTCGAATCAAAGGAAAAACGAGTGTCGCAAATACCCTCTTCTGCAATTACCTGCCATATCTCTGGATGGCTGTTTATTTTTTTTTTCTTGTCTATCTCAAAAACTCTTTACTAACCCTTTAAGCGTGATAGTCGACTATAGTCGCAATCAGAAAAATATTATAAAAAATTCAATAATAAATAATCCATCCGGGATGTTCTAAAGAAAAGAGGTACCAGAGAATTTAAAGATAAACTGTAATAATCTACGAGCTATTCTTTAAGGATAAATCGAGTATGAAATGAAATACAAGTATTCCTATTTTCATAGTTGAAGTGCGGCGTGGTTGCATATCCAAAAAGGAAAACTTGCTAATTAATCGTTATCAAAAGTATATCATGAGCCAAAAACGCTGAAAATAGATGCACAACTTTCATGTTAAGAAGTGGAAATTAAATAATTACCAAGTTTCAGAATATGATTTTTTCATGGATCATCTCAAATGGAATCAAAATAATTTCCCTTGACGTAAATAAAGGCTAAAGAAGGACTTTCTTTTACTTTTTGGTGTAATTTATCTCATTAGTTCCCTCGTTCAGTTGCCTTTCCATACTTTAAGCTCTCACTAATGCAAATAAAAATTCATCTTCGTCTATTTGCGGTACTAATAGTACTGAAACTTAATATCTAATTACCCTAATTACTCCTCCACCGCGATTATGTCGGAGGAATTTTCAGGTGCCTAACAAAGCGAAAGACGAGACCAGCAATTTTTCAGCTTTATTATATGTAAATATGATGACGTTAATTAAATTTAATTTTCCTCAACCTGAGATCTTTTCATTGTTAAGGATTAACCCGCCGTTGACGGACCCATCCGAGTGCTACCGAGCGGAGAGCGTGAGGAAAATGAATCCCCCGAGGCGATTCCACAGAAGAATGAACCACGAAAGTGCAGACATGGAGAGCGGCACTGTGAGAAAGGTACGGCTGATTAGAATTTCCAAAAACATGTATTCGATGCAACTAAATCTACCCTACTCAACATTCATATATTTTTATTGCTTGTTTTTAATCGAACACATTTCAATGGTATAGGCTTTAGATTCGTCCTTTGTGCTCACTCGGACAACTATCTATCTTTGAGGTCTTCATTCGGTCGATTATATTCCGTATATACATTCGTAAGTGAACCGTCTGTAATACTTCAAAAGCATGAGACAACCGTGTGCTCTTTTTCGAGAGCCTAATTTGACCACTAATCGTTTTCTTGAGAGTACAGTGGCCTACAACTGGAGTACTTTTCGCACGGGGAATCAACGGCCACCAATCCCATAGAAAAGGCGAAATCCATCACAATCGACGGGAGCATGGATCAAACACGTGACGCCCATCCTCTCCAGAAAATGTTCCTTTCAAAGGCGATAGAAAGATTAGTATGAAAGGCAAAACAGTATTCATGATATTCCCTTTCTGTTATTAATGATCCGAATGACGCAGCCATTGATGGATGCGAACTTATTTAAAACTTTTCTATCGAGAGAGTTAGTGATAATGAAAATAAAATGGGTTTCACCGTAATTAATCAACAAATGAACAGAAAGTAGCTAGACTTTCGCCGCATGGAATTCGCATGATTCATCGAAAATACTTAAGGGCAGAGGACACTATGAAAAAATTTAGAAACCTTTGTTTAAGATTTCAACTTAAATGCCGGTATACTATAAAATAAAATGCCATTCACTATCTAGAGAAAGATATCGACAGCAAAATAAATTCAAATCTAGCAGGAAATGGTTTGCAAGAAAACAATCGATGACAATCTTTCGCTGAGAATGTACCAAGAGAGGAATCGGCTTCAATGGATAATTCGCTCTTCGGGAATCTTATTTTTAATCACGATAAATGATTCCCAATGAAGTCATGGAATCAAAATATTTCATATTTGAATAATGTGGAAATTTCATATGATTCATTTCATTAGTACATACTTGCTATATATGTACAATTTTGGGTTAGATGGAAGAGAAGACCTTTCTCGCCCGAATAAAGCCGTTTTATTATTATTATTTCGTAGAGTGGAGACGAGCGCATTATTGGATGACACATAAGGTGTTAAATTGTAGCTTTATTATTTTATATTTTCATAAAACACTCAATGCTACATTCTCAAGTAAAGTGAACAAGAACTGTAACTAGACTACATATGGCTACGTAATACCCACAACTAAATTCAGCTTTCCTTCCCTATAAAAGAATCTCAAGAACTTGAAATGCTTAAAACATTCAAAATATTTATTTCAGAGTGCATAGAAGTTCTTCGAGGCCAAAAATGATCCAACCACTAAAATACAATTTGCCCGTATTCCTTCGCCACAAAAATACACAACAAGGGTACCGAAAGATAAATTCTAATATTCTCTTAAAATGTTAAATCCAAAGGTGATTAAGATGTTGGTGGCAGTGGTGGTGCTGTTTGTCATTTGCTGGACGCCTCTCCTCATTGACAACGTTCTCACTGCGTTTGGGGTACTTCCTACTCTCCGCCCAGCCACATCACCGCTCAAACACATGGCAACTGCATTCCATCTGATGGCTTACTTTAATAGGTAAGTAATTATCTCCTTTATCTCTGATGAATATTATACAGTAATAGTTTTCAATTCCTCACAATTGTATCTCGAACGTAACAATTTTAAAAGGTGAAATTGAAAGCACATACCTGCGTACCCGCATACACTTGCTTCGGAGATACTCTACTCCTAAGTAATAGTTGCGCTGAAATAATTGAATTCTTTTTGTATTATTACTTGTTTTTAATTTCAACTGTTAAATTTTTTTAGGCTAGTCACACACACGCCGGTTTCACACGTCCGGTCGGTCGTAAAATGGTCATGAAACCGGGCTAGGGATGCTTTCACACACAAGAACCGGGACGGCCAGAGGCCAGCCCGGTAGCTTCTCCGGCGTTGGTGAAAAATTAATTCTTTTTGTCTTCCAACCAGTCTGATGATTACGTTTCTCCGTAATGTACTCTCCGTTTGGAGAGAGGACGGTCTAAATGAAATCGGATGAGGAACTTCTCTACTCGAAGTTAATTCCAAGCCCACCGTTTCGCTCTCCTCTCATTTTCGAGGTGTTTAATTAGGGGTCGAAAGCAAACAGCAGTATTTATATATGATTTTTCATTGTCACCCCCCCCCCAGATACAAATAACATCATCGACATAACCACGCCAAAAAAGGACACAATTAGTTAAGTTCAAAATCGTTATTAAATTAGTTATTCTCGAAATTATCCATAACTGACTCCGCTAATATAGGCGTTAGAGGGTTTCTAATCCTTTAATCTGATAATAAAAGTTGTTTTCGAACTGGAAGTAATTTTGCGCTAAACAAACGGAAATTAAATCAATGGTTTCCACTCAATCAATTCAATTACATTTTTAATATATTCTGGAGATCCTCTAATGCTTCATCAGCGGGAATTGATGTGAATAGATCCTTAACGTCTAAGCTAGTTAGGAGACAGTTCTTTGGGAACCTTTTGTTAACTAATAGCTTAGTTAATTCTATTGAATTTTGTATCCCATACGGTGGTTGTAAATTGTCTTATGATGCCATTTAGTTTGTATGCAAGTATATGGATCGGAGAACCGACACTTGGTATTATCGGTCCGATGGGATGGATATGTTTATGTAATTTGGGGAGTCCAGAGAGTCTTGGGGGCAAGGGATTCATTTCAATAACACTGGACTTTCCTCTACCCGAGAGTAAATTCGTTTTCTTCACTGATTTCCTCACAAACATTTGATGGGACTTTGTTGGATCTTCATTGAGGATTTGAATGTTTTTGTTATCAATAAAATCACTCGTCCACATGTTGTTGTTTATCACTGCACTTTGTCCCTTATCTGCCCTAGTTAACACCAGAATATTTTCGGATGTGAAATTCTTAATATATTTTTTATTTATTTAATTTATTTAAGTTCGCGTTGCAAGTTGGCCTTCAGGCCAGTGGCAACGTTTGCATATATTGCTTGTAATATTAATTTTTAAAATATTTCTTGATATGATAAAACGATATATCAGTGAGTGATTGGTGCATTGCCGGTAATAAAAAATAGATAATTAGAAGTACGCTTAGATAAGAATTTGTCTACATTTAACTAGAAATATTCTGCATTGTAAATCCTGATAAGGCGAGGCGTGTAATGAAACCCTCCCTCCCCACCAACAACATCTTACAAACATTCATAACGCAACAATTTTTTTACCCGGCAGCGGCCGCATGTCAAAAAGAAAGAATGAACCTTACTTCTCTGTAAATGAAAAGTGACGTATGTTTACAGCAAAACCTATCACTTGTAATTGTAACTATATAACTTTCAAGTTTTTACCGAAGGTTTTCTATTATTTCATGAAGAGAGGGTGACATATTCCTAAAGACTGTTCTCTCCCCAAGAACAAACGAGCTAATTTTACGTGCGCTAACAAAAATTAGTGTTATCCGATTCGGTAGTGCCGCTTCTCTTTTAGGCGGCGCATAATATTGCAACGATGTTTGGGTTACGATAAAAAATGTCGAAAATTACCAAAATGAGTAGTGCATTTACTTCCCCGTAATAGATACTGCGTGATTCAACGGACCGATGTCCCGACATATTTTTGGGAACTGAAAATGAAAAATATCACGGGAACGAGCGTGAAGGAATTCCCACCTTATTTCAACTTTCTGGATAAACACTAGAATATTCATCCTTTAGTACACCATAGTATATCTCCGTTTTAATATGAACATTCTGTAATCCATAATTATAATCGCTGTAAGTCAAAATGTATTCTTTCGTTACATGGGAGAGTTGGATAAAACGGGGTGGTCTGATAATAGGGGGTACCGAAGTTCTCTCGAATGGTATATGCTGTCATGTTCTGGTCAACATTTAACTTCTTCGCAAGCTTCCCCCAACCATCCTGACAGTACCTGCAAGCAATCCGATTTGTGCGAGTCTGCGTTAAAAAACAGTTTTTGGTTTGTTGTGATGCAATTTTTGGCTCTTAAAGGCTTGATTATATTTGGAAAAAACTAATTTAAAGATTTAAAAGTAAGTTTGGTGCAAATTAAACCTCGTTTTCTCCACGTAATGACGTATGTTTCAAAATGAACATTCCACTACTTTTCTGTTGAAGTCATCTGTTCCATAAAATGGAGTAGTTGTATAAAACAGGGTACTACTAACTTGGACAGAGTGGCTAGTACCCCGTTTAAATCAACCAACACACCAACTGAAACCACTGACACGCCAGTTAAAATCACGCAAACACCACTAGAGAATTATGCTGTCTATTCCCTGGAATCTGCTTCAGAGCTACCGATGATAATGTCTTCTTATTAATCTACATCACGTCCATCCGTCCAAACAACACGCACCTTCAACTACAGCTTTCCAAATCTCCATAAGATATAAAAGCAGTTCCGAGAATAGGAAAGAGAGAACTGATTTCATCCTCAAAACAAGGACGGACTAGGTATACCAAAAGGAAACTTCAGATGGAATCCATGCCAGAGACTACTACTGCCGGTGAATCTGCAACGACTCGGAAAGGGCGGGAAATATTATCTAGTTTATGAGATATGGTAATTAATTTGTTAAGTACTCCATTTGTCCAACACTCCCCTACATATAAACACCATTTTTTAAATAAAATAAAATTTTAGTATGAAAAAATAATAAAGCAGCAGAATACCCCCAAATAAACTTAAAAATTACAACAAACACTATCAAATAAGTCATACATACTCCAGTAACAAACAAGCTCAGAAAATTTGCATACAAATATGTAATACAACATACATTGTTGGGGAGTGGGGTGCATTGTATACGATTTGTTTCCTTTTCTGCAAATAATATTTTTTCTACAACTGCAAATATAATTTCCTTTGTCTCACAGAGATATTCAATGAAAAATGCTACCTAATCACTGAAAATTGGCTTGATAAATGGAGAGTTGGTGAATTGTAAGAATGTAATCATGTAGGTAGTAGTAAACCTAATTGTAACTATGTAGTCAATAATATCACCATAATCACCAATGAAATACATTTATCAACTATAATTTCAGAAGTCTATTATTAATAAGAACTAATTCAAGAGATTGTGTTTGGTTAAAGTCTCGAGGAATATTTTAACAGATCTACTAATATCATTCTTTCCACAGTTGCATCAACCCCATTGTATATGGATTCATGTCCAAGAGCTTTCGTGTAAGTTTCTACAAAGTTCTCTGCAGATGTTGCTACAGGAGGGGCACTGGACATCCAAAGAGGAACCTGTCAACCAACTCCCAGACCAGAACAACATCAGTGCGCTACACAGACACCAGGTCCATCGAGTTATTTCCAGTGCCTAGAATTTCCTCTTATGTACAACAATCGCAACAAGAGCTGCATGAATTATTTGATTAACCGTTTAACAAAAGACAGCTAACCAGAAAAGCAACAAAAGACTGCCGGGTGATAATTTTCCAACTAAATTAGCATTCTCTCTGATGAGGAAAGGAATTACCCCTCCTTAGATGGTGGAACTAAATAAGAGCTTTGTATTTCATAATCATTTCTCGTTTTCTTGATGTGAGTCAAGTATTTATAATAAATCAAGGAGACACTAATTCTAGGATTTTCAAGAGAAAAACAATGCAAATGGCATTTTCAGCAGCATTTTCGTTTCTTACCATTAAGTGGATTGTGGGAAGGAAGATTATTTAGAAGGGATCGTTAAAGAAAGTGAGATATTTTATTTTAATAAAGATTCAAATTAAAGACCTTCGATCAATCATACTTTGCTGCAACATAATGGAGCTTACCTTAAAAATTGGGTTAGTTGTGCTAAATATTGCAACAAGAAGCTCATTAAATGGACACAGTCAGAAAGTCATGATGATAACTATACATATACAGGAGAAGTCCGTTATAACGAGAGCAGACAAGAATCGGAAAAGTACTCGTTATAAGGCGTACTCGTTATAGCCGATTTCTAACACAAAATGTCCGTCCTCTTGAATCTAAGAACAGCGAGTGCGGCAGAATGGAACTATAGGGTTTTTAATCCTTACGCTAATGCTTCAGATTGCGTAAAAAAGCACTTTCGTTTAAAAAATACCGTATTTACTCGAAAATTTACGCGTTAGAGTAACCTTGTGTGTCAATTTTTTTCGTCTCAAAAATCGGGGTGCGCGTTAGAATCGACGGCACAGTAAGTTCAGTACTATTCATTGTCATGTCCCGTAGCGCGGCGCCGTCCGCTTCATCGGCCAATCCTAGTTTCATATAACACGTCAAACGATCCACCAATCCGCTATCGACTATACTCATGCGTTTATACTGCATCGATGTTTGCATTATATACAAAACTGTAGGCCGATGTCAATGTCCGACGCTCGAATTTCGGAATGCCCATTACTTACGATCTTTATTTTCGATTTAACTCATTATTTTATTGATTCTTGCATCATAAAGAAACTGCGTCCTCTAATATAGAATGTGGAAAATTAATGTTCAGTAATGGTCGAAAAATAATGGTGTGTTATTAGATAATCCTAATTCATATCAAATGCTTTCTCCAGATATTTTCCATTCACACCCTTCATAAGCAATGACTGAGTCGCGAGGGAGGGGAAGAGGTTACCTCAGGAATCCGAATTAGCCCTGCTTCTCCTCTCCTATCTCCTATATTCCCACCGATCCTGGATCAGACGATTTGGTGCCAAGTTTCTTATGAATATAAATCCCACGGGTGGATGCCAATATGATGGGAACTCGATTAAAAATTTTGGCGCTGACTAGAGGGGTCATCGCCGAAAAGAAAAAAGAGACGAGGTGATAATATGTGCAGTGGGATAAAGGGGAGAGTGAAACTCGTAAGAAGTTTCTAATCAAAGCTCCATGAAGCATCTTTGCCGAGGAAGGGTGAGACGACTCGTGGAAAACAACTGCATGAATTAAGTGACGATAATTTTTGCATATAATATTTTTCTGCCGCGATAGATAACGCGCCTCAGATTACCGTTTGCTTGTCGTACTTCGTCCCTCATGTCAATTGACGATTCCGAGATATGCCTCGTGCAAGACAAGCATGGCACTCGTTATAACGATACTTCAGAAATGACCACTTGTTATAATGGACATAACTTCTTATCCTTTCTACAGTGAGACAGAAAACGGCCAAAAAATCACTCGCTATAACGCAACTCTCGTTATATGCCGTACTCGTCATAGCGGACTGCTACTGTATCATGTTTATATTTAGAATGCTGCTACAGGTAAAAGAATAGTAAAGCGTTCATAACATGAATATACCAGAATCCAATATAATTTAATGCTGACCATTTGAAAATATATTTCAAAAATCAAGTTTTATCTTTGGAAAATGTAACTATTTTCTGTGGTGATTTATATCGCTAGTTATTATATTAAAATAATAATATTTTATAATAAATACATGAAGTCCAAATTACTCTAAGTTATCCCTGAAGGTAAAATTTTAATGCTCAAAGATTTAGTATAAACTAGATTTTTTTACGTCTGACTTGCAAAAAAAATAATAACAACTGAGTTTTTGTTCTCGAAATAAAAAAACTTAGAGCGTGGCTTCAAATGCTGTAATTAGCATACTATGGAGGTTAAATGCATAATGGCAACATTTGATAGCATGAGTCTGTCAAGATAACATAGGAATTTGATTCAGCTTCTCATTAGAGCTTTGAAAATGCACAGTATTTTCCCATCACTAATATGCATCTCACGCCTTTAATACTAATCAAAATTCAAAGAGAATTGACACTACAGACTGAAACCTGAATAATCCCACAAATTAAATACATATGCATATTAGGGGAGTTACCAATTTCTTTTCTATGGGAGTAGTTCAGAGACAAAAGCACAAAATTGTCTAAAACACAGGCGCAGTACACCTTCTGACAAAATATTAGGGTGTTCAAATGAAAAGGTACAAATGACACTGAGAGTATAATTGAAGTCTTTATCCAAACTCTTATTAAGGATAAACAACTGAAAAAAAAAATAAATTTGCTTCCCTTTATGGCTGTAATCTATGATTTAGGACAATGGAATCATTTTAAAGAATCACCAAAATCACCAGGGTTTTGGAGGCCTTTTTTTAATGTTATAATTAATTGAGAGTGAAAAATTGAAATTAGAAAATTTATTATTAATGAATGGGAATTCCTAGCAAGGGAGGTGAACCAAAAGATAACAATGAATTAAGTTTTGTAATTTGTGACTGAGAAATTGGATGATTTTGAAAGAAAGGGCCTTATCTGAAGAAGAGCAAGTATTTTTTTAGTGACAATTACTGCTTGCCTTTTACTACAACGAGGAATGATTTGCAAGAAATATGTGATGAGAAACAAGAAAATAGAAAGCATACAGTTGAAAGGGAGCATTACAAGTATACGTCTATGGTCACGCAAGGCAACCTCATGCCTTAGCAGATTTTCTCAAGCATATATTCCTTCTAAGCCTTCCTATTCCTAAACAAGCTTGAGTGTTTGCAAATTGTCAAAAGGAGAGAACATCGTTGATGGAAGCCAAGCAAGTGAAACTCTATAGTGATAAAGCTTTCCTTCTTCGTTAGCAAATTTCAAGCATTTCATTTCTCATTCTAGTGGAAAGCAAACCTAAGGCGATTCTATATTATTACTTTAATCTTCCTAACAGCTCATAGCTGTAACAGTGATTTGAATGATTTATTAAAGAAGCTCATTAAAAAACAGGACTGTGAGAACGAATTATCTGTATTTTGATTTACTTTGCCATTAGATTACACACACAAGCATTTGTTTCAATTACTGAACTTTTGTGTAAACACGCTCATTAATGGTGGGAAAATACTGTAATTCTCTGAATACAGAAATGAAAGTTTACTTAATAACTTAATGCCTTGCGTCAATACAATCTTTTGGTATTCCTTAGAAGGTAAAAATTATTTAAGAGGTGAGAATTCTTAATTTTAATGTTCCATTAAAATTTGTTAAAATATTAGGCTCATTCCAGGCAAGTCAGGAGGCCTGAACAAATTAAAGCAAATCTTTTAAAGGTTGTACATTATGAGCCAAGTATTTTCTTGTCCTAATGAGAAGATTCATTTAAGGCAATGTATTTGGATTTAATTACTACTGGGAAATGTAGTTGCTGCTTGTAAAGCTATAAATTAATCATTTGATTTGGAAACTATAAAATGTATTATAATACCAAAAAACGTTCAATTATAGATCATCTTCATGTTTCTAGCTCCTACTAGAAAATTTCAATGTTGGGTGTTTCAATGAATGAGTGACGAATTTCCTATTGCAGTTCAAGAAATATGTTTCAGAATGATTTTTTCAAATTTTTCATAGTGTCATGTAAGGAAAATGAATTCATCAAGTTGAAATATCTTGTTAAAAAAATGCTTTTGATTGTCTTACTGAGTATAAGCATGATTTTTGTGTCAAATTTCAAGTAATAAAAGAGTTGTGATTTCAAGAATCCTATGTAACTTTTGCTCACATCAATATTATATTCAGTGCATCTGCACTATCTCTGCAAGATTGTCAATGTCTTCGATCTTCAGTGGTTTCAATGACTACGCACAACACAAGCAAAAATACTTTTCCTTCTCAAACTCAGATATATTGTTTCAATTACAACATTGGAAAGAGTAGATTTAAAGTAAAATAGTACGGATATTATTGTATTTATACTCATTATAGTGGGGAATTTTTTTCCGATATCAGAATTTCTGCAATTTTAATGGTTCATACTTACAAGAATAAGAAATGGATAATTACAGAAAAGGATGCGATATTGTTTTCTGTTTAATCATTATAATGCAATCAGGAGTGCCTTTCCTTCATAATTGCATCATGTCATTAAATATTGATCTACCATCTCTTGGTATTGGGGAAATTACCATGTATCAACTCCTGCTAAAAACGATGCTATAAGTATTGATTTTAGATAATATAAAGTTTATGGAGATAGGAAATGCTGCTAAGTCCAAATTATTAGAAATTCAAAAGTTCTCTTTGAAAATACTAAAAATGAATCTTCATGCATGTAATAAAATTTGTTCTTATTATAATAATGCTCATATCCTGTTTCATTTGAGACTTTGCTAGATATTTTATTTAATAAATTTGAAATATTACCATAGATTTTAAAAATAGCAAGCAATTTAACACCTAAGTGCTAATCATGATCAGTACTAAAACTGTTACCTGGAGACTATAAAAATAAAAAACAAGGTGAGTGTCTCCCTTTGATATAGAGAGAATATCCTCAGTTACAATACATATATTGTTGAATGCATGTCAGAGTATCTTTAGAATGTCAGATAATGGATGAAACTCAACTTAAGATCTTCCATGATAATTTTATGGTACAAAAATCACTCAGAATTTTTATTTTTACTGTAGTCAAATTTAGGTAAAAATAGTATGTCTACCCATTTAACTAAAAGATAACAATTTACGGTTTTCTTGTGATAATTTAAGGAATTATTTAGATAGTTCCAAAAATTAGTAAGATATATGTCAAGTTATTATGTTCAAAAGCAGATGACCTTTGTTGTTTACGAAAATTTGATGCTGTTGAGCTTCCTTAAATTATGGAGAAACCTCTAATTATATATGACTATCAATTGCTCAATGTCTGTATGGCTACATCTCACTTTAAACATTTGTTTCAATATATCTTGTGGTTAATAAATTACTTGAGAAAGTAAAATAATACGTGAACTCTCCAAGGGAAAATACTTCCACTGGAAATCTAGATTATTCATGATTATATCATTACATTTGAAACTAATAAATCCATAAAATGAACAAATGAAAACAAATTAACTCACTCAATTTTAATGATTATTATCATTATCTATGATTCCTTGATGAGTATGAAAATAAAAATATGAGATTAAATTACATATTTGACTTCTTATTTTGCCTTAAATCGACTCAATCAATTACCATGAATTAAGAAAATTCATACTTAATTCAACCCTTCCAAAAAAATTTAAAATAAAAAAGTTGAAGTTGACTTATGTTCTTAATCAGCATAAATTCATATTCAGCATAATATGTAGCAGAGTTGTTCAGCTGATTTTTCATAAATGAAGAAACATATCTGGTATACTTTTTTAGTCTCTGAAGGTTTCAAAGATACTATTATAATTTTCCATGTATCAAGATTTAAGAAAAATAAGAATTATAATTCAAACTATTAAAATAAGCTCATTAAAATGTTAAATTAATCTCATTAATTAAGAATATTAGTCAAGAAAAAAATATAAGTATAAATAAGGAGGGTTGACTTTTACAAGGATACATAATATTAAGGTAATATATTTTCTTCCAGCTAAGCAACTAAATAAAAACTAGTTTATTTAATGAATAAGTACTGTTTTGCTCTATATCCTCCAGATATACGGCTAAAATAATTAAAAAGAACAAGTTTTTTCTACAAAAAAACATGAATAGCTACTTGGAATATCCTAATTATCATAAATCTATTTTATTTTAAAAGATAAATTATATATTATTAAATTAAATTATAAAAATCACTTAAAACAACAAAATTGTATAAAATCTTTTGTTTCTCTTACAGCAGTGGCCGTAGCATGTCCATGACTGCCATATAGAAATGCATTTGGATATCTCTGGGATCTTATGTAAATAAAATATTTAATGGAACCAGTGAAATAGAATCAAAATATTTTAGAGAAGAAGACATTTAATGAGACTATTACAATCCATTATCATTATATTTATGGCTATTGCAAATCAGATTCATTTATTTATAGAAACATGGATTTTCTTATTTGTACTCGGAATTAATAAAAGAATATAGCACACATCTCTAGAGAGGAAGAAAGAAAGAGCTTCAACTGAAATCTATTAATGTAAAGGAAGAGACTTCAAACTTGAGTAGTTGACATAGATTACTCTTCTACTAACATAGGTTAAAAAGAATAATGTTTTATTCTCAATTGTAAAGTACATTTTTAATAAAAAAGATACCTTTTTGGGCTGATCTATACTTACATATCTTAACATACTAAAGAAGTCTTAAGAACAGAATTTGTTTATGCTAGGAATTATAAATCAAATCTAATGAAATTTCACATAAAACAATATCATGTAATAGGAAACTGAATTTTTTTCAATTACAATATTAAGTATTAAGTTAAATATAGCCAATTTATTCATTATGGTATTTATGTATTTGCATGAGATATTAATAATACTCCTATGTATTCAGAACAAAACCTAATCCTTGACTACCATAATATATCTATATATATAAAGGGGGACTATCATTTGTAAATACAGTCAATTAATAAACATGCCAATCATCATGCCAAAACTATTTTATAAAGTTACTCTTTTACCAGAAATTCCTATTTCCTATATAGGTAGTTGAAATATTAAAAGTAGACCGGATTGCACATATGCGAACATGAATTATAGCAACATTTCTCAAAATGACTGATGTTGTTCTATTTTACAGCTAAGATTCCTGTTGAACAAGCATTCCAAACAAACAATGAAATTTTGATAAATACTTATAATGAATAATTTTCTTAAAATACATACATTAAATTAAAATATGCACTTCTATAGTCATACCAAATTAGTGAACAAATTACACTTGCTAGATATGATAAACTTGGTTCAAATTAAATCATTACTTTAAACTCAAAAATTTAATTTAATTGCAGTACAGGAAATATATAGAACACAAATCACGACCAAAATTCATTATTACTTTTGTAAGAATCATTTATCTATAAGTAATTGATGCTTGTACATTAGGTTGGATCGAAAAAACTTTTTTTTTGAAATCCATCAACGGCTAGTGCTTAAAGTTTGTGGTTGGTGGTCCTTATGACATACATAAAATTTCAACTCCATCAGATTATATCCTGAGGCTGCGAATTTTAGTCAAAGTTTGAAATTTTTGTGAAAAATGTCAAATTTTAGCATTTTTTCCTGATGGTTTCTCAAAGTTTCCGGAGTGATTTAATGGCAAATAAATGCGTATATTGCATGGTTGTTGCTTATTATTGAAGATTTAGTATGTTTGAATCAAGGAGAATGGATTCTCAGTTCACCAAAATTCTTCAAAATATGCAAAATATACAGAAATCTTACGGATGTTGGTTAGACAGTAGGATGGGTCGTTTTGTCTTTTTTTCTGATAGAAATGTAATACCCGGCAATACTGGCACACCCACATTACAAATATAGTTATCTTTCCAAACCAAATACTATCTTTTGTGAGAATTTTTACCTCGAAGTTTTGAAATTTCAGCAAGAAATGTTAATATTGCAAATAAATTTTAGTTTGATTCAAACGAATATTTTTTGGATAAAGATATGTCATTTACGACTAAAACAGTTCCTCTAGCCTCAATATGCCACTTATATGCCTCTGTATAAGGCAGAGATGACGCCAATGGGACCAGAATAGGAGGCGAATTCATTTACAATGAAACTTTTTGTAACTTCTTCCCTCCTCGACTATTCCTTCCCCTTATGGCACCTATTTATTACATGTAATAGCTTATATGTTTTATAAATATTATTATTATATTTTCGAGTAATGCATGACCCAACTTAAAGATGATGAGATTGTTGTTCTTGATAGTGAAGGAAAGAACACCTATACTTGTTGGAAGGATGAAATTATTCGAATTTTCGAGGAATTATCTAGAAAACCAATGGAATGGAAAAGAAGTTCATAGTCATTTAAAAGATGAACAGATCATTCAATTGGTTTCTTGTTAATTCTTCGAATATTCAAAGATTATCACCCTTCCAGCCAGTATTGGTGATCCTTCATTTACTCCCAAGAACATCTATCTCATCAACTTTAAGGTGGGCCAGGATTTACTCAAAAATATAATGATACAATTCATACAAAAAAAATAATATTAAATGTCATAATTAGGTGCATCACAGCACTGCTTTTCTACCGCTACGAGGCACCAAGTAAAGGAATAGACGAGAACGAAAAGAGGTATAAAAAAACTTCTATTTAATTAATTCTAAATTAATTTGCCTCCTAATCTGGCCCCATAGGAGACATCTCTTCCCCATGAAAAAGCATATAGGTGGCATATTGAGGCTTGAGTGACAGTTTTCATTGCAAAGGACATATCTTTATCCAAAAAAATATTCGTTTGAATCAAACTAAAATTTATTTGCAATTTTAACGTTTCTTGCTGAAATTTCAAAACTTCAAGGTAAAATTCTCACAAAAGATAGTATTCGGTTTGGAAAGAAAATTGTATTTGTAATGTGATTGTTCCACTATTGCTGGGTGTTACATTTCTATCAGAAAAAAAAGACAAAAAGACCCACCCTACTGTCTAACCAACATCCGTAACATTTCTGTATACTTAGTGTATTTTGACGAATTTTGGCAAACTGAGAATCTGTTTTCCTTGATTCAAATGTACTAAATCTTTAATACTAACCCTTAGCAGCCACTGGGGGTAGCTCATTTCCCAAGGCTCAGATAATGTGGAATTAGAGGTCTAAAACGTTTGAAATTGATACAAGTAACTACATCTGTCGGTAGTAGACAAGTGTGACTTGTGATCCCATTACATAGGAACCTGAAAAAACGTGTGGGGGTGCTTTGAGCATTCCATTTATCGACGTGGGGTAACTAGTTATCCCAGAGTGGCCGCAACGGTTGCTCGAGTCAGATATTTTTTTTTTCGAAACAACCTGTTTGTGGTGTCAATCAAAAAAATAAAGGTGAGTTTTTAATATTCTAGTGAAAAAAAATATATTTTGCTTACTGTGCGAGTGAAAGAAGGATAAAAAAAACATGGGTTGGATGTCCGTCCTGTAGAAGGCTGGCTTGCGAGGAACATCAGTTGCCTCTGTGCATGACGTGTGCTGGTCAATAAATTTGTTTTGTTCAAATATCATGAAAATATATTTTTTCATGATAAGTAAATATGTATTTAGAAGCAAATAAAAGCCCAAAAAAGCAAATTTTATGATGTGCGATTTTTACACCTTTTCCAGACAGTAATTTTGCAAAATAAACATACTTTTTGCAAGATCGGCAGATACCGTTATTTTGTATGGTAGTGGTAAATCTTGTGCGTACAACCCTAAACATTTAGCCCCTAATATTGAAAAAAGCGGAGTAATGATATTTTCTGAAAAAGAGCCGTTTTTTTCGGAGTTCTCAGATTTATGACCAGTTCCTAGAGCGCCATCTATAAATTGACCTATGAAAATCATTAGGATTGTTGAAGAACCGTTCAACAAACATGAAGCACCCAGTAAGAAGTCCTAAAATAGCCGTATGTTTTATACAACTAGGTTTTTACGGCATGGAGTTATCAAGCAATACATGTATTTCTTTGCCATTAAATCACTTCGGAAACATTGAGATACCATTAGGAAAAAATGCAAAAATTTTAAATTTTGACTTAAGTTTGCAGCCTCAGGACATAATCCGATCGATTTGAAATTCTTTATCTGTTATAAGGACCACCAACCATAAACTTTAAGCACTAGCCATTGACGGATTTTGAAAAAAAAAGTTTTTTCAATCCACCCTATTGTACATACATGCTTCCATGCTTAAAATCAAGAGTCATTGGTTGTCTCTCTGCTTCACCTATCATCATGGCCTAGCAACAAAATCTGTATTAACTCTTTCAATAATCCTTACTGCAGCGTTCAGTGAGATACAATCAATTATCTAATTTAAGAAAACAAATAAAATGCATATAATAGTTATATCATGAAACTAACGAATACATCGTAACACTTATCCATAATCTCTATGAGTTGACCAAAGATGTCTTAAGATAATTTGATCATCTTTTGATTTCCACATATAATAGATAAATTAAGTTATATCCCAGGGAAGAATAAACTTCAAAAAAGTCCGACAGAACTGGGAATTGAATCCAGGTCTCCTGATTGCCGGTCAGGTGCTCTGTCTGTTGAGCTATCCTGCCAGAACATTCTCTCAAGCTATTCGCGAGACCATGTGGGCAAAGGACTTTGCGATTTCGTCCACATGGCAGCATCGTTTGCGGTCTTGGCTTACTATAAGTACCAGCCACACTTAATGGTTGTAAGGAATACTCTGTAAGGTGGGTAAACAAGGAAAATAGGTGAAGGTTATTTGCACGAAATGGCGTGCAGCCAGGATAAATCCCAAGGAAGAATAGACTTGAAAAAAGTCCAATGGGATCAGGAATCGAACCCAGGTCTCCCGATTGCCAGTCAGTTTCTCTGTCCGTTGAGCTATCCTGCTGGCACATTCTCTCATGCTGTTAAATTAAGTTAGTTAAGGGGTTATTAAGATAGTTACATGTAAAAATTAGGATTTCAACTAATACACAGCTGTTTTAGAAACTTTTCCAATTTTGCTGGTATATTTATGTGTCAAAATTAATGAAAATATGAAAGTTTGATCGGAAATTTTGTTTATATGAAATTAAGGTGAATATTAACTGAATTATTTTTTAAGTCACAATAACTACAATTAGCATAGATTTAAGAAACAAGAGTAAACTAATGTCTGTTGAAGACCATAAAAGGTGGCTTCATGGAATAATATAACTTATAACACAATATTTTCCTTCCGGCAGCTTATTCTTTACAATTAATGGCCTTCTGTAAGTAGAATAAAAGAAAATTTGAAAGTGTGGGGTGCACTAGCCACAACCTGCCCAACAGTACCCGACAAGCCTAAGCAAAGAAACACTATATAACCTATTCAGTAACTTGCATAAGGCTTCAGGCATGCTCTGTCGTTGTCCTAGTGGCCAAGCAGTGCACTTAAAACTCCTCGTCTTGACAAAGGAATCAGAAAAAGGTTGGTGAAATCCCTGGTCTAGAGTGTGTTGTCTATGGGTGCAAAACATGAACTTTAAGAAAGGAAAAAGTTAAACGTTTGGAGGCCTTCTCAGAAGAAATGGGTGGGTCAAATATTGAAGGGAGAGGGATTGGTAATTAAGGGGAAAAAACAGAAGACAGAAGATGTGACATAAGAGTTGGGGTCAACTATAAGGAAATGAAGGAGATGGTGCTTAATAGGGATTTTTGATTGTGTATGAATCTATCGAAACGTAGAAAACTCATGAATGAATTAAACCTATCTAAAAGTAAAATCCTATATAAAGCTATCATCATCGTTCATGATGATGATACGTAAGAAGAATGATACAATCAGATTTCCAGGTGCTGCAAAATTTCTCTCTTGTGCCTTTTCTGTTAAAGCATGCAGACTTTTGACATGAAAGTCCCCAGTAATCGAGAAAATACCATTAAACTAATAAACGTGTAATGAAATAAAACGATAAATGAATAATAAACTATTCCGTGATAATTATATAATGGTGAAGATGGCTTGAGACTGTGATTGTCTCTTTACCCTTTAAAGGAAGAATGCAGAGAAATTAGAACAGTTCCAAAGAATAAACTTCTTATGCCTTTAGTAAAAGACTATGACAAGTAAATAATTATTGTTTGCCTCGGTTATTAGGTGTGAAGATTGAGCAAACGTTAAAAACTACAAATCAGTTAGCACTTAACATGTCAAATCTTGATCGTCAGTGTTATTTACTAAGCTGGAGTATTTGGAGGGCCACACAGTTTCTCTATTAATATTCAATTATTTGCGGGGGTAAATTTCTCAATATAGCTTTTTAAGGTTTCTTAAACTTTATCTAGGTATATTTTGATTAATTAATTTAATATTATACATTAATGAAAGGATTAGCTGATGCACATGAGGGCATACACCCAGGAAAAATCCCAATGAAAAACAGACTTGAAAAAAGTCTGCAGGAATGGAACCCGGGATCCTCCTGGACAGAGGAAGATCCCGGGTTTGATTCCCGGCCCTGTCAGACTTTTTTCAAGTCTGTTTTTCATTAGCACATGGATAACAAATCTCCTTACTGATTTCAATGGTGAATCAGTAAAGGTACAGGGATGTCCATGTAAACTTTGAAGTACCTCAGAAAAACGTCTTTTGGCCTTTAATTTCTCTAATTCACATCAGCCTATGTGCAATAGATCTAAGGTATTATTGTTTGCTAATGATTGCATCATATTCTGACTAAAAAAGAAATGATGACAGGGATGCATAACATAGGGATTATATTTATTTGGAAAAATCAATTCAAAAACAAAATTTCTTTAATGCAGGTAAGAGTAGGCATATCAAATTTGCCATAAAGATACTGATTTTATCTGGTAAACATAATCTCAATTAAAAAATTATATCAACAACCAATCACTGTAAATACCTGGGAGGTATCTTGAACATAATCTTGAATGGGGGAAAACAGATCAATTGGCAGCAAATGGGATTGGAATTTTTTTTGGTAACATGGACGTTAATAGCCATTATTCATTAATTATGGTTCGCTGATTAGAGATGTTAACTCAAAAAAGCTCAAACACGCAAAAATTTTTTGTTAAGGTGACTTTTACCATTTTTCTCATTCATAACTCCACATGTGTTTTCCTGCACCGCATACATCATATTCGAGTTTTTTTCTCTTTTCATCAATGTTATACGAAGTAAGAAGATGCTAGAGTTATAACAAAGGTTAAACTAAGATTTCCTGTTCATAAAGGAGTCATCTCCGTTTTTTTCCATTACCTATTACACTTCTCATATCCTTCCCCCTATCCACTTCTACACCACCATGATTAAATATATTGGGTAGCTTTAGAATGGTGTCCTGGACCTAAGAATAAGTGATACACATATGCCATATGGTTCTTCATTACTTACTAGGAATCAAGAGGATACTGATAGAATGCTTACAACTGGAAATGGGAATACATGGACCAATACCAATAATATTGGGCCGAGGTTTGAGAACATGGAAGCAAGCTGTACAGAACCATATTTTGCCCAATGATAGACAAGGACTCATTGGCATTGATTAAAACTATATACTAAAATAAAGATCTTCTATAAAGCTTTAACACTAAAAGGACGGGAGTTTCGCTCTACCTAGAAGGACGGCAAGGTTCATTTTGACCCCCTACTTTTAAAATTCATAATTAAATACTTTTTTAAGTCTCAAAGACCTGAATTTTACAGAACTTCAAAATGTGAATTTTGTGCAAGTGTTGGTAAGATGTTTTACATCGTAATTTGATTAAGTTTTAATTAATTAAACAAAACGTGGACCGATGTCCTAAATCTGCAGAGTTTTATATTCTGCAATATTTTTCCTACTCAAATTAGACCAATAAAACTCATTTTCAGAATAAGTGGTAGAAGGTCCAAATTGTCCGGATAAAAGTCAGTCACGCTTCACCAAGTTTCCTATGCCATCTGATGGAAAGCATATAAAACCACTCGTTCATGCCTCGGGAAAAACCTCCAGCGAATATGATCGAGGAAGAATTTTTCGAATTGTCGTGAAAAATTCCAAAATGGGGTTTTCGTCCAAGCAAAATCGTTTTATAACAAATACAAATTCATAAAACCACTTCTTAGCAGGGTTACCAACATATTAGTTTTTATCATTATAAAATTTTATTCCAATTATTTTCTCAGATAAATATCAAACTGATATCTCAAATATACATTCAATTACCTTTCTTGAACAATTAGAATTCATTTCAGGGATACCAACTTTATGAAACAGGGCTGCCAACCATCAAACCGGATCTCTAAACAGAGAGTTATGCATGGATAGTGATCCATGGTATGTCATGGCGACTGACTCTTTCAAGATTTCCTTCTGCATTTCAAAATGAAATAGTCAAAAAATGAATGATGATAGTCTTTGCAGAGACGTGATTGGACAATGTGGATGATTCACTTTTAGAAACTAAACTCAGATGGAATGTATTAAATTAGTGATGGGGTCAGGATTCGATGATTCCGTTGATTCCAGTTGAATCATGGATTTCGATATTCGATCGAATACTTCCAATTAGGGACTGTAAACAAATTACATAATGCAATTTGGGGGAGGGGGGGCTTGCCAGGCATTATGGCTTGGTACATGGGGGGGCCAAGGTTTGCATTACGTCAGTTAGAACCCGCAAAAATAGCAAAATTTCTGCACGTTTAAGGTTTGAATTTAAAACTCGTGCACAATTTACCAGGGAAAACTGGCAGCTCTGATCCAAGCAAGCACAAGTGTTGAACCGAGGTAGTCAGAGTTTGAGTGGAGTGCGGTAGGCTGCACGGGTATTCCCCTGTCTGTGTTTTGTGCAATGCTAATTATCAACAGGTCATGGAATCGAATCTAAGTGAAATGTATGAATGTCCTTTAAAATTGAAATTGTTTATTAAAAATTAATATTGGGAACTAAAAATCTTTCTTTCCTGAATATAAGCCAAAAACTTTCCACAAAGCACTCATTACGTTATGGAGTGGGGGGCTCCTCCCTGGTATTACCACCCTGCTACATGGGGGGAGGGGTCGAATATTGGAAAATATTGCATTACGTAATTTGTGTATCCCTTATCAAATAGCAATTTTGGAAGTTGCACATGCGCCACCTTTTGGTAAAAGGGCTCCCGCGAAATGAGGTGGATGAAAAATTTTGTTGCGTGGTAATTATTTCTTGAAAACGTCGGCAAATACCAGTGAGATTTGAAATTATTTTTCACCGAAAAATATTTTTGATAAAGTCGCAATATGTGATACAGTAGAAGTCTGTTATAACGAGTACGGCAAATAATGAGAATTGTGTTATAGCGAGTGATTTTTAGGTTGTTGTCCGCATCACTGTAGAAAGGATAAGAAGTTACATCCATTATAACAAGTGGTCATTTCTGAAGTATCGTTATAATGAGTGCCATGCTTGTCTTGCACGAGGCATATCTCGGAATCGTCAATTTACGTGGGGGACGAAGTCCGACAAGCCAACAGTAATCTAAGGTGGGTTAACTCTTCAAACGGCAGAAAATATTAAATGTAAAAATTATCATCACCTTATTCATGTATTTATTTTACACAAGTTGCCTCACCCTTTCTAGATAAAGATGCTACAGGGAGCTTTCCTCGTCTCTTGTTTCTTTTTGGCTACGACCCATCTAGTCAGCGCCGGAATTTATAATTGAGTCTCCATCCATCTGTGGGATTTGTTTTCATATGAAGCTTGGCACAAAATCGCCTGATCCAGGATCGGTGGGAATATAGGAGATAAAAGCAGTGCTGATTCGGATTCCCAGGGTAACCTTTTCCCCTCCCTCGCGACTCAGTCATTGCTTTTAAAGGGTGTGAATGAAAAATATTTCAAGAAAGCAATTTGATATGAATTAAGATTATCTAAAGACACACCATTATTTTTCGACGATTATTGAGCAATAAATTTCCACATTTTATATTAGAGGATGCAGTTTTGTTAGGATGTATTAACCAATAAAATTATTTTTTAACTCGAAATTTAACTTGAAAATAACGCGCTCATGAATAATGGGCACCCCAAAATTCGAGTGTCGGGCATAGAAAAATCATTTGCCCGCGAATGTAATGTGCCCCTTAAGATATGGAGTCACGTCAGTAGCTGCACCTTATACGTCTGTACTATACAGGCATACGCTAATATATGCATATATTTATATTTATATACCTGTACACTTGAGTGTCCCAAGACGTAATGGAAAAAATTTTTTTAGTGAATTAAATTATGCATACCCTCTAATTTTTTTCTATTTGATCTTATAAACTTACCCAAAAAATATTATTGAGATTGAGTTATGGCAACCAGTGCCGACTCGATGCCAAAGATGAGAAATTAAAATTTGTACTGATTTAGTATGGAAGGATTCCAGAACTCAATGTTTACTTAGTAAATAAAACAGCAATATTCCCAAATCGTGTATGTTTACTATCTAACATGTAAGAAAAATTATTCTTGAAATTTTCTTTTTAAAGTTTGCATTTTTCAGTCAGAATAAATCTTCTAGTGTTCTTGTAGGCAACATAATAAAAATTGCTTTTGTTCCTCCTCAACCGTGATTAAACCATGACAGTCTTGCATTAACTTGACCACTCTTTCAACTGTATCGTTCATTGTCCTCAGTTTTGAAACCCTCTTCCTGGCTTCTTTAAATAAAGCATTATTTGACCACATAGTAGGGCATTCGAGGAGAAGACTGTCATCAATTTTAAGATGATAGAATAATGAATTACTTCTGATTGAAATTAAGTTGTAGATATTTTTCTCTTAAATAAAAAAGAGAAAGTCAGTTAACAAAACTATGATATAAACAGAAAACCAAGGAAACGACTACTATATTCAATTATTTAAATTACCATACAATGAACCGCATGTTAAGGAAGAACAAAGTTAAACTTTGAAAATTTAAAAGATGGATATGGTAATATCTGTAAGCAGATTCTTAGGTGAGGTCAAACCAGTGATACTTAGATCTATAGGTGTATAGTGTGGTTGCCTAACTCCGATATTCAGTTGCTATTTTTTTGCCCTGAAAGACTCGTGAGAATCTGTCAGTTAAATAACCCATTAACCTGGTGTCCCCCTTGTCGGTACTAATTTTCCTTTCCCAAAATTGTTTGGCATCAAGTCGGCACAGGTTACCATAATCCAATCGCAATAATATTTTTTGGGTAAGTTTATAAGGCCAAATGGAAAAAAATTAGAGGGTATGCATTTGAAAAAAAAATGACTGAATTATTTGGGACACCATAGTGTACGCTGTATACAAAATTTTGGTAGTTGTCTATGCCAAAAGTCCTACACAAGTGCCAATACAAAAACCGTTCATTTAAAAATTTTTAAGGGTAGCCTTCCCTTTCAATCAAAAACTATCGGCCTATAGTTTTATATATAGTGCAATCATCAATACAGTAAAAACACATGTATAGAGTCCAAACATCAATAGCGGATTGGAGGAACGTCTGAAGAGTTATATGGAACCATTTGAGCCTAGGATACGGCCGGCCACGCTACGGGACATGCCAACTAGTAGCATTGTACCCGAATCTAGTTTGCCATCGATTCTAGCGTGCACCCCAATTTTTTAGGCAAATAAAAGACCGGAAAAGACCGAAGAAAAGGGTACGAGTTATTTTTGAGTAAATATGTTATTTTTGACACGAACGTACTGTTTTTACACATTAGCGTAAGAATTAAAAACCCTAAAGTTCCATCCTGCCACACTTGGATTCAAGAGGACGGACTTAGTTAGACTTAGTGCTAGAAATCGGCTCTAATGAGTATGCGTTATAACAAGTACTTTTCTGATTTTTGTAAGCTCTCGTTATAATGGACTTCTACTGTATTTGCAAGATGTCAATCTCACCTGGTGGTGTTTCCAAAGCCACCACTGCATTGTGGAAACATGTGAAGAAACATTTAGTCTCAGCCCATGAAGCAGCAAAAGCCCGCAAATTAAGCAAAGCAAAACGAATAGATGATGATCCTGCTTCTCTTTATTAGAATTTACTGGAATGTGGGTTTTATATTAAAAATTCTTTTATAATTCAGCTGTGGAAAATGCTTTTGAATCCCCTGAGAAAGAAGTTGAGACATATTTACAAGAAGGTCTCTTGCCTCCTGACTCCTGTGCAATGGATTTCTGGGGAGGCTGTGATAGTTTTCCTACTTCGAAACTACTTGTTAGGAAATACCTCTACATCCTTCCCATTCTCTATATCAACTGTGTTTTCAGAAAGAGCTTCAAATAGGGAGGTTTTTGGAGGGGTTTCCCTCCCGTCTTTGGGCGAATGCCTGGCAATTGTTTGTAATTTAGTATTTTCCCCTACACCCCTGCCACCAGGCCTGATGGCCTAATCGTAGCGTAATTTGAATAAATAAATAAATAAAGTACTGCTGGAAGTATGGTTGATAAGAAAAGAAATCAATTAGATCCTGAGAGAGTGAAAATGCTTCATTTCTTAAACAAAAATTTATAATGTACCTGTCTTTATCTTACATATTTAATAAAGTTGTAAAATTTATATCTGGTCACTTTTATTTTTCTTACTTTGTGTAATTTAGAATTTAGTTGGAGGAAAGGTATAAAAATAGTCATAGATTCATAATTCTATCAAAAATGTTAAATTTAATTTCTATTCAAGTAAAGCATTCATTTGATGAAAAAATGTACTAAAATTGGATGAAGCATGTATGAGATTCAAGATTTGATGAAAAAATAGGTATATTCGGAATTCAGATTCAATGAAATTTTGGATTCGACCCATCACTAGTTTAAAGAGTTACTCTCCATATCACTGTCAACAGTTTGTGTCTCAAAAAAGTAAACTCAGGTGATCATAGGTGTGGTAGTACTAACAGAGAGTAACTCACGATAGTTACTGTCAAATGGACACCAGTAGAGATGGGACAATCGATTGAAAAAAAACAATCTAATAGTTATTCGATTGTTTTGGCATTTATTCGATTGTTTTCATTCAAATGAATTCACTCACTTATAGCTAGTCAGGGGCTGTAACAACTGGCTGCCGGGATATCGGATCAGATATACATATTCACACGTATATATAATATTTATATTCATATTTCATCAGTATCATATATCTCTTCCAGACTTCCACTAAATGGGATCACGTTACGAGCCACTTCTATCCTCTCCAACGCGTATGAAGTAAACGAGTGAAAAATCAAATAAATCTATTCGATTTTTCACTCACTTCCTCTGAAAGAGTGAATCACTCACTTGGAACAATCGAATACATTTATTCGATTTTTTTCCACTCAATAAAAACAATTGAATAGATTTATTCGATTTTTTCCACTCACTAGAAACAATTGAATAGATTAATTCGATTTTTTCCACTCCCTAAAAACAATCGAATACATTTATTCGATTTTTTTCCACTCACTAAAAACAATTGAATAGATTTATTCGATTTTTTCCACTCCCTAAGAACAATTGAATACATTTATTCGATTTTTTCCACTCCCTAAAAACAATCGAATACATTTATTCGATTTTTTTCCACTCACTAAAAACAATTGAATAGATTTATTCGATTTCTTCCACTCACTAGAAACAATTGAATAGATTAATTCGATTTTTTCCACTCCCTAAAAACAATCGAATACATTTATTCGATTTTTTTCCACTCACTAAAAACAATTGAATAGATTTATTAGATTTTTTCCACTCCCTAAAAACAATTGAATACATTTATTCGATTTTTTTCCACTCACTAAAAACAATCAAATAGATTTGATTTTTTCCATCCCCTAAAAACAATCGAATACATTTATTCGATTTTTTTCCACTCACTAAAAACAATTGAATAGATTTATTCGATTTTTTTTCACTCGCTAAAAACAATCGAATAAATTCACTCGGTTAGGATTGAGTGAAAAATCGAAACACTTTATTCGAATAATTCGATTGATGCAAACAATTGAATTATTCGATTGTTTTCAATCGATTGTTCCCACCTCTAGACACAAGCCTTTAAGGTTAGAATGTAAACAAAATGGCAGATGGGGAAAAATTGGAATAGATTGAGAATTTTATGTATTTCAGAATGTGCACTTATAAAGGATGCAATAATGATATTAGAATAAACATGATACTTTCATGAGACAAGAATGATGGATGTGAATTGTTGTTATCGCTTTGTGGGTCGGTTACCTCTGGTGGTGACAGGTGGCACCACATGAAGCACAACTCCCTTGGTCATAAAAGCTCCAGTTTACAGAATCAAAGAAGATGACCCCACATTAGTGAAGTTGATTAGAAACATGGGGCTCCCCAAGAAACAGAAAGCAATGGTGAACTTTAACTGATGGCTGAAGAGCTATCTTAGAATCAAAGCATATGGCTAACTCCCTCTTCCTGCAGTAAAACCGATCCATGAAAGGGACCACTTTAGCTGCCACGAACCACCAACTGCGGCCCATGCGGACCATTCGAGTGGTTCTTGGCACTGAACGAGTTAATTACCTCAGGAAATGGAATGAATTGAGTTACATTAGACAAGAAGGGAATTAAGAAAATCTTATAAAATTTATCAAAAAAAAAAACAAAGAAATTTTCACTTTTTTTCCTTATTCAGAAACTTCTTTAGTTTAGCTTCAGCATATTTCTTTTCCAAAACTGCTAACTTATGTTTCTCCTTGGCTAATTCTTCTTTCATTCTCATAATCTTCATTTTAGATGTAAATATTTTACGCTGATGTGCCAATTCCTCCTCCAACACTGCATACTTCGCTCTCCACTCCACATCAAGAATTCCTGGAACAGTCCTGACTGTAATGATTCATAAAAAGAAATAAATTACAATTACCTCTTTCCAGTCAACATAATAGTAAAATGATTAGATCAGAATTCATAACGGTATTACTATTCAAGACCATAAAATTGCTCTAAGAAATGAATGAACTGCATACAAGTGCAATACCAGCTAGTACTGTACATACTAAGCTGGCAGTGAAATGACTCTGCAAGTGTTTATTATATATATATATATAGCTACTTCTCTGGATATACCTATATAGGATACAAATGCTAACCATGTTCCACAAGTGTCACTGACTTGAAATGACATACTGGCTGCAGCAAGTAACCAACAGTAAAGGTCAGACTTCGAATAATAGCTGTCATGGGTTCATTGACAGAATGCCCAAAAATCCTGATTTTTTCCATAAGAATGCATTGTAAGGATTTTCGGAAATGTTTTTAAGGAACATACCAACAAATTAGAGAGTTGAAATTCAAGGGATTGCTGGAAGTCATGCATATCCAACGTAAACTACCAAGACATCTTCGAGGAATATCCTTGGTTCGACGCAAGGTCTGGGGGAATTAGTCTCTGTAAGAAATGCACTTCAAGTTATTTTTTACCATTTGCAGGCTTCAGTTGATTTGCAGAATGAAATTGGAAATGATGATCCTACGAAACAAAGTCAAGTACCAAAAAAAAGAAATGAAAAGAAGATTCTTATTGTGGTTGGGTGGTATTGTTTACAAATTGAAATTATGAGAACTAGGGCAAAATGAACGAAAATTTTATAAAATTTCTTTACAGTAAACAAACAGTACATTTGGCAGCCAAGGCAGTTGTTGAATCCAAGCTCAAGCATTTTCTTAATAGAATACACGGGGATTTTAAGTCTATGCCAAATTAATCGTAAGGACTAATGTCAGAAGTTATTAAATTAAGGCAATTTACTGGGATGTCAACATAAGCAAGCTATGATACATAAATAGCATGGACAAAATTACAGCCATTTGGAGTTTTTAGGACAAATAATTTTAATGAGCTTCCAGGTAGGATACAGAATTTAAAATCACCAACTTCCCAGAAGACGTGCTCTTCTACATTAATGTTCATAGAAATGTCACCAAATGTGAACAAGTTCAACAACAGGTGCAAAATTCAGCCATTTGAAATACATTGTGGAAATTTTTAAAAATTGTTTCCTGATAACATAGAAACAAAAAACCCATCATGTGAACAGAGTTCGTAAATACACTTCATATACTTAGTTTATTGTTCCCCTAATGATCCTTGGTTTGACGTCATTTGGATCATCCCTCCCTGTATTTCAAATTGGGAAAACGGAATCTCTTTTTAAGACCTTCCCGGAATGATTCATTCATGAGTGTTCTAACTTTCGGTAGGTTCACGTGCAATCAAAAATCCCTAATAAGCGTCATCTCCTTCATTTCTTAATAGTTAACCCCACCCATTATGTCTATGTAAGAACTCTGCAAGCTGCCTTTTGGCGTTTGGCTGGGGGTGCAAGCACCTTGACTCCATTTTCCTAAACGGTTGCTTTTACATATACTTTGCAGAGAAAATGAATTTTTGAAACGATTCGTTCTAGCACCTATTTCCCTAATCTTTCTGGCAGTATCAGAATGGCCCATATAACAGGGGGGTCGCAGTATATCGGTTACATCATCTGAGAACATAATTTCTCTGAACTTATTGAATAAATTTATCCTTTGAATTTTTCTTCTATCTTCTAATGATTTCCATCCCGCGTCCTGTAGCATCTGAGTAACACTCACTGTTTTATCGTAGCAATTCTTAACAAATCGTATCACCTTTCGTTGTACTTTCATCCATGTCTCATGTCATCCAACATCTTCTGTTTTTCCTCTGAATTCCACTTGCAACTTCCACTCCAATTCCATTCACCAACCCCCCCCCCTCTTAATATTTGACCCACTCATTTCTTATGTCTACGTTTAATCATTTCAATTAAAACCCTCTCCTCCCCGACTATATCCAGCACTTCCTAGAATGATATAGACTTCAAATTTTGGATTAAATTAGTGTTATCTCTGCCACCTCATTATTTGTATTCATATCTTGCAAAAAGGATCTGGGTTCGATACCAGTCAGCCTTATTTCTTCCATATGAAATGTATGGCGGAGATTTCAAATATTTTTGTGAAGTATTTCTCAAGAAAGCATTATCTTGAATTAATTTATAAAATCTTCACAAATACGTTTTTTTTTTTTTCGGAGATATTGTGCTGGTTATTCTTTGATTGAATCTTATCTTTCCAGTTTTAGTTTTCTATGGAAATTGACACTTGATGGCACATTTCTGACAAAGAAACAAAGTTCCATACACCTTAATTACTCACAGAATCATAAAATGGTTTTCAAAATTTGATGAAAAGACAAATTACTGAAGAAAGAAGTTCACTGTAAAAACAGGCAACAATAAAAATATGAGAATATAGAAAGCAGAACACTTCATCTTAAGTTATTCATCCATTTAAATATCAATCAATAAGCATAGGAAGCTTCTCTTCAGGTCCCTAAATTTATTTATTTAAGTTCACGTAGCAAGTTGGCCTTCAGGCCAGGTGGCAACGTTAGAAGGGAACATAAAAATGATTTTAAGCATTCGCCCAAAGACGGAAGGGAAACCCCTCCAAAATCCTCCCGTAGGCTGAAAATTTCAGGGTATATCCACTATGCAGTCATTATGATGTTCCCCGAGTTTTCCAGAGAAACGGTTTTGGTTTTCCAGTGTTATGACTAACATGCATGTACACATAAATGTAAGCAAATGTGAATATTAGTAAAAAAGAAAGAAAATTATGACTTAAGCCATTGTATAATATTTGACCAAAAGTGCCAAATGCATTCCCTTTGATAGACAGGTAAAATTCTGAGCTGAGTATAGCAAACAACGGTTAATACTTACAATCAATTTTAACATGCATAAATAGCCTTCAATAGCTATCATTGAAAATTAAATAAAAATACAATACACATTACCTTCTTTTCTTTGTTTTATTTCCCCCTTCCAGGTATTGTCTATTCTTTCACTCCCATGGTACCCCGACAGGTCAATTACAAGCTCCTCTTCAACACTAACACATTTCTCATTCACCACCAATTCACCCATATCTTGTTTTACTTCCTCCTTCCTGGTGTCGTCTATTCTCTCTCTTGCATGGTGCTCCGAGTGGTCAATTACAAGCTCCTCCTCAACACTAACACATTTCTCATTCATCACCAATTCACCCATATCTTGTTTTACTTCCTCCTTCCTGGTGTCGTCTATTCTCTCTCTTGCATGGTGCTCTGAGTGGTCAATTACAAGCTCCTCTTCAACACTAACACATTTCTCATTCATCACCAATTCACCCATATCTTGTTTTACTTCCTCCTTCCTGGTGTCGTCTATTCTCTCTCTTGCATGGTGCTCCGAGTGGTCAATTACAAGCTCCTCCTCAACACTAACACATTTCTCATTCATCACCAATTCACCCATATCTTGTTTTACTTCCTCCTTCCTGGTGTCGTCTATTCTCTCTCTTGCATGGTACTCCGAGTGGTCAATTACAAGCTCCTCTTCAACACTAACACATTTCTCATTCACCACCAATTCACCCATATCTTGTTTTACTTCCTCCTTCCTGGTGTCGTCTATTCTCTCTCTTGCATGGTGCTCCGAGTGGTCAATTACAAGCTCCTCTTCAACACTAACACATTTCTCATTCATCACCAATTCACCCATATCTTGTTTTACTTCCTCCTTCCTGGTGTCGTCTATTCTCTCTCTTGCATGGTGCTCCGAGTGGTCAATTACAAGCTCCTCCTCAACACTAACACATTTCTCATTCATCACCAATTCACCCATATCTTGTTTTACTTCCTCCTTCCTGGTGTCGTCTATTCTCTCTCTTGCATGGTACTCCGAGTGGTCAATTACAAGCTCCTCTTCAACACTAACACATTTCTCATTCACCACCAATTCACCCAGTTCTTGATTTACTTCCTCCTTCCTGGTGTCGTCTAGTCTCTCTCTTGCATGGTGCTCTGAGTGGTCAATTACAAGCTCTTCTTCATCACTAACACAGGCTTCACCCTCCACCAATTCACCCAGTTCATTTTTCACTTCCCCCTGACTAGTATCATCTATTCTCTCTCTTGCATGGTACTCTGAGTGGTCAATTACAAGCTCCTCTTCATTTCTAACACATTTCTCATTCATCACCAATTCACTCAGTTCACGTTTCACTTCCCCCTGACTAGTATCATCTATTCTCTCTCTTGAATGGTACTCTGAGTGGTCAATTACAAGCTCCTCTTCATCACTAACATATTGTTCATACTTTACACAGGGTGATGGCTGTAGGTTTACAGTATCGTCCATTTCAGTCCTCTGCATTAACTGTAGATTTAAGGGAAATATTATGAGTTTCCATTAAGCTTGGAAGCACAGAAAATTGTAAAGAAATTTGAATAGAAGTAATTTTAATTATTCATTAATGGTTAGGAGAACGTTGCAAGGAATTAGCCATAAAATGCTGAAAGAAAGTAATGTAAGATAGGATAATATAAGTGGACAGAAGATGGGATTGACCCATTCACTGATGATATTTGATGACAATAAAAGTCAACAGCACTAATGTTAAATCAACATGAAAATATGAAAAAAGTAAATTACTAAAACCAATTAAAGAAAAGAAAAAGATTAATAGTAGCAGTAATATTTTTATAAGTGCTGGGACAGCTGAAATAATTTTTTGCAAATGATACAATTGCATAAAAAACAATGAAGGTATAAAATAAAATGGAGTTGTTCAAAATAGAAATAAAATAATTGAAATTCAGCAAAAAAGTAGCCAAAAATGAACAATTCACTGTATCTTATGGGAAAAAAATTGGGAAAATCTGATCAAACCACAATGTTGACACTCTTATGTCAGAAATTCACAGAATAAAATGGGTTGAGTAAGAGCCAATTGTGAATGATTTTCTGGAATGTTTTGAGAGGTCCATCTCTTATTCTTGGTTTATTGAAAATTTTTATTGCTGCTTTTTTTTGGACTAATTGTGGTCTTCTTCAGTTAAACTTGAGGTATGACAAATGGATTTTGATTGGCAAGTATTGTATGACTAAATATCATAGTGAATAGTAAACTTTTGGATGTTATTTTTGATTTTGAGAAGTGAATAGAATATATATCAGGAATACCCTGTTGCATAAATAGCAGCTTACTGTGCTCTCTTTTAGAGACACCTTTTAGTAATCTAACAAAATCTTTTGTAGCAAAAGTAAACTGCATGGATAGTTTGTATAACCCCAGATTCTTATATCATTTACATTGTATGAAAAAATGCAAAATATACAGTATGCATAGATATGTAAATGTTTCTGAAACATGAATAATACTCGGGGATAATTTACAATATATTAGGGTTCCCAAGGAAAAAATGGACTTGAAAAAAGTCTGACAGGGCCAGGAATCGAACCCGGGATCTTCCGCTATCCGGGAGGCTGCCTTAAGGCCCTGTCAGACTTTTTTCAAGTCCCGATTTCCTTGGGAATTTTTCTGGGTGCATGCCATTATGTGCAAAGTCACCTCAACCCTTTCCTTATACATATTAGGGTGTTAAAATGTTAAGGTACAAAATGACACTTTGAGTATTGATGAAGTCTTAACCCAAATTAAACACCAGAGGCCTGAGCACAACAATCCCACTGTTTCACTAGCCAAAGGATTCCCAGTTCCCAGAATTCCTGTGACTGTGACGAGAGCAAGTCCTTAACTGATTGAATGTGTGTTCCGTCCAATTCCGTACAAGGATTCCCTGTACCAAGAATAAGAGCCAGTCCTTCACTGTGTCCTTTAGTTTGTCATCTGAGTCCCTTTGAGATGTTTTCCTAGCGGACCAAACTGATGGAAGTCGCAGGGTGACATTTCTGGACTGTAAGGAGGATGTGTTCCTTCTTGAACTTGGACAGTACACTTTGTATGACCCTGGAGACGCACATTATGGTAGAGCAGTGGACTTTTCATACACACAGTCTCCCCCATATACGGCCACCATCTGGAGATTTATATTGGCCGGTTTAATAGCTTCTGCAGTCAGAAATCTGAGCAATTGTCAAATTTTGCAATGTGAACACGTTGATGTCCTTACAAGCACTTGGACGGAGTCACGCCAATTGGACGACTATCATTTAGTGCAAATCAGTCAAAAGCCTTAATATGATCATATAATGAAGTGTACTCATTTCTCTCAAAGAGACTTCATAAATATTATCAACTATTGATTCAATAGCAAGTGAGGTCAACCTTCCCTTGCAAAAACCTAACTGCTAGGATACAAATAAGCTATTAAAGTCAAAGTATACAAAGAGTAAATATAACAGGAGCACATTGTCTCTGGACAGTAAGCTGTCAGTAGGTAGGGGACGTTCATAGGTAGGTTGCATAGAGAAACAAGAGTAGAAGATGAGACAAAATGCATTGAAAACTAAGTGCAAATACGGTGTTATTCCTGTGAAAAAGTGATAGATAAAATTCCATGCCGCATTTAAGGTTGAAATTGTCCCTCAATACCTTCAAAAACCCTGAAATGTGGCCAAAAGGAGATATTGTAATTCTTTCTCATTTAAGAGGAAAAGTGACGGAAGCTGGCTAGAATCAGGTCAAGAAGTGAGAGGTAACAAAAACTGCTATTTCAGTGTTTTCTGCTTAAATGTACAATGTTTAAGGAACAAAATCAATGTCTTCTGCATTACAGAACCATGGTTGAGTCAGGATGAAATTAACTTGTGAAAAATTCAGCTGTATACATTGTGTGCTTTGTTCTGCCATATCTGTAAACTATTCTAGTATCAATTTATCACTCTCTTAATGGTGATATTAGCATTTACTTTAGTCAATTTGAGAGGGTTTTAAACCACCTTCATAATCTAAATTTTGACATGCATTTTGAAAAATAATACAGCATAATTATCACTAATCTAGAAAACTAGAAAATCTGCATGTTTAGACAATATTACCACTAACTTTAATAGTGAGCAATGCTTTGATCCGTCGATATCTGACCACTGAGCCATTACTTTTAAGCGACATCCAACTGTTAATAACAAAAACAGCAGCGCCACAAAAAGTAGTATCTTATGTAGACCTCTGAAGACATTTCCGTAGATCATCCGAATTAAATGAATCTTTTATAAATTTGCTCACCAAAGTTCATTGGGTTTTTATTCTCACACATATAGTAGGTGGTATTAACTTCAAAGACATCTTTGATATCTATCTTAAAAGAGTTTAAATGTTATTGGGAAGGGGTTAAAAAAAAATTATAAATCGTAGCAATTTCTAATTTTTGTAGACGCCTGGTGTTGGATCCAGGACCTGTAAGCAGATGCGAATGGGCAATTATAACTTGTTACTCCATTATCCCCTTCTGAAATGCATAGGGCAGTGTAAATGGCTTTCTGGGATCAAACCAAGAACGATCAAGGAATCTTAAAACACATATTTGAAATGTATCTATGTTCTTTATTTACATACCAAGTTTTGAGTTTCTATATTATCGGGAAGGGGTTCAAAGAAATTCTTAGACATCGTAACAGTTATTAATTTTAGAGACCCCTGGTGTCGAACCCAGGACCTATTCGCTGCTGTGAATAGACCGTAAGACTTATTAGGACTTGATTTTATTTGTTGCAAAGTTTGAAGTTGATATGATGCCAGGAAGCACCTACAATTTGTTTCCATTATCTCCATAAGAAATGCATTGAGGAATGTAAATGGCTCTCTGGAATCTAACCAAGGACAATCAGCAGAACGTTCAACAATGTACATAAAAGATATTTACGATCTCTATCTACATGCCAAGTTTCAAGTTTCCACCTTATCGGGAAGTGATTTAAAAACAAGTCTTTAAAATCGCAATGTAAATTAAACGGGAGAATATTTGCCCTGACCTAGCGTCGAACCAAGGATAACCCTCGACAATGTCTTTATGATTTTTGGTGGATATGCAGGGCTTCTAGCGATCCCTTTAATTTCAACTCTCTACTTTGCGGGAAAGTACCTCAAAAATATATTTGAAAATCCCTGCAATGTATCTTTATGGAGAAAATCGTGACTTCAGGGCCTTCTGGAATCAAACCCATGACACTGAGGTACAAAATCCCCTTTTATCTGGAGGTTGCACGTCATAAAAATTTCAAGTCAGTGGCACTTGTGGAACATGTTTAGAATTTTGATCCCCTATGAATGTATAGATAGGTATATCTGGAGAAACGTCTATATATTATCCTTATTAGAATACAATATATTGAATAGAGATCCCTGGACTCCTCTCATGAGTTTGGTTCTTTATCTTCCATGCTTTGCTACGTATCTCAAGAAATTTTACATTCAGGTTATCCTAGTAGACGAAAAACAATCCTAGTAAAGATTGTTTTTTTTTTCAAGCGTGAAAGTATTAGTGATAACATGGATATCAATTATAATGTTTTTCATTAAAATAAATTGTATTTCTTTCACATACATACTACATTAGACAATGGGTTGGTGACAATAAGGGTGCACTAGGTGAAGAAAGTTACGAAATCTGAATATAAGAGTAACTGCGCTTGAAGAAGGAACAGCGTTAGGAAAATGTTTAAAATCCCAATTCCTGATTATATACTAAAATATCAAAGCTGTAGAGCAACACATCAGTAGCTACCTTGTTTTTCATGAAACTTTGTCGTAGTTCTGGTAGCCCAAATTGCTGTCATTGAATAAGCTACATGCCCAATGGGTGAAAAACTGCCAAAGTGGCTTTCGAATTCACAGTTGTGCACCTTGATACAGCCCAATACACAGAAATTCACCCAATCTGGCAACTCTGGCTTCCACATATCACATAAAATTAATCAGACCAAGGGAAAATAACATAAGGTGTTCACTTTTGTCATATTTTGGAAAATTCGGTTTGTTAGTCTCAATTTCACCAAAATATTTTATTCAATTAGTTTTATGAGCTATTATTACCTTCAGTTTCTTCTGTGGACTCCTTATCTGCTCCTCCTTCGATTTTGAATAAGAATGCTCCACTCCCCCATTTAGTTGAATGTCCATCGAGGATATTTCCCTACCCTTCTCCCTACTCCCTTGCGAAGAAGAAAACAAGTTTAGACAAGACAAAGGAGAAGATGCACCATCAAAGGAAGTGTCAAGAGGTGATGAACAGCTAGATGAAGAGAGATGGTCAGATGATGAAGGTTCTGAAGAAAGAACAGCAGATTTCTGAGATGTAGGAATAGGAGAGTTTTCGCTGATGGATGGTGGGAGAAGGGATGGCACTGATCCTCGATTCAACCTAAATCTATTCGAATTAGTAAAACATGCATCCAAGAAGTGCAAGGAACACATTCTATGGTTACGTATAAAATATTTTGCTTCCATTCTTGCCGACAGTGCAGGGTTGTGGCAAAATTCAACCCATTTCCAACAGCTGAAATAGAATGAAAAACTTGTTAATAACCACATGAGAAATGTAAGAGACAGCCATATAAGTTGCAACCTCAAAATATATTTATACTGAAATATTTGTCACTCAATTCGTATGAATTAATGGAAATTCCAATGTGATGGGAATATAAACAGTCTATTCACAGGCAGTCAATACCAAGTCTAGGTATGAAGTATTTGGAAAAGTAGAGAAGTAAGTAGGATGCTGCATGGATGCAATTACCACATGCAAAAAGAGAAATAAAATAGCATCGAATATTTGGAATAACTTTGGCATGAAAATGAATATTAAACTGAAGCAAAAAGTAGTACTCTCCGCTCGAATAAGTAATAAGAAGTAAATAAGTCATCTAATAACAGAATTTATTGCAGAAAAATGACCTTCCCAAGTGACATATGAAAATATTACTACCGTGGCAGAGCTTACATCTCGATTTTTACAGACGATATTATATGAACGAAACACACAATTTACCATCAGTAGCACCAAATTGTGATATTACAAATTAAAAACACCTTTATCTACTCGCACAATTAAGATAGATGGATCACTCATCGAGGATCAAATGCTATATCACAAATGCAACAAAGGGCACGTGCTACCTAATTGTAAATAGGAGCTTAATTTAAACCATTTACAAACAGTACAACCAAAACGTAATATTACAGATTGAAAATACATTTTCACAACTCAAGCAATTCAGGTTGATCAATCACTAGTCAAAGATCGAACTCCATATCTCAAAAACGCAGCATTTTACAGGTACTGCTTAAGCTTAAATAGGAGATTAATATAAATAATTTGCAAACAGTACAAACAGATTTTAATATTACAAATAGAAAACACATTTTCACTTTTTTAGCAAATATTATGAAAAAATTAAGGTTGATTGATCATTAGCCAAGGATCGAATGAAAACGCACCGCTCACACAAAAATTAGCAGATGTTGCTAACTTTAACATATGAAGTAAAAATAGCATCACGTAACAAACAGAAATCGTAATTAATACGGAAGAAAGTTTAGTAAAGTACTTACAGATCCCTCCTTCGCGGAAAACAGAACTTAACGGTCTCCCCCCTTGATTTGCAGCCTGCCACAGCGCATTTGCAGCTCATCGTCCTCAGTTGAATTCACACTACAAGATCAGAAACAAAATGGTTAAACAAGAAGATGACAATGCTGGGCCATAAGTTCTATAGAATTTTAATTCCTCCAAAATTGCACTCAATGTAGTTGGTGCCACAAACGTCGCAACCGTTCTCCCGGTTCTCCCTATCCACAGGGGGAGCCTACCGTCAGAAAAGTGAAGCCAAAAATTGCAGCACTCTGTGATGGATGTTCTGTCTTCTACCGTTATCTATCGTTGATAACGTGACTAAAAGACCGGCAGTGGTGGCGGAGTGGTTAGCGTGCTAGTGCATTAACATTCCAACCTCATGGTCCCGGGTTCGATCCCGGCTAATCGGATTTTTCCGGTTAGGGAATGGTTGTTTGTGTATGTTGTGAGTGTGTGTTATTAATAAAAAATGCAAAAACGGAATGAAATTTTTTTAAATGGGGTTAATTGGAGGAATAGCCTTCTAAGGCTAAAATTCGCCCATAAAAAGATGACATTATTATTATTAAAAGCAAAGTGGGAGACGGAGCATATCGAAGAGAGGGTTACCGAGATCTACTGCAATCGAACAACAAGATGAGTATGGAATTCATCAGAAGTAATCCATGGAAGGAGGAGGTTTTTGTTCATCCAATGAAGCCAGAGTGGAGTAAAATTTCCCAGCAGCCACAAGGAATCTTTGAATTAATACTGAAATTAGTATATATTATTGCTGCTAATAAGTATTAGTAGAACTTTGAATCAATAAGAATTAATTCATCACCTATTCTTACCTAATTAACAGTTTATCTTGAGCATTCGATGTCTCCTTATGTTTAACAATTGCACACTGAAGAATCTGGTATAGAGAGAAAAATATACTCAATACCTTGATCATTCAAAAAATATGATGAGAAGGTAACCAGTATTACACAACAATAGTTTGCAGACTGCCTTATATAATTTTGCATCTATTGATATAATAGTCTATTAATATATTAATAGTATAGTAACAATAATATTACGTCATATATTTTACATAATATATATGTTATAGATATCTATCTACAGTAGTGCAAATGAGGCAAACTAATGATAATTTCTTTTACCTTTTAGGTGTAAAGAGTGTATTTAAAAATTAGTCTGAAAACCCTTCCCTTTAGTATTCCAAGGTAAATTATATATAGAGTAATCATAACCATCTAATAAGGCTATCCTGCTTTTAACGTGGTTGTCATTTTTTCCCCTAAATAGTATCCCAACTGTAAATAATGTTAGAGTCTTAACTCTCTGCTACTGACTAATTAAAGCTGCTTTGCTATAAAAAATAATAGAGACGTAAAACGAGTAAAGATTTCACTGATACTGTAGGCTAATTGCTTCAGTAGGTTTTCTCCACAAATTGCTGGCTGTGACCAGAACTTGCTTAAAATTACTCCTGCGCGTTGAGGAATCATGAGTTTTTGCAGCCTTTGATGATGAGATAGTGTATTTTATCGAAAGAAAGAAAATGTGAAAAATATTGTGCGGAAACCTTGCATTTAAAGTCCTGTAAGTAGTTACAAGAATATATATCTTTCTCTGCAACTCTAACGTTAACCAAGATAATTTAGCGTATGATTATGAAATGTATTCAATTTTTTAACATTACAAATTTATCTCACTGCAGCATTTTGGATAGACTAGAATACTTGATTCGCAAAGACGAAGAGCGTATCTCTAAATATGCCTTAATTTTGTTTGCGCTTTAATTTAAATATACTTTCTTCATAACCATAACCCTTCTTTTCTCCATGACCAAATCTTAAATAAAAGAAATCAACTCCAGTGTTATTTGGTGGAACTTAATTTTTAACTTACAAAAGTAAAAATCACACATACACTTGTACAAATTCCACAAATTTGTGCAAATATTTTCCACAATTTTAAATTTGTGGAAATCGTACAAGTGTGTGTGTGTTTTTACTTTTGTAAGCTTAAATAATAGTTTAGCAATGAAAACCTTCGATCAGTGCCGCAGCAAAATATTCATGGTCCCTGCCATAATAAACCTTTGTTGGACACATGAAAAACTACGACGATCCTCACTACCTCATGCAACGTATTTTCTTTATTCTAGAATATCCATCGGTAATTTTCCTTGCTTATCTCATATTTTCTCATGGCTTGATTCTTAACGAGATTCTTATTGCACAAAGCCATTGTCTTCTCTGACCAACCTTGCCATTTGCTAGCAATTTCTCCGGTGGTTGGTTGGATCGCTGGCAAGGTGCTGCATTAATTTTGGCCAGCAGTGTACATCAAGTTAAACAGTGTTTTGTGATTTTGTATATCGTTTCGTATACCGTATCATAACCCAATCTTTGAAGTGTATTCATTATCCACCCTAAGTGTTCAAATCATGCAGAGTCACATGAAAGTAAGGAGTAATCTTCGATGCGTTTTTAAAAGGCATATATTAAAAGAAATATTTGGGAAATTTGGTGATAAACAATTTTCGTTCATATTACTTGAGTTTTATGAACTTATGACTTGATGGTCAACATGAAGCAGTGAAATTTCTGTGTGTTCTATTTTGGCAAAAAAGAGAGTAAATACTAATTTAATTGTTTCTAGTTCAAAATACTTTGCCGCAGATGTGGACAACAAAATGAAAATATTTACCAATAATTCTAGAATTTATAATTTTCGGAACAGTTTCACATCAATCATTTATGTTAAAATTTACAATTTTCTTTACTGTTTGAAGGAGTGATAAGAGAGAGTTAAGTAGTTTTTTGTAATAATTTAGAGGCTGAGAAGATGTAATCTCAGGTACAAGCATGGTTTTATACCTTATGGGTCATCTTTCATTTTCTTATGACTATAGGTGACTGCTTTTAGTAAATTATCATGAGTGTGAACATGGGAATGTATTTCAGCAAAGTCAAAAGTCTTTAATTTGTGCTTACATGGAATATTTCTTGAACTCCCTGAAAGTGATGTGAACTGAATAATCCGTTGTGCCTAAAGTGCTTAGCTTAGTTCCTGAAGTACCACATTCGCCTTCCTGTGGAAGCTGCAGTTGAGGGATCCTCAGTTGCTGTTCCCGGGATTGCAAAATGGTGCGACATAGAGTAGGCCTTTGAGTGGGATGGCAATCATGCAGAATACTGGACTTCGAGGAAGTTGTCAACCATTCACACGCATCCTAAGGTAAGGACATTCTATTTGACAGTAATGGTTATTCTTGGATTTCTGATACAAATATTTGGAAAAGAGTTTAAGATTGAGGAATTATAGTATCTACCATGAAGAAGGTCATGAATAAAACCTGTAAGATAATTATTCTGTTATTTTTCAGGGGAGGAGAAAACTGAGAGTTGGCATTGCTGCTCAAGTTCTCAGTCAGACAGTGTCCAGTTACCAGATGACTGGTTATTCAGTTGGTAAGTATACTGGAATTGTTTATCTATAAAATAAATTCCGTAAGACTTCATTTCCCTCTCATCAGCTTTCACTGAGTGTATTATCCTCATGTTGCACAAACAATGCTGATTTATCTAAACTAGTTATCACCAAGTGTTTGAAATTTGACCGTAATTCATTGAATTTTTAAGTTAGAAAGCTATTGAGACTCGTTTGTCAAAGAGTTTACCTATATAATCATTGTTAATAATTTTTTAAAATGTTATTCTATTACATCAGCTGCAAGCATGTACAAATAGGTTATTAGGGTGTGTTTTTGCCTTAATTCAAGCGTTATATTGTTATTGCATGTTTGATTAGAGTGTTCACGTAATCTGTAATTGACAGCAGTGTCAACTTCATAAAAATATAATTGCCCATAACATGGTGAGTGACCGAATCCAGAAGTCATTGGACCTGATCTGTGATAAAAAACATCATGTATTTTAAAATGATACACTCCATGCGTAACTGTATTTGAAATTTTAGCTTCTGTGGTAACCATAGAAAATGATGAATTGTATTTACGAATATTTTCAAAAATCTTTGGACTTTCTTTTCATTGAAGGTTCATTCGAAGTTGGTCCATCATACAATTATTTAAAGTATGCATTTTGACTTAAGGCTGGTAATATTGCTTTACCCTTATGACAACATAAAGAGAATGCAGTCCTTTCACCTACTTCAGATTTGAAATGTTTTGCATTGCAAAACTTGCATTATAAATGCATCAATCGATAATCATAAGTATTGAAATGTCTTGGAATGACATTCAGTACGCATTTAAATGTACCCCTCGAAATAATTTCATCATTACTATTTACACTATTTAAATTTGCATTTGGTCTATTATCATTTTGACTTTCATGTGAATATATATCCCTTCTTCTTTGTCTCTCATTCCTGCACTTTTTGAAAAGGGCAATCCCTCTGTCCGTGAAATAAACTATTATTATTATTATTACTGCTAAACATGGTGTTTTGCTAAGTTAATTGAGAATAAAATAACAACCAGTTTCTTTTGAAAATTGGTGTATTTTATTCACTCATTTTGTTATGGAATACTACAAAATGAATCGCAGTTCCATCAAGTTTATTTTCCATAAATAACCAACGCACATTAGTCAATAAACTCATTTCTAAGATCTTGCAATGAACTTCCAAAGTTGCAATATAACTTCGAGGAGAAGAGAGGAGATCTTAAATAAAGTGAAAGAAGAATGATGAAGGAAATAAGAAAAAGGAAAGCTAACTGATATTATGCTAACCAAAGCTAACCGATTATGCTGGTCAAAGGCCAGCATAATTGGCAAAAATACATATAAAAAATATTTCTCAACCATTCCGTTGAAGCCCACTGAGGAATTAATTTGGGACGCACCCATAAAAATGTTGGAACAATTCACCGCCAGAGTGTCGGCCACTAGTCTGCTGCTGTGTGTAGTGGAGCAAGAATTTCCATTGCTCTTCAAGCTGCCGTGGATGAAGCACATCCATCTGGATTGGGACAAATTGCTTCAAACAGTGCTACACCCTGAGGATACATCTCAGTTTTCACTGCTTTGTAAGAACCAATTAATTTCACATTTACGTGTCGAGTATCCACATATGTTTAGGGAGAATCCAGGATTGATTAAGGAGTTTGAAGTACATCTTCGTTTACAGGAACATGCCACTCCAGGATTCAAGGGTCCCTGACCCATTCCGTTATGTGAGCGTATGAAAACCATGCTCGCGAAAATGGTAAAGAGTGGATTCCTGGAGCCCTGTAAACCCGGTCCTTGGGGTATGCCAACCATTGTGGCTCCGAAGTCCAATGGTGAAGTTCGAATTTGTGGTGATTTCTCTGTTACCATCAATTGAACAATCGAAGATTTGTCCACTGTGAATGGTAGCATTTTCTGTATATTAGATTTGGACCAAGCATACATGCAAGTGACACTTAGTGCAGACTCGCAGGAGTTATGCAAGATAAACACACCATTAGGAAGTTTCAAGTTTCTCCATATGCCGTAAGGGGTCGCCAGTGGTCTAGGTGAATTCCAGGAAATTATCGGATCAGTCTTAGCAGGGATTGACCCAGCTTTTATCTATCTTGATGACATCTTGCTGTGGGGAACAATAACAGGAGAATGTCTAAAAATGTTAGAACAAGTGTTAGGTCGTTCAGAAACATACTACATCATACTGAATTTGAAGAAGTGTGAATTCCTAAAGCCAGTTGTTAAGTACTTAGGTTTCCAATTAGACCGATTTGGAAGTTGTCCTGACCCGAATCAGTTTAAAGAGTTATCTGAGAGACCACTCAATTAATTAAATTTTAATACTTTACGTGAATCAATCTAATTTGCACAAGAAATCAATCTAAACAGGTTTGTTCATTTTCTAGCAAAAGTTTTCTGAAGTGCGACATAGCATTGTCATTGAAAAGATTAATTGCCCTATTGGCTACACGTTTGTTCGGGTGGTGTTTCTCAACAAATTCCTGCAACTCACTCCACTTACTACACTACTACTTACCTCCTACTCCCCTGACAAATGGTCCTCCTGTGTGACCTGCTCATTCTGCAATTCAGCAAGCTCTTCTGTGGTGAATTCTTCAACGTGATCATCCACCAACTACTGCACATCAGCATCGTCGACCTCCAAGCCCATACTCTTGCTCATGGAAACGATTTCATCAACCACCTTGACTACTTCTTCAAACCCCTCAAAGTCTCTTTCTGGGACACAATAAGGCCAAACTTTTCTCCAGGCTGACTGCAAGGTCCAATAAGAAGCCTCATTCCAGGCATTATCGATGAGATTTATGCAGTGTAGGATATTGAAGTGATTGTTTCGAAATTCTCAAAGGGTTAAATCTGTAGCATTAGTGACCTGGAAGCATCTGGTAAACAGGGCCTTGGTGTAAAGTCTTTTTAAATTTGAAATGACCTGTTGATCCATCAGCAATAATGGAGTTGTATTGGTGGAAGAAATTTTACCTTGATAAAATTGTTCTCGGTCTCCAGACTTTCCTCCAGACCTGGTGGATGTGCAGGAGCATTATCCATTATGAGGAGACATTTCAAGGGCAGGCCTTCATCCTGAAGAAATTTCTTAACAGCTGGGGCAAACACCTCAGTCAGCCGCTCCATAAATAGAATCCGTGTTACCCATCCCTTTGTATTCGCTCTCCACATGACCAGCAGTTTAGACTTTAACACATTGTTGCGTTTAAACACATGGGGATTTTCAGAGTGGTAAACAAGAAGAGGTTTTATCTTGCAGTCACCACGTGCGTTTGCACATAATAAAAGTGTAAGCCTATCCTTCATAGGCTTGTGACCAGGAAGTGCCTTCTCCTCCTCGGTGATGTACTTTCGTTCTGGCATTTTCTTCCAAAATAAACCAGTTTCATCGCATTAAAAACCTGGTGTGGGGACGTAGCCTTCACTTTCTATTAAATTTGCAAATATATCAAATTCCTTCGCAGCATTTATGTTTGAACTTGCTGCCTTGCCATGCCTTACTAAGCTATGGATGCCCGTTCGTCCTTGAAATTTTTCGAACCACCCTCTACTAGCTTTAAAATCCTAACCTTCGTTACTTGTATTTGGTGATTGTTTGTGGATACTCACAGTATTTTTACAATAGAGAAATTTATACTATAGAGATACTTGTGAGTCAGCGCCGATAAGCATCAACAAGTAACAGATAACCTTACTATCAGATTATCACACACAAAGGAAGCGGGACTGATCTTATCGGCACTTGAAGCCAGCGCCGACCAGCAAGCAAGAATGTTGCAAGGGGTTGCCTACTGAACTGGTCGGCAGCCTTGGTCATGAACCGAGTTGTTTTACACCAACCGAGTCAAAATTTGGCTGCCAAAGCTGGTCATAAACCGAGTTGGTCGTGAACAGAGGCAGTCGTGAACTGAAGTTCCACTGTATTTGTACGAATGGAAATTCGAAATCTTTACTGAAAATGCCACCATCGCTGCTCTTTTTGGTGATAAGAGCCATGTTCAAGCACATGCCACTGCTAGATTGCAACAATGGGGTCTCATGCTTGGAGCATATCGTTACAAGATCCTTCGCCGCTAGAGCGAAGATTCCGCATGGGGATTATTTGAGCCGACATCCAAACACCAATGACACAGCTGTCAGATCCGAAATTAGTCGAGCCAACCTAATTGAAAAAAACACCTTAGTGTCTGCCCTTACCATCACAGTGGAAACCAACATAGAACCTGTCCTTAAGAAAGTCTGTACCTTTGTCCTGAACGGAGGGCCAGATAATGTAGAAGAAGAGCTGAAGCCATACCACAAGAGGTTCCTCCAACTCACTCTTGAGAACGACTGTGCACTCTGGGGAATACGCTTATTTGTGCCGACAGCACTCCATCAGTCAGTGTTGGAATTATTTCATGATACACACCCTGGTGTCTCCAGGATGACATCTTTGGCTAGAGCCTTTGTCTGGTATCCTGGCCTTAACCAAGATATTGAACAGATGGTACGTGACTGCAGAGTCTGTCAATCTCTCCAACCTGATATTCCACATGAACCATGGGCTTGGCCAACCAGGAGATAGCAGAGAATTTTCATTGATTTCGCAAAATATCTTGGAGTGGATATTCTACTCAGTCAAGATGGTCATTCTAAAAGGCCTGAAGTTCAAATTATGCAAGATTTGACAGCTGAAGCAACCACTGAAGTTCTGCACTCTTGGTTTGCCTTTGGGGAATCCCAGAAGAACTTGTGAGTGATAATGGACCTCCATTTACATCTGCCGCCTTCAGAACATTTTTGGAACAAAATGGTACTGTCCTCTGACACTCTCCTACTTACCATCCTCAAAGTAATGGACAAATAAATTGAAAGGGGAGTCGATCGTTAAAGGAGAGTCTAAATAAACAGTTGATAGATGAGAAAACAGCAGGGAGGTCTCTTCAACATTGAATCACCGCGTTGCTGTATGCATATCGTAATACACAACATTCTATAACCTAGGTTACGTCAGCAGAACTTTTCCTTGGAAGGAAACCACAGACTCGGCTGAGCTTGCTGCAGCCAAACCAACTGCAAAGACACAAATACAGGCTGCATAAGAGCAGACCAGAGCAGCACACCCAGGAAAGAAATCACTGTACACCCGGGGAGACTTATTCTGGATCCGTACCATTAACCACCGAATACTCTATTGGCAAGAAGGAATCATCGAGAAAGCTGTTTCCTCAGTTGGTTATGATGTGGCAGTCAATGGATGCATCCATCAAGTCTCGTCGTCTCACCTTCACCTCTGATTCATCCATTGAAAAAGATCCACCGGCAAAGTAGGAGAGTATGACCGTGGAGCAAAACCTGCAACATCCAGCTCCTTTCCAGTCATTGGCAGCACCCCCAGAACAGCAGGAACAACAGGTTCCACCGCCAGAGCCATCATCAGTACCACCCGAGCTACCTGTGTCACCATTTTTATCACCTAGACAGGTTCCGGATGATTCAGTGCAAAAAGCAGCTGATCCTGCCAATGCGAGAATTGAAGGAGGGTCTGCAGAATCATCGCCTTCAAATGAATCAACTTCCCAAGACATTGTCAATGGAGGAACAGCAGCCTCAGTTACTACACCAAAGAGGGTAACCCGCTCTGGTTGTGTTATCACTAGACCAAAACGCTTTATGTTATTATAAATGAAGTATATTTTGTCTAGGCTAGCCCCCACTTATTGTGTGTGGATATTTTTCTTCCTAGCTATTTGTTTGCTAATAATGTTAATTAGTTTTTTGAAGTATTGATATTCATCTTTTGTGTACTTGTTTTGATAAATCTTTCAAGATGAATGTGGAATCGCTGACTACCTAAACTTATTATCCCGGACTACCCATTACAATGGTAATTAGAGGGAATATCATATTACAAGTGGAATTAAAAGGTTCAGTGGAGGGAAAGAATAAGAGAGGAAGAAGAAGAACTAAGATGGTGGATGAGGTAAAACCAGCGATTATAGAGAGACTAAACAGAAGGCTATGGAGGGAAGAGAATGGAGAGAGCAGTGGTGTATGGGACCTGCTATGAGGCAGAATACCACATGATGATGAACATCATGAACTTCGACCACTATCACCACCCTGAGTTGCGAGATGTATCGTACCCATTGTACCTTATACAAAAACTATCCAACCCAAAACTTACAAGTTTTGAATGAAATATTGTGGATTATTTCCTTTCCTTATTTTATTATTTAAAATACTTCTTTCATAAGTCTTCTCAGTATTAATTGATGGAAAATACTTCCACAATATTAGCAGGATTGGCATACTCTCAGTTACCTGTCGTTCAGCTATATAATACTTGTTTGATAAGACACAGGCAGGATTACTGGTGCCAGAAAAATCAATAGGTAAGGACCAAATAACCTCTATGTTTTCCATATGTCTTATTAAAAATACGGTAAAATTTCCCTTTAGGACTGTTTGGGAGAAATTCAATGCCTCCCTTAATACTCATAATATTTCGACAAAACTTAGTCCTAAAGTGAAATTTTACCAAAAATACAGTTGATTATTTCAGAGACTAATGATAAAGTCTAACTTGATTCGTCGTGAGACTTACCTTAATTAATTATCCCAGGTGCTACATGGTAGGTCTATAAGGTCGTGCCATACGGTACATGGAGTATCATATAATGCTCCAAAACTTAACGTTGTTTAATGCAGAAAACAGGATTTAACGGACGATTCAATGAAACCACGTCTGTTTCAGAGTGAAATATTTACTATAGATTCTCCGTAAATTGCTATCAGAATTCTAGAAGAATTCAAAAAGTTTGCGCGAATAGGCGAGGGAATTGCATCTTCGATTCGATTTTGAACGCAACTCCACCGTATTTATCCATCAGTACAAAGAAATTCATTTAAAATCACCGAGGTCTGAGATAAGGCGCCGTTAACGCTGCACGTGTTGCTTATGTTTGAAGTGTTGTTCACTGCGGTGACTGCGGTTCTGCTGTGTTCACTCGGTTCACTCAAGCAAGTGCGAACAGCTGATTATACCTCTATGTTTTAGAATGAATATTATTCAGTTATGCAGCCAATACTCATATTTTGGAAATAATGATGAGTAACTATGTTTAGTTTTGAAACATTTCTGTGTCTGTGTTTTATTTGAAGAGATAGGGATGGAAAACCCCTTACCGTCTTAAATTTTAAGTACTCCTTTTAAAACATTTTGATATGGAGTCCCGGTATTACGAGGGTTGCGGTCGCGAAGGACCTATCAGATGTATATTTTTATGTGAATTTCATCCTGTCGCTGGGCCAAAAATTACTTGCCAGGTTACATTTGTGATTAATATGTGATTAAGATCCTATTTGATGAAAAGTAAATGCTAATTTTTATCCTTCTTTTCAGGTCCCAAACGATTACGTGTCTAAAGAAACGTTCGACGCTGTCAGTGTTTATATCATTCCGAAAGCTCAACTACAAAGAAGTATACTGACAGTGTAAGGCCATTAGTTTAGAGTGTATTAATGAAATGTTTTTATTGGGATATTTGTGATTTCATTCAGATTTTCTTAATATTTCAGAACTGTTTTGGGGAAAAAGATAACAGGTTTTCCTATCAGTATTGACAATCCAAAGTATGCTAGGAATGCATTTTATTTCAACCTGTGCTTTGTATTCGATTCGTGGGCGAGAACGGTTCATTTTGAGCCAGTGGTGAAGAAACTTTCGGAATTCTTGGTAATTACTGTTTGGTGGATTTAATGAAACAATTATTAGTTACTATCTTCTTCATTTCTCATTCATATAATCATAATCAAAGAAGCTATACACAAACATTTGCCACATGGCGACCACATTAGCATCTTAAAATAACAACAACCTCTAAAAATTACAGTAAAAAGTACTAATAATCATGAAGGTGATAAATTTGCTCTTGTATTATATATCTAATCATTCTACTTATTTTTCATCTATCGTTGTGGAAATTCGTTATTGAAACACCATAAATATTTAAAATGCTGCAGTTTTTAGATGTGGCTAGATATTAAAATGTTGCGTCAATCTATAAACCAAAAATATGAATTGCAGAAAAAGAGAAACCTTGGGAGAGAGAAGGTTTCGATGTATAACCTTAAATTAAAATCAGTTAAAGAAGATAATGGGATAGAAGTTAAGAAGTCATTCCCAAGCTGAATTTAAACAGAAAATGAGATATTTCTAAGTTTACGCCACAAAAAAAACAATTAACTTTGAGAAACATTCTTATTTCAATTACAACATAATAGGTCACTCTGGAAATGGAATGCGGATTTTTATCTAATGATAATTGCAAAGTCAATCTACCCAGTATACTACAAACAATTCTACAGGAGCTCAATTGGAGGAAAATGTGCACTGTTATAGGTAAGGGCTCTTGTCTTAATTACATGACCATGCAGTTATTGATGAACACAAATGTGTATTTGTTTTGTATAATATGTAGGTATAAATTTACAATCCGTTTCCATATTACTTTAATATTGGCTCTTTAAGATCAGTGTATAATTACATTTTCCTAAATCCACCTTATTTTCTATCCAAACTTATTACTTTTATGACAACTTAGTTGGCCAAAATAATATCACCTTTTCAAAATGGAAGAGATATAATTTAGAAGCCATAAGATGAATGTTTAGCTCCAGATTTTTTTATATTTCAATGGATATAATTTGTTAATATGATGTGTAGGTAAATTATTGAACTCTGATTTTATCTTTAATAAACATTATTGGGTAAGATATATTCCTGAATATTTTAGTTGGAAACAGCACAACGCATCTTAAAGTTGTGAGAGTTAGCCGAGATCCCCCACCTGTTGAGGATCACCATGTCCCATGTTTTACACCTGCCCATAGATCTTTCTGTCGAGAGCAGTGGGATCTTACGACTCAGCAGGTGACATTCTATTGTATTCCTTCCTCAGTCAAAAGTAATCTTCTCAAGCCTATCTTCCTTATATAGATACTGATGTATCATTAACAGTCAGTTGATCTTAAAGAAATAACCACACTGTACTTAAATAAACCCAAAGATGATAAATCCATTCCACTGAATGTTCTTGCTAAATAAAATGTTGTCTTTGTTTTGGGGTTATTGAATTTACATAAATAAATTGAGTGCTTAAATCACTAAGTTACTTACAATGTTTTCATATTAATTTAATACTGACTCGCATATTATGTATTTATCCTTTCTTATGACCCTTAAGGTACATGTATCGTAGTAATAAATATCACTATGAAAGTTATCTAAGTGAAAGGAGTAGTGATCTATGTGCTGTTAATAAATTAATAGTTTCCAATTATATTTCAATTTTAGCTGCAAGCATTATATAACTTGCTGATTCAATTTTAGGTCATACCCTTCATCGATGGCTTTAACCATGTTGCTAAAATTGCAGCTGAAGCAGATGTTGAGAACAACTTAGTCAAGGCATGCATACAGAATCTAGTGTGAGTAGTAACATTTTATTGTTTTAACTTTTATTTACTTTTATTAATGGAAACAGTAGTTTAACATCATGCACATGTTTATTATCAATATCTGTACACTCTTAAGTTGATGGAATAAATTTACTCCAATCTGAAAGGATGGAAGTTGCCTTTCATGTGGAATGAAACTGCATCCTAGCCTAAAACTTGCATCAGTTATTGAATAGAAACTTCGTTTAGAATTTTCAAATATCAGGAATGGGCAACAAATATCCCACTTTTACCCCTATAGTTCTACTGCAATCAACTTGTTTATTTTATTTATTTATTTCTCAATGCTTTACAAACAGCATAATGCCAATTTATAGTGAAGTTATAACATTAAAAATAGGCAAACACATGGGACCATTCCCTAACCAGAAAAATCTGCATAGCCTGGAATCGAACCTGGGACCTTGGGGTTGGAGCATTATCATGTAGGCATGCTAACCACTCTGCCAACACAGCTGGTTATTATTTAACTTAATAAAGATCTATAAAATTGTGGTTTAATAAAAAAATATTTTGCTAACAACATTAAGATGATGTTAAGAACAAAGATTTTTACAAATACTTTTTTCCACACATTTATTTGAAACACGACTGGTTTCGGCACAGATCAGCCATCTTCTGGTGAGGAAATTACAAACAAGAAGGCTAACCTAAGGTAAAGCCTACCACAATCGATTTTATTTAACAAAATTAATTTTAAATTAATTTTTTTTGAGCATTTGACCCTTGAATAGTCTAATTGTTAGCCTGCTCACCTCCAAAGTAAGAGGGGTCAAGGAAAGTTAGATTCGTAGTGGTGACACCTAACATAATGAAAACATTGGTGAGCAATCTAAATTAGTTAGTACATCATCCTATGTTTAAAAGGGGTGCATTGGATCTGGGCATTGGCATCTGATGAGAGACAGCAAGGGTAATATCCTCATGACCAAAGGAAGGACCATGTGAGAGTATTTTTCTGATACGTGCCAGCGTATAAGTCATACAAAGAATTTGCGAAGAATAAATATGCGTCAAATTTATTTAAAACATATGAAAATGGTTCATCAATTTAACTCTTTTATTATGAAAACATGTCATAACATACTTTACTTTTGGCCACAATTGAATTTTGTGATGAATTTGTTTTATTTGATATGTATGTTAATTAGACTTGCCAAAAATTAGTTTCAGTAAGAAATAATTGTGGTGAGTTGCGAGAGTTTTTGTGCAAGTGTAAAGCAGGTAGTATCACCTATTTACCCCTCGGTGGAAAATGGTCAAATTTTCTTTTCGGCGTATAAGTCGACCCCTGGTTTTTGAGAAATTTGTTTAGGCTTCTAAGGTCGACTTATACACCAACATATACGGTAAATATTTAATTTTCGATTAAATCTCTGGGAAATTAATATAATACTCAAAAAAGTATCATAGTGATAAGGGACTTGAACAGATTTTGGTTGATGTACAGAAATAGGCAGTAAATGTTGATGTGGAACCACAATTTCCCCCATTGCTTACAGTCTGGCTGCAAGAAAAACTTATTCTTCAAATGTTACAATGATGCAGTTCCCAGCCCTGTTTGTTCAAGATGCATGTGTATTTTTCAATACTTGGTTTCAGCTTCACTTTGTTAGGTGCAAAATTTGTGCTGCATAAGATGCTAAGTGCCGACTTCAGATTCATTTATGATCCATATCCATGGTTTATCTAGGAAAGATTATGACTTGAAATTTAAATTATGCCAGTATTTCTAGAAAATGTATGGATAGTGCTAAATAAAAGAATATATGTGAAGTGGATTAAATTGAAAAATTGTAATCAAATTAATTTTGTTAAACCAAATATTACTTTTTTGGTCTGTTTGAGTTTGGAATATATTCAGAGATATAAAGATAATGTATACTTTTCCACAACTTTATTTCAGAACATCCAATTTCGGGTTGTCTATTGTACATAAAAGAATTTTAAATTTTGAAATCTTGCAAAGTATATTTCTTTTGTTGATGTTATTCTGAACATTTTTTATGCTTCTTTCCCGTAAAAATCCCTCAAAATATAGTTATTAATTTCTTAATACTAATTTTATTTGGAACATTAAAATATTGTAGCAAAAATAGACATGGCACATATATGTGATATCTTAGTTTTTAAAATACTATTTTATGACCCCTGAGGACGGTAGCATTGCTATTGAAAAGGTCTTTGGCTACAATTATAGTACAGCATTCCTTTCTTGCTTTATCCGACTACTGGGAAGTAAGAGGAGGAACGTCGACAAAGACTGCTTTTGGAGATTTTAAACCTCTAACTCTTCAACAGCCGTGTTCCAATATTTCTTTCTTTACAGCAGTGGCTTTATCAAATAGCTGTGTGTTGAAACAAATAACTCCTGCAGGGAAAACAATTGTTTTTATTTTAGCAAATGCTTCCATGAAATATGTAGCCATAAAAATGTTTACCACCCAGGGGTAGAATGGATTCTTTTGCTCAAATAGTATAAAGGAAGACATATGAGGCAATTAAAACCCTTAGTGTTTGAAAAAGTATCTCTATTACCAGGAGCAATTGATTAAATTGCTTTTGTGATCATGCACCTTTAGGCTTGGTGTTAGTGGTGTTGATGTGTTTTAAATTAATTTACTTTGTCCTCTCCTTTCCTACATAAGTATTTATGTAACTTCTGTCCAGTAAAAATTATATTCTCCTTAACTTCTTTATATGTGTAAATTTATGTTTTTTTTGTATTCTCTGCAGTTATTATGGTGTAGTTCGTATGATCTGCATCTTCCGATATTCTGCTGAATATGCCACCACACCAAAGATTAAGGAACTTTTGGAAAATGAAGTATTTCAGAAGGAATGCCTAAAATTTGTTTCTAAATCAAGTAAGTGTGCTTTTAACTATAATTTCATTCCTTTATCATTGTGTTTCTATTTCAGATTCTTTGGTCAGGTTTACAAAGTTAAATGTAATAATCTACACAGGAAAATCTTTGTTCAACATTAAGTCCCTGTGTTACCTGTAGATAAAGATACTGTTATATATTGACAGTTAAAAAACTGAGAAATTTTCTCTGTTTTTCATTTAATTTTAATTGATAAACCTCAATGTTTATTATTTGCTCCCTGCTTACTAAGTCACTCAATGGTAAGGGAGCTTAGATTTAAGTTTAAGTGTGCAAGAGGCTTGAATGGCACTTGGTAATTAAGTTTTTTTATTTATCTTATATGGAAAAATCCCTTTACAAAAATGCACATGTTTATAGTACAAGGTTCAGCAAATGTTTTCCTGAGAATAAAGACATAGAGTATAGTATATAAAGTATAAAGACATAAAACACAACTTAGAGAAAGGAGAATAGCATATATATAATAACAAATATAGCAATCAAATAATATAAGTCATATGGGAAGGGACTCGTGAAGAAAATTTCAATTTAAGATAATTACAAAGATAATTGCAATTTACAAAATTAGTTACATTACATAATAAAATTAATTACAATTACTATTAAAAAATAAGGGTTAAATTTTTAAGGCTTTAATTTGTTTGACAGAAGTATTAAATATGTAAGTAGAATTTTTGGCAAGAAATGAGTTGGCAGAATGTTGAAGGCGAGATAGTAGAGAATTAAACAAGTAGTTGGTAGAGTGGGAATCCATGGAGAAAAAGTGACCAGGTTTTGAGTAATGAGATGGAACACGAAATTGAATTTTAGACAGGAGCTTGGGACAACTAACACTACCCTGAATTATTTCATGTAATAAGACTAGGTCTGAGATTATGTGCCTATTTTGCAGGGTAGACAAGTTTAGATAGGAAAGGGTATCAGCATATGAGATTTCATTCACTGCAATACCTACTTTGTAGTTAATTAACTTTAAAAATGTATACTGAATTTTCTCAGTAGGCTTACTGTGAATAGAGAAATATGGTGACCACACTGGGGAAGAGAATTCCAGTATAGGCCTAACTAAGGAAAAATACAGTATTTTAATTGTTTGAATATTTTTTTAAGTTTTTGGTGTTCCTAGTAATGAAACCCAGCATTCTCTGTGTATTACTGATAGATGAGAAAATGTGATACTGAAAATTTAAAGCAGAATCAAACCAGATTCCAAGATCTTTGACTACGTTTGACCTCCTCAGTGAAGTTCCATTTAAAAAGTACTGAGAGTTAATACTTATTTTCTTATGACTATAAACAATATTGCACTTAGAGGCAGTAACTTTCATTGTATTATCATTACACCATTTAAGTAAATTATTTTGTATTATTTATCTTGGATTGAAGAGTGAAGATTTTCAAGTCATTATCATACAAAAGGCATTTATCACTTTATCTGGAATATCATTAATATAAATATTAAAAGAGAGAGGAGCTATGTGAGATCCTTAAGGAACCCCAGAAGTAACATTAAATTCTTAGGAGTGAAAGGGCTCTATCTTTACTACTTGTGTTCTATAAGTTAAATAAATATGGAGCCAAATGAGCAGATTACCACCAATTCCATAGGAATCAAGTTTTAGTTGATGGTTTACCATGTCAAAAGGTTTTATTAAGTCCACATAAACAGAATCGACCTGTAATTGATTTGAGAAGGCATCCAGGATGTCCACTTGAAAAGTAAGTCAATTAGATGTGACAGATCTACCACTGAAGAAGCCATGTTGTCTTGGAGTTATGAATAGTAGACAAGTTTGTCATAGACTAATGATACAAAAATTTTGCTAATGCAGCTTTGAATAGAGATCAGTATATAGATGGAGATTACATATTAAGTAATATTTGTAGAAAAACACCATATCCATACCATTTTGCCAATCTCCACTTTTTTTCCGGATTGCATGACCTTATAAGACTCATAATTTATTTATTACTCATCTACTTAACAGAATCATCAAAGCCATCTTTGCGGGATATCTTACTTGTTTATGGAGGCTTACGCCGGGGAGTCACTGTGAAGGAGCTTGCCATGCGTCTTCAGCAACATATACAAAATTTGGACATTAGGAAATTGGTTCAGTTTGGTGTTCTCACTGGAATATTGAGGAGAATTCATGAGGTAAAAATTGGGTTGATGTCTTTCAATAAAAGTGCTGTTTTAATTTTTAAGGCATATGTTGAGCCGTGATATGATTTTGTTTTTCATAAGGTTATGTACTTCACAAGTATGTAGATAACAGTCAATGCTAAATATCTGTAATTCATTGTGTTTGAATATTTGCCTTAAACTTGAAAACAAGAGTTGGCACGCAAGCTTTGATGAGCATAATGTGTCATGGCAGTGGCTTTTGCAAAATTTTGAATGCTATGCATTGCAGTGGACTGAAATAGAAAGATAATGACTAGAATTAATTTTCATGCCAGTAATCTATAAAAGTGTTTTGGCTCTGAAATAGTTTGTATTTTCTTGATATCCGTAATCCTTAATCTTTGTTGAATCTTCCTACATCTACTTTAAAGGAAACTACATAATAATATCTATCTACATAAGGAAAGGGTTGAGGTGACTTTGCACATAAGAGTGTGCACCCAGGAAAATTCCCAAGGAAAAACGGACTTGAAAAGAAGTCTGACAGGGCTGGGAATCAAACCCGGGATCTTCCTCTTCCCTTGCCTTAAGGCAGCCTCCCAGATAGAGGAAGATCCCGGGTTCGATTCCCAGCCCTGTCAGACTTTTTTTCAAGTCCATTTTTCCTTGGGAATATCTATCTATCTATGGTCCTAGGGTAATTTAACTCAAGGCAAAGGTCTATAATCTATGTCAGGGATACTCAACTTGGTGCCCGAAGCGACCTTGTTCAGTACCCACCAAGCTACTGTAAAATGAATTTTTTCATTTGCTACAACAGTATTTCTTGGGATTGCACTAGCGGGAATAGAGTGGATTTTCGGCGGGGAAGGGGTCAGAAACTTGGTTGGGCTGGTCTTGGGTTTCGTAAACATCGAATGCCTAAACTTCATCCTTCTTATCGCCTCTCTCCAGATTAACAAGACCAGTGTCTATGTCATATTTTGTTCATAATACGAATGTGAAGATTCAACTAAGCTTATCAGGGTATCAAATTCCCCGCAATCAATGACTAAATGCTGCTTTTCGGAACACAGCAGCAAAAACCTTCTTACCAGATTTATTCTCCGTAGTCAAAGTTTTTTCTCTGGTAATAGAATCCCACTAATTGCATGACTTATCCTGTCAACCACGCGGCCATGTAATGCCCCTTCAAAATTTTAATTCATGGAAAATTTTTGTTTTCTTTGAACACTCAGTGTGTAAGACAGGGTTTGCGTCAGCTCTCTGCAGGCTAAACCTCCTAAGTATTACTTGCTCTAAATAAATGTAAGTTGACATCTTCATTTTTTCCCCTTGGTATGTAACTTTAATGAAATTAATTTGTCGATATCGGAAGGATGTTATTTATCATGAATTCGGAATTGTATGGGCACTATTGAAACAATGTACAATTTCTTCAACTCCCCAAAGAGACACTTGGTATTGAAGGCGGAAATAGCCATGATTGAAAATAAACCATGAGCTGAAAAACTTAAACGAATTTTTCCTACCCAGTGGATGGAACGGCACAATAATTCCGTTCGTGCTTTCTTTGAACTCCTTCACCCTTTTATGTCCGTTCTTAGAAATATTTGTGATTAGAATGATAGAAAAGCAGCCACAGATGCTCAGCTATTCATTAGTGCTATAGAAAGAATTGAATTCCTTAGAAGCCTAATGGTGTTAGATTTTGTTTTTATCATCACACTCCCACAAAGCATATATTTACTAAAAGAATTTCTAGAACTCTCGGTTGCCGTAGGCTTTGGCATTTCTATCAAGCACTCTTTAGAGCAGAGGTGTCCAACCTTTTGGTGCTGGAGGGCCGCATTACAAATTTTCTCAGGCACGTGGGTCAGCAAGGTCCTCTTGATTTAGGCAACCCTTATATTAATGAAACTAAAGAAAAAACTTTGTACTTCTTCTACAGTGTAGAATAATATAGAAAATAATATTTATTTACAATGTAACCCAAATACAGATGAGCATAGTAAAACAACATTTATTTTTCAAACAAAAGAACATAAAATTCTTAATGTGAACACTGAGCCTGTGTTTTTCGATACCTGTGCATCTATATCTGGTTTGAAGGAGGTAGTTGAGATGCGAAGAGTATTTTCATGATACTCATCTGAAATTTTTGTTCTAACTTTAATTTTGGTATGCTTCATACGGGAAAAAAGTTGCTCGCAAATGTACATACTCCCCAACAGAGATGTCATGAGCAGGGCATGTTCGTGAAGTGCTGGATATTTTTCTTTAGACAGGTAAAACTTATAAAAGTCCAATAGAGTCACATGAATACATTTTTCTCGAAGTTGCATATCTGATTGCAACTCTATTCATTCCATTTGCAAGTTTTTCTGTCAACGTGTTAACGTCAACAGAGAATGGAGTAACAAATATGCTAAAATACAATTGCTGTTTTCTAAAATTTTGAAATCTATTCTCAAATTCCTGTGACAAAATAGCAAAAAATGCCGCATATTTTTCGTTGTATACATTGCTTTGTTGAGACGGTTTTTCAAAGTACATTAAGTTATTGTTCTTAATTTGAGATTACCACAATTTCAGCTTAATTTCGAATGCCATCACTGCTTGAAACATATCATTTATTAATTGATTTTCACCTTGGAGACGCATGTTCAGTTCATTTAAATGAGCAGTAATATCCACTAAAAATGCTAAATTAGCTTACCAATTCTCATTTTCCAATTCGGGTACAGGTTTTCCTTTTGAGTCCATAAAACACTTTATTTCATTTCTCAAATCATAAAAACGTTTAAGCATTTTACCACGACTTAACCACCTGACTGCAGTAAAGTACACAATGTCTCCATAGCTAGTTTCCAAAGTATTCAGAAATTCTTGAAATTGGCGGTGATTCAATCCTTTTGATCTTACGAAATTATTTTTTTGATGAAGACGTTCAAAATATTTTCCATTTTTAAAGTCTTTGCGCATAAATTCTCTTGATGTATGATACAGTGATACTTCATGAAACACAAATTATCCATCTTTTTTGCATCGTCTTCTATTAGTTTTGTTAGTCCTTCCTTCTTTCCAACCATAACTTGAGCACCGTCGGTGACTATACCAGACATTTTGTCGATGGTTAAGGAAAATCTTGCTAATGTTGCTTTTCTGTTTCATACAAATCAGCAGACCTAGTAGTGTCCTTCAGTGGAACTAACGAGGCCAGTTCTTCAGTAATATAAAATTCCTTGTTAATACCTCGAATAAATATGGCAACAAGGAAGAGGAAGGGTGAAAATTGCACATAAGGAAGTGCACCCAGGGAAAACCCAAGGAGAAACGGACATGGAAAAAAGTCCACCAAGGCCGGGAATCGAACCCGGGATCTTCCTCTTGCCGGGAGAATGCTTTAACCAGCTAAGCTACCAAGGCAGAACAATTTAACATACCATTTGGGGAACTTACCGCCATCTGCCTACAAAGTTCCCCAAACGGCATGTTAAATTGTTCTGCCTTGGTAGCTTAGCTGGTTAAAGCATTCTCCCGGCAAGAGGAAGATCCCGGGTTCGATTCCCGGCCTTGGTGGACTTTTTTCCATGTCCGTTTCTCCTTGGGTAAATATGGCAAGTTGAGCCGTATGCATTGCATTAGTGCTTTCATCCAAAGCTATGGAATAAAAGTTGAAAGTAGCACACTGAGATTCCAAACTTTTTTCAATGGATGTGAAATCCATTGAAAAAAGTTTGGATTTCTATTTCTTCAATATGCCTAGCGATTGTTTGGTGTGATAAACTTATTTTACAAAAAAATCTGTTTTTTTTTTCAGGACAAATTATGTCTGCTACGCTTTCAAGCAGACAGACTTCAGTTTACAGACATTCTTTAATAAATTCACCATGAGTGAACAGCTTTAGTTTTTTAGCAATTAAATTTGGTACCACATAACTTGCCTTGACTAATGAATCAGTTGGAGAAGTATTTTTTCGAAAAAGTTGTTGTTGAAACAATATTTTTTGTTTAAGGCATATTCCTTGCAATTCAATATATTTTGAATTCATTTGAAAATAATTCCTTTTCAAATTATAGTCTTTGAAAATGGATACTTCTTCTTCTGCATATCAAACATAGTGCTTTACCTTGGATACCCTACCTGTGATGTTGCAACGTTCATTTATTTTCCGGTTACGCAACGCGGGCTGCACAAATGGGCTTTGAGGGCCGGCCGTGGGTTGGACATGTCTGCCTAAGAGGAAATTCGTGCAAATGCTGAAGAAAGCTTTCAAAAAATTTTCAGTCATGTCACAAACTTTTGTGCTGAGCTTGATATTCTGTCTCTCGATCTAGAACACTACGTAAAACCTATGATAGCAATACTGAATCAGGGACTATTGATGAGTATTACAGGAAATCTCTTTTCATCCTATTCCTCAATAATACGATGCAGTTGTTTGACCAAAAATTTGAAGCACATGTAGAAGCTCTTTAGCCCTTTCATGTACTGCTTGCTTCTCCACCTCAAGATGAAAAAATGATTAACCAAACTGTTCAGTCTGTGGACTCTCAAAGACTCGGGAAGTTTACATCTGTAACCCTAAAAAACTTCTGCATAGAACAAAATTACTTTTTAATAGATATTGGACGTATCCAAACAACATTTAAGATAAGTTGGCCACCTAAGCATTATACTCATCTAGTTTTCAATGCATTCAGTTTTTGAAAGAATTGACATTGTGTAGCAAGTAGCAGGCATGAATATACTAGCCCCTGTAAGGTAGGCGTTTTTCGTTTTTTTTTCCAGCAGCCAATGCGGGAGACCCACCAATTTAATAATTAATTCTGGCTGCGCCACTGTGCCAAAGACATTGATTTTGATTAAATAATTAATAAATTTTCAGCTTTAAAAGTTAGAAAAGGAAATTTCTAATAAAATGTATTATTAATTTAAATTCATTTCTTTTTTTATGTGTATGTACTGTATTTTTATCTTTGTATGTTCTATTTTGAGTGTTCTATAAACTATAATTCAAATAAAAATTAAAACGTATTAATTTTTATATGTAGACTAAATGTATAAAATTGAGGGGGTGACACCATGAACTACCGCACCGGTTGACACCTACGCTAGGTATGCCACTGGGCCAGACTTAGAGAAATATAGAAACTAGACTGAAGGAACTGAACATCCTAAGAAGTCTGCAGTGGCAGAGCCTCTCCCTTCACCATAAGATTGACTTTGAAAACACAAAACATCTGTGCTCGGCCAATGGTCATTGTGACCACATGACAAAGGAAGCAATTGAAATCTGGCTACACAAGGATAACATAAATAGAGACGAAGGCTTTATGCTGAGCAAGACATGGCACTCCGAGGCTTTGAATTACCACTTGAGGAGGTTTTAAAACGGACTTTCTAATCTATCCAAGTTATGTATATAACAAATGAAAAAAATGGCTGCATGAGCAATACAAAAGGAATGTTTTATATTAATTTTCATGCAACAAAACATGGTGTAAAATTATGATTCTGAAGATGATTTATGAGGAGAATGTAAACAGTACTGCAAAGAAAAGAATACCCAGCAAAAAGCTAGTTGAACTTAGTGAAGACGAGGCTGAAGAGATATCTTTCAGATTCTACACATAAGCAATCATTCAGCCCAAAGGAGGAAGCAGCCTGCAGTTTCCTTCCCTTCCAAAATAAATTTTCTTATTCGTAAGGAAACAGCCTTATTGGTGTCTATATATTATGATTTCCATAGTGTTTTGCATTCAATAAAAATCTCTTTTTGAACATTTTGATCAATAAGTCCCTTCTTTTACAGTATCCTGTGGTACTCCCAGAAGAATGTGCTGCTTCTCCAGCCATCATCGCTGCTCCCCCTCCTCTAACACCAACTACTCCACGCTCTCATCTGCTGAATCATATCCATGCTCATCTTCATCCGCACCTGTCAGGTGAAACTAATGCTGAATGGATGGGCATCTCAAAGGGGCTTAACAACACAGATCATGGCCATGGTAGTGGAGTTAGTTATCGCAGTCGCTTATCCTTCGGAAGAAGAGCTCTCTCTTCCCAAGAGCGTTCAATGGATGAAATTTGTGTAGCTGTGGGATGTAGCTATGCCAGGCTCTCTGCCATCATGGAAGGAGATCCCTCTGTTGTCATTTTAAGGAAGTAACTGCTTCCTGCTGATTGTAAATAGCCCTTCATCGTTTTGTAATGGTATTTGTAAGTAAATAAATTTAATGATATTTTAATGGTCTCTTCTTTGTCTATTTTACTTAATGAGTTCCATCCCTATTAGTTAGTGAGAGCATCTGAAAAATGAACAGTGACACTTGACTAGTAATCTATGAACAAGTGATTTGATTCCAAAATAATGAACAAGAATCAATCATTTATTGATGATAGTTAGTAGCCCTATGACAGGGGTAAGCAACCCTTTTCAGGGAGCATGCCAAAATATGCCAAATCTCTGATGAAAAATTATCCCATGTCAACCTAAATATTTTTAAAACATGTTATTTTACATCTGTATGTAGGTTTTGCTAGTGATTGTGTTAAGCATATAAAACTGGCCGAGGGAAAACAATTATGGCAGGATTTTACAAAGTAATATTAAAGTTATCTCCATGAAAAGTAAAAATAAATTGGGATCATATTAAATAAACTTTCAAAATTCCACAAAACAAAACTTTATTGTGCGGCTGGTTTCAAGCTAATTGCTCATCATCTGGCACAGGATAGAAATGCAACAAAATCTTTAGCTGTTGGGCGTAGGAGCTGTGGATGGGGGAAGGGGAGGCAGCAGATTGACAAGAGATAATAATGGACCTTCATAACCTCACAAACAGTCACCAATCATTCTCCCTTATTATCTGATGCATTGCTCAAATTTGGGAGTTGCTATTTATGAGGATATGCCTTACAGAAAAATTATAGATGACTGATTCTAATAAAATTGAATCTAATTATTAAATGTTACTTATTTTCTCTAAGATGAATACTAGCAATTGATTGATAAAAGGTTATAAATAAGACATGAAAAATATATTTTGGTGGGCCATGTACACAATCATTGAGAAATACCTCAACCATCCTCGTAATTAACTGAATCAACTAAACTCATTCTGAAGTATCACTAAGAATTATGAACCTCATTCTCTCATAATAATGAGTATTCCCAAATCATGTCAATAAATATGAATGACTACTAAAGAAAAGGCTGAGAGTTCCTATTAAAGTTGTTTGAAAACTGAGGATTTTAGGCCAATTTCGGACATCGTGAATAACTTTCAAATATCCAATCACCTATGACAAATCAATTCTGAAAAACGAGGTAAGGGTAAAATTTCACAAAAGAGAAGTTTTACCAAATCATGTTATACGATAGTTGCAAGCAATGAATACCAAAAAAGGTTAAATTTTCGGACGTGATAATCTTTAGAATGTAAGAAAAATCGTTTAGCAACGAACATCCTGCAATATGGTCCCTTGATAGTTTCGCGCGTTCCTCAGCCAATCGAGATTTCAGCGGACAATTGTTTGTAGCCAACTCGGTGCAACACCGTCATTTGTCAAATCTTGTAATAATCCAAGGGCAGTCAGTAGGCAGAGATGGCAGCACTAGTGCGTTAACTTTCATCTTAGTATTGTTGTTCTGTGATTTTCATCTTGTGGAGTGAGTTAAGTTTCTTCAGCTAAGTTTTGTTGGCAGTTGAATTTAGTAACGGTTGGAAAATCTCGGCAATGTTTTGAAGTTGACGATAATAATTTAAAAAATATACCATGAGTTACATTGAGTTGAAAGCTGGCTAAAATTTCACTTTCACACTTTTTGGGAAATATTCAATATCTCCCTTAATACTAAAGATATTTAAACAAAACTTGCACCAAGTTGTAGATAAAGAATGGCGGTATATATGATTTCAAATCCCTCCTAAAAGCTTCCTTTTTGGAGATATTTTTGTTTGAAAATTACCTTTTTTCGACGTTTTTTCGGCCATTTTTGATGTTTCCTCATTCTCCCGCTAGGGCGATTTTCTGTAATTTCAACTCTAATTGAAGCCCATATCCCATTTCCTACTGTTTCCTACTCGCTTACGGGCCTCCTTGAGTGAAAAGTGGTGCTGGGTGGGTGTAATTATCGACTTATTTACCTGTATTTTCCTTATTTTTCAGTTGATTAAGGGCTATTTTCTGCAATTACGATCGATTAATTTCGCGATATTTTACCCATTTTCACCTCAATTACAGGTAAATAATTAAAATTTATGTTAGAATACCTTGGAAACAAATTTAGCTTGCAAACCAACTATAGCTTGCTATCCGAACGTGAGGGTGACTATCTTTTTTTTAACAAAAAAGCAACATTTTCTAAAAAATACATTCCTCGCATTACATTTAACCATTATCGTTACGTAACATGTAAATTAAGGAACACCGCACACCCAACTCAACCCATCGAGCTTTGCCCTAATCCTTTAGTGTCATACTTAATTATTAACTTATTTCCTGCATAATTACACTTTATTCTATGTAAATTCTTGTTATTTTCCTTAATTTTTTGCTATTTCTGCATATTTACACTATATTCTATCGATATAAAGGTTTTTGTCCTTTATTTTATGCTATTTGGTCTTATTTTGGGTCATTTACGCGCCCGCGATACAGTTGAATTTCGGGAATTTGTGAATTTTTTAAAGAGGTGAAACTCGTCGATTGGCGCTACATCTGGCGTCAAAATGGCAGAACTAACACAAAAAACAGGGTTTCCGGAGTCCATTTCTGTACTTCGTTCACAAAAAACGATGTATTTCAGTAAATAATGAAGTAACTTCAACGCTGTAATTTGCATAATAAGCCGCAATATTTCAAGTGTCTCACCTGAAAATATCGTCGAAATCGGGGTATTTCTACTAAAAAAAAACAATTTTTCCAAAAAGTGTGAAAGTGAAATTTTACCCGTTTCTTTTTACAGAATACTTAATATGCGAATCTTAAGTTTCCTATCAATTTATTTTCAATTAAAATTTTTAACGTAAACTGGCTATAGGATGGGGACGAGCGACGTCGGTAGAGCGCCACCAGCACCATCTGGTGACCTACCCTTGGATTATCGACTACAGACGCCTCTATGCGCCAAGGATAGTACTTGCACAACCCTGTTTGTAGCGCAGTGTGCTTGTTCTAGAACTGTCGTTCGGCAGGTTCTGAAGTAAATATTGAGTCAAGGTAACTAATTCATTATGTTGGAAGTCACTTGCAACGATCGTCTAGGTAAAAAAGTTAGAGTGAAATGTAATCCAGATGACACAATCGGAGATCTGAAGAAACTAATAGCTGCTCAAACCGGCACGCGATGGGATAAAATTGTTTTGAAGAAATGGTACACGATCTTCAAGGACCATATAAAACTTCAAGACTGTATCCTTTTCCTCTGCATCTCTTGAGAATCTTCACGCTTCAATATTTTTATTTTCATTTATTTCAAATGGTGTAAATCTTAACTTATACACAGATGAAATTCACGATGGAATGAACTTAGAACTCTATTATCAGTAGCACTTTTCTTGGGGCTTATTCCCAAGCTGCTGACTTAAGTGGCTGAGTAAAGTGAAACTCTGTTCTTGCTAATGAAAAAGACTTGGTGTAGAGGAAAGTGGCCTTCTCTACCAAAAGATAATTTTGTGACAAGTGCGTGGAAGTTTTTTGTTTGATTGTATATTGTATTGTTTATTATATAAACTAATATGGTATTTTAATTTTGGGTTGAACTCGCAATTAAATATGTATGAGGATTTACATTAAATAAATTCCTTAAACAGAGTTATCGCATAATTTTGGAATTCCTGATTTATCACTGTCAACCTCTTAGATAAAAAGTTGTAATGAAGGAATCATGCTGTTAGATATCTTCGGTGGAGGTGACAGCGTTGCTTGAGGAAAGGAAGTGGTAAAATTATCGATGAAGACTGTTTGGAAATAATTCAATATCTCCCTTGATACTGAATATATTTCAAAAGGAAGTTTTTATAAAATAATGTGTATCAAAGGTGAAGCGATAGGCATAAGCAATGTCTTGATCTGTCAATAATCCAAATTATTACAAATTTGGGTACGAAATATTAGATCATATAACTTTCGGTAAATTTCTACTGAAATTTACCTAACTTTCTATGCAATGGTACCCATTCTAGTCTCAAAATTTATGAAAACTTGCATATTAATTTTAACCATTTGATCAGTGCTTTAAGTATAAGTACAGAAATATAAACTTTTTGTTAAGATTGAGGGTAAGAAATTGCTATGGATTTGCTCTATTTACTACATGTTTATATAAGATGTATAACGTCTAGATCTCATGATTCAGTTTTGTTCATACTAATGTTTTTAACGAGAAAAATATTAGTATTATCAAATAATCAAACGGCATATCAAAATTCTTAGGTCATCCATGCGAAGGTTAGGTGTGCACCCCTTGGATAGTTACTATTTAAGATACTTTGGTTTTTCAACTAAATCTTTAACAGAACGTATACTGTCACAGTTAGCAAAAATTGGGTAACATTTTATGTGAAGAAGTGAATCATTTCCAAACTCAATCAACTACCATTTGAGTAGAATATTCTAAGTAGTATAATATTCTAAGTAGTCAGTAATATTCCTTACCTAACGCACATTATTTAGTGTTAAATAAGATTCATTCATTTTTTGGATTATGATGTAAAAATATAGCTCAACATATTGCACATGATTAACCAAATGGTGGTTGCTCTCTAATAAATTTATCTTCATCGAAGTACTAAATGTTATGATCCTTGTCTATATATCTAGCTCTGGGATACTCAAACTGGTACCCAAAGCGACCTTGCTTCGTGCCTGCCTAGCTTCGGAGAATTTTATTTTTTACATCAGTATTTCTTGGGATTGCACTAGCGGGGATAGAGTGGAGGTTTGGCAGGTAAAGGGTGGGGGTCAGACACTTGGCTACCCTGGTCTTGGGTTTCGTTAACATTGACGGTGCTGGAATGTTTAAACCTTATGCCCAGATAAACAAATAAAACATATTTTGTTCATAATGGGAATGTGAAGATTTAACTTGGCTCAGCTTATCAGGGTATCAAATTCCCCGTAATCAATTACTAAATGCTGCTTTTCGTAACACAGCCATGCTCATGCAGCAAAAACCTTCATACCTAATTTATTCCCAGTAATCAAAATTTCTTCAGAGATAAAGACTTTCCCACGTTGTGATGAAATTATATACGTTGTAATTTTCTCGATCTGATTTACCTAGAAGTGTTTTTCCCTAATGACCTATGGTTATTTAGTAAAGAGATAATGTTGCCAAGGGTTAGCCACAATCACCTTTTTCATTAGTGTTAAGCACGAAGCATTTCATTTCTCAAATGTGTGCATTTATTCCTTGATGATAAACCTAAGTTCTAATACACGCATACTTCACCTCCAAGGAAACTATGATATTTGCTCAAAATATTACTCTTTATTGGCCTCCTCAAGTATATTCGTTTTCTTATAAATTTAAGAAATGGAATTTTACCTTAATGTATGTGTATGACTCCAGCCATCCTATTCTCATTTGTAAGAGATCACTTGCACAAATATTCATTAGGTATTGCTTTCCATATCAATGCTTTCATCAAATCATGCCAGTATAAATTTTAAGTCGTAAACCTTCACATGAGCAATTACTTTTATCTATTAGTTATCAACACAATATCACATACACCGTAATACTACAAAGAGAACTGAGCAATAAGTAACTCAACCCATCATTTCTATATAGTAGTCATTGGTTAGTTGCCGTGAGAGCCCAAAATCTTGGGAATTTTTTAAAGGAACTTCCTGGCAACATAGCAAGTTGATACTAGAGGGATAATCCAACCAGAAATACCAAATCATTTTTGAATGTCATCCTTGGTTTTATCTCCATTAGAAACTTAGTGGGAATTTTTCTGATTTCTTTCCTGTCCACCTATAAAGGAGACCTAACTTACACACACAACCACCAGCCATGGTGGCTAGCATTCTGCTGCGCTATCGCTCTGACCCCAAGGTCCCAGGTATGAATGGTTGTCCATTGCTGCTATTGTCTTGGTGAAGCCATTCCTGATGAGCTCAGGAGGACTTTGCCAGATATGGGCAATAGCAGCAAAAAAATGAGCCCAGTTGTTATTTCTTAGAAAGTTTTGCCTTCAAGAATAAATGGTAAACTCAGATTACATTAAAAGGTACTTCATGAAGGAGTAATGACCTGAACCTTATTGCAGTTTAAAAGCAACATTTTACTTATTAAATAAATAAAGCTTTAAGTTTCTCTCAGAGTCGCATGTAGTTTGACTGACCATTTCTTACAGTCATCCCGTTTTCAAACCCCAAGCTTACTCTCCAAGATTCCTGAATGATACTTGAAGCATGAAAATATTACAAAATTTAATTGTTTCAGGAATTACTATAGACTAATATTGTTGATAATCTCCCAATCAGGTTTTCTGGATGCCGAAGAAAGTATATTTTTGTCTTAAATTTGTATTACAAAATTCTTTTGATTCAAATCCTAAAACAGAAAACCCATTTTAAGTTTTCAAATGAGATTGATGAGAAATTTTAATTAAGCAATTTCACCTGTTTTAAAGGAATCTACAAATAAAGAATGAATCCTTCTGTCTTATCTTTTGGACATCAAATAAATTTAAACTGAATCATTTCAGTCGTAAGAATCATAATCACTGAAGTGTCTTTTTTGTTAATTTTACACATATTGGAAGGTAAAGGAAATTATATATACACAGTAATAACGAGAGAATATGCTCAATTACATAAATGAATGGAAGTAATAAAACACAACTAAAAGGAAGAAGAATTTAATGTATCTCTACATATATAATAATAGTTTTTGATAACATGATCACTTACATAGTAGCTTATAATAAGAATGATAGCTGAAGAGGACACTTTCTCATCACCATAAACATAAAAATCAAATTGTTCTAAAGCATGCATTTTGCAATAATATACCAATAAGTATCACCGCAAAAGACATTCAGACAAATCACTGCAAAATAGCTCAAGGAGACACCATTGCATAAGGCATTTTTGATTCATTTTTCTACTGCCATTATTTGAAGACTAGAACCCTAGGAAACACAGCATTAATTTAAATAAAATTACTTGGTATATCTTCATTGAATTCCGAAGAACAAATGAAGCCTTTAAAAGCAATTCCTAGAACACTACCCAAATATATTAACGTTGCTTTCCTCTATAAAATGCCCCCTAAAGCTTTGAATTTGATGAAGCGCTGTGAATGAAGTAAGTCCCACCACCCAAACATTCTTAGCTGCATCAACTTCAAGGAGTGTGCTACATAACTAGCTCTGTTTTCCATAAAATGGTGGGGACATGAACAGTGCTATGGTGGCAAATGGCTTTGAAGAATGATATGAAAGATACATTAATTCTGGAAAAGTGTATGTGTAAAGTCTATGTAATCCAGCGCCCCTGGTATTGGCCTTTCCGTTTTTGGATCAAGGTAAGGTTTCATTCGGGCCACGCAGTAGTCTGCCATTTCCTTTGTGAGGTTCTAAAGATGAAAGAAAGACATGAGACATTAAAATGATCAAATTTGCATAGTTACTTTGTGAACTACTTCAGCTGTAAAAATTAAGCAAATCTGAAGTTTCAATCGGCTATGTTTTATAACAATTAAGCTTAATTACACTGGAAAATGTTTCAAGAAAGGAAATTTTAGCATTTAAATCAATAAGTATTTCGTAGAAAGGGGATTAAAATTGTCAATCAACCTTTATTATTCCAATCTGATTTAAATATACTTGTATTGTATTAAAAAAATCAATAACTTGTGCTAATTTACATCATTTCAGTATCATAATAAGTCAAAAACAATTTTAAAATCCCTAAAACATGTCTATGACATGTCAAGAATTAAAGAAAAGTTGGATTGATTTCATTACTTAAACAATAAATATTTTTCTTTTTGATCATCGCACACTTTCCTTTGTTATTAATAGCATATTAAACAGGTAACATATGGTACATTATTTCTTGAACCTCAGGGTGTAAATCCCCAGTATATATGTACACTGTTTTACAGCCTTTTTCATCAATGTACTTCATTTCCAGCTGGATATATTTATGTAAGTCATAAGAACCTTTGCATAAGATTACGCTTTGAAATGACTTATTTAGTCAATATGATAATAATAATAAAAAAATATCATGTTGATACTTTTAATACTATACATGGTATATTTATATGCATGAATCCAATTAGAGTTTTATTATAAATGTATGCTTCTATTATGATCTATTAAACTCAATAAAACAGATTGAATAAAAGATTAGGTTCTAATTAACTTTCTTCAAATTTAAGAAAGTTGTTTGCATGTATATTCTGTATCAATCGTAAAAAGCAATTGGTACTTACAGCATAGAGTTCCTCCTTCGTCACGTATGGCCCATCTCCTGCTGTTATTGCACGGAAGGCATTCTCTATTTCCTCTGAACTCCTAACATTTTCTGTCTCCTTTCCTATCATAAAGGCCATGTATTCTTGAAGAGATACGTAGCCATCTCGATTAGGATCGACCACATCTAAAAAGAGGAATTCGTTATGGATAAGGCTTCAAGAATAATATTTTGCAGATTGAGAAGCACTTCAATAATAATAATAAAAACTTCTCTAACGGAAACAGGAAGACCCCAATGACATCCATTTCAATAATTAGTACTATTTACAAAGAGAGACAACCATTCCCTAGCCAGAAAAATCCGACTAGCTAGGATTCGAACATGGGACCTCAGCATTGGAGAGGGAGTGATACATTCTTAGTACACCATCATTCAAATGTACAAGGGACATCTATTATAGCAACATGCATAGAATTTTATGAAATAATGGGTGCTTTACTTCATGAGAGTTTTTACTGTAACATTGAATTACTACACTTCATATGCATACATATTATGTAACAGTGCTGAAGTGATAGTGTAAAAATAGTCTATATATCATAGTTCAACATGTTTGTACAGATAAAGTTCTAGCATGTACGCCATGTCATAGAAAAGTATTTTATTAATTTTCAATTACTGTAATATCAATAAAAAGCCGTAAATAAACAATTTAACAACAATTTTTTACAGGCCAACAGAGAGAAACAAACTAGACAAGATTAAAAAAATAGCACTTCATTCATTAAAAAACTAATGAGTCATAAACTCATACAAGTAAGAGTAATGAGTATAAAAACAATAATATTTATCAAAAGAGCATGCTAACCACTCCGCCGATAATTTCAGCTTACCTAAAATGGCTCTAAATTCAGGATCTGGATGTCCTTCATCCACCATGGGAAGGTCATAACCTAGGGCTCGCAGACAAGATTTGAACTGGGCATGATTGAGGCGACCTGCTTTTTCTTTATCGAAGTGTTTGAACATCATTGAGAATTCCTTAAGAGCATCTTCACTAACACCGGACTGGTTGCGAGCCTGTATCTGTTGCTCCAGATTATGCTGCATTCGCATTCCAAGCTGATCCAATTGGTCCCATTGCTGAGCCAAGCCAACCGTACTGCAGTATTAGATAAACAATGAAAGTCACTTTCCAAGGAATGAAGAAAGATATAGAAATTATAAAATTACAACCGCAAAATTTCCTCTTAACAGGGAAACGGTGATGACATCTTCAGAAAAAATCCACAGATGTCTCATTACATTGTAAGAGATCTGCTAAGGCCATTACTGAAAATACTTGGAATGATACTAAACTTTTTATAAGTTAGATAAAGAGCAATATCACACTAATTTCTTTCACAATATTTTAGATTTTCCATGTTGCACCAAAGCATACTCCAGAGTCCTAAGGTTTTTGAGACACAATTGATAAAATAATGAATCATCTCATTAATAGTGAAATAAAGAGTAAATTAGGTAATGAAGGTCATAAGAAAGAGAAGCAAACCTTTCATTAAAACTGTCCAACAAACGTTTCAGACATCCTCTAATTAGAAAGTAGTAAGAATATGGTATCTTAAGAGTAATCATTGGAAATTATTAAGAATCATCATGAATGCTTCAGTAAAATCTGAAAAAAACCTTAGGAAAACTCCTCAATAATATGCAGCTGATAAGCCAAATTACTAAACCTAACTAAACCACCAACTTAGACCTTAGGATTTCATTATGAATCTACCATTTAAGAATTAATACTGTTAATTATTTTCTAACTTTCCTCGATGATCATTGTTTCTGTCTATAATAATATTACTTCTTCCCAGGTACTTCAGTGGTTGGTGAGAACTAAGTTACTGACCTATGCTCTGTATATCGGTTATCCAAGATCAGATGTTCTTCGAGTAAGGCACCGAGGTCTTCAATCTTCTTGAGGTCTGAACGTCTTGCACGAACTTCAGTTGCTTTGCGCTGAGAAGAAAAGAAAAATTATTTAAGTTTATTATAACATTATCTTAAAAATTTATAGGGTTTTGCATAATGACAAAAAGGTAAATGAGTGTTATGTACCTTGATTGCCTCAAGCTGCTGCTCCAATGATCCAGATCCTTCCATCATAGATGTCCTATGAGAGACAAAATTGGTGCGTTAAGTTTGGTTTCAATTACTTTAATATAAAATTATGTAATTCTCAAAATAAAGATCAAATCCTATTGCTAATATGAGTATTTGTCAACTTATTATCATGCTGATGATTGGTCGTACATCAACTTTAAAGACTAATCAAAGTTCATCACAATTTTTTATTTTCAATAGAAATACCAACTATTGCAGAGAAGGATGTAACTAACAAAGTATATACAGTAATCCTTTGTGCTTTGACTTTCATGGCTTCCCTCCATTGCGTTTTTTTAAATGTATATCATACATAATAATAATACACATTAAGGTTGTAAACAGGTTTTCCATGCTCGAACTACAAAAACATTTGATTAATAAATAAAGAATCTACTTCGTGGAAATTCACTTATTGCAGTCTGGAAACAATTTCCTGTGACAAACCAGGGGTGACTCTACTTAGAAATAAATAAGGTGCTTCTACCACTGAGAGACATCTGAATTCTGTCAGCCTGAATACAGACTTATGTGTCAATCCACGGAGAAACAATACCTATGGTCTTAAGTTAATGACTACCTGTAATTACCAAGTCTATTTGAGTACCCTTACAGATTAGGGAATATTGAAAATAAGCACTTCTTTAAAAACCAATCCAAAAAATCTTAACATGTCCAAGGTAAACTTTTCCTTTTGTCAACTTCATTTATTAAGACGTATTAAAATTTTCAGTAAGAATGCAAACTGGGAACATGAATGTTATTAATTACATATAAATTTATTTCTACTACAAGCATTAACAAGAAGAAATACAAAATAAATAAATCAGTGAGTTGATTGAAAACAGAAATTCTGGCAGAAACCAAAAATTAATACTTAATATGTCTATGTAAGAACCCTGCAAGCCGCCTTTCGGCGTGTGGCAGGGGGTGCAAGCACCTTGACTATTTTCCTAAACGGTTGCTTTCCCGTATACTTCGCGGAAAAAATGAATTTTTGAAACCATTCGTTCTATCATCTATTTCCCTAATCTTTCGGGCAGTATCAGAACGGCCCATATAACAGGGGGGTCGCATTATATCGGTTACATCATCTGAAAACGTAATTTCTCTGACCTTATTTAATAAATTTATCCTTTGAATTTTTCTTCTATCTTCTAATGATTCCCATCCCGCGTCCTGTAGCATCTGAGTGACACTCGCTGTTTTATCCTAGCAATTCTTTACAAATCGTATCGCCTTTCGTTGTACTTTTTCTAAATCCCAAATATGACATTTCTCGGTGGGGTCCCATACACTACATGCATACTCAAGGTGAGGCCTAACTAACGCTAAGTAACATCGCTCGCGAACTTTTTCTTCGCTCCTACCGACTATTCTTTTAACGAAGCCAAGTTTCTTAAGTGCTTTTCCACATATATTTCAGATGTGAGAACTCCATGATAGATTATTCGTGAGAGTTACTCCAAGATACTTTACCGATTCTACTGTCATTAGGTTTACCCCTCGGAGACTATAAAAATAATCATTTATTATAGATTTACTTTCGAAGAAGTTAACTACCGAACTCTTTTCTACATTAAGCTCTAATTGCCAATCATCGCACCAGTTCATAATTTTATCTAAGTCGTTCGAAAGGGTTAATCTATCCTCTGAACTATCTATTTCCCTGTATATGACTGTGTCGTCTGCGAATATCCTAACATTGCTTTCAATGCATTGCGGAGGCCGTTGATATATACTAAAAATAACAACGGTACAATTACACTGCCCTGAGGGACGCCCGAGGTCACCTTAACCAAGTTGGAACTAATACCATCGAGTACTACTCGTTGCTCTCTATCGGTGAGAAAGTCTTTTATCCAGTTAATAACTTCTGCATTGATACCCGCAACTTCTAATTTGTACAGCAATGAATGATGAGGTACCTTATTGAAAGCCTTCCGAAAATCTAAAAATATCGCATCGACTTGCTTATGTTTTTCAGCAGAGTTTAGAACATCGTGTACTAATAAAGCCAGCTGAGACTCACAAGAACGATTCTTACAAAACAGTGTTGATTTCTAATTATAGAATTGGACGTTTCAAGAAAACCCATTAAAGAGCTTGCTATTATATGTTCCATAATTTTACCGTTCAGTGATGTTAAAGATATAGGCCTGTAATTAGCTGGATCGTCCTTAGAGCCACTTTTAGATATTGGCATGACATTCGCAATTTTCCAATCCTTCGGGACCTTTCCTTCACTCCTACTCTTGTCAAATATAACTTTAAGAAAAGGTGCTACGCTCTCCCCAACTTCCTTGAACACGCGAGCCGGTATGTCTTCAGGACCCAGAGCTTTATTCGGTTTAATCTGTTGCAATAGTTTAATGATGCCCTCTTCTCTGAAGGTGATTTTCGACATAGATTCAGGTTTATCAACATTCGGGAGAGTATTTGATGTATCGTCAGGCGTGAAAACGCTTCGAAAAAAATCATTCAAGATGTTCGCTTTGCCTTTAGCATCGTTTACTATATTACCGCTAGTATCCTTTAATGAACCAACAGTTTGCTCTTTACCTTGGACCTCTCGAACGTACGACCAAAACACTTTTAGGTCCTATATGCAATGGCAACTAACATTCATTAAATTTGGAGCTGAAAAAATTAAATCTCAAAATATCAATTGAAAATAGACAAAACATTAAGCACGTATAAGAATAAAAGGAAAATTCCCTACCACCCCATGAATATTTTTATACATTCAACAGGGAATTACAAGAAAAAATCATTGTTAAAATCTACTACTTCAGCAGGCAGAAGAAATAGATCTTACCTTGTTTCTGTCAACCACTGATGGAAGGCGTTGGCATGCTTTGCAAACTCCTTCCTCAATTTGTCATTTTCTTCCTGCCTTTGAGCTTCCTTAGCCAACTCTAAATCTCGTTCCTGCAATAAGAGGAAAGTCAAAGAAAAATTAATCAAGATTAACAGCAGAAAATATGAAATTGACAACAAACATTTATGGACATTACCAATGAAAATGCATTAATAGTTTTCTTTAACTTCATATGCCATAAATTATTTTATATAAATAGCATTCTTGTTTACATAAGAAGGGAAATAATTATATTGGGATTGTAAGGTGTATGCTATATTCAATAGTATGAGTCCTAATATGCAAGGACAGGCTCATTGATAGCCAATTATTGGTTACAAAGTAGATGCTCACTTGTATTTAAAGCAAATTTCCTCTGAAATATCAACTAATAATAATAAATTTTAGATTTCAAATCTAAGATATATTTGATTTTTTTAATGAAACAGTCTTAGATGGAAATGTCTTAAGATTCAGGAATATCAGATAAGTTAAAATGTGTACATTTTTCAAATGTTCCAAGTATCGTCAACTATATTCCACCTTACCTTAATGATCTTCTGCAAGTTGCTCCAAGTATCCTCTAAGGCCTCCATCGTAAACCAAGTGTATGGGTTTGATCCAACATTGAAGCTCTTGATACGCTGCTCCAGAGCGGCAAGTGCTTCAAAATCTGCTTGAGCAGATGAAAGTGATGCCTGAAAAACAAAAAATAGCAATTAAAAACTACAATAATAAATTACGGAATACCTCGCTTTAAAAAATCTATTCATAGTCTTCTTCTAAAAATGTTAACATTTTTCTCAAGAAAAGCTCTGACAAATAATACTTAAAACATGCTTTGATTAATAAAGGGACAGACTGAATTTTCATACAATAGTTCGATGAATGGCTAAATGGCATAACTTAAACAAGTAAATATCCAAACCTAGACCCTACATTATGTGGTTATGGATGAAGGAGTTATGCAGGGAAAGAAATGATTACAGATACTACCTTTCCCATAAGAATGGGAAGGTTGGATTGGAAAATGGGAAGATGGCGATACCTGGAATTGGGCATGGGCTTCACGAAGAGCTCGGATTTCCTCAATTGAATTACAACGAACAGGGTCTGTAAGATCTTCCTCAGCATTTTCAAACCAGGAGTTGAAGGCAGAAGCTTTCTTGGCAAAGGTGAGGTATAACTCTTCAATCTGACGGAACTGCTCCTGCATACGCAACAGCCTCTGCTTACGAGCATCAGAATCGTTGAGGAGTTTCTGCCATCTGTAAGAAAGGAAGAAAGTATAGGCTGATTCTCAGAAAGCCATAGGGATTCAAAGAGTGATTGTAAAACGCATACCTAGCAATCACATCAGCATGCCGTCTCTCAATAGCAGGAGTTTGATCGTGTTCTGCAGCAATCAGCCTATCCTTAAGGGCAGTGATATTCTGTATACCTTCATGCTCAAAAGCATGGAGACCTGCAGAAGAAAATGTAATGGATAAATTGGTTCAGTAATGCATATCTTAAGGGGAAGACTTTTTAAGAATTACACATCTATTATACATTACATATTACTTCAAGTTCAACAACTCCTTTACACCTCAGTAGATTTGAGTAGACATGATAATTTAAAAAGCAAACAATTGACTCATATCAGTAAGAAGCTAAAGAATAAATTGAAATACAGTGTTTGATGTTTATACGCAAGTGTTTTACAAGTGAGTCAACCATGGTATTCAATTCAATATTGACCACATTTTTCATCATTAAAAAGACAGAATTAATGTTTTATGCTATAGTATAGAATTCAAAACATGTTAAGCAGGACAGACCAGATCTACTCATAATTGAGCCAGGACTTAAAATTGTCTTGAGCAGCTCAAGCCTCGGCAGGTCTCTACTACATCATCTAACTAGTTAATGATAAATTGGCTGATGGGAACCATAACCATACATACATGAGATATCTATCTTTCATGCGCATGAAAAATCCCTATTCAACGTCATCTCCTTCATTTCCTGATAGTTTACCCCACCCTTTAAGTCATTCAACATTTTTTGCCTTCCCTCAGTTCTTTCCCTTCATGTGCACTCTTCTCCCTCCCTCTCCTCTAAATATTTGACCCTTTCCCTCTGTTGTTTCTTACTTAATTAAATTAAAACCCTCTTCTCCCCAAACATCTCCAGCACTTCTGTGTTTGTTACCCCATCAACCCAACTTACTTTTTCCATTCTATGCTATACCCACATTTCAAAGGCCTCTAAACATTTGACTTCCTCCTTTCAAGGTCCTCTTTGCACACCAACACAGCAAAAGACTCCACACCAAGGACTTTACCTATCTTTTTCTGATTCCTTTATCCTTTGCTCAATAATATAATTTGCTACATGAAGGCTTCCTTGACCAAAGTTATTCTTTTAAAAACCTCATATTTTTATCTTCCGAGCCAAGAAAGAGTACTTCCCAAGTAAAAGAATTTATCCACCTGCTCTAGTTTGTCTCCATCTACTATTATCATTAACTTAGCTTTCTTTCTCTGAGTAAACCTCATTACTTTTGTTTTACTTGCATTAATTTTCATTCCAAAATAACTGTAAGGGGTATGTATCGCACAGAACCATTCTTACCAGCATCAAATGTTTCCTGCTTGGTGAGCAAGGTTTGAACAGTAGACAGATCACGACCAAACTCTTCAGATCTGACATGAGCTTCCTTGTCTCCAATCCAAGACTCAACAACATCAGCCTTCCACATGAATTGCAAATAGGCAGAGTTGTCCATGAGACGGGCCTTGCGTCTTGCAGCTAACGCGCCAAGATGATCCAGCTTTGTCTAACAATTAAAGATTGTATATGTTCTAAATGCCAAACCAACATAAGGATGAAAGAAATGTATTTTTAAAGGATAGCATTGGTAATTAAGTGCTTTACCCTTCCAAAGTTGCTTCATCTGGAGATATCGATCAAGAATATCATAACCTTTGCAAAAACATTTAAGGTTATCTAATAATAATCTTTTTACACTAAAACCTTCAGAAATTTCACAAAATTACAACCCTGTACAAAATTATTAACAGACCAGCAATGTTTTAAAAGGTCAATTTTCTTAAAATTATTGTATTATATTTTTTGCAAAATAATAATTTCTTCAATAATACTATTACAATCACTTTGAATAGCTATCACAGAGAGGAATTTTAATTCTTCTTCTTGGAGACCCTTTCCTACAAATTAGGAGGAAACAAATCCCTTCGAGCAAATTAAAAACATCAGAATATGTAATTACCTGCAACTGTTGACAGCGTGTAGAGATGGCAGCAGCGTGATGATTAGATGCATTGACCAAAGCCTGCCCAGCAGCGAATATGTCCTGGCAACGTTCACCATGAGCAGCAAAGTCCATCTCAAAAGCATCATGTTTCTTAATCAGACCCTGGACAGCAGCCATTGTGTCTCCATAGTCTTCCACGGAAAGCAGCTGCTGCTTCTCACTTAAATGATTTCCACACATTAAATATTTTCCATAATTCTATAAGAAAATTAGCCCAGAGGAGTGACACTTAAGAGAAACCATTTATGCAATGTTAATTTTTCATCCATTTCTGTGGCTTTCAACGGTCCTAATGTTAAGGGGCGAACCTGGTTTAGTAGGTCAAAATTTAAGAGCTCTTTGGAAATGATTTCAAGATAAACCGTAAAACAGACTGCTACGTTAAAGAAGTTATATAGGCATGGGATTGCTTAGCAATTCCATACCTACAAAACATCTTTACGGCTATGAAAAACATTTTTCTCCAGAAAAAATTATCCAAATTTATGATTTATATCATAGCATCTTTACAGGACATTCACACAGAAGTTTCATATTGGCAGGTATTCTAGGATCTTCAATATCTGTAAGAAACTTACTTTTTGAAATTTGAGAAAAATGTGCTTTTGAAATAAAAAATTTGGATTTTGATAGCAAAGTTGCCTTCATTTGTAGCTATAATTATTATTTACATACATATTTTCATTGATAGTTAAGGTTCATCAACTAGATATTTTATGCTTAAAACACATTCAAAAGGAGATCTTGATAGTTGAATTATGGGAGTGTGCAAAGATTGTTTTTTTAATTTAATTATTTAAAAGGTCTTATGTTTATGCTGGTGCTAATGATAATTGATGCTGTCATCACTTCAATTCAGCACTGATCATTCATTGATTGATTATTGACATTCAGATTGATTGCTGTAAGTGTGGTGTACATTCAAATTTGGGATATTGATCTCTCTTCAGAAACGAGCCTGGGACCACTTTTACCAAAAGGCGATGCTTAAAGTTTGGTTAATTAAGCATCATTACAAATATATACTGAGAATTGGTAATTTTGAAACCGATTTCCCTTATTCTCCGAGAAAACTGATGCACCATACACCCTATGTGAGCACTAATGTTTGAAAATAAGCCCTAAAGAGTTAAGATTACCTGATCCAGGCTTCCTCTTCCTCAACCTTAGCAAGGAATTGCTGGAAGGTGAGAGACTCAGCCAACTTCTGACCACGGTCTGCTGCTAACTGCTTCAATTCTGCCCATGCTCCATTCAGCAATCGAAGCCTCTGTAAAATTTTGAAAATGATTCCACATCCTGCTCCATTCTTTCAAAATAAAAACAGACAACAGAAAGTTAGAAATGTTTGACCAACCTGCTCAATTTCAGGGACACCAAGATTTGACACGTCCATCAGTTTCTCTCCAGCCTCCTGTACAGCTTGAATGGCGGGCTCATGGCATGCCAGCTCCACCTCCAAACGCTTGTGTTTCTTCTTCAGGTTCTGGACACCGGTCAAATCGCGTCCATAATCATCTGAACCAACAAGCAGTTTCTTTTCCCTGAAAGATGATATTTTATAAAGGACACCCAAAACCACAACTATATTACCTGATTTACAGCGATGACTTAGTCGATCATCAACGATAGCTGCCAATTTAGTAATTTTGTTACAAAATGTGGCAACCTTTCCCATTTCAGAGGTATTATGCATTCACATGTTTTGTGGCATAATCCTGTTCTGCCTATGCTTAATGTGTTTTCCTGACACAAAAACCAAAGTAGCATGATATTGAGATGATAAGAAATGAAATTCCAATTATGTATGTGATTGTTTAACCCATTCGAATCAGAGGCCGCCGATCGGCGGCCTAGCCGACGGTACCCAGGAGCGGAGGCCGCCCATCGGCGGCCCATTTCTAATATATTCCCTAATTTTTCAAATTGTTTTTTTTTCTTTGTTGATATTCACTATAAAGTATATAAATCTACTAGAAAACATAAAAATTAGATTCCGTTTCTGACGAAAGTATTAAAATTGCTAGCCGATCTGAATGGGTTAATACCCAATCAATGCGTTAGTTACCCATTAACTCATTCTACCACAAGTATCCTTTTGCTGTCATTATGACTTCCATACTGATCATAGCAGAACAAAATCAGCGTCGCTTTGCCAAAAATTGATGAGTCTATAGCTATATGAAGACCTATTTTATAACTGTAAAACAGCAAGTGATATAGCAGTGCTTAACTGGCAAGTTGCAGATTTTTTTTAAACAAAGAAAAATTATTCTTTTAATGAATATTTATTTACTAAATGAGAGCAGACTTTGATTATTCCAGATAAAAGTATTGATTAATAAATATTTATTTAAAGTAATCACACAAATTAAGTTAATCATATATTTTGCTATATTTTAGAAATATCTTATTCTTAGATTGCACCCCTATCTAATATCCGATTGAGATAAAAATTAAATTAAGATTGAAATTCATTGTGACTAACTTCAGTTAAAGCCTATTCAATAAACTGCAATTTAGCTACCAAAACCTGTAGTAAAATAGTGCTAATTCAGTTGAATTTGTGAAAGAAATGCTAAATATAAGATAAATAAATTGTTTTCAAGACAAAAGATAAAATTATAGACCAGAAAAAATCAAGCATGTTAATATCCATAGCCAAATACAATAATTTGCACACATTGGAATTATTTAAACCCTCAATAGGATAAGAATGTGAAAATTAATCCTTGTAATTAAGTGCAAATAGTTGATTAATGATAGTTTTGTTCCATAGAATTGTAAGAATAAGTAGTTTAAAACACTGAGTAGAAACAAATGTCTTTCATACTTTGGATAGAAAGCTGACGAGTTTAACCAGCTCTAAGTCTTCCACGCTTTTCCACAGATTCTTCAAGTCAGACAGATATGAGGGTCGTTCAATAAGTCCTTAGAAAAGGATGGAAAACATTTTTTTGGGGTAAATTTTAATGGATGGATGGAGCTGAAACTTTGACAGCTTTCTAGTTGATAGTGCTGCTTACTAAAAAAATATCTTTATCAACACTACGAGCGCCATCTCTTGGATTTTCTAAGGACTTATTGAAGGACCCTTGTAGTAATATAAAAGCACCCAAAATCCCTCATGTGATTCTTACTTGATCCAGGATTCTTCATCAGCAATGTCCCTGAAGAATTGGTGCAAGGTGTTGGCTTCATTGAGGCGAGCCTGACGGTGAGCCGCAAGATTCTTGATGCGCTCATAACGCTCATTGATTGAATTGCGCTTCTCCTGGATGCTAGCTGCATCAAACTGTCCACTCTCAATCAGAGAGTCTGCTTGTGCATTCATATCTAAGTTGTTTGTAAAAGAAAATTAAATATTTACTATTGCATTATTTTTTAAAGGAATCAATCGCATGATGATAAAGTTGATACAATACTTTGCTACATCAAGTTAATCAGAGAGATTAATCAAAACATAGACAAAAACTAAATTACTTTTGATTCAAATCTTTCATCAACTATTACATCAAATACTTGGGCCGTGACTTTGTGGTATGGATCCATCAGGAGCGAAAGGGAAAAGTTAAACAGTGTATATGAAATACATTCATAATCGCTTTACTCATGCCAGGTTTCAAGTCTCCATGTTATCGGGAAGGGATACAAAAGATTCTTAAAAATCAATGTAATGCATTTTAAATAGCAGAATGTTTACTCTTACTTAGCGTCAAACCAAGGATAATCTTTGAAAATGCATTTTTGGTTTACATTGGATATGCACGGCTTCCAGCGATCTCTCTAATTTGACCTCTCTAATTTGCCGGGAAGTGCCTCAAATAAGGTTTTTTTTAATCCCCGCAATGCATCCTTATGGAAAAAATTGGAACTTTGGGACCTCCTGGCATCGAAACCATGACACTGAGGTTCAAAGTCGCTTTTTTTTCTGGCGGTTACACGCTATGGCCAGTATATCGTAAAAATTTCAAGTCAGTGGCGCTTGTGAAACACTGTTAGAATTTTGATCCCCAATGAATGAGTGTATACCTGGAGAAACGTCTATATATAATAGATATATACTAAGGTCTTTAGATAAATAAGCTTACCTCCAATGCGATCGCCATGAGCAAGCACATCAGCTTCCACTAACTGGTGCTTCTTGATTAGGTTTTGTACGGATGCCAAATCCTTTCCAGAGTCCTCACTGGTCAAAAGAGACTCAACTTCACCAAGCCAGAAGTCCAAATCCTTTGCTGCAGCAACAAACGTCCTTTGCTTGTTAGCTTCCTTAAGCCTTAAAGACTTCTCTGTAGTTTTTTGGGTAAGGTATTCCCATTGTTCAGCAATAGATGCCAGCCTGGCCTGAAAATTACACACTTAAAATGAAAAAGCTGCAAAAACAATTAGCCTTCTGAGTGATTGTAACTTACTACTACTTAAGGGCAGTTAGTTTTAAGGTAGATAACAATAAGTGAAACATACATAAAACTGCATCAAAATAAGTCAGATTCTAGAGGAATTATTTTAGCAGCCAAGGAGGAAGAGTAAAAAGAAAATATTAAGACTTAGAGATTTAGAAAATTAAAAATGAAAATAAAAGATGGTACATTTTTACCGGTATATAAGCTACAATAAGATTTTTTCAAAATTGAGATTACGTAACAATATTTACAGGTGATTTTCTCAAGTGACCATACAATTGTGCAGTGTGGTAATGAGGGAGGACTTAGAATTAAGAGTTAACTATTGCCTAGCCAAATTATTGGCAAGTCAACTGAGACCTGGGAGAACAAAGGAAAATGGCAATAGCACAGCTATGAAACAAGTGAGTTTGTGATGACTAAGTTCCAATTAACAATGTTAACCAAACATAAGATAAATGTTGAATGGATGAATAGTTGCAAGGATATGCCATACAACTCAGTGGATTGGTATACATTAGGATAGGGATAGTTATTAAAACAATAGAAGTATTCAGGAATTTTTCTCAAAGCCCAACTGTCACCCAACTGCTACCAAAATATTAAACATATTCAAGGAGAACTTCAAGAGAACCAACACATCTAAATTTCAAGCAATTTGGAGCATTTGCCCTAATGCTTAATAGAGGACTATGTTTGTAAACCGGTAGTATTCTCTTGAATAATTCATGATAAGCTTGATATCAAACAATCGACACATACCTGAACTGCGTCCTCAGAACCAGCACACTGGCGTTGCTCAATCAGAGTCTGTCCTGTGGCAAGGACAGCCTGAATTCTGTCAGCATTGGCAGCCAGCTCAGCCTCGAATGCCTGGTGCTTCTGGTGTTTGGACTGGATGTTAGCAGGGTCCCTGTACGACTCTTCTGTTGCCAATTGCAACTTCTCTCCAATCCAGTGCTCTGCCTCATCAGCTTCTCGGCTGAACTGCTGCAGAGTGCGAGACTCCCCAAGCTTTGATCTCTTCTCAATAAGAGCTTCTTTGAGGTGGCGCCACCTCTGCAGCACTTGGCGACGTTTGTCATCAATGGCATCTGATGCATAATGTCCAGATGACAGTAGTTGGTCTGCCAAAGTTTGGAGGGCAGCCATCTTTTCTTCCTGCAAAGGATAAGGCAATATTTAATGACTAACCACTTTAACCAAAGAATGAACTATTTCACATTCAAGCAAATAATTGCTTACTTGAGATCCAATAGCTTTGTCAAAATCTTCATGCTTCTTGATCAAAGCCTCAACATTATCTCCCTTGGAGTCAACCTCCTCAGCAGATAAGAAAGCCTCTCTTGATGACATCCAGTTTTCTGCTTGTTCACAATCTCGGTAGAATAACTGTAGCTCAAGGCACTGATCCAACTGAACTCTACGATCAGCCCAAGCCCTGGAAGTTGGCAAATATAATGTTTTTACATGAATAACTATAAAACCTACAAATTACTTTCAATGAATCTGCAGCTAAAAATGTTATTAGTAATACTCTGGTATAAAAATTACTATTTTATCCGGCAACTACTTGAAAGAAATAGACAAAACAAATTTCCCCATACTTTTCCAGCTCTTGACGAGCTTCTGCCATGCTCTCCAGCTTCTCCTGAACTTCCACAGATGCATAATGCTCTGCTTCCAGCAACTGTTTTCCAAATTGCTCAAAGGCTTGGAATGTACCAGCACGAGCATCTATCTCCATTCGGTGCTCCTTTTTTTTTAAGAAAGAACATTAAAGAAGAACATAGGGGATTATTATATGGTATCTATTCATCAGATCAGAACATATATAGAACTAAAAATTCTAAGGGAAAATAAGGGTAAAGGGTGTTGGAAAACTTGTTCAGAACTAAAGCCTAGATATTAAAAATAGATTTCCACGTTTTCTAACCTGGTGTCTCTCGAGAAGTGCTTCGGCACCAGTTACATCAGATGCCAGCTCTTCTGCAGCAACCAATCCCAGCATGGAGTTAATCCATGACATCAGGTCACGATAATCAGCGAGGAAACGCTGAAGGTCGTACGAGTCAAGAAGGCGTTCCTTTCTTGCGTCGGCACGGGCAGTGAGTCTGCGCCATTCTTCATCAATCTCACGTTGCTTTCCATAAGTTTGGTCAGCTGTTTCGGGATGAGTTTGCATTAGCCTTGTGGCAGTTTCATCCAGTTGACGGATCTTGAAAATGCAAATATCAATTATTACATGTTGAAGTAAACAAAACACCCTTGAAAGAAAAAAATTTCCACTAGTAGTAGAAGTGGAACAAAATCTATGAATACACCAACCTTGTCCCCGAGAGCAGCCAAATCTCTTTCCAGTCCTTCGTGCTTTCTCTGCAGGGCCTGGACGGAGCGCAAGTCCTTCCCAAGGTCATCTTCAGCAAGGGTTGCATCCTTCTCGGAAATCCAATCTCTAGTTTCCTCAACATCACGATGGAAACGCCTGACTTCATGGGCAGACCCAAGCTGCGCAGCACGCTCCTTCGTCACTTGTTGCAGTGACGTCCATTTCTCATTCAAGTCCTAATAGTTAAGAGGCACATTTTCAATTACAAACAAAATAAAAAGAGTATAATAATTATAATAAAGTATTGTTTGTTTGAGAACCAGTCGAGAAACAGGTACAAGACATTGTCAAGTGAGAGAGTGGAGAAACTCAATACATAAAAAATAAAGGGATATAAATATATATAAATACAATTAAACATAAATTAAAGAATATAAAATACAGTTAAACATAAAAAAGAGAAACAAATTACAAATGATTATAATTTACATACACAGTCATTGAGTTCATTGACAGTATACAGTGGATTTTTGTTAATAGATTACAGATAATTAACTTAAAGTTATTTAAATTAAGATTCTGCACCTGTGCAGGAAGTTTATTGAATAGTTGAAGGCTCTTCACATTGAAGTGGTTAAGAGACTTTGAAAGTCTACTTTGAGGTATATGGAAATTATTTTTTATGCCTATAGTGGAAGCTAAGTACACTAGACCTTAGGGCTAGATGAGGAATATTTCCTTTAGCATAGATAAGATCAACGAAGACGTACAAACTGTAAATTGTCATTATTTTCAAATTTGAGAATGAGGATCTGCAGGATTCATAAGGTTTGATTTCTAGAAATTATTCTACGAGCTTTTATTTTGAATAACAAAGATGTGCCTTACATTGGCATATATATAAACATATATATTGGCATATAATTTACGCGTCTCGAAGATCAGCCTAATTGTACGCTGGTTTTCTCACTATGAAAAGGCGCTTAAAAACAAATGAACCATTATTTCTGGTATTTTGAATGTGTTTTTGCAAATGTTTTGATAAAAACTGCTGACTTAGTTTATCCTAAGCATGTTGAAAAGTTGCTTTGTAATCATTTTGGTTTCTCCTATCATCCTTTCAAGCTAATCATTTAGACCCTGTGGATTGGGATTACATCGTCAGCAGGTCTCTAACAATAAGTGATAAGGTTTTGATCTTATTCTGCCATGAAATTATGGATAAATTGTTGACAGAATGTGTGAAGAGTTGTCTCTTACTGTTATGCTGAGGAAATTCTGCATGCAGTTGTATTAACGTGATTTCAAGCAAATATGTACGATTTTATTTTTGTGTTAATTTAAAATCAGCATCCCGGATAGAGGATTCCAGGTTCAATTCCCAGCCCCTTCAGACTTTCCACAAGTCTTTTTTTACTTGGTCTATATGGAATTATTGCATCAAGTCAATTCACAATTATTCATAAATGCCGAATTGAAAAATCAACAAAAATCAAGCCTGGGTTTACTTAAATAAAGCCAGGAATACTTATGGCTACCTAGAACCACTAAAATCTTTCAGTATTGCAAATAAGGACTCACCTGAATCTGAGTTTGGATCTTAAAAGCAGCTTCAGTTTGACCAAGGCTAGTGAGGTGCACAGCTATCTCATTCATCTGAGAGAGCCGGACTTCATTAGCATGGAGATCAGCCTGGAAGTCATCGAAGCGTTTTTGTAGGACTTCTACTTGCTCCAAGTCTTCTCCCCCCACACCTTCACCAACATCTTGCACCTGAACCTATAAAGACGAAGAACATTAGAGTGTTTACAAGCCAATTCTTCATTCCAAGTGTACATACAGTATATTTCTATGCATGTTCCATTAGAAGACAATAAGATAAATAGTAAATATTGAAATTCAGTAAGCAAATTATGCCAATGGTAACACAAAGAAGTTAAATTTAATTAAAACAAACTTTAGTGCCTTAGGTTCCGTTTGGAAGACATACCAAAATGTATACCAACATTTCCAACTTCAAAATTCTCTTTCAGGATCAATATAACAAAAGATGTTAACATATATAATGAGACAATTCCAAAACCTTGCTAGAAGAATAGCTTAATGTAACCGATAAATTTGTAATTATTTTTTACACAACTCAATGTAAATGTTAGCAACAAGATTTCATAATTTAGAATTGCTTTCAAAACATTTGGTAAACAAATGAACCAACCTGGGCATACTGTTCCTTGTCGCGTATCCACGCTGCAAGTTCAGCAGCCTCGCGCACCAAAACGTACGCCTTGACGGTTTCATCAAGCCTCTTCTTACGTTCTCTTGCAATATCCAGAAGATGATCATACTGGGTTTCTATTTGCTGCTGTCGAGACATTATTGAACCAGCTGCCCCTTTAGGTAAAAAATTACCAGTTTCATTAAATACAGATCATACATTCCGATTTTAAGTGCAAATAAGAAAAGGATGTTTTTTGAGACTTAAACTCAGAAATATATAGGGTAGGGATTTATTCGTGAACCTAAGAATAATGTTTTTAATATAGTAAGAGCAATTACTCTGCATATTGTCCATTACATATAGTCTTACAGTCCAAATAATTATTACATATGGTATCGTCCACATGCTTTTAATAGTTACTAGAATATGAGAAGAGAGTGTACCAACCATGTTTTCTTTTAATTTTCTGTAAAATAATTTTTCTTCACTCTTTGTTTCAGTTATAAATATCAACATAAAGATGACCAAGTATTATTTAAATTAATCACAACAAATTCAACAGAAGTATTAATGCATTTTAATTTATAAACATTATGTCATATTTTACTTTATGCCAACTTTAAGAGGGAAATTCAAGAATAATTGAAGTAGATATTTTTCAGAAATCTTGAATGGACTGGTTGTCTAAGCTAAAAATCAGCCACTCTTTCAATCACTCTTGTACAGAAACTCCATGAAATTGTAAAGAGAATGTGACAGAATATCAAAGGCATGCTGTAAAACTTTGACATGAATCTTGCAAGAGTAAAGTTGCCAAGTGGGACTGTGTTCAAATGCTATACGAGAGGATGCGTGAATCAAGAGCTATTATCTTGAGCTAATGAAAAATTATCGAGTATTAATTCACTGAGGATAAAAAGTACGCTGAAAATTGATTTCTTGAAGATGATGGCAAAGGAATAGACGAATCTTGAAGTAGTGATGAAAATGATGGAAGTGATTAGAGGTGGCCGGTAGAAATAATTTACATTCTAAAATAAATTAACATGTAGCTACCTTGGGCTGGAGTGGTAGGACTAGCTCCTGCTCCAGAGCCTCCTTCAGTCTTGCTGAGGTTCTGCCGGGATGATGACATTGCTGCTGCACCGCCATCCACTTTCTTTACATAAGCAGCAGGAACAAATCCCTGCCTATCATTCACTTCCACCTTCCACCAGTCCTACAAATTCAGAATGAGAAATAAGTACATTAGAACTCCAATTATCCGAACTCCGACTTTCCGAATCGCTTTAGCATCTCATATAGCAGTTCTAAATTCACTAGTAAGCAAAATGGTAGACACCAAATAGACCCACACACAATAAAAACACACGTGCCTGCCGCTGGGCTGAGTATGCTGAGCTGAGATTAAAAATGTTTTATAATAAAATATTTAATAATGTAAATACTACATTAGTTTGATATAGTTAAAGAATTTTCATTAGTATTTAGAGGTGATGCACGCTTAACATGCCAAAGTGTTACCATTTTTTAAACTAATTAATACATAGCTTCTTTTTATACTATATATGTAGTTTTTTTCTCCCGTTTTCAATGTACATATAGAAGTTAATTATCCGAATTTTCGATTATCCGAATTTTTTATTATCCCAATGGGGTCCGGTCCCAATTGATTCAGATAATTGGAGTTCTACTGTACTTACTTAACTCTAGCCAAGGACCAGTTTTTTGTCTGGCCATAATAATTACAAAATTAACGTAAGATTTGGAACTAAGCTATGTATCTAAGAAAAACCAATAAAAAGATGAAAATTTGATGCAAAAAAATTAAGAACAATCCCATGAGAATAAACACAAAACACAATTTTTTAGGCTCAAAAGCAATCATGATCGATAGATAATCTAATTTAAACCCAATATCATTGAGTACTTGATAAAACATGAAAGTGTAAATCAGGTGGTTACAGATTTCTATTATTTTTCAGGAATGAATTAACTTTGCAAATTTAACCCTAAGATAGCCGTGTACTTACTTCTAAAACTTTTTTCCAACCAAAATTCATAAGCCATTTAGAATAGACCCATTGTTAATGAAATTGCTCCGTCTCAATTATTATCACTGTAAATTTATTTGGCTTCACAATTTATTGGCATCAAATACTTAGGGTAGGTATAATAATGTACATAAGAATATGCATATAATGTTCATACATTCATGCATACAATTAGGGCTTCTGCCAGTTTATCCAACGTAAAATGGCAAGCAATTCACACATTTCAATTTCTGCACCTCCAAGACATCATAAATGTCTTCCTTATCTTTAAACCAAGAAGTTTTTTGGTAGAGTAGGGGAGGCTTGGAAACCAGCATTAAGATTCTACTGACAACAGAAAATATTTTCCAAGAAGGGAAGCTGTACCCATCCTATTTAAGAATAATTATGTGTAATCAGTATGGGATGTAATTTCTAGAGCTGTATCTGATAATGGTTGGTGGACTAAACCGACTATTCCTTAAAAAAAAAACAAGAGGAAAATACGAAGCATAGTTTTTAATTATTAAATGGCTTTCGTTGATGTCAGCTCAACTCAGAATGATAACATCTGATTTAGCATATTTACTAAATGTAATTTCCGTAAAAAATAGCCATGGCTCAACAACTATAAGGAATGGTGGAAATAACTGAGGAAAAAGATTCACAATTTCTTTTATAAATCAGTTTCACCGAGTACAGCTTCTTGAATCAAATTGAATATAAGGAAATTACTAAGAGAATTATGACCAAAGAAAGCTCCATTCATTGGGATGGAAATTGATTCCAGTCATTGGGAAGGGGTAATCTGAAGAATATGGACATTTTGGGCAGGCAGACGTTTAGAAATAGTTCCCCTATATGGGTAAAAGACAGTTATACAGTTTTACTAAATATTGTGCCAGGGTGTGATCGCTAAAATAAAGTAAGCTATGCATAAAATGTTATGCATTGAAAATCTTCAAGGGATCTGATAAAAGCTCAAAAATGCTCTGGATGGTCTCCAAGAACTGCCTGTCTTGGACCATCTCTGCTTTCAGGTAAAATTAAAAATATATTAACCATGGTAACATCACTCCTGCAGAAATTTAAGCATTGGAAAATTCTAATTCCAATATTATACCCTCAATTTCAACATTCATTTTTTCATGCTATTTAGCTATTTCTTTTAATTTCATAAACCATCAGGATATCCTTAGAAATCAATCAAAAATAAAATGGAAAAACTCACTCATCTGTTTAATAAAATACAAAATTAGGATGTCATTTAAATATGTAACACACCTGCAATAACTTGCCCATCCTGTGTCGAGTACTAATAAGTCATACCTCTAGCTAACTCTTAAATCTAGATGATCAGGCATTACTTTGTGGAAAGCCATTTTAGATAATGAAGTAAAACAATGTAATTTTCCACACTTTCATTATAAAAGTGTGGAAAATCACATTGTTTTTCCTCATTATCTAACTCTTAAGTTTAGTTAGACGTCAAATAACTCATTTTCAGGCAAAAGTGACAATTCTACGGTTAGCGTTCTTAACAGTTTTCATAACTGATAAAATAAAAGATAGTCATCTAAAAATACTGAAGGTTTGGGGATAAATTCTAATACTCTCCACAGTTGACTTCTGTATCAGTAAATAGCTAAAAAGACAGGAGGAATTTATGAGAAATAAAATTGTGAGAATTTTACCAAAAGGGCATTTACTACTGGCCTTATACCACAGTATTTACTGGATTTACTTACAATTACTTGAAACAATAAGGAATCCATAACACCAATTTCTATTTCCATCACTTTTTATGGCCAATTTTTTACAAAAAGGGGGGGCTTATATTCAGACAAATATGGTATATTAATTCATTAAAAGTTCATTATTCATCCAATTAAGATAGATACCAATTTATAAAAATAAGACAAACTAATTATGTATTATAAATACGGTTTAATGTGCTGGAAATATTCATTAGAAATACTATTAAATTGAAACAATTAACAAGGAGTCAAAATATTTAAATGTTACATCCAAATTATCACCATGTTTAATACACATTTTTAGCAACTTATTTACCTTATTGTTGGAGTTGAGAAGAGTCAAAACATCTCCTTTCTTCATCGAAACTTCCCTGGGCGATTTTTCAGAGTAATCGTAGAGAGCTACTACACATTCCTTTCCCCAGAGATCAACAGCCGGGGCTTCCTACAAAGAAGTCAGAAATCATGAAATAGTAAGACGCCAATTTTATCTATGAATTAATGGTTGTGAATTTTTCCTGTGATGACGTAATGCTTACCCTGCAAGCCAATGCGTCACGTCGTAGAGCTCGTACAGTGTTGCCAAATGCCTCAAGATCTGAGACGAGTGCCTCGTGTTTCTTGAGAAGAGCTTCGGAAGAGTCTTCGTCTTTGCCATAGTCAGATCCTCCTGCAATTGGCTCCTTCTCACGCATCCAAGATTCTGCCTCGTTAGCATCAGCAAAATACTGGTGAGCTTGCAATGAATCTTCCAAATCTCGCTTCCTCTGCAAAAAAGGAAAATGATTAATTCTAGAAAAACAGTTAAGCTGATTAGGAAACAGAAATCAAATTAATGATTTATGCTTTTTGCAATTGACCCAAAAATGGAGCTAATAATGCTTTAAGCTAAACTAATGCTTAAGATAAAAGTATGAGGGAGATGTAAGAGACAGAAAGAGAATAGTAAAAAAATACAAGAATAAACTACCATAGACTGACTGGCTGACTCATATCATCATAGAATATAAGATTACATTAATAGAAATAAAAAGGAGATTTACAACAGCAAATGGTCTAGCAAACAGGTGTATATAGAAAATTTTGAATTGATATAAAAAGGTATACAACTATTCTGCATCTATCAGTATGCAGTTCTAATAAGAACTGCACAAGGATTAACAGATAAAAAGCTTACTTATGATAATAAAAAGTAATTAGCAGCGAATTAACTCAGGTTTGAACTCATTTAGAAAAAATAAAAATTGGTAATGAATACTTTGTTACTTCTTAAATGAATAACAAAAAATATGAATGAGAGCTATTAGATTGAACCAAAGACAAGAGAGATTAATACTGTGAACAACGCATTCCTTAGAACAGCTTATGATTTTGATGGTAATGTTAAATAACTTTTGTAGTCAATTTTATTTGAAACTGGATCAGCTTTTTTACTCAATTAAAATACTCCAAATGTACCTGTGTTGCCTTCTGCTTCAAACTCTTCCAGTGATCTTCTGAAAGGGTATCAACTCGCTGCTTAATCTCGACAGATGCAAAGTGACCTTGATCCATCATCTGATGAGCAACCTGCACAACTCCAGTAACTCTTGGTTCATGATTGGCAATCTCAGCCATGACTGCTTGGTGCTTCTTGATCAAATTCTGAACACCGATCAAGTCCCTTCCTGTTAATTGTAAAGGTCAGTTACAGCAATATTTGCACTACAGCACTCCATAACAATTCGTGATTAATTGCAAAATATGAAAATCCATCTTCATTTACTTATTTGCTAAAAAAAAATGTTAACACAGATTTACTCAAAATACAGTATTTACTCAAAAATAACACGCAATCAAATATAATGTGCACCCTAAATTTGAGCATCGGAAATAGAGAAAACATATGCCTGCGAATCTAATGTGCACCAAAAGACATGTGGTCACAGCACTGTATTAATAATAATAATAGTTCCCTTTCTATTTATGGGCGAATTTTAGCCATTGAAGGCCATTCTTCCAATTAACCCTATTATTTTACTTTTTTATAAACACACATATCATACACAGACAACCATTCCCTAACCCACTGTACAGGGTGTGTATATACTTTCAATTACAAATAATCAGCTGACTGTTTGTGCTGTAGTCTACTGGGGCACTTACAGCCAAATCATTGACATTGTAAGGGCAGAACGTTTGACAAGTTACATAGAACCCGCGTGAGAAGAGGATATATTCAACCATGCACTACAGGATATGCGTACGAGTAGAATTGTGCCTGAATCTATTACGCCATGGATTCTAACGGCCACCCTGAATTATTAGCTGAAAAAGGACCCAAAAAGTTGCATGTCATTTTCAAGTAAACAGAGTAAATTACGATAAACAGGATCAACCATTTAGATTCATAAAAATATAATTTTTATCAACATTCAAGTGACATGCATACTAATTACTGGCAATTAAAAACTGGTTTCTTCCTGGTGCTACCAAAAATAAAGCTAGGTTAAAATGTTGCCTACTATCATAAAGAGATGATATAAATTTCTCTGCCCAAGTAACAGAGATTTCTTATTTATATTTTTAGAGAAATATTGCAATCTTACAACAATAATTATGGTTGTTAAGAAGTTACACAAATCAGTTATCCCTTCATTGAGTATTGTATAACAATATCTTATTTGAAAGTAAAATAGAATGAAATTTATTGCCCACGAAAAACTTTCCGACCTGACTGCCTAGCATGTATGCAGTTCCAGATTGTTTCTGAACAATAAAAATTACATTTTTATGTACATATAAGAATTCATAAGCATGCAACATTACAATTTTAATATTTAAAAAATCCAAATTTGAAAGCATTCAAAATATAAATAGTAACAATTTCCTACATTAACTTATCAGCAGTGAATAATTATAAAAATTGATGATTAGAAAATTGTATTTAATAAAATAACAAGCTTCCATTAATTAGATGCAATGTTTTCAGAAATTAGATTAGCTAAACAGAAAAGAAATTCTCTGTACAGGAAAAACTTATACCAAAATCAATTTAATTACTTAAAAAATAAATGCATTATTTGCTTTCAACGATGGTCATAAACGATTTTTCCTGTGGATCGTAGTCTTCCAGTTATTATTATATTCATCAATACCAGAGATAAAATATGCTTAGCCCCACTCTAGCTTAGAGAAACTGTTATAACATATTATTAAATCGTTATAGGTGATATGTCACCCATATAAAGGTTTACTAACTATCCAATCAAATTGATTAATATATGAGATACATGCAGAAAAAATATAAGTAATATCAAATAAGGTAAGGAAGACAAAAACATAAAGAAAAAGGTCTACCTCTGTTGGTAGAAGCAGCCACAGGTTCCTTTTCTCTGATCCAGGCCTCTTCATCCTCAATATCTCTGAATAGCTGTTGCACTTGCAATGAATCCAGAAGTCGTTGTTTACGGATAGCCATTGGTCCTTGCAGTCCAGAGTAGCGCTCAGCCAATGCAGACTGATTAAGATAATTGTATACTTGTCATAAATTTACAAAAATGCAAAAACAGTTTAAAAATTACCAATATCAAAGCACTTCTGACTATTGGAGCCTTGTTAAATGATAAAAAAATTAAAATTTAAGAATTCTCATTACAATAAGAAATACAACATAAAGAGAGCTAAATGACCAACATCTGGCACAAAAGAAAGATGTTACTCTGACAACCAAGATGAAATTTTGAGCAGTTTTAGGAAATATTCTTTTGTGCCAGATGTGCCAGTGCCAGCACCGAAAATGTTCAATTCATCCACAATCGAACATTTTATTAATTCTTTTCATAGTTATTTGGTCATGGATCATTCATATTGTGTTATTATCCAAATCTGATGAAAATACCAGCCAATTAGCAATGGGAATACTAATTCACCTGTGCTCAGTGAACTATAGTTCACGTTAGTGAACCATAAAATCAAGCAATTCAATTGTGTTGAGAGGGTTGCATAATTGCAAGGGTAGTCGCAAAAATGACATCGTAAAATAATCAACATTGAATTATTCCCAACCTATATTTGTCTCATAGGCATTATGAATTGCATATATTGACCCCAATGTTATTTCAGATTGCAGCAGAGCTTTTTTCTGACAGAATGCTGTGGAACTGAATTCTGATACCTTTTTCAGTTGACGTAAATCGCCTCAAACTTATTTAGTTAGCAATATGAAATGTTAGCAGGAGCAGTCCTTGAATGTGTATTTATGTAGTGCGATTTTGGTAACCCACCTGCTCTGCAAAGTTTTTCTATTCACAGCAAGTCTGTTATCATGGTAATGTTTATGGGAATTTAAGTTACCAATGCATTCAGTTCCGCCACCTTTTTTCTAGAAAAATGCCCTAGACAACACTGTAAGGATTTATATTATATTTCAATCCACTTAACACGTTCCGTGCCGCTTTGGTCATTATGACCGAAACTTGATCGTCTTTTCTTCGCTCATAGCACTCTGTGGCAAATACCAATACCAGTACCCAATACCAGGCCCAAATACCAGTGGCATAGCCAGGGAGGGCAAATGCCCCCCCATGTGTTCAGGAGGCACCCCTAAGTCTGTGAATGTTTCCACTCTACGTCTCAAATATGTATGTGAATTAATTTCTTAACTTAATTATCAACCATAAATTCTAAAAGGTCCACAAGTTTGGATCATAGTGCATTAAGAACAAAGTAATGCAGTGTAATTATGTAATTGTATATTAAATTTAGTAAACTCGTGAATTATTGAGTCAGTGACCCCAAAAAGTTTGCCCTTCTTCCCTCCGGCACACAATCTGGCTACGCCACAAGTGATACGTTTATCAAGCAATCTCCAAAGCTGAGTGGCAAAGTTTTTGCAGTAAGAGACACTATAATCTGGATAGTTTGCTATTGCTTATTCAAAGCGATCTCATATTGCTCTAGTCGGCTAAGTTTAGTTTGATAAACCAGCCTCCAGACGCTGTATAAGCCCACTTGCCAAACCATTGTGAGCAGAATGCACAAATAATAAGTTGAAAACGAGCTGATAGACTTATCTCAGCGTGAACGAATTATCCTAAACACTTACATAGTAGCTTAAGGCAAAAAAATTTAATTATTACGGAAACTTCACCAGAGCTCTGTTCTTGTTTCGAATGAAACTGCTTAATTAATATGAAACTTAAATATAAATATATATAAAATATAAATCTCTGGCCTTGTTTTAATTTTGTACCCTTTTTTCATTTCAAAACCTTGAATATATATTTATTAAGTCTATTTCGTCATAATTTTGCTAGGGAATTCTTTCTTTTAAGGTGAAATGCTATAGAAAAATTGCACCTAGAACTGATCAATACCCAAAGAATAAAGTTTCTCGATACTTCCAGATAAAAATATTTCTACTTATTTAAGAGAACTTCAGTAAATATATTAATGAAATAACTGAGATGGGCAAGTGAAATAACATGTTATTGGATGCCAAAAACAATGACTGAGGACAACCTTCATATTATTACGGGGATTAATTACTCAATTTGAAATAAGCATATCATAAAATCAAGCTCGAATTTGGATATACCTTGTGAACTGAAAGTGGAGTCTGTGACAAACTAGGCAGCTACTTCAGAATAATTTCCAGTAAATTATTTAGTTCAGAATAATTTTCAATGAACTAGGGATTGATTTAGTTCAGAGCAAGTCCTGTTGAACACGAGGTTAATTTAGTTCGGAGCGATTCACTGACTAAAGCATGAACTAGTTCACCAGAGGGAATCGATTCACCGTTGAACTACACATCTATACAGACAATAGCAACTAGCAACTTCCAAGTATATACAACTCTTACTGTTTATGTAACCTTACAGCTATTCAGTGTTCCTAGGAAGAAACATAAATACATAAGAATTTAATTTTTTTAGTGACTAAGATTCTCGAAGATCAACTCTAGAACTTAACACAAGGAGAGATATGACCTCAAGTGAATGAGAAAATCTTTAAAGGAGTTTGGCAAGGATAAAATAACTTAGTAAATAATACTAAATTACTTTTCCTATCAGACTGAAAGAAAACCAATACTTGAGTTTAATAGTGATTCAGAGGAAATTGACAAATGTTTCCCACAATGTACCTGTTTGGCATGAATGTTATCGGCATCAAAGTGACCCATCTCAACAAAATGCGCTGCAGCTTCACCAATGGCCTCCATTCGATCGTGATGAGAAGCAACATCTGCCTCCAGCAAAGCATGCTTCTTCTGAAGATTCTGCACACTGGTCAAATCCTAAATAGATTCAAGTAAAATGGCACATTACCAATGTTCTCACCTGAGCAGATTAAAGCACCGCACATTCTCATACTTCACAGATAATCTCATACCTTGCCATAATCCTCACTCATTAGCTGCCCTTCAATTTCAGACAACCATAACTCAACATCCTCAACAGTTCGGTTAAACTGTTGTTGCTGAGATGCTTCTTGGAGCTTAGCACTTTTCTTTTGAGTAGCACGTGTTAAAGTTTGCCATAAAGACATTATTTCCTCCATCCTTTGTTCAATGCGCTCTAAAGAGGAAACAATTAAAGTCAGATAAAAATGAAAAATTAATTTCGGATATCCCAGATCAAAATTAAATCATGGTGCAATATGAATGACTTTTGACATTATAGTTACTATGAACCCTTTTGAAGATGTTTTAGAATGACACATTACTTTAAAGATCAATCAAGTTGATCTAATTTAAAAAAGAACCTAATCTGAATTTTATTACACTAGACTATTTATAATACTAGGATCTCATCTGTAAGAGTCATCACTTCACTTTCCATCCGAGAAAACTGAGGATATGAAACTGGATTCATTTTACAACTACTCTAAATCACTGATGGTCAAATCATGGCACAAGAGAATCCATGATTCTATTAACACTTTGATATCTAATGCCAGCAAAGTTGTATCGTGAATTATTGTATTATGAATTTGGCCAACAGCTTTGAGTAACACACAAATTTGCCCTTAAATGGATTAATTCTCGGAGTATACCAATCAGGCATAGATCGCAAAGGAATATCTTACAATCATAAAAGTGCTTTAAGAAGGCAAAAGCTAAAAAATGAGACTGAATCAGCTTTTGCATGAAAAGAGTAAGCCTGAGAGGAGTAGATCACAAAAACATATATATTATATGTAAGAACTTCTGTGAACCCTATAGATAGTGTTTATCTTGCCTTAATGATGAAATAAGTAATGAAAATTGGGAGAGAAACAAACCAGATGCATAGTGTTCGGATTCAATGAGTTCTCTTCCAGTGGATGCAATCTCTTCAGTCCTTGACTTGTTTGCACTCAACTCTCTTTCAAAGTTCTGGTGCTTCTGAACCTTCCCGTTCAAGTTAGTTGGATCCTAAAATTTTTCATGTATGTTTTACTAAAACTTACAAAAATATAAAACAATAACTAGAAAAATAACATTTTGTACAACTTAAAGTCAGACATCCATACACATATTAACTTGGATATATAAATGCATCAATTTTGGAACTATTATTTTTATGTAGTGTTAAATAATATTTTATATTATTTCATACTACATCTATGATGGATTCTAAGAAATATTCAGCATACATGTTATGAAAACGTAAAGAAAGATTTCTCACCAAATAGCTATCATCTGTAGCAAACTTCAACTTTTCATTGATCCATCCCTTGGTTTCATCACAATCTCTCTCAAACTGCTGCAGGCGGTACGAATCTTCAAGGATTGTCCTCCTTTGGGTTGATTTCTCCAACAGGGCTGAGCGCCTTTCCAAAAGCTTGATAAGAGATAAAATAGGATGTAGTCGTTATGAAATACATTTCACTTAATTGTAAGTTACCCATAAGAAGATATTAAGTACCATTGCTCTCCTCTGAGCAACGTCATCAGCAGCATAATGCTGTCCTTCGATCAGTTTCGTTGCGAATTCATCGAGTGCCTTTATCTTTTCCTCTTGAGCAGCTAGAGACTTTTCGAAATCTTCATGCTTCTTGATCAATGCTTCAACCGAATCAAGGGAATCCCCAAGGTCTTCGTTTGAAAGAAATGCCTAATGAAAAAATATGCCAAATACTCAGAAACATAGAATTTTGTAACACTTTATACTTCCCCAGTTAATTCAAATTATTTGAGAGTAATGAAAGATTCTTATAAAAATGTTACCTCTTGCTTGGCCATCCATGTATCAGCTTGTTCAGTATCACGATAGAACAGCTGTAGATCCATACATTGTTCATACAGAATACGACGCTCCTCCCAAAGAGATAGGAGAGCAGTCTTTTCAGACGCAAGCACAGCAAGTTTTTCCTGAACATCCTGAGATGCGTAATGCCCCTGCTCCAGCAGAGTTCTTCCTGCAGCCAAAGTACTGCTGAAGCTATCCTCTCGGGCGTCAATTTCACCCTGATTATTTGGAAGATGATCATGTTATTATTATTATTACATATATAGTAAATTAGTTTTATTAAAAGTAGTTAAATGATAGCCAATTCTATATTTATTTCCTCACCTGCTCATTTTACTCCATATTATGAAAATATTAGAATTTATCGAAACATCAATAGTATTAATAACAACCCAAATATATATAAAGTTTGAGCTTCACAGCTTCTTCCTACAGGGCATGCCTTCAAATGAACTAACACAGAACACAGTCCAGTAGGAAAAGTTTTACTTCCTTAGAACAAAACCTCATTAAATGATAAAACACCTTATTTTAATACTTATTCTTGAATTTAATGAGGCAATTTAAGGTGGTGGCATAGTGGCTTTTAATCCTTCAATGCCAGATTATTTTTTCCCTCATGAAGTAAAATTAGGCTTAAATTATATTTTTCTATTCAATATTCCTACTGTAATATTTTAATTTTATCACTGTAGGCTAACTTCTAATTCTTTAAACAATAACTATCTTGGAGATAAAAGACAAAAATTAAATTGGAGACAACTACAACGACCACAAGTGGACTTAGTTACTTGGACTAAGTGATTTAGGCACTATGCAGCCTAACTCAAGAAATCATACAAAACATACTGTATTTACTAAAATATAATGCACCATTGAATGTTAAGCCTACCCCAAAATTTTATTGGTTTGATGAGTTATGTAACAACAGGGTGTAGCTGGGCCTGCGCTACGGGACATATTCTGTCTAGATCTAGTGTGCTGTCAATTCTAACGAGCACCCTGATTTTTGAGCCGAAAAAGGGTGTGCATTATTTTAGAGTTAATATGGCATTTCAGAATGTCTGCATAAATAGGCAACACATGGTTCCAAAGACCACGAAGGCTACTAAAAGCTTGGACTGATGTTTCGTTAATAAGCATCAACGAGAATCACAAAATTAGTTAAATTAAGATATGTCCAGCCTTTTCTATAATGGCTCTATATGTCTGCCATTTTTTAGTGAATACGCACAATATACATTAGACTAATTTTCAAACCATAATGATAAGATAGGAGAATTACTACCATGAAGGTATTGTGAATGTGTTGAAAGCTCTACAGCATGACTATGCTCGCGAATAAATTAAACATGGCGGACTCTATATCTACCAAAACATACAGATACACTACCTTTAGGTACATGAAAAGCACCCATTATTGAAATTTACATTATCAGATACTTCAACAAACACACCTTGTGCTCCTGGTGTCTTTCCAGCAAGGCTTCAGCACCAGCTACGTCCTTTGCAAGTTCATCAGCTGAAATGATGGCTTTGGTGTCATTGATCCAAGATACAAGGTCTCTAAAGTCAGCAAGGAACCTATGCAAGTAGTACGACTCATTCAGTTTCTGGCGACGCTCCTAGAAAAAAATACATTTATTAATTAAACAGTATTTGAAACTGACAACACTACTCAGATTCAAACAAAAATATTACCTTCGCCTTGGCAGTAAGACTATTCCAATAGGCGATAATCTCCCTCTGCTTATTTTCAATTTGTGGAGCATGGCTGGCATGAGTTCCACATAAACGCTGTGCTTCTCTTTGAAGAGCCTCCACTTTGTCATGCAGAGCAGCCAAGTCTCTCTCCACACCTTCATGCTTGCGCTGGAAGTTTGAGATAAAATATGAGGAAAATGTTTCTCTTGTTTTGGAGAAAAGATATCTTGGGGTGTATAGCTAACCTGAAGAGTCTGTACACTAGCAAGATCTCTTCCATAATCATCAGACAGAACAGCAACATCTTTCTCGGATATCCAAGCAACAGTCTCATCTGCGTCACGGTTAAAGCGTTGGATTTCGTGAGCTCCAAAGAGCCGCTCTTGCCTCATTACTGCCAACTGCTTCAACTGCTGCCAAGCTGCATTCAGTTCCTAATAATATACAAAAAAGATCATTATATGAATGGTAACAACTCTATAGTCTCAAAAACTGTATCCATCTCAAAAATGGAGAGCTACCAAAGAGATCAGTTAAAATTGTAGCTAACTTCGCCTAGAAGGTAAATTGAACACCTCTATTATCTTATTTAAAGATAAATATATCTTAAAACCAATACATTTTTAAGTCTAACAATTACTAAAGAAAATCTGCATTCTTTTAACATTGGAATTACATTCACAAAATACAGTAAGTAGTTTCAAGGAAATACTCTTTAAATTAAGGATGTGAATTTATTTTGACTAAATCAATCATGGTCTACCATCCAATGCTTAGTAAATGATCATTATTATTTAATAAGTTTTCTCTACTGCTGTAAGTTATATGAAGTCTTAATACTAGATAAATTCAAGTCACAATATACACAAGGCAGATTATGCTTGAATGTGTGTCATAATCATAATTGAAGGAAATATTTACTTAAATTTTGACCCCCTTCCCATCATCATAAAACATTCTATATGCTCACCCATTCTTTCAAATAATCCAAGTACATATTTTGATGATTTTAATGTAATTGAAACTGACTTTTAATAAATATATGCGTATAAGTCGACCCCTAAAATTTTGAGGTGAATTTCAGGTTTTAGCCTATGTTCGGCATATAAGTCGACCCAAAAAATAAGGTATCCATAACTGTATGACAGCTTAAGGAATATTTAATGCATAATATTAAGACACTAGAATTGTTTCTTCAAGCTGCCATGTCAACTTCTTGCCTCTGCTTAACTATTACACAAGTTTCTTTCATTGGTAACACAAATAAAAATGTGTTACAAAACAGAAACACAAAGGTATTAAAAATTTGTTATATAAATAATGGTAATATCAAATCATGACACTGATAAAACAACTTACATTAACTCCTATTGCTAAGTCAAATCATAACGATTATGTAAACAAAAACAAACCACGATGTACTTATTGATCTTCATTGGTAAAAAGAAAACATCGAAATCTATATTAAATTTTTATAAAATAAAAATACATGTGAAGAAATTAATATAATTTGCGAAGAATAAATATCCATCAAATTTATTTTAAAGATGTGAAAATGGTTCATTAATTTAACTCTTTTATTATGAAAACATTTCATAACATAACATACTTTCTTTTGGAATTGTATTCCATGATAAAATTTGTTTTATATATCTACATTTATTAGACATGCCAAAGATTAGTTTTAATAAGAAATAACTGTAGTGAGTAGTGAGAGTTTGCATACAACAAGTGTAAAGCAGCAAGTATCACCTATTTACTCCTCGGTGGTAAAGGGTTAAATTTTATGTTTGGCGTATAAGTCGACCTCTGGTTTTTGAGAGATTTTGAGAGGCTTCTAAGGTCAACTTATACGCCGGTATATTTATTCATATTTAACCATATTTTTTAAAAGAACTGCTGTGGGATGTTGCATAGCAATCATACACCCCTTATAAGTACCGAGAAGGACTGACTGAAATAAAGACAAATTTGTGCCACTTTCAACTCATTCGCTTTCCAGAAATGAATTTTGAAAAATGGCTAGGCAATCAAAATGTTCTCTAAGTAGACTCCAAGAGACTAAGGTGATATCAAAGAAAATATTTGTCTGATATAAGGTATTTAATCTAGAAATAAAACTAATTTTCACCTCTTTCCTGCGCAGAATAGTTTCCCGCTCTGGGTGACCTTCTCTAACAAGGGAGTCTGCCAAATCACCCACTTCAGTCACACGGTATTCCTGTGAAGCCATGTCCTTTTGAAATTCATCAAATTTGCGTTGCAAGACCTCTACATGCTCCAAATCATGGCCAAATTCATCAGATGTAACAAAGGTTTCCTGGAAAATCAATGATTGTGAATGATGATGAACTTGGAAATAGGGTCGAAATGAAAATGGAATCATAAAAATAAGTCAGATTCAGTAGTATCTCCATTACTTAAAATTATAACCAGATGGCCTTCAATGTACCTTGTCATTGATCCAAAACATGACCTCATCACATTTTCTGAGGAACTGCACTAGAACCAGTGCCTGTTGTAGCTTCATTCCCTTTTCCGCCAACTTAGATAGAAGAAGCTCCCACAAACGATGTAATTCCTCTGCAAAGGGTCAGATTAAATTCAAGCATACTCTTAGAACATGTTTTTGTGTGCAAAGCATAGAATATATGAATTTTAGGAATCAGCCACTACATACCCAAACGTCTGCGAATAACATCAGAGGCAAAATGATTCTCACTGATCATTTCCTTGCCAGTGTTATCCAAGGTCACAACTGCATTACTATGGGCAGCCACTTCTGCTTCAAAGGCTTGATGTTTCTGAATTTTAGCCTACAAGATCATGAAATTGAGTTGAGAAATGGATCTTGCTTGATGAAGTTACATGACGAACAGTATAAAATTAAACAACTTTTTTAAAGTATGCATCAGCAAACTTACCTGAAGATTGGTGGGATCTTTGTAGTTCTCATCAGAAGCTGCTTGCATTTTTTCATTGATCCATGATTCCAATTCATCAGCATCACGTTTGAAATATTGGAAGCGACGCGAGTCCTCAAGCATATTGCGCTTGGCTCTTGCTTCAGCTTTAAAGTTCCCATAGCGCTTGAGAACTTGATCTCGCCTTTCCTGGATGTCTTCTGCTGTTTCCAGCACCCTCACCTCCTTCACAGCAATCTGCTCCATGGTGAGCTGATATTGGAACTACTCAGTATATTTTAAACTTTTGTTTTCAATTTTCAGTAACAATGGCAGCCTGGAGAGGTAAAATTGACAAAATTAAAAGAGCGAATACACACATTTTATAATTATTAACACAAATGAGGAATAATTAGGCTGTCAAACACCCAAAGAGTAAATTTCAGATTAAAGGCTCCATTGCATCACCACAGTGAAAATGCTAATTTCGTCACGAAATTGATTGAAAACACAGTCATCAATGTGGAAAATATCTATTATATATAGATGCTTCTCCGGATTCATTCATGGATAAATATATATACCTATATAGATAGATAGGATACAAATTCACAGGCTAAACCACAAGCGAGATTGAGTTGAAATTTTTACGACATATTGGCCATAACGTGTAACCGCCAGAAAAATTGCGATTTCAAACCTCAGTGTGCTCGGATTCGATTCCAGAGGTCCCCAAAGTCCCGATTTTTCACATTTAAATGCATTGCTTTCATTTTCCGAAATTTTTTAAAAATAGGTAGAGAATCAAAGCTCAAAGAGCCTATATATATAGTCAGGATCAATCCATAACATTAATTACTTTTACAGAAAATAACCTCGGTTCAATGCTAGGATGATGCAAAAATCGGCCGTTTAAAATACATTGAGGTAGTTTTTCATCATTTTTTTTCATGCACTTATCGAAATGATAGGAAGTTCTTGCTAATATGGAAGATGTAAATTAAGCAAAGGTTTTTGAAAAATATTTATATAAGACCGTACTGTTCCTGGGTTCGATGCCGGGGCACATATAAATTTCTCTCATAAGGAATATAAGGGAAAAGTAGGACGTCATTTGAGGCAGTTTCACCTAATAATTCTGCCTGAATTTTCACACATAATTAGAGGTGGTGATCTTCTGCTGTGCTTCATAGGAATAACAGGGAGTTCTTGCTTTGATGAATATTAAGACTCGGTTTAGAAAAAAAATAGATAAGTCAATGCTGTTCCTGGGTTTGATGCCAAAGCACATTACATTTTCTCACATAAGGAACATATGTGAATAGTAGGACGTCGTTTGAGGCAGTTGCAGCCAATATTTCTGATTGAATTTTCACACATAGTTATAATTGGTGATCTTCTGTTTTGCTGTATAGTAAGTTCACCAGGAAGACCCGGGTTCGATGCCAGATGATTAAATTGCAGCTAATTTTAAGAATATTATCAATCTTTTTTTTTCTTTTGAGGACCGTCCCGAAATGATGCCGATATGAAATAAGTGTTGTGGATCTGCCTGCAGTATGCAAGCTACATTTTACTCGTAAAATATAGGATGACCAGTGATCACTGCAGATTGAAAACTCATTTTTTTCACATTAAAAATATAAGAATAATGAAATCATAGTATACTCTTAACTTATTCTTCAAAATTTTACCAAGACTGGAAATTCATGCCAAGGTAATTTTTGGCCAGCAGGGTTAGCAAATTTTACAGAAAAATAGGAATCCTTATCTCACAAGATTAAGAAGTATCATTAAAAGGTTGTCCATATAAGATTCTATAAACTACTATTGAGACTAAAATTGCTTAAATTCCAAGTCATATCTGTAAACACTCCAATTAATACTTTCTGTGATTTACTATATTAAAATAAAAAGTTATTAAATCCTAGCTAAATTTTAAAAGAACATATTACCCTGATCTGCTTTCACCTTATCTGAACGATTGATTTCATTCAAAAAACAATTAACCATAAGATGCTAGAGCAATGGATTTGACTGCAAGTTGAAACAGAAGTAAATATAGAAAGAAAAATTAGTGAAGAATTATCTACATACATACTACATACTTGTATCGACAACATACTCAGAATGTCGAAATTCGGAACAGAACAACTCCTAACGTAAAACTATCCCATCTAATCTTAAAGATAAGGATAAGAACGCCACTCTTTGTAATATCAATCCTTGTATCAACCTTACACTAAAAAAACAGACGCGACGTTAGTTATCATCACGATTTTGTCTCCATTTAAATTAAAACCAATGAAAATGGTTCCATTTAGTCAAAGTACCGTGCATAGTAGAAACATACTACTCGTCGCACCAAAATATATGTATATTTTGGTGCGACGAAGTGCTCATACAACACCGCTATATTTTACGGGATTCCAGGAGAGGCCTTAAAATTTTCAGGTCAGACTTTAAACTTTCAATGCATAAACTGATGGCAGTTAACAATTATCCTTGGAACAGATTAGGATAAATATCGCGGAGAGAACATCAGCCTTATTTTATCCCCCTTAAAATCGTCCTATTCTCGCGACACCTCCGAGACATTTACCTCGATTAATAATGTTTGAGACAGTGGCCTCGTTCCAGTGAGACGGGTCCTCCGCACAAGTATCGATTTCTTCTGCAAGGCAAGAGTACTACACGTATACGCAATATTCGATGTTAATGCTGACAATGTATGCGACACACGACAACGCGAAAATAGTAAAACGAAAGGAATAGTCAATATAACAAACTAGATCGTTCCTCTGAAAATTGGTAGTTCTTAAGGAGTAATACTACGTTCATACAAGTTCAATATAAGTAACTTATACCAAACTTTAAGTTTTATCACTGGAAATTGTGACACCGGAACTTTCTTATTATTTTAAATGCATGGTGAAATAATAAATTATCATCAAAAACTACCAAAAAAATTAAGCCAAGAAAATCTTACATATATCGATGTAAAATTCAAGTTACAAATCATCTTCATACGTTTTAAGCAACTTGTACGTAAGCTTTCGGAATATTTATGAGACTTAAAATTCGCTATACAATGCCTTTCCTATCCTTGATAGATAACTTCTGCACTGTATTTGCATACAGTATGCTATTCCTTTCTTAAACAATCCATCTAATTTCAACATGTTACCCACCCATTTATCCTGCCGTCGTTTAAATACTTCAAGCGATACACTATTCTCCCCACCCTTGGCACTTCCGTGCTTGGTTCGGTACTGTTTTACCACGACACGCCCACATTTCAAAGGCCTACCTTTTTTTTAATCCTCCTTTATCGGCGTACATACATACACATACCTCAAAGAGACGGCAAAATACTCCATTTCGTCTATCAACTTTTGAATTCTTAATCAAATAACTCGAATAGTGCTAAATAAATTAAAATCCTTTAACTTTTATACGTACATATTTATAAAATAAATAAATACAGAATTGGAGAGGGACGGGTTATTGTCTTTACTAATGTCCTTGATGTACCCAGCGCAACAAACTGAAGAAAATATCAAAGAATAAAATCTAGAATGATTTTTAAAAAATTGTTTGCTATGCTGACCTCGCTTTCCTTCTAACTTTAAAAATTCCCAGAGAACTAATAAGCAGTGTGCGAATCAAAGGGGGGGAAACCCCGGCTCGTAAAACTGTTTCCCTGGCTGATGATAGCAATACTTTTCCCTGCCAGGGAAAATTGTTTCCCTCCTCTCTTGCTTTTAGCAACTACTGGTTACGTGTACAGTGTACTGGTTACTTGTACTTGTGTGTGCAAAGGGGGCGATTCCTCTTAAATTGCAGTCTTTCCGGAGATTTTTCAAAATCGTAACAGAGGAGATTGTTCATCAAAAGTTAGAAATCATGTGATCTTTTAATATTATTTGTGAAGAAAAAAATATGTATATATTTCTAATATCGTGTAAAAAAAATAATTTAAGAAAAATAGATTATTTTACTAAAAATTACAATTACTCGCGGCTAGTTAGTAATATTACTTAACTTTTTAAAATCAAAATGCATGTTGGATATTCAGCAGGTCGGTTTTCTACTCAGTTATGTTATTGATAACATTGCCACTATCCTGTTTATTTGATTTTACTGATTAATGAAAGTGACATGAAACGCTTTAACAGCATATCAATTCATAATGTTAATACAATCATTTTATATATTTAGAGAAATGTCTATTCTATGTCCAATTAAAACGTCACCTTTTTGGAGTGTAGAAAATCAAATAGTCTACAAGAGGGAAAGAAAGGTCTACTATGACCTTTAATGATCATCAAAGGAAATTCTTAGTTAATAATAGGGTTACCTCATACGTCCCATGGATAAATGCTAATAAATATTGGATTTGAAGTATTCAATTTAACTCCCAAAAATGTAATAATCCACAAATCCAGCCAAAGAGTTTACCCAATGAGATAGAAATTACTCCAATTAAATTTAAAAATATAAATTAGCATCCGCCTACGAAGTAAAGATTCCCCCACTGAAATCAATCAAGAGACACCAAAAGAGATATTGAGTCTTCTTCAATCGAAAAACGAGTACTAAAGATACAATCCCGATAACAACTTTCGGTGAAGATCTCGATGAAGAACATTAACAACTTACAATATCTGTGCGAGATAAATTTGCTAAATTCTGGGTTCACATTTGTCCACCAGCAAGGGGGAGTGCCCAAATACATATAAGCCGCATTGACTGCAATGCAGCAATTACGCTACGCTGCAAAATCTGCATAACAAACAGACAACATTAGGATGTACAGGAAAATAAAAAGAAATCTTTTGGAACTGAAATACTCCGCAACGTGAAAATATGCGGAATCCGAGACTGTCGCCACCTACTACTCGGATGGTAGTACTTAAAAATCAATTCTTTAACTCCTGGAAATTCCGAAACAAATACAAGCAAAATTCTCATCAACATAGAAGAAAAGTTTTCAAAGGCAGAATTATGGATTCTTTCGATACTACAAAAGGAAATAAACTGATTAAATAATGGCCACGCCCATTAAGAATGAACATCCAAATATCTTACCCATATTAAGTTCAATACGGACACTACATAAGAAATACAAGGATGCCTTAACAAACCTTCCTATAAAATTTTACTGACTTAACAAGATTTAAAACCAGATTTTGATAAAATAACAGAGAGTAACCATTAATGTATTGAAGTGTGTCAGTTCAATGGGAATGCTTTTGAGACGTTCGTAATACCTCGGTCTAGTGCCAAAGTACAGTTTAGAGAGAAAAGAGAACTGTACTTACCGTATTCAATGCGAATTAATCCCTTCGATGTCTACTAGCCGTCAAAACAGAATCCTAATGCAGGTTCCGCTGCTAGCATTACGGTGACGTCAACATCCTATTTCTGGAACTGTTTCAGAAGCCAATAAAAAATATTGAGTTTTAAAAAGTTTAATTTGAAATTTTCAAGATCACAAAATGATAACTTGCAATTTTTAAAATTATTAACAAATTATAATGCTGTAGTTTGTGATGTATAATCAGAATATTGCTAAATTATTCAGTAAATGCAGCGTTTACTAATTGGAACGGCGATAACAGATGACTGCTAGGAATTCCTCAATAGACCAATGGAAAGGTGGGTGGCGGAAATTTAAAAATCATTCTCACTGTTAGATTCGTCAGATCCGATTATCATGAGTCTACTTAAAAGATCAGTATTACGTAAAGAAGTTTATTCGTGTTAAATAAGTCTGTGGAAAAAATTATGAATCTAAAATTATCGAATTATTTAACATTTAATACTATACTATATAGCATACTAGGCTTTAAATATTCGAAACAGTTCTTTGTAACTTTAACCAAGTATTTATTAGGAGACCAGTTTCGTCCAAAACAGGACCACAATATATATATTCACAGGTCTGAGGATGGCCGTTAGAGCTTTCTATGACATCCAATTAACTTTTATTAATTATATAGCCTACTATCGTAACTCACAATAATTCATGTATAATAAAGGTTTCAAAGTATGGACATGGTATGGAAAGCTATTATGTGCACATAAATGAAACCGATAGTTTATACACAAAGAAAGTAATCATGACGTTCGTGCATTTATGTGCAAACGCCATTTTAATCGTGGCGACATTAGTTCGAATGAAACTGCTAGTACTACCTTATCTTTCTTCCATGGTAGTACTACTCTAAATTAAGATATTGCAATAATCTCCTTTTATAGGAAAATCCGAAATGTGCCTTCATTTAATGAAACGGTTTTTAATTTGGCATTATTTTATACCTGTTAATTTGACTTAATGGCAAAGTATTCAACGAAAATGTCATAAAATGAAAAATGGGTGTAAATAACTTCAATTCTGCGACAAACCATGTTGTATCTTGAATATACGAAGAGAGTGAAAGACTTTAAAATATGGGTATTACGTAGATGTTGGCCACCAAAACAAATGGTGTACTTGGACATTGAATATTTCAAGTTAAAAAAGTACAAGCTGTAAGCAGGTTCACCTGCCAGACAGAAGTACCGTAATTCCTAACATTCCGGTTGATTGCCTGGGCGTTGGACGACTTGCATCAACGCTTCGTAGGATGACTTCATCATCGGTTACGTCAGCAGGTCCCCACACAACATTTCGCTGTACAGGGAGACAGGACGTTTCTCAGATTTTGTCGTTTACTAAGGGATATCTCTTATCTTATCCGTATCACCTTCTTACCCACCTACTCGAACGCTAATTAGACGTTCGAGTAGGTGATAGAATTTAACTAAGAAATATATTCCAGAAGTAACATTAAGTTAAAGAAAAGACATCAATATATTTGTATCGAATTCGGGGAATATATTAAATCCGGCAGTTCCTAACAACACACTTTTTGAACTTGCTATATAGCAAGTTCAAAAAGTGTGTTATTTCATACATGAAATATCGATGAGAAGACAGTCATTACGGTTTATAGAACATAACGTAACTAGAACACGTTATTGCTTTGTGGTAAGTCTGGTGTGGACCCGTTGAGAAAAAAGGAAGATTTCAATAGCTTTCCACGAGTTTCAGGAGCGAAAACAGTTATGCAGTTTGTCATCCCTACTCTTTCCTTTGTACAGGCATTACTTATTGGTATCATGGTGTTGTTGGTAACCATGCACCTTAATTTGGTTGGCATCCTTGAGCGCGAAGTGCTTCATCCGGTTTATCCCCTTAACCGCTTTATTTGCTCGTGTGATTCCCGCGAATTTCACACGTGATCTACGTGTATTTACAGGATTGATAGTATTGGGATTGGGACAATTGCAGATTAAGTCCTAGTTCCGATTCCAGGGCAATAAGGACGTTATCTCTAGAGCTCAACTCTATATAAGATAAGATGAAGGTGTCCGTCGTTTAAAGTCAGGTAATTGCTGCTTACCTCTGCACTTCCGATCTAATTATTGTAATCGGACACCCGTCCATCACCTATTTTGTGTCTTTTAGTCATGTTTAGCTTATTTGTGGATAATATGTATTGGTACCTTAATTTTGTTTAATCAACACTTAAGGAAAGCTGATGAAGGTAAAGTAATGCTAATTTACTTAAGTGAAGTATTTGACGAACTTGTATTGATGATGACTTGAATTCGTAATTTGAACTTGTAAGATTTAGCGTGATAACATGAACTTTCACCGTATGCCTTTCTTAAATTATTCATTAATGAGTGACAAAGAATGTTGTTAATGTTATAAAGTATCATTAAAATCTTTGAATTTTAAAAATATTAATCTCTGATACCACGATTCTTCCAGTTAGTGATTTGGTTCTTACCGACCGATCGATGAGTTGAATTAAATTCTATATATGTATGAAGCTACTCTTACAGATTTCATTGAATTTATAATGAACAAAAATTGTTTTTCATGCAAATATTACACTATTGAAGTTATTATTATAACAAATAATAGAATATCATCATATTCAGTTTAATATAAGGTAAAATTATAGTTTAGTACCGTCTAATGTAATAATGATACTAAAACAAGGTTTTGCTATATCTGTGTAGGACTGAAGTGCCATATGTTTATGTTAATCAGGAACCCGTTGGGTCGTTTTGGTTTTACATATATAAAATGTATTGTTACAAGAAGTATATTTAGGATAAATTTAACTTTTACTCTTATCTAAAATTTAAATTGTGATACTTATACTGTAATCTTTTGTTACAACTTGTAAATCAACTTGTTTGTGCTTAGGTTAATTAATAATGAGCATTTTCTGTTGGTTAAAATCCTTAGCAGCTCATGATAGATGCCAGATGGACATTCCAACGCTAATAAATAGGAGATAATTCTTCATTTTCTGATGTAAATCAGATAAACGTTTTATTTATTCAATTTTGCAAACTCCGAAAAGTCACTTTAATTATTACTTTAGTGCATTTTAACCATAATTGTTATAACACAATAGTACTCCTAGGACAAAAAGTTACCACCCCTGTGGCCTTATTCTGTTACTCATTTCCCATCGGTACAGCAGCCTCTCAGTCGGTTGTGATCCCAAACCGACTCCACGAGAGCTCGATGGTATTCTTTAAGCTTCAGATTCGCTATGATGGCGAGCTACCTTCGGTGAAGTTGGTTGGACTCTTTGGACTCCACCGACAGCCAGTTGGTGGCGATGGAAGTGAGTCGGTTTGCAGATGAACTGTGGCAATTGTATGCATATTTAACAGGGACGGATCCAGGGGGGTGGTCCTGGGGGTCCGGACCCCCCCGAAATATCACTTGTTCCTATTTTTCGAAAATGAAACTCAAATAACGCATATAAAAACACAATAAGCAATCACTAGCAAAAAAATTTGAGTTAGTCTAACACAATTCTAACGTCACGTTTTGTGAAAGACAAAATATATTCTATTTTTAAATTTTTCGATCGGACCCCCTCAAAAATTTTTTCTAGATCCATACCTGATATTTAACAATATAATCAAGGCAAATGCGTTTATTGAATGCTTGTAATTAGCTGAATGTATAATAAAGTCGCAATAATACATGCGATCACATAAAATTCATGCGATTTCAAAACTTAAGCAAGAAATCAGCAAAGGGCAACAACAAATCTTAGTTGCCTACCATTTCATCCAATACATCAATATTTATGTCTGCTTTTACATGCCTTGTTTCATTCTTCGTCTACTCGTTTGCCCTCTTATTGGTTGAGATGAAGCACAGCACATGAAGCGTCTCTTGTACGAATCCATCCATCCAATGCGTAAGAGGAGAAACGGTCACTTGATTGAGTCTCTGGAGCAGACGACGAGCAGTTTCGGTGATAGAATTAGAAGAAAATGTTAATAATAATGACATGATAACGAATGATAAAATAGTGATGTACGATGATATGTTAAGTTCTAAAAATGACTCGTCCAATTATTGAATGAGATGAGTTAATTATTCAAGATTGTAAATATACTAGAAATAAAATTTCAAACCTACCTTACAGCATCATTTTATGCCTTTAATCTCGTAAATCATAGCAGTGAGAGAAAAATGGGGATTATTGCATTGTCACTGTTTCTTTGGGGATTCACGCACCAATACATTGGGTGGGAAAGCAAAGCAATTCCCTCGTATTCCCTACAATGTAGCCCCTCAGTAGTAGTAAGTAGTGCATCAACGAAAGGGACAAAGAGATGGAAGGGTTTGATGAGATAATGGTAATAATAATAATAATATAATAACGTAAGTAATTTTATTAAGTGTATTCAGCATTTAACGTTGCTTGATTCAGGGTGAACACAGGACCTTGAAAAAACCTTGAATTTTTTCTGACCTTGAAAAACCATGCAAACGCCTTGATTTTTTGCAAAACCTTGAAAAATCCTGATCCAACTTGTTATCCAGGTTCAATCCGATATAAACCACTCATTCAAATTCGAGTGCCAAGCTCGGTGCCAGCGCCCATACCTCATACATAAACAACCCTCACCATTCTAAAACAAAACCACACCTCATTCAAATAGCTTCGAGATTGTTAAGGAAGCAGTGAATGACAAACTATTTGCAGCAAAATTAGCTTTTTTCTATTCGCTTGCGTCAGATTTAGAACCCTTTCTGATGAGATTTCAGACTGATGCACCTATGACACAATTTTTATATAAGGAATTGTGTAAACTAACTCATTCTTAATAGGCCGAGTCGTAAAACCAGATATTTTATCTAATGCCTCTTCTATGGCAAAGATAAAACTTTCAGAAACCAAATTGAAACTTAAGACAATGACTGACAATATTCTCAAACCTAAAATGTTTGTGCTAGACCTTACAGCTAAAGATGCGTTCAAAGAAGTCTCTTAGTCACTTACCGAGGAATAAATAATTAAATTCAAAACTGAAGTACACTTATGTATAGTTACAGTCATCGTGAAACTGCTGGAAAGATCACTGTATGCTTTGACTAAGAATATATCTTGCCTCGACCCCACTCTTATTTTCAAGCCAGCTCAGGCCCATGAAAGACTTGCAGCTTGTCTAGAGTCTATTGTTGAAAATAACCAAATTACAGGCATAAAAGCTGTTTGGATAAAACATGAATTCGCAGATTTATATGCAGATTCTCGTGCCCAAAACTAATTTAAATGTTTGAACGTGATGAGACTTGATTGGACATGTTTCGGTTGACCACTATTAATGATAAATATGATTTATCTTGTGATAATTTCTTAGGATATGTAAAAATGATATTAATTTTAAGTCATGGAAATGCTACCATCAAGCGTGGGTTTCTCGAAAAAACGCCCAATGTCTAGTCGGGAACCAACACGAGCAAAGCTTGGTTGCTCAAAGGGGCATGTATGATGCTATAGAGCATGCGGATGGGGTTGGAAAATTGGAATTAACTTCTGTACTCACTCATGCATATAAAAATGCAAGCAGTTTTTATTGGGAATCTCTTAAGAGGGCAAGGGAAGAAAATAAGAAACACGAGGATGAGGAAAATGTAAAAAAACGCAAGAAACTGGAAATTAGGGAGTTAGAAGAGAGAAAGGCTGAACATCTTTCAGAATTAGCAAGACTGACTGAAGGAATTGAGAAGAAAATAAAACAATAATTTGTATAAGCTAATATTCCACAAGTGTAGAGTAGTTCATGTAATGAACATAAATGTTACTGTCTCTTGATATTTTATTGTAGAAAAGGAGTATTCTGTTGTACCTTTTTTGACCTTGAAAAATCCTCAATCTGACCTGGAAAAACCTTGAAATGACCCTTATTTTTAACATCCTGTTCTGCGGCCACCCTGTTGATTATTATTATTCATAACTTTAGCTGCCTATTTTGGAGGTTATGTACTCACCAGCGGGTATACAAAACCGTTTTCAATGAGCACAGCTCACCATCTAGAAGCTGACAGCAATGAGGGATTCATTGGCGTTCATTTATTTGATATTCTGAAATTTTTATACATATTTTTGCTTGTCAGTGATGTAGCATATGTACTTTTATTTTTATGTTCATCTACTCGTCAAGTCAGGGCAATGAATTATTTATCTTTTCCTTAAAATTACAATAGCTGGAGACATTTTTATTAATAATCTAGGGATCACCAGAAAAAGAGGTGCTACAAAATTAACCATAGGCAAACCTCAGTGTTAGTGAATTATATGTGCAGGCACAAAAACTTTGCACTGGGGAAATTCAATTGCCCAGGTGGGAAGGGGGCCAGTGAGAGGCAATGGAAAGCATTGCGAGACTTATTGAACGAACTTATTGAAAGTGTGGAGCGATGGAAGACGGTATGTTATAACTTCATCTGTGGAAATCGTTAGATATTGTCAATCCAAAATAACCCGAGAATACTTAATCCAGGCTTGGAAAGACATTTGGGGACAGACATGGGCCAAAATGGCTCGCTTGCATGCAGTGCGAGCTAAAACTGGGAATATTCCAATATGCATGTACACTTGTTCAGTGCAAACACTGAAAAATATTACTTTAATTTTAGAGGAGTTTCACTTTTCATCATCATTTGGAAGTAAATGTTTTCCATTCACAGCACATAACACTTCCTCCTAGTGAAATGGAAGAGAAAGTTATTTCACAGCATTGTACCGCATTCGGAGAGCCTATTAAAACAGAGGAAACTGAAGACTATGATTTCCTCGATGGAGTGCAGGTAGGTCAATGTTAACAATTACTCATTTGAAGGTATATTAATGTGTCGTACGCTCTAGTTCACACAATGACCCCTTTTCAATAACCATTACTGACAGGTTTACATAGAATCAGCTGTTCCAGAAGAGACAGAAAGTGAGCAGTCTTCCTCTCACCTAGGAGGTATTTAAGTATTTCATTACTGACAGACATCTTTTCAGAAAACAATGCATGAACACAGCTATTTTCCTTTCACTGACTAACTCACCAAAGACAGTTAACCAGATTAAAGTTTCTCAATTATTCTTTTGCATATTCGAGTATGACAATGGCTTTTCATTTCTTTGTAATCCCTTGCAGATAATGGAGTGCCGCAGAGGAAAAGGTGTAAAGGGTTAATAGGAGAGTTGTCAGATTTGAAGGCTCAGATACACTCAGTGGATGAAAGAAATGTAGCAGCACTAGAGGTAACAAAATGAAAACATAGATAAAAAATTCTTTAATCTGTGAAAGGATAATAATCATTAAACAGCCAATGAAATAAGAAGAACATTCTTAGATTATTACATAATTTTTCTATCCGCAGAGCATTGCCAGCTCCTTGAAAATTATTGCTGAAGGTCAGAAAGAGTTAGTGGCACTGTTTAGGACAGCTGTGGGACAGAGACCATAATTTTTGGTTTATATTATAAATTTCAAGAGCATTACTTTTACAGACCTTAGTTATACTGTAAATAATCAAGAGAACCTTTCTGTTTTACTTCAAATACTTTAGATTTAAGTGTGTATTTAATTTAATATTAACTTTTAATTTGTATTTTAAATAAATTTATTTAGAATTCACATGTTTATTTAATAGAGAAGTTTAATGTAAACAAAAAATCATCTAAAATAATTCTCAATTATTTCTGCCTGGTAGCGGCGAGCAACAGCTAGTCTTTCAACATGCCTGATGTTATTTATGAGGTCATCCTCATCATGGAAATCAATATCAGGGAGGGGCATTCTGAAGATGAAAACGTTAATTGTTACACAGTAATCACTTCAGAGAAAAATTCATAAGTGGCTTCATAAAGTAAATGAATAACCTTTAAGAGTAATATCTCACTTGTGGTGTAAAATGATGCTGTGCAAGACAGCACATGCCCTAACAATTTTCGCAGCCCTTTCTGGTTGATAATGCAACACCCTGTCCCTTAAGAGGCATCTCCATCGCCCTTTTAACACTCCAAAGAGTATCTAAACCATACTCCTGGCACGGCAATGGGCCTGTGAGTATCTGCCTTCAGGTGTACCAGCTTCTGCATGGGGTAAGGGAGTTAGGAGCCAAGGCTCCAAAGCATACCCTGAATCACCTATGAAACAAAGTTATTATATGTTTTGTATGGGTGGCATTCAAGCAATGTTAATATCTATTATATAAAGTCTAACCATGTTCCACAAGTGCCAACGACTTGAAATTTTTACGACGCATTGGCCATGACGTGTAACCTCCAGGAAAAAGCCGACTTTGAACCTCGGTGTCATGGGTTCGATTCCAGAAGGCCCTATAGTCGCAATTTTCTCCATAAGGATACATGGCAGGGATTTTCGAAAAATTTTTTGGAGCACTTCCCGGAAAAGTAGAGAGTTGAAATTCGAGGTATCGCTAGAAGCCGTGAAACTCCAACGTAAATCAGAAAGACATCGCCGAATATGGTCCATGGTTCGATGCTAGGTCGGGGCAAAAATTGGCCGTTTAAAATGCATTGCGGCGATTTGGAATATTTTTTTTGGATCCTTTCCCGATAACATGGATACTTGAAATTCGGCACGTGGATAGATATCTTAAATATATTTCATAATCAAATTTTACATGTTGGCTGATGGTCCTTGGTTCGATCCCAGAGGGCCATTTGCATTTCTCAATGCACTTCTTACGGAGATAACGGAAACAAAATTTAGGAACTTTCCGGCATGCTATCGACTTCAAACTTTGCATGATAGAAGAGCAAGTCTTTACAAATCAAACTGTGCATTAACAGCTTACAATATTTCCTTGGTTCGACACAAGGTGTCTCTGAAATCAGAAGTTGATCCGATTTTTTGGAATTATTTTGAAACCTTTCCCAATAATATAGAAACTTGAAATTCGGTATATAGATAGAGATCATAAATAACTTTCAGAAACAGTTTTTAGATTTCCAAGATCGTCCTTGGTTCAAATCCAGAGAGCCATTTACAATCGTGAAAATTAGAATGTCTTTTGAGGCAGTTGTAGCAAATATTTCTGCTTGAATTTTAACACATAGTTAGAGATGGTGATCTTCTGTTGTGTTGCATAGTAAGTTAACAGTAAAGACCTGGGTTCGATGCCAGACAATGAAATTTCATTTTTAAGAAAAACTTCAATCCATTTTTTTTCTATTGAGGATCGTCCCGATATAATGCCGATATAAAATTAGTGTTGTCGAGCTGCTTGCAGTATGCAAGCTACATTTTACTCGTAATTCTTATATAAATACAACTAACAAAGCAAATAAAATCTACCCTGCCTTTCATTATGGGTTGCCTTCATAATAGTCTTTACAGAACAATAATTCTAAATAAATTGGTCATGTACTGCTCCAGGGTATGCTCTCACATCCATAATTTTCATGGAGGAATCACATATCTGAAAATAAATCAAACAAGTGTTCATAATAAGATGGTTTTCTATACCTACACATAAGATTTAGGGCAAATACCATCTGAACGTTGAGGGAATGGAAAGCCTCATGGTTTTTAAAACCATCCTCATTTTGAAGGGGAGTAACAATAGAAATATGAGTGCAATCTATTGTATCAATGATTCCTGGAATGGGGATCACATTGCAAAAACTAAAAGAAAATGCATATTAGATAAATGTTTCAAGTTCAAGAAGGTATTTGTATATTTAATGTAACCTTTGCTGTATTATGGTTCTTTCCCTATTGCTGTTCAGAAATCTTATCCACTCATCCTTCAGATTCTGGCAAATAGCATCTGTAACAGCCAGCAAACAGTTACATACAGATGCCTGGCTCATGGAGCTAAAAATATCCTGGCCTTACACCATGCTGGTAACCACCTCTTGTATAGAAACGTAGGTCCACCAGCACCTAAATTAATATTTATGACAGTGTCTCAGAAAAAAAATTAGATGTTCAATCGATTTCTGTTTTCACCAGCAACACAACGAAATTTATGCAGGTAAACACTCTTTCATTGAGGATATTTTCTTTTAGAATCTCCTTACTTGCATTTGTACATTCCGGAAACACTTGATACATTAATACATTGGTTAGCATCATTTTAAACTGGATTTATTGAGAAACCGAAAAACTAGAATACCCATTAACAGAATGTTCTGTAGACAAATAATCAAAGGGTTGGAATGTAAAGAAATAAATTACTAACCTGATGGTGAACGTCCAACCCTGAAGATCTTCTTTTTTCCAACACTGGCCCTAATGCTTCAGTAAGAAACGAAGCCACATCTTTAGAAACCAGATACAATTTCACGAATTCCCCATTGGGCAATTAAAGGGATTTTCAGCATCTCTTAAGCTTCTCCTCTACAAAATCATTCGCCTCCTTATCCTGTACTCAATTGCCGCCAATTGCGATCTCCTTCTCCTCAACATTTTGAAATGACTATAAATTATATGAAAACGAGTGTGCTCCAAAGAGGTGCGATAGTTGATAACTGGAGAGAGAGGTCCAAAGTGGTGAAAGGGTCAAAACATGAGAGAGGAGTCCAAAGGTAGCAGAGGTCAAAATGGAAGGGAGGAGTCCAAAGGTAGCAGAGGTCAAAATAAATTTATCACACTAGTCGCACGTAAATACACCGAATCTCAAAGCTGACTGATGCTTTGGCTTTTGCTATCTACTGCCAGAGGAACCCAAGGTAAACTTAGTTACATAAAAACAAGAAAAACATATGATATTAACCTGAATGAGATAATGCATACATTACACACGCACACTTGCCAACTTCGGCCATTATTAAGGTGAAGGAATAATGCGATGAAGTGCAAAAGTGGTTATTTCCAAAGAAGTTAGAGGTGATGTCTATAATGATTTGTAAAATGAATGATAAATCAACTTTACCATTGAATTTCCATCGATTAAGTCATTGAGATAACTAATTGCATCCGACGTTTGTTTTTAAAATATGAAATATTGAGCCACTGCCGCATATAAGCATATTCTTAGGCGTTATGATAAGATCGACTTCTGACATGGCCTTACCGCCTCATTTCTGGCTTTCTGTAGCGTCCTTTCCAGTTGCGTAATCGCTTCATGTGCAGACACATCACGAGTGGATGTTACAGAGCACCGGAGATGTGCTAGCTACCTCTATGTAATTGCAAGGGGCGCTGTGTAGCAATTTGGCACTCTGTAACATCAAAATCGAGGCGTTATGAGTCTGGCTGCTAAATTGGAGTATGACAACTTTAAATGCTTAAGGGGGGAAACTCGTGTGAATGACCCTTTTTTCTGGAATTTATTATAAATAAACAACAAACAGGAATTACATGAAATTTAAAATACGTTATATTGGAGATACGCAGAACATAAAGATAATTTTAAAAGTTGTTAATTTGAAAATTTAATTGCCAGTAATGGCGGCTCAAAGATGGCGCCTAAATATGCGCCGGGACGTCTGCAGGTCGCAAAACAAATCTGAAATCAAAAATTCAAAGTAAATAACCCAGAAAACATAAATACGCTTTGCACAAACCTTGAAAAATATAAACATTTTTAAATTTGCAAATATTACAGTGTTTTACTTAGATGATAAGAAATTTTTTTATAAACAATTACGTATAATTTTATTTTCCTTCGAAAAAATTAATGTTTGAGAGGTTCATGCAAAGGCTAATAAGTTGATTATTGTTCCCTGAAAGTTTCATTCAATTCGGTCAAATACTTTTTGAGTAATCCGTCCCAGCGTGCAAAATTTAGTATTTCGAGAAAAACAGCTTTAAAGTTTCGTTACAAATAAATAATGAAAAAAAACTTATTTCACCAAGACTCACAGTTATTTTATGCTAGTCTGCGATTCCTGGACCGTAAAGTATACCTTCCTCTTCCTGAAATTTGTCTAGCAACTTGACTCTCTCCATCTTAAGTGCACTTCTTGCCTCTTGGGTGCCTTCGTAGCTGCGTCGTTCTTGGCGGCTGACTCGCCGTGTATTATACTTGTTCGCAAGTTGATGGCTTTTTTGGCCAATTATCAGCCCCATATCATTCATACATCTAAGTACAAACCTATTGCCTTCGTTGAACATACCAGCAGCTAAATAGGCGGACATTTCTATGATTTTAATGCCACAATTAAAATGTTTTGGGACCAAATGCCAAATAGTAGAGTTTTAACTCTCGTTGGCATTTTGTGAATGGCTGCCTAAGCACCGCTCAAGAAGATCCTCTCGAGATAAATCTAGGTAAATCGGAAGAATAAACTTCTGCACTTCTAAATCGAGTGGTGGAGGATGTTCGAAATTCTCTCCTAGAGCTTTAGCCACTTGCACCACCAGCACCAGAAGGGCAGTCCTGATGACGAGAATCCTCATTGGTTGATGCTAAATGTTGAAATGTTGCCATAATGGCTTTTTCATCTCTTCGACGGACTCGCAGTTTCGATGAATCGCAAGACCGTAATATTTTGTTAATTTTTTAATGAAGACATCGGTCAATTTACCTTTGCCACCGATCTTTGCCGTCTTCTTTATATTACGTAACCGGGTGCCCATTCGCTTCTCCACATGACCGATGCATTCGCTCTTCTGAAGCTTGAATTCCGGTCCATAAAGGTGGATCCACACTTGTAGCGTATCCCCGTATCGTAACATCGTGGTGTTGCAAGTGGCTGATACGCTACGGCGATACGAGTTAAACTTGCATCCCGTAACCAAACTCTGTAACTGTATCGTCTCACTGAGTTCCCAGTTTGATACGGGATCCCGAGTGAGACACATGTCTTTACAGCTAGCGGCAGCTTCGTATATTTACGAGTAAAATGTTGCTTGCATACTGCAAGCATATTGATAACACTAATTTCAAGTCGGTATCATCCTCAAAAAAAAAATTGAATTGAAAATATTCTTATATTCGCTGCAATTTATTCGTCCGGCATCAAACCTGGGTCATCTGGTCATACTTACTAAGCAGCGCAACATAAGATCACCATCTCTAGCTATATGTGAAAATTGAAGCAGCAATATTGGGTGCACTGCCTCAAACGACGTCTTAATTTTCACATATATTCCTTATATGAGAAATTGTAATTTGCTCTGGCATCGAACCCAAGAACAGTACGGTCTTATCTTATTTTTTTCTTAAACCCATTCTTTAAATATATCTTCTAGCAAAGCAAGAACTTCCTATCATTTCAATAAGTACATTAAAAAAAATGATGAATAACTACCTCAATGTATTTTAAAGGGCAGATATTTGCATCGTCCTAGCATCGAACCCAGGATGTTTTTTGTAAACATCATTAATGTTTTCGATAGACCATTCCCATATCTAGAGGATCATTGAGTATTGATTCTCTACCCATCCAGGAAGTATTTTTTAAAAATTCCCAAAAATCAAATCAATACTTTTAAATGGAAAAAATCGGGACTTTGGGGCCCCCTGGAATCGAACCCATGACATTGAGGTTCAAAATCGCAATTTTTCTGGCGGTTACACGTTATTGCCACTACGTCGTAAAAATTTTAAGTCAATGACGCTTGTGGTTTAGCCTGTGAATTAGTATCCTATCTATTTATATCCATATGTATATGAATGAATCCAGAGAAGCATCTATATATAATAGATAATCACCACGCTCTGAAGAGAAATAAGAAACAACGCCGGTGGTGGCAAACGTAACTGTACTCAAGCAGGGAAGAGTATAGTGGCTCAAGTTCATTAGCCGTCTTGAATTCTCAATCGGCCAGTGGCTTATATAAAAATTTCACAAGAATGTCTCCGAGTGATTTAGAATTTTTGATTAATATGGTAGGTCCAAAAATCTCGGAAAAAGATACAGCGTTAGGGAAAGCCATTCCTGTTCCAAGATAGGCTGGATGTTACGTTTCTTGGCAAGTGGTGATTCATACGTTAGTCTTCAGTACCTGTTTAAAATATCCAAGCAATCCATCAGCTGCATCATTCCAGAAGTTTGTAAAGCTCTCATTGAAAATTTACTTACGGGTAAAGGAAAAGTTTTATTTATTCCAACTTAAGAAGCTAACAATCACTTAAACTTAATACAAATACATACTAAGGCATTGATTTGATGCAAAAGAAAACACGGGTAGAGTTATTCAATAAGTCCCCGAATGTTAACATTTTCCTCGGAAGATGTAGTAGCTGCTGAAATATTTGTTATTGGACTATCTTCAGAGGTAACGAAGCAATATGGATTGAATGGTTGAGGACTTTGAGAATACGAGGGAGAAGGTTGAATATGATGGGGAAAAAGAGTTTGGAGAATGAATGGAAGGATTAGTAGAATGTTGAGGTGGGTTCGTTCGGGATTGAAAACTTGTCCCTTGATAATGAGGATAAATTTGGTCATAAAACTCCATATTTGCTTATAGGAAGTCACCTAATATTTTGTTCTGTATTGCACATCTTGATCTTTCGCTGAATTTTCTCAGTTCGGTAGCCAACATGTTGCCGAAATGCTGAAATTCATCTTCGCTACTTTTCTGCAAACAGGCAGCTAAAAATTCATATGCCTTTTCAAGACGTTGGTCTTCCACCTTCTTGCTTTTTCTTGGAGGCTGGAATTCGCTCTGTTCTGTAACTTGAGTTGTATGCGGTGGTGTCTCTCCTGATTATTCACCTTCCATTGACTCATTACTATTTAAAAAAAACTATTATATCTTTAAACAGTAACTAAACATTAATAAAGTTTCATTTAATGACAATAAATTCGCATATTACTCTGTTTTACAGATGCCAAAAATAGAAAAGGAATGGCTGTTAGTGGCAAAGCAATTGCTGTCCACAATTCTTCATATTAATTTGAAGAATTGTGGAATTTCCCACATGCATTGGGGTCAATTGATGGAAAACATGTGATATTTATGCCAAGGTAGAATTTCTGACAGTGGGGTTTTTATGAATACAGAGCTTTACAAAAAACTAGAAGAAAAAACACTTTCTATTCCTTAGCCTGCCCCTTTAAACGGGAGGGAAAAATATCCCTTACTTCTTCATCGGAGATGAAGCTTTTCCTTTGAGCGAGAATCTCATGAAGGTTTATCCCGGTAAAAATCAAAAAGGTTCAAAAGAAAGAATTTTCAATTACAGGATTTGCAGAGTACGCAGAATTGTAGAAATGTATTTGGCATTGCGTCGTCAGATTTCCGAGTTCTCCGTAAACTTAGAGCCAGAAAAAGCACAACTTGTCGTAATGACTACTGTTTGCTTATACAATTTCTTGAGGAAACAAGCGGATTCAGCAAGAATTAATACACCACCAGGGTCTTTCAAATCATTTGAATATGGTCAATTGATTGTTGTGCGTAAGTCATCTATGAAGGCAACAGAAATAAGACAGGAATTAGCTAATTATTTTATGAATGATGATAGAGTGGAGTGGCAAGAAGACTACGATTAAAGTTGTCACATTGTCACCGAACTCATTGTGTTTTAGTACTTATTGTGTTTAACGTCTGTTTTATCCAAAATGAAGGTCAAGCTTTCATAAGCAAACCAGGAGCTTTTGTAAATTTCATCGCATCCTGTAAAGAAATCGAATTATGTATGTACCAATAAAAGGATATTTCCGTTTGAATTTCATTTTAGAAAGTTTCTTCATTCGCCAGAAGAAACTTCATTTGCTACTTCTTTCCATGCGTCTTTCTTTCTTTTTTGTTGTAGTGCAGTGGATTCTTTGGGTCCCAAATCACTTCTTGCTTCTTATAAAGATCTATTAATTCCAGTGCTTTTTCTTGAGTCCACTCCATTTCCGAAGAATCACTATCACTAAGTAAATACCGGACAACGCACTGAAGCCCACCGCTCTGCATGAAAACTTCACGAAGATTGACGATATGGCAGAGGATTGGACGGTGCTGTTCGCCAACACGTCCAGACTTGCACGGCCCGTAACCGTATCATCTCTTTGATGTGACAGTAAAATACCGACACCGCTTCGGAACAGGCCGTATCGTATCCCCGTAGCAAACCTTTGTTACAAGTCATTGCAACGGGTTCCGTCCACACTGCTACGATACGAAGATACGATACAGAGATACGCAACAAGTGTGGACCCAGCTTTAGACTCCATTTTTAATAGAGCTTTGAATGTTTTCATATCGCCGTCACCTACATATGTTCCGTAGCGAACACCATGCAGCTCTTCAGAGCGAAGAAACATTTCTGTCACGGAATCCACCTCCATCTTCCCCGATGATCCTCTATGGTTCACTGCGCAGTTCCCTTCTTCTAAATGTAATAAGCTATTTAGATTGTCCTTGTCATTTTTATAATACGTACAAGTTTGACAATAGCTTCCTTTTACGATTAAATCCACAACTTTACCAGTATAGTATCCCAGAAGGGTCATAACACCATAAAGAGAGGAATATCCTCTCTTCTTCCAACTCCCGTCTCCCGAAACTTTCAGATTCATTGAAGATTTATTATTTTCCTCGTTGTGCTTTTTCTCTTCGTCGATGGCCTGCTCACATGATTTCCGGAAAAGTTTTTCAACAGAAGCATGCATGTGTTTCACTACACCTTCATATGCCTTCTGGCTCAAGCCAAAACCCAGCTCCATCATGCCGCAGAACAAATTGATCCCTTCACGAGAAACACCGAGGAGACGCATCGCGAACACAACACGACGATTTATTTCATAGCCGTTGTTAATGAATGGACCTGATTTTATTAAAGCAGTGCCACAGAAACACATCACCGATATTTTCAAGCCCAAGCCTTGATTATTCATCTCGCCGAAGGTTTGCTTCTGTTTGCATATTCTGCAAACAGAAATGTCCGCTATCGCAGCAAAAATACTGATAAACTCAATTATCCTGTATGAGTGCGCAAGATTGACGACAATATCATCTGCTGCAGTTTCAATTTTTCTTGCAGAAGCACTGGCTCCTCTGCTTGTTCCTGCCTCTTCGACGCGCTCCGTCCTCTCTCTCACCTCCTCGATGTTTAACGCAGAATCCAACCCAACAAATTGATTGCCGTGGTACTTGCGTTTCTGGGATTTGCTTGGCCGAAGGTTCGGACTATACCGTGGAACTTTACGACTCATTTTCGAACTTCTTCTAACGTTTGCACACTGCTCAACACACAACGAAACCACCGCTTTACTCTAGAGACACCGCTCAACTGATGCGTCTTTTTCAAAAATCCACCGTTAAACTCGCAAAATAGACGAACTACCACTTTCTCTTAACTTAATCCATCTTTAAGATATTGTAAATACACACGGCCAGGTCAGAAGACAAAAGGGACCGTTATAGACAGACTAAAGGGTCGGAAACGGTCATGCGTGCGTCATGCTGTACCCCTGCGCTCCATGCAGCGTTTGGGTTTTCCACAAATATAAAATATAAGTACCTTTCATATCGATGTCTACTATTTTTCCCGCATTCTTCATAAGATTAGCTATAAATTTAAGCAAAGAAAAAAAAATGCAAAAAAATTTCGATCTACACGAGTTTCCCCCCTTAAGGCTGCTGCAGAGATTTCAGATTTTAACTGGTTAGTAAAAGATTGAAAAATAATGGTTGGATGATGGACACCCTGAAAAATGTTGGTCTCCAAACAAGGAAAAGTCACGAGCATTCAGTCAGAATCACTCTCTCCACGAGGTGGCCTGTGTTGTGATATCCCTTGTGCCTATCAGGAAAATAATGGATAATACATCGCTGACCAAGAAAAAGAGGAAGTCCCTGAGTTTGGTCACCATATGGTCAATTATCAAGGAAGTACGTGATCGCAGGCAGACAAAAACAAATTGCTTGGAAGTATGGAATTTCTTTATCTACATTAGCGACAATCGTCAATTAAAGTGAAAAAAGATTGAGTCACACAACAACATCGTTAAAAACAAAGTATGTCTCATCGCACAGTGGGCTAGAATCGAATAAAGCTGGCCAAAAATAAGAATGTTTTTTTTTTTAGTTCGGAGTTTCAAACTTCGCATAGTCATGCTTGAATAAATTCTGCATATAACTGCAAAATCATTGAATTGACATCCGAAAAGCAGTTATAGCCGGTCTCTCGCCTCTTTTCGTCTCCCGTGTATCATCCTTCTTCCCGTGCTCGTATTCACGATCTTTGGACAATATAAGTCATTTTTATACTAATTAAGAGGTAAATATTTATTTCTCAATTGCTTTCGACACCAAGAGCAAGAACCCTGTAAATTAACGTAATTGCTCCGTCTCCTTAATAATTCAAAGGGGCGGACGTTACATAATGCTTAAGCAAGGTAACATTTTATCTTGAGATGATGAAATTATCTTTTTTTAAATATTCTCATTTAATCCTTAAAGAAAATCTATACTGTGAAGGTCCTCAATACTGTGAAGGTACTTTGCAGAACCATTGTTCTTTGAAGCTAATGTACGTTATTAATCTACATAAATAGAGAATCTTTCGAGAAGTACGTAGAAGGAGGCGTTATGGTAGCCATATTTATTGGAGTTCTAAACGTAAACAACAAATTGGCAGTTTGTCTGGCAGCGGCGATGTTCCTTGCAGAGGAAATGGAAGAAGAAGAAATAGTGATTGATCGCAGAACCCTAAGGGACTCGGCTAATCCCATTGCTATGTCTGTTGGAAAATTCCGTAATTTATTTAGACTACCCCAAGAAGGGGTAATGTATTTAACAGAAATGTTAACTCCTCAGCTGAGACAGCTGAGAAGAATTACTGGCATTCCTGTACATTTACAGGTGAAGTTTCACTAAATATTAATTTCCTGGAAGCATAAGTAAATGACGTTTACTCTATATTAAATTAATGATAGTTGTACGTTATATATGGTCGATGTCTACTTTTGCAGATCCTGTATGCCCCGAACTTCTTCGCCTGTGGAAGTTACCAGATAAGAGTCTGGCAAGACTATTTGCATTCCATGTCGCAGGCGGAGGTGAGTAGGAGCATAAAGAGGATTAGTGATGCTATAAATCAGGCCCTACTTCAACACCTGGGCGAGCTTTCCAATGATGGAAAGGGAGAAACAGAGAATCAAGGAAAGGTAAAGGCTATTTTTGGTGTAAACAATTAATCGCTAATTAGCGAGTGGCAGCAAATCTTATTCTTTCTTCATCACCATTATGGAGCTACATACATGGAGCACATGCACCCACAACTCCAAAATTAATATCCCCGAGTTATTTAGGAAGAGGTAATAAAATAAAGGGTAAGGTTGTGGTAGACAATGTTATAATAATTAAACATCTTTATTGCTTGATAGCAATTACCCCCAGAGCTGAGGCAATTCTGCTCATTGCCTCCCCCATTAACTTCATCCCATAACCTACTTTATCCAGTGCCTTTCCTATTACGAGTGTTCCTTCTATGTTTTTCAAATGTTTGTTCATTCTCTCCCACATATCTTCTTTGATTAAAGATTTATTTTTTTCTGTGTTAATGAGGCCACCGACCACCTCTGCAGCCCTTCTCTTAGATGTATCAGGCCTCTGAAAATTTTTATAGAAACCTCAGGTGAAATAGTAAAGAGTAGGAGCAATTTAAAATTTAATTACTAATATTTAACAAAATTATGCCCACTATTTAGATATGAGGGGTATCCACAAAGCTAGTTTCCCTATACTCATTTCTAAACCTACAGCAGGTGTTGCAGGGGAGACCTCCAGATCAGATGTTTCCTCCTGCACGCCACTTTCCTCTTCTGGGGGCACAACCAATTCTAAAGACTGCAATAAATTTTAAGTTTTATTGTTTTGAAAAATTTCTCTCTCAAGTACTTTGGCAAGGGAACAATCTCCATGCATGAATTAATATTTGAAAACTCACTATTTCAGGGTTAGGCAGGGCAACAAGCATAAGCAAATAAATACCTACCCTAAAACCGGGCTAGGTCTTGTTTACTTGAGATTGCTTTCCCAATTTATGCAACCCATTGTTTCTATAGTTCACTAGGGAGAAAATTGGAGTCGCTGATAGAGGAATTGCTGGAGGTGACCCAAATATGTGCAGAGGGGGCGTGCATTAAATTTTAAAATGTTGTTAAGGTGTTTTGATAACTTTTACAAAATATTTTGACTTTTAAATGCTCGCTCTTGCATTTGCATAATGCCAAATGTTTACACATCGAATGAGGTATCAACGGCAAAACACGGCAGTAAATATAATAGAATGACGATACCAGCGATAGCATTTCGATCCGTAAGAATGCTTGGGATATTCGTGCATCTTTAAGTATATTTTCCTTAGATCATATGAATTAGATTTAAGTGTGACTTAGATGATAATCCGCAGGGATTTTACCACAATGTAAGCATGTCAAAAAGCACTACACTCATATTCGATTTTTCCACATTTTCCCATCTAAAATACATGGGCTGAGGCCCTCCCAACATAGCCGATATAGATTCAGCTGCTCCTGTTTACAGCGATCGTCATCCCATTGTATTGAGCTTAGTGCGACAAAACCATTTCAAATACTTCGTAAACCCGGGGTTCAATACTCCTAGGGACTGGCTTCTCACTTCGTAAAACATGCAATTGAGGTTTTACGTAAAACTGAGGTCATTATGCATGTACAAAGATCGGGACCGGCGGATTGGTTTGTAAAACTGTGTTGTTTCGTAAAATTGAGGATCATAAAAATGGGGTTCTACTTTAGTTCGATTTTCTCTTAATAATCATATCATAATTAAACACCATAATTTTGGCAAAAATGTTCATCCTATGGGAATGTGGAGCATTAACCGAAATAACCAAGTTCATTCTAAATCTGCATTGATGCGAAATTTTATGTTAGGAGGAAATATGAGCAGCCAAAGTAATTCTTGGCCAACATTTTGTTGAAGTGTGAATTACACATGAGATTCGAGCCGATTTAAGGAAATAATAATTTATCTCTTTCATAATACTATACTTATTCTACAGCATCAAAAGCAACGACTTTTACCAAGTGTTTAAAAAAAAATAACATCACAAAAGCCATCAAAACATGTCTGGCGAAGAAGACAAAAAGCACTCTCGTAACAGAGTATCCCATAGACTTGCTTGATGCTTGTCTGTTATGCTTGTTGAGATTTAGGTGGTAACGTTTTTTGGTCCTAGGTGTACAAAATAATCTGGATTAATTCTGTTTCATTGAGTGTAGTCACTCCGTGAATGTCATTGAAATGATTACCAACCACAATGAAGAATTTTCATAAGTCATTGACTTTTAAAATACAAAAATTGTTGTACTAGGATTGTCCATGATGATCATCTTTGTTTAAATTATTTTGCTGCTGTAGTTATTCAATGCTATTTTGAGTAACCTGATATCTCTTTCAGCAACTTCTTGCTGTAATTTTCCGAGCTGTAAATATATGAAGGATTCTAAAATTTATTAGAACAGTCATTTTAATATTAAAAGGAGGGTAAGGTCTTATTTGATAATAAGTAACATACCTGTCATAGCATATTATCAGCTTTTAAAATGATCAAATTTTAAGTTTTGTGAGTTATAACTCCTAAGTATTTTTAGTGAGGCACTTTTTGTAGTGGTTTACATTTACATGCTGACTTAAGTCAAATATTATTTTGGTACATGTGATTATGGATGAACAATTGCAATTAATTTATTTTTAGCAATTGGATTTCTTATCATTTATGATTTATTCAAAATTTTTGCACATCCAAAATATTGCAAATTGGACCATTGTTATGATGGTAATGATAGCTTTTAGTTTAGGTTAAAACCCGGTGTACTGGGTTAACCTAAACTAAACATGAACTTTGTTGGTTAATTTATTTTTAATTTTTTCAGGTCATGGATTCTAACAGAAAAAGGAGTTAAATTTGGCATTATTCCAGCAAAATATCACCTAACCAAGCTGAGTGCCAGTTTTGTTGGCAAAAGTATTCTTTTAAGTCAGGAGGGACTTCAAATGTATTCAAGCATATCAAAATTAAACATCCATCCATCAGCTGGAATAATAATGCCTCTAAAAGGCCATGTCATGTCATCAATGAAAGTAATGATTCAATTCTGCAAGTTGCATCAACTTCAACTGAAACTGCTTTCCAGGTAACCTCTCAATCCACTTCAAATTCAGCCAACTATGAGTTCTAGCCCGACCTTCGTGGCGATAGGAAGTGTTTTGAAATAGCTGACTACCGATAACTTCTGTGAGGGACTGTCAGCGAGCGAGCCATCAGCAGCCGGCGAGTTTTCACCCAGATGCCCCGTCAACTCGAGCAGTACCTTGAGTGCGATGGAAACATCGACTGCTAAAGAGAATCCTTCCAAACCTTTTTCATCATCACCTGCATAATCTCCGGCATCAGGAACATTATTTTCCATCCCGGATTTACCGTCTCTGCGGGAATGTCAATGGTGAATCAATCCCCAACGCCTGATCTCCCCTCCCACCACCTTCGCCTTAAACAACTCGCTGAGGATGCCATGGAGATTGCCAGCGCCACCAAGGGGGATGGACCACTTAGAGGATGCATTTTCTCTGAATCCGGGTCCTGAACTTCCTCAGATACCTCCACAACAGCTTCCCATCAACACAGACCTGCCAACAATCACCCCCAAGGAGGTGAAAGCGTCTCTCCATCGCCTTAAAATTCGAAAAACCCCGGTCTGGACAGACTTGAAAACGAAATACTCCAAAGACTTCCATCTGTGGCGGTTCTCTGGCTGGTATGCATCACAAATGCCATCATCAGACTGGGCCACTTCCCAGCTTTATGGAAAAGATCAAAGGTCATACCTATCTTAAAACCTGGAAAGTCCCGCTCTTTCCCAGATAGCCTCCGCCCCATATCACTGATGGACGGACTGGGGAAGATTGTGGAGAGGACCCTACTCCCCCTTTCCAGAGGATACTATCGGAGAGGAATATCCTCCTGGCGGAGCAATATGGCTTTAGAGAGGAGCACACCACAACCCACCAACTTCTGCGCGCCCTGCAATTTGTCAGTGCTGCTTTCAACAACAAAAAGCACGTTGCAGCGGCCTTCTTCGACATCACCAAGGCCTTCGACGGTATGTGGCATGCTGGCCTTCTCCGTCGACTACACTTTCCAACATGGCAGATAAACACCATCGCCTCAGACCTCTAGGACAGGGCCTTCCTTGTTTTCTTCTGTGGGATCACCTCTACCACCAGAACCATCAGTGCAGGAGTTCCCCAGGGTAGCATCTGGGAACCAATCTTGTTCAACATCTTCTGTGCAGACATTCCCTTAAAGTTCTATGGCTGCATCATGGCATTTTATGCTGACGATGCTGTGCTACTAGCAAAGTCCTACTCCAGGAAACTTGCTGTAAAATACTTACAGCGGGCCACCTACCAGCTTCTTGAATGTTACGACACCTGGAGGTTAGGGGTGAACTCCAAGAAGACACAGACCATTATCTTTTCAATGCTTCGACCGGCAGACAACCCAGACCTAATCATCGTCGGCGCTGAGGAAGGCCATTGGCGAAGCACAGCAGTCTACCTTGGAGTCACCCTTGATAGACGACTCACTCTCTGCAACCATGCACAACAGGTTGCCACAAAGGTGAGGGTTCGCGGGAGGGTCCTCCTGCCGCTCCAAATGTCCCCTGACTTGCCGCTCCATGTTAGGCTGCACCTATACCAGGCAACCATCTTGAGTGCTCTTTTATATGCCTCCCCTGCCTGGAGCTGGTTCCTGACCCGCACCATGTGGGAAATTCCATCTAAGGTGGAGAGAGCCGTCCTTCGCACCATCCTGCAGCTTGGCAGGCGCTTCGCTAATCCCACTAATTACATCTTGACTGGAGCTACCCCAATCCAGGAATTGGCAACCATATGAGCGAAGTTCTTTGCCCGCCTTTCTACCAGAAAGTACAGACACCTACAATGACTGGCCACAGACATCCCCCAGCCATGGGACTTGTTTTGTAGGCCTATCTCCTCAAAAGAAGGAATTTTAGCAATCCCCCCAAAAGGGAGGAAAAAGTGGAGGTAAACTATCCAAGAAAGTCCCCCAATGAAGGAGTCCACCAGCCCGAAAGAGCTCCATAGGAGGACGGGCAAGACTGGAGACAGCACCAAGTGGAAGTTGAATTATATATGCAGACAATTGTAAAGACACCCTGTCAGAATCCATAACTCAGACGACTCTTACCCGCTTCATCCATCGTCCTCTGGGAGTCAGAACTAGTCAACACATTGATGAAGCCTTACTGAAACTGTTAATATTCCAATATTTACCTTTTAACCTTGTGTAGCAACCGACATTCATAACATTCATTAACTTGCTAAATCAGAATTACCAACTCCCAAGTAGGAAGACCTTGTCAAATAATTATTTAGATTTACTCTATTCAAATGAATTGAAAGAGAAACTTAAAGAAGCTACTGCTTGCTCTGTTACAGTTGATGGCTAAACATCAGCTAACAATTACAGCTATCTGGCTGTTACAGTCCATTTCATTGCTGATGGACTTCTGTCATATCTCTTGGACTGTGTGTGCTTCATTGAAAAGCACTGTTAAAATTATCAGAAGATGTTAAATATCTGTTAAAATATCAGAAGAGATTTTATGTATCATTAAAAAATGGGGGTTATATGGCAAAATTGTAGCCATAGTTTCAGACAATGCTGCAAATATGTTGTCGGCTGCTAGAAATCTTGGGGTGGAAGCATATTCCTTGCTTTGCGCATACACTTAATTTATTGATTCAAAATTCCCTAACTGAGGTAAAAGATTTACAAAATAGAGTGAAGAGTGTTGTAGAACATTTTAAAAGGAGCTCCACAGCCAGTAGAATACTGAAATGTTTGCAGGGTGAAAGGAATTTTCCTACCTTAAAACAAGAGGTACCAACAAGGTGGAATTCTACATATATCATGTTTAAGTCAGTCATGGAGAATAAAGAGCCCCTATTGACAGCCTTGGCCCTGACAGATATTAAAGTTAATCTGACCTCTCTGTAAACTTTTGGTACCATTTTATGAGGTAACAATTGAAATTAGTTCAGAGAAGCAAGTGAGAGCAAGAGAGTAGAAAATTTTCAGGGATAGAGGACAAGGCAATCCTCGCAGAAGCAACATTATTAGACCCAAGGTTCAAAAAACATGGGTTCAAGAATGTTGCTGCTGCTGAGTGGGCGAAAAAAAGTTCGATTGGAAAGGCTTTCCCACAGAGGGATGTGGACAATAGTAGCAATGATAAAGATTCTAATGTGACAGTTTCTTCGGGGTGTATTTGAAGGCATTTTGATTTCCTGGAACAAAATAAAATATGTGATAATTCCCCAACTGCTGGGGCGTTTACAGAGATGGACAAATTCTTAGGAGAGTCACACATAATGTGTCGTGGTGACATTAAGAAAAAGAGTATTTTCCAAAAATCAATTTATTTTCAGGTTGGCTCAATTTACAATATTGGAGAAAGAATATCTTAGACCCAAACCTTACCGGCCGACCACGCGGTACGGTAGTCGAGCGAGTAGACCACGCACGATGGTAGTCGAGCGGGCCGACCCCACCAGTAACTGGGAAGTCGTGCGAGCTGACCACGCTAGAGAGGTAGTCACACGGGCTGACCACGCTATACGGTAGTCGAGCGTACCTAGTCCAGGAAGTCTTGCGAGCCGACCACACAGCAAGGGTAGTCGTGCGGGCAGACCTGCTACTGGATTCACCTCGTTGGGCCGAATGGCGATTTGATGGGCTGTGGCGTTCCCTTTTATTCTACGGCAACAATACTTACAATAACAATGTTCCCCCACACTTAGGTTACATTGTATGTGGCGGGAGTACTGCCAAAAATACTGTTAATTACCAACAATATGTCCTCAGGCGGCATACCCCCTTCCCCCACACTCACATTACAATTAAACAATGCGGGGGTAGCCCCTTCCACTCACAGTTCTCACACCATCACTACAGTGGAACGAGGATCCATTGCAGTGGTGGTGTAAGAATCGACAGATTTCTCCTCGACTTTTCATTAATGGAGAAAAGGTTCTGTGTTGTTTGCTCCTCAGTACCCTGTGAAAGGGTTTTTTTCCAAGGCCAGAGCCATTCTGTATGAGAGGAGAAGAAGCCTTAAACCAGAGAGACTATCAAAATTATTATTTTGTATATTCTCTATCTTTCGCAAACCTTCCTACACAGACCACGTCATCCCGTTCAATTCAAATCACCATCTATCACAGAAATTATCCTCGTTCCTTTCCCTCATCATTCGTTTATTTACCATCCCACTTTCTAAAGAAAATTTCAACAAGGAACTCCAAACAATTAAATTGATCGCTTCTAATAACGGTTATCCCACTTCTCTCATCGAAAAACTTTTGACCCGTAAACATAGAAGTCTAGCTATTAATAAAATATTTAATGCTCCCAATGGCGATGGTGATTCCCCCAAATGGTGCAAAATAACCTTTATCAATAATATTTCCCAAAGCATTGCCAATCATTTCCCCAAAAACACTATCAGACCTTTTAAATCCTCCTTGAATTTGGAAAACATATTTTGTAATGGGAAAGACATGCACAACTGTCATTCAAAAGCTGGGGTCTACAGATTTAAGTGCCAGGGATGTATACATCGTGCAGACCTCCCGCTCTTTCTCCATCAGAACAAAAGAGCATGAAAGATCCTTTGCAAATAATTCAAAGAAGTCCCATTTCGCAAAACATCTAGAATCCAACCATGCTGCCGATTTCACTCCCGATATCCTGCACATTTGTAATAAAGGCCATCGTCTAAACTTCTTGGAACAATTAGAAATCCTTTTCCATACAAATTCCCCTGGTTTAACGAGTTCCTTTACCCTTTTCATTCACCCCTGGTTCGTCCTTTCCACTGATAACGTCCCTTTACCCTTACTCCCACACGCTCCTTCCTGATCTTCCCTGTACTTGCTTCACCCTCTCCTCCACTCCCCTCTTCCTCCTTGTTGGTATATATATTTGTTTGATTTGTATAAACTTGTACCTGAAGATGACGGCCCTCTGTTGAAACCGGTAGTACGGTTAAAAACTTTTGTGGAAAAAGTACCAATTTATCTCCTTCACTTTGCATTTAGGATTTAGATTTTATAGCCATTATATACCTCATAGAATAATTTGTGATGTCACTGAATTTTATTTTTTCTGTTGTTTTCTTACTTACCTATGTTAGTTAAGTTGAAAATAAAATGCTAAAAATGTTTTTTCTTTGAATATTTCCTTCTTTTATTTTAAGTATTTTGAAACATAAATGAAATGTATATTTCTATATGTAAAAGTATATTTTGTACTTGAGTACCTTTTAACGGAACAAATTCCTCATCCGCCACATCTGATAAAAATAAACAAGGTTACTCAATTTAATATTGGGTCCCCGAGTTCGGCGACGGAGGACACCACTGCCTCACCGCGTAATGACCAGTTGAGCGTAAGTTCCGGAAAAAAAAAGATTTAGGATCCAAATTATACCTGAGACATAATTTATATTTGATTTAAAACAGAAAATTAATGACAAACAAGAACAAATTCCTAGAGCCAATTACAATTTGGTCTCCAATTACGAGCCGCTCTATTTCTAATACCAAATCCGTGGATCACTCGTTGCACTCTTCGTCCTCTGCCGTTTTCTCCTTGAGGTATCGGGACTGGCCGGTAATGACCTCGGCTGCTGTACACGATCCTCCAAGCAGCTTGATTGTCTAGCGAGTGTCCTCCTTTCTTGCGATTACCGTCATTTAAATAGTTTTTGAAGGTCATCCTACACGCAGTGTCACTGGTCACCCCAGCGCCACCAACACAAAACCACTTCCACCAATTTCCACACAATTTACATAACTCAAACCAACAATAGCGGGGCTTTAAAAAAATATCTTTACATCCTATGATATCAATTGTTCCTTAAACTTTGGAAAGGGTTAAATTAATTGATCAACTCTACTCTTATTAACTATTAATAAACTCCATTCTAATCTATTACCTGATATATACCTCAGATAGATGTTTGACTTAAAATTAGCATTTAGTTGTTCAGATATGAATTTATAAATTTGCCTTAAGATAAAATTAGACTAATATAGAAAGGAGGGAAAAATATTGCATGGATGTTAGGAATACTGAGAATTTTACAGGAAAAATATACTTTGAAAAATGTACGATACTTTGAGAAGCTAATGAGAATGATTTGGGGCTAACTGTTGAAATGCTGGATAATAGGTCATTACTGAGTTAAATTTTATGGCAACTTCACCATTTTGTAGTCCATTAAGTGCCCTGAGCCCAATATATAGCCACAGGGGCTCTGTATGGCTCGGGATTTACATATCTATGATAAAGTAAACAAGAAGTTATTAAGATGAAGCAATAACAAAGACAATTTACCATGTTGCAGTTTAAAATAAGTTTTATGAGAAAATATTTTTTATGTCACTGTGTTCACTCGGTCAACATTTCACTCTCAAAGGTTATATTCTCTTCAGTGCATACAGATCTAAAACAGCACAATTGTCACAATCACTCTTTCAGTATGATTTCATTAAAGAATAATTAAAACATTTCTAAAGAAATGAAACTTGAAAGAGTGATGTAGAGATCAATGGAATATTATTTCAAAAGGTTTAACCATCACAATTCAGAAATTTTGTGCAATATCCTACATACAAGGCTACATTTGAAGACATCTCATCCATTATGCAAACTAACTCAAGTTTGATAAAGAATCAGTAGTTGATAATATCTTTTGCTATCATTATTCTTAGCAGAGTACATTTCATCACTTCTCTCAAATTATACATCTTCTTAATGCAATAGTGGCTGGATATTGATGCATAAAAGTAGGTTGTGTTTTACCACCTAAGAACATAAATTAAATTCCTGATGGTTCCCATTTAAAGAGAATATTGGTGTAAATTTGTCTTCATAAGCCAATTCCAGCAATATTAAAAGATTCAACTATCTGCTGCTAATGCTGACTTATAATCCTTTCTTTAAGCATTGACATTTTGCTAAAATTATTAGATATAGCCTTATTCTCGTCTTTCTCAACAAATGCTACATCATCGATGCATGATCAATTATGATGCAATGATCATTGTCAGACTGAATCAACCAGAATCATTTCATATCAGATCTTCACACCTTACACCATTTTAAGATTATACTGTTTCAGATATTGAACTTGCACTGCAGTGGAATACCTGACTTGTGATGTAATGGAGTAAGTTATGAGTTATTTTCCTTGATGACAAATGGATATACCAGTCAGTATAAATTAAATACAAACAGAACAGTAGGAGTAGATGAACAATTACCTACATAAATCTCTCTTGAAAGACATTTCTAATGAGTGCTATGCTAATTTTTGATGTAATTACTTCAAAATCTTCAGAAGAAAGATTCTTACTATCCTGGGTTTTTATTTCAATTCTAAATTGACTATGTAGGATCTCTCCTTAGTGAAGGGCTCCATCTATCAATTCACCTTCATTTACTGCATCTTTTTACACAAGTACTCACACAATCCTAAATATATTTTCTATAGTTATATATTAAGTCATCTATATTCAAAATTTTGCATATTTATTAAAATTTGAAATTAAGACCCGTCATGCATGATGGGGGAGTTCACTAGTTTATAATAATAATCTTGTATTTCGTTACAATTACATTCAGCTGCACAGAAGTAAATTCTGGTTTGACTCGGTAGCATGTCAAAAATAGAGTTTAATAAATTTGTACATTGCATATATTACATTTCATAAATAACATTTTATAAATTACATTTCATAAATTAAATTACATAAATTACTTCACTTGCATTATTTTGTGTGAAATTAATCATCTTCATATCACACTGTTGTTTGGCAGAAATTTACAATGTAGCTTGAAACTAAAATATTACCCTTATATTCATTGGCATTCAAGGGCGTCGCCAGGGGGGGGGGCAGCTGCCCCCCCTGGAGAACCATTCGTATATTGGTTCCGGATGTGTTGTAGAAACAATTTTTAGGCACGAGCGTATTTGAAAAGAATTTAGACCCAAAACAAAGTCAAGTGTTGGCACGTGTAAACACCAGTGATGGGAAAAGTAAATCCTCATAGGAAATTCATTTATACCTCCAGCGCAGCAAAAATATTTCAACAATACTTTGTAGTAGAGTCCTTCGCCCCTTCCCTCCCAAGAGAAGAAAAGTTCGGTTTCAGGGTGAACAATGTAGTTAGAACTGCCTCTCGATGCGATCAGATCGCGAGGTTATGCGATTATGTCCTCTCTCTCAAACTTCCTTGAGTGTCGTCCGAAAATCTCCGGCAGAAGACAAAGGATTCAGTTTTTTTCGTTTTCCCTTCAAAATGGACATAAGAAAGATTTGCGGTGAGCAGGCCCAAGCAGTGGCGCAGCGAGGGGAGAAAGTTTAGGGGTTCAAACCCCCCCCCCCCAAAGAGTCAAGTCCTATGACTAGCTCTGTGCTTTTTTCTACAGAAGAGTACCAAGCCCCAATCATTTGCTTGATAAATTCAGCGAAAGCTTTGCATGCCAGTAAAAATGGCTCCGATTACAGCTGAGTTGATGTTTTCGGTAGCAGAGCAGGCCTAGAGCCGATATCGATATCAATGGGACGCTACGAGTGTTTCGCACACTATGTTCAACGCGTGCACTTCTTAACCATATCCTTTTGTTAGATGACTCACACCATAAGATAAGATTCCCATGAGAAGAATTCGAAAGAGGTGATTCGTTTACTCCTAGCAAAAACACAAGGGAACATTCGAGTAGTAATTCGAAACTTACACCCTGAAAACAGAGATTAAGATTACGTTTGAGAGACAAACAGGTTGATGAAACGCTCAGTTAGATCTGTTGCATGTGACTTTTTTGAGGGTGTGAATGCAAAGCTAGGCTCGTGAATAGTGCATTTGAGAAATTCACAGGGAAAATTTTTTTCTAATAGCTCGAGACCTCTATCGGGAAAACGTAAATTAATGTCTAAGTAGTTTTTTGTAAAATGACCATTATTAGTTGCATAAATTAGGATTATATTATTTTAGGGCTGTTATCGGATGGCACATCTCAAGATGAGTTTAGTGAATATTCCAAAGGAACTGGTTCCTTTGGAACATTCACATTCTGGACGCTTAAAAGTCTGTACACTAGACTTTTCATTACTCGGGATGATATAAAATATACTGATCCTTATTTTATAATTACCCGTTAATTTGCTGTATAGTTACGAATTAATTTAATAACCGGGTTTCCGTAGAAATTTTTAAAAGTATTGGAGCAATACAAGATATCACTAAAAATAATTTTCGATTATTTTATTAATAATATACCATTTTGGAAGCAAATCAGTCAGCTGAAAGGTATTGTGCGCGTAAGTTACGCACATATTTATCGGAACTGTGACTTGATGACTTGAAATAAATCTGAGAAACTTTGACTTAAATTCTTCAGCTTCCTTTTCGATGCAGCCAATTTTTTCTCTTGTGATAGAATCCCACGAATGTCATATCTGGTTATGCAGTGCCCATTCAAAATTTCAATTCGTGGAAAAGTTTTGTTTCCTTAAAACACTCAGTGCCTAAGACTGGGTTTTGTATTATCTCTCTGCTGGTTAAACCACCTATAACTTAGTCTAAATAATTGTAAGTTGACGTCTTCATTTTTTCCACCTTGGTATATAACTTGATTTCTGCAAATTCAATTATAATATCAACTATAATCAAGAGTCTACAGAATATTTTAATGCAGCCAAATTTTTACTCTCCGGTGTGTGACGCATTCAATTGAATACTTGGCTAATACATAAATAACGAAATCAGACTTAATTGTAAGCCTACCAGAAAATTTCATCTGATATAAATGATTTTTTGTTTCTTAGAAGAGGAGGTAATTTTAAAAGCAACGGATGAAGTCATTCCTAAGAAAGCTGCTGATGATATAGTCTAATAACGAAAGATGTTCAAATAAGGATGGGTGCACCAATGTGGTGATTTATTGACACGTTTTATATCGCTTGCCAAATAACCGTAACTATTTTTTCCTTTTCACGCTTGGCAACCTCTTCGAAGAAAGAACTCTCAAATGCTTGGGAAGTATATGTCTACAGCATCAAAATACTTAAGCATCGAAAAATATTAATTTTTAATAGAAATTGGACTTAACCAAACTAGAAATCCAAACAAAACTTATGATAAGTTTCCAATAGTTTGCTTATGCAAACTACTATCTTAGAAAGTTTAATGAGTTGTCAATGTAAGCGTTTAACTCCTCTAGTTTTCGATACATTTAGTTTTTGAAAGATTTGACATATTTGTAGTAAGAAGCGGGCATGAATAAATTAGCCCCTGTAAGTTAGGCATTTTTCATTTTATCAGGCAGCTTGCCCCCCCCCCCTAGCCCAGTGGCTGGCGACGCCCTTGTTGGCATTATTACCGGTTAGCGTGCTAAACGCTATCGCTCCAAGGCCCCGGGTTCGAATCCCGGCTGATCGGGATTTTCTGATAACGGCTTCCGTCCGTTAAAGTCGAGAATCTTCTCGGAAAAACAAATTTCATCTTTACTCAAACCATACTTCATTAGCCGACCCCAAATGGATATATAGCTCAGATGAAAAAAAGATTCATCGCCATCGAGTATAAAAATCTCTTCTTAAACATAGTAATAACATTTTTTCAGCAACATTGCTGTTAAATTTACCATGAAACTCTCATTTTTTACCCTATATTTTCAGAAAATTTTGAGGAATTTTATTATATAGTTATTTACCTATGTAATGTATTCAGTCCTTTCAAATGACTTTAGACTGTGAATCTAATGAAATAACTTTTTATTTCTTCTGGTGTCTTATTGGTGACGCGATTTTCTTTTTATAAATAAGTTTTGATTTACATGTAAGTCATTATTGAATCACATATGTATAAAAGTGTGGGGAAATGGTAGAATTTTGAATTAACAGAATGCCTTGCTTGTATCTCTATATTTAGCGCGTGTACTATATTTTATGCATTTAAGAAATCGATTGCCATCCTAGGGGTATGGAGTAAAAGTACTCATAATATACAACGCGTCTAGTTGACATGTTTGTGACTGTTTATTTCGAATCCAAATTACAGACTATTATAAGAAGCTATAATTAATTTCTTGTCTTTTAGCGCTAGTTTCGATTTCGTAGGATAATTATTGCTAATTCATGTATGTAATTGAAAAGAAGACGGCAAACGGTAAAAATTACTTTCTTATTGAGGTCTTCCTGAGTCCATCCTTAGGCAAAATATATCGACATGTGTAATGATGTAATATTTCATTGCTCCTCAAATGCACTCCTTAATTTCGCATCTCTATCTCAGCGGGAAGTGTATGAAATTGATTTTCTAGTATTTATTCAATGCCTCCCTGATGGAATGTTTTATCGGATGAGTATACATACACGCACTTGTGTGTGTGTTAGAGGTCTGAATGATCCGAAAATTTCAGCCCGAACCCGGCCCGTTCGTCGCTAAGCCCAACCCGGCCCGAACGCTTCGTTCTCATGCCCGAACTTTCCATAAATCGCCCTGTAATAAATTGCTGTGAATTGTGAACAAATACATGTTTTTTACCCTTCACGAAGACCAAGCATTTTGTTTAAGCATTTCGTTACAACTTTAAGAGGCTTTTGCTGCTATGCAAGAAACTAACGCTCTTTAAGAACGTATAATTCTCTCCTTCCCGAATCCTGCTTACCCGGCCCGAGCCCGGCCCATGCAGACCTCTAGTGTGTGTGTGTGCATATCGGAGTTTATTCATATAAAGATTAGGCAAAGAGTAAATGGCGATGGTAGTTGGTCGTCGAAGTTTGAGTAAACGGTTCGGTTCTCAGATTGTTCTTGACCCTGTTCCTCTTTTTTTGTTTTTGGTGAATTTTTTTTCGTTCTTACAAGGAGTGAATTTTAAATTGGCAGCCGGAGTACATATATATTTTCCTGGCGAAAATTTCTCATGAGAAATTATTAAAAGGCACAAGAGTCCCTCAAAACACTTTTCCAATTCGTTCTATTCGGTTGTTCATTGCTTTTATGGGATCAAGGACATCTTTCTCTCAGCCGCTGATTCCGCAAAAGTCCCCTTTCAACTGCTATAATGCCAGTCTGGCGAAGTCCATCGAAGAGCCCTTTGCATTCCTACGGATTCAGTTGCTCTACTTGGGTCGACGAGGAATTCCTCGTATAACTAACCCGCTTTGCATGCGGGAAAATCGACTTTTCAACGGTTAAGATCGACTGCGCACTACTTCTCGCTTGAAATCAAAGAGAAGAAATTAACACAGGGGGAATCAAGGTCACGGAACAAGATCCTAGCTAAATTCATAAATCTCTTTCATTTCCTTTGCGCTTAAGATATACAAATTTTGATGTTAGTAGTTCTTGCGACAACTTCAGTTTCGTGGATTGTTACGAAAATGATGGTTAATGTATTGATAAACGGGCGGTAATTCAGCCGCACAATGCAACTCAGGTACGATGGTTCATAAATTCATTTACGGACATTTATAAACAAAGTAGGAACCCCTGTCCCCTCAAACTGGCACTTAGATAGTAACGGTAATGATCCACTCCGCAGAGTGGGTTATTTATTTCGTACCTAGAAATTTTATTCACTCCTTGGACTGTGTAAATGCAAATTCGCACTCCGCAAAGTCAGTGAAATAGTTTTATCAATACCCGAATTTTTTCATTGCGAATTTATAGATGATGACGTATGGTGAAGGCATATTGTAAGTAATTTGAGATAATCGTGGGTAAAACAATATTTTTTTTGACAAGTGTAAACATTTGATTTAACGTCAACCGAAGAAATCTATCTTTCAGTATGGAATGATTGATTTTATTCTTTGATTTCCCTTAAAATATCGTTCAACTTAAAATCCATATCACTCAAAACTTATTCGTTTAAAATGGCACAAACTTTCCTATTAATGAAATAGAAACCATATACACTGTGCCAGGTACAAAAGGTGGACGTCATATCTTATTCACTTAGCATTTCCTTTCTCAAGAACGATTCCAATAATCTTTCCGGAAAAAGTTTTACTTAAAACGTTAAGGTAAAAAATTTATGCGCAGCATGTATCTTTCTAAAACTAAAACTAGCATTTAAAAACGTTTAGCATTTCGATTGTCTAAAGTATTTGCTACAGGTAAATTCAAAAAAATATTAAGGGCAAATGAAATATTAATAATACATCACCAAGTTCCTATTTTACAAAAACATAGTAGAAGTAGTGGAGGAAAAATAAAGTATGTATGTGATAATAAATTGTTCTTTAAATTTCTGGTTACTGGATTGAGGAAGGATCCAATAACACCTCAGTATATAGTAAAATTAGTTCAGTCTACACCTCCAGTTAGCGCTAACAGTAGAGCGGTAAGCTCTAATTACTGTAACCCATGCTCTGGTAAAGGAAAGTAGCCGTGATTACTTCGAAAGGCATGTATTAAGAATTTCCACTATTTTTGAATACTGTGAGATTTAATTCAAGGCCACATACCATCATAAAATCTTCATCTTACCATTATAATACCATCATCATGCCATCAACTCAGAAAAAATAAAAATGCCGTAAGCTCTCTCCATACTATCGACGTTTCGGCTACGCACACTGCTGCCATCTTCAGGACTGATACATTCGGAAAAAATGTGCTTATTTCGGGCCTCTTGTGCCACCTTCGAAAGTTGGCCTATTGGAATAATACTCGACTCTTTAATATTTTTGCCATGAAATAGTATTTGGTGCACGCCCACAGCTATTTCCTACCATGAGTACACTATAATATGTGTAATTCTGTGGTTTCTTTTTGGTAATCATAAAATGTTTCACTGTTAATACTATTTATGCACTCCAATGTGGAATAAGCTTAACATTGTCACCCCTGTTATTTCAGCTGACTTTTCATCATTGCAAAAAACTTTGACATTGACATTTCCAGTTTGTTGTTTAGGGATGTCTGCTAACAAACCTAACTCACTCTTGACCTTCTCTTGGGCTCTTTTTTTATCTTCTCAGCCACTATTTTCTTACTTTCCGGTCCACTAGCTTATCATGATTGTATTTAAAGACGATAGGAAAGGTGTGATATGCAGGTGACAGGTCAAAGGAAAGAAGACCACTGTTTACAGTTTTTCGCAAGATGATCCTTTCATTATTCATCTCCCTAGGCACTACACAAGTAACAAGTCTTGGTTGATGCCTGTGTAGCGAAGGCATGACAAATTTTGCCATCAATCATGGCATTTTCCATATTTAGAGAAGACCATGCTGTTCCTGGGTTCGATGCCAGAGCACATTAATATATCTCACATAAGGATTATATGTGAAAAGTAGGATGTCGTTTGAGGCAGTTGCAGCAAATATTTCGTAGGGTCCAGTTATAGGGGTACTGAGTAATGCGTGTAACAAATCTCCCGAGTGTCCGGGAGAGATACATCATTAGCTTAAACTGAATTTAATCTGGAGAGCGTTTGTTATATGACAAAGTTGTTAAATTTAACATGAAATTAGCATCTAACTAAACGTTTAAGTTAACTTTAAACCTATTTAGAAGCATTATTTGCTAAAATTTAGCCAAAAATTGTAATAAATTTAAAGGACAATATCCATTTGAAATTATAATGAAATTTGCAATTTGTATGCAAGGGGGCTAGAATAAACACCGTCGATTTGCGTGATGACAACTCCTAACGTGAGTTCATTATAAATTTAAACGCTATTTTCGAAACGAGGCAAAAATTCTCACAGAATGTATTTTTTGATTTTGAAAAAAAATTGATATTTGTAATGGGGGTGGGCCACATTTTGATCAGAAAAAAGTGGCAAAACGCTACACCTTAGGGCTTACTAGTGTAGATTACAAACGTTTTCCTGAAAAAAGCCTTAATAAGTATCACCTTAAAGTTAAATCGAACCTAATAAGGAACATATACCTAAAGATAGCCCTGAGCAATCTATCCCGAGAAGTCTATCCTTTCAGTACGGGAGGGATACCCTTACAGCCAGTGGGGCTACATTTTGTCCAAGATGGCCAGTCACTGCACGTGGATATTAGATGAACCTATAGCTACAAGTTTTCGCCCTTTAATTCAAAATATTCAAACATTTAAACTGATGCAACCCAGAAACCTTGTACTCTATCTTATTACAGGGCAAAAAACAGTACCTATTTGAAATTATGTTATAAAACTGTGTAAAAAGAATTTAAACGACGTGACATTCTTGCAGATAGACGGGTGCCTTCCAACTGACTGACGCACACCGTCAGTAGAGCAATCTTGTGGTTTTCCTTAAAAATAGTACGACTGGGGCATCTCTCCCGGTGGGGCATCTCACCCGGAATTACCTTATTCTACTTTGCATTAGTTCTAGAAGGGAGGGAAACCCCTTGTAATGTTGAATTCGATAGAGCTTCTCTTTGCGGAAGACCATAATAACAAACAGCAGAATTCTTTATGTATTTCTATATTATTAATAGTAGTTTTATCATCAGTGAAGCAATGTTCACCACTACCATGGACAATTGCATTAACATTGATCCACATCAAGGAAGTGAAAAAGAATAGCCGAGATTACTAAAAGGACTCATCTAATAAAACAACTGCCTTTTGTCTATGGAAAGAATGTCGCTTCAAACTTGGCCTGATTTCCCTTATTCCTTTAAAATCGCATTAAGAAAGCTTTCCCTCAGTTCTAACAGGTGTCCGCGAAAGCTCGGTTCAGACGAAATGTCTTTGTGCAAAAGTTTTGAAGTTCGCGAACGTTGTCTGTTAACTTTCTTTGTTGCCCTTTGAATTCCCTTTACTTCATCCAACACAGTTACCTCCCTGGGTTTATGCTGAGAGGGATGCCGGTGGAGCATGCGACGATCCAGATGGACCGCGTCTAGAAGAGGTTTCTTTAATCGTTTATCATTTAAAGAAAGTGGCATTCGGCCAGTAGTTTGAATCCATGGCGATCCAGTGGCGAATATCTTCGACAGATTTCATACAATACATACTGGAGTGTCCTGCCTTTCGGTAGGTTCATGTGGGTATCAAAATTAAAATTCAAGAATCCCTATTCAACGCCATCTCCTCAACTTCCTGGGGTTCCACCCTTTAACTCATCCAGCATTGTCTGTCTCGTTTCCATAATCTCTCTAAATGAGGCGATTTGACCTTAATTTAGTTTCATACAAATAAGAGACACCGGAGTCTAATTAATGCCATTAGAATTGAAATACAGTAGAACTCCAATTATCCGAACTCCCACTATCCTAATCGCTGATTATCCGAATTGCTTTAGGACACCATCTCATATAGCAGTTCTAAATTCGCTGACGTGGTAACCATAACGATAGAAACCAAATAGATATGCCAAAGTATTACCATTTTTTAAATTAATAAATACATAGCTCTTTTTAGTACTATACATGTAGTTTTTTCTCCCGTTTTCACTGTACCTACAGAAGTTAATTAATTATCCGAATTTTCGATTATCCGAATGGGCTCCGGTCCCAATTGATTCGGATAATTGGAGTTCTACTGTAACGAGTTTCAATGAGTTGTCGGCACAAAAAAAAAACAAAGTACATGACCTGCGACGACTTCTAATGTGGTAATGCGATTCACTGAGAGTAAAACCTTTGGCCTCAAGAAGTACTGAGCTTCTGTATCAAGGCTACTAGGACAGAAGGCAGTCGTATAGTGGAAATAGGACACTCATTCGTCCTATTCCATAAAATGATTCCTCATAAAAATCACATGCGCTGCAAGTCATACAATAATTATATAATAATAATAACATAATAATAAAGGAGTTTATTCAGGGCGAGATTGAGACTAACAAGTCTCTTCTTACACCTAACCCATTGTCATGTGAAAACAGAAAGAAAGAGATAGATTGCAAAAGTGCAGAGAAGAAAACTACTATGTGGATTAAAAAACCTAAGCTAAGAGCAAAGGAAAAAATTTCCACTGCAGGAAAACTAAATTTTTAATATGGTAGTAGATTAAAGAGCTATATAAGACAAGGAAAAAAATCTGATGTGGCCAGCACATGACTTTCTCCATGTATAAGATGTAAATATTTATCCACGGCAGTATTTTCGAACTCTATATTCCATCTTAACATGGAAGATAAGAGATTAATTAATATCATATTATCTTTTACGTCAAAAACATTATAAATAATGTTTTCGGGACATGTTCGATGAAAAACGATGAAATGGCCTTTCGCCCCATCGCCCAGAGCGCTCTCAACGTATATAACACACACACACACACACACACACGTGTGTGTGTGTGTGTGTGTGTGTGTATGTGTGTGTGTGATAGTGGGCGCTCTAACGTGAAAACTATTAGTCGTTCCAATACCAAACTTCGTATATAGTACTGCGGTGTGTGCTGTCAGAGTTGATTAGTTTTTGGAGTAAATCGGTCAACCGGAAGTCGAGATTTATTCATTAAAGCTCATTTCCGGTTTTCAAAATATCTCCATAAATATGATATATACGTATATTGTATACCATATAAAAGTTTTAGAAAATGTGTTTTACTATAACTTTTGTATTTATTATATTTTTGTATCACCGGTTGATTAGGAGTTATTCGTGAAACACTGATAAACCGGAGGAAGATGATTATGTACCTTGTGGGCGCTCTAACATAAAAACTATTTGTTGGATCCACACCAAATTTCATAGATAGTACTTTGGTTGGTGTCGTTAGAGTTGATTAGTTTTTGGAGTGAATCGGTTAACCGGAAGTTGAGCTTCATTCTTCAAAGCTCATTTCCGGTTTTCAAAATATCTCCATAAATATGGTATTTAATTGTATACTATTATTTGTAAATGTTTTAGAAAATAAAATTTACTATAACTTTTGGTTGAAACATATTTTGGTATCACTGATTTTGTAGGAGTTATTAATGAAAAACTGATAAACCGGAATTTGCTGATTATGTACTTTGTGGGCGCTCTGGGCTCTATGGGCGAAAGGCCAAATTCATCTTTTTTCATCGAGCATGTCCCGAAAAACATTATTTATAATGTTATATTAATATATATATTAATCACTAATAATGTAATAATTAATCACTCATCTTCCACGTTTAGATTGAGTATAGGGCTCGAAAATGTTGTCGTAGATAAATATTTACATCTTATGTATGGAGAAAGTCATGTGCTGGCCACATCAGATTTTTATTACTTGTATTACGTTCCTTAGTGTCCAGCTCCATTTCCTTCCTTAACTTGGTTCTCGGTGATGATTCAATGGCGCATTTTGGCCGATAATCTCCGAGAGAATGAAACTCTGTATAATCCTAAACCAATTTACCTCATTCCTCCTTCTCTGTGCGAATGAACAGTTCTTTGCAAACTCATCTCCTTAGGGTTTATTCTGCTTTTGACTCACTCTCGAGGTGGTCAGAAGGAGAGAGAGTTAGCTCCATGACATGGAATTGCTAAATTAATATATTTAAAAGTTTTTTCTTGTGCTTTTTATTTGTTTTTTGTGCATTTAAAATAATCCGGCGATATCATAGTTATGCATATGTGTCGGATTACCGAGATCACACGGTGCCTTCCGAGACTATAAGCGAGTTTGAGGGGTGGGCTAATAAGAGGTCAAACATTGAGGAAAAGAGAGGTATGTACCAGTAAAATAATTAAATCTAAATGCGAATCCTGAACATTTTAACTCAGACATTAGGAGGCTGAAAAGGAAATCAAGGGATTTGCACGAAATGAGAAAATTCAGCGAATAGCATGAAATAAAGTACGGGGAGGTAATTAAATTGTCAAACAGCAAGAAAAAAGAGGCTGAGAATACATTTCTAGAAATTTTAATTATTAATAATAGTTGCAACAGTTTTTATAAGTTTGTTAAGTAGAAGGAGAAAATTACGCGGAATAGATGCGGAAATATTTTTACAGATAATAGCGAAATTGCAGAAGAATTCAGACATTGTTTTGCAATAATTACAAAGCACCGCCATCGGGCCAAACAAACAACTTTGATTTAGTCGAATTTAAACCTAATTCATACGTACCTTTTATGATATGCTCTAAGGACATATCATAAAGAATTAATAAGCTGAAAAACAATAAATCGCAAGGTCCAGACGGAATACGAAACGAAGCGTTAAAATTAGGAAGCCAGGAAATAGTTACATATTTAAAAATAATATTCAACATAGCTATTAACAGCGGTCAGGTACCAGAAGACTGGAGATCTGCCACAGTAGCTTCTATACACAAGGGAGGAAGCAAAAAGACATTAAAGAATTACAGGCCAATCAGCCTAATTAGTGTAGTGTGTAAGGTATTCGAAAAAAATGATAGCGGACTATTCAAACACATTTGGGAGACGGAGGGATGACTAAATGAAAACCAACATGGGATTAAGAAAAGTTTCTCTTGCGAGTCACAAATGCTAGGGCTATACCAAGACTTGATAGAGGCACAGGATAGGGGAGATCAGGTATATGCTGTTGTGGTGGATTTAGCGAAGGCGTTTGACGTAATGGATCACGGTTTATTAATACAAAAAATCTGATGTGGCTAGCACATGACTTTCTACATATATAATATGTAAATATTTGTCTACGACAATATTTTCGAACTCTACATTCAATCTAAACTTGGAAGATGGAAGATAAGAGATTAATTTATATCATATTATCTTTTACGTCACATGCATTATAAAAATTTTTTTTTCGGGACATGTTCGATGAAAAACGATGAAATTGGCCTTTCGCCCAGAGCGCCCACAAAGTACATAATCAGCAACTTCCGGTTTATCAGTATTTCACGAATAAATCCTAAACAATCAGTTATACAAATATATGTTTCGCACAAAAGTTATAGTAAATTATACTTTTTAAAACTTTTATTGTCAATAAAATACACCTTAATATCATATTTATGGAGATATTTTGCAAAAACGTAAATTTGCTTCGATGAATAAAAATCAACTTCCGGTAAACCGATTTACTCCAAAAACTAATCAACTCTAACGACACCAACAAAAGTACTTAATATGAAGTTTGGTATTGATGCGACTAATAGTTTTTACGTTAGAGCGCCCACAAGCACACACACACACATACACACATACATACAGAAATCATTCCGAAAATGGCCAAAACGTGTTCTAGGGACCCCAAAACATGTATTTTCGTTGAAATCTCGAAGTCGATTTTTTTCATGAAAACAATACTTTCTCTTTACTTCGTATATGGGGAAAGTAAAAATGGGTATGATGGCGATAGACCCAAGAATAGTGAAATGGACGGAGGCCTTTATTTGTAATAGAACACAGAGAAAAATCTGATGTGGCCAGCACATGACTTTCTCCATATATAAGATGCAAATATTTATCTACGACAGTATTTTCGAACTCTATATTCCATCTAAACTTGGAAGATGAGTGATTAATTTATATCATACTATCTTTTACTTCAAAAACATTATAAATGATGTTTTTTGGGACATTTTCAAAGAAAAACGATGAAATTGGCCTTTCGCCCACAGCGCCCAGAGCGCCCACAAAATACATAATCAGCAACTTCCGGTTTATCTGTATTTCATAATTAACTACTAAACAAGCAGTTATACAAAAATATGTTTCATACAAAAGTTATAGTAAATTTTATTTTCTAAAACTTTTATAAATAATAGTATATACCTAAATATCAGATTAATGGAGATATTTTGCAAAACCGAAAACGAGCTACGATAAGTAAACCTCAACTTTTGGTTAACCGATTTTCTCCAAAAATTAATCAACTCTAACGACACCAACCAAAATATGAAATTTGGTGTTGATACGACGAATAGTTTTCATGTTAGAGCGCCCATAAAGTACATAATCAGCTACTTCCGGAATATCAGTATTTCACGAATAAATCCTAAACAATCTGTGATACAAAAATATGTTAAATTCAAAAGTTATAGTAAATAACATTTTCTAAAACTTTTATAAATAATAGTATATACTTAAATATCATATTTATGGAGATATTTTACAAAACCGGAAGTTTGCTTCGAAGAATAAATCTCGACTTTCGGTCGACCGATTTACTCCAAAAATTAATAAACTCTGACAGCAGTCAGTATATACTTCACAGTACTATATATGAAGTTTGGTATTGATACCACAAATAGTTTTCATGTTAGAGCACCCACTATCACACACACACACACACACACACACACACACACATACACACAGACATCATTCCGAAAATGGTCAAAACGTGTTCTAGGGACCCCAAAACACCTAATTCCGTTGAAATCTCGAAGTCGATTTTTTTCATGAAAACAATACTTTCTCTATACTTCGTATATGGAGAAAGTAATAAAAATAGGAAATAAAGAGTCGAACTGAAATAGTAACTTCAGGGGTAGCGCAGGGTAATGTACTAGGACCGTTATTATTTTCAATATTTATCAACAATATGCCGAACGTAATAAAATCTCGTGTACGATTATTTGCTGACAGTATGATTTACAGGGTGATGAAAGGAATAGGTGACTGCAACGAGCTACAAAGTGATATTGATAAATTAAATCATTGGGTCATCTCGAACAAATTTGATGTAAATACAAAGAAATGTAGAGTCATATTAATAAGAGCAAATTCCAGTATTCTTAAAATATCGATGGTAAATGTTTAGTGAAAAAAATGAGGTAAAATACTTGGGTATTACTTTCAGGGTAGATTTAAAATGGAAAACCTACATAGAAAATATCAAAGGCAAAGCCAATAAAACATTAATTTTAGCGATACGTACTCTTAAGAAATCAAACAGAAAAATAAAAGAAACTGCGTACCTATCGTTAGTTGGCCTATACTAGAATAAGGTGAATGTTTGTGGGGATAAGAAGAAGTTAAAAAGGAATTGAAGAATTGGCTTCGTTCGTGTTTGGAAGGTATGCAAAACGTAGCAGCGTTACTCAGATGATAAAATAATCAGTTTGGGACAGAAGACAGGAGGAAGAACAAGAGACTATCGGTTTTCTAATAGACATTTGTGGGATTTCCTGCGTTTAAGGAATTAAGTGATAGAGGCAGATGACTTGGGTAGGCTCGATCGTAAATACAAAGTAAGATCTATAAAACAAGAGACAGATAACCGGAAAACTACTCCTTTCTAAATAGAACTATTGAGGAATGGAGTTTACCTGCAGAAGTCTTTCAACCTTTCCCAAAAAATATTAAATGTTTTGGTAAGGTTGTAAGTAAAATTAAAAATTTGACGAATGAGCCAGCCAGTAACGGAAAGCGAGATATGCAGGGGATCGCCTGGTAGGGTGATCAATGGTGGGGACTTCGTGGGCCCCGTGGCCGCTACGGTAGCCGGGAAGGCCTATCAGGAAACCTGAAAAATCTTGCTTGATAAGTACCTGACAAGTAATATATATATGCTGTTTCAAGGTTATTTAAAATTCATACTAGCTTATAGCTAATTCAAAGTTATGTGTTTTTTATAATTCATATATGCTTTGCATATTTATACTTTTGTATTTATTTATATTTTATTTATACATGCTTATTTTGTATTTAGTTAGGTTTATTGTATGTATACATAGTAATTTTTTTATATTTTTAAAAATGTGCTATTATATAAGTTAACTTCGCCATCAGTCCTTGCGACCATGTGCGGAGGTTTTGTACAATACATTAATAAAAACGGCCCCTTGATGTTAGGCAACTCGAGGTTTTACTCGTGTCGCAAATTGCATAATCGTCAGGACACAGCAAATCCTTTCGATTTCTCTCCGACTGAGTTTTTCACTTTCTCTTCTAAAAATGTTTCTCAGTGATAAAAAATTTGCCTCATTGTTTATGATACATATAAGCAACATAGTGTTGCAGCGAATTTGCTAAAATCAGATATCATTTTGCAATCCTTTGTGTGTCTAATTTGACTAGACAAATAGGCATTGACACAAAATTTAGTAATCTCCGCGTCTCCCACGAGGATGAGTTGTTTTTCAACCGTGATTTTTTAAATGGAGTAATATAAAGCTTAAAAAATCGGTTTATAATATGGCGTTATTCTCACTCCATTATCTTGTTCGTATGGTTCCAGTATCGGCTTTATAATTAAGATTATCATGAAATATCGAAGATCTGCTCTAATCGCAAATGCCAATTTGGCCTTGTGGATAACGCAAACAGGGAACGCTTCACAACTTCTCGAAGAATATGCAATGCATAGAACGTTATAAGTAAAGATCAAAACATCGTCGAAATGAGGCAGCTCGCAAAAACTAGTTTCGAATAAGAATTTGTGGAAAATGCGATACGAAGGTTTGCCATTCGACCGGAATGAGCGTATCCGTGTATCATAAAACGAACCCTTTGGCCAATTTCACACACAACGGTTTCGTCGGTACGGGAAACCTCTGCACGTTTTTAGACCGTGCCACGTGGGTAATAAACCATTGAAGTAAATGGAACCTTACACACCAGCCGTAAAGGAATTATATACTGGGCGTTCGCCGTGTCACAGCCGTCCCAACGACAGAAGAGGACGGCACCTGGACGGGACCCTTGCGACCGTATATTGGTAGTAGTGCACGTAGCTGAATGCACGCTTAGACATTGAATGATCTTAGCCGTGTGCCGTCCGCCATCCCTTGCTGTTTTCCTGCTTCTTTTGACCTTTTAACACCATCAGTATCAATTATTTTTTTATTCATATCCGTTGAATGTAAACATACATCAATTATCATTTAAAGAAAGTAAGGTTCATTCTTTCTTTTTGACACACGATCACCTTCGACCAATGTTTACCTGGGGTTGTTTGCGGCTGTCGCTTACAGCCATAAACATTTCCTTAGTTTTCACGCCATTCATTCCAAATGCATGTCAACGAAATAATTAAAAATATATTTAGCACGGTTTGACTAATCTCACTCAGAAATATTAGACAACGGATAAATCACGCATAGAGCGTCTTATTCATCCGATGTATACTCGACTCCTAACGTCGATGAGTTTTTGAAATCTGGAAGGAGGTCCAAGATTTTGTAACATCAAGTCCCTTCAAAGCTGAACTTGTGGATGAAAAATTTAAAAAGGGAAAAGAAGAAGTAAGAAAAAAGGATAGGGAGATAAAGAAAAGTCTCAAGGTGAAAAAATATCAAAGAGAATGAAAACACAAACTAAAACTCGACGAAAATTGCTTGCAAAAAATTTTGAATCAGATGAAGATAGTGACGCTGAATGTTTTATCTTTAATGAGATGTTCTGGTTGCCTCAAATGGGCTCATGAAGCTTGTGCTGGATGCAAAGATGATGATGAAAATTTTGTTTGTGAACATTGCAAGAAAATTTCTAAAACAAAGTAAAGTTTCTTTTTGTAAAAAGGATTATTTCACATTGATCTCTTGTAACATTAATATTGCTTTATACTATTAATAATTACACTTAGTATTTTAAAATTAAATTTCCTTCTAAAATAGTAAACTAAACACACATTTTGTGTTTGGGTGGCCACTTTACCACAATCTCCTCTATATTAAAGCTATGTAAAATCACGCAGAAAATCGGGAGAGAAATGATTTAGGTACATTTTCTTAAATTTAACTTACTTTAATATTATTCGTATGTTTTATTATTTTGCGTAGGGACACTATTTCTACCTTTGTTGAGGAAATGGAAACTCTAATTGACAGAAAAAACATGACGAGGTGTATAAAATCTCAGAGAATCCGCTGGTTAGGACATGTGGAAAGAATGCACGAGGAAGAAATCCAAAAGCGGATGGTGATCCAACAAAAGAAGGGCGTCCAAAGATGGTTGGACCAGGTGCAGAGCGACAATAGAGAGGATGGCGAGCCAAGACCGGGACGCCTGGAGAGCGACAGTGCAGAGCCAGAGAAAGAACTAAATTCACAGAGAAAGAACTGAATGAAAAAATAGGAATTTCTCCACATTTTCCTGGTGGGGAACGTTCCTGTGCGTATTTTGTTATACGTGAGAGTTCTTACAATGAAATAGTATTTTGAAGCCAACAAGTGTGTATTCGCTACTGAGGCACAAACTAGAATTGTTTTCTCAAATTCCTGGGCCCCGCCTTGAACCCGCATGGAGGGAAAATTGTGTCGGCTTTCTGAGTTTTAATCATGGTCAATATTTTGATATTTAATTCTTTGTTATATGATAAATAGGATGGAATCGGTAAATGCGATGAAAAATGCGTTCCAGATCTTGATTTGTTCTAGATATTTTCCCAATTCATAGATGTCGAACACGCTGCTTACATATTCCGTCATTTGCTTACAAGTTCAACTGCCCCGAAGAAGGATAAGTTAAATAAAATGGCAATCCGGATTTATTTACTGTTTCGTGACACAATAGAGAAACCTATCTAATAAAAGGAAAAAACAAATGAATATAAAGATAATGCAATGAATATGGCACATTTATAGGAATGCGATCAAATGAATTTTTATAAGTGTCCCACTGGCGGAACAAATTAAAGCAAGAATGCTACAGAAGAGGTCATATGAAGACCTCAAGCGTCAGCTACCAAAATAAATTCCTCTAGATCGAGTGTTCCTCTTCTGAGTTGCCTTTCCGGCCGTGGTGGCGGAGAGGTTAACGTGATAGCGCGTTAACGCTCCAACCTCACGGTCCCGGGTTCGAATACCGGCTAATCAGATTTTTCCGGTTAGGGAATGGTTATCTGTGAATGTTGTGTATGTGTGTGTAATATTAATAAAATTAAAAAAATGCAATAAAAAGGAATAAAATTAAGAAAAGGGGTTAATTGGAGGAATAGCCTTCCTAGGCTAAAATTCGCCCAATAAAGAAAGAACGCATTTTTATTATTATTCTCGGATCCACCGTTTATTCATTTTTCCGAGAAGGCAAATGAACTTGGGTAAGAAAGAAATTAATGGTGAATGCTTTTGAAAACAAGAAAATTCTGCCTTTCGCAGATTCGAATGCTAGTGGTTGCGAGGGTGAAGGAATATCTGTCCGCGTTTCGCAGGTTACGCTTTATAGAGGAGCTATGAAAATACTTATATGGGATAATATGTTTAATGCTTCCGGCTTAGACAGGTTTGAATGTATAAAGCGTGGGTTCCCTCCTATAAGGGAATCTCTTTCGTTCGAAGTCCGCGTACATCATTCAAGGAAACAATAAGACCACTTTATTAGTGTATTGCCACATTAAAATATGCCCACATCGTATTGCAAAGGGAATTCAATCTATAAGTAAACAAAGGTGGATATTTTCCGTTTGTATTTCCCTCGAAATAAATAATCGAGTTAAGGAAACAGATTGATTTCAATTCCTGAATTTGCCTGCATCGGTCGCTCGGAAAAATACACACGAAATCGATTCCTCACGAGTGCTAATGATAATAATGATTACTTTATAGACTCAAGAACATTGGTAGACGCATAAGTCTAGAAGCGCATATAGTCAGAGGATATTCAACATAAAACTACAATCATTATGGAATGCATAGGAAACTGAGTTTACGGAACTTAGAAGAGAAATATGAATGAACTCGAAAACCAAATCACACATAATTGCAGTAAGTCATCGACTTACGACCGAGCGGCACTTTTCTATTGGGTAGCGCGTCTGAATAAAGATAATAAAAAATTAAATAGTAAATTAAGAAAGTGATTTAATATGTATTTAAACGATTCGCTAAGAGATGATAAAAGGGCGTTAAAATAAAACAGACCGACGGATTTTCGCCTCTTTTCGGTAACATGAGTGGTAATAGCTTTTGTCAACTAATTTTGGGTCCCTGAAAACAGATATGTATTCGAAAATTCCCATACACGTAAGAATGTTTTGTTGGGGTGACTTTTACCTTTCTTCTCATCTGTAATTCCAAACGTGTTTGCCTACACCGCATTTATAATTTTAGGGTATTTTTTCCCTTTTCATCATTGTTATACGAGGCTTGTTCCAAAAGTAAGATCTCAAAGGGTCTAGCGCTTGACAGAAATATTTGTTTTCAAATTTGACTATACTGCTGTGTAGCATGGATCTTCCCCTTTCCCTGGCTGCTAGATTATACACATGTAATGTTTGGTTTGTTTATGAGACTCATCCGCGATAACCACTTCCACGTCTCCCTTCCTGTACACGCTCAGTGTGAATTCCGCTCGATTCTTCAATTCAAGGGGTCAAACGCCGATTTACATTCACGTTGCTCAATGAAAATTGAAGGAGATATATATAACGATCCGTATTTCAGCAAAAATTTGAAGAAGTGGTTTAGAGAATCTTCTAAAGCTCGGACGGAAGCTCATGATTAACCGAGTGACGCAATCCGCTCGGAAATTCATAACAACATTTTTTTGAGACCGAAAAGGCGTTCGTCTCATCGAGTTTACCGGAACCGCAATATACGCAGCCTCTTACTGTGAGACACTTAAAGAAAACACGCAGATTAATCCAGAATCTAAGACGAGGCATGCTGACCAAAGGAATTTGAATTATGCAACGCTCGGCCTCACGTTTCTCGTGGTACCGTTTTGGATCTGTTTGGTTGGGACGTTTTGTCAAGCCTCCATATAGCCTGGATCTAGTGCCATCCAACTTACACTTGTTCCCGAGTCTGAAGAAGCATTTTGGAAGAAGAAGGATGGACTCAGGTGAAGAAGTGAAAAAATCAGTCACTGAGTACCTGGTAAAGGAGTTGGCGGTGAGTTATTATGAGTAAGGATTAAAAAAAAATTTCCAGGGCGGCATGAAAAGTGCATTTAAGTGAATGGCGGCTTTGTTAAAAAATAATACATATATATGCAATTTATCTATTAAAATATTCATTCGAATTAATATTTTTTATTTTTTTATAATATGGAGACCTTACTTTTGGGACAAGCCTTGTACGAAGTAAGAAGACACTATAGTATATATTGCTAAGAGAAATATTATCTTTTTAATAAATGATAATAATAAATATATATTATTAGTTCAAATATATCGCCAGACTTAAAGGCATTGTCTAAATACTAGCTAAGAAATCCCGTAGACTTGGAGGAGACAAACGGTCAGCTAATTTTCCACACGGTTCACCCATACATTTTCATAATGGTTTAATTGAATCAGTTGAAAGGATAGTTGAGTTGCAGATACACACGCTGACTCAGAAAAATAGAGAAACATTTTCCGTTGCAGTGCACTCCGACATCCTGCGTATTCAGTATTTAGACGAGTGATGGAACTCAATGAATCACCTTTTCCAAAAGAGGGAACTAATGACTAAGATTTTCCTTTCATAAAGAACAAGCTTTCATATTTTCTACATCCTGTTACGCTTCTCATCTCCTTCCTCCTAATCACTTCTACACAGATATGTTTAAATATATTAGATACCCTTAGAAGGGTGTCCTGGACTTAAAAATAAGTAGTACACATATCCCCTCCGGTTCTTACTAAATAAGAATCACGCTTTTGACCATGAACACAAGAGGAAGGAACGTTTACTGTTGGAAAGAGGACCCATTGACGGATACGAGGGCCTTCGGGCTGAGCACTTCTCTCAGAAGCGAACCACACGGAACCGAAATTGGCCTAAACATGTACAAGGACTGATTGGAACGAAATAAAGTCAAATACTAGAATAAAGGTTCTTTTTAGAGATTTAAGATGAGAGTACGTGTTAGTTAAAACCTCTTTGAGAAACGGGCGTTTTAGTGAGCTTGCGTGAACCGAAATCCACTCTTTTTTGTGGACCTTGTCGCCATTTTGTTGCTCTTCAAATTCGGTATAGAAATATAAATTAAATGTAAATACAGTAAACAAATGAACGGGTAAACATGTTAGATATACGTTTAGAGTTTTAATAATCAAAATATCTAAAGATAAAAATTAACGAATAAATTAATAAGTGTTTTTAATGTTTTTGCATAATTCTCAAAAACAGTACGTAGTGGACACTTTTCACAAACACGGCTGAATTTATCGCAAAACATACAATGAGAGACAACTGACTTCGTCAATGTTACCGAAACCTTGTCGGATGATAATAAATATCTTCTATTTTTTCTTGGTGTTAAATTAAAGAAGTTACATTATTTTTTAAATTTAATAACTTCCATTTTGGAACAGGATGGCGTGCACAGAAAGTTTTTCTATCGAAATCTACATTAAAATCAAATTCATCAAATGAACTTACCAACGGTCCTCCGGAGCCGAACGTGCTCGTAAGTCGACGACAGACTCTATTTTCATCGATGTTCACAATGAGAAATGTTTAAGCTTTTACTTTCCGAATATCGAACCGTCTTAAAGAGCTGAGCGTAATCCTTTAACCACAACGCCGAAGAGCAGTTCCTCTGGTTGTGTCTCCGCCATCCGAAAAGTGGATAACGACGGAGCTAAGGATGGCATACATTGCGTCTGCCGAGAAATTGAAAATGCAGATTTCGCATCAAGTCGATCGAAGAACCGATTTCGTATGACCAGTTTGGAAAACCGAAACCACGGCGATGATCGATCATCTTACCGACATTGATTCTTTTCATATTCTCCGATTCCACTGTTTATTTTGATTTTTCATGAAAAAAAGTCTGCCCTTAATAGCTTCACATTTTATCAAGTTCTCTTATTGTGTAATCAATCTTTTATATAATCCTAGAGGGATTAGATTAGCAGATTTTAAGTTTTACATTACTTTTATTAGATTGTTAGATTAGATAGGTCGATATTGTTTCCATCATTTTCCAGTTGCTCCTTTTTCTCTCCTTTTTCTCTCCTGTATTCTTTTGTTTAGCTGTTATAGGTCATGTGCAGCTCAAACAGAAAGATGGAAGTTTGTTTTTGAATCCTGTATATATATCTAGAACCTTATGCTGAATTTCTGGTAGAATTCTTTCATAGCTTGAGCTTTTGTGACGACTATTATAACTCCTCATGCGAATTAACGAAAATTTTGGGTGAAAATGAATAAATTTAATGAATTAGAATAGCAATAAATTGATAGTAATACAAACGTTCTTGTCTAACGACCGTCACCATGGTTTGGTTTCATATGTTACGAGGTTACACCTTTTCATACCCTTTACCCAAATAAGACATAAGCTTGGAGAACAGTAACTATGGTGATTATTTATCATCTTTTGGATATTCCCCTTGGGACTAGAAGAAAGCGATGAATTAATAGGTCTAAAATAACTGGAAAAAATGTGGCCTTGACTCATTCGGTCACGGGTCCCGGGAGATTTTGTGCTGTGACGAAGTCTTATTAAAAAAAAGAGAGATGAAATATTAGTCTTCGGTACTCTGTTATTCATCGAACCCGTAAATAGATAAACCCGTTTTTCGATTACGATTTTTATTTCCCGAGAAGTAAATAGGAGTAGATGTCACGATTTGTGTACCAGCAAAGCTCTTCGCCGGAAAGAGACAAGATATAATGAAGTATTTATTCAGGCAATATTGGGACTGAAAAGTCTCTTCTTCAATCTAAATCGTCGTCAATGATATTGATAAAAATCATTAATAAAGAATATGGTGAATGTAAAAATAAAGGAAAACTTTAGAATGAGTGGAAATAAAAAAAACTTAAGGTAATACCCGACGAAAAAAGATCTACTGCTACAAAAACTTCCACAAAGAAGGCGAAGCCTGAATAAAGTGGCAATGGCGAAATATTTGTGTAGTTTTGTGAGCGTAAACAATTAACTAACGTCAAAAGTAAAACCATTTTCCAATTAACAAAAATATGTTTTTATATTGGTGCGCAATACCACTTCGCATGGCTTTTTATCTCCGTTCTCTTTTGATATAAAAACTCAGTATTATTGCTATCTAAACAAGCACTTGACAACCATGTCAACATCAACAATCACCATAAACGAACTAACTTAACGGACCACGAATACTGGTTTATTCGACAAAGAAGTGTCGAGTGGATTAGCTCTAATTAATTTCCCGAGTTATTCTTTTGGCGCACAAGGTTTTGCAACTCGAGTACCAAAGACGAGTCTGCAAAAAGTCCTCGGGCGAACTCTTGTGTATTGTAGTACAAGCCCAGACTACTGAAGCGAGAGATTTTTTTACTCTGGACCAATTCGTCCTTTGCATTCTAACAAAAAAGAATGTCTGCGGGCGCGTAGAACAGCTAATGAGGAATCTCCTTTTGTCATGAAAAACATGAATTTTGGTGGATGTCAACCAATGATTTATTTAAGGCAGCGGATAGCAAATTTATAATTAATATATTTATAGCAAACGATAGGCCTAATTAATCACTTCTGGCGAGATGTGGTGGGACTCATCCATAATCAGTTTAATGAAAACAGAATTTTACAACGCCCAAAATAATTATATTTAAGAAAAGAAATTTAAATTAAAAATACATGTTTTTTCAAAATATATATGTTGTGGACGTTGTCAAAATTTAGTTTCCTTTAAACAATAAGTTTCTAACTATATGTCTATATAAACTAGCGAAATGTGGTTGATATCGATTGGAAAAACAATCCACGCATCGTAGATAAACGATAGGAATCATTCAGATTGAACCTGAAGTACTCATTCACTGTGGATGAATGGAATGAATTATTTAAAAAAAACATCCGTTACTCTCCATCCTTAATTAACAGAAAAAGAATGTAACAGTTACGCAAAAGATTAAAGATATAAGCCATTGGAACTCTAGAGGTAACTTTGTTCTCTAAAGAGATTTAAAATAGCCCAGAGTTTAACTTACGAAAAAACAATTGACATTCGTAAATTACCCGCAAGGAATGGAGTATGACGTATGAATTCATAAAATTTCAATTTACGAAATAAAAAAAACACTCCACAAATTACGAGCAATTCGATGAATTTATTTAAATCGTATTCTTAAATCAGAAGAGTTCAATGGAAGGCGCGCTTCTCGGTCGGCCGGGATAAAATGTATTTCAGATACCGAATTGCGAGTCGATAATGGGATTAATTTCTTTGCGTTCTCCAACTCAATCTTCAATTTGAGCCTCGTTTGTATGTATTATCGGGCAAAATCTCGGCTGACACACATTTCCACTTTCAATGGAAAATGATGAATCAAATAATTGTTAAGCTTTAAGAGGAAGGTTGAGATGTTATTAAGTCATGTTAAGCCTATTCAATGTCAGAAAGGCGGAAATTGTCATAAGAATCGTGTTAGTTTCATTTGCAGGATATGACTTCCGTCATAATAAAATTCTCAGGTGTTTTATTTGTACATAAAATTTAAGTTTGATGGGATCACAGGAGCGAGATAACTCTTGGAATGCAGAACACATTGGCGATTAAGCTTTTATAGAAGCACAGACTCGCGGAAAACGTCAGAAATTGGCTCATCCGCAGATTTGCGCGAAAAAAACTGCGCTCCGAATCGGAGAAAGGAATAAAATATGGAAGATGTCAAGCGATTCCTTTTGTTCGGTTATTAGAGGGAAAATTGGTGCCAGGGAAGTGGCGTCGGGGAAATACCAGAAGAGGGCGTGCGAATGAAGAGGGGAAGGAGGCACGCCGGACCAAACCCGGATGCTGCGACCTGGATCAATACTAAACATGCCTTCTGAGGCCGATTCTCTCGAAACCGATGGATATTCCACGAGTCCAATTAGACTTCCTCTTTTACCGATCGATCAAAACATTACCGACCACTACTCAAGCTATCCACCGGTGTGCCGCGGCGGAGAATTCCGACTGTTCTCGATGCAATTTTTCACCCACATCGGTGCACCGCAAGTTAGTATTAAGCGCTTCGCAGGGGTTGGGCGTGCCTTGTTGTTGTATCGCGAATACATTACAAAATGCGTAATGAACGGGGTTATTAATGATAAACGTAAAATATCGAATTATACGTCATAACACAATGAATCGTGACGAATGAAATATTACGTGGTACACAATGCACGGTGTGCATTAATGTGCATTAATGCAAAACTGACGTAATGCACGTAGGGACACTTAGCGTGCGCAATTCAACCACGTGAATAATTAATTTATTTTCAACGATTAAATCCGATTACCGCGGAATTTCTCCGGCGTTATTTGTTCACTTTACACACGATCACTTGTCACGGGTCTCAAATTAACTGGCGCACGTATATTTTGGCGGCGCGAAGTTTGAATCGTGGGTCGTGCCAGGTGAGTGCGATGCCAAAACGCCGTACCATTGATGACCGAGGTCTCTCAATCCGTCCTCCACGTGGATCCCATCTCCCTCAGGACGCCCTCGGTTCCAGCGTCGTCCGCTGTGGACGCCGTGGCGCCACCGCTTCCTTCTAAATTCCCTCACTCTCCCTCCAGAGGGGAGAGAAGCTGGTTGTGTGTTCCCGGCCTCGCCATGGTCGACTTGGGAGGCCGGCTCAGGGGGATCGCCTTTTGCATCCTCTGGTACAGCAGTGTCCTCTCCGGGTTCTTCTTCCTCTTCTGTCCCTCTCTTCCGCTTCTCCTGATCTATCAGACGGCCTACAGGAAGTACACGGACATCCTATTCGCCGTCTGGGAAATGTATCCGGTGGTAAGGACATTTTTCCATCTCTCGTACATGTGTTTGAGTGAAGATAACTCTATGATTTTTTCAGAATGTTTTGCTGCCATTTCAATCACCTTGGTTGAATCCCTACGCTTCCTTCCTGAAAGTAACGAAGTTATTAATTTTCAACCATTCCCCAAGTGTTCTTTTCATAAAAGCATTGTTTTCATCCACTGATTGAAGGGTTGATTCGAATTCTCAGCATTTAATTGCGTTACTTGGTGTTCTTTCGCTAAGTCCCTCCTTACTTATGATCATAACCCCTTTTGCAATTTTCATTTCTCATCTTTAAGAATAACTGATTTCCCACTTTGCTTTAGGATTGTAAAGATACCTAAGCTAGTAAGAATAATAATCCTCGGTTTGTTTGAACGTTTTACATTCTGACTTATCTAATAATTCCAGTCAGGTGGTGGACGAATAACCTCAAATTCATGAGTATTAATTCCAGAAAGAATTTTCTGTGGCGATACCAGGAGTAATCCGTCTCAAATAATTCATAATTACTAGCACTATTTACCAAAAATAGTAGACGAAGTGCTATTTAACAAAAATATACTAGTATTATTCTTTCTATAATTATTTATAATACCTTAAATATATATTTTATTCCATTTGTGGAATCGGAGTTTGGAAACGATTTAAATACACTGATTGGCTTAGTTCCTATTCGCTAGTACATCATTAAAATATATTGTATATCTGTATATGTTTGGATCAATGAATTTTGTTCACGAAAAAGAATTATCGCTGTTTAATTGGAGAATAAAAAATAGCATTAATTCCTGTAGGCTTGTTATCCACATCTTCTGAAGTAATGCTGCCATTAAAACTTTATGTCGAGACGTAGACGTAGGGGCAACATCGTCTAAATAATCCTATTCGGAATTGTGTGCTTAAGCGTGTGCATGATCCAATCCATCGCTTTATGTTTACACTTCAAATTCCCAATATCCAAGGTTTAATGGCCCAACATTTCCATCGTATGGAGAATGAACGCGTACTATCGCACCGGCTGTGGAGGGCTCTTCTGGAGAGCCCATTCAAGTGGTCAATAATTTGAATAAAACTCGTTGCCACGCCGTTCGGAGGTAATCTCCGTCCGAATTTCGGGATTTTACGACCGTAAATGCGTTCCCATAGAGTATTATGTACAAGTTTAAGTCATTATGTGACGTCAGAGGGATTAATTTGTCACTCGTAAGGACTGAAATGGAAAGCTCTTGGATAGGGTGCGATGTTGAAAGTTCTTGAAGCAATTTCAAGTGTAAAATTACATCTGTTTGTAGTTTCCTCTGCTCTCTCGGACAAAATCTAGACAATGGGCATTAGGGATCTACGATTACTTAAATGTTTGTTGTTTATCTGTCATGTCCTTATCGATGTAAATAAAATCGCCATTCCTTTGAATCACATTTCCCGCTCCTTTCTCTTGGAAGTGCATCCATCCATGCTCCAAGTTGTCCACAAGAAGTGCACGGAAAGTTCGTTTTCATTCCTCTTAAGCTTCTTTTCCTCCTCGAAATTAAATTATGAATTATTGTCGTATGGAAGCGATGCGAGATCCAAAAAGGAAAAATAGGAATAAAAATTAGAATTTCAGTCGTGAAATATTTCTTTCAATTGGGATTTTCCGATAAACAGGAAAAATTCGTGTTACCAACGGACCTTTCCCATGACAACATACACGGTTGTCGAAGGTGAGACTGTATTCTTTCTCGTAAGAATACGTAGAGATTTAAATCTCATGCGCATTTGAGGATTGTTTCAATTATTTCGGCTGGTATTGAAAAACAAAGAATTCTTAAAAATGCTGTTTTCTTAATTATGATCTAAGAGACAATTTAATTTGCTTTCGAATGCAATTTTAATTGAAATCTAATCAGTACCTCTTTAGCCATAACCATATAATTACTTGTTATTTTTAACACAAAGAAGTCATTTTTTTATACAGATAAATTCAAGCTCCGCCGCCTTTATTCAATTATAATTTACATGTGTGTTCTATGTTAAAATCAGATAAGCACAATGAGTTTCACAGCGGTAAGTGACATTTGGCAATTTACTTCATCTATCTTTTCGAGATTAGTTGCCTTATTGATAGGAGAAATTGTTGACAATCGCACTGAAACAAAGCCTTTCTAATAGTTATGAAAATCATGAAGTATGGTTTGGAAAAATTCCTGCGACCAGTATTTATTTATTTATTTATCAGTAAGTATCAACAAACAGCACGAGGCCAATTGCAGTTGACGAAATAACAAGAAGCAATTTTTCGCCGCTCAATTATTTCCAACTTTACTTTTGCCTCAGTCATGGCTTGAAATTATTGAAGGCACTGTGTTATGAGTGATGCTGAATGATGATTTTCATTTATTCATCCTTGTTGAATGTTATGGAAACCACAGAGTCATTGAGGTACACACAAGTGGAAATGCCCTCAATTAGACTCACAGGAGGTCTCATTCCTTCACTCAAAGCTTTTCGTAACTATTTTGTTTTGGAATCTTCAGAGTGATGAATTAATTCATGTTCGGATTTAACTTTTATTATTCTTCGAGTATTTTTCAGTTTCATAAGTTTTTTATCCTTCATGACTAAACGACCAAATCAGTTTTCTCGTGTCGTTTACATTTTATAAATTGCTATTCCACATTCGTGTAATTTCTCATAATCGATCAATAAATCTTATTCCCAAGTATTTTATATATTTATCTATGTATGCACATCATACAAAACGGGGTGTCTGAATTATCTGGTTGCTCAATTAGCAATTGCCTGGGAAAAGAGAGATTCGGGTTCGAGTCCCAATCCTGTCTTAGTTCTTCCGTTTCTCTTAAGTGGATAAAAACCAAGGAAGTTAAGGCAATAAAATTTTTTTAAATTTGTACGGACCACACCTCTATATCTGTATAAATTAAAAAATATTTTGATGCTTGAACTTCCTTGGTTTTAGTGATGAAATGCCACGATTTCATCTCTTATTTGGAATTTCGCCTCTTTTCCTAAATGTATCGTTATTCCAACTGAACAGATCAACTTTTGACGTGGGTCTCATAAATGTGCATAAAGGATGGTAGATTTCTCAACGTAGGCGTGTCTGAAGCAAAATTCGATTCTCGTTAAACCCCCCTATCAAACTCCGTCCAATTTTCAATTGAATTTTTTAATGTTTAAGTGCTTTTGCGTCGATTTGGTTTTTGAGTGACCGCGGTCGACCTCAGCGCCTAATTGAAACTGTTATTTGATGCAATGAAATCTGTTATAAAATTTTTAAATGATTCATCACCCCATACGCACGGATCGTTTGAGGATGAATATATAAAACACTAATTAGACAGCTGTATTGATCGATATCCCGGTCAAGAGGGGAATTATTTCAATTATTAATAACTCATAACGACGAATCTGACAACAAAATGGCCTGAGTAGCGAACTGAGTTAAAAATGCTTTATTAAAGGAAAACTAACATCACATATTGGAGATTTCATAATTTTCAAAATTTCACTCACGATTCACACATTTTCTTTCGGAAAGCTCTCGTCAATTCGTGAATGTGCTTGTAATCATTTCTGGTTGAGGCTCCGCTTTATCACTGCAAATTTCTGCACTTTGGCGTCGAAAACGTCATTTATTTCGAAATTCATCGAATATTTATAACCCTTTTTTAGGTGACCGATATTATTTGAGCGTTCAACTGTGGCGATCGAAATCACATTCATTGCATCGCAAAATTTCATTGAATGAGACTCCTAAATTTTGCAAACAGATCGCTACGCTATATTCGCATTTCAAGATCGAATGTAATATTTGGTGATGAAATATTATTCCCTGTTTTTCTTTCTTATATTTCCTCTCCCGATTTCATATATAGTTTCGAATTAAAGTAAAATAAAGCCTTTTTGTCGTGCAGCATTGTTGCAGTCAACTATAAAATGTTTTGTTCTGTTTAGCCTTAGTAAGGGAAACGAACGTAGATTTCTCCGAGAACCTCAAGAAAATGCGTAATAAAGCAAACCTATAGAAAGTAATAAAGCATGCTCGTGGCAAACAGTTAAAATTTAAGCATGGCTTTAAAACATCTTTAGCATAAATCACAAATAAAACATCTCTTTCAGGATAAGTATAATTGAAAACGTAACCATATATATATATATATATATATATATATATATATATATATATATATATATATATATATATATAATGCTGTTTCCAAGACTTCGTGTCTCCATCTGCGATAAACTTAAAAAATATGATGTATAAGCATTCAAATTATTTATTGTTGCTAGAAGAATTAGTTTACGAAAATGTTTAAAACCGCTTTAATTATTACTTACATAATATATTGCATTTTATAAAAGAGATTAAGTCAGTTTTGTATTTCATATTCCTCGATATTTTCCGCTGTGCTTCTATTATGTTATCTATATATTTCAGTCCTTTTGAATTCCTTATTTTTTCTATAATTTGCGTGGTGTGCCGCCCTCTTTATTTATTTTAGGGACTGTTTGATTTAGAGAAACAAACTTAGAAACCGCTTGGTCAAACAACGGCTATCAGGAGCTTTTTAAACCCTAATGTAATCACAGAGCCGTGTTCCCTTTTTTCCTCTTAGTTACTATTCCCATTACTGAGAAGGCTCTGCTTCTAACCCCTTGATCCGTTTCTATGACAAATACATGCAATCTTCTCTTTTATTGTTTGCAGATCTCAATATTTTGCAAAATTAAATTAGAAAGGATCGTTGTAAAAAGCCGAGAATAGCACTAAAAGAAGGAAAATTAAAGTCCCTAATTAAATAATAATCCATCGTGATAATGACGTCAATAAATTCCACGTTCGTACATAATACATATTTATTATCCGTGATTAATAAAATTGCAGTGGACATGGATGCTCGCATTTTCCGTCGTTTCTTTCCGAATAAGCTGTGGCGAAATGAGCTGGCTGCTACATTCTCTCCGAATGGGCCTCTATCTTGGCCCACCGCCAGTCGGTAAATGTGTCTTTTCGCTGCACAGCTGGAATTTGCATAGACGTTAATGATTAATCACCACGTAACGAACTAAACTTTATTTGCGAGTGAATAATTGTTGCATATATATTAATGTAGCGTAAAATTTTACGAAGATCAATTCTGGGGGAATTAAAAGCTAGAAATAGGAGCGGAATGCGGAGAGAAACAAATTTATTATCGATTTTACACTAAAAAATTTTAAAAACTCGTGTCTCATAAATTTTGTACCTCTAAAAGTACGTTGTTATTTCAAAATTATTCTCTTCCCATACTGATGAATATGTTTTATTTAATGTTTGGTCCTGAAAAATCAGAATGTTAGGTTTTTATCACCTATTCATCGACAGCCAACTTCTTACCATTGATTCTATTGGGAGCTAAACCTAACCCATAAGTAATTCCGGGTGAGATGCCCCACCGGGAGAGATGCCCAAGTTGTAGTACTCTTAAGGAAAAACACAAGATTGCTCTACTGACGGTGTTCGTCAGTTAGTTGGAATGCACCAGTCTATCTGAAAGAGTTTCACGGCAATCAATTCTTTTTACGCAATTTTATAGAATCATTTCAAGTAGGTATTGTTTTTTTCCGCCCTGTTATAAGATAGAGTATAATGTTTCTGGTTAGCCTCAGTTTATTAGTTTGAATATTTTGAATTAAAGGGCGAAAACTTGTAGCTATAGGTTCATCTAATATCCACGTGGTATCCATTTGTCCATCTTGGACAAAGTGTAGCCTCACTGGCTTTATCTCTCCCGTACTGAAAGGATAGACCTCTTCTCGGGACAGATGCAGCAGTGCTATCTTAAGGTGTATGTGCCTTATTAGTATCAATTTAACTATTAAGTGATACTGATTAAGACTTTTTCAAGTAAACGTTTCTAATGTACATTTTAATTTCAATTCAAATTTAAATCCACGGTTGAATGCGTTCTATGTACGACCAAAGGTGAATTTTGTTTTCACTAGGGTGGAGCGTTTTGCCACTTTTTTCTGATCGAAATGTAATAACCGGAAGAGGTGGACATTGAAATTGCAAATATAATTTTTTTTTCAAAATCAAAAAAATCTTCTGAGAGAATTTCTTCCTAGAAGTTTCGAAATTTTGACAAAAACATCAAAATTTTAATTTTTTCGGTTAAAACGACACTATTTTGTGATTATTCCAGCCCCCATTCATACCAATTGAAAATTTCATTATAATTTTAATTGGATATTGTTCTCTAAATGCACTACAATTTTTGGCTAAATTTTTGCAAATGAAACTTCTATATAGGTTTTAAAGTTAACTTAAATGTTTTGTTGCATCCTAATTTCAAGGTAATTTAACAATTTTGTCATATAACAAGTGCTTTCCAGATTAAATTCAGTTTAAGCTAATGGGACACCTCTCCCACAGAGGTGGGGCGTCTCAACCGGACACTCGGGAGAGATGGCCAAATACATGGATGCAGAAAAACTTTAATATCTTGGGTGAAAGTGAACAAAATTTGATTATATACTGTTAATAATAAAAAATGTTATATTCTACCACGAAGTTTCACATTCTTTTTATCATTTGAGCCATACTTCTGAAGCAATTTCCTTAGGTGGGGCCTCTCTACCAGAATTACCTTACCCCAGAACTACAATGGGAAAATCGTTAACTTGGTTTCGACGAGGGTTCACGGATAGCCAAGTGGGAGGCGCGTTCGCATTTGGTGAAAGCGGTCCCCGGTTCGATTCCAGACAGGGGCCCATACGAAATGACCTCAGGTGTCGATGCGCTTCTAACAATACTTATACTACTTTAATTCAAGCATCGCGTTAGTCGTCAAGGGGATGTCGAAAGCATAATATTTTGCAGAACGTACAAAGCGTATTTCTTTTCAGATGGTGAGCCTAAGATTAACTGATAAAAATGCACTATTTCGGATCCATAGCAATATTATTAAGGACCAAACAAGAATATTTATACAATATTTATCTGTTCAGTTCTAGTTTAGACTTCATAGGGCCATTAAATTTAACTTTGCATAGGTATCGAATCCTGAAAAAGATGGTAACGAACATTAAATACATTTCTTACAGATGACATTCCGTACTTTCTGGTGTCGAATCTGGCACCTTCCGTATAACAGACTAACTTTCCGTGTTGCTAAGGCCAATTATGTGATAATTTGTTGAGATCAGTTTCGTTGCTTCGGAGGGAACATCTATCGCTGTAGACAGGCAAGGAGACAATCGAAACTATACTCATGATTCAAAATTGCACATGTCCTAATCATACACAATGTGTCTCTGTATGAGTTAAAGTCTTTTTATGCTTTCAATCTCTGATACGGGGAAGGGGAGTGAATATGAAGTCACGAGCCTCCGTTGCTTAGAGGCGATTGCCTAGCAACACTAAGGATATTTGTTCGAATACTGGTTAGAGCAAGGCAGTTGGTATTCTATGGGTTGATTGTTTAAAGGGTCTTGTAATGATGCACCCATGGAAGCATTATCATTACTAATTCTGCAGATATGTTTGATGGTTTTTAGTATAATTTTGCATGGATCCTTTGTATGTAATATTTATGATTTGATATTTATTGAATTTAAGGACAGTATAAAAATCTTAAAATGCGTATGCATCATAAAAATGTATGATAAAGAAGCATGATTACTAAAGCCGTGTTGGGACACACCTTAGGACCAATTCCCTGTAACCTGGAGTTATTTGAGTAGGTGATGAAAAATGTAATCATATTTTTCTTTGTTAAAGCTATGCCATGGATTTTTTATAAAGCTGTGCCATTGGTATTGTTATCATTATTGGGTAATTCCGGGTGAGATGCCCCACCGGTAGAGATGCCCCAGTCGTAGTATTTTTAAGGAAGACCACAAGATTGCTCTACTTACGATGTTCGTCAGTTAGTCGGAAGGCACCTGTCAATAAAGTGGGAAAATTTTTTTAATCAAATTTTGTTTATATACTATTCATAATTAATAAATGTCATATTGTATCACGCAGTTTCACATTCTTGTTATCACTTAAGTCATTGTTATGAAGTAATTTCCTTAGGTGGGGCATCTCTACCGGAATTACCTTATATAATAAACCCCCAGGAAAACTATTTCCATTACTGAGAAGTCCCGGGTTCGAACCCAGGAGCCCATAATACGTTTCCATAAGAAATACACGCAAACTTCACTTTTATCGGGTTCAAGACATTTCTTTTGACTTATTAAACATATTATTATTAGAAATAATTGACGTAGAAAATCGAGAATAGCACCCGAAAAAGGTAAATTGATTAAAATTTCATATTTTGGTCGTTAAATATCTTTTTTTATTAGAAACAGCGAGCACTTTGATCAAATAGACGAAGGTTTGGAGAAACTTAAAGGCTTAAAACAAGCCCGTTCCCAGTAAAGACGAATGCGGTCGTTGAATTTACTCATTAGAGCAAATCGAGAATTTAGGCTCGCATTAAAGTCACATAACAACGTCCCTGTTTACAGATTGTTATGCGGTTGTTAGCGTATTACCTGAAATTGCTCTTCTGGAATGAAGAGATTGTTTGTAGACACCCTGGTAAGTTGAGGACATTTTTAATGTTAAATTCCGACTTAAATTATAAATTATATCAATTAAAATCATAGTTTATGTCGCTGTTGACAAAAATGAGTGACCTAATTAAGTAAGTCTTTCTTATTAGGGTATTTTTCACTTATTATCCCTGTTGAATTTCAACGGTGCATTCAGCTTGTTATATTAGTTAAAATTAATGCCTGGTTTAGTGTGAGACGAATAAAAAGTATTCGTAGAGAAATAAATTGAAACTATTCAAATTATTTCTTAATCTTCCCTCGACGTATCTCCCTAATCTCAACTTTAACATTGTATGTAGATGCGATTTATTTCGTATGAACCCCAAACCTAATCCCTATATTGCAAATTACTTAAAAGAGTACTCAAAGCATCTTTAGTCACATCATATTGCAATGCACATGTGTCTGTCTGTACTCATCTATACCTTAATTTATCTTTCTCTTCGTGTAAAAAATAACATAAAAGGGGATGTGGGCAGCGCTTTCGGGTAAAACCGGTCCCGGATTCGATTCCCGGTGGGAGCTAAACGACCTAAGCTGTCCAAGAACATTTAACAATATTGCAAACGATAAAACATCTTTTATTTGACTGAAGAAGTGTCGTCTTCCTAATATTAAATCTGAAAGAATGAGAGCCGGAATGAGTGTACAGAGGACTTTCTAAGGTTTCACTTTCAGGAAAAATACACACCGAGCAGAAAAACAACCGCAAGGAGGATGGTGAGTGAAAAACCTGCGGAACCTACGAACACTTATATAAATTTTTAAGAAGGAAGATAGATCTAGAATATACACAAAAACTACACATACCTGTTTACATAGGCGAATCGATATTAATGTTTACATAAAAAGAGTAAGATGTAAATCTTCCCTGCTTCTATCAATTTTAAACATCGCTAAACTTCCTAAGGAAAAACGGACTTGAAAAAAAAGCCTGATGGGGCCGGGAATCGAACCCAGGATCATCTAAGCCAAGGGTTCTCAACCCTTTTTGGCGCCGGGCACCAAAGGGCGCTTCCGGAAGCGAAGCGGGCACCACATAACATTTCCGTCCATGGTGACATTCAGGCCATCCCTTGGCAATATTATCACTTTACCAGTTAACCGTTGGCCGTTGGAAAAAAAACGTTTTATGGTAAATAAGATCCAAAATAATACAACGTATATAATTTCATCACAACCTCACATCTCATATGTGAGAACCTCTCATGTGAGAGAGTCTCCGAAGAAGATTCTGTTATGAAGGTTTTCGCTGCATGTGCACCGTTGCGTTCCGAAAAGCAGCTGTCCTTGATTACGAGGAGTTTGATACATTGATAAGCTGAGTCGAGCTGAATCTTCGCATTCGTATAAAGTACTAAATATGACATAGATACGCGTCTTGTTAATCTGGACATAGGCGATAAGAGGGGTAAAATGTTTACGAAACCCAAGACCAGGACAACCAATTTTCTGACCCCTTCCCCGCCAAACCCCCCAAATTGTCATTTTATTTCTGGTTCCTCTTAAGAAAGCTTCAAAGAACATTGTGGTATAAGTTAGTCCGTGTACATCGTGGTACATCATTACTATTTCCTCACTTTAGATGCAAATTTGCCGTAAAATAAGGGTTCGCCATTTTGTTGTATAAATATTGCAAATATTTAACTGTGATCATTCAAATCCAGTATTATGATGCATAAAAATTAGGTTTATAATACTGCATCGTTTTTTATCGGAAAAGTTTGCTCATTTTGGTTCAGGATTGGCTTGGAGTTGAAGAATTTTACAAAAAATCGAATACCGGCATTTTTCGTGAAATTTGGTCATCTTTGACCCCCTGTAGAATTAAAATGCGGGGGAATCAACGCAAATGATTTCGCGGTTCGCGAAGCTTCAAAGTTCGCACTCTAAAAAACCACTTTCTTATTTTTGGCCTGCTTTTTCCGATTCCAGCCGTACGCCGTAGCGAAATCATTTGACCCCAATTCCGTTTCCATAGCACCCCTTGCTTATTTGTTTGGTCACGCTTAAGCTCATGTGATCATCACTCAGTCCGCACAATGTCTAACTTTTTATTTACCCTCTCCTCGATTCATAGGCATTAATTGGCTTCCTCTTGAAGAATGGAGCTATGCTAACTGATTAAAAGGAGACTAAAAGGTTCAATATGGTTTCTTGAAAACGCCCACGTCTCAGTTATGAATCCCGTTAAATGCTTTTCCGACCTCAGAAGCAAATGTCACATGATGTAGGAAATCAGTTCAATATCGAAAATTCAAATTGTCTGTTATTGACCAATCAGTAAAGACGCACGACTTAGATGGCCAAATACAGTATGAGAATAGTAGTGAATCGGTATGCTTTTTTATTCCTAACGTCCAAATTGTATTTGTGATGAATTCATCACTGGTGCGAGTCACCAAATTGAATTCAGGTATGCGACACAACATGTATGTATTTATGATTTAACTTATTCTGCCTCTACATTTTCAATATCCTATATCTGGTACACCGTACTAAATATGCTATACCTGGAGCAGGTCCGAAGTTTCATCTTAGAGAGTCAGACTAAATAAATAAATATTTTGAATATCTATTTGTAAAACGTCATGTTCATTGAAAAGCTTAAACATGAACATGTATGTATTGGTCTATTAATGATAAACAAAGAAATGTATGTAAGAAATGAATATTTAAAATAAACAGAAAATAATGGGCACATATATAATTATTCATGTAATTTTGTGATTGGGCGACAGATATATTTTAGAGTAATGGAACCTTTCTCTAAATTTTAAAGATTAATGTTTTTCTAGTCGAAAAAATGCCATCCTTTCCCTCCACCATGCTTTTCTTCATTCGGCGTGAACCTAACTTTTTTATCTTTGATATAATCCAAATTAAAGATATGTCAGTGTATACGGAATCCAATTGAGTAAAAGACCATTCAGTCGTAGATCGAAAATTTCCTATGAATGTATGGAATTTATAGTTTTACGCATACTGTTTCGGTTATATTTATCACTTTTTCGTTTAGAAATTATTAGTGTGTTAAAAGAAGACGATCAAATGTCCATTATGTATAAATCTGATCACATCATATAACGACAGTCTATCGTCAGCAAGGTTTTTAAATGAATTGACTAATGAACAGAAGTATTAATTAGTCCCCTGAAAATATGTTATTCCGTTATACAATAGAATAAACTCCAAAACCAATCAAAAACCTTGCAAAGCGGCTATACGTATTCCGACTTCCATGAAGTCATCGTCAGGCTAATGAAATGCAAGGAAGTCGGGAGAAAAGACATTCTCATTTGGTTCCTTGCCGTCTTTTCTCCCGACTTCCTTGCATTTCATTAGCCTGACGATGACTTTATGGAAGTCGAAATACGTATAGCCGCTTTGCAAGGTATTTGATGGTTTTTGGAGTTTATTCTATAATATAACATAACCATCAGCAGCCGCTTTCCTTATTCTATGTTATTCCGTTACGACAAAAGATTTTCTAAGATCTATCGTCTTAGCTACTTAAATTGATGTTTAGAATTGGCGTCACAGAGAGAAGAACCCTGAAATCAATTATTAAATTATGAACGCTGACTTGAAATGGAGTAAAAAATAAATTGATAATTATATTTAATTGACCATTTATTATTTTCCTGCTGTGCTACTCTTGCCACTTACTGGTGAAGTCCTCTTAAGCTCTCTGTAACTCGTCAGGAGGTGCTTCACTAAGGTAACAACAACAACAGACGAACACATACCCTCATCAGAAAAATCCATTCAGTATTCGATTTGAACCCGGGACATGATAGCACGCTAACCACCAAGCCCGATGAGACGGTGGACAATTGTTAGGTTTAATTTGATCAAAATCACGTTATTTAAACAATAATGAATTTGGAAAAGACGAGGATGAAATGTGATAAAGTGTTGAATTTCTAACACTTTATTCTGGGTTCCGTCTCAGAGCCAAGCAAATATTTGTTTGAAGATTATCATTATTTTTAATAATTATTTGCTTTTAAAATAATCAGCAGTGGGTTAAGAAAAAGGAAGTCCTCTAAGCAGTTGATAGGTCAATTCGTTGTCTAGGCAGGAAACCATAAAAAGATGAATTCCTGAGGTATTATAATAATTTATAGCGACTTCGGGTCGTCTCGTTCCCTTTGGACGCCTGCCCTAAAGAAAGAAAAGGATATACGAAAATAGTTGTTGAATCTGTCGTGGATTTTGATTTGCAGGCGCTGATGGAGTTGCTATTCGGCACTCGGGTCAGTCTGTCTGGGGATCCGATCTTGGCATTCGAGAGGTCCATCATCCTCATGAACCACAGGACGCGTCTGGATTGGAACTTCCTCTGGGCCGCCATGTACCACGCCTCTTCCCCCCCCTCACACAGGCTTAAGTTCGTCCTCAAATCTGCGGTCAGGCATTTTCCCGGTCCAGGTAAACTCCGTTTTTTATATCTTCCATTTTGTTCAGTTGAATGCGGCGACCGCTTTTTCCTTTGTATTTGAAAAAGTGGTGTCCTTTTGTGTCTTTTTTCCCTTTCATCTTTCAAATACGGCGAGAGTTTTTACTTTCATTTCATTTTCGTGGGATCCTCGTACCTGTCGAGGTTATTACATTTCAATTATTTTAATATTAGTTTTGGTTATTTTATCTTATTTATCATATCAATGCACAGCGAGAGAATATAATTATTCTGCTCTTATAATATTACGCTTTATTTACCAAGTGTGCATATTTTATATCAGTAAGAACTTGCATTTCATGCATTTGAACTATACATCTTTCTAGTAAGTTTTCAAATTCCCTGAAAAGAGGCAATAAAAAAAGTACGAAATGGTACATATATTTTGGGAAAAATAAATAAATTTTTACTCTCTGTGACTTAATAAAGTTTCGAAAATTTATTATGGTATTACATTCCCCAGAAATACAATAAATATTGCCTTGCTAAGCGTTTAACAGCGCTAGACAAAATTTTGTTTACACGGTCTCCAAGGAGTTGTTTACACTGAGGTGCATCTTCTCTCTTATCACTCTTATGCATACACACGAAATATGGAAAAATTACAATCAACTGTACAGATTGCTTCTTCGTCTGCTGGTTTAGTAGTGCGTATTCAAATTCATCTTTTACAGGATAGGTATACTTTTATTTTTAATATATTTGTTTATGTGTCATAAAGGTTACAAGTTATACGTTTATTTTAGGTTATAAGTTTTTGAGCTTAAGTTTCTTTATTTATAGTTCTGCAATGCTCAAATGTGCTTCCTTGCGTCTATAGTTGTTTGTGATTGAAGATTCCAGATTCCAAGTTGGAGAATAACCATTTTTACATATTTCCTTAGAATTTCTTATTTTAGCAAGCCATCTTTTCCTTTTATTGATCTTAACTTCCAACAAGAAAATATTGACGATTCTCTTTTTATGTGTTTCACATTTATTGCGTTTCGATATTTTATATTTTAAAGGAGTTCATTTTGATGTCTGTCTGCCCAAGACGTTACATTTATAGCTAGATGAAGTTAATTTCGGGTGACGAACAATATTAATATGATTATCATCATTATTACGATTTTCTTTATCGTCACAATCATTGTTGTCGTACTTGTAGTTATTGTTGAGATACAATTAATTATAACAACTGAGCTTGAAATACACAAGAATGAAAATAATTTGTATTGATATTGTGATCTGTATTATCGTTGCAGTCTTATTGTGGTGAAGGTATCAAAGGAACCTGAAACGTGAGTGAAAGTGCTCGTCTGCACAAAAGTCACGAGGAAAATTGTAGGACGAGTCTTTGGTCGTGAAAGCCAAAGAGTGCGAACTAGAAACATACAATAAGGAAGACTTGAGTTACTGCAGCGAAGGACAGTAAGCCATTCGCTAATTGGATCAATGCGGTTGGCATCATAAAACGAATTAGCGAGTGGTACACTTTCTTAAGCTTTGAGGAATCATATGGAAAGGTCTCTAGTTTTGTAACTGACTGCTTAATACTGTTACGTTGGCAATACTGTCACAGTGCATATCCTCAGAATGTTCATCAAGCGAACATTTACTTCGAAGAAATTATTTTAGGATCCATAAAATGCAGTTAATTGGGATGTGCTACGCAGGCCAAATGTTTTGAATAATAATAAATGTATAAGTCTATATACTAAGTATCTATAGGATAGGTAATCAATGACATCTAATAAATACATATAAGCTAATCACTAAATACATTACAAATCATAAATCTTATTAAAAAATGATGAAAAGTAAGATTTGACTTTGCACATGAAAGTGTGTGGCTTAATTCAAAGTTATACAGAAGTGAAAAATAGTTACTTGGCTGGGACTCGAACTGAGGTCTTCCAATTTCCGGAACCACTGAACTCCCGAGCCACGTATTTCTCACCTCTGTAAACGGAAAGTGGGAGACCTGGGTTCGAGTCCCAACCAGGTCACTGTTTTAATTCTGTATAACTTTATTACAATAATCATATATACATTTTAAAACCATTATAATCAAAAATTACTACATTACCATACACTTTATTACAATTACAGTTGATATATTTACTATAATTCTAATATTGCATGTTTTACACTGCAGGCTAAATAAGCAAGTCACCTAACCTAAATAACATATTCCTTTCATTAAATTAATTCATCTAAACCATAAAATGACTTGAGAATCACTAACCTCATTCTCAGTATCGCTTATAATCTTTTACACAATAAGGTAAACAAATTCTTTGAAGTAAACAACTCCAAAGATTACTTTCCAGAGCTCAGTTCCTCGAGAGCACGCATCCTCGGCGGTCAATATACAATATCTGACATTGAAATTGGCCATCTTACAACGGGGATTTATTTTCTCTGAATTTTTATGGCAGGGAAAATCTCATTTTACAAACTTAAAAATATGGTGGTCACGCCTGCAATTTCCGATCTTTTTTTCTGTTGATATCATTTCACCCGCTAATAGTTCTGGGAATACATTCTTAATTGTTGTCAACAATTGAACACGTGGTAGTTGTTGATTGGTATTGTTGATGATCCTGCCTCTATAGGCGTCACAATCGTCTTTTAACAAATGAGGAAGAAAGAAAGGGAAAAAGCAAGCGTATTCGGGTGACAAGAAGTCCTTGGTGGAAATAGAGGATTTCGCGTACCCTTTAGGTTTGGCAGCAGCAAAGGCGTATCTTGTGTGACGTCCATCCCTTGAAGGTCGCCAGCGGTGTCCAAATACTCACGTAGATTTGAAACTGATTCCGTTTTCTTGATCTTCAGTCCTCTTGTATCATATTTATCTTCCCTGAATTAACAAATTTAGAATTATCCATTTTTAATGCGCATATGCTAAATATTGCCCGTTGGACTAGTTTAATGGTAAAAGATTGAAGGGGCCTTTTTTATTTAATGCATAACGAGTTTAAATAGATTAGAGGAAAATGCTTTACTACAAATCAATGAGAGTTGACATTAACCGGTTTATCATTATAATTTTTGGCCTTTCAATTATTTTTTCGTTTGGTTTTTATACATCACATTTCCCTATACATTGATCGCTATGTTTTTATAGTGAATATTTCTGAATATAAATTATTTGTATACGAGTTCGTATATTTTGCTTATCGTTTTATTATGCATAATCGTTTATTATTGTATACGGATCGTATTCACTAGCAGGTTATGTCGATCAAGTGGGGCAATTTCATGTAGTAAGACAGGTAGTGTCGCTAACTCAAAACCGTCATAAAACTGACCCTTCCTCGGCGGAGGGACCTAATCTGCTACCTAACCCTCACACTAGGGGGTAGTGCAGGTACTCTGGCTGTATTGAATACGATTTGAAAAATTATAAACAATTGAAATTAGCAACTATTTCTTGTCACCATCGTGTCCTTCGTCCATAGGGAGGGTTGGCGGGTTTCTCAAAGAGCTGTAATGGGAGAAATCTCGATGGATTCATTAGAATATTATAATATCAATACGTCGTTCTGATGCGCTCCGAACATCCTTCCAATGTACATCCGGAGATGCGTCTGTCTCATAAATAAAGGGAGGAGTTTCTATGATTAAGGGTATGATCGCCTACAACTGGAGAACTGGAAGTCGCAAGACTCAGGGTGACATTAAAAGTTGACGCTGGAAAGATATTAGGCTTCTTTTCGTCTCACAGTTCAACTCAAGACAACTAAATACCGTTCCAATAATAGAGCACCTGTGGTTCACCTTCTACCGCTGCAGGCTTTGTTCCTTTTGCAAAATCTCGGACCTCACTACAGGAGAAAAGGTCAGAATACCGACGGAGGCTTTTTGAGAAATTCCTTTGCCCAGAATCTTCAGATGAGGTCGAACACATAATAATTCTAGTACTAGACTAAGTGCAAAGCGTAGTATATAGTCGTAGGGGTTAGTGGTAGTTATGCGGGGCTTTTACAGTTACTTTTTTCAGGTAGAAACTTCGAGGGTCGCCCTCCCAATCCGGACCCTTACCTCGTCTTCATAGCTCGGGAGCGCCCGGCCGCCACAGCAGGGGGGACCATAAAAAAACTGACCGCGAGGAATACGATTTAATAAGTTATAAACAATTCAAATGAGCAACAATTGAATATCTTCGTCGTCTCACTCGTCCTAAGAGATATACAAGCGTCTTTTGATCGACGTTCTACGATGAAAATGAAGATTTTTCGTGATTTTGCTAGAAATTACCCGTTTACACACGGCAAAGTTGCCCCAGGGATGGGTTGGGTTGGGTTGGGGGGAGGGTTTTCAAGCAAAAATCTAGAAATCCTTCCCCCCAACCCAACCCAACACAACCCCCGCTGAGATATTTAAAACACCCGCCTATCTGACTGAGCTACGTTGCCTTGTGTCAACGGGTCATGTCTAGTAAAATCACGAAAAATCTTAATTTTCATTGTAGATTGAGAAATTATTTATTAATTCAATATTTACTCCGTCTTAAGTTGGTACAAAAGTTAGTTACAGTATTTAATACCCAAAACATAAAAATTTAGAAGCATATAAGTCGGCATATCCTCTCAAAACCGAGATTGTCGTGTAGGTTGGCCCTCCGGAGATGCATAGCCGTGTAAAAGTCGTTGTATTTATCGACGACGCAAATTGTCGCCGGATTTTATTTCAGACTCCTCTTCAGGAAGCCTCAAAAAGTATCGTGATATAAGTTGGACCATTTAATGGTAGATATCTGGGGGTTTCACCGTTGCTTTTTTTCAGGTAGAAATTTGGAGGGTCTCCGTCCTAATCCGGACCCTTAGCAGCCTTCGCAGCTCAGGATCGCCCGATCTTCCCATCAGGGGGGATCTATAAAAAATTGGCCGCGTGGAATACGATTTAAAAAGTTATAAACAATTCAAAACCGTTTGCCCGAGTACATTGTGATACATCACAACTACTTTCCACGTTTTATGTTAAAATTTGCCATAAAATAAGTGTTCGCCCTTTTCGTTGGATAATTTACAAAAACATTATATTGTGATCATTCAAACAAGGTGTTGTGAAGTATAAAGAATAGATTTATAACAATGCATTGTTTTTCACCCCATGATTTTGCTGATTTGGGCTCAGCAATGGCTTGAAGATGAAGAATTTGGCGAAAAATCGAACACCGGGATTTTTCGTATTCAAAAATGAGTAAGCAAAATTTCAAAGTCCTCACTTTGAAAAACCCCTTTTCTATTTTTGGCCAGCCTTTTCAGATTCTAGCCCACTATGAGTTGGAGGGAAGGGAAGAAAGTGGTCGCGTAGAGACCGCTCCCTTTTCGAAGAAAAATTATTTTCGTTTCCTTTCCTTGGCCATTTTGGGTGTATTTGTTGTTGCTTAATTGCAATCCAGGCTCTGCTTCTTCTTTTTAGCAAATTCTGCTCGTTAACTGAAAGGACGCTCACCGCCTTGAGTTAGATCACCTATTGGAAGACCACAAACACTAATAGTGCTAGGTTGAAAGAGTTTATGCTTTCTAACCTGTTTAAATACCGCCAAACGCATATAAGGAAGGGTGAAAGTGAAAAATCCGTCACTTTTTCTGTAAGTTCAGGAGCAAGGATGTATTTCTGCAGGAGCATCTCCGCCTTCAAGGCATACCTTTCTGTGGTCTTCCCATTTCTGCGTGGGGATGATACCGAGGAAGGATCGTGCAATATTCACTCTAAAGGGAAAGGCAGAATACCGGTGTACTGAGGAAGATAAGCTCAGTGAAGGGGGTACATTTTGCTCCCATTTCCGAACTGAGGATGTACTTACTTATTGGGCGGATAAATAGGTGATGTCATCAGTAAAGAAGTTGGTTTACATCCAGTGGCGGTGCGTGACTAAAAAAACAGGGGGCTGATATTAAACTATTTAGGTAGTTTGGTGTTTCACACCCCCTGCCATACGCCTTAGTGCGGCTCGCAGGGTACTAATGTAAATGTAAAAATGATTTTGCAGTCGTATATATCTTCATGCAAACAAACGATTATAAACGAAAGATATGATTATCTAACTTTGTCAGTTATATTATTTGTTCTAATATTGAGGCAAGCTTTGATATGTATTGAACTATCCGGGATGAAATATGAAACAAACTTAACGCGTTAATAGAGAAGGAAAGTAATGCGATTCAGTTCAATGCAGCTCGGCTGATTTTATGTTAAGAAAGAGAGCATCAATGACAAACGGCTAATCTCGACAATTTCACTTGGAAAGGTTCCACAAAAGTTCACTTTCGATGAAGGACTTCCCGCTTTTCATTTCATTTGTTCGCTCATCGAAGCTTCTGATACAGTACTGTGTCATGTATTAGTACGAAACAATCGAAGTTACGAAGACTGTATCGAGTAACTAAAGTGTAGGAAAAAGTAATTTAATGAATTTGCTTACAAATTAATGCAAGAACGTCACTGGAAGTTTATTCTATAAGCGAACAATGTTTGGTAAGCAAAATAGTACTTTCATGAACATTCTATCGCAACTTTTGGTTAATTAAAATGTTTCCAAAGAGAAACTTAACACCTTGAGTTTCCATCTTACTATCATTTCCATGTTAAAGTTCCAGGTTAAATTTCTGAAATGAAACGGCTAAACTAGATTTTAGATATATACCCCGCGAGCCGCCAGAGGCGTATGGCAGGGGGTGTAATACACCACCGTTATTCATTCCTCCCTAATAGCATCTCTAATAGCCTGGGGAAAAAAGACCAAAAATAATTATCCGTCATTGCGATCACTTCCCTATAACGCGTTCGCTCCTTACTGGCACTAATATTTAACTTACTTCGTCTATAAATTCTGAACGAATGAACTTTTCGAAAAGTTTCCGACGATATTCAGATCTCCTCATCTTCTCAAACGAATCGGGCTGCTCTACGCTGGACCATCTCTAAATCTGAGACTAAACCTACTTCGTGTGGGTCCCAAACCGCACAGCAGTATTCTAGACTCGGACGAATAAAAGAAAAGTAGGCTATTTCTATGACTCTCGTTGAGCATCCTCTCAACGTTCTACCAGTTAATCTTTGCATTCTATTCGCTTTTCCAATCGCATCTCGAATACGTTCTTTAAACTAATTTCATTACGTAAAAAAATGGAGTTCATACTTCGGACATGTGGAGGAAAGGCTGTTCATCTACAAGTGGACGACAAAATACTATTCTTATGATTACATAGAGATTTCTCACATTTTAGTTATTAAAAAACCCGCCAATATCCTTTGAAATTAACAGCGTTGTCGAGTGTTCCCATCTACTTTTTAGCAAAATTATAAAAATCCTTATTTTTCGTCGTAGAGCGTCTATCGAAAAACGCTGGTGCCTCCCTTTGGACGAAAGATACGATGGTGACAAGAAATAGTTGCTAATTTCAATTGTTCATAGTTTTTCAAATCGTATTCAATATAGGTGTGAGGGTTCCTCAGCCTAGGAAAGGTCAGTTTTATGACGGTTTATGCTAGCGACCCTTCTGTCTTACTACCTGAAAGATGTCCCACTTCGTCGAAATTAACCCACTAGTATAGTTCACCTTTTCAAAATGCGGTGGTCTCACGTAACTCTGTTTACATTTTTCCGTTCTTATCGTAGATTGTGCAGCTCACTCAATGTATCGTTTAAATATTTTGTTGTTACAGCTGCATGGTCGATTAATTCTGGGAGGTAGAAAAAAAAAAATTGGCTGAAACATATTCGTGAACCTTCCGAATGTTTTCCGCTTGTAATCAACAATTAATTTTATATAACACTTTAATTTATTGCATACAAGTCATCCAGTGCTTGTTTTCGCAGAGACCAATGTATTACCATTTTCAGATGTTTCTCAGTCGTAAGATATGAACCATCAACGGATATTTCTGTTCATTTGCACTTGGAAGGGCTGGCAGATTAACGTTCTTTTAATTATCTTTGAAATATATTTTACGTCGAGTCTCAATTGTGGGGTAAAATTCGTTTAAATTCGGTTACAGATTTTCCTGCTTTCATTTTAAGTTTTCTCCTAAAATATTACCTTGATTGATATTTATGAAACTTTACAATATCATGCAAATTCTATCATCGTGGGTTCCATAACTAATTTGAAATGTCTTCATCCTTGACGGAGAGTTTATTAATATATTCTCAAATATATCCACGACGATGTATCCATATTGTATTTTATTATTTGTATTTTTAACATTTGTACAGGTTAAATCGAAGATGGGACTTAGAATATCAATTTCGCTTAATAAATTCCTCTCAATCTATAATGGGAGGTCATTAAATTTATGTTTATTACTGGATTCAAAGTTTTCTCGTTTTCAGTCAACAGAATGTCTGCTCAGCTTCTGAAGCAGATAAAATACGCAGGATACGTCATTGCTAGAGGTGTTTGTTTTTCGCAATAAGCGATAAAACCAACAAATAGCGCGAATTTTGGCCGATTTAGCGAAATAGCGCTAATTTCGACAGTTTTAATAAGCAGCACGGATTTTGGTGATTTTCGCTTCATTCGTAATTTGTAAGAGAGGAAAATATAATTTTGGTATGATTTAAATAAATGTACAGTATATAATTGTATTATTTACGTATTTATTGTCATATTTTTGATCACTCACGACATCTTTGCTTACGCGAATTCATCTTTGATCTTTTGCAATAAATTCACAAAACTTTCTTTCCATTATGGATTATCATAAAATCTCGCCTAATTCCATCAAGAAATATGTTTTGTTTTTCCTTACATCTATCGCGTCCATATGTTTTTAATGAAATTATCATGTTTTGTTGATCTGCAGCTGTGACAGCATTTTCCGTTAGGTGAAAACAGCACAGTTTTAAATAAATTTAATGTAATATTTTGTATGATTTACAGTTAATAATATTTTCAATGGTTTTAATGTTTATGCTAAAGAGTGCCTAATATTATTCCTTTGCTTAAATGAGACTCCGTCAAAATTAGTAACACCAAATTTAGGAAACATAATAAAAACACAAAACACAACAATTTGGTTTTCAAATCAACAAATTTCAGTAAAAATAAAAACATTTTCAAACACCTCTAGTCATTGCAAACTTTATATTCATGTGCAAATCGATAATTCGGTCGATTGAAAAAGTATCGACAATTACGTGCACATTCGATTGCTGACGCTTTTCCGAAAAAATTGATTAAAGTCGCCTCTGTGCCTGCTATCAAAAATGAATTAGTCCAAATGCATTCTGGCGTATTAAAGAGGACACATATAGAAATGAATACTCATTTACCACACTTTGTATTCTCGATTAATATGGGAAAACATGAACATTTTAACGAATGGGGGTTCAAAATGCATTGAATTCCAAGGCCTCCGACCTGACGAGAGCTGCTCGACGTTCCCTTGGATTACGTCTCTCTGGCTTTTTAAACAACAGATGTGACCTACATGTGCTTAAACGGTAGGACAATGAGAGGGAGTTTTCATTTCCTCCAGAAAGGTCAAAGTCACTAAATAAAAAAACAGCGCCACAGTTGCAATGCGAGAGAGTGTGAGAGGACGCCGAATTAGCGAAAACTGGAAGAATTATACAACTCAGCGAGAGTTTTTCAGAAATGCTCAAATCAGCACGCGTTCGTTATGGTTTGGTTGGGTTTATGAAGAGGATAATTCCAGTTTATGATAAATAAATATCTCCTCATTTCGGGCGAATTTCAAATAAGTATTTCTCATTTATCTATTTATAACTCTTCCTCCATATTCACGCGGAGTTAATATTTTAAGGATTCGCATTGTTTTTTGTGACACTTTTTATGTCCTTCGCAATTCTTAATTTATCGAGCTATTTGTTCCTTTTATCGCTCTATAATTTCGTAAAATAAATAATATCGATTCTCTGTCGATGCGTTTTACATTTATCGCGTTTCAATTTTTTCTATTTAAATTGATTTAATTCTGATGCCTGATTGGACAAAAGACAGATTTGTAGCTAGATGAAGATGAATTCGGGTGACGAACAATATTATCATGATTATCATGATGATATCGCGAATTTGTTTACTATCGCAATCTATGTTTTAATACTAGTAATTAATCGTATTAATCGTATTAAGTACGCAAGGGATTGGGACAATCGATTAATTTTGAAAAATCCACATCGAACCAAAATTTGGCTTTCTATGGATTGTTTACATGTTACTAGGTACCACAGCATTATACCTGAATCTGTATCATCGATATATTGAATCCAAGTTTCCGCGATTTCGATATTCCGTGATAACAGCGACAACCTATATTTATTTTCCCTTCTTTTGGTGATTTCGCACAACTTCTACTTCCAATACAAAGATGCGAACGATAAAAATGAACTTCAAATGCATTTCTTACGGCGGACGCTTCCTCCGAGGTTGAACTGGGGTTGGTTCGGAAAGTAAAACATATTATCTACGCAGGAAACGCTTTTTTAGGTCTTTTAATTTTTATACTCCGATGTGTTTAACTTCCTTCCGAGTTTCAGGTGAGCATATTTACACGCATTTTCAGCTCTGAGATTGATACTTACAGCGATTATCATCGGACGCTCCAGAGAGGTTCTTCGCAGTTTTGCCCATTACATAAGGTGACCTTCCTCAGATAATAGGTTACCTTTTTCGTTTCATCCCAGATTTTAGCGTTTAATCTCGCTCAGAACGACGAATAAATAATATAAAGAAGCGCCAAGTTACTTTTAATCGCCCGTGCAGTTTATTTTTTCTGCAAATTTAAAGTTTGAAATTCGAGATGGGCCCGTATTAAAATTAGAATTCATTGAAGGAGTCTGTTTATATCGTCAAACGATGCTCACGATTTTAAATCATGAAAAATTAGAAAGACTTAGCTGATTCCACGGACAGTCATTTTTTTCGGTTCCGTCTCCTTGACAACCAATGCCATTGTTGAAGTTGGGTTTGCAGTTATTCATTCCTTTTACTTAACAAAAAAAAACATTAGGAAAAACGGACTTGAAAAAAGTCTGACAGGGCCGGGAATCGAACCCGGGATCTTCCTCTAACCGGGAGGCTGCCTTAACCCCTGTCCTGTCAGACTTTTTTCAAGTCCGTTTTTCCTTGGGAATTTTCCTGGGTGCACGCCCTTATGTGCAAAGTCACCTTAACCCTTTCCTTATAAAAGACCTTATCAACAGTGAGAGATTTATATATTTTTGTCTCTTACTTAAAGAGATAAACTTTAAATTAAAACTTTACACTTTAGCATATGATTAAACCTGCTTAATATGGTATTCCAGCCATGTAATTGCATTTATTGCGTTATGGGTGTTACTACATGGATGCAAGCCGCACCACAACTCCCAATCGATTATTTCCGCATATCCGAAAAAAAAGAATTCTCGAAGCTGCAGCAGTTACAGCATCTATTTCCCTGGTTTTCCTCGCAGTACGGCGAACACACGGAAGACAGCGTATTCCAAACATGTGCCAATTTTAATTTCAAACATTGCCATAATTTTACGTGTCCTTTGGTTCCCAATGGGTAGGAGTGTTTGAAAATGTTTGGTTTGAAAAATTAGGCACTCTTTAGCATAAACATTAAAACCATTGGAAATATTATTAACTGTAAACTATACAAAATATTACATTTAATTTATTTAAAACTGTGCTGTTTACACCTAAGGAAAATGCTTTCACAGAAGCAGATCAACAAAACATGATAATTTCATTAAAAACATATTGACGCGATAGATGTAAGGAAAAACAAAACATATTTCTTGATGGAATTAGGCGAGATTTTGTGATAATCCATAATGTAAAGAAAGTTTTGTGAATTTATTGCAAAAGATCAAAGCTGAATTCGCGTAAGCAAAGATGTCACGAGTGATCAAAAATATGACATAAAATACGTAAATAATACCAAATTGTATGAATTGGTATGATATTAATAAACGTACAATATATAATTTTATATATTGTACATTTATTTAAATCATACCAAAATTACATTTACCTCTCTTACAAATGATGAATGAAGCGAAAATTACCGAAATCCGTGCTGCTTATTAAAACTGTCGAAATTAGCGTTAATTCGCTAAATCGGACAAAATTCGCGTTATTTTTTGGTTTTATCGCAAATTGCGAAAAACCAACTCCTTTACCAATGGGCAATCATAAATTGAGGGAAAAGACAATCGCTCTGTTTTTAGATCAGGAAAGCCATCACAGACTGATCAAGTTTTTTTACATCATTTGGATACCGCTTTCACCAAATGTCTTCTACCTTATCGCGTTAAAGTGGAGCGGGGAAAACTAAAATAAAAATGCTGGATTTTATGGAATCGAAATGGATATTATTTTCGATTAACGTTATTCAAGCATAGTAAATGTAATCAGAATGTCGATTAAAAAATTAATGCTTGCGTGAATTCCGGTGGTGGAACTGAAAATTATTATAAAGCGTTTCTTCAGATTGAGCTATGTCTTGCACCAAACGTATTATTTTATAATAAATTATTTTTTTATTCCCTAAGCATTTCCTACATATGGTGCAAAAGTTACAGAAATGTCTACTTACATTTTGCAATTTGGAGATAAAATCTACATTTCGTGATAGAAAATGGTTTTTGCAAAATTCCCGTTTCTATATGAAGCGTGAAATATTAAATTTCTCAAACAAAATAATGACTCACACCGAAAATTGACGATCCCATATATTCTCCTGGAAACTGGAAAGTGAATTAATTCGAACCTGGGTCATTAGATTAACCAGCCAATTGTATGCGGGCTGTCGACTTTTGGTCCGACAGTTGTACAACTTCTGGTTGGCGAATACACCCTCTTGTGGAGAGGATGTGTGTTCCACAGCCTTTGCATGGTTTCCATAGTTTCTCTTGCTTTACGTAAACTTATTTCTGTGTAACTTTTCTCGAAGGCCAACCCACCGGTTTCAATTAAATGTTGCATAATTCAGAACACGATGGTAAAGTTGTGCAGGTTTCATACGCAGTATAGTTTCGGATCCACAACCGTCAAAATGGCTTCATTATGAAAGAGAAGCTCGTTTTACAGATTTCAATTTTTTGCAAAGCCTTAGGAGAAATAACGGCTTTGTCCATCAAAATTTTGATAAGCATTCAAAAGGGGAAGTTGAATGAAAATTCATAAATTGAATTGCAAAGGAATTAAAGGAATTTCGTTTTTGTATTTGAAATCACCATAATTTTTATTAAATAAACGAAACTTTTGTGGCAGTAAACAACCTGTCTCCTTGACGACCACTCCAAATGTTGATTCTGTACTCTTGCGTTATCTAATAAAAATACATTGACAAAAGAAATAATTTTACTCTTCGATACTGAAGGGAAACAAAAGATTCATTACAATTCCCATTTTTATGCCAATTCATTCTAAATTTATACTCTCACAGTTAGTTATTAGAAAGTAATTTTAAATATATATATATAATAACATATAGATTGCGACATAATATGTGAATATATTATGCTAAATAAATAAAAGTATAATATAATTTTTAAATTATTATGTACAAATATGGTATACATTTTAAGTAATTTTCTACTTAATAACATTGATTTTGATTAAATTGGCATCAAAATGGTCGTCGCAAAGTACCTCTCTCTTCATGATGGGCGAGGAATGAAACTTGGCTGCGTTTTCCATCAATCGTGAAAATGGAGATTCCATTGCTTTCTCTCTCTCTCGTCAGATCTGGAATTGAGAATGCCAGGAATAAGGGAGCGGAAGAGCAACTCTTTTTCTGTCTGCGTAAAATTATACTATTTTTATGTATTCGCGTTTATAAATACCTTGGAGGAAACGGCGGGGACCCTCTCAATAGCCGTGTTATTTTCGGCTGTTTGGATACTTATTGTTGCTGAACAATTGCCAATTGTCGTAGCCTTATATGACGAATTGATTAAAGAGGCAATCGTACTAATTAGAGAGATAATAGATCAATATGTGTATCTATTTAATAGTATGAATTTATACACTTGGATAACTTAAATAACATTTAAAAATCGTTTTCAGAATGGTCATCGCCCTGACGAGATGGTAATTAGCTCAACAATGTTCCTGTATTAGGCGATTGTTTTAACTCTTCAACAATATTGGTGTCGATTGCTGTTTTTCAAAAGCTATAATTGTTGCAATAATTAGTTTTCGCTCCATAATTAAACAATAATCGGTACATTTTACGACGTAAATCCCGATCCCGAATAGTTCGTGTATGATACAGTGAAATCCCGATCTAACGTTCCCGTTTCTAATGTTTGCTCGACTCTTAGGATGAAATTTTGAGGTCCCATCTACGAGTACAACATCACTACCTCCTGTTTTTCGCATCTTACGTTTTTCCGCATATTTCCAAGTCGATTTCCCTTGGTCCGAGAAAAAACGTTATATCGAGGTTTCACTGCAATGAATTTACGCGCCATTTTCGCAACAGCAACAATCAAATTAAGTTCGAAAGACAAGATCTGTGAAATAATGCTCGATTGTCTCCAGGAAACGGACGCGACAATCATCATGCGTGGATTTGGAAGAGTGCCTTGAATTATTTCCGTGTTTCTTGGACGATGTCGGAAGTTCTCAAAGGCTCATCGGACTAAAAGACTCCTTTCTTAGTTATAATTGGATTCGTATTTTTGGCATCCCACTCATTAATTGAGATTTGAAGCAAATCTTTATGTTGTCCTTCCATCACCAGTGGGTTGAAATTTCTGCCCCATTTTGGATTCAATATGGAGTCAAAGGTTGGCTTTAAATTCTCTTTATTGCATTTCATGATTTCTCTACGAATTTAATGATAAAAACTTTAAGCGCTCTTATTTTATATTACTATAAAAAAATGTAGCCACAACTTTTAAACATCTTTTGAAGCATTTCTAAGGAAGACGTTATGCGTCCCCTCTGTTACATGAGTCGATTAGATACTGATAAAATAGACTAGGGATATAAACACTAAAATTAACCAATTTACGCTGACTATAAACAGCAGTAACTGGTTAAAGAAAGCGATTTGTGGTGTCTGCACCCCCTGCCATAAACCGGAGCCAGCTTGCAAGGTCAAGATTTATCCGATTGTTTAACCACATAAATACAAACATCGTCACTACCGATGAATAAATATCGCCTTCAGATTCACTAATTATCTTATATAACGATCACTGATGCGTATATATTTATTTATCCGGTGTCAGTAAATCCCGTAAGATATGCATGGGAGAAATTTACGAACATTAATTTCATGCACTTCCCGAAGTGATAGGATTATACATTTTTGGGAGTCCTTAGAGGTCCATAGGAGAGTCAAAAATTGATATTTTTTGTTCAAAATATCCTTGGTTCGACCCTAAACAACTCGGATCGTTCCTCATAAGATATGCACGTAAAGGTCATTTTGATCGATTGAATTAAATTGCAGACATTTTTCTTTTACAGAATTAAATTAGAAATAATGGTCGTATGACATTGAGATACGTACCAAAAGAATTAAAACTGAATAAAAATCATTACTTTGGTCGTAGAATATCGTACCGGAATCTAAATTGGGAGAATTCACACAAAATGACGAAACATTTGTGTGATTTTGTGTGCGTAAACAATTCCCTAACGACAAAGGTGATTGTTGAACTCAACTCCCTTTCGAATGTACAGAAAATATAACCTCATAAGTGATGTATAGGGAAGAAGAGCCGACATATTATAGCAATAAAACCATTATAGGCCAGTCAATTTAGACACATAAAAATGCCAGACCTTGCAAAAGGTAATGTAAAGCTGATTTTTTATATGTTGTTAGGACCAGTGGACTAATCTTGTAGCTTCGGAAGACCTGTACGGGATGAGCAACGCCGAGAAAACTTTTGCAATCTGTGAGATTTTCTTTATTTTTTTATTTATTTAGTGTCTTCTAAATTAGGAGAGAGGTGGGCGAATCGGACCAACGGGTGAATAGGAACGATTTAAAAAAAGTAGGCCTAAATCCTAATGATTGACACTGTTTCACACGTTGCTTATTGGCAGTCTTTTACTGCTGCAAGACACGAGATAATTTTCGCTCCATTTCTTACTTTCATACAACTTTCTATGTAGGCTTTTCACGAGGGGAAAATTGGACTTTATAAAACTCTGTATTGATTCAACTATTGTAGCTATATTTCGGATTTCTTTTTTTTCTGCGCCTAAAGTGAGATGAATGCTGAATAAAACTGCTTTACCAATTGTTTCTTATTTTCTGGTGAGAAATCTTATTTTTGGGACCCAATGGATGGTTTGGCTATATCCCCCTCAAACCACCTGTTACAGCATATTGATTAAACGAATCAAATTAATAAATAAAAACAATGTCTCCGGCGGTTAATAGAGATTACCCTTTCGCCTACGAAGTATCGGGTTAATTTTTATGTTTTGGTATCTAAATTTAATTTTAATCCTGTCACCTTTGACGGCGGTATTCATTAGTTAATAATTTCTTTCACTAAGGTAAAGGAAATATTAATATTTCAACTCTTGAGATGCTAAATGTGTTTTATAATGGTCAACATTACTGTCGACAAGGTTTATACCATTCATTTAAGTGTAAACTGACTTTCTTATTGATTTATCGCATACATGTACTTATTGATAGTGTATTTATGTATTTTGTCGTGATTTTTCCTCATCTTATAGTTATTACTGTCGGTAGTCTGTCCTTTGTGGGTGATTTCCTGCAGTGGATATGTTTTCCATAAGAATGTTTTGTGTTTTTTGAATTCACAATTCTTCTAGTTTTTTCTCCAACCATTCTCTTTAATTTAATTATTCCACGATTAATGGCGATGTGTTAGATGAAAGAAGAGACTTTTAGCCTCATTATCGCCCAAATAAAGATGATTTATTATTATTATATTAGGCAATTTTTAGTTACATATTTTTAGTATTGTACATTGTTGCACTGCACATTTAGTTGCATATTGTCTGAAAAAATGAAAAATCTTAAATCAACCTTCCTTCTTTAAATTCTTCACCGAAGACTACTAGCGCGATCCACAGTTGGCACGAAAAGGATAAGCCGTAAAACGCGGATGACTTTTACGACTCGTCGGGAAAACTCGAAGAGGAAAGAGCGCCAAAATATATTCATCGCTCAGCAATGTGTTGACTCTGCTTCACTTGAAAACAAAAAAAAATTTGGTCAACAGGATCTCGATAAAGGCGTAAAATCTGTGTAACATTGACCAATAAAAGGTTCTTGAGGAACGACCAAACATCTAACGCGTCGGGCAAACTGTTTGTCGTACAACACGCTCTTGGGTGACTCCGTCCCACGAACGACGGTATCGCCACAGGAAAATAAAACCATTTTGTTTGCACGTTATGCTAAAATTCCTGAATTTATAGAACGCAAACGAGATACTGTAATTGTGCATTTAGAAATATTTGTTTCAATGATTAACGATTGAAAATGTGTCTATTTGCAATTTTTTGAAGCACATCTCATACACGCTACCAGACTTCTCTCGCTTTCTCTAATGTTAAAATACTGCCTTTGAATATTGGCATAAGTTTAAAAATACGATATCTCTACTAGTTTAAATTTTTTATGTTACATAAGCATTTCTAAGCTCATTAGGCAGTCTTTTGCATCCTTTTTTTCCATCTATTTGTGAATCTTCTCCTAATCTGCCTCCCTTATAGACATTCAGTCCACCCCTCCTGTAAGCATTCATTCCTCCTTTTCTTGTTTGCATCTATTTGGAGCCTTTAATTGCCACAGCTTCGTCTGAAGAAATAAATTAATTTTTCTCAGTCCTTCTTTCCTTGTCTCTGTTCCATTTAGCAAATTAAAAAAGAATACAACGACTCAAACGTCGCTTTTTGTCGAGGCACAGTAGTTTTTAAAGCTTAACCAAACCGCATGCACAAAATCAAGTATTATACCCTGACTTATAAATGTTCAGCGTGAATATACGAGATAAAAGTAAGCTAAAGTAGTAGTTCGAACGGTATCCTGACGTTTCACCCAAATCGTTTCGCCCAAGGGGCGTTTCACCCAAGACTTTTCACCCAAGGACTTGCCCAAAGGATGTTTCTTCTTCTTCTTCCCCTTTCTGCCTTCCAGCGTCGGGGCCTCAGCCCATCATCTCTTCTTCTCCACCCATTCCCTCCATTCCGTCCGATTTCTCATCATTCTCCTCATCTCGTTCGGTGTTTCTTTCATTTCGAATTTTATCTCTTCTGGTTTTGTTTATAGTTTTCCTCAGAAATTTCATTTCGCGAGTCTGGATCCTTTTTGCGTGCTTATCCTTCCAGGGCACACTTTCTATTCCATATAATAGGGTGGGGACTAATATCGACTGATACAGTTGCATTTTAGTTTTATTGGATATCTCTTTCTTTCCTAATATAGTTTTATTAAATTGGTAGTATACGGCATTTTCCTTTCGTCTTCTATGCAAAATCTCATCATCATATCTTCCATCACACGAGAAAATTGTTCCTAGATATTCAAATGTCTCTACTTTTTCTAACGTCTCATTTTTATACTTAATAGATGTATTCTGATTTCCATCTTTTGAAATACACATAACCGTACTTTTGCTTATCTCCATTTTCTTCCTAGCCAGTTCATCTCCTAATTCTGTTACGCTGTTTTGCAAGTTTTCCTCGCTATCTGAGATTAAGACTATATCGTCGGCGTACATTAATACCTGAATATATATCGGTTTTAAATTCCAAACCACAATTTTAGTTTTTATTGTTTTTTCTTTACAGGTCTTTATTATTTCAGCCAAAGGATGTTTCACGCGATGAATGCCATGACATCTTCACCGTACGATGTTTTTAAAAGCGAGTAAAGCATGTAACTCGGTTATTCGTAAATAATTCTTGAATATTCTTGTCATTGATGACATTTAATTATTAGAATTTAGAAGGTAATTGGCTGTGAAGTTTCAGTGACTCGATTTTGTACTTATATCAACAATGGATTTTCAAAACAGAGAGAAGAAAAAGAAACGACACAACCCAAGCAAAAATATTATACGCACAAATCATATAAATCAATACATAATCATTCCCATCGAATATATGGTTGGGTCGGTTGGTCATAGGTCTGGTTTGTACCAATGGTTACACCATTATTTCTTCATGCTTTTCGCGTATTTCAAAAAACCGTAAGGTGAAAATGTCATGGCTAACATATTCATCGGGTGAAACATCCTTTGGGCGAGATATATATTGGGCGAACCGACTCTTGGGTGAAATGTCTTCGGGTGAAACGTCCCTTGTGCGAAACGATTTGGGTGAAACCTCATGGAACCGTTCGAGCTCATGGTGTTTACAGTCCTCACCTGACTTTCGAAGGCAGCGTTTTGATGTTTACCGCTCGTAGAAGAGGGAAGAGAAAGTTTGTCTAAAGTGCGTTGCAACGTGGAGTTGAGTCGAAATTCGTGTTTTTAGCTTATCAAATCGCAGTGAATGGAGTTGAAATTTTGTCTAGAAATCTTGGAAAAGTGTTTAAGACTTCCTCTCTCAGAGCATGCCTACCAGTGGCTGAGAAATAACATCGGTGAATTCTCTTTGAATAACACGTTGTGAAATGGTCTTATATTATTCAGTTTTTGTCTTCTCCTGCATATGGTTCGGACATGGTAATGAGTTTAATTCACCAATGACTTGTTATGCTCGATTTTTGTGTTGGAAATGCTTTACAATAATATTTGTGTTGCACTCTTTACATATGTAACAATATACACTATAATTTGTAGAATTTTTTAGTAATAATAATAACAATAATAATAATAAATTTATTGTTCCAAGGACATACAAAATATGCATAGGAACGGTCACTGTCATTAATTGCATTGCAATTAATTAAAACTACGTATAAACTGATCACTAAGTACATTACAAATCATACATCTTATCACAATAATCACATTTGCAACCATTATTCAACATTCACAAAAATGCTACATTTCCATACATTTTATTACATATAAAAAAAATATAAATTTACCATAGGAAAGGGGTAAAGGGTTTCACTATAGTTCTTATTACAAGTTACGCAAATCACCTAAATTACATTTTCCTTTCATTGAAAAAATCATCTACACTATAAAATGACTTGCAAATCAAGTAGGATCCGTTTTGCAAGAAAAACCATGAGAGTAGATATGTTCAAAAGGAAATTTATTTTAGGGATTCATACGCACTTCACTATTTTTCGACGTAATTTAACTAACATAACATGGTATGTATTTATAAAAATCTTCTATAATTCCTCTGGAGACATTCTTTTACCTGCCACAAGAAATGAGGTTGCGAAGGAATATTTACAAATTTCCTGGGAATATTATCGCTTGGCTCTATTAACATATTCGTAAAGTATCCTCATTCGCTCCATACATCGGTGCATCGATTAGATCTCACGCATGTTTGAAAATCTCTTCGTCTAATTTTACTTTCTTGCATAAAATAAAATATTTTATTACCTCATATGTAAATTAGAGCCATTAGGGCAATATTTCTTAACGTATAAAAAATGTGCACGTATGAGCAGAGTTTGAAATAAGAAGTGTTACTTGTGCTAATTTATTTTAGCAACTTTCAGAGTATTAATACATGAAGAATGGGCTTCTTTTTTATTCTTCCCGTGAAAATCCACTTTATCCTTTATTTATTCAACTTTCGCGCAGTATCTTTCCTCATAACCTTCGGCTAATTTCCCATTTATTTCTGAAATGTTTTGACAAAAACCCACTGACAAACCTTTTATTCTCATTTAAGTTAATTTTAGCGAAGTTTTTCCGCAAAGATTCTTCTAACTTGTAATTTCTTTTTCTTGAGGGTGGGTGATGCAGATGAGCTGCTTCTTGTACATACATCGGTCGTGGGAAAAGGATAAGCAATCGCTTGGGAAAATTCTAGACTACTTTCGAGACCTTAGGCATCCATGTCAGGTGAGTGAACATTGATCACGTGAATGAAAATGTGCACGAATGATAGAGGAGAAGGTCCAAATATGGGCTAGCTTTTGATTTTTTTAATGCAGTGGGCACATTTTTGGACATATGTGGGAATTAAAGCATTGAGCCGTATCATTGACTAGTATCCTTCAATTCTGGAAAGTTACAGAGTAAAAAAACACACTTTCTTAAAAAAATCCTTTTAAAAAAAATATCATAAAGTAGCATTTCGAAAATGAGGTCTAAATAATGACTACCCCTAATTTTTTAGAAAAATTTAATTAAAAAAGTATTGACTTGAAATTTCACTTACAAATAGTACAATATAAACGCAAAATCGAAATGATGCATCCATTCTTCAAAAAGGTTACTTTGAACCCATCCTGAATGATGGACTTGTTCCGATTGGGGCGTCCTTTTAAGCCAATGTAACTAAACCTATTATGCTTCTTTAGATCATTAAATGGAATAATTATAATTAGTTAAATAATTAGTTTATACATTTTAATTAGGTACATCATTTTTAGGTTATTTGAAATGGTTTGGGTCTGATCAAAATATGGGCTACTCCAGAGAGGTAGCCCGTTTTTTGACCTCACTCTCTAGCCCATATTTAGTCCAAACCACCTTTTACAAAACCAAAATGGCAGCCATTACTGGTATGAAGTAGAAGGATGAATGAGGCATTGAAACCGTTCACCAACTCAACGTTAACACAGTCCTGCTACCAAATAACATTTACAGCCAACTGGCCAATGACGAAAAACAATATTGTACACACCTGCTGAAAGTTTGACGATGGAAAAACACGATGACTTTTTACGTACAGCTTCTGAACGCGTTGACTGATGGGCACCAACTGCTCGTCGCTCTTTAACAAGACCTAGGGGACTAGTTTCGCGCCATTTCTGTTAGAATGCGAAACCCTCCAGCTTTACAACAGAATCTATCCCGTTTTTAGACCCTAGCCTGTCTTTGGACCTTCTCCTCTATGTCTGCGAGTTCTATCGCTGGGCGAACTCAATGGTGGAATGGTTGATATGCTATCTAGTCCCTGCAGATAGAATTTTCCAGGATATACTGGTGTTTGTATGCTAATATTTAATATTCGACCAGAGTCACGTATGTAACTAGGAACATCCGCAGTTTTCGCTCTTTTAACAACTATAATAAGGGAGAAAGAGGCAGAAAAAATCTAATATTTCAAAGATGTGGACATGGATATTAACATTAAGTGACATATGAAGATGCAAATTGGCCCATCATAACCGGAGCATCGATCAGGTTGCCAGATGGAGTTCATTAATTCATTAACTTGTTGAAAATAGGAATAGGAAATAGGAAGTTCGAGACGTTTTACGGTACACACAGTAGGTATATCTAAATGGCCGAAGATCTAAATTAAGATCTAAGACATCATCTTTAAGAGGCTGTGTAGCAATAATAGTAACCAAAAAAACCCATTACTAAGAGAGTTGTAAATATAGGTAAAAATAGCATACCCTTCGGGATATATGCTTATTGTTGGATACACAGTTTCTTGGCGGTTATATAGATCAAAATCTTACGAAATTCCTTTTTAATTCCCTCTAAAAATCCTGACTTGCCTCTCTGTAATCAAATGGGACAGAGTTTAGAAAAATCTCTTAAATTTCTTTTAAAATAAGGATGTAGTCACAGACGTCTGAAGGTTCTTGACATGAATAGCAAGAATAACGAGTCCTTGCCATTTATTTTTTGAACTTTGAAATACAGGAGTTTAACTCTGTTTCCTATTTACACTATTCACTATATTGCAACTACTGTGTTTCGCTTATTATTAGAGGCGTAAGGGTGGGTCAAATATTGAGAAGGATAAAGTAATTAAGGGTGAAAATTGAAGGGAAAAAACAGAGGGGAGGACATAATTAATGGGGTGCGATGAAGTGAGATGACATTGAATAGGGATTTTTGAATGAACCTACCGAGCACTCGTTTATGCAGTGGCGAGTTAAGTGATAAAGGAGTATGATTATTTGAAAACATCGAAAAGACGACTTTACTGCCTTCACCGTTAGTTCGGAGATGCCAATTTCGTGGAATTAGGCCACCAACGGTGCCAATGATAGGCCATTGTAACCTGTTGTCCTCAAGTGATTATTCCGTATTCAACTCTCCGAAGTCTTTGTCTCGCCGGAAGTGACGAAGAAACAAAGACCGTCATTGACACCGTACACAACAGGCCCTACAAAAGCGCCAATCTAGAGGTGTTATGAAACAGCTGTCTAATTACTGAATGTCTGAACGGTGTCTCCCCATTAAAATTTGCATCGATTATAATTAGCAACTCCATCTTTGTTTGAGTAAGTATAACTTTTCTTTGCATGATGGGAGACAATGACTATTGCGTCAAGCGATACATTAAACTCTTTGTATCACTTCCTATAGTTTTTATATTTTTTCATGCCTAGCTACTGTTGCCCTTCACCAGTGAAGTCCTCCTAAGCTCTGATTAACTTATCAGAAGGTGCTTCACCGAGGAAACAGTAATAATGAACACGCACAACCATTTCCGGAAAAATCCGATCAGCCGGGATTCTAACCCGGGATCTTGTGGCGGGAGTAATAGCTTAGTGTGCATTTCCGTTCTCTTTTGATATAACTGAAAATATATCTCAATTATAGAACCAACTTAATTACATATCTTAAGTTACTTGTGTTTTAACAAATATATACAAGACTAAATTAACGATATTACGTCATAATAAAATGAATTTGATCCAGTAGGAAATTTATTAGCTATTTAGCTGATATGAATAAATATATTGGAGTCTGACGTTGAGTTGTGATTACGCAAACCTCTATTTGCAGTAAATTGGAAAGAGAAATACGCATTTTCCATTCGGAAAGGTTTCAATCTGAATCAGTTACTATAAAAGGCTCGTTTAATGTTATTGTTTTTAGACGGGGTTAGGTCATAGATGGGCCTCCCTTCGTAATATCGTGTTTCATTTATACATAATTAAAATAATTATGTAAATTGTATAAAAAGAGAACAATAAAACAAAAGGAAGGATTTAGTTTATGCGGAAAAATCACCAAAGCTGAAGGATAATAGAGAAAAAAACCCACGTTGCATAAAAACACACACACAAAAGAAGGGGAGCGAAAAAACGCAGAACTCGAGTCGAGATGTGAAATGTACTGAAAGTGTGTATATTAGTAAATGGGAGGAACGAAAATAAATCTATGGGATAACCTATGAATTCGTTCATGAAAGAGCTTTTATTAGCTTTAGGGGACGTACACTAATTACATAACGCAAACTAATTACATAACGCAAAATTCTCCAATTTCGACCCCCCCACGTAACGCCTGGTCGGACTCTCCCTCCCTCTCCCCCAAATTGCGTGACGTAATTTGTGTATGACCTCTTAGTGAATTCGGAGTTGAATTTGCCTTTGGAAAAAAACATTCTTAGATAAGTAAATATCGTTCAAAAAAGAAGCGAAAATAATATCCGAGGAGTTCTTATGGTTTTGTAAAATGATTGTATGTAATGATTTCAAATCCCAGAAATTATTTGCAGTGATAATTCCTGTTGAATTTCACTGTAATTCATAGAACTATGATATTTACTAATGATTTTTGTGCTGGCAATAGATTAGAAATTGACATTTCGATGAATGTTAGGATAGGAAGGTATATCATGCAAAATGAAATTATGCATATTTATTGTGATTTTTAATTACAGGTAAAACACGATAACTGCTCAAGTTAAATTATGAGAGTTTAAAACTTATTCTACAACTTAAATTTACTGAATACAAGGTTAAGATAATATGAAAACTACTGAGGTTTATGAGGTTTGAGTGATGCCAAATCACGGCATTTATTACGACCCCTCTTTTAAAAACTCTTCCAAAAGTTACAATAAATGCACTTGTGCTACGCGTTCGTAGATTTTTTATACTCACATAATTCTAGTTCACTGAGGATAGTAAGAGCAAATCACCTCAAGTCTCACCTCGTAAGCCTCATTCTCTTATGTTAATTAATGGTGGATGTTTAACCGGCCTTCCGGCTGAAAAATGTGCTGAAAGATCTTGATTAATTTAAGCTAAAAATCTCTGTTTGGGTTTATGTCTTACGCTTTGCCATTTATCTCCTTTGTAGATCCTCATATTTCCGGAGGGTACGGATTTCTCTCCGGCAAATAAGAAACGTAGTGATGAGTACGCCAAAGAGAGGCATCTGGAGAGGTACGACCACGTGCTTCATCCGAAGACCACGGGCTTCGTATTCCTCGCACAGAGGATGAGACAGAGTGAGTGTGCTGTCTCCATATTCTAATGGAAATCAAACTCCAAACAAATGCATGAGAATATACGCATGAGTATGTACGCACATTTCCGTTGGTAACAATTTCTACTTTAACTTTTGTTCTCGTGAAACTCATTGGTTGCAATACATTGTGATTCATTTGAAGCACGTATAGCTCAACTACTAAGGTAATTCCGGGTGAGATGCCCCACCGGGAGAGATGCCCCAGTCGTAGTATTTTTAAGGAAAACCACAAGATTACTGTCGGTGTTCGTCAGTTAATTGGAATGCACCTATCTGCAGGAGTTTCACGGCGATTAATTCTTTTTACGCAATTTTATAGCATCATTTCAAGTAGGTACCGTTTTTTTCCGCCCTGTTATAAGATAGGGTATAATATGTCCGGTTGGCATCAGTTTAAATGTTTGAATATTTTGAATTAAAGGGCGAAAACCTGTAGCTATAGGTTCATACTAGTAAATGGGTGCTTGCATAATGCAAGCAAAGAAAATTATCAAGGGTTACTACCCTGTGTTATCGGTCTTAATGTTATATTTACGTTTCTTTCTAATTATGCCATTCTCTTTAGCATACATAGTTTTAAATCGAAGATCGAGATTCATTAAATAATATAATAATAGAATAAGTGCTTCACGTTCATTTGATACGGGAGTTTTGGAGTTGAGTTCTTCATGAATACACATTTTCAAATTTAAATTAAGGGAATACGCCAAAGTAAAGTTAGAATAAAAATTTGCATATAATAAAAATGCGAGAAATCGATAGACGATTGGTTACCTGTGGTATGTACTCGGTTTAGTGCAAGACATACTCCAATTGAATCATATGGCCGCGGCGCCTGCTTCCGGGCAGATCACCATATGATGATGAGGACAATATTGACGGCGTGCGGAATATTATCAAATATCCTTTCCGGTGAAACTAACACCCTGATATTTTCTGAGGAACGTACTCTTCCTAGCGCGACATATAGCTGGCAATGTGAAAACACGTCGCTTCTCAAATCAATTCCTACCTTTCTTAGTTTTGGATTTCAGTCCTCAATGAACATGTACGGTAAAAAGTTTCCGCGGCGATCGGCTGATTCCGTGGTATCTTTTTCGGGATCCCACCGCGATGAATGTTGCAGCGTGGACGACGACGATTTAATGTGCATTCGTAAAATTAAATTAAATAAATATGCTTAAGAATGTTAAGTTAGAATAAAAATCTACATAGGATAAAAAAGCGGAAAATAAATAGACGATTACCTGTGTCGTATTCGGTTTAGTGCAAGACATATTGCATTATAATCTTATATTCATTAAATAGCGTCTACCACGACAATGAGCTCCGTTTCTAATTAAGTAAACAAACAGACAATAGGCAACGTAATTATGTAAATAGTTTTAAAGAACGTAGAAAAAGAACTTTATTCTAAAGCCCGTCTGGAGAAGATGGGAAAATAATATTCATACAATGATACATGCAATAAATTATTTATACTAACGAAGAATTATCCAGCGTAGAACAACGTAATCAGAAGGTCGTTCAAGGAAATCAGTTTATTTCATGTGTAGATTTTTGTTTTTCATTTCGATGAAAGTTGAATTACGTAATATACTCGTACTACGTATTAATTAAAGAAACGTAGAAAAAGAACTTATAATTTCTATTATTTCTACCGATTGCCGTTAAAACTATTAATTTGTATTAATATTCTGTTAGTAATATTTTAGGATTATGTAAATTTCAGTTGTACTTACTTTTAATCAGGCATAGGTAGACTTGATCCGGTATAATACCTCCTTCATCAGTAATTAATGAGTATTTTTCATCGTAATTGCTTTCCTATCCCTCGTATATGGATTCAGTGAAGACTTTTCAATTTAATCCTCGAATAATCTCACTACTTACATAACTTTTCCGATTATCTTGATTGATAAATAGTCTCGTATTCTCTACATAAACTTATGTTATCACAGTATGTATTCCCGAATGATTCATTGACCGTGCAGATATTCGCTGTCTATTTTGATGAAATTTACAATTTTCAGCATTTAGTATTAACATAAATCGAATGAAACATTTAAAACGATTAAAAATGCATCAAAACTTTATCATGGCGTATGAAATCAGGATTGTAAACAAACTTGTTTTCGATTCAAACAATGGTCGTTGTCATAGATTTAATCTTCGAAATGAGAGAAAAATAACGCAATAAATTGGCGTTCAAACTAAAATTTTGCGAATTTCGTGTCGGAATGTAAAAATCGGTCGCAAGAATAGAAAACTTTAATCTTTTAGACGTAATAAAAACCAAGTCCCACCTCTTTACGATTACTTTTTCACATTTTAATTAACGAAAGAAATTTGCTCTGCATAGCCATTTTTCGTTTTCCCCGTTTAAATACATTGAAAAATATAATCGTTTCTGGGCTCAAACCTAGGACAAAATCTGGAAATTTTCGATTTTTTCCCAACTCGACCGTCAATTATAAATCTCTCTTGAAAATTTCAGCCTTCCAGCTAGATTAGAAATGCCCAGGAATTTGTATGAATGAGTCGGATTTGCAGCTTTATATATAGTAACTAGTAAATGGGTGCTTGCAAACTGCAAGCAAAGAAAATTATGAAGGGATATGTGTCTCTTTAATTATACTACTGTCTATCGTATACCTAATTTTCAAATATGAGATCGAGTTTCATCTAATAATATAATAATTATTTCGAAAGCCTTTCACGTTTAATTGAGACGGGAGTTTTGCAGTTGAGACCTTAAAGAATACGCATACGTAAAATTAAATTAAAGAAATGCGCCAAACAAATTTAAGTAATAATAAAAGTCTTCGTAAGATAAACAGGCGAGAAATCGATAGATGATTCGTTACCTGTAGTACTCGGTTCAGTGCAAGGCACACTTCAATTGAATCCTATGCACATTAAATGGCGTCTAAAGCGGCACTATGAGCTCAGTTTCTAATTAAATAAACAAATAGAAATTAGGCAACGTAGTTGAATAATTTTGAAGAATGTAGAAAAAGAAGTTGAATTTAAAGCCCATATGGAGATGTTGGGAAAATATTTTGCATGCGATGATAAATGCAGAAATTGTTTTTACTTACAAAAATTATCCAGCGAACAACATAATCCGAAGGTCGTTCAAGGTTTTAGGACGTCCCCCTTTGGATTTCAAAGGCCTTCTACGCTTATTTGATACGGGAGATTTGGAGTTGATTCCTAATGAATGTGCATTTGTAAAATTAATTTAAGAAAATACGCCAATCAAAGCAAAGTTAGAATAAAAATCTGCATAAGATAAAAATGCGGAAAATAAATAGACGATTACCTGTGAAGTATTCGGTTCAGTGCCAGACATAATGAAATTGAATCCTATGTTCATTAAATGGCGTCTACCACGACAATGAGCTCCGTTTCTAATTATATAAACAAACAAATATGCTACAGGTAACGTATCTATGTAAATAATTTTGAAAAACGTAGAAAAAGAACTTAATTCTAAAGCCCGTTTGCAGAATATGAAAAAATAATTTGAGGTGAATACAATAGAAAAGAGTAAACATAGTAAGCATACATTTTTAATCGCAGAAATTGTTTTACTTACGAAGAATCATCCAGCTGATACGTAGAAAAACGTAATCCAAAGTTCGTTCAAGGAAATCAGCGTATTTTATGAGTAGATTTTTGTTGTTTATTTTGATGAAAGTTAAATGTTCTTGATGTATATTAATATTACAAACAAAAGAATATTGAAAAATATTTCAAAAACTTCATACTTTCATCACGGCGTATGTTATTTGAACTGCAAACAAATTTGTATTCCACGTAAATAATGGTCGTAGCCAAAGTTTTTATCTTGGGAAGGGTGCAAATAAAAACAGTATTAATTTGTATTTAATTTAAGATGTTGCCGACATGGCGAAATTGGATGCAGGAAAAATGAAAATTCCTCTTTGAGGTATAATTTAGTTAAATACTCTCCACTGTACGTACATTTTTCATGCTTATGTGAATGAAAACATTTGGTTCTTCATGGACATTTATCGTTTCCCCAGCAGTATCCCATATCATTACGTAAGGTACTACGTATTAATTAAAAAAACGAAAATTTAACTTAATTTTAAATTCTGTATGGATAAGATGACAGAATAAATATATGTTATTAAAATAGAAGACGATACATAATAGGCATACAATTAAAAGCACAATTTTCACACACGAAAGGCAATCCAACATATACGTATAATCCTAACATCGTTCAAGGATATAATTTTATTTCCTGTGTAGATATTTGTTGTTCATTTAAATGAAAGTTACACTTTCTTGATATTCAATTATAATATGGTCCTTCAAGAAAGGCGGGCAGCAATGGGTTTGGCTGCCCGTATGAGCTTTTTGGTTACAATGTATCACAATGTATGTAGTATGAAATTGAGGCATACGTTACTTAAAGCTTCCCTTCCTAAAAGGAACATCATCTAAAGAAGCCACACTATGAGGTGGCACGCGAGACAGGACGCTGGAGCTTATCTGTCGATCTTAAGAGAAACTAAGGGCAAAATACCAAACACACCGAGTGCGGTGAGAAAGTGGTCACTGTGCTAGGACTCCAACACCAAGGTACGAATTCCGGCTAGCAAGATTTTTCTGGCTATAGAATGGTTGAGTGTCTTTGTTAATAGTATTAGTTATTGAAATGGTGGTAATTGGGATCTTCCTGCTTTCATCAGAGATGTTATGAATATTGTTATTAATTATAACGCCATAAAGTAGGAATCGGAAATGGCCATTGCAAAGGAAGTTTTTAGACATAATTTAATATACGATAAATGCATTGGGTTAAGTGAGAATAAAGTGAAATACTACTATACTAAACTATACCGATTTTGATGCTAATGATTCGTATTGTTTGCAGTTATATTATTTCTAAATAATATCGTTGAAACTATTAATTTACATTAATATTCTGATAGTAATATTTTAGGATGATGTAAATTTCAGTTGTACTTACTTTTACTCAGGCATAGGTAGACTTGATCCGGTATAATACGTTCTTCATCAGTAATTAATGAGTATTTTTCATCGAAATTGCTTTCTTATCCCCCTTATATAGATTCAGTGTAGACTTTTAAATTTAATCCTCGAATAATCTCACTACTTACATGACTTTTCCGATTATCTTCGTTTATAAATGGTCTCGTATTTTCTACATAAACTTATGTTATCACAGTATGTATTCCCGAATAATTCATTGACCGTGCAGATATTCGCTGTCCATTTTGATGAAAGTTACATTTTTCAACCTTCAGTCATAACATATATGGAAAGAAATTTTTTTTAATTATACCACTGTCTATTGTATGCATAATTTTCAAATAAGTGAGATCGAGATTCGCCAAATAATATGATAGTAAAATAATCATTTCTAAAGCCTTTCGCGTTTATGAGATACGGGAGTCTGTAATGAATACGCATTCGTAAAATTATATTAAAGAAATACGCCAAACAAAGTAAAGTCAGAATAAAAATCTGCATAAGATAAAAATGCGGAATAAATAGACGATTACCTGTGTAGTATGTGGTTGAGTGCAAGACATTCTGCAAAATAATCCTATATTCATTAAATGCTGTCTACTACGACAATGAGCTCCGTTTCTAATTAAATAAACAAATAGACAATAGGCAACGTAATTATGTAAATAGTTTTAAAGTACGTAGAAAAAGAACTTTATTCTAAAGTCCGTTTGGAGAAGATGGGAAAATAATATTCATACAATGATACATGCAAAGATTGTTTTTACTAACCAAGAATTATCCAGCGTAGAACAACGTAATCAGAAAGTCGTTGAAGGAAATCAGTGTATTTTATGAGTAGATTTCTGTTTTTTTTTATTTTGATGAATGTTGAATTACGTAATATATTACGAACTAATTGTGTACTACGTATTAATTAAAGAAACGTAGAAAAAGAACTTAATTTTAAATTCTCTTTGGAAAGGATGACAGAATAATTATATGTAATTAAAATAGAAAAGAATAAACATAATAGGCATAAAATTAAAAGAACAGAAACTCACACACACGAAAAGCAATCCACCATATGCGTAAACCAACGATATCCTAACATAGTTCAATAATACCATGTATTTCCTGATTAGATATTTGTTGTTCATTTAGATGAGAGTTCAGTATATGATAAATGTATTTGGTTAAGTGAGCTATGAATTATAATATATTAATAAATTATAGTGTTCGCGAAACTAATGATTCGTAATGCTTACAGTTATGTTATTTCTAAAGATTGTCGTTAAACCTTTTAATTTACATTAATATCCCTATTTATTAATTTATATTCGTATCTATGTACTTCATTCTAGAATAATCTCACTACTTACATGACTTTTACGATTATCTTCGTTGTTAATGGTCTCGTATTCTCTACATAAACTTATGTTATCACAGCATGCATTCACGATTGATTCATTGACCGTGCAGATATCCACTGTCTATTTTAACGAAATTTACATTTTTCAGCATTCAGTAATAACATGTATCGAAAGAAAGATTTAAAATAATTAAAAATGCATCAAACCTTTATCATTGCATATGAAAATAGGATCGTAAACAAACTTGTTTTCGATTCAAACAATGGTTGTTGCCATAGATTTAATTTTCAAAATGAGGAGAAAAAAACGTAATAAATTGGCGTTCAAACTAAAATTTTGCAAATTTCCTGCCGGAATGTTAAAATCGGTCGCAAGAAAAGAAAACTTTGATCCTTTAGACGTAATATAGACCAAGTCCCACTGCTTTACGATTACATTTTCATATTTTTATGAACGAAAGAAATTTGCTCTGCATGGCCATTTTTCGTTTTTCCCGTTTAAATACATTGAAAAATATAATCCTTTCTGGTCTCAAACCTAGGACAAAATCTGTAGATTTTCGATTTTTTCCCAACTCGACTGTCAATTATAAATCTCTCTTGAAAATTTCAGCCTTCCAGCTCGATTAGAAATGCCCAGGATTTTGTGTCAATCAGTAGGATTTGCAGCTTTATATATAGTAATAATATTCATTACTGGTAATCTTGGACAAAGTGTTGTCTCACTGGCTTATATTATCTTAAAAACATAAGTTTGCGTTTTATCTTTTGCAAGTCAAAGAAGGGCAAATGGAAGGGATTACACAAACATGCGGAGATGCTAGGAGAACCTGAGCCCATTTCGAGATTTTAGTCCAACTGAAGAGAAATTTTTTAATATTAATCTACTCGTGATTTTTCATTATCGATAATCGTCATTTCAAACTTTTAAGCGAAACTAAAATATACTCGCTCACCCACGTTTTTTGTCTAATTGAAGATTTATATTACCTTAATATATTCCCATAGAAGCCAAGTTTTTCAGCACATTTTTTATGCTGGAAAGCGTCCCTCTGCTTATACTCGCCTGAGGGATTCTCTTACCGTTTCTCCAGTGGAAAATGTCTCCCGTAGTCGGAAATCGGCTTGTAAATTCCTCATTTACCCAATTAACAATCATTTGCAAATTTTCTCCGCAATCGCGTGCCGTCCGTAATCACTGTAATCTTATTAGTATCTATTTTTATTTTGAAATTTACCAGTAGATGCTGCATTCCCCACCCTAGGCTTGTACTCGAGCCATTGAGTTTTCCCAGCGATAAAATTAGGTGCCTCGGCTTATACGGTAAGTCTTCGGTCGACATAATTGATAGCGTCACCTCCTTAGGTGAAAGTGGTACCGGGCTCGATTCCGCTAGTACTCCAATTTTTACTTTATGAATTGATGGCAGGGAGGTTGTCCGGCGATAAAAAACTTCTGGATCATCCTCTGTCGACCCTATGAATAATAAACTCGAAAAGGGAGACTAGCTTTGAGGTATATTTGAACGAAAGCACCAACGAGTTTGTAGGCAAATTTTTAGGAATAGCACAGTTTATCGAATTTCACCTAAGTTAAAAGGACGTTGAATATTATGCTATGATGCTACAATTTTCACTTGTGAGTACTCATTCTCCACTGTGATAGCAAAGGTATTGGAGATAATGAAAGAAAGCACACAAATATTTCTTTAAGATATTATAAATCGAAGAAATATTTTTCAAATTTCTTGTCATTCTTACAGTTTCTGCTACTATATCTTGCTGACAAGAATGCACTTCTCTCTTGATATAGGATAGGGGAAATGCATCTTTTATTTACTTTTGTCTCAGTCTTACTCATGACTGTGTTATAGTTACCTATAATAATGCTGAAAAACGGCATTCATTCTAGTCATACCGTGTTGAGTACTATGGATAGAATTATCCATAGTACACTGCACATAGTACTGTGCAGTGCACTGCACTTATATGGATTATTTCAACTTTTTCCCTGGCTCAGGGAGGAAAGCAAACAACTAACTAGCATACTCCCCATATTTTCTAGTAAGCCTCCTTGGCTTTTGGTTGCTAATGGTGGACTTTCGAAGTGCTCTTCAGGCTGAATATTTAAGGGATCAGAGATCTTAATTTAGGATCTCATTGTTGTCATCACATGCAAAGGGGCTTTTCTTAAAATACTCATCTTGTCAACCCATTTTTCTAGATGGGCAGTTGGATGCAGTGTATGATTTAACAGTGGCTTATCCTAGGTCACTGCCGCAATCTGAAGCAGATATGGCCAGAGGGATCTTCCCAGAAGAGGTCTATTTTAGGGTGAAAAGGTGAGTCTCTATTCATGGAAGTCAATTAAAGTGAATGGATTTCCATCCCTCCTTGTCCCTTTAATACAAAGGTATGCAATTAAAAGTTTGTACAGAATCACTGTTGACACAACACTGGATTCAAAATTATTTGATTAATTAAGCAAGTACAATACTTAGGAAAACTATGTAAATATTTAAATTATTATAATATTTACAACCCAACACATCATCTCCAAATATAGTGGTATTCAGTAATTTCAGATTTTCTTTGGGAAATCATCAATTAACGTGAAGATGCTCTTAAGTTAAGTAAATCAAAATTTTCTGCAAATTTTATAGCTAATTCATGAAACATTGGACTTGCATTTAATCTTCTTATTTAGAAAAAGCAATTAATACTTAAATTGTCGATTTCCTCAAATCCAGGTGCCTGTCTTTTTTGACTCTATTTCTAAGTGATACTCAGATGAACCTTTTCTTCTGTTTTTAAATGCAGTTTTTCCAAACCCCAAATTTTTCTCATGGCTTTCTTTCTGATTGTGAATAATATTGCTAAATCCCTTTTTCTTGATGCACAGTACCCTGTAATAAGGTATTTGTATCATAACTCAAGAAATTAACTTATGTTTGAAGGTGGAACTATCTGTTGGTTTTCTGGAATTGAACATAAATTTTAAAATCTTTCACCTCTTGGATTTATTTTTACTTCACGAGACTCAATGGTCATGTCTGAAAAATACTATAAACATTGTGTTGATTTCTCTCATCCATTGCTAATTTTAGGGAAAAATGGCATTTGTGATGCATTTGAAAACTACTACATTGTATGTGCATACCTCTTGAAAATAATTCAATTGTAAAGAGTTTTTGAGCTTTCCTTGTGAAATGCTTGTAAAAAGTTCCTTTCCCTAATTACAGAAATTTGCAGGTTGGACCATCTCCAAGGTGATAGTGAAAATTTAACATAAAATTCATTCTTATTGTTTTCTTTTAAAGTAAACATAAAATAGAAACTTTTGGAAATTAAAGGTTTTAGATGATATCGGGTATTTTTAAGGTGACAATTCCTCCCAAAGGGGGTCACAATAGAAATGTGGTCTCTAGTTGTAAAAGAATTTACATGTAATTCATATCTTTTTGGTGGGAACCAATAAAATTAGATTACATTAAGTAGTTGATCAATATAGGGATGTGATCTCCTTAGCAGGTTTACTGCAGTTATTAAATACTTTGAACATAGAGAGAAGGGAAACTTAAATTACTTTTAAGTAAGCAAAAACCTATTAAATCCATACACATTCATAGGAAATTGCACCTTCTTGCTATTAAGTTAAAGACTGAACATCTGGTATTAGATAGCATAGAAGAAAATTTCCTTGGACTAAAACTTTACAAATATTTACAAAATCATTCTCATATCCCCTATAGGCATGCACTTTCATCTCTACCAGAAAGTGACATAGAGTTGCGCCACTGGTTAACGGAATTGTGGCGAGACAAGGAAGAGGCCCTTCGACAGTTTTATGCTGAATATACTTCTGATTCTTCCTCAACAAAAAATCTACTTCATGAATTCCGTCACTTTGGTGCACACAGGTATTTATAATTCATTGCTCAATAAACAATGGTTCTATACATTTTCCTGCAACTGTTATCATTGTTTAAATAAGAAATGAAGTTTTTCTCGGGAGTTAAATTCCCATTAAAGTATTTCCTCCATTATGTTAGTTCTGCCGTCCATCATTGCGGTGTTGGAGAGCCTAATATGGGGTATGATTATTCTTCATTTTTTAAAATCCTTTAATGCTGAAGCCAATACCTCTCAACAATACAAATTAATGTAGTAAAAAATATATATATTTATCCATCATCTAACAACCACATTTGCCAAGTTATGGTACTAAAAGGTACACAATGAAGAATTGAAATTATACTCATGAGCTTTTATTATTTATTATTTTTTTATTCTCATCAAATAAATGAAACAATTTTATCATATGAATTATATTTAACATAACAGTAATTTTGAGTCTGAATATTTCATTTTCTTCCTTGTTATTTTTCCAGTGAAAGGTATATAAGAATATAAACCACTTTTAAATTTTATTGAAATCATTGTGGATATAAAGTTATTGAGCTCTATCTTGCTTATCAATTTTTTAAAATAACAAATTTTGCCAAGAGATGTGATTTGATATCAGGTCTTAAGTTATGAACTTTTTAAAATGAGGCACATGGTAACAACTGAAGAAATTTTTCTTGATAAAAATGCACAGATGCACACACATTAAATGATTTTTAAATCATCATCAGATTTTTTAAATACTTTTATAATCTGACTTCTCTCAAGGAATTTTTATATGACTACTACATTCAAAAACTTTCCATACTTGTAATCACTGTCACTAATAAAAATAAGTCCAGGAATTTTTTAACGTAATAGTATATGTGCCATAGAAGTTCAAATGTGGTGTATGATTTCCTATTTACTTGATGTTTATTGACTTTAAGATTAGTTTGCAGCCTAGTTTTGCATAGAGCAGTTATTTCTCGCTATGAAACACAATAAGTACTATAGTGCTGATGAGTTACTGCATTCAGTAGCTTTCTGTGCCCTCTGAATTCTTTTGTTCATTCTGTAGGACTTGCTGCTTACCAAGGGCTGGATGTACCTGTGCAGCACCACCTTCCAATGCCCTTTATCTTGCCCTATTCTCATGGACTGCTCTAAGCATCTTGACAGTCTGTGCACTAGCAGTATCTCCTGCTGCTAGGCTCTGGGTTGCTGCTCATACTGCTTTATTTGTTTCGTTATCTGTTTTCACTGAAGGACTTCAGAATTTCGAAGTGTTCTTGTTTCGTGCCAAGAGGGCCTTCTTTCGTTCTACATGGTTGAAAAGGAAATGACATCACCATCCACACCCGGGGAGTCTGCAGCAGTCCCGGGGTAGGAGCTAGCAACTAATAGAAGGAATGCTTAGACCTTCATCATATCAAAATCAGCCACATAGTTCCTGGAGGGTTTTCTTACTGCTATGAATCAGGTTTGTTTTGGATCTGCAGTTCTGTAATTAATAGTAATTTTGATCAATTCTTCTTGGAGCTTGAGATGGTGAATGAAGTCTGTTAAAAATTATTTTTTTCTAAATGTGTAGCATTAAGCTTCTTCTTCATGGTTGTGAAAAATGAGCAAGGGTGAGAAAATTGGTGAGAAGGTGTGATTCCCTTGAAACTTACGAATATGATATCAATGCTGTTATTGAAATTGTTATGTAATTTATAATTCATTATACTATTCAAAACTTTGGGATGATTATATTCATCCCAAATCTGTGAATTCCAGTGCCAAAGATAAATGAATATCACTGTAAGATAGTAAGACTTTTCTGATTGTAAATTGATATTTTTGTTGTGTATTTTGTGTATACTAATTTAAAATATTTCTCTATACTAATAATTATTTTCAACTAACCTAAGAGTTTAACTTTCCTCAGTAATTTTTAATGTTAGATGATAATTGAAGGGTTTTGAGGAACCAGTGCAATTGTTATTTGGTCGATCTCATTCTGTGGATAAGCATCTGCTTACGTTTGTACAGAAAAAGTCTAGCAAATACCACTTTGTAAATTTCCTCAGGTTTATGATCTAAGATAATGAAGGCCTAAAAGAGACTCTCTGATATGTACTTAGTATATAGTATCCTTAATCTGTTGCCTTTAATTCATATTTAGCTTTCTAATGTTTAATAAATAGATGTCAATTAATTATCATTTAAGTATAGTAAGCTCATACACATAATAAGTAAGTATTAAACATGCAGCATCAGTATTAAATCATCAAGCAAATTTATCCATACACTATATATTTCCACAGATAAGATGATAGTTGAATTATAGGCCCCCAAAATCCAGGGTTTCCTATAGGACAAATTCAAGAAATTAGATTGAAATTTATATAACTTAAACTATTATAAAATAAAATAACAACTCAAACCAAAAATCACTTGCCTTTTTTTTCAAACTATTAAGGTGATTAAAAATAGTATAACAAAAATAATATTAAAAATTATGAATGTTCAGCCACTGATAGTCAAGATCATTACTCAAATGCCTGAATTAGGAGGAATACTTGCAGCAATTTCAAGGTAGTACCACCAGAAAATTTATTTTCTTCATTCGAAACATTACAAATAGGAAACAATTCCAAATACGCTGTACAGTATTTTATCCAGATAGTGATCACTGACGTAAGCTAAATTCATAGGCCATTAATAGTTGGGGGGGTCGTCTTATCGGATATATACCGAAACTATTAAGTTTTCACAAAAATATGTATAGTACCTTGACTTATCTGAAGGCCATCTTATCTGCAGAAAAATATGGTATATAACTTTTGAAGCTTGTTTGTCTTCTTCATTTGAAACACTCAATATGAATTTCCATAGTTTTGCGGATCCAATACCATTCTTTATTTAATCTATCATTTCCGGCCATACTTTGTGGAAAACCAATGAATAAAATAGAAATTACTTGATCATTTTCTACAGAGAATATATTTTGACTACCACTTTTGGCTGAATGCCGAAATACAACTTTCATGTCCCCTTCCCCTCTCTCTCCTTACCCTTCCTTCCAAAATTCCTAAAGGTATATAGTAAGTGCTGTTTCCTTCCTATATATTTGACCTGAAGATGGCATTCAGCCAAAACTAGTGATCAAAATATATTTTCTGTGGAAAATTACCAAATAATTTTTATTTTACCATTCTTTATCTCTGAATTAATTTTCAAATTTCATCTGTAATTTTTATAATTCCAAATATGTACGAAAACATGAAGAAGAGAAAACTAAATATTTTTCTAACAGAATGTGTTAACTCTGATGATAAGGAATACAGGTTTTTCAAAAAATACATTAATTTCTTAATTATTAACGTTGAATATGATAAAAATTTTCATGAAGCTATCAAGAGCTTCACATTATCTAATTAATATTGTCAATAATAAACATAACTTGTAGAAGTTGTGACCTTGTCTTTCAACTAAAACTTGATCTGAAGATTTTGTAAAGATTTGGGGCAAAGAATGATGAGTTGCATTGATGTTAGCAGGATGGCTGCTAGCATATACCTACAAAATATCTCATTTATTTCACCACATTTAGCTGACTAACAGCCTGTGTATGAGGAACTGTATAAATTGTAGAAGATTCTCTAACTGTTGACAGCAATTATTAAGTATAGTTTTCTTATCAATTGCTGACTAATAAATAATATGCAAATAATTGATCATGAAACTTGTAGCATTACCATACTTTAGGAAAATGGATGAATCATTTGTATAACATTACCTTAGAAATGATGTATATTCTGGATAATCTTATATGCTATTACAAAACCATACATTTTGCTGTGCAGGAAATTTTCTACTTTATTTTATTATTAATTTTTTAGGCTATTGTTAGATTGCTGATGACATAAAAAACTGAAAAATGACCGGCTATGAATTAATGGCTATGTTGCACCTAAAATGAGTAATTTAATTATTATTGCAAAAAATAACAACTCAAATGATTTTCCAGATATATGATTTTAATCTTTCATTTTATTTCAAAAGGAACTTAACCGTTTTTGCAATCAGGAATTACTTGCAAAGCTAAACACTGTTTTTCCTATAAAAGGAACATAATTTTTTTGCATTGGCAGCAACTTCTTTCATTCAAAGGGAAGGTTTTATTATGATGATATAAGTGATAAATATTCAGTTATTAATTTATGTAATTAATTAGTGTAATTAGTAATCTTATATTAATTTATGGAATAGAGGCAATTGTTGTAAGTGGTTTCAACCAGCAGCAGCAATATTAATTTAAGAAATTCTGTATATAAATGGTAGATTAATGAAAACTTTATAACACACTTCCCTTAGATTGATTATTGAAAAGATACTTATTTGTATGAAATCATTTCTTTGTAAAAGTAGAAAAAATAATCTGTAGTGGCAGTATTCAAATTTAATATTAGTGTCATTTTGTTGTTTTTCATTGTAAGAGTAAATGATCTATTTGTGGTTAAAAGGGTACATAAATGGCGTATTAGCCATAAAGACTGTATAACTTTCCCTTTTTAAAAAATAGTTCAATATTTCAAACCCCAAAAGTTGAGAAACTATAAATAAATGTTTCTTGATTCTAGTGAATTCATGTGCCATAAAAGAGAGATTCAATACCAAACAGGTCAATCACATGAGAATATTTTACTTAAGAGATTTACAAATAAAATCTTCTATTTATTGATTGATAGCTGAGTCAAAAATTGTGGTTGGCCTAACCTTCTTTAATTAGTATAGATGCTCATCAAGGAAAGACAGTAGCAATGTCATATCATTTCCTATGGAAACTGATATTGATTGAGTGAATAACTTGTAAGAAGCAATATAAAAAATTAAGGCATCAGAAATTAAGAATTAATTAATTAAGAATTAATTAATTCAGAATCTATAACTGTGAAACTGATAGGTGTAGAAAATATGCTCTAGTCATAATTATACTCTGATAGGAAATCATATTCATGGAAAATCTATACTTTCCTCTAGATAAAATTTTGTTCTACCATCCTGAATTAATTAATGTCCCAAACCTTTATTGCAACTATCTCCTTTATTTAAGCAATTCATATATATTGGTGATTCTCAACTCTTCAATCCTCTATAACTATTCTAATCTATAAAAATATATTCTGCATTTCCCTCCTCTGGTATTTCAATGACCATTCTTAGCTATTTAAATAAATTCCTCTCTATTTCCCCTAATATTTCTTTCCCCATTGAGTTCATTCCATTACATCCTTCATCTATGTTCAAATAAACAGATGACAGGAAACAGCAGAGTTGATCTTAGCCTGTAAATCTGTTGGATCTTGAGGCCATGGGATAATTGTTCCATTTTTGCTTGTTATTGGTAATTGATGCCTTCTAAGCTGTGCAATTTAAATCTCTAATGCATAAGGTATTTGAGGAATTAAAAGTATTGTTATTCTAAAAAAATCTTCCACTGTGTCTTTCAAAAAAATTTTCTTGAAATTTGTTGAATTTTGAACTTGTTGTAGAAGTTGCTATGTAAAATAATGTTATGTTTCTAAAATTAACGTTAATATCATCCTTGTTAAAAGTTTTAAAGTACTGTGAGTGGTATTATATAGTGCTTTGTGATGTTTCTTGGAAGTATCGTATAGTAAGAGTGATTTTTCAGCTTACTCTTTATGGACCAACGTGATTGTCAGTATTTGTATTAAAAAGTATATGAATGTTTTATTTTAGTAAAACATAGATGGTATCAAATTCTACCGTGTATAAAATTATTATGTATCATATTTGCTATTTTACTACATTTTATTGAGGATATCTCCCTTTATTGTTGGCGTGATTGATGTAAAATGGTTCATGGGAAGTTTATCTTTATAAAATTGTCTTTCTAATAAAATTGCTCACTGCCTTTTTCCATACCTCATCTTGTGTAATGATTCAAATAGAAACTGCATTAAAAAAGAGTACACTCCCTCTTGACGCAGACTGATAATTGAATGTTGCAAAAAATACAAAGCAATACTGAACTTCAAGTGATTGCTAAAGAGCCATCTAAGGATCCAAGGATAAGGTTTACTCCCTCTTCCTGCATTGAAACCGATCCATGAAAGCGGCCTCTAGCGGCCATGTGCCAACAGTTGGGGCCCATGCATACCCCTCAAGTGGCCCTTCTCACTCAATGTGTTAACACAAAAAACACAGTATATTTACCACTTCAGATGCTCTGCAAACCACCTTATAGGTGGGTTTTCCCATCCCCAGATTTACAGAAACCTGATTTTATCAATCATGCAACTTATTCCTTAGACCAAAAACTATTCACGTCATCCGTATGACAGTTCTCCCCTCTCCTGCTCTGCATTGTCTCTTATGAGATAAATTTTGAGTCTTTCATTTGTGATGACTATTTTTTGGAAAGAATGAAGACGCTGCAAAATATTCCTCTCTTCAAAAGAAAATAATCCAGTGAGGTATTGCAGTGTTTGGTAGGCTTTTGACTGTATACTTGAAAGGAAAATGCTCTGTGTATGTATATATACAGGTATAGGTAATTCAAATATCTTTTAAAACCCTGAGTTTATCGATTCATATGTTCATAGTAAATCGTTCACATAAAATATTAATTTCATACCAGAGAAATTATTGAAAATTGAAACAGAAAGGAAACATAGTTTTAAACCGTGTCTCGTGGGTAGTTGGGTAAACCATGGTTACCCATTGAAGTAAATGGAACCTTATACACCAGCTGTAAAGATATCACAACGGGGGGTCGCCGTGTTACAGCCGTCCCTACTGGTATAGATAGACGGCGCATGACGTCACTCCGGCGTGACAAACAAGCATCTCGCGTGTCACGTGACTGGGGTCAATTTAATGGCGGCGTTTGAAATCCCACCGTGCGTAGTTTGATGTCAGCAATAATATCCCTCGTGAGTATTGCAATATATGAGCCCATTGTTGAGATCCGCGGCGTAACTAAGCTTTCCCAACAATGCATTCCGCGAAAGTATCAATTAATACAGTCATTTGCCTGCTTTTATTTGTTGCTATACATTACGCTCCTAGTTTTTGATTTTCATACGACTTCGGCATTTACTACGGACTTAATTAGATATCGTTCTTGATAAGCCTCACGCTGCTGTGCGCTCAATTGTGATCCTGGTTTTTGATTTTTATTTGGACACTGGCATTTTCTACGATTTTTTGTATGGATATCGTTCTGAAATTTTTCCACACTATTTCACGCAATTGTGGTCCAGGTTCGTGATATTTATGGTAACTTTGGCTTTTACCACGGATTCTTGACAGAATATTTCTCCGGATGTCTCAAAACTTGTCTGATTACATGGTATTGGATTTCTTCACAGACTTTTGACTCACATTGATCTGGATTTCTCTTAATTCGCTCGAAGTTTCTTAATGAAGAGGGAACTTAACGAAAGATTTACAGGCAGATGGAAAGGTCGTGATGGGCCAAATCCAGTGACCGCCAATGTCCCCCGACTTAAACCACATACACTTCTTCCTGTGGGGTTACTTTAAAGAGTTTACTGCAAAGAAATAAAATACTTAGCAGAATTTCAAGTAAAATTGAAGGAAACAGAAAAAAACATTTATGAAACAAGATAGCGTGCGCTTGACTTGAGAAAAATGTATTTACAGGATGAAACATTTGCATTGTGTGTGAAGGTCGTCATTTCGAAAACCTTCTTTAATTTTGGCAAATAAACAGGTATTATATAAATAAAAATTATATATAAATATATATAAACACTATTTATGGTATTATTAACCAATGACTCATCTTCAAATAAATCAACGTAGTATTTGATAAAATTCTTAGCAAGACACAGTGTAGTGGACACACTTCTTCCTCGGTACATTTTACACATCGAGTCAAAAATAGTTTTTCGAGTACGGGACTTGAAACTTCGCATTTTTACTGCAAAAAGATGGAATTTTTTGTTTCCGTTTGTCGTTTTTTTAATATCCTTAGGCGTCAAAAAGTTACGGGGGGTCAAACTTGAAACATATTCACAGAAAATTAGTCTTTTGGGTTTGTGGCGATGTGCCCCCTTTGACCGGCGCATCGCCATCGACGCACGCATTCGAGAGGCTTCGAGAGGCTTCGAGAAGGCGTGCGCTAATGACATTCTATATAAAGCGTCCTGCGAGGACGCTCACCTCTTGTGCCTTCAGGTTTTTCGGAGGAATATTCAAGTTCATTGATCTATAGAGACTTGCGGGAGAAACTGTTGGAAAAAATCGACGATGCAGTATAACTATAAATGTCTCTTGATTCGTTGAAATTTTTGCGTTCAAAGATGGGTCTTTGCTCATTAAAAGAAACACAATGGCGACCCCCTTTTTCAAATAAATTTCGAGATAAAGTGAAGAAAACAACTAGGTAAATAACATTGGACTATCAAGTGACATATATCACGTCCATTTACTAGACCTCTAGATATGGAATCTGAAGAAACTGTTTCAAATCACTTGCTCCCTTTGACGCAAGACCTATTGGCTCCTGAATAGGATACTATTTTTGTGGCACCTGGTCCCTAAGGGCTTCATCCACGTTGGTTGGCTATCTTACTATTTTTTATAAAATGGCATTTCTAATTAAATGTTAAGAGCTGCGGATGCAGCGTCAGAGTCCAATAAAAGGTGTGATTTAATTAAGATGCACTTACAATGCTGGTGAAATCTTTTGGCCTTTTGTAGTAGTGGCGGGTGGCCTCGTCCGTGGTGTCGGTCCAAATGGTGTTAAAAACCGCTGGAGCAGCACACAGCTTTGTCTTGAAGTTCGTGGCGAGACTGGAAAAAATAAAATCTGGTGGATTAATGGTATGAGCTCCAAAGATCTCTTTGGAGCTCGTAAACAAGGGCACATTAAAAATCCTTTTTATAAATCTCTTGTCAATTTTGTCAATTTTACTAAAGTTATCTTTGGATGCATAAATCCAGGCAGGGCCGGCATAAGTTAAAATAGGACGAACCATAGTCTGATATAATAAAATTTTAATTTTAATTTTATTTTATTATTAAAAAGTAAAATATTCAAAGCATAAAATGCGGAGTTGGCTTTCATTAAAATGTAATTTATATGGTCTCTCCATGTCAATTTTGGATCTAAAAACACACCAAGAAATTTTTGGGATTTGGTCAGGGGAATAAGATCGTTACCCCAGTACAGGACAGAGTCATTGGATTTTCTATATTTCCTGCTGCAAATCATTTTCCCGCATTTGCTTGGGTTGACTTTTAATTTCCAGAGGTCACACCAGTGGAAGGCCAAATCCAAGTGCCTTTGCACCCTGATGTTTTCAAATTTGGCAGAGTTATGCTTAGCAACTATCGTTGTATCGTCAGCATATAAGTAAGAACTCGTTTCACTGCACTGGGGAATGTCGCTAGTAAAAATATTAAAAAGTGTCGGAGATAAAATGGAGCCCTGCGGTACGCCTGCTTTTATGTCAAAAATTTTCGAAATAGCAATGTTAAAAGAAACATAAAATTTACGATTTCGAAGGAATGAGTCGATAATTTTAATAGGATACAAGGGAAAGTCATAGTCAATCAGTTTAAAAATAAGGCCATCATGCCACACCTTATCAAATGCACTTTGAAAGTCAAGAAAGCAGGCGACCGCAGATTGTCTAGCATTAAAACCCTCAACAATGTCTTCTGTTAGTCGAACAATTTGGCGTGTTGTGGAGAGACCAGGTCGAAACCCTGCCTGGAAGTCAGGAATTAAATTGACAAGAGAAATATGGTCATGCATTTTTTTAAATAAAATTTTTTCAAAGCACTTGCCAATGATGGACAGAAGGCTAATTGGTCGGTAGTTCTTCGGGTCGGCATTATTCTTGCCGGGTTTCGGAATCATGCTAATTTTTGCTATCTTCCATTCTTTGGGAAAATAGGCATTACTTAAGCAAGCATTAAATATATTTATAAGTGCCATGAGAACATTGTCCGGAAAGGACTTAATCATTTTGGCTGTGAGCCCATCGCGACCGGCGCCTTATTTGTTTTCAACTCTTTTATGATCTCCTTCAGTTCTTTGATGTGTGTCATCATGGGCTGAGAGGTTGGTGCGAATGCCAGAGACGAAACATTGTAGGCTACCTTTTCATGGAACTTTCTCCTGGAGGAATTTGGAGAGATTGGTGCCTCGGCAGTGTTACCCCATGTGGTGGGAATTGGCCCATTGTCTTTTGGCCGTAATAATACTTTTCCAACTCTCGATTTTTTAATTTTCTTTTTCCTTCTGTCTTTGATCACTTGGCAAGTGCTCGTGTCGAAAGGGGTAAAAGTTTTGCTTAAAATCCCGGCAAAAAGTTTGCATTTTTCGGAGTCGGAGTTTATGAAGTGATTTTCGTCTATTTTTATTGGGACATTTATCCGTTGTTTCTTCCCAGTTACTTTACCAACAAAATTCCATAAAAGTCTGTTACTGGGGTCGTTCCTAGTCCTGAGATATTCGATCTCCCTATTAATTTTATCGTTCTTGAATATTTTAATTTCTTTTTGGATGGATTTTCGTAATGAGCGAAAGAGAAGGTCGCAAGTCCGATTACTGGTTTTCTGAAAGAGCTTCCGAGCTTTATTGCGAGTTTTTATCTCGTCGAGAATTTGTTTGGGTAAGTTAACATGCCCTGGTGGTAACCTTTTTTTAATTTTCGAAGTTTTAACATATGCTGCATTAATTTGTTTTGTCAGGCTGGCAATTGCGTTGTCGATGTCATCGGAATTAAAAATCTCTGTTACACAGTCTAAATTAAAATTTTCAAGAGTGGATTTAAACCTTGGCCAGTCAGGGATTCTAAAATTTACATTAAAGACATCGTCAATATCCACCGGGATTTGTGTGAAGTGACCGGTAGATGGTCTGAGTCTAAAATATTAGAAACTTTACATCGAAATGACTTAATTTCAAAGGAAGAAATAAAGTAATCGAGAATATCATTCAAATGTGGATGGTTTTTAACGACATGGGTAAAATCGACCGGTGCATGAACCATAAAACGAAATAGAGCGAGCCAGTTTATTAATTTATTTCCGGCGGAGTTGTTTGATCTGCAGCCCCAAGCCTTGTTCTTGGCATTAAAATCCCCACCCATAATAGTAGTAGTGTTAGTAAATTTCTTTGCAAATTTAAAGAAGTCCGTTTTTAAGATTCTTTTGCTTGGAGAATAATTGTCTGCTATGAAATTGATGTTGTTGCGATCGCCTTTAATGGTGATGCCAACAGCCTCCAAATGTTTGAGTTTTGGCAATTTTAATTGGCTTAATTTAAGTTTTTTTGAGGCGAAGATACAGACACCGCCTGTTTTCTTATTATTACCATCATTTCTAAAACAATGATACCCCGGAAGGTCTATTAACTTGTCCGCTATTAAGTGCGTTTCGGCAATAAGAGCAATGTCAATTTGTTTTGAAATCATGACGTTAAGGATCTCAGTGGTTTTATAGAAAAGCCCATTGGCGTTCCACTCCATAATATTTATAAAGTTATTGAGGGAGCTATCCATCAATTATTTTGTTTGTTGAGTCTAGTATATGTTCTACAAAGGCTTCTTTGGTCAAATTATCCCGTGATATAATTGCAAATAAACTGAGTAACCAGTTTTGAAGGTTAAGTCTCCAGTCGACTGTAGGGGGAACGGGAGGGGGGGCAGGGCCAGTGGGCACAGGTGGTTGAGCAGAAATTTTCTCGGCTGAGAAGGTCCAAATTGGGACTTGGGAATTGATATTGTTGGGAATGTTTGCGGTCGGCTGCTGGGAAGGGGTGTCTGGCAGACTTTGCCTGAGGCGTTCAATTTCTTCACTGATCGGGTCACTGGCTGTATCTGGCGCCGAGTTTGATTTCCTCTGAGCCGCTTGGGCATAGGACACGGATGGGGTATTGTTTCTCAATTGAGGGAAATTGGCATTGACTAATGTGAGGTTTTTACCGGGGGTAGCAACTTTATTGGGATTGAAAGTGAGCCTAGCCTTCTCTTTAAGAATTTTAATTTTGTTTTTTAGGGTTTGGTAGACGGGGCAACCTCTCTAACTGGCAGGGTGTTCTCCCTTACAATTTGCGCACGATGCCGCTTCTTTAGCTGGTTTGGTGCATTCACGAGTTAAGTGCCCCAACCCGCATTTCACACAAGAAGCCGGCATGTGGCAAGCCTTATCCACATGTCCAAATTTCTGGCAACGGTGGCATTGAGGGGGGCCCTTAGATGGTTTAAACTTTTCAATTTTAACTATGAAACCACAAATATGTCTAGCGCTTAAAAGTTTGTCAATATTTGTTTCGTCATTTAGTTCAATTTGAAATAAAGGTAATGGTCTGAGAGGAACACTTTTAATTTTCTTTTCCAGATCGGGCTTTGTCGGCCTGTGTCAATTTCTTTCCAAAGAAATAGTTGAATACTATTAGAAGTTAAAATATTGTAAAGGTATTGAAAATATATATTGTTAAAATTCACAGCAATTAATCCGTCTGGCATCGAACCCGGGTCTTCCTGGAGATGCTTACTACGCAGTACAACAGAAGATCGCCATCTAAAACTATGTGTAAAAATTCAATCGGAAATATTGGTTGCAACTGCCTCAAACGAAAACACAACGGTATTGAGAAAAGTTTTAATACTTAACGTTTACGCTAATTTTTTGTGATGCCAAACTTTCTATTTATGATATTAATTTGCCTAATAATTTAGCATTAATATGATAGAACTTAGCTGAAATGTTAATGACCAAAGTATTCTACGCGAGCAGTAAAAAAAGTTCTACTTTTTAAATTTGACGCGAGATAGAATATAGGATTTCATTTTGGATCTGGAAATTTTGTTTTTACTGTGAGAACCACCTCTTGAGCCCGAAAGCAAGACGAAAAATACCGAAGTATAATATCACTTCCCAATATTTAGCTTCAGATAACAGAGCGTCCTTCACTTCCCTTACGGGGGGCTATTCTTTTCTGAATTATCTCATTCAGAGATAATTGTAGCGGTGATGGATACTTTGAAGAAGGATATTCGGTTGCTGGTGGGGCATTATTTAAGTAATACGAACGTGGCCAAATGGCCACGTAGTAGTCTTCCGTGGTCACGTACTAATCATAATCTGGCCACAACCAATTTTCGGAAATGCGTGAACAACACCCAACTGAAATAATGTCAGAAATTTTCTGATCATACATGATTTCCCCAAAATGTCAAAAAATATATAACTTGCTAATTCGAATGAAGTTTTTTGGTGCAAATCGAAGAAATTTATTAACGAATGAATGACAGTTCATCAAATATACTGTCATTGAGGATTTATATGGAAAAAACATACGCAAGACTTCCGTATGACACATAAATTCCATTAATTCTGCACGTGCTCGAGGATTTTTGTCAGCATATAATTAAGAATTTGTGGGCAAGTATATAACAAGTTGGATATGAAAAATAACCAATTATGGAATCACTTTTTTTATTGCAAATGTTTTGGTATGAGTGAGTCACAACCCGTCGATCACAATTCGTCTATTGAATAGATATGATTATAAAATCACAAACCGCCATCTTTACGAAAACACTTCCGAACGAAATCCCTTTCGGAGAACAAGGTGAGATCCGGTTCTCGGTAACGCCTCTCTTTCTTGCGAAGGAACTCTGCTGGCCTCGGATCATATAAAGCTGTACCTACTCCATTCAGCGGCACAAACATTCTCGAGTTTATGGTATCATCTGAATTTGACAGTCGGAGGTTTGATTTAATTCGATTTAAATGAGAAATCACTTTCTCAACAATCATGGAGTGAGGTGAAGTGAAGAGCACAACAGTTTCTGCAAGATCCCACATGTCACTGGAATCAGTCGAAGCAGCTTATGCGACATTTTTGCACCTTCGTCTGAAGTGTCGAGATCTCCGATTACTTGGATTGCTGGCCAACAATCGCGAATATTCGATGAAAAGTCGGAAACTTTTTCTTCGCCAAAAATGGTTTCGACCAAGAATCGACCTTCTTGAATCATTTCTGTTGCGGTTTTCAACATTAGAAATGTAGGAAATCTTTTGATCAGCTCATTTTCCTCAATGTTGAGCCGGACGTCAAGAAAATTGATGAACGCTGATATTATTTGGACTCGGAGTGCCATCCATGATCGAATGCCTGTTGTGACGAGAGAATGCGATACTTTGCGTCTTTTTCTGTCGTTTTCTTCTTTGTTGTGTTGGATTGTACATTTTTTGGTGTAAAGGAAACTTCTCTTCCTGTCCACCTGGATATGGACCCTGCAGCATGAGTTTTAACTTTCTGAGAGCGTTTTGTTTCAAAGTTAAAACATCGGGCAGAATCAAACGCCCTTTCTGGAGATTTTTCTGCAAGTCTTTCATGATCAATAAAACATCTGCCATCAAGCATGTTTGGAGAAGTTGTTGAATTTGCTCCAAGTATTAAGCATCCCATCTGCTACGTTCTTGTCTATCAGTGAATTTCCGACATATAGGTGTAATTACACCGCAGACTTTTATTCTTCCTTTGCATTCTTCCCTCCCTCTCATCAACCTAAAGAAGTTTCCGTGCAATCAACTTACGATATTGGAATAAAAACAAGACTTCCCATTTAAATATTTAACATTTTAAGTTGAAATTAATATACAACTTATAATGAGTCATATTTCTCGAATGCTATAATATTTTTTAAAACTATCTACTTTTTCGATCCTTTTGCGCCTGTTGTAGTTTTCCCTGGCGGAAAATGTCCCACAAAAACAAACAAATGACCTGTACGGACACGATAGTTTGCCTCACGCAAAAGAACGAATGCCGTGTACACATGATGTGTTAGTGTAATGATTGTTGAAAGGAGGAGCCGGGCTTACTAACAGGTATTCTATTATACACTCTTTGGCCTATTGCTTTGATTGAAGGAGTCATTTTTTGCACGAATTGTCAGTTTCACCTACGAAATCCTTCTGATTTGCCGATAAAATAAAACTTAAAAATAAACTCTACCGTCAAAATTAACGTTTATATCATACTAATTTAATGTTGATTAATTTTCTGGGATGTTCTTCAAAAATTATAACTAGTATAAGCGACCTAGCATATAATGTAGGGAGCGAGATTGGTTTATTTGCCGACTCGATTTAAAGATAAATAAATCCGTTGCTATGAGTTTCATTGGTTCCAAAAATATTATATATTGGCCCTGAATCCTGTTGATATTGGCACGAAAGGGAAAAATGTTCTTAGCGCCTGCAATACTTTGAAAGGATCAACATATGGTTAAGGACTTTCCTCGCGAATTATCGAAACCTGAATGCATTTCTACGTGAATTTCTCCACGCGAAGGCAACACGCTTGACTGGCTTGCGGGGTTTCAGGGGAGGCATTCGGGAGAGGGGGCGAGTCGAAAACTGAGCTCACTCTGCTTAGAACCACCGGAGAGTGAACATCCTCCCCTCAGTCCAGTCTTCTGGAGGGCTTCCATGGTAAGTTCTATAGCTATTAGGGTGGAATTATTTAGTGCGTAATGATAGTATTAATCCGGACGTGCCGGAAATATTGCTTTTAACTGTTATATATTTTAGTGCTGATTTAGTTTATTTTATAATTACGGCCCTTCACCCACTTGACGAATGCTAGAGAGAGAACGAGGTCCTCATATTTCGCAGTGATTAAGGAATTTTGTCACCTTCAATTAGCGGATTTGACAATCCCGCGGAAATTGATTTTCTTTTGGATTTATTTTCTCGGATTCTTTAAGCTGGGCGAAAATACAATTTATTCACGTTAGCTTATTGATTTCCGGATTTGGTAGAATGCTAGTAGGAAATGTTCCTGAAATACCTTCTACTCCTTTTAAGTAATTTAATCGCGCGTGCTAACTGCAGACCACGTGGGGAAAATTTGACCGGACGACTGTTTCTCTAGATTGATGTCCGTTCGAGGGCCCAGAGCTTTCGAAGTATTTATATCTCGCAATTTCGGATCATTTTATTGTTAGTTGATTCGTTCGCTGATTGTAATACGTGTGGTCTCCTCGCGGTACCTAGTACTAACCAAGCAATGCATTATGCCCGCTTTGACGTCTATCGGGCTCATTTCCCCAAGAGCCATTTGCCCAAGTAGGAGTTGATTACGAAGGCCCATTTATGTATAAGAACAGCATACTTCGCATGGCGGTTATTGCCAAGCCTTATATTTGTATTTTAATCCGCTTGGTAACTAATGCTGTCCATTTGCTGTCTACCCAAGATTTCATTGCGTGATTCACAGATTTATTTCGAAGCGCGGAGTGCCTAATCACGCAGATTGTGATCCGTTGGAGCGGAGGAATTGCTGAGAGATTGTACCGATTAATTCGCTCTGCACCTCGGATTCATTCAGGGCATACAATCGAATGGAGTTTCAATCCACTCCTCAATTTGACAGCAGCCGGAGTAGTCTGTAGAAAACTACTACTGCTAGTACCGACTACTAAAACAAGTTTTCCATTCTGTTTTTCTTAGCCACAACGAATTTCACTGTCAAGTATATTCAGCGAATTTTTTCTCATCTCCCAGCTTCGTTTTCCTTATATTTTAGACATATGTAATGAAAGGGTAATACAAATCGTAAATGCCAAATTCTTCGTGTTATAAGATAACGGCAATGGATTAATTTTATCAATGAAACTTCTCGCCAAAATCTTTTTGAGACGAAAAATAAGTTACGATATCTGAAAAGGAAATGATAGTCTATTCTCATTTGCTTTGCTATCCCTCATCTTGTGTAGTCTCATTCGTTCTACCGTTAGTAGGGGATTATGTTCAAAGTATATATATATATTACCACCGACGAAGGTATAAAGGTAGGCGTCCACAGGCTCGCATCGTACGGATCGCATCAAACAGATTTTAGAATTCTTTGTATAGAAAGCAATTGGAGTGCGTCCACTGATCCGCAGCGGACGGACCGCACACATCGGCCCTTCGACAATACCCATGCGATTGCTCGAAGAGGCAACTTTCCGATGCGTGCCGATGACGTTTTCCGTAGTAGACTCGCTCTCACCCCTGTATGTTGTATTCTGTCTTAATAAATGGTCTCAGGATGTCAAGAAGAGTAGTAAACATGGCATGAAACATACGAAAGTACAGAAGAATCTTACGTCGTCATTCAGCAAATCAGGAAATAGCGTATGATATACTCCATGTTGCGATCTCTTCTTGAATGTGTCATGTATCCACATGTCATGTTTCCTTTTTTTCTTTCCTCTTCTTCTTCCAACAATTACGACAAGTTCTTCATTGTCACTTTCCATTTTGTCTCGCACGCACCGTTTCCGCTCACTGCGAAAATCCAACTGCCGTCGCGTCTGCAAATCCGATAGCTGCGTATACAGTGGACGCCCTATCGTAATGCGATCTGTCCGATGCGAGCCTGTGGACGCCTACCTCAAGGATTCATTTTGGTGGTGACGATCAGCGGATTGGATCAGATTCACAGTTCATGACAGGGAAGGGGTAAGATGGGATGGGAAAGGAGAAACGAAAAGATAAACAGGCCCTTTTTTTCTTTTTTCTGTACTTTTTCATATCCGATTTTTAATTCGTTTTAAATTTTAAGAATTTATTTAATTAAAAAATATTTCAATCAGTGATGTAGTAGGCTATAGATTATTTATGTAAGGTATTTCCGGATTTTTGGTTTTGATATCTTAAGAGTTATGTCTGAAAATGTGCGTTTTAAGAAACTTATCGGGAGTGGTTCCTGTGGTGTAGGCCAGCAGTTTCCAAACTTTTCAGCCAGAGGCCAGAGCCAGGCCGCATTAACTATCAAACAGCTGTGTGGGGGCAGACTTCACACTCGAGGTCCAAATAAAAAGAGAATCAAAACAGTGATGTTATTTATAATTATTTATTTAATATAACAATTATTCTATTTTAATTCTGTAAAAACATTACGTCCTCGTAAGCGGCGGCTGATCTTGGCAGGTTACCCGTAGTTTCCGTGATTCTTTTCCGTGGATAAAAAGGTCTCCACTGGCCGGATGAGAGGGCCTCGCGGGCCGCATTTGTCCCGCGGACCGTAGTTTGGTTTTCGCTGGAGCTGGAAATCGGGTAAATAAAGATCGTGACGAAAAATTACGTGTTTGTTTAAAAATGGGTTTTTGAAGGTGGTTTTTATATTTTTGAGTCGGACGAGCATGGAGCTTCCTGTGTTATGTCGTAGAGTTATATTTCGCATTGTTTCGAATTGCTTCATGTGTTCCTTGGGTCCTATTGATATATAAGGCCCGTATTACACTAGGCCGCCAGACGGCGCAACCAGCTGCGCCACCGGTGACTTTTCTCGTTATTGGGCATTGATAGATTGATTGGTTTGGGACAAACTGGTTGCTGAAAGACTGCCGTTCCCCGCGACCAGGTTGGCAGCCACGTTGGCCGAGAGTCAAAGCATTTAGACTTACAAGCTTATTACTGTAGGCTTCCGAACTGGCATCCGAAATTGCTGGTTGTTGTTCAACTGCACAAATGAAATTCTCTGCATTCATATATGCGTCCAATAACTTCTGGAATACTTCCATAATGACGTGTAAATAAAACAGAAAAGACTCTTTAGCTCTCGAGAGCTACCGTAGGACCGAACAAGTGATTGGCTGCGCCACCGGTTGCTCTGCACGCGTCGCTGACAGCCACCGTTTGAGCCTGGTGACCCTAGTCACCGATGGTGCAGCTGGTTGCGCCCCTTGGCGACCTAGTGTAATAAGGTCCGCCGAATGTGAGGTGTGGAAGCAACATAGATTTATAGAGAGTAATTGTTTTTTTCGTGATATTTAGGATTAACCCTCCAAGGACGAGAATTATTTTTTCTTAAAAATTACCCTAATTTTAGTATATTGGTATTCAAATGACCTAAATTAACAACAGAAAATTGTTTAAAAAAAGTTAATAATAATAGGTTCGTTGAAAATGCCCGTTCCCATATGGGCACGTCAGGCCTTCCCACTACTACTATTACGCGCGCCATGATGAAATTTAAAAAAAGCATTTTATTGAAAAAAATCATATTTACTTCAAAAAATATTGTATGAAATGATTTTTCTTGGAAGATATAAGTATTTATTTTATAATTATTTTGTTAAGTACTTTGTAAAACATTTAACACAGAGCCCAGCATCGCACTTATTACGCATTGTTCTCCCACGACTCTCGCACTCTTCATATGCGCAGCGTTTTCCTTTGTTCTGCGGTATGTCACCGATTACACCGATTAATTGATCATACCACAACTCTTGCGTGGAGCCAGTTTTTGACGTGGAAGCCTTGCTGAGTCGTCCACCGGGTGGTTTTTTTTCCGTCTTGTATCGAATAAAGTACACCTGACCAATCTCCCGTCTAAACTAATTTTGTCCTTGGATCTGAGGATTTCCTTTTACTATTATTATTATTCGATTGTCTGAGTTGCAAATAATTTATATAAATCATATCTTACCAATCTGCAGTGAATGTAAATGAATTTGGTCAGTTCCACCCATATGCTTATTATACTGGGATATGAAGTAGGGTTATGGAAGCTGAATAATTTTCTTTTGTTTCCTATAAAACCTTTTAGCTTTCATCAACGGCGTAACTCCATACGCTGTTGAAGCTGCCACAATTACCAAATTGTCCAGCCATTTAGTGATTCCCATTCCTTCGCATGTAGAAATGCCTGTGATGTTCCACTCTCCTCCTTTTTTAGATCATTTTTTGGTGGTAGCGGACAATCTTTCGGAATCCGGTTCTTTCTGATTCGCCCAGTTCCATTGTAGCCACCTTTTTTCAAATGTGGCTACACCAAATACTGCAAACATCTCTGTGTAATTATTTTCATCGTAGGCCAGACTTTGTAGAACCCATCGCTTGACTGTCTAACTTAGTATTATCCGCTAAGTGTACAAATTTCATTATTTGAATGAATCAGTCCCTCCTCATCGCTCCACCATCCAATGCAATATGTGCATCCTTTTTCACGTCCCGGTAATATTTTTTTCCAGGAGAATGTTGTACCCGGATACAATCAAAATGCCAATGACGGCTCGCATCTCCTCTGCTGTAATTTGTGGACTGGGGCAATTAAGAAATCGGGCGTAATTCTCACTTTGTTCCACTATGAATGCGACGAAATCGTCATCGATGAAGAGCTCTTGCAATTAGATGCAGCTAAGTTTAGAGTATGAAAAGTAATCTGCTTCAGAAAAACTTCCCGTACACTCAATGCTGCCCTTTATCCATTTTCTCTGCACAGGTTGTTTTGCCCCATCGTCTTCTCCAGCACCGATACTTTCGTTGGTTGCCAACCGAATTTCGGCTTGTGCCCTCATTTGCTTGCCAGTAAAATTGTCAACCAATCTTTCCTCATCTTCATCAGCCAATGCTTCATCAGTTCGCTCATTTTCTTCTGTTGGAGAAATGAAGAAATCGGTAACATCTACCTCACTCTCTTCATCCTCGGCAAGGATTCGGAGAGCCTCCTTCAGTGAAGTCGACTCATGAAAACTTACGTTTTTCCTGAATAGAAACTATAACACCTCTAATGATATCATTTTTATGTGAAGCTAATAAAATTTGAAAGGATTTCAATTTCTAGGACAATAATCATTTGCTAATATTTGTTGTTGCCGCTTCTACTATATATAAATTTAGGTTATCCGAGATTTAGTTCATAAATATGCATAATAATTGCCATAGTCTTCTTGTCACAACTTAAAACTAAAATAATTCTTAACTTAATTGCACCAAAAATAATGTATTACGTTGCAAAATATTCTTTTATATACTATATATAGCTTTCCTTGACAGCCATCGGCAAAATTTCCCTGTTTTTCGAAAAATCACAAGAAATATTTCCCTTGACTTAAATGCACCAAAACTCAAATAAAACTAAGCTTTGGACCCTCTTAGCTCCTAAAATGTCGTTTACTGACCATTTTATGACACTCAAGATATTGTTTAGCTACCTAGAGAACCCAGCTGCAGTCCGTTCCCATATGGGAACGTCAGTCCTTTAAGGGTTAAGGGGTCATTTCTCTTAGTGGTGTTTATTTAAATTGTATTCACATCGACGACCAATTGAACTGGAATAAACACCACAGTTTATTCCTTATTTATTCCTCCAGATAATAGAACGCTTTTCAATTGGGAAAGTTAAACGAAAGGTTTGTAGAAGCAATAAAATTACAGTAATCCACCGAATTATGCATATATATATTCTAATAGAAAATGAATGAAGCCGAAGAAGCTGATTGTAATTCCATGGTTAAGGTGAAGGAGTAATTGCGTCAAAAGTGACCCCTTCGTATCTCCCCTCCTTTAAAATTAATAATAAATTTTAAAATTATTAAGAATTAGTCAAAGAGGAAATTGTTTAATTCATTATTTCGTGAAAATTTCAACCGCATGGAATTAAATTTGCAAAACGCAATTTAATTTTTTATTAATACATGAAATGTTATGGCAGGCAAATGGACCGTAGTAAATTATTTTTAATTATATAACGTAAATTCTCCATCAAAACGCGAGAGCCGAGCTAGTATAACTTACAATGTCCTCCATCTTTATTTTCTCTCTTCTCGAGATAAAGGCTCCCCGGCCCGAAATTTGGATTTAGTTTTTCGAGTTGGGCCAGGGGTAGTAACTGTTTTTGCCGTTTGGTGTACCTACTGCATCGAAAAAGATGAATGTTTCAATCAAACTCATTAGTTGAAACAAATGCCATCGTAACAAAGTCAAAAGTGTCCCTCAGTGGCTTGCTCGTATTCACTAACGGCGCAGTATTTGTTGCGAGTAAATTATATATTTTTATCAAGTCCGTGAATACAGATATTCTCACTTCATCGGACATTTAAAGAGAAGTGGTTAAGTTCATGAGCTAAATGCCTTGTCTCGCTCTGTAAACTGCGCAGTCAAAAATTACGTCCTTATATAGGTATTGTTCGAGTTTTAATATTTTTTAAAAATTTCAAATCACTTTCCACTCCTGAAGCAGCTTTATTTTCGTCTATTGTCTGTTTTGGGGCATGCCCCATCGTTTTTGCTCGTCGGGCATTAATTTATTTTCCATCAAAGTATTAACCTTCCATAAGTCGTCTGGGCTATCGGAAGCCGTCAATCATTTCAACAGACTCCGCCTTAGGTTAATGGGCGGGTTCAGCCTTTTAAGTCTGTAACTTTCTCTCTGATTTACTGTAATTATCCCTTTGATAGTGTATCACATTGCAAACATCCCGAACCAAGGAGACGGTCGTAGTAATCGCATTTAACGCTTAAATGTCTGCAAAAGTCCATCGTTCAACGCGTTCGAATTTTTTAGCAAATATTGAAAATTTAAGGTCGGTCGGAAGGAGATGATCATTGAGATGAACAGTGGGGAAACGCAAGGCTGATACTATTGGTCCGTAAAGATCAATACTTGATATTTTTGCATAAATACTTACATATTTTATTGCTGAATTAGTATATTTTTTATTACGGCCCATTGGTAGTGTTCCGAAGCGTTTATAATGGAATTATTATTATTAATTTATACGTCCATTATATCGGACTCTCCTGTTTTTTAAATTAATGCATTATTACCTTTCAACAATGTTAATATGTCTTTAGATGGTTTTAAATTTGTGTGATGTTTGCGTTGGGGGGAAAAATGCAAAATATTTTAATTTTCACGGTAGTGTATCCTCTTGAATTTGCAAAGTCGTAAATAAAGATCGCGGAGGGTTACGCATTGGTAAATACTCGGACGATGCACATGATTTCTTTATTCTCTTGCCCGGACAAATAGCTGACCGTTATCAATGGTTGGATTCAGTGGCGTGTCAGGATTATTTATATTTCGGTAACTTAATTTCTGGTAGTAATTTTTTTGACTATATATAATTGAATATACTGTATAGAAAGGAGCTAAAACGCCTGTTGATTCTCGATGAGGAGAGTGTAAGTAGGATTAAATCTGGTCGAAACATTGAAATGAAATTTAACCGACCGTACATCCTTAATGGTACTTTTAAGATGAACAAACGAAACAACACAGTTCAGCTGCCTCTCGTAGACACACGAGTCAACTTGTCGGTCGTGCAATCGACCTCGTGAAAACCCCAACTCAATTCCATACTTTTAAATGAGCCTAAATTTCCAATGCGTCGTCGTAGGAAATCGCATGGCTTGGATTCAATGATCGCATCGGTCGTCAGGGGGACCGGTTGTTTAGAGTCTCACACTTGTCGAAAATTTCCGTCCTGTTTCGTGTAAAATGTCGAAAATTCGATTCGGATACTTGTGAGATACGCCACCACGATTCCGCGGTGCCTCTTCGTAAATAAAACAACATGAAGAACGAGAGAGGAATCAGAGGCATGGAATAAGAGGCACGCACCTAAAGGGCAGAAAGTGTGGGTATCCAAGCATAGGCGAATGAGAATAGTTCTTCAACGAGAAATAATTTAATAAATGCATTCATAGATGTATGAGAGAGAGTTTTCTTGAAGAGTACCTACTTGATATACATTAGACTCAAGCTAATCCGGCCTTCAGTTATCCGACCTCTCGGAAATATGGAACCCAGACGTAAAAGAGGAGCATTGAGTAACGAGTGCTTGTGTATGGAAGAAGAAAGATTCAGAGGAGAAGGGTTAATTTTAGAACGGTGGCGCCGACTATATTCATGTACACTCCTGGCCAAAATTAACGCAGCACCTCCCTAGCGATCCTTACGGCCGGTGCTGCGTTAATTTTGGCAAGGACTGTACAATACCAAAAACATATTCATCTGAATGGCTTCTCTGAAGAAAGTAATTTTCCATTTACGTGCTACATTATAGTTGCAATCCTTAACCTTGAATTAACTTGACACCCATCTCGTATTTGTGGAATTATCACACGTTCTTATGTATTCAGTATTATATGTAATGTATTAAAAGCATTCGTTTCTCTTTATGCACTCGGTCACGGCGGTCTTTCACGCACTCTCAGTAATTCAACGCACGTGAACAAACAAGTGAAAGAATACATAAATGGCGGAATTATTTGAATACAGTTCATGTAACCTTTGGGCAAGTTTCGTGTTCCATTTTGATTGGTAAACCCTAATCAATGAAATAATGAAATTCGCGTTTTGTAATAATAATCCGAAATTGTAATTTCCCTGAATTTATTTAGCAGCGCAGCCTAGCTTCCAATCTCCTTTCTTTCAAGGATTCCCAGCCTACGTCTGAGAGCATTTTTGTAACGCTTGCTTTTTTATCGTAGCATTTCTTAACAAAACGAACCGCTTTACGCCGCACTTTCTCGAGTTCGCGAGTACACGTTTCATCCGCCGGATCCCATATACTTGCCGCATATTCCAGAAGGGGCCTGACCAAGGTAAAATAACATCGCTCTCATCTTTTCATCGCATTTACCGACAATGCGCTTTACAAAGCCAAGCCTTTTACTTGCTTTGCCGCAGATTTTTCGAATATGCATGCTCCAATTTAAGTTATTAGTAATGTTGATCCCGAGATATTCAATTGAATCTACTACTTTTAGATTAATTCCATTAATTTTGTACGGGTGATTTGTCGCATTTTTTTCTTTTCGAAGAAATTAACTACGGAGCATTTACTTACGTTAATATCTAATTCCCATTTTTCGCACCATCTTTGGATGAGGACTAAATCGTTTGAGAGAGATGTCCGGTCTTCCTCGTTTGTTATTTCCATATATATATAACAGAGACATCCGCAAATATCCTCATTGCTAACTATCTTGTCACTCAAGTCATTAATATAAATCTGGGAGAGCTCCAATTACACTGCCTTGAGGTACGCCAGAGGTAACTTTGACTATTTGAGCTAACGCCATCCAGTAATACTTGTTGTTCCCTCTCGTAGAGAAAATCCTTGACCCAGTCGACTACTTCCTTGTTAATACCCGCTAGTTTTAGTTTGTAAATTAGTTAGTAGCGGGGGAATCTATCAAATGCTCTTTTGAAATCGAGGAAAAAAGCGTCCACTTGCTTTTTACTTTCGGTAGACTTTAAAATATCGTGTGCAAATAGAGCAAGTTGGGTTTCACATGATCGGAACTTTCGAAAACCATGCTGGTTCGCGTCGAGGAATTCATTTCTATCTAAAAATCCCATGAGTGAGCTTACGACGATATGTTCCATTATCTTTCCGGACAGCGAAGTTAATGATATGGGTCTATAATTTCCTGGGTCCTCCTTCAATCCGCTTTTGTAAACAGGAGTAATATTAGCTAATTTCCAATCGGATGGGACCCTACCTTCATTTATCGATTTACAAAATATAATTTTGAGATAAGGGGCGACGCTTTCTGCCAGTTCTCTAAGCACTCTTGCCGGAATGCCTTCTGGCCCTGGCGACTTATTTGGCTTGATTTTGCGTAAGATTTTAACTTAACATCGGTCGTAAAAATTATATTTGACATAGAATCCAGTATATTAACCATGGGGAGGATCTCTATGTTACAATCTGATGTGAGTACGCTTTGGTAAAATTCGTTTAGAATGTTTGCTTTCCTCTTCGAATCGCAAGTAATGTTACCTTCGATATCCCTTATCGAGCTCACTGTTTGCATCTTTCCCTGTACCTCTCTAACGTAGGACCAGAAAGCTTTTAGGGTCTTCCTCTAAACATTCCCCAAGAAATCTCTTTTTAAAGTTGCTGTGGGCGTTACGCATAGCTCGCTTGGTGTCGCATTTTGCTTTCTTGTGCTTTTCTAGCAATAGTGATCGTGATGGATTTGGAACAGACTGATCTATTCCCGTAAAGGCCTTTACTTTTCCGTGCAAAACTGTTTGCGGAGAGCCCTTCTAACATCTTTATCGTACCATCTGGGCTCGCAATCATTTTTAGAGTATTTCGAAGGTACTGTCCTGGCCAAAATTAACGCAGCACCGGCCGTAAGGATCTCTAGGGAGGTGCTGCGTTAATTTTGGCCAGGAGTGTACATACAAGTCTATATATTTATGCATTAGCTCCACGAATGATTTCCATGTGTCCTCAGTGTTGTTGTTGCTTACGCCCGAATTAAATAAATTAAAATCGGTAGTTAGTTTTACGTTAAATTTTTCGAAATTGGCTTTGGAATAGAGATAAATTTTGCGTTTGGTTTTCTTATACTTGCTAAGGTTTATCTCAATATCTGCAAAAACGCCTACGTGGTCTCCAAGACCTTCGTCAATCGAAATGTTCTCTATGCGCTTGTAAGATTCAATTTATATTGAATCTAATAATTATGTCGCAACCTCAATAAATACCTGAGAATAGTAAAAACTATTAGTATGATCGCTAGCATAAAATGTAAGGATCGTATAAATGAATATAATCGCCAATTCTCAATACAACACTTTACTGCCGAATAGGATATATAGAGCTCAAGGCACAATGATCCACTCCATTCGAAGGTTCACGATGTTCACGATCGACTGTCCCGTCTGTCCCGTACTGTACTGCTTCACTCCCTCGTCCACACGTGGCGCTAGTCGTTTATCCGCGACCGTAGGCGGCGTACTCTCGACCGACGTTTACTGACGTATTACTCCGCGTGACGTCATGGATGATTTTCCTTTCTAACACGCTCAGGAAAGTTTATTAAGAAGGGATCAAGTATATTGTCCCCCCTGGTTGGAGATTTTACTGCTTGGCTTAGCGAGTTTTTCTGAAGTAAATTTAATAACTTTTTACATGAGTCGACATCCCGGGCCCTTTTCTTTATGCTATGATTATTCCAGTCGATGTCTGGAAGATTAAAATCCCCCCCGATTATAGTTATACTCTGATTGTTCTTACTCGTGTAGAAATTTATTTCGTCGTTAAGATTTCGCAAAACCTGTCGAGAAGAGTTTGGTGGTCGGTAAAACGCACATACATTTATGTTCGGCTTGTTTTGTTGGCTTATTGTGCACCAGACGCTTTCTATATCGCTATCACTCGAAGTCCTCGGCTTGCTCTGGATAGATGATTTAGCCGCAATAAAAACACCGCCACCTGTCTTTTCCCTACAATCCCTACAAGCCTGCAAGGTACAAAAACGAACTTTGCGTGCATTCTTTATGGAAACGTATTATGGACTCATGGGTTCGAGCCTTCATAAAGATGAGAATCGTTTTCGTGGGGCTTTCAGCTTGTTAGAAATACAATGCAGTTTGTCTCATTTCTCTAAGAAAAATCGTTTCTTAGATAGAGAGGGGACGGACGGACGGATTTTGCTTTTTATATATACGAGCGAAGGACCCACCATCAGTTTTGAGTATTTCCTGCCGTTGTTGTGCCATAATCTTCGTATTTTTCTTTATACAGTCATATTTTGCACGCAGCTTGCTCTATTCTCTGGCGTTACACTTTCGTGCATTGAATTTCTCCGCAATGCAATTCTAAACGTTTTCCTTCGAATTAGGCAACGAATATCTACGTATAACTACACATTAATAATATGCTAATATTTATTTTAAAGCATACCTTCTGCTTCCAGGTGACTGCATCGCTCTTATTATTTTATAAAATTGCCTTCTCTTCCACCAACTCAACCAAGAGCGTTTGGTTCTCCACATTGAAGTTCAGATTCCTTTTAGCTTCCATTTCTGTCTCCTAAAGCTTTGTTATTTTTGACGCAACAATATTAGCGATGCGTTCTTGTTCTAAAATGACGCACAGAAAATGTATGAGAAAGATTTTCAGACAAAGCATCCATCCGAAATCGTAATTCCACGACTAAAATAAGAAACTTTATTAATTTCCCTTCTTTTGATGGTATTCGCGACTTTTAACAACGATTCTTTCTAGTTTAATTTTGCAATAGAAATAAGCCCTGCAACCGATAAAAGTGAAGTTTACGTTTATTCCTTATGGAACCGTATTATGGACTCCTGGGTTCGAACCCGGGCTTTCTTAGTAAAAGGTATAATTTTCCTAGGGGTTTCTAACTCGTAGAAACACAATGCAGTTTGTTTCGAATCTCTAAGTCAAACCGTTTCTGAAATAAAGGGGGGGACGGACAGACGGACTATTCGGAAATTAAATATAAGGATAATGTAACTAATTGTGTGTTTCAAAAAATAATTTTAGTCGAAAACCTTCGTCGCGAGAAATGAGTATGTGCGTGTTTGTGATATGACCTACTTTAGAAGAGGTAATTGATCTCAATCAGCTGATTTCCCCTTTTATGTACTCCAACCGTACATTTCCAAACATCTTTTTTGCAACTCTTTCTGCCAAAGTTCGTTTTTTTTTTCAACCCTTGTAATTTGTCGGAGCACGTCAATATATTATCATTTTGACCTTAAGTTCATTCAAATGCTCGAATATATCAGCCACGTATGCCAGTTTGGCTGTCCAGTATTCATCGAGGTGCTGGAATAGTTCGGGCATATTTTGATTTAAAAGAAACCCACGCACCTCGTGACGAAGCTCAAACCATCTAGCCAAAACCTTTCCTCGGGATAGACAACGAATTTCAATAAAAAATAAGGATTCACATTCGGCTCCCATTTCTGCACAAAGTATTCCAAAGATTCGCGAATTTAGGGCTCTTGATTTAATTGTTTACGATTTTAATACATTCATTCATCGTGTTCAAAAGTTCCTCCGGCAAATTCTTGACCATCAGTGCTTCTCGATATATGCAACAGTGTGTAAATTGTTACGTCGGATTTTTTGTTTTTCACAAGAGACAAAACCCTTTTTTCTACCCGCCATTGCCGAAGCGCCATCCGTACAAACAGCAATGCAATTTCTCCATTGAATATTATATATTTTGAAGAAATCATCAGCTACTTGAAAAATTTCTTCTCCGGTAGTTCGCTCTGGAACCTCTTTAAAAATAATGTTCTTTAATAAAGTCCATGTCAACGAAACGTACAATAGCTATCAGCTGTGCTTTATTTTTAAAATCGGTTTTTTCGTCGATCTGAAGCGCAAATTTTTCAGCCAATAACAGTTTAATAATCAGTGTTCCTAAAATATCGCCTGACATATCGTGAATGCGTCTTTTACCAGTATCGGCAGACAATGAAACTTTATCCACTTAACTTCATTGGGCCCAAGCATAAGTGGAACAATTTCCATGCATGCTGGTTTAATAAGTGTTTCGCCGATAGTATGTGGTTTCTTCAGACGCGCTATCAATTTTGCAACATGGATGGTAGCTAGCTTCTAAGGCTTTTTCCGAAACTGTAACGGCCGATTTCATAAATTTCTTTTGTTTTTTATTTTGTTCTAAGCCCCTCTTAAAATATTGTCCGTCTTTCGTGGCATGGTTGGGTGGTTTGAATATAGAAAGCGATTTAATTTTCTGGGTACCATTGACTCGTTTGATAGCTGTTTGCCGCAAATGTGGCTTTGGAGCCGTTTCGTCACCACACCACGAGCATCCATATTTAATGAAGTCTTCGTCGTACTTTCTTTTCACTATCTTCTTTGGTTTTTTATAACACTTGTGCTTGGTTCTTCATCTGTACGCGAAGACAGATCTTTTCCACGTAAATATTTATACATATTTAAAGGGGCATAAAACTAAATATGTATCGCACAAAGAACGCTAACCACACACAATTCATCAACACTATTAATAGTTATTATTGTTAATGGTAGAAACTTGTTTGTTTAAATTTGTGTTACTGCAATAGTGACAGCTCTGCACATAACAGTATTGAAGGACAAGTGAACGTAACGCGTGCTAATGCAGTACAACGCATGTACATGAGCCTTCAGCGACGCGCGTCATTTTTATTTGTCTATGACTAATTTGGTGCGGCCATGGTGTGTACAAAGCAGTTTTCAACAGATGGCACCAGGTGCTTGGGCGACCATTGAAAAATTATTTAGTTATAATAATTATTCTATACTACATTTTGAAAAATAGACAATATTATGATAAATAATGCCATTGTGTATTAAATACATAATGAAAAATTTTAAAATGTCGAATACATTGAATTTGACCGCGGCACACTTGTGTCCGGCTCACGGAACGCCGCTTGCAGAGCACTGATCTATAGGATAATTATAATTGAATGCTGGGAAAAGCTCTTCTCTATAGTCTTCCGAAAACGAATATCTCAACTCCACTGCGTAATTTTCCCGTCGTTGCAGTGGATGGTGTTGTAAATAGACCTCTGCGCTACTGAAAAAAACATATTTTCTTTCTTACTGAAGACAGCGGAGTTAAACTCAATTTCACGAATAAGTAATGCAACCAAAAGATTTCTCTGAAAAAAGTTACGTTCACAAAAGCCGTAGCACTTCATGCATTTCGTCAAGAATACAATTGAATCTGAAATGAAAATACCAAAGTCCAAATTGTTTTGTACATTTTAAATGTTTATTCAGAGAGGATAGGTTCCATTTGCGCTGTTTATCGCTGAATATGTGATACATATGCGATGCCTTTACAAGTTTACAAGAAAAGGGTCAAACTTAAATAATTTCCGATTCTTCAAAGGAAAGTTCCAATTCGATGCGACTTGTTGAGGTAAACAATCGGATGAAGGGTCGACACAAACAATTGATGCGATTTAAAAATACATTTGCAGAAGAGAAACAGAACGTGTAGGACGAATTTTTCGGGATGAATTTCCTGGATGTAATTAAGTCGATGGGGATAATTTGGATGCCTTTTTTGAGCACTGCAGTTTAGCTGAAAAGAATATCTTACGCTCCTGGATAACAAAGGTATAAATGGTCAAAATAAATTAAATCGAGAAAAGACCACCGATTTAAGTTTAAAGCTACTAATTACCTGTTTATTTAGCTATAAGACTATAATAATGCAGCAACAATGGTGCAATTATGCACAAAAACAAACTAGATGGCGTAAGATCTAGCCTTTAGTTGCCGGCTGAGAATTAAATTCTCTGATGGTACGATTAAATCACTGGATTTCAGTTAGAGATTGATTCCGTTATAAAAATTTTGCTGGCCCACTTCAATTAAGATATTATTTATAGCCATTTGACGCAAATTTATCTATTTCGCTAATAGCAACTCTTTTTATTTTGTAATGACGGAACTGATAATATAAATAGTTCTTAGTTCAATATCAATACATAGATATATTATTCTGTAAAGAGCTTCAAAAAATATCACTTTGCTTACGTAAGCATTGCAATCAAATGTTTCTTCACTATCCAACATCTAACTTTTGCTGACGGGTATCTCTGAGGAGAGCTCAAGTCATTTTTTTTAAACCTACTTTAATATCGTAGTATTTTTATTCTTTTTAATGGTGCATAAATTAATATCCTACTGTTAATGGTTTTAATGCTATGTTTTTTAAGCTGGTGTTCCTCTCCGAGAAAATTACCTGATGACGATGTCACAGCATTAGTTTTTTATTTTCAAAAACTGACCTGCGTTCAATGAACAAGAAAATTTTTCTCGGCTGTAGCGAACCTTTTGGACTACATTTCCACAATGATTGCGTTCCGCTAAGACGAGTGAATATCTTAAATTGGGACTAAATTGAAGTATAATCACATTGGAAGTACTTAAATTAGGTGGTTGGATCAAAATTATCATAGATTGACTGAAAGTGATTACTTTTTGTGTAATTGAATCAGCATTCAATAATCAAATTGTTTCTGAAATTGGGAATTAATCACTCATTTCACGATTGTGAAAACACTGATATCAATTCAGATACTGCCGAGGAAAGAAGCGAGAGGCTCCTCCACCGCTATTGCATTGAGAGCGGTGGAGGGGGAAGCTGACTTCGCTTCAGATCGAACCGTTCGGAAGATGAGCCGTGCGAAGCTGAATAACGTCACAATTATCAGCTCAACTACGTTTCGTATCTGGTGGCCGGAACAGCATTCAAAAGTATAGGTTCGATTGTGAAAGCGTAGTCCGCTCGGCGTAACTTCGCTTCGCATTTGGTGGCAACCCGGCATAAGACTTTTAGACTAAATTGGAAGATTATTCCTCTTTAGCATAAGCAAGTGTCTGCTTTCCGATAACACTCATTTTAAAACAGGGATTAGCATCACCTTTTACTCGAAGTTTACCCTCCTTTACTTTTCACCACAATTCCTTGCAGAAAAGATTTCAGCATGGCCTCCATTGAGATTATCATAATTTTCCTTTGTCATTTTAGCCTCATCGCACATATTCAAAGTTAATATTATCACACCATGAAGTTGCATTGCCTCTTGAAAAATTGATTCACTTAAGTAAAATAACTATTTTAAGCACATATATGAAGAGGAGAAATTTCTAAGAATAAATTAACTAGCATGATTAGTGGAGTACTTTGCTTAAGTTGAAGATAAATATTCAATGCCGAACCAATAAACAAAATGTATAAATAATGAATTTTTTAATATGTATCCTTATTACATTTATTTTGCAATGCTAACTCCTTTTAAGGAATTAATTATGACAACCCTAATAAACTGCTAATTTATAAGTTTTTAAGAGGGAATGAATTCTCAACTTCCGATTGACTGATCCATTTTTGAATTTCAAATAAGTCACGAAGATCGAACCGCAGTATTAGATCGGTTAAAATGATTAAGAAAGTATCTGCAGAAAGAGGATCTATTGTATGTAATCACCGCTGAGAAATGGAAGCACAAAAAGATTTTGAGAGCTAGTAGATAACATAGTAGATAAGAAATCACTGAATTGAAGCAGAGATGATAGAGTAATTTTTTTATTGGTATAAGGTGTTTGAGAATGCAGAAAAAAGTACGATACGCATGTTTATGGTTATGTCTCATGCACAGTCTCTGCTTAGCTTACATGAAATTAATGGTTTATCACTTTAATTTTGTATCCGTTTCTGTAATAGGTTCTAATCAATGAATATGTATAAAGGATCATGGTGAGAACGTATGAGCCAGCAAAATAAATTAAACCAGTTTGCTTTCTCTCCTTCATAGGTATAATGGGAGACGAAACTCGCTTCCTTGAATGCAGAGGACTGCTCCATGTGGAAACGTGTCTTCGCAGATCTTAAATATGCCTTCCCTCCAGAAGGTGGCCCTCATCTTGGTAGACCCCGGAGAGATGCCTCTCGGATGCAGGGGCACAGAAGCGGAATTGCAGCCACGTCACAATGACGCCGCTGGTCACATGAAACACCGCTCAGCACCTGTACCAGAGGAGCAACCTCTCTCCTCCGCGGCACAGAAGAAACTGCATCCACTTGCCGCACTTGGAAACCTGATTAAACCCATCCTCTTCCAGAAAGTCGAAGACCAGTCGAGGAAAGCCGCGGTGCGAACGGAGGACCCTCGTTCCTCTCTTCGCCCGAAATATCGCCATGAAGACAATCTCTATAATGCTTTGGTCGAAACTATACTAACAAATCCGCCTGGACAAGACTTCTTAGTGAAAATGGATCAATTTCTCCGTGAACAAGATGGGCACAACGAGAGGCGGAGGACCCAACTTAGTTTGCACGGCTACATTCAGTCCGTATTAGCGATTTGGTAGCATGATAGGCTTGGACTCCCTCTTTCAATGCCGTATCATCATACGAATGTACCACCATTCTGAGCCCATGATGTGCTCCAGATGAACCTTCTTCGGCTTCTCTTCAGCCAACTTCTTCCCCTGTCTGTACGCCATCTGATGCACATGAGAGCATCTCTCATGGAAATGCCAGAAGCGGATTGAACCGCTCTGCTCCCACTGAGGCGGAGAGGACGCTACCAAATACAGCTCATGTCCAGTTTGGATGGCAGAGAGATAGTGGAGACCGGGTGCGAGCACCCCTGCCACCCCACCACTGGTACAGCATCCACGACTCGACTATGCTAACACCAACCTCAACTCCCGCGAGGGGATGGAAATGTCAACATAATCCCGCCGCTAGTCTAGTCAAAAGGGCTGGCACCAGACCCGCACCAAACATGCAGCAACCGGTGACTGATGCTCCGCTCGAGTCATCCTATGAAACCGCTCCTCAAGATCGTCGGCGATTCATCCCAGCCTTTCCTGAACACAAGCACAGCTCCTTGCCTCAAGCTGAAGCTTCCATGCGGATTCTTCATGAGGGCTTACGCCCTTCCGAGAGAACCTACTTGTTGTAGGTATATTACAATTTTGTTTAGATCTAGTACCTTTCTTAAAAATACTATTTTAAGATAAGCCAAAAAAATTAAAAAAAAAACAAAATATAGAAGGATAATAAAAAAATTAATAAAAAAATGAAAAAAGAAAAATTAAAAAAAATAAAAAAATGAAAAAAGAAAATGAAAAATAAAAAAATAAAAAAAGAAAAATAAAACTGAGAAAAAAAAACTAAGAAAAATATAAAACTAAGAAAAAAAGATAAAAAAAATTAAAATTAAAAAAATGGAAAAAAATTAAGTATAGAAAAATGAAAAAAAAAAGAAAAAAAGAATAATTCAAAATATGGCTTACTAATGAAACAATATCTTATGAAAAAAGGAAATATTTAATTTTCTTCATTATAATGTATTACTTATACTTATATCTAAGAGTTAATGAACATAATTTGTGCCTGCAAACTGTTTTATATATTAAGTTAGATTTAGTTAAATTCCATTGTGTTTGCTTCGATTTGTTTGATTTCCATGATCACGATCATGTTGAAAGTACCATGCAAAATACCTCAGAAACGTGAGTTACTGTACTGTATTTTAACATGATTCCTAGTTTTAGTGACTTCATAAGTATATCATTTGTAGATTTAAGTACCAAATCTAGATACAATTGCAAGGATCTCTGTTATACCTTGAGTCTATATTTCAATGTTGTGGTATTTTAATTTTCTCTAAAAAAGAAAATATTAAAAGAAATATCTTAATATTCTCTATAATAAGAGTATAATTATCATTAATTCTACCTAAATGTTGATGTAAATGTTTTGTGTACATAGTTTTTAGTTGCATTTTTTAATAGGAATTAAGTTAGGTTTAGTTAGTTTGTAAGTATTATTTCTTAAAATAAGTGCCAATCTTTAAGTGAAAGGGCAAACTGCAAATCCAGGATATGACATTGCAATGCTTGGCTGTCATCCATTTCTATTGTTCGATATAATACTCTTATTAATAAAACTAAAAAAAATATTCAAAACGGTTAAAAACCATATAGGAGTAGTGGAAAATATTAAGCCCAACAAAAATAACTAATCATTAGCTCAGAATCCGAAATTAAAATCAGGATAGAAAAGAAAATGATAAAGAATAAGGGTATTGATAGTAATTGATCTTTCTATCAGTTGATGTGTATGATTAGAAATCATTATTTGTAATTGCATGTTGCATTAAGCTAATCTCAGTTTGATTAGTTTTTGTGTAAAAAAGTGCGAATCCGGAATTGTAAACCCTGAAGTGTCTTCTGGAGGTAAACAGATCTGGGCTGTGCTACCACATATTGCCTTTATAAGAAAAAAGGCATACTTTTACGCAAAGTGCCACAATATCGGACATACAATGGCCTATGAGTAGAGATCTTCTCATTCACTGCACCCTCCCCGCCGGGATGGCCCGGCGAAAATCCTCAAAGTAGCAGCTCCCGCATATTGCCGCATCACAGTGTGGAAATATCATCGCGACACTCCACAGATAAGTCAAAAAAGCAGTCTGGTTGGCCAATCATCAGTGCATTAATTCGTGCTGGTTCCCAGATGTGCCGGGTCTTATCGCAGATTGTCACTAAGATAGACACCGCCACATTTTGCAACAGCTGCGCAGCCCTTGCAGCCATCACATACTGGAAGCAGCCCAAGGCAGCATCGACGCAACCGCCGCGTCCAATTACCTTGATATACCCACTGGCTACTCCGCCAAAGAAGGCCTGGGAGAATCCTCTCTCCTTTATCCCGCCGCAAGTGAACGGCACCTCCAAGGCGCCTGAGCATAGCCATTCTTCCAAATCGGCGTGCCGCACCACAGAGATTTCCCCGGAGCACTTTCGTGAGCTACTGACCACACAACAGCTGATCCAAGAAACGGATGCGGCTATGAAAATCCCGCTATGTCCATATTGCCGCGCTACTACCCTGCAACCTGCTGATGCAGCATCCAGTCCGGATCGGAGATCGGGCGGCATGCTATGCTTTGAATCCTACTTTTACTGCCACGTCATCATACGAATATGCGGCATCAACGACTGGACTATGCCAGCACCACCAGCAACTTCGTATCGGGGATGGAAACAGGTCAACCCAATCCCGCCGCCAGTCTAGTCAGAATGGCTGGCAGCAGACCCGCACCCGACATGCTGCACCCGGTGACTGATGCTCCGCTCGAGTCATCCTATGAAGCCGCTCCACAAGACCGTCGGCTATTCATCCCGGTTTTCGCTGAACACAAGCACAGCTCCTTGCAAAAGCTGAAGCTTCCATGCGGATTCTTCATGAGGGATTACGCCCTTCCGAGAGAACCTACTTGTTGTAGGTATATTACAATTTTGTTTAGATGTAGTACCTTTCTTAAAAATATTATAGCAAGCTAAGCCAAAAAAATTTAAAAAAAAACAAAATATAGAAGGAAAAAAATTAAAAATAAATAGAAAAAAGAAAATTAAAAGAATTAAAAAATTAAAAAAAAGAAGAAAAGAAATTAAAATATTAAAAAAAAATGAAAACAAAAGAAAAATATAAAAAAGAGAAAAAAGAAGGAAAAAAGTAAAGAAAAAATTGAAAATATTTAATATGGAAAAAATGATAAAAAAGAAAGAAAATTAAAAAAATGGCTTACTAAGGAAAGAATATCTTATGAAAAAAGGAAATATTTAATTTTCTTCACTATAATGTATTACTTATACTTATATCTAAGAGTTAATGTACATAATTTGTGCCAGCAAACTGTTTCATATATTAAGTTAGATTTAGTTAAATCCATTGTGTTTGCTTCGGTTTGTTTGTTTTCCATAATCACGATCATGTTGGAAGTACTATGCAAAATACCTCAGAAACGTGAGTTACTGTACTGTATTTTAACATGATTCCTAGTTTTAGTGACTTCATAAGTATATCGTTTGTAGAATTAAGTACCAAATCTAAATAGAATTGCAAGGATCTCTGTAATACCTTGAGTCTATATTTCAATGTTGTGGTATTTTAATTTTCTCTTTGTATTGATACTCTTACAAAAATAGTTTTAATGTAAAAAAACCAAGAGAAAAAAATGTGACAAAACTAAAAATATAAGAGAATGGAGAAGAAATTTCAAAAAGAATTATTTAAAGCCAATGAAAAAGAAAATATTAAAAGAAATATCTTAATATTCTCTATAATAAGAGTATCATAATCATTAATTCTACCTACATGTTCATGTAAATGTTTTGTGAATATAGTTTGTAGTTGCATTTTTTATTAGGAATTAAGTTAGGTTTAGTTAGTTTTAGTTAGTTTGTAAGTATTATTTCTTAAAATAAGTGCCAATCTTTAATTGCAAGGGCAAACTGTAAATCCAGGATATGATATTGCAATGCTGGGCTGTCATCCTTTTCTATTGTTCGATATAATACACTTATTGATAGAACTAAAAAAATTTTGAAAAGGTGAAAAAACCATATTAGAGTTAAGAAAAAATATTTAGCCAAACAAAATAGCAAATCATTAACTCAGAATCTAAAATTAAAATCAGAATAGATAAGAAAATGTTAAAGAATAAGGGTATTGATAGTAATTAATCTTTCTATCAGTTGATGTGTATGATTAGAAATCATTATTTGTAATTGCAAGTTGTATTAAGTGAATCTCGGTTGATTAGTTTTGGTGTAAAAAAGTGCCAAGCCTGAACTGTAAAGCCTGGAGTGTCTTCTGTAGGTAAACAGATCTGGGCTGTGCTAAAACATACTGCCTTTATAAGTAAGAAGTCATCCTTCTCCGCAAAGTGCCGCAATATCGGACTTACGATGTTCAATGAGTAGTCCATCTTCTCCTTCACTGCACCCTCCCCGCCATGATGGCCCGGCGAAAATCTTCAAAGTAGCATCTCCCGCATATTGTCACATCACAGTGCGGAATTATCATCGCGACACTCCTCAGATAAGTCAGAAAAGCAGTCGGGTTGGCCACTTATCAGCGCATTAATTCGTGCTGGTTCCCAGATGTGCCGGGTCTCATCGCAGATTGTCACTAAGATAGACACCGCCACATTTTGCAACAGCTGCGCAGCCCTTGCAGCCGTCACATACTGGAAGCAGCCCATGGCAGCATCGACGCAACTGCCACGTCCAATTACCTTGATCTGGCTACTCCGCCAAAGAATAAGGCCTGGAAGAATTCTCTCTCCTTTATCCCGCCGCAAGTGAACGGCAACTCCAAAGCGCCTGAGCATAGCCATTCTCCCGAATCGGCGTGCCGCTCCACAGAGATTGCTCCGGAGCATATTCGTGAGCTACTGACCCCACAACAGCTGTTTCAAGAAACGGAAGCGGCTATGAAAACTCCGCTATGTCCATATTGCCGCGCTACTACCCTGCAACCTGCTGATGCAGCATCCAGTCCGGATCGGAGATCGGGCGGCATGCTCTGCCTGGAACCCATTTTACTGCCACGTCATCATTCGAATGTGCGGCATCAACGCTTGACTATGCCAACACCACCCTCAACTTCGTATCGGGGATGTAATCAAGTCAAGCCAATCCCGCCGCCAGTCTAATCAGAATGGCTGGCAGCAGACCCGCACCCGACATGCTGCACCCGGTGACTGATGCTCCGCTCGAGTCATCCTATGAAGCCGCTCCACAAGACCGTCGGCTATTCATCCCGGTTTTCGCTGAACACTAGCACAGCTCCTTGCAAAAGCTGAAGCTTCCATGCGGATTCTTCATGAGGGCTTATGCCCTTCCGAGAGAACCTACTTGTTGTGGGTATATTACAATTTTTTTAGCGCATGTACCTTTCTTAAAAATATTATTTTAAGCTAAGCCAAAAAATGAAAAAAAAACAATTTAGAAGGATAATTAAAAAAAAAGGATTAGAAAAATAAAAAAGAAAATAAAAAAAATTAAATTTAAAACTAAAAAAATGAAAAAAAAAGAAAATGAAAAAAAAAAATAAAAAGAAAAATAAAATCTAAAAAAAGAAAAAAGAAAAAAAAAATGAAAAAAAATAAAGAAAAAAATGAAAAAAGAAAAAATTGGAAAATATTTAATATAGAAAAAATGGAAAAAAAATGATTGAAAAAATGAAAGAAAATTTTAAAAATGGCTTACAAATGAAACAATATCTTATGAAAAAAGAGATTATTTAATTTTCTTCATTATAATGTATTGCGTATAATTATATCTAAGAGTTGCTGTACATAATTTTTTGCCTGCAAACTTTATTAGATATTAAGTTAGATTTAGTTAAATCCCATTGTGTTTGCTTCGGTTTGTTTGATTTCCATAATCACGGTCATTTTGAAAGTACTATCCAAAATACTTTAGAAACTTGAGTTACTGGACTGTAATTAACATGATTCCTAGTTTTAGTGACTTCATAAGTACATCCTTTGTAGATTTAAGTACCAAATCTAAATAGAATTGCAAGGATCTCTGTGATACCTTGAGTCTATATTTCAATGTTGTGGTATTTTAATTTTCTCTCTGTTTTGGTACATTCCGCAGCAGAAGGATCTTTAATTTTGGTTTTGCGTGAAATATAAGGTTAGGGATACATAATTTAAGGAAAGGGTTCGGGCGCAAATCTTGCAACAGCGTCGTAGCCTAGAACCGTTAATTAGGCCTGAGCCTCTTATCCCTCAATGAAACAGGAATAACACACTCCTTCCTGCTGTCATAAACACAAGGTTCCTATTCACGTTCTTCTTAAATCGAGCACGAGGAACTCTTCATACCTGTTAAGCGAAGGCTAAAAGCCGTCGAATACGTCTATTTACCACAACTTTAGCTTGAATGCACGAGTTATATGCTTAATGCGAGTTATTGCTTGCATTCTGCAAGCAAAAGGTAAAGTTTAAGTAAAAATATTGTAATTGGTCATAAGCATAAAGAGCAATCTTGCATCTTAGCGGTAATAAACGGAAAATTTATTTCCGAATTCCCTGATCCAGGACCTCTTGATCCTTTTAAATAACGTTGCAGAAGATGAATTTTTAGCTGAGTGCAAAATTTGAAATATGAATCTCGTCTTTAACTGCCATTTAAATTATAGTAATTGCCATTGATGTAAATGTTTTATGAATATAGTTTGTAGTTGCATTTCTCAATAGAAATTACGTTAGGTTTAGTTAGTTTGTAAGTATTATTTTTTGAAATAAGTGCTAATCTTTAATTGAATGCGCAAACTGTAAATCTAGGATATGATATTGCAATGCTGGGCTGTCATCATTTTCTCTTGTTTGATATAATACTCCCATCAAAATTTATTGAATGCCCTCAAGTAAAAACATTTAGCTAAAAGATATTGTTTATAAATAATAAAATGGAAAATGGAGAAAAAATTAAACTGCTAACTAAAAATTAGTTCAACAACAAAAGAAAATTGTTAAAAATCTCTATAAGTGTATTTCTGACTTATTTCAAGTAGTTGTTTATCAAATTTTTTAAATGTTGTTAATAATTATACCCTCTTTAGTCATAAATTTAGCTTTAGTTTTTTGATAAGTAGGGTTTTTGCGTAAGTTCCAATAGAATGGGTGAACTGTAGTATATGGAGCGTATGTTTTTATGCTGGTGTAGACTAATTTTCTGTTGTTTGTTTAAATACCCTTATTAAGAAAATAAATAAACATATATTAAAAATAGTTCAAAATAGCTGAGCAAAAGAATGATCCAAAAAAATATAAATTCAAAGAATAAATAGGGAAAAAATACCAAAATAAGGAAATAATCAAAAGGAAAAAAATAAATGTGGCTTAAATCGTGGAAATATCTTAAGAAAAAAAGGAAAATATTTTTGTCTTCATAATAATGTATTGCTTATTATCAATTGTATCTAACAGAGTATGCACATAATTTGCAATTATTATTTCCGCCAAAATAATTTAACATTTATATTAGTTGATATGAATCTTTTATAAATACAATTTTAAATTGCTTTTTATAATAGACATTTAACTAAAAGAGTTATTAAGTTAGTCTTAGTGTTTGTGTTTCTTAGCTTTTGTGTTTAAAAAACAAAGTGCCAACCTTCCCCCTTGTGGACAAACCATTTTCACTATCCGAGAAATGGACTTCAGAATCACTCTGCCGTGTTCACCACACTCCTTGGTGTGGGCCAAATATGGGCTGAATTTTCTTCCTTCGTTTTTGTTGCGTGCATTGGAATCGTTGTCTGCAGGATATCCTTCCGTAATCTTAGCATTTACCACGTGTAAATCATCGAGTTATAAAATTTAAAAACACGAATTAACGGAACGAACAAAACTATGTATTTTATGCTATAAGTTAAATCTTTTTATGGGTAAATGGACCAGGATGATCTGGAACTTTAACTTGGGGAAAATAAATCGATAAACGGTTTTCGGACTGTTATCTGGCGATATACGCACTTGTTCTTTGACTTGGATTCATAGTTCTTCTCTTTTGAGATACATTGGGCCATAGTTAAAGGATTGGGTACAGTTTCATCAGATGCCCCTAATATATAATGCACAATTGATAATAAATCAGCAACTGAGTTGTGTCTACAACCTTTTGTATGACTCTGTCTGTCCATTTATGTCTGTCATTTATCGCATCACACTACCCAACGGATTTTAATGAAATCTGAAAGGATTTGCCCGTTAAATTGGGATATAGGCTACTTTTTATCCCGATAGTTTACATCTTTCAGTGGGAAAATGGACCATAATGAGGGGAGAGATGGCAGCTCTATTTTCCTCTAAGATTCAGGAACCAAACCCATCTTTCAATGTTGGCATATGATTATATCCATGCCATCTTTCCATGTATGTACCTTATAGTCTTCGGTTCAATCCTAGACAATGTCAAGTATTCAGATATGAAATGCACATAGAGTTCACTTTCACCGCTTGCAGGCTTTATTTCTTTTGCAAAAAATAATTTGGAAACATAAATTATGATGCTAAAGATGGAGCAACGGTGGGCTGATCGATACTATGCTAAGAGTGTGTTTTCATATCAGAAAGGGTGAATACAACGTATTGGAATTTGAGAAGGTACCACCAGATACCAACCGAAAATCGGAACGGAATGAATATGAATCTGATGATAGTTTTCCTAATCTTCGGTTTTCACGCAAAAACACGTTTTACTTCAAATCCAGTTCATTCACCGTTCGATGCCCAGCCTTGATAAAAACAATGAAGCTTTCACGAGATCATGCAACTGATTTAGAAGTTCTTCATCTATATATAATTCGAGTAAAATGTTGTTTGCATTCTGCAAGCATGTTGATAACACAAATTTCAAGTCGACGACATATCGAGAGGGTCATCAAAAGTAGAAAAAGTATTGAAAATATTCATAAAATTTGCTGCAATTTCTCCGTCCGGCATCGAACCCGGGTCTTCCTGATGATAATTAATATGCTGAACAACAAAGGATTACCCTCTCTATGTGTGAAAACTGAAGCACAAATATTGGCTGCAACTGCCTCAAACGACGTCCTACTTTTCCCATATATTCCTTGTGTTAGAATATTTAATGTGCTCTGGCATCGAACCCAGAAACAGCATGGTCTTATCTAATTTTTTTTCTTAACGTCTTAATATACATCTTCTAGCAAAGCAAGAACTTCCTATTATATGGATAAGTGCATCAAAATAAATATTCAAAACTACCTCAATGTATTTTAAATGGGGGATATATTTACCGCCTGGCTTCGAACCCGGGTCTTTCTGGTAATACTTTCCATGCTGCGCAACAGAAGATTGCCATTTTTAACTATCTGTGAAAATTCAAGCAGAAATATTGGTTGAAACGGCCTCAAACGTCGTCCTACTTTTCCCTTATATTCCCTATGTGAAAAATTTTAACTTGCTCTGGCATTGAACCCAGGAACAGCATTGTCTTACCTAATTTTTTTCTTAAGCCGAGTTTTATCACCGTGAAAATTTCATATAATCAAATTATGCTGATTATCTTCTATGGAATTTGCCACTCAAGATCTGCACACTGTACGATATACAATTGTAAATAGTTGTAATGTTAATGTTGTATTATTATCTTTTGGGTAAGTACTGTAATATTAATGTTATATTATCTATTGTGCATGTGCATATAAAAATAATTCATTGCCTGCGGGAGGTTTTTGGAGGGGTTTCCCCTCCCGTCTTTGGGCGAATGCAATCCGTTTGTAATTTAGTATTTCCCCCTCCGCCGCCGCTGCCACCAGGCCTGATGGCCTAATCGCAGCGTCATTTGAATAAATATCTCAAATTGTATGCTCTTATTTTCTTCGGGTAACGGGCAGTCAATCTATGGCCCGTATCTTTGGTATAAGTGGTTACAAAGAACCTGTTCGAGGAGTTGTCCTACAGATTGTGAGGCAGATCCTCTCGCGGTCCATAAATTGAGCTGCTGCTATCGCAACTTCATAATTTACGTTGCAACAAGTTATTTTCGCGGATAATTATAAAAACTAATTGAAACCACTCTTGGTTGTTTGAATCTTAAGATTGCATCCTAATCTTCACAGCATCCCGACGACGTTTCTTTCTCACGAATCACACTTTAGTCCAAATCCTTGCACTGGTTCATGATAGTCAATTCCTCCGTCCAACACGACGGAACTTACAGGATAAAAATAAATAAATTTGGACATGAACCGAAGGAATATTTTGCCAATTATAACTATAAAAGCCATATTTATTAAATGTTCAGTAATTTAAACTTGAGGCTATCACCCTCCACCGTTAATTCGAATATTACATTTAAAGCCTGTTCTTTTAGTATAGTATGAATGTACATTCTTACCCTAACGCTCTTCTTAATCTAATATCTTATAAGTATAGGATTAATGTAAGAATGTCAGCAGAATTTCGAAAAGTTATGCATTCGACTTCGTTCCGCATTATGAAGATCGTGACAAACGAACTGCTGTAAAATCTCGTTAGGGTTAAAACCACATTTGGTCCCTTCAATTTTTCCACAAAGCATTATTTCTTCGTCATTTTGACCACCACAAACTAACGCATAAACTTTCTTTTGCAAATCGCTTTTAGAAACATCCCAAGATAACTCTAATTTTGTTCCTGCTCTTAATTGACCGAGAATCCAACATATGCATCTATGATACATAGTTTCTTTTTCATAAATTCGATCTTACTGTTAATTCGGCATGGACTTAAAATTTTCGAGTATTATAATGGGAGAATGGATTCTATAATAAACTTCGTCGTAGTAAACAGTATCAGTTTTCGTCGTAGTAACAGTAGTATTCCTGACGACAAAGTTTTATAATATATTCATTTATTTTTTAAGCTCTCGTATTTTAGATTCAAGCCTGCGAGGCACAATAACTTTGTTGTTGTTTTATTTGTTGTGCAATTGTTGCGTTTAGTAAAGGGGCAGCAGAGAAATCCCTCAGACAAAGGATGCGGGCCGCTAAGGCGTATGGAGATGCTTTTCTTAGAAGCCCCTTCCCACAGCTAATGGTGGAATTGGAAGAAAATGCCACGGAAGACGCATCTTTAAGCAAATACTTGAAATTTAACTCATACGAAAGCTTTTGAAAAAGGAGTGGTACTTGTGCTACGGATTACGCGCCTCAGGGTCATGGGTACGAAGAAAAGATAGAAAATAGACGAAATGAAGGGAGAAATAAATTTTGGAGACGTGATTTATATTATCCACGCAAGTGTCGGAGGAAACACGCTTCACGTTTAATTACAAAGGTTGAGAGAGAACAGTTAAGGTCACGCTTTTGAGAAATGAAATCGACTTTCAAATGAGTCACGGATGAAAATGATTCATCGAATTGAATCAATTGAGAAACGAAATCTGCTGCTGGTCCACTGTATGGAATCACGGTATGTTGAGAGGAGGGAATACAGAGCTAAAATCATGGAATGGAGGGAGAAGTTTTCCTATGGCTATAGTGTTCTTCAGGATGCAGGAATACTGTAATCACTTCGCTGCACATGGCCAGGATTAGGTTCGGCAAGTATATCTCCGCTATAATTAAAGAATAGATTTGCCGCCTTAATTAGGATTCGTACCTGTAATTCGAACTACTCGTTACTTACGTATGCTTGGTCTTGGAGAGCACAGGAAAGGATGGAAACTTGTCTATGGTGCAAAAAGAAGTTTATCAGCAGTCTTAATTTCATTCGTTCACGGATTGTTCTTCCTTGTTTACTTCATACTCGCAGTTGTAAAATTAAAATTAAAAAATCTGATGTGGCCAACACATGACTTTCTACATATTTACTGAAAACAGAAGCCTATGCCGGTAATGTATAAATAACTCCAAAACAATGAGTATTACAGAAAAATGTTTCAAACAAACGTTGTAATAAAATACATAACTTTTGTAGGAAATTGTATATACCTATATTACATTCTGACAGAGATATTTATGAAAAACTTCCATCTTGATAAACAAATACTTCCGTTCGACTATTATTCAAGAATTACTCCTAAACAATCAGTGTTACGAAAAAATGTTTCTTACAAAAGTTGTAGTAAAGTACACTATCTATTCATTTTGTACATAATTGTATATACCTACATTGCATTCTGACAGAGATATTTAAGAAACAATATTTTGTTCCGGATAAATCGCAACTTCTGGTTAAGCGGTATTCATCAAAAACTAATCAACTCTTGGCATTGTTAGGAAAGTACTAAATATGAATTTTGGAAATGATCGGATGATTACTTTTTAAGAAGACACACGGAGAGACATGTTCGGGAAAATAGCGAAAACGAACTCTATGGGCCCCAAAACATCTATTTCCGTTGGAATCTGGAGGTCGAATTTTTTTGCAAACACAATACTTTCTCTATACTACGTATAGGGAGAAAGAAAAAAATAGATTCATTATACTTCAAATGAAAAAGTATAAATCGTTGATTTCCCATTAAAGTAGATAAACTTTCAGGTTTTCTCGTCCTAAATTTCTTTTTAAACCGAAAGCTCGTCAAGTCATGAACGAAGCCGAGCTTCTAGGCTGATTTGCTGTTTTCCTAAACACCATTTGAAACCACCTATCGGTAACAAGCGACTCTCCCGTCAAACTGCGCATTCGTGGAGAAGTGCTAATTCATTTCAAGGAGACGACTCTCGGCTGAGGGATCTCTATACTTTTTCTACGAAAACTAGCGTAATTTTAACATTCGAGGTTCTAATTAAATCTAATATCGGGAATCGCTCATGCAGACTCCATTCAAACCTAATCTTTATAAAAAGCAGAATCAGACTGACGTCCCTCATTATATCGGAAACAGTTTGTTGTAAAGCCTAGTGAAAATCAAAATTTTCAAAGAGCTTCAGGCTCAGTTGGAAGAAACCAAAGGAAAAGCAGAAGTGTACATCTCTGTTGAGAGAACATGTATTCCTTGTCCTTAGATGATAAAATTTTACAAAAATATAAGGAATTGGTAGACTAAATAGACCAGAAAATGGTTAGCTATGAAATCGATGGAGGCTCAAAAATTAAGTATTACTTGCGATTTTATTTATTTTTGATATTGCAGTTAATAAATATTTTTGGAAAATAGTAAGTAAAGAGAGGAGTGCAACATAGTTATATTCATAGATTTCAACTAGCGTGTAACTAGAGGTTGCTACATAGACAAAAGCTGTACGGCGGAAAGTGACAATCTCGATTTGGCAACTTCGCATCAGCACCTCGAACTAATGAAAAAGAAGTTGTTTACATTGTTTCTGCCCACAAGCAAGGCAATTCATCCGATTTTTCCTATGAAAGCAATTCATATCTATCACAATTTCTTTTTTCTACCGAAATATCGGGTTATAATTACTATTTGAAATTCTGACGAATTTAGCGTAATTTAAACATGATAGATCAGGATTTACTTCCTGCTATTTGAAAACACTGCTTGAGCACGACTCGACCGAATCAGAATCTTAATTCCTTTCCTATATTTTAACAATAAATGTTATTTTATGTGTTGCAGTCGTCAATATTCAAGGGAGCCTGAAATTATACGATGGAAAATCTTGGGTCTCCTCTTAAAGATTTATTCTAATTAAATAACTTTTTGAATAAATCTAAGATAAGGGCAGTGGCTGTAAGTTAGAAACGGATTCCTCTTCATTCGTTATCTATTTTCTACGTAGTTTCCCTTTGTGTTTAAAAATTTGTCATAACGTTTCTACAAGCTTTATTATGCTGAAGTCTTAGAAGTCTGCCGCCTGATAATATAACCGGTCTTCGGCTGCTTTTTTCATCTGTGGAATGTGCAATTTGCACACTCTAAAAATTTGCAATTTCACGAAGATGTTCTGCTCACATTTGGAAATTCTACTGCTGAAGTTGAAATTTTGAATCGCCTGTCTCCACGAATCTTTTCGTCCACGGCGTTGACCAAATCTTCTGTGATCACTGATTACAGAAGATCATCGCATTGGGGACATAAACCTTATCCGTCGGTGAATTTCTACTGCTGAAACGTTCTTAGTTATAAAAAATCGAGTCACTGAAAGTATTTCGCAGTCGGCGGGCTGATCGATCGTTTTAACTATTTTGGACCGTCTCTTTAATGAGCACGCTGTAACAATTCCAGTGTAAAAGGCGTTTAACGCGGAAGGCATGCCGCACAGTGGGACGAAACTTCGAAATCGCGGCCACAAATCGAAAAAATGAATTTGGGAAATTTTGACCATTGGGTAGGGTAGAGAAATGATAGGTGCATTCAAAGCTGGAAGGGTAAGGTTGTTCCTTCTATACCTGGTTCGTTCTCTTAGTTCAAAGTCATCCCTCGTGAAGCGTCGCGCGAGAATGCTGAGCAAAAACACCAATCTTCAAAATGATATATCTCAATAGTGAATCAACCAATTTAAATTCTTCAAAATTTATTCTACTCTTGAATATTAAAAAAAAAATTTCTGTATTAGTTGAATCGAGAAGTGTTGTTTATCTGTCTAAAATACGGCCGTGTTCGGTACCCTCGCGAAAACGACATGATTTTCGAGACTTCTACTTTCAAATAGACAAAAGTATATTATCGTCCTCTATCGGCCAACTATCTCACTTTGGGGGTGTTTCCGATAGCTGACAGACTCACCTAAATCCCCCAAGTTACAGCTGGATCCTGCGGGAAAATGTACTTTTGGCTGTTTGAACGTAGTTAAGCGGGTGCGAGGCGCGCTGCCCCGCGCGGCCAGGTGTTCAGTACATACGAGTACAATAGGGAACTTATACCCGTCTTCGCTTGCATGGGGACTCCGTAAGAAATTATTGTAGTTATTTTAGACTCATATTGTTTATGATAAATGTTACTGATGATTTGTTTCAACATCGGACTATCTACATTGCGTGGGTGGATGTTTTATCAAGTGCTACTTGCCATTTTTCGATTTTCACTTTGTTGGACAAATAAGTACTGAGTAAGAAAAGCGGATTGTACAAGAGTGCAAGAGGGTTTTTTGAAAGGGTTTTCGTACGCAATAGGGAGGTAAACCTTATGTGAAAATGTGCATTTTAATATTTAGAAATGATAATATAAGTTGAATAGATATCAACAGTAAAAACTATTTGTAAATTGCTGCCGTATTAATTTTTTTAATGCTTCGTGAAATTTGAACACTTTTGAAACGGAAGGTTTTCCGCGGGAAGCCGAGTCCAGTTGGCTGTGACGTCATACGTATTGAAGGCAAGCGGCGCTGCGGTGAATGCTGTTTGGCGAGTTGATTCCGTGATAGTGTCGTAGTGCTGGCTACGACTGGTTCCCGTGAGGGAATGAATAGCAAAACAATCACGTTCGGTTCATACTCTATTTATTTTCATCTATGGCACATACCGAGCAAGGGGCGCCCTTAGAGTTGACCGGATGAGCGGGTGCGTGGGCAAAGAGTGGCCGCTGAGGGCTCTGGGTGCGGGTGCTTCCACCAAGTTCTTCCAGGCGTTCCGCACGTCCCCTCACAAGGACTAAACGGTCAACCGTCGGCGCACCCTACTCTTGTCTTCCGTACGTTCCCTTGCGAGGACTAAACGGTCGATCTGCTGATTGAAATGTGTCCCTTTTTCACACTTTGGCCACTCCTTATATACGAAAACAGGGCGGAGGTGGGAGGTGGCGTAACTGCCCCCGAAGCCACCCCCTGTACCCTGTAACCCAACTGGGGGTGGGGCTACCGGAACCTCCCACACTCTTGTCCCAGCCCAGATGCACCCCGCTCATCCGACCAACTGTAACTCCAACAATAGACCTATGTTTTGGATGATCCTCTCCGATAAATTTTTGCGTTTGGAAGTGTTTTCTTAGCTGAAAACTTCATATATATACCGGCAAGCGTCGAATAAGACTCATTTTTCCTACTAAAGCCACATTCTTTCATACTATTTGGCAGTCGTAGTCCTCCATAAGCGTGAACAATATAAAATGTAAATTTCCGTAACGCAATCCAAGGCGCATTAATCTATTGATGTAATCTCTCACATTTCTTCAACAGCATCACATAAGCAACCAGCAGAAACTACAGAAAGTATCACTCAAGAAACATAAAATACGATCGTTCGTTCTTTAGAAGTCAGCGCGTATTTGCTTTCAAGCAAAATAAAGGGTCATATTGCAATAATCCTCATATCTAAGACACCAGTCGTACTTTTGACTTAAAATCAGTGACAATCAATCACTTCAAATTCGTATTTTTTTAAGTGGCCGCGAATTGGTTAAATATTCTGGCTCATACTAGAATATTGCCTCTGCTTACATGGACGCAGTAACAACAACCGTAGATAAATGCAGTAGAAATATGAAAGTAAATATTTCGGATTGGATCGGTAAGTGCCTTCGTTGTACCAAATCCCTATATTCTCGAAAATTGAGTTTTTATTTAAATTCTCCATTCATATTTCTCCGTATGTATTTTTAAAGACGAAAATACATTTTAATATTCAAGTTGCATTAATTTGTTGAAATATCAAATATAATCACAAGAACAGAAATCAATTACCTTATATTGTTTTATTCAGGGTTGAAGTATTTGGCAGGACTCACAGAATAATTTTTTGAGATAAAGGCTTTGAATCGAATACACCAATTTTTCCCTAGTCGCGTCCTCGTCCTTCGTAAAGAGGAAAAAAGGGAAATATCAATTTTTAATTAATTCTTCAGCTACCTTTTCGATGCAACCAATTTTTCTCTAATGATATATCCAACGGATTTCATGACTTATCCTATCAACTACATGGTCATGCAATGCCCTTGCCCCAATTTATGGAACCTTTTTGATTTCTTTGAACACTCAGTGCGTAATACTGGGTTTGCTTCGGCTCTCTGCTGGTTAAACCACCTACTATTACTCAGTCTAAATAATTGTAAGTTGACGTCTTCATTTTATTTCACCTTGGCTTGTAACTTTAATTCTTGAAATTCAATTATAAAATCAACTATAATCAAGTGTTTACTGTATTTTTTAAAGCAGCCGAATTTTTTAGTGTTCGGTATGTGACGCATTTAATTGAATACTCAGCTAATACATAAATAACGAAATCAGGCTTAATTGTAAGCCTACCAGAAAATTTGATCTAATATAAATAATTTCTTGTTTATTATAAGAGGAGGTAGTTTTAAAAGCAACGGATGAAGTCACTCCTAAGAAATCTGCTGATGATATAGTCAAATTACGAAAGATATTCAAATAAGCGTGGGCGCGACAATGTGGTGGATCTAATGAGTGGATGTTACGTTTTATGTCGCTTGCGAAATCACCGTGCCTAATTTTTTCCTCCTCACGCTCGGCAACCTCTTGGAAGAAAGAACTCTCAAAGACTCGGGAAGTTTATATCTACAACACTAAAAAACTACAGCATAGAAAAAAAGTCTTTTTCATAGATATTGGACGTATCCAAGCTAGAAATCCAAATTCGGTTTTTTGCAAAAATGCCAAGTGGAGTTTGCTTCGTTTTAAAGATCTCCACGAGAAAATTCCAAAAAATGATAAAAAATTACTTTCACTGTTTTCTCCATTTTCAATGGAAATCGCTGGAGTCAATTTTTGGCCAAAATCTTCAGTTATATGGCCCTTTTTACTTAGAATTCGGGTAAAAGTAGTCGAAATTAGACTAGTTCAGGAGATTTATAGGTGCTCTTTCGATATATCATCTAATCAATTTAATTTTCCCCTGCCAATTTACGAAGAATTTAAGTCACCGGCAGTAGTGGCCGAGAGGTTATCGTGCTTTCGCGGTATCGCTCCAACCTCACAGTACCGGGTTCGAAGCCCGGCCAGTCCCATTTTTCCGATTAGGGAGAAGTCTTTTGTGATTGTTGTTGTTAACACCTACCTTTGTAGAAGTAGTTAAAATGAACGTTTGTGGGAAATATACTGGAAATAAATAAATAAAAGAAACCACCACTTACCACCAATTTACGAAGAAAACGGCATTTCCGCCAAATTATTTTTTTTCGATCTTTATAGCTTCAAATACGAGTAAACGTAGTCAAATATTGCCTCGTTTTGAAGATTTCTAAGAGATAGTTCCAAATTTTGACAAAAATTTCATTTTTTAGCAATTTACGATCAAATCGGCGAAAACAGAGAATTTGGCAACAATTTACTGTTGTTATGGTCTGTTTTGCTTAAAATTAGGCACCTAATCAAATTGGGGATCATATTGATGATTTCAAGAGAATTTTTGGTAGATTGAAGAAAAAATGATTTTTCCAGCAATTTGCGATGGAATGGGAGAAAACTGTACATACATTATAGCAAAAATTTGCAGTTTTTCAGACCAAATATCCTTAAAAACCGAGAAAACCTAGTCGAAATTGGACTCATTTGAAATATTCCCACGATAACTCCGCAATAAATAAGAAAAAGATCATTTTTATCGACATTTAATGAAGATATATTCGAAAAATGGGCATTTTGTCCATAATTTTCTGTTGCATGGCTGTCTCCCCTTAAAATTCGAGTATATCTATTCGAATATGGACTCGATTAGAAAATTTCTACAAGATCATTCAGAATATTGTTTAAGAAATTTAGGGTTTTCGAGAATTTTACTAAGAAATTTGCGAAAACTGTGCATTTTCCCCATAATTTTCAGGATTTGGGCCTTACTTGCTTAAACAAACTGAGCACTGCTAGTTGATATTGGACTCGTTTCAAAAATGAACTTTGAAATAAGTGAAAAAATTGATCATTTTTCCGAGCACTTAAGGAATAAATCGGGGAAACAATAAAATGTGCATTTCTGAAAAAAAGTAGTTTTTTGGAATTACTTGCTTAAAATTCGATAAAACTAAGTGAAATTTTCTTCGATTTAAAGATTTCCACCAGAGCATTCCAAAAGTTGATAAAAATTACTTTTACTTTTCCAATTCCGTAGAAAATGGAGAAAGCAGTGCACTTTGGCCAATATATTCAGTTTTATGCTCCTTTTTAGTTAGAATTTGAGTAAACGTAGTCGATATTGGACTCGTTTACAAGATTTAACGTGATCTTTCAAAATACAATAAAAAGAATTACATTTTTTCGGGGCAATTTACGAAGAAATTACGTCACTGGTGGCGGAGTGGTTAGGGCTGTGGTCGGCAAACTTTTTGGCCAAAGAGCCAAATATGTACATAACAACGATTAAAAAAAAAATTGAGAGCCAAATCTGTTTTTAATTTAGTAAACCTTTATTATAATTTTAGACCTTCATTAAATTACGGGTACACTGAATAAAATTTGATTTCACACTTTATAAAAAAATTTATTCGTTGATAAACAATAATATGAAAGTAAGGTATCCATAAATTTAAATCATGACAATGACTGACAAACACTTAATGTGAACAATGACCTTGCATCTCTTTGGAAAGTTTCAGTAGGTCAGGTTTGTATGTTGTTGTTTTTAATTTTAGGTATGACTCCAGGTTCTCATCAATAAGACGACTTCTCAGTTTGCTCTTGATAAAGTTCATGCTTGAAAAAGATTGTTCGCATGAATATGTAGAACCAAAAAGGGAAAGAACAGCAAACGCGAGTTTTTTCAGCTGATCTTTAGAATCAGGAATACTCTTCCAGACGTTGAAAATGATCATGTCTTCCTTCTCCAGGTCATTCAAAGAAGACCACTTGTGTTGTGAACTAAGATCACATTTGTTCTTCTCCAATATTTCCAAATCAATACAAAGACGTTGAAATTTAGAGCTCCATATCTCTTTGTTTTTTAAATCCAACAATTGTATTTCAAAGTTACCAATGTCAATGCCAAAATGAGAAAATTCCAACTCAGTTATCGTAGCATTAAGAGGATTTTTGACGAATGCTAAGGTCGCTCTGCTGTTTTTAAACTCCTGAAACCTGCTGAGAAATGCCTCCCTCATATTTAAAATTGTTGTTTTGAAATGGTGTTTATCAATAGAGGAATTATTTTCTTGGCGATGCTTCAGCAGGCTCGGAAAGTGGAAAAATGTTTCCCTTTCAAAATCTGGAGCAAGAATGGACAATTTATTTTCGAATGAAATTACCTCTTCTAACATCGAAAAAGTTGTGTTTCCTTTCCCTTGTAGTTTACGATTAAGCTGATTTAAATGAGACGTAACGTCTACCATGAAATGAAAGTTTTGGATCCACTGATTGTCTGTAAGTTCTGGATAGTGAGCACCCTTCTCAAGGAGAAATGCTTCAATTTCTGGCAATAGGGACGCGAAACGTTTTAAAACGTTCCCTCTTGATAACCATCGAACCTTGTTATGTAGCAGAAGATCAGCGTACTCACTCTCAATTTCAACTAAAAATTCTTTGAATTGACGATGATTAAGAGCTTTAGCTACAATGGAGTTGATGATCGTAATCACTAATCCCATAACTTTATTGATTTCTTCCGGAAATGTCTGTGCACAAAGAGCTTCTTGGTGAAGAATGCAATGTCAAGCCAATATCTCGTGATTAATGTTTTCTTTCAAAATGGCAACAAACCCTTTTCTGACGCCGGTCATACTTTTTGCACCGTCTGTTGAAATCGACACAATTTATCGAGAGGAATGTGATATTTATCCATACACTCCACCACAGCATTTGCAATATCCTCTCCATGCGTCTGACCTTTGAGTGGCAATAATCCTAAAAGTTCTTCTTTAGGACCTGAGTGGGAAACAAATCTTACGAAAAGCGAAACTTGCGCTGTATCATTTATGTCACAAGACTCGTCAACTGCTATAGATGGTTAATGGTAGTTAAGTGAGGTTTTTTAAAGATCCATCCCTAGGCGCCGTTCTTGCTGCTTTATCACAGTTTTTTTCCCACGACTCGAGCTCAGAGCTGATAAAGAACCTCGGCTTATCAGCAGGCATCGGGATTTTTCAAACCGAAAGGTAAACAAAGGCGTGCAGTACGATTTGAAAAGTTATAAACAATTGCAATATACAACAATTTGATATCTCCGTCGTATCCTTCGTCTCAAGACTAGTACATGCGTCTTTTGATCTACGCTCTACGATGAAAATTAAGGTGTTCTATGTTTTCTATAGAAATTACCCGGTGAGTTGTGGCAACGCTGCATTACCAGGAGATCCAGCCGCGGGGATTTCAAGAATTTGAATATGGCAAATCTCCATTAAATCTAAATTACAGTAATTAAAGAGTAAAAAATGATCCACAAACCGATTTCAGATCTTCGATTTGCTGGATCGTTATATTGGAACACATTTTAATTGCTCTATCTTTCATTGTTTTGGCAGACAGTGGTAACTCTTAAATTTTTTTAGAATATCTGCTTTGTTCTTAAAATCTCGAAATAGCTCCTCAGATGCATTGATAAAACAACTTTTTATGTATTCGCCGTCTGTGTACGGTTTCCCTCTCTTAGCAATTTCTTGACTAACAACAAAACTTGCCATATTAACATTGCTGGAAGATTGCATCCAGTTATTAAATACAGAAGTTGATGAATCGTGACTCTTCTGAAGTTCCTCGACAGCTTTCTTCCTTGCATCACCGACAGGATATTTAGCGATAAATGACGCATGCTTAATTGTGAAGTGTCTCTCCAAATTTGGCTTCTTGTTGTGAGCGAATTTCTCCTTACAAATAAGACATGTCGGATGGCCATTCAAGTTTCGAGTAAATACGAAATTTTCGGTCCACTCAACTTTAAATTCGCGGTTTTCATCTTCCGTTTTTCTTTGCTTCCTTTTGGTAGCCATGTCGATTGGGGCACCTACATATAGAAATATCCTAAATTATACTTTTTTCTAAAGTCACCAATACAAAATTATTATCATTATTACAATGATAATAAAAATACCTGTAGGATGTGCAGCTGGATGGAAAAAAATACAACTTTATTCTTCAAGAGGACACCTTCGTAAAGTAAGCCACTTGCGCAATAAGATCCGACCACTGTAGAAAAGACTTCACAATGCGACTGGAACAACGACTACTGACCAACGCCAACCAGACTAGTTGAAACGTGCGATTCTCCCCCGCGCCGCGTATGTACCCCGCAGTCGTCAATCGAACGATAAGATACGACCGATAAGATACGACCGATAAGATAAGACGCGTCCACTTCGGAGCGACGGCCACCGCCGAGGCTCCGAAGTGTGTGGGGGTCTATTCCCTCGGCGCGATGCGCCTGCCGAATCCCGTGAATATTTGTGCCAGAGCCGCACTCAAGTAGCCAAAGAGCCGCATGCGGCTCCGGAGCCGCACTTTGCCGACCACTGGGTTAGGGTCACTCTCACGGTATCGCCACAACCTCACGGTCGCGGGATCGAATCCCGGCTAGTCTGATTTTTCCGATTAAGGAATGGTCTTGCGTGATTGTTGTTGTTACCACCTATTATTGTAAAAGTCCATAAAATGAATTTATGTGGAAAATATACTTGGTAAAAATGGTTTCTTTTATTTATTTATTTCATAAGTTTAAGAAGAAATCGGCGAATACGGCACTTCAGCCCAAATTGACTCTTTGCAGCTACAAATCCGTAGTCGAATATGGCCTCGCTTCAACATCTGTTGTTCGCGACGTTGATAAATTTCGGAAGGCGAATCAACCCGGTCCCCAAATATATCGAAGAGGGCAAAGGAGAAAAATCAAGCCGATGCACAATCCAACCGAAGAAATAACAAAGCTTCCGCGATGGGCTAACAGCGCAGATGAAGCGACGCAACCAGAAAGCTTCGGAAATAATCCGAAAGAGAAATCTTCAGGAGGCTTAAGTCGTGGTAATTCTGCAAAAACAGATAAGGGACAACGCCTACCAATAAAATGTCAACAAACATCAGAAACTCTTTCTAATGGCGAAGTTAAAAATTAAAATTTGTACATTAAACATCAACGGAATTCCAAGTGAGTCAAAAGTAAAGCAGCTGTTTAAATTCTTTGCCAAGAACAAAATTGACATGTGTTTATTTCAAGAAGTTTGTACCGAAAACCCTAACTGCAATTTACTTTATGATAAATTTCTCAATATTGGATCAAACGGCAGGGGAACTGGACTTACAGTTAGAAGAGAATTTCCAATAACTAAAGTCATAAAGCATCCATCAGGTAGAATAATAGCAGCAGAATATCTAGACATAAAATAATCAACATATATGCCCCTTGAGGATCTAATGAAAGAAGAGAAATGGAAGAAATTTTTGAAAAACAGATGCAAAATCTTTATGCAAAATGTATTCGCAATGCCGTTCTAGCGGGTGACTTCAATTGCATAACGAGAGAGATAGGTCTAATCTTCCGGATGTTGAATGTCTTGAACTGCCTATGTAAAAAGCTCGAGCGAATACTGTGGCAGTTAAGGATACACGACACAGTTGAGCACAAGAAAAATAAACTCGGTACATTATACAAGAGTTGGAATAAACAACAGCTCCCGAATAGACAGCATTTACGTAAGTGAAAAAATGAATGAGAAAGTCCTATCATATGAAGTCTTTCCTGTGATATTTTCAAACCACAATGCAGTTATTATAGAACTGGAACTTGAAGGTGAAAAAGAAAAGAAGACGAGGAGCAGACAGTCGGAATACTGGAAGTTGAATATCAGTTTGTTAAAACGGCCAGAAGTAAAAAGAATTTTTGCTGAACAGTGGGACTTTGGAGGGATAAATTAATAAATTATGCAGACATTATGGAATGGTGGGAAAATTCAAAAATGAAAAATCAAAAAGCGTCTCAAAGGATTGCACCAATGAGAGAAAGATTTAAGGGAAGACACGGAAAATTATTACAATGCTGTGCTTCAAGAGAACCAGAGTAAAAATATAATAAGACTGTCAGACAAAAATGTGATCAAGGAGATAAAAAGTAAGCTCTTCGCAATATCAGCCGAAAAGAATGAGATGGCATGTTTGGACACATCGGACTTCATTACAATAGAAGATGAGCAGAAGGCTGCATAATGTATATGACTTTCAAGTAAATTTTAATGACATAGTGCTTTATAATTATTCGCACTTAGGTTGAAAAATAGTGCAGGGGGGACATCAAGTGGGACTGTTCCAAAACAAAGAGCCGAGCTTGGTGATAAAAATAAGATTTAGATTGACGAAATTCAAAGCTGTTTCTTCGAATGATAAGATTTGAACGAGGGAAAATACGAAAAACAAAAGTGACATCGATATTTCCGACAGATAAATTTAATGGTTACATAGCTCAGTGTTAGAGCACTCGCCCGGAAAGTGAGAGGTCCTGGGTTTCGCCCCCAGAGGAATCAGGATTTTTTTCTCGGAAATATCGATTAATTTTTAGTTGGATGGCAAAAATGGTTCATATTTATTCATTCTATGACACAGTTTATAGATAATTAAACAAGATTTTTAAAATTTCCAAATGAAACGTTTCCGAATTACAGAAGTATTAGCAGTTTAATATGGCTGATCGGAAAGATGATCGACATAATTTTCAGCGCAACCATCCATCTGGAGCACAAAAAAGAAAAGAAGCTTCCGAGAAGGAAAAACACCATGAGCAATTGCTGTCGAAGCAATTATTTTTCTGTCCATGGCAGTGACGCTCGAACTCAAACTTCTCAAAAAGAAGATTTAGTTTCTGTATCAGACAACAGTGAAAGTCCTTCACTATTCCCATAGAATCCAAAAAACGCGATAATCCTGCCACAATTAACAGTGAGTCTGTATCAGACAACTTATTGTTGGATTCTGATACAGTCATAGAGTCACAAAAAAACTCAAAGGTAAAATGTCAATGTCAAATGAACAAAATACTATTTGTTTAACTTTTGTAATTTAAAAACTTATGAAATCTATGATAAACCTAGAACATTTTCCTAATATCTGTAAGTTTCTGAAAAGTGTCATAAAGGTTATCATATATTTGAAAGTACGAGTAAAATGTTGCTTGCATACTGCAAGCAGATCGACAACACTATTTTCATGTCGGCATCATATCCGGACGGCCATCAAAAGAAAAAAAAAAAGGTTGAAATTTTTCTTAAAATTTGCCTAAATTCCATCGTCTGGCATCGAACCCGGGTCATTACTGTGAACTTACTATGCAGCACAATAGAACATCACCATCTCTAACGATGTGTGAAAATTCAAGCAGAAATATGGGCTACAACTGCCTCAAAAGACGTTCTAATTTTCACGAATTTAAATGGCTCTCTGGATTCGAACCAAGAACGATCTTGGAAATCTAAAAAAAGTTTCTGAATATTATTTATGATCTCTATCTTTATGCCGAATTTGAAGTTTCTATATTATTGGCAAAGGTTTTAAAATAATTCCTAAAAATCGGATCAACTTCTGATTGCAGAGACACCTGGTGTCGAACCCAGGACACTTTGATAGCTGTGAATGCACTGTTTGATTTGTATGGACTTGATCTTTCTACATGCAAAGTTTGAAGTCGATATCGTGCCGGGAAGTACCTAAAATTTGTTTCCGTTATCTCCGTAAGAAAAGCATTGGGAAGTGCAAATGGTCCTCTGGGATCGAACCAAGGACCATAAGCTAATATGTAAAATTCGATTATGAAATAAATTCATGATATCTATCGACGTGCCGAGTTTCAAGTATCTATGTTATCGGGAAAGGATCCAAAAAAAATCTTATAAATCGCCGCAATGCATTTTAAACGGCCGATTTTTGCCCCGGCCTAGCATCAAACCAAGGACAATATTCGAAGATGTCTTTCCGATTTTCGTTGGCTATGCACGGCATTTAGCGGTCCCTCGAGTTTCAACTCTCTACTTTTCCGGGAAGTGCCTCAAAAAATTTTCGAAAATCCCCGCCATGTAATCTTATGGGGAAAATCGCGACTTTGGGGCCTTCTGGAATCGAACCCATGGCACCGAGGTTCAATGTCGGCTTTTTCCTGGTGGTTACACGTTATGGCCAATATGTCGTAAAAATTTCAAGTTGGTGGCACTTGTGGAACATGCTTAGACTTTTGATCCCCAGTGTATATATATATATACGAGTAAAATGTTGCTTGCATACTGCAAGCAGATCGACAACACTATTTTCATGTCGGCATCATATCCGGACGGCCATCAAAAGAAAAAAAAAGATTGAAATTTTTCTTAAAATTTGCCTAAATTCCATCGTCTGGCATCGAACCCGGGTCTTTACTGTGAACTTACTATGCAGCACAATAGAACATCACCATCTCTAACGATGTGTGAAAATTCAAGCAGAAATATGGGCTACAACTGCCTCAAAAGACGTTCTAATTTTCACGAATTTAAATGGCTCTCTGGATTCGAACCAAGGACGATCTTGGAAATCTAAAAAATGTTTCTAAAAGTTATTTATGATCTCTATCTATATGCCGAATTTGAAGTTTCTATATTATTGGCAAAGGTTTCAAAATAATTCCTAAAAATCGGATCAACTTCTGATTGCAGAGACACCTGGTGTCGAACCCAGGACACTTTGATAGCTGTGAATGCATTGTTTGATTTGTATGGACTTGATCTTTCTACATGCAAAGTTTGAAGTCGATATCGTGCCGGGAAGTACCTAAAATTTGTTTCCGTTATCTCCGTAAGAAAAGCATTGGGAAGTGCAAATGGTCCTCTGGGATCGAACCAAGGACCATAAGCTAATATGTAAAATTCGATTATGAAATAAATTCATGATATCTATCGACGTGCCGAGTTTCAAGTATCTATGTTATCGGGAAAGGATCCAAAAAAAATCTTATAAATCGCCGCAATGCATTTTAAACGGCCGATTTTTGCCCCGGCCTAGCATCGAACCAAGGACAATATTCGAAGATGTCTTTCCGATTTTCGTTGGCTATGCACGGCATTTAGCGGTCCCTCGAGTTTCAACTCTCTACTTTTCCGGGAAGTGCCTCAAAAAAATTTTCGAAAATCCCCGCCATGTAATCTTATGGGGAAAATCGCGACTTTGGGGCCTTCTGGAATCGAACCCATGGCACCGAGGTTCAATGTCGGATTTATTCTGGAGGTTACTCGTTATGACTAATACGTCGTAAAAATTTCAAGTCGGTGGCACTTGTGGAACATGGTTAGAATTTTGATCCCCTATGAATGAATGAATGAATGAATGAGTGAGTGTGTATATAGGTACGAGTAAAGTGTAGCTTGCATACTGCAAGCAGATCGACAACACTATTTTCATGTCGGCATCATATCGAGACGGCCATCAAAAGAAAAAAGTGGATTGAAATTTTTCTTAAAATTCGCTGAAATTCCATCGTCTGGCATCGAACTCGGGTTTTACTGGTGAACCTACTATGAAACACAATAGAACATCACCATCTCTAACTATGTGTGAAAATTCAAGCAGAAATATGGGCTACAACTGCCTCAAAAACTTTCTAATTTTCACGAATTTAAATGGCTCTCTGGATTCGAACCAAGGACGATCTTGGAAATCTAAAACATGTTTCTGAAAGTTATTTATGATCTCTATCTATATGACGAATTTGAAGTTTCTATATTATTGGGAAAGTTTTCAAAATAGTTCCTAAAAATTGAATCAATTACTGATTGTAGAGACGCCTGGTGTCGAACCCAGGACCTACTGGCAGCTGTGAAAACACATTATGACTTGGTATGACCTGATTTTATTTAATGCAAAGTTTGAAGTCAACAACTTGCCAGGAAGTACCTAAAATTTGCTTCCGTAATCTCCATAAGAAATGCATTGTAGGATGTAAATGGTCCTCTGGGATCGAACCAAGGACCATCAGCGAGTTCTAAAATTTTATTATGAGATATATTTATGATATATATCCTCGTGCCAAGTTTCAAGTTTCCAAGTCATCTGTAAGTAATTTTAAAAAAATCTTAAAAATCGCAATGTAAATTAAACGGGAGAATATTTGCCCTGACCTAGCATCGAACCAAGGATAATATTTGTAGATGTCTTTGTGGTTTCCTTTAGATATACACGGCATCTAGCGATCCCTCGAATTTCAACTCTCTACTTTTCCAAGAAGTGCCTCAAAAAAATTTTCGAAAATCTTCACCATATATCCTTATGGAGAAAATCGGGACTTTGGGGCCTTCTGGAATCGAACCCATGACACTGAGGTTCAAAAACGGATTTTTTCTGGAGGTTACACGATATGGCCAATATGTCGTAAAAATTTCAATTCAGTGGCACTTGTGGAACATGCTTAGACTTTTGATCCCCAGTGTATCTATTATATATAGATGCTTCTCCGGATTCATTCATGTATCTATTATATACGAGTAAAATGTAGCTTGCATACTGCAAGCAGATCGACAACACTATTTTCATGTAGGCATCATATCGGGACGGCCATCAAAAGAAAAAAATGGATTGAAATTTTTCTTCAAATTCGCTGAAATTTCATCGTCTGGCATCGATCCCGGGTCTTTACTGTAAACTTACTATGCAGCACAATTGCAGATCACCATCTCTAACTATATGTGAAAAATCAATCAGAAATATGGGCTACAACTGCCTCAAAAGACGTTCTAATTTTTACGAATTTAAATGGCTCTCTGGATTCGAACCAAGGATGATCTTGGAAATCTAAAAAATGTTTCTGAAAGTTATTTATGATCTCTATCTATATGCCGAATTTGAAGTTTCTATATTATTGGCAAAGGTTTCAAAATAATTCCTAAAAATCGGATTAACTTCTGATTGCAGAGACACCTGGTGTCGAACCCAGGACTCTTTGATAGCTGTGAATGCACTGTTTGATTTGTATGGACTTGATCTTTGTACATGCAAAGTTTGAAGTTGATATCGTGCCGGGAAGTACCTAAAATTTGTTTCCGTTGTCTCCGTAAGAAAAGCATTGGGAAGTGCAAATGGTCCTCTGGGATCGAACCAAGGACCATAAGCTAATATGTAAAATTCGATTATGAAATAAATTCATGATATCTATCGACGTGCCGAGTTTCAATAATCCATGTTATCGGGAAAGGATCCAAAAAAAATCTTAAAAATCGCCGCAATGCATTTTAAACGGCCGATTTTTGCCCCGGCCTAGCATCGAACCAAGGACAATATTCGAAGATGTCTTTCCGATTTTCGTTGGCTATGCACGGCATTTAGCGGTCCCTCGAGTTTCAACTCTCTGCTTTTCCGGGAAGTGCCTCAAAAAAATTTTCGAAAATCCCCGCCATGTAATCTTATGGGGAAAATCGCGACTTTGGGGCCCTCTGGAATCGAACCCATGACACTGAGGTTCAAAATCGCAATTTTTCTGGAGGTTATACGTTATGGCGAATATGTCGTAAAAATTTCAAGCCATTGACGCCTGTGGTTTAGCCTGTGACTTTGTATCCTCTCTATATATATATATATATGAATATATGATATATGAATGAATCCGGAGAAGCATCTATATCTATTACGAGTAAAATGTAGCTTGCATACTGCAAGCAGATCGGCAATACTAATTTCATATCGGCATCATTTCGGGACGGTCCTCAAAAGAAAAAAAATGATTTAATTTTTTCTTAAAATTCGCTGAAATTTCATCGTCTGGCATCGAACCTGGGTCTTACTGGTAAACCTACTATGAAACACAATAGAAGATCACCATCTCTAACTATGTGTGAAAATTCAAGCAGAAATATTGGCTACAACTTCCTCAATAAACGTTCTAATTTTCACGAATGTTAATGCCTCTCGGAACTCGAACCAAGGACGATCGTGAAAATCTAAAACATGTTTCTGAAAGTTATTTATGATCTCTATCTATATGCCGAATTTCAAGTTTCTATTTTATTGAAAAAGGTTTCAAAATAATTCCTAAAAATCGGATCAACTTCTGATTTCAGAGACACCTGGTGTCGAACCCAGGACGTATTGCAAGCTGTGAATGCACAGTTTGATTTGTAAAGACTTGCTTTTGTATCATGCAAAGTTTGAAGTTGATAGCATGACAGGAAGTACCTAAATTTTGTTTCCGTTATCTCCGTAAGAAATGCATTGAGGAATGCAAATTACTCTCTGGGATCGAACAAAGGACCATCAACGAATATATAAATTTTGATTATGAAATATTATTGTGATCTCCAACTCCATGCCGAATTTCAAGTTTCCATACCATCGGGAAGTAGTCCAAAAAAAATCTTAAAAATCGCCACAATGCATTTTAAACGGCCGATTTTTGCCTCGACCTAGCATCGAACCCAGGATATTTTTAGTAAAACTCATTTATGTTTTCGATAGATCATGACCATATGTATCGGCTCCTTTAGTTTTACGTCCCTACCTATCCAGCAAGTATTTTTTAAAAATTCCCGAAAATCAAAGCAATGCATTTGAACGGGAAAAATCGGGACTTTGGGGCCCTCTGGAATCGAACCTATGACACTGAGGATCAAAGTCTCTTTTTTCCTGGGGGTTTCACGTTATGGCCAATATATCATAAAAATTTCAAGTCAATGACGCTTGTGGTTTAGCCTGTGAATTTGTATCCTATCTATATAGCTATATAGCTATATAGCTATATATATGAATGAATCCGGAGAAGCATCTATATATAATAGATATATAGATGCTTCTCCGGATTCATTCATATCTATTATATATAGATGCTTCTCCGGATTCATTCATGTATCCATATATATATATATATATATAGAGAGGATACAAACTCACAGCCTAAACCACAAGAGTGATTAAGCTGAAATTTTTACGGCGTATTGGCCATAACGTGTAACCACCAGAAAAATTGCGATTTTGATCCTCAGTGTCATGGGTTCGATTCCAGAGGGCCCCAAAATCCCGATTTTTCCCGTTTGAATGCATTGCTTTGATTTTCGGGAATTAAAAAAAAATACTTCCCGTATAGGTAGAGAATTAAAACTCAAGGAGCCTATATATAAGAACATGATCTATCGAAAACATAAATTGGTATAACGGAAAATATCCTGGGCTCGATGCTAGGGCGGGGCAAAAATCGGCCGTTTAAAATGCGTTGTGGCGATTTTTAAGATTTTTTTTCGACCCCTTTCCGAATGCGTGGTAACTTGAAATTTGGCATGGGGTTAAAAATCATAAATATATTTCATAATAAAATTTTATATATTCGCTGAGGGTCCTTGGTTCGATCCCAGAGGGCCATTCGCACTCCACAATGCATTTCTTATGGGGATAACGGAAACACATTTTAGGTACTTCCCGGTATGATATCGACTTCAAACTTTGTATGAAATTAGATCAAGTCCTAGCAAGTCATTTTGTGCATTTACAGCTTCCAATACGTCCAGGGTTCGACACCAGGCGTCTCTACAATCAGTCAATGATCCGATTTTTAAGAATTATTTTGAACCTCTTCCCAATAATATTAAAACTTGAAATTCGGCATATATATAGAACTTATAGATACATTTCGAAAACACATTTTATATTTCCTAGATCGTCCTTGGTTCGAAACCAGAGAGCTATTAACATTCGTAAAAAGTAGGTCTTCGTTTGAGGCAGTTGCAGCCAATATTTCTGCTTCAATTTTCACACGTATTTAGAGAAGATGATCTTCTGATGTGCTGCCTAGAAATTTCACCAAAAAGACCCGGGCTCGATGCCAGACGATTAAATTGAAACGAATTTTAAGAATATTTTAATCCTTTTTTTCCTTTCCGGGACCGTCCCGATATAATGCCGTTACGAAATTAGTGTTGTCGATCTGCTTGCAGTATGCAAGCTACATTTTACTCGTATCATATATTCATATATATATATATATATATAGAGAGGATACAAAGTCACAGGCTAAACCACAGGCGTCAATGGCTTGAAATTTTTACGACATATTGGCCATAACGTATAACCTCCAGAAAAATTGCGATTTTGAACCTCAGTGTCATGGGTTCGATTCCAGAGGGCCCCAAAGTCGCGATTTTCCCCATAAGATTACATGGCGGGGATTTTCGAAAATTTTTTTGAGGCACTTCCCGGAAAAGCAGAGAGTTGAAACTCGAGGGACCGCTAAATGCCGTGCATAGCCAACGAAAATCGGAAAGACATCTTCGAATATTGTCCTTGGTTCGATGCTAGGCCGGGGCAAAAATCGGCCGTTTAAAATGCATTGCGGCGATTTTTAAGATTTTTTTTGGATCCTTTCCCGATAACATGGATTATTGAAACTCGGCACGTCGATAGATATCATGAATTTATTTCATAATCGAATTTTACATATTCGCTTATGGTCCTTGGTTCGATCCCAGAGGACCATTTGCACTTCCCAATGCTTTTCTTACGGAGATAACGGAAACAAATTTTAGGTACTTCCCGGCACGATATCAACTTCAAACTTTGCATGTACAAAGATCAAGTCCATACAAATCAAACAGTGCATTCACAGCTATCAAAGAGTCCTGGGTTCGACACCAGGTGTCTCTGCAATCAGAAGTTAATCCGATTTTTAGGAATTATTTTGAAATCTTTGCCAATAATATAGAAACTTCAAATTCGGCATATAGATAGAGATCATAAATAACTTTCAGAAACATTTTTTTGATTTCCAAGATCGTCCTTGGTTCGAATCCAGAGAGCCATTTAAATTCGTAAAAATTAGAACGTCTTTTGAGGCAGTTGTAGCCCATATTTCTGCTTGAATTTTCACACATCGTTAAAGATGGTGATGTTCTATTGTGCTGCATAGTATGTTCACAGTAAAGACCCGGGTTCGATGCCGGACGATGGAATTTAGGCAAATTTTAAGAAAAATTTCAATCTTTTTTTTTCTTTTGATGGCCGTCCGGATATGATGCCGACATGAAAATAGTGTTGTCGATCTGCTTGCAGTATGCAAGCAACATTTTACTCGTATAATAGATAGATGCTTCTCCGGATTCATTCATATATATAGCTATATAGCTATATAGATAGGATACAAATTCACAGGCTAAACCACAAGCGTCATTGACTTGAAATTTTTATGACATATTGGCCATAACGTGAAACCCCCAGGAAAAAAGCGACTTTGATCCTCAGTGTCATAGGTTCGATTCCAGAGGGCCCCAAAGTCCCGATTTTTCCCGTTTAAATGCATTGCCGTGATTTTCGGGAATTTTTAAAAAATACTTTCCGGGTAGGTAGAGAAATAAAACTCATGGAGCCTATATTTATGGTCTTATACTTTTGAAAACATCAATGACTTTCACAAAAAATATCCTGGGTTCGATGCTAGGACGATGCAAAGATCTGCCCTTTAAAATACATGGGAGCTGTTTTTCATTATTTTTTTTGATGCACTTCTCGAAATAATAGGAAGTTCGTGCTTAGCCGGAAAGTGTAAGGTAACAATTGGTTTAAGAAAAAAATTTTAATAAGA